>CM072063.1:11374166-12748333 GCA_036785405.1 Coenonympha arcania | reverse complement strand
GACCAGATGTGGATGTGAAAACCTACCTGAAATGTAATAAAATGGAACGACTAATGAATAAAGAAAGCGAAATCAAATAATTATAAGCAGATTTTGAATTTCCCTAACGCTTTCTTCTCGTATAAATCATTTCTAAAAGAGATTTCGAAGAGAGAGAGAGAGAGAAAGAAAAGTTTCATACAAGGCTGTCGATTCAAACGAAATCTTATTATTTTAATTATTTTCACCTGCTAAATACCTCAAAATCTACCAAAAAAGAGAGAATCTACTAAATCTGGTCACACTGCAATCGTTTATTTGTTACAGTGACTTTTCTATTTTGACACTGACATTTGTTTACAGACTAAACATAGACTAATTGCCTTTTTTTGTAGTCATTGCATTTCACGGAATGCTTAATCTAAACAAAAAACACACACATATCCAATTTTTTTTTTAATATTTAGCAACTGTAAATTAAAATTATTTTTTGTGATTTTGGTTCGTCATAAAATAGAGGATTTTTCCCAATATATTTTTTTTCTGTAACGTACTGGGCCCAAATCTGGACAGTTTCCTTTACACATTAGTTAGGTATTTGATCGTCGTATATTAATCAAGTTTTGAGTCTCATTATTCGACAACCTCTATGGCATTCGGCAGTTCCAGCCAGGTTGGAATTATATTATTTCTAAATTAGTTCAGGTCTGGTCTATTTGGAGGCTTTAGTTGCGACTGGTTAGCACCCAAGCGATTTAGTATTCTGGTGCGATGCTATGTAGCAATAGTAAGGGACTATACCCTTCCAAGTTAGTAGGAAAACATCTTCGGCTTCATCGTCACTTAACATCAGGTGAGATTGTACTCAAGTATTGACATTGATTCGACGATGATGACATCACTAACTAACCTGAGGACACATTACAGTAGGTCAACTTAGCTTATCGGTATATTGAACTAGTCAAGTCGATTAAGCAACTCAACTAGATCAGTCAACATAATTAAATCGTATCAGTAGTCAATGCCTACTCGAACCGTTGATGACCGTACGTGCCAGGTAATATTGGCGTCTATGAGGTTTTCTGTGCTGTGTGTGCTCCATTATAATTAAACATCGTCTATGTGCCATGGAATCTTTACTTGCACCACCACAAGTCAAGAAAATTTTTGAAATACTCTCGTTTGGATCGTTATCGATTAGTTGCACCAGCAACCAGATCGCAGGATTTTTCGGCAGAATGCGTTCAGATGAGTGCCACCGCAGCTCGCAGTGTCAGACTGTTTTGGCACCGCAGTGTCACACATACATGTCATGGTGACAGGCGCAGGGAAAGAAAGAAAGAAAAAACTTTTAATTCACAAAAAATTATCACACAGTGCATCGTTCTACAGTGCAATGCAACATCAAAGGACGCACTGCATCTGACATGGGTAGGTGTTATCAATAAATCTGGTTTATGCTCCTAAGCCCTTTTATGGCCCATACTTGATACAGATAGAAGTTCGTCCATAGTGGGTTGGTAGTTGCCATACAACATTGCGAAAATTATGGAGCACTCAGACGGTTTCCTCACGAAGCTTCCTTCTTCGTTAAGCGAGGACATATTGTTGCTCCAAACACATAACTACATGTAAGTGACTGCATATTTTTATACGCTGCTGAAACTGCGGCAACTTGAGAAAAAAAAATCGACACCCTGGGGATGTGGTGCTCAAGGTGAGTGCTCCGAATTTCCGGAACCGAGTTTCGCATCAACACCTTTTTACTCCAAGAACTTGCGATTAAACATCATTTATCGACGTTAGTATAAAGTTGCATCCTCAAGTTCTTTCGCCACGTCTTCCGGGGAGGGAACGACTTTAACGAACGACTTGTTGTGTAGGGCGAAGTAGAAGGCACAAGACCACGCACAAGGCTTCGTACACGCACCTATGCTATTGACTGACCAAGTTACGAGTAAGTCTGCTGTCGTGAAGTCACCAGGATCACGACAAGCAGGAAAAAGTGACGCATGCTCGCGAGGAAAATCACATCACAAACAGCGTTTCTTAACCAGATGACTCTGACCGCTCTGTTAAGAACGAAAGACGAAGAAGGTGACTGAGGTTTGAACCTAAGACATCCAAATATGGTAACTTTTTCCACCAGACTATCATTTTTTTTTTTTTTAATATATATAAATATAAATAAATAAATATCAGGACATTACACACATCGCAATCTAGCCCCAAAGTAAGCGATAGCTTGTGTTATGGGTACTAGATGACTGATTAATATATACATACTAATATACATAAATATAATATATTGAAAAACACCCAGACACTGGAAAACATTCATGCTCATCACACAAACATTTACCAGTAGTGGGAATCAAACCCACGACCTCCGACGCAGAGGCAGGTTCGCTACCGCTACGCCATACGGTCGTCATTGTGGTATACCTTCAGATAATAATAATAATCAAACAATATAATCCAAAGAAATTTGCTCATTTAGCGCACGCTTGAACCTTATAAAAGTCCCAAGTGTATAGCCTCATGCTAAATTGTTAAAAGTTCAAATAACATCTTGCTCAGAATATTTCGAGAAGAGAAGAGAAGGAGCGATCGCGAGACAGTGTGTGCATCATAAATAATAAATGGCCTGTAGCTCCCCTGCGCAGTTAGGGTTACCAAATCAAAATTATAATAATTTCTTTCAAAATCTTTTTAAATTTCTCAAATTTTTAGAGCTGTTGAGTATTAATTCGTAATTTAAAAAAAAATAATGAATGGAATATCAGATCGAATCAATAGGAAAAACTTTTGCGTACTAGTGCGGGCATTAACAGGGCACTGTGGACTAAATCGACACATGAACAACCTGAAATTGAGAGATACAGACATGCGCAGACTCTGCAATGAGGCAGCGGAAACGCCGATGCACATGATCTGTTCCTGCCCAGCACTAATGCACAAGCGCAGCAATCTTCTGGTGAAATTCATACTTGACCCAATTGATGCTAAGCTTCTTTTAGCCAAGAAGTTGCTGCTGTTCCTGGCGGCAACAAACATTGGCTGGGAACTGTAGATGGCGGCGTCACAATAGATCGGGGACGGTCAACGTGACACCATTGACCATGGAGACCTGAAGCTGCAATCAGGAAGAAGAAGATCAGATCGAATATGGCCATGGGCTCCCTTCACATGCACTAAGCTTTAAAAAACCTTTCTTCATGATATATCGTTAGCATCGGACATATTTTGATGAATACAAACGTTCATAAGACTTAACATAACGTCCTATAACGTCGACATAACGTCCGTAAAGTTAAGAGTGTAAGTATTAGACCCTGGCATCGACTAAAAAGCAGACGTCACAATCTTCGGACTATTACTGCTTACGAGTAGCGAAATTGTTTTCAATATTCTTATAGGATTCATGTTTTGTACCTCGCACTGCGGCAACCCTATTCGCAATCGAAACTCGCAATTAATTTGAAGATGAAAAGCTTCCGAACAGAACAACGGGCGGGTTGCACGAATTTTAAATGGCGCTGTACACTGTACTACAGATGCTGGAGATCGTTTATTCAACGGGGTTGTTGAAGCGTTTCAAACAATATTTTCTATCCATACATATTTTCATTAAATCTATCCATACTTTTTTTCCAATAAACATTTAAGGCACCAATTAGGTACTTAAAATTTCCCCATGACTGTCCATCTGTACATCCGCAGCTTTGCTCAGAGCACACATTGTTCAGAGATTCTAATTTTTGCCAGTCAAATGTCTCCCCTGCCATCTAAATACAAAAAAACTCCTGAAATTCGAAGTTTACGAATTACTTACTAAGATTTTCATGAATTTGATCGAGAATATATTCGTTTAAATTTTCAGTTTCCGAAGAAAAACTTGTTTTCGTTTTGTGAAACAGTATAAGCTAAAAAACGTCATCGAAACCTCTTTAAATTTACAATATTATTCTGTTAAACAACAATGATTGTTACCTCTTTAAGAGACCGTAAAAATCTCGTCAATACCAGCTCTGATAAGCCAACAGCAACTGAATAACCTTCGTCTAAATGAAGCCGGCACCGAGCATCGAACCCGCTCGTAAATCTGGCAAACTACGACTATCTGCGATACACTAGTTGTCTGGAGAGCACTCGGCACCGTCCTCGACTTTAGCCAGTGGTACAAATATAAGCGATATTTTTTTTAACCAAATTTCTGTTCGATCGAGCAATAGCTAGGAGAAAAAAAAACAATTCTTAGAGTCACGAAAACCCCTTACGAAGAAAACCTAGAATGAAAGTTTCTTTCACTATACTCTTTCCATTCGTTTATTGTCGATATTTTGTTGTTCAATAGCGAGGGACCAGAAAGAGACCACATTACCTTCATCTCTCCCTGGTCCCTCACTACTGCCATATCTATTTAATGTGTTCAAAGAGAAAATCAACAAATGAGAAAATCAAAAAAGAGTATAGTCAATAGAATTGACACGCGTGCAATAATGTTTATAGGTTTTGTATGACAAACTTGTTTACGCGAGCTAACTGGAGACAGCACCATCTATCAAGCGATGGTGGCGTATAGCTATAAGTCATTGGTTTCAAGTTTTATTTCCTGTATTCCGCTATTCTTCTGTAACTTGAAGACCATGTTAACAATCGGCCGTACGGGTTTATGCGCTTTTTAGCGGCTGGCGGAGAAAACGTCTCAGAAGCAGCTGCGGCGCAAGAGTCCTCAGGCGAGACTACGTGAATTATATTTGTTGTTATATCGTGGGGAACTGCCAGTCCCAAATGTGTGGAACGCAACGTTGATATAGGTTGATGTTGAACTAAGATACGCAGTACGCAAACACTCAAGCTCAAACTCTTTTTGCGGTCAGGGGGTCATTTCGTGATGGGAAATGTTTAAAAAGGTGTTGACGTATTTAAGCAGACGATATTGAAATCGAAACATTTTTTGCGAACACAGAATATTAATTTTAATGCTATTGACAGAGAGATTAAAATTGAATGTAGTTTAAAACGCCATGTTGGTCGACCATATTGAAATTACTTAAGCGCGTCAAAGTCGAGCATTGTATTTCTTATGATGAAATACATTCAATTTTACACTCTAAGCCAATTGACGTAAAGTTCATTTTTAGTGTTATTTTTTTTCTTGTTTCACATCACTAAGTGTGTGAAAACGCTACGAGAATGTCTTAACAGTACATAGGTGCGGGTTCGACCAACGAGGCGAGGACAGCTGAATATCATTTGCTTGACGGTGAAGGAAAATATCGTGAAGAAACCTGCATGCTGGAGAGTTCTTCAAAATACTTACAAAGATGTCTGAATATTCACTTGGCACACTTGGGCGTCTTGATACACTATGACCGAACCGCTCTCATTCTAAGAACACACATTCTGTACTCATTACATTCTTAGTTAAAGTATTGAAAATGACCATAGTTTACGAAAGATTAAAATTATAATATAACAATAAAAAAATGAATTTATTTTGCTTATGATCCAGTTTAATGTTTTTGACGTTATAAGCGAATTATCGTAATAATTAGGCATGCTTTAGAAAAAAATTTGAAAATTAGTATTAAAATTCCGCTGTAAAACATTTGGCCAAATTACGGCCAACAAAGTTTTCTATTGAGAAAGATATTAATTTAAACCTTACATATTTTTAGGTATCCTAGGTTTTTTATACCTATGGCACTCGTATAAACCGTTTAGAAACGCGAATGGTCATCCTTTCTAATATTCTTTTTAATGTGCCCAGATGGAGATATCGACTTTTATGCACTTTTAAACCGTACCTACCCAAGTTTCCAGACTCTGAAATTCTTTTACAGACACTGCAGTTTGTATAAAGCCATTAACTGATTGCACTAACATAAACAGACTAACTTATTTAGTGCAACTTCTTAACGTCTCTTGAATAATTGTGGATTAAAAAATCAGTGTCCTGGATTTTTTTTTAATAAAAATAATTAGCTTGGATGGCAATATCTACCAATTTATTTTTTTCACGGCTGCTCTCATAGTCGCCTATGATGCCAGCCGTTAGTGTCAGCAAAAAAAAGTTAAGGTTGGTCAATATTAAGATATTCCTTACTCTGTGGGTACAACTGTGTCGATCTCACAAGTAAATAGTCAAGTGCGGGTCATCATACTGATATTTCAAGATCTACCAATATGATATTCACATAATTTAACATCCTCATCAACTTAATTAAATAGTATAACGATTATCAAAAAAAAAGAATTCAAATCATAGTAGCTACCGCATTAGGTACTCTTGAGTATTTTCTTGCCATAAAAACACTACTCTTTCCATTCGTCTATTTTCTCTTTGACACATGAAACCACATGAAACAGGTATAGCAATAGCGAGAGACCAGAGAAATATTAAGTGTGGTCTCTTTCTGGTCCCTCGTTATTTGCTATATCTGTTTCATGTGTCAAAGAGAAAATAAACGAATGGAAAGAGTATTACAAAGGGGGCATAAAACCATACCTATACTTTCCTAAAAGCTTCACACATCCAGCTAATTTTCCCACTCAATAAAAAATACCCTCCAAGTTTTCACAGCGCCATAGAGCGAAAGTGCGAAAAGCAAACCACTTCATAACCCAAAAGACCGGTATAAAAGGCTTGAAAGCGCTCGAGCCATTGCTAGAATATTCACAACCGCGGCCATATAAGCTATTAGAACGTGAGAGGTTGCCGCCGGTCATTTGGTACACGAATGAAGACGGCAATAAGTCTAGCGTAGGGTGACCTTACAACGTAAATCGCGGGACATTCGCAGAAAAAAATTGACACAAATGCGTCGAAAATGAAAATAACTGAATCAGGGAATACAAATTTATAATACAGCAAGCTTACCTATTTATTATCTGCATCCAAAATTTGTTCATACAAGATATCTAAAAATAACCGATACGTACCGCAGGATTTGGTCATCTGAACATTTTACTTGTAAGCAAAAAAGTAGCGTCATCTGCCAAAATTCTATAGGTTACCATGCATTTGTATGTACCGGCAGTAAGGAAACACACATGGTGTTCTTACTGCTGGTGTCACTGGCTGTAAACTGGCTACAGTTTTTCGTGCCGTTCTGCGCGTCTAGTGCATATGTCTATTCTAAAAATCCAGTACATCTATTTCCTAAAGATGCACGGGTCCAGGACTAAACCAAACCACTTTTGTTGGCTAATAATCATCAAAGCTGATATTTGGTAAATAGTTTTTTTTAGGGAACCAGAATATTACGTCTTTCTGCTGAAAAGATTGGAGCGCATCCAACAGAAACAGTGTGGTTAAAAAAATAATACTAATTTTATGGAATGTTCTGAATGTTAAAAATTATGGTTAGCATAATCTTGTGTGACTAGTTCATACTTTTAACTTACATTTGTTTAGACTTGAGTGAGCTTATTTATCACAAATAAAGTTTTACCCTTTATGGTGCGAGCATACCAAGTGCTTTTTTATCACGCTTGTTTGGAGTTCTGCAAAATAACACAACGTAGGTTATCACTTTATTGTTCGTATGCCCAGTTTTCAGCAACTTAAGGGCCTTTTTCTCAATGACGAGTAGAGGTAACCTTTTAGTTATTGCTATTAAAACTGTAACTTTTCAGAACAGAAGAGAATTTGTTAAGTAAAATAAAAAAGTGAAAAGTGAGCTCAGTTTATACTGAGCTCACTTTTCACTTTTGGCAAAGTTTGGAATAAAACCTAAAATTAAAGTGCATTTTATATTATCATTAGCTCGTGCTGACAAGTTCAATACCGAATCTGTTTACGTGATTGCATGCGTGCCAATTCTGTTTACTACTAAGAGACATTTTAGATTTTTAAAGATTTTCGTACATTTGCTTCCCAACGCGATTTTCGCTACGCAAGTTTCTTCAAAAATAAACCTTGTTTAAAAAAAATTTGAACGATATTTTTTTGAAAAATCTCTGGTTGGTTGATTATTTGATACAGCCGTAAGTTTAACTATGAAGTGAGTTTATTGTACATTAAATGAATGAATTTTTTATGTTGCTTTAAGTGCACAATGCATGTAGATGAAAACCCGAGTAAAAAACGTTTGGTGTATCACCTCCCCTTTCATCCATTTCATTATTCATGATTGAATTTTATTTCTAGTTAATCGGTTTATAATAACTGTTGGTAATGGTTATACACTTATAGCATAAAAAACTTCTACACTGTAGCCCACAGTGGTGCTTTTAACTACGGCCAATAAAACCCTTTCCAGCGTTTATAAATACTGTAATTTTTAAATAATAGGTGGGTTCCTTGTGGGAGGTCATTATTGCCTTGTTATAATAGAAGTTATTTGTATAGAACAAGCAAAAAACCCTATTAAAGAAACAAAAAAAAACTTATATAAAAACCGATACAGGACAAATTTATGTTAATAAACGTTTTAATAAGAATAAGTTTTTTTTATTTTATTTTTACCCACGACGGAACGGAGTACGGTATATGCGTTTAGGGTGAGAGACCGTTTGTACATTACTCTATGAAAAAGATTTTATGTTTGTTTGTATGTTAAATTGTTCACAAAAACCAATAATGCAAAAATATTTTTGTTTGTTTGTTTGTTTGTTTGTTTGTTTGTGCACGTCGATGTTCCCATTTATTTCAAAAACGGCTTGACCGATTTAGATGTGGTTTTCTGTATAATGTTTGGTGTCCAGCGGCAATGGTTCTTAGATAGTTGTTACGAACATCGATCACCAGGGGGCGCCATAAAATACATTTATATTGCAAACAAATGTTCCCATTTATTTCAAAAACGGCTTGACCGATTTAGATGCAGTTTTCTGTATAATGTTTGGTATTCATTGGTGATGGTTCTTAGATAGTTGTTACGAACATCGAGCGCCAGGGGGCGCCATAAAAAACATTTACAGTGCAAACGAATGTTCTCAATTATTACAAAAACGACTGAACCGATTTGGATACAGTTTTGTATAAAATATTAGTTCATTGGCAATGGTTCGTAGATAATTGTTCTTGTGATTGAACAGCAGGGGACGCCACAATAAACGTCTCTTTATGACTTGGAAGGGATGATGCCTTCAAACACTGCTAGAGGAGCTAATGGCTAGTTTGAAGATTAATTTTCATTTTTTGATAATAATATAATTTAAATTACATTAATATATTAATGGAAAAACTATAAAACAAGTGGAAAATTAAAAAATTTTAAAACACCCACGACTTTTGCAGACTTGTAATTGAAAAAGGATTAAATAATTTTATTGAAACTCCCCGACTAAAGGAAAGTAAGAACTAAGAACCTATCAGTATAATTACAAATCCAAGAAAATCCGTCGGAGCTGCCATTGCTATTTTCGTTTCCAATATCAATTTATTTAATTAGTTAGTATTGATAAACTGCCGGTATATGAGAAGTATCAAGAAATTGAATTAGTCATCAACTGGTAAACAGCACCATCAACACCGTCATAGGCAAAACACAGCAGCTCCGACGGATTTTCTTGGATTTGTAATTATACTGATAGGTTCTTAGTTCTTACTTTCCTTTAGTCGGGGAGTTTCAATAAAATTATTTAATCCTTTTTCAATTACAAGTCTGCAAAAGTCGTGGGTGTTTTAAAATTTTTTAATTTTCCACTTGTTAACCAATCATTTTCGATCATTTTGAGATAAGTATATCAAAATTTTTTAAGAGCAAACCATAATAATATATTTGCCGAAAAAAAAAATATCTATATTTTTAACAGTTTTCATTTTTACGAAGAATTCGACTTATACCTATATTTATTAACACCACTGAACAGGCAATACTAGTATCAAAAGTCCTTGCATTTTCATCCCGACCACTTTTCTCCGCTACTTAATTCCAAACCGAAATCCTGCTCCATAATTCAGATACGGTAGCGCGAAGGAAATTGTATCCGCAAACTCTCTCCTTATCGCACAAAAGTAAATAAAACTCTCTTGGAAAAAAAAAGGCGTTGAAGTACTAAGCTTTCCTTAATGTGGCGGTGCATTATTCTTATTTTGGTTGTGTCTTATTTTTATGCAATTAAAAGTTTGTGCTCGACTGCGATCTCACTTAAAAAGGATTCTAGACCTCCGTAGTGCAGTCGATTTGTGTTTTTTAACAAGGAGATCATTGGTTCGATATCCAGATTCTAAATTGGTTTATATATGGTCTGGTCGCTGTAAGAAAACTCAGGATATAGACATCCAAACAATTTTCGTAAACCTGTTTCGTGCAAGCAAACAGTAGCGCTATCTGCCAAAACTCTATAAGTGGCTGCTGAGCGAACTACAGCGTGGCCTTACTACTGTTGGTAATATTGGCACCGATAAAATGGCGACGTTTTTTCACGCCGTCCGCCCTCCGCCCAGGGTAGATGACAATTGGTCTGGTGTTTTTATTTTTATAAGAAAGATTCACGATATTAGCCAGACGTCCTGATGTTGAGACTTGAGTGATAAACATACCCACGTAAGTACCACGCAAGTGCAAGTGTACTGCGAACTGCACTGCAATGTACAGTTGCACTGCACTGCATCCGTCATTCCCAAACTCAAACATTGATTTTCAGTTGAGTTGCTTGTCTTGCTCGTTCGTCATAAAATGTTATCATTTAATCCAGTTTATTTTTGTAAATATTTTCCTGAAAATAGTTCTTGATACGAGGAAGTTTTAATAAAGACACCGGCGTAGATAAACAGTCGCAAAAATAAATCTTACATGTAAAACTGCAGCGGCAGGGACGGCCTAAACATTATGCGGAAAAATTTTCCATGTGCGAGACATTTGACCATGAGTCTTTTTCAGTCTTTCAGTCTACTGTAACTTCACGACTTCGAAATGAAAATTGTTAATTTATTTCTACCAAGCAACACGATAACAAATTGGTACAGGTTTTTAGGCCTAAATTATGAGTGACATGCTTAAATATCCGGGAAAAGCGACTAAATGTTAATGTTAATACGTCCTTAAAAGATTCCAAGTCTTTTAAGGACGTATGTACCTACATGAATAAATAGTGCCATGTAAAAGCCTGACAGAAACGTGTAATTGTTTTCACGTCAAGAGTTAAAAGATGACGGAAGTTATGACTGTGGTTATAACATACCTGCATCGCTATGTCGTCGCTCTATGGTTGTCATTATATGACATCAGCCCCTAGATTATGTAAGAAAAACGTATTCCTCGTTATCGTAATCGTTTACAAATTCTGCCCGTTGATTGTTTCCCTGATTGTCGCCAGCCAATCGGGTGAGCGTTTTTCTTACGCAACCAGACCCCAGTGTTGTGTGACGGGAAAGAAGCGACGGTCGCACGGTGTAAAGCCAGTCAGCGAAGTTTTATGGTTTCCACGCTAAGAGTTAAGAGATTAGCGCGGAAGCCTATAACTGTGGCTATAAAAAACCGCTTCAGCGCTCATATATATTTTGTCGCCGTGGCTTTTTTCGGTATGCTTTTCCATTTGAAAAGATACGTTTATTCATTTATTCGGGTACCGTGGCGGAATGGCAAAGCGGAACATCAGCCAGGCAGGTTTATGTGTTCCGTCGTGCGCTTTTGTTAGCGAATGTTTGTCGAGAATTACGATTCGCGTGTCGGTTAGGTACCTATACTACGAATACGTACGTGCGAATAGTTTTCTGTTCTTTTTAGTTTGCCGCTTCTATTTGAGGGTTTTTGTTGACTTCGTTACGTGGATACGCTGAATTTTTATGCTGTATACTCTGTGTTTCTTTTGAAGATTATTAACGAACGTGGTCCTAGCAGTACAGTGCGTGCTTGCTTTGATTGGGTTAGGTTATAAATTTGAAATTATATAACCTAACCTTGCAATGTTGTAGCTTACTTGTTCATCCGTATCTTCCGGTATTTTCTTTGTTACTTGTGCTGATAGACGTTGCTTTTGACATATTTATTGATTCTCGGACAGCGGCAATTTATACTTCAAAGCTTTTGGTAACTGTAAATTTTATGACATATAAGATACGACCCTAAATGGCACGCAGCAAGCCATAAGGGTTCATCTTTTAGTGTTGAAGTACGGAACCCTAAAAACTGGAAACAGCTTATAATTTCCGCATGCCGTCAGCTGATAAGTTTTAATTAGCTTTCGCCAACGCTGCATCGCGTATTCAGCTCAGCAACACTATCACAAGTATCACCACTCGTCTGCTATGTCGGTAAAGTTGAACTACAGGGAAACTCGTTGGCATTACCGCGTTCATTATAACTTAAAGAAAATAAAGCTTGCGAAAAAGTTGGTATTTTAAGTCAAATATGAACTGTGGAACCCTAATTTTAAGTTTAACAGTCTAGTAGATCTGCGTATTCGAAAGAAAGTAAGGTCTCTACACGTTTTTTTAAAACCTCTAGAAACGGGCTTTCTCTCTGAATTTAAGGGGTTTAGCCATAGCCCACCATGCTGGCAAAGTGTGAAAACGCTGCTGCTGGCAAACTTCACATACATTTGAAAACATTGTGGTGAACTTTTAGACATGACATACAGGTTTCCTGAACATTTTTCTTCACCATCAAGATTCCTGAAACGCACATACTTAACTGAAAAGTCCATGGTGCTTATTTAGTTTCATAAAAAAAATTCCCGTATACAATTTCACGGTTGAAACACAATAAATAGTAACACAATTAAAATTAAGTGCAGATTTGTAACAATTATTTGCCAATTAACACACATTTGTGTCAAACACATTAAACCGACCGCGACACTTTTTCGCAATTACTTGTCACAACAATAATTGTGTGTGTTTGCAATTAACAAAATACAAATATTTAATTAATAAACGGTAACCGCGTCGAATCGCCCACACCGCGTGGATGCTTTTTATTCAGTTAACATATAATATATTTTGTTAGAGAAAATAAGTCGTCGTAAGGAAACCTGCCTTTCTTGTGTGCCATAGATATTGCCGTACAGAGCATTAATGTTTGGTATATGGTTGTGTACATAGAGGTTCAAGAGGGAGCCCTCGACTTCAAAAGTGCGGCAAAAAATACTTTGCCCAAACTGGCAAACCCGAGCCGTCGCTTCACAATTTTTCACGCACACTAGAGCTGTCGTTGTTAGATTGAGCTAAATAAATCTATTAATAAATCTATTGTTTTGTAGTAAATACCTTGATCCTTTAGCATTATGAGTCTGCAACACAAATCTGTATTTACCGGTTTTTTTCTGAATTGGCTTTTACTGTAGGACCAAATGTAAAGACATATTCACGTAAAAACACCCAAAATTTATCCCGAATGTCCAAAACAGTAAAAGCCCAGCGATGTTTACTCCGGGAGCTTTCCCCCGAATATCCTAAATTGCTTACTGTAACCTACTGTCCGACGGCCATCGGAAAAACGCGCGAAAAGTAATTGAATGCGTGAGCTTTACGAGACATTCGTTTTGGGCCCGTCGGCCAGTGTGATCATTTATTTTGTGGGGGGATTACCGTAACGCCAACACACGACCGAACTCCGTTTCAACGTCATCCATTACTCGATATCTACGCACAGTGGTCCGTTACTAGTGGAAAAGCCGCGCGATGGATGCAAAACATAGTGATGGGAGTGTACTCGGAGTGTTGTTAGAGAGATACGCAATTAGAGCGCGGGGCGTGTAAAAATCTGAAATGGACCGGCAACGTTCGCAAATTGCGAATGTCCCCGGCCGCAGTTACCGTTGACCTGCAGTTAGAATCGGTGCGTCGGTAAATCTTGACCGGTTTTGATGGTACACGGGGAGTTAGAACAAACAGCTATGGATAAGTGTCAAAAGATTTACTATTTGGTTGGTTTTGCAACAAAAATAACATGATTTTCCACAGAAAAAGGACACAGAAAAGCAAATGACATATTTTACACACAGACCTAGAAAACAATATGTTATCTCTGTGGTTATAGCTCGTGATGTACCTAAGATATATGTTATAAAATAAACAAAAAAAAAATTAATAATTCTTTTATTTGCTTAAAAAACACAAAATCCAAATAGTCTCATTTATCTTTGCATAGGCAGTTGGTACAAACTTAGTACCAACTTTTTGACAGTATCATTTGCATATCTGTGATAAAATCCCTATAAGTACGACGATATCGCAAAGTATGAATAATAATAATTTTACCATCAGCTCTTCACATTTAACTCTACACCTTGACCAGTTGCGCTATTAGGATAGGTACATGCTTCTTTACGCATTTATCAGTTATCTAGAAGCTAGGTTCTCATATGAAACTAAACTGAATATCGACTGAAAAACACACTCGACTTATACAACTTTTACACCCCCATTTGCATACTTGATAACTCACTATAATTTATCAGGGGCCGCCAAATTGCCGTGTCCTTTGAAATTATAACACATTTTGTGTACCGGCGTTGAAATGCGAATAAATTTTAGGTGTTTGCATGTAATTAAACTGTACGAATAAAATATTACTGTTTTACGTATTTTGTAAAGCCTTCAGTTGCGAAACGAGGGTATGTAGTAGCCTTTTTGATGTGAAAAGTTTTTTAGGCGCGTTGGGCATATTTGAGATGGGGAAACCAATTGAACTAGCGACACTGTTAGATATCGTAACTGACAACTTACTTAGGTAATTGTTTAAGTCTTCACTTCTATTCGCACTCCCAGCGTGTAAGTGTGTTTTTTTTTTTTTGTATTTTTTTATTCGCAGGGGTACCATGGGTAATTTTTTTTGCCCGTGGTACCCCTAAAAGCACCACGGGCAAAAAAATTACCCGTGGTACCCTAGGGGGACTACGGGTGGACCACGGGCAATAAACGAACTTTTTTATCCCTGTACCTTGCAATGTCAAACGACGCACTGCACTGCGATTGTCATTACTTCGCATTGTTATGTGTAACTATATTGTGTAATCTCGCTGGTTACAGTGTCCTTCAACTTGAATGCTTTACGGTAGAATATCAGCTGACACTGCGGTGGTACCAACCGGTGGGATTTCGCATAAAAGTCATACCACCTGATGAATTTCTCTGTCTTATCAATTAGCCCAAAACGGATCTCGAACAGCAAGCAACACCAACAGCTAAATATACCACGCAACATAGAGGAAGCTCCATGAATCCTGTGTGTTATAATTCCAAACACCAAGGCAATTAAGCAACCCTCGATAAATTATGCCGCGCCGCCGTGTATGCAAATGGGACATAAAAATGGTAATAGCCATGAATATGTCTTGCTGAGTCAAAAATTAAGTTGCTCCTTTAATAATAACCGGACCCAATCCTTTGTGTAACTTATGCCGCGGTTGGATGCTTCGTAGTATTTAAAAACAAATTTACCAGCTAAACATTAGAAAATTGTCTAAGAATAAAATCTTGTCTTCATTATCGTAATAGCAAACAATTTCTAACCCTGTTTAAAATAAATAATATAAACTAAGGATGCGGTCAATGAGAAGCCAGAATTTATTAACGATTACGCCAATATATCTGACAGTCTTATAGCGAAAAAGCATCGACCAATATGCCTTCCTGTGGCCTGATTCTGTATCGTTAGTTAGCAACTCGCACTGGGTTACTAACTAAGAAAACAGAGGAAAAAATCCTATTTTTGCACAAGCTACCAACTTAGGTTGGCATGGTATCATGTCAACATACCATGCATGTTGCTAACTTGTGCAGAAATAATACAAAAATGGGAGTTTTGTAACCGTTTTCTTAGTTAATAACCCAGCTGAGTTGCTAACTAACGATACAGAATCAGCCCACTGGAGACGGCACATATTGTGATGAGGCTCCTCACCTTAAAACCCTGATCACCATTGGCTTGGCCTTTAAAAAGCTTTGCAAGCGATATTTTTACAAGATTTCCTTGCAGATTGCAACGTATGTTTTGATTAGGTGTCAAACCTATTGTATCGGTAGGTTATTATATTGCAACTAAATTTTGTTATACCTATTATATTGCAACTCAACTTGACGCAGATATCTTAACTATGTTGTCTGAAATAAATTGAATTGAAATTGAGGTTAACCGATTGAACTTAAATTTTGTATACGCGTTTAATTTGGATACATTATGGTTGTACTTGTGTGACGTCATTCTAAATCCAACATGGTAGAACACGGAACACTCTATGTGGCCAACTCATCATCATCATCATCTCTGTCGTAACGCTCTTGTCAGAGCGGTCGTGGTCATCACTTTTCAGTGACACGCTTGACAATTCGTCTCCATTCCTCCCGGACAGCTGCTTTCCTGGTGCACAAGTTATGTGGCCAACTAGTCATTTTTAAACTATTCACATCAGTACAGTTTCATAAGTACATCAGGTGACGCCCAAGAACTAATTGAGCGGACGTGATACATTTCACCTTAACCGCATCGCACCTAGCGAGTAGCTGGCTGTAACGTGAACGTCTCGCTAATTATTTCACTTTATATCACTTAATATTTCAATTAAGGTCGTCCAATATTACGTTAAACTGGGCACTAATGGAGACTATTAGGCACTTTGGAAGTTAGTAAGAATCATGATGCTTAACTCTAATATAGAGGATCCTAGTTTGTATGTGTATGTTTGTTAGTCCTTCACTTCAAAGCTCCTCGATTCAACTTATTTGGGTGAAATTAGGAATGGAGACAGATTATAAGCTGAATTAACACATAAGCTTTTATTTTTATTCCGGAAAAATTCATGTTTCCAATGGCATTGGTAAAGACTGCGTGCGAGCTAAAGATAAAACCGAATTCGAATGAAAATTAGACGGTGAAGAAGAACATTAAGGCTCATAACCACACAGGTGTATAATCTGAGCGTTCTTCATTATTCTCTCAAAAGTGTGTGAAGGATGATATTCCGCACTTCTACTACGTGTGGGCATACCTTTCTCATTTTCAAAGAACATCTTCGACACAAGTGGATAGAGGGACAACAAGGGGATTCAACGAGTATAGTGTTTTTTTTCTATTGAGATACGAGCCTCCAAAATAGTTGTCAAAATGTGATAGGTATTCATTTACTAAGAAAATAATGTCGCCTGCTGACATTTTCAATTTTAACAAAGTTGCTTAAAAATATAACGCTTCGATCGATACGGGTAGAGCCACCATTAAAGCTATTATCTCGTAACTAGGTCAAATTAATGTTATTATCAGCGTAGGTATTACCTGCAGCGGACAGTCATACGAACATGAATAGAATTTTCCTAAAATTCATTGCAAAACTCCAATTTTCCAATGTTTACCGTCAGATGCGGTATCGAAAAGCGGCAATAGCAAACAGAAATACTCTTCGGAAACAAAACAGAATAATTCTATACACCCGCACGGGTTTCAATGCGTTTTAAGACTTCCCTCCGAGGTGGTAAGGTGGAAAATCGCTTGCGGTTCAGTAGATCAGCTTAGCAACATCGACAATAGCACTTCGGCCATCGCCAAAATGTTTAGAACAAATATTCATTGAATGCAAATCCGGCCAATCGGGATTAGAAGCGTTATTGGTTTAAATTCTTTAACATTACTGTACATAATGTGTCGAGGAAATTAACAAGTAATGGATACAACGTCTCAACTCGTTTTTAGGTCCCAGTGCTGGGTTTGTTCTTCCACTCAGAATGTGAGGGACTCGGCCATGTCTAACGACACTGGCCAAGTGAGGGGTTGCAGGCTTTACACATATTTCAGAACATTATCGTGAATTCTCAGAAATGCAGGCTTCTCGATGTTGACTTTCACCAGGTTTTAGATAAATATGTATAATATTCACAAACGTTTACCTAATTGGTATTCTTCACCCACGTATAGTAAAGATTACTGCATACATAAAGTGTAGATTGTACACAAAATGAAAAAAATTGTAAATTGTATTGTGTTCCGCTTACAAACCACGTACCAATTAAGAGTTTTTGCATCGATGATAGAAACTAAATTAACGAATTTCAGGACATTCTTGAAAATAGCTTTTAAAATTGCAAGACCGGTCTATTCTCCTGAATTAATCAAGGAAAGAAATAGATTCCTAAAGCAAAAGGGCTATTTGGAGAATGAGGGTCGTAACTCAGTTCATCTGATGGAAAGGGCCGTAAGGGCCACAGTAAAATGAGGATGGTTGAATTACATTTTTTGCTTTTGTTGCAAGATAGATATGAAGAAAATGCCATCTGTTTTTTTATGAACATTTGTCTCGGGTCTCGAATCTTGTCGACTGTATAGTATATGGGAGAATCAATGTCACCTCTCAGATTAGCAAACTGAATTGGCAGTTGGCATATTACCTGTCTCTGAATCAACGGCTGTTGCAGCAAGTAAAAGTTTCTGGGTAGAGAGTACTCCAAGAGTAGAACGATTCCGTGTCGCCAGAACTGCTGGCCTGAAAAAGATTGCCATTAGTAAGTAGATGAGGAAGGCGAAGGTCTATACTTGAAGTGCATGCTCGATATAATCTAACTAGCAGAGGATATCTAAAGGTTGAATGTCTAAGTAATATTAGAAACGCAAAGATCCTCAGAAGGTATATTGCGTGTATCAGTCATATAAATAGAAAGCTCCTATATTACCAACCATTCTATTTTTATTTCCGTCATTGATTTCTTGCGATGTTTTGCCCAAATGCATCGGTAAGATAACTTGAGGTTAAAACACCCTGATGTCGATTAAACTCAAAATTTCTTATTCAAAAAGTTTTTGTTTAGGAACTTCGAAATCTTGTTTCTACTTCTACTTTCTTCCATATAGAACTTCAAGACGTGACTCCAATGAGAGTCATAGTGGATGATTATATATCAAGCAAGGCGTTTGTAATGTTGAGCCATACGTTTGCCAGTGTCAGATGCAGTGCGTTCTCCAATTTTTCCTTACTATAACACACGACGCACTGCAAAGCGCTCGTAATTCTAGATAGTATTCATAAGCTCCCAAGTTCAAATTCCCTGTAATTATTCCGGCTATAGTACCCTTCATACCGAAACCGCAGTTTAAAGATATTCTATCCCCCAAACACAGTACTTATTGCTTCAAAATTACTACGTTACGACAATATATGACACTGTGGCGGATCTAATCCAGGCAGATTTTATAAAAAAATTCTACCACCTGGTGAATATGGTTGGCATCCGACCTACAAGCTGAACTTCTTACTAGCATCCCTACAATTAAGGTGGCTTCGAGAAATAACTGATATTTTCTAGGCAAGCGCGCTACAACCTCAACCTCATCATTGCTATCCATTAGGCATGATTGTTGTCAAGTGCATGCTTGCCTTAATAAAAGAAAGACGTGCTTTCTACGTTCAAAAGCTCCCGCTATATTTCTTGCAGAGCAAAAAAAGGCGACAATATTTGACAAGAATAGAGTGGAGGCAATTTGCATAAAACACGGCGCATAAATTATGTTTCTATAATCTAGATTCCAGGTTTATGCTTTCTACGGTAATAACATGCTTGGGCAAAAAACAAGTCGCCATTTATTTACTGCAGCATAACAGCATTTGTATGGGAATAGGTACAAAATGAAAAGCTTAGGTTTTCTATGCTAATAAAGAAAATATGGTTTTATTCAACTTTACTAGAGCTTAGACTCGAGCTAGCTGGTTATTTTTTAAATGTGCTGATTTAAAATAATACATTCAAGATTATTTTGTCATAGCGTCTTGGCGCAGTTAGTGCACCTGTGGAATTTAAACGGGAGGTTCCGGGTTCGAATTCCATATTGGGTTATTATAAAATGCTTAATTTTATAGTGTGATCTAGTCGGAGGCTTCAGCATACTTCAAAAATATTTAACAGTCGATTTTGAATCACGGTTACACATGTTATAACCAGTCTAGTATTGCAAGTTTTCCAGTTTTGATAAAATAAAGAAAGAAGAGTTTGATAAAATTAATATTATATTTTATTCATCATCATCTCTTTCGTTACGCTCTTGTCAGAGTGGTCGTGATCATCAATTTTCAGTCACATGCTTGACAATTCGTCTCTTTTCTTCCCGGACAGCTGCTTTTTTTTTTAAAGGGACGTTTTTCAAAAGGACGTCCACTGCAGCCTTTACTTGGTCCGTCCACCTCATAGGCCATATGCCGCGAGTTCTGGTTCCTTCTACATTTATTTTGACGACAAGACGTTGATGGAGACATTGTCACGTCTAGTCACGTGACCAAAGAAAGCAAAGATTCGAGTCTGCACGATGGAAGATAGACGCTGCTAGATGCCGAGTTCTTCCAGAATGGACTTGTTGGTTCGGAATTCATTCCAGGACACCCTCAACATTTTTCTCAAGCACCACATCTCGAGAACGTCTATTTTCTTCTCACTATTATTATTATTAGTTAAAAATTAAATTGTAGCATAGGTACCTACGTTTTGAAATTCTTGATACATAATATTATTTCCAATGTTCAAGTGTGGGACAGTAATTATAGGCTGTATGTACAATATACTTAGTCATAATGACTGTATTAGAATAATTATGACAAACAAAATAAACCAGCAATCCAAGTTAATCAATATACATGATTTGAAAATCAAGCCACTTTCGACTCTAATTCGACTGTAATAAGGGCGATGATTTCATGAACGTTCTGACATGTTAATCAGAACGTACGGTGGCTGGTTGTTTGCCGTGATCCCAAAGTGAGATAAATTGAAAACAAACATCGCTGATACGTTGTTTAGAAGATAGGGGTCTGGAAACTGAATTTTGGGAATTAAATTTCACATTTTGGCGTGTTCTGCATTTTCACAGATGTTTTTGATATGTACTTTGAAGTATTATCATCAGCAACAACTTTTTATGCTTATTCGTTTCCTTTTAGGTCTTAATCCATCAAGACCTAATCCTGAAACAGAGATACAGCAATTGCAAAGGTGGAGAAAAAAAAGACAAAAAAGGCCAATTCATCTCACTTTGTTTCTTAATTTCTTTCAATTTAATTTTCATCTTTTACATTTGTAGGTTTAGGTTTAAAAATGATTATTCTCAAAAGAAATACAACAATTTCATTTAATGAGAAATTAACAATAAAAACTTAGAGTAAACTATTTTATAAATTGTGTGAACATACTGTAAACATGGTTAAATTTGCATGGTTAAATTAAACATTTTATGAAAGATATCAATCTCTGCTGCACTTAATTGTATTAAGACACCGTTGGAACTCTTTATCTACGAAACTCTTAAAACGCCAACCATAAAACAACAGAAATAAGAAAATAAAACAAAACAAGAAAAATAAAATCACTGCATCCAAAATAAAATAAAGTAATAAGTATTTAAAGTGTTTAAAAAGTTTTTCCACCCGCAACACATGTAGAAAACCACCCCTTACCAAACGAAGGCTATAAAAAAGTCGCGAACATATGCCACGGCGCGAAGTGCATTGACCGCATACATTCCCGCTTCTAATAACAACACTTGATAGCTCGCTCGGCGAAAATGAGAACTGAGGGGTTAGTGCTGGTTTTCGTACGAATTTCGAGTCGACTCGCATCACATAAACGAATCGAATGCCTCCATACATTTACAGCCAGCGCCATCTATTGACATCCCTATGTCAGTGACTGTTCATAGATGGCTCCGCTACCTCGCGAGCTCCTGCGGTCTCCCTCCCACGTGCGCGCGCGCGTGGACAGTGACGGAGACGAAGGCGCAGGGCAGCGACATGATCGCTGAACGCGCGGGGCGACCAGGCCCTTCAAACCAGCAGGCCTCAAGCCTTGAAGGCGAGGCCTTAGCCCCTTACCGGGGCTAAAAGAACAACACCGAGGGAGCGCGGCTCCCCCGCGACACATCGCCCGGGCAAGGAGGCAAGCCTCGAGGCCCGTACCCCCGTGGGGACTTGCTCCCCATGGAGAAGACCACGCAGCAGCAGCATAGATGGCGTTGGCTGAAAATGTATGGAAAAATTCCATTCGTTTGTGCGATGCGAGTCGACTCGAAATTCGTAAAAAAAACCTGTACTAAACCCTACTATATTTTGAAATAAGTGAATGCTCTTATGTCGAGATCTCTTTTGTTATTTTAGATGCGGCGACGTAGCAGTTACGTTGTGTTTGGGTGGTAAATGAGCAGTATCGTTTGAGCAATTTAAACTAGCACTGCATAAATCACTTGCATCTTCGCTTGATTTCGCGACAAATAACGTTGATTTTTTACAATATGATCCATTATAACGCTTTAAAGATAAGTCTATTTACTAGTTATTTTATATCTATGCTTAAAAGTAAACCACAAAATTACTTCAGCAAAGCAAGTATGATTAACGAATATGACTTGGGTTCAGAACAAAATGCAAGCGAATCGAAGGAAAACGAGTGTGTAATTTAATTTGCCAAATTAAATATAGCATACTCGTAGTTTAAATCATGTGTCAGAATACTAAACTGAATTCAGCATTGGTTATTGTTACATTCTACTAAAAGGTCAAAGCTGCAAGGGTTCTAACGCTTGTATTACTTGTATATTGCTTGCTACAACCTTTCTTATTTAAAAATAAATAAATTTACCTCTGTATGTGGTCAAATATGAGTCTCATGAGCGATAAATATTAGATTTCCAGAATTCAATGCTCGGCTATGGATAAATGGTGCATTTTCTCAGGAGGTAGCCAACATAAGTTCTCCGGAGCCTGAATAAGAGAGAGTTTACCGACAACTCGAGAAGCGATTGCATACCCTCAATGTTGGGATGCAGGTCGACAGTAGGGGCAATAAATAATTCGCCCAGCGACATCTGGGGGCGGCCCCTTCTGTGTCCCGTGCGAGGCAATGCGAGATAAAACGGTCACACCCACACCCCTCGCTCTAGCTATTGTTGTACCATTCACTGCCGCTCTTGAACGAGACTAATAAGTTGGTGAAAATCCTACAAAGGTAAATATTTGGGAAAGCCTTTTGAATTCTAAATTCGCAACCACACCGGTTACTCAGTTTAACGAGATATAAGCAAAAGATGCGCATTTTCTTCCATTAAAATTAAATAGGAAACCGTACAATTTGGGTATTAGAATAGGTCATTTGAAATAAAACGTTTATTCACCGAGCTGAACAGAAGGACGATATGTACCAATGATAATATGTTTTAGATGTAAATATCTGATGACGAATAACGCTCGCGCATTCAGTGATGAAACCAGGTTCAGTCATTAAAGGCAGAATCAGTTTATTAGAACGAATCAACGCATTAAAAATCTTTATTTCGAACATAAGCCTTACTAACAGGATCCTATGAAAAGTCAAAACTCTAACACCAAACCTCATGTGCGACTAGGTAGATTGATTATTAAGTAGGTTTGCACCGCGAGGAATTGCCAAGAAACTCGGCATTTGACTAATCCGTATTCTTTGAAAAATGTCACGTGGCGAAGTTTTATTTGTAACATTTGATAAAAAAAATAGTAAAATATTTTTTAAATTGTGTAAACCGTTATAGTAAAAAGTCTTCACTAAAATATAACCCGACAAATCCACAGTTTTAAAATGTCATTCGGATTTCGGCAGAAATTCCAGGAGCAAAACATTTCAGTCTTTCATGAAGCAATGAAGGAATAAATGTTGCCTATTTGCGGCTCAAACGACTGTGACGAAACCGAATTTGGCTAATTTTCTTTAAACCAATTCGCTTCAGGTACCTATGTGTATTTCTCCCGAAAAATTGTGGCAAAAATATGTGGCAAAATTCAAAATCCTGAGCCATACGTGCTACTTCGCCGGAGTCATTCCGTGGGAGAAATAACATTCTTCCCTTGTCTACTTCATCAAGAGAAACTCTGTTCATATATGTCACAGGTTTTTTCTCGGCGATGATAGCTCGGACTTTTTATAGTTTAGCTGGCCCGACGCACCTTGTCCTGCTCTTTAAACCATCACGAGTGAAATCCATTCTAAAATTCATCAAAATCAGTAAAGTCAATTCTAGCACTAGACTAACGCACAGTGTTTAGGGTTCCGTACTTCGATAGAGCAAACGGAACTTTTACATGAGTGCTTTTTTATCCGTCATGGTTAAATTCAGAGACCATATCATAGAAATCTGATGGAAAGATGGTAGAACTCTTCTTGCAGAGTCCGTCGACAGATACCACCATAGTCCGCAGTGTCAGTTATTCTAGCGAGAAGTAATATTTATAAAGTTTCTGTTCAAGAGGCACTGTAAACCTAAATGACTTAACGTATTTCAACGTAGTGCGTAGTAATTTTTTTTTACTCTATACAAGTTAGTACTTGACTGCAATCTCACCTGATGGTAAGTGATGATGCAGCCTAAGATGTTATCATACCAACTTGTAAGGGTAAGTAGATTTACCCCGACGCTTTCTAAAAGCATCGTACCGGAACGCTAAATCGCTTGGCGGTGCGTCTTTGCTGGTAGGGTGGTAACTAGCCACGGCCAAAGCCTCCCACCAGACCAGACCTGAACCAATTTAGAAATTTTAGCTTCTACACTGGTTAATTTTGAAGTGTCATATAAGACCGAGGCTTTGAATGCTTGGAGAATAGCTTGTCCGAGTACAGACTTCCCAAAACATTTATTTTCCCAGAGACAGTGGGACGAGCCGCTCTGTAGTCTGGTTAGAGAGGAACTAATTAGTACCTCCGCCAACGCTGCGGAGCGCGCCCGTTTGCTGGCTGTGGGAGAATGGGAATCCGGCCTTTGGCTTCAAGCCATTCCTTCGTCTAGCGTTGGTACCTTGTTAGACGACACCACATTCCGCATTGCCACCTGCCTTCGCTTAGGCGCTCCTTGTGTTTCTCCGCATCGGTGTATCTGTGGAGAGGCAGTCGATAAGCTTGGACACCACGGTTTTTCTTGCAGTAGGAGTGCCGGCCGTATACCGCGCCACGCTAGCATCAATGGCATCATCCGTCGCGCTCTTGCCACCGCCGGAGTGCCAGCCGTTTTAGAACCAAATGGCTTGGCGCGCGACGATGGAAAGAGACCGGACGGCATGTCATTGATGCCATGGAAGATGGGTAGGCCTTTGGTGTGGGACGCAACTTGTGTGGACACCCTTGCGCCTTCTCATCTTCCTAGCACGATGGGTTGTGCGGGCGCCGCTGCTGCATCAGCGGAGACTCTCAAGCGGCGCAAATACAGTAATCTCGTTGGAGATTACGTATTTGAACCGTTTGGAGTCGAGACGCTGGGTCCGTGGGGTCCAAGTACGCGCTTCTTTTTCAGAGAAATTTCAAAGCGCTTAATCGACGCCTCTCGTGACCAGAGGGCTGGCCTAGTTTTAGGTTAGAGGATAAGCATTGTCATCCAACGTGGCAATGCCGCCAGCCTTCTGGGCACTTTTCCAGTTGACACCGATTCGGAGGAATACTTTGACGCTTAAAATTCCTTCTTTTTGTGACACCTTTTTTCTAGAATTAGTTTATATATATTAGTTAAGATTTTATTTTAAGTTTTATACATATATAATGTTACCCATTTAGAAATTATAAAATTCCAAAGTGGCCCGTGGTGGGACTCAAACCTGCGACCTCCCACTCAAATCCGAGCGCGCCGCCACTGCGCCAGGGAGGTCGTCAGTATGATACTGCTTGCAACGCATAAAACTTAGAACGCACTGTATCTGACATGGGCACTATTACTTAACATCATGCGAACTTTTTGTTCGTCTCAACGTTCTTAGGTACAAAAAATTACAGATAAAAAATTCCATGCATTCGGTTATATTTTTTTAGGTCAGCTTTATCTGTAGATATGTTTTATTTATTAAAACACAGAGCCTATCTCTCGTCCCATAGCTATCAGCCCATCAGCGTTAGGGTCTTCTGGCAATGAAACCCTTAAAGGGTAGAAAGGGTCAAGGATTTCCCCAGACGGTTACCGAGATTACGATCAAGTACATTCAGTTACTGTATATCGGGGGATATTTTGTAAGCTCTTAGGGTGTTCGCTCAAATTGGGGCAATATTTTATATCCCACATTTACTTGTGAATGTTGCGCGATATATTACTTTGTAAGAAAGTTTTGAAAAATATATAAATGAATACATTTTGTAGGGTTCTCTACCCAAAGGATTTGGCATCCTATTACTAAAGCTCCAATGTACATTCTTCTCCTGTTTGTCATCAGCGTTTCTCGTATAAAGACAAATTATGAAAATAATATGAAATTCTAAATAAAATAGAATTCAGGGTGTATCCCACTGTTTTATCTCTCGACCCTACGATGGTACGGACTCTTTCATATGCAACTTTGCTGATTTTTATTGGTTTTATCTGCTTTATTTTTAACTTCGGGCTGCAAATCGGTCTTAATTAATACTCGTGATTTTTTGCATGGACTTTATTTTAACGATCCTTCCGAATTAGGAGGTGTATGTTTACTTACTATTTAGCTACTTAAAAACTGTTTTTAGAAAAACATAAACAATACCTATATAAAGGGACAAAGAAAAATAGAAAAAAAAATATGTTAAAACATACATAAAGCGGACTGTATTTTAAGCCAGAATAAACACTTCTCATTTTTAATGTGTTGTTTTTGTTTAAATCAAAGCCTGTAATTAAAAAAAGCAAGAGAAAGTTGAGATATTCCACTCTTGAGTCTCGAAATGTCTCTTTCAGTAGCAGAAAATGTTGAAATACACATTTTAATCACCTCAAACTATAAATGTTTACAAATTTTTAAAACTAAAAGCCTTTTTGCAACACTGTAAAGATTTTCAATGGCGTGCACCAGTTTGTTGGACGTTTGCGCATGACGTAATCTCAGCGATCCTAAAGGGCGAACAGGATTTTAAATGCATGCATAGAAATTTCTCTATACCATGCGCTTTGTATGGCTCGGAGTTCATTTTTTAGTGCACCGTTAACCTGAATTCAGTTTGCGATAGTGCGGTAGATGTCTATTTTATATAGGTAAATTTATTATGTAGAAAAACACCCAGACAGGGGAAAACATTCATTCTCATCACACAAATATTTCCCAGTTGTGGGAATCGAACGCACGACCTCTGGTGCAGACGGCAGATTCGCTACCGCTACGCCATTCGGTCGTCAAAATTTAACTGCAAATTACAACCATATAACATTACTTTAGTGGCTAGGTACCATCCTACCAGCAAAGACAAACCGCCTAACGATTTAGCGTTCTAGAGCGATGTGTCAAAACTGTTAGGTGTTACTTATCCGTCCATATACTTGAGGATAAGGTTCATTCTAAAAACCAACATGTGCGGTTTTGTCGTTAACGCTAAAAAAACATATATAAAGTTATTATAAATAGCAGTCCATACAATAATAATACTGTTATTAAAACATGAAATAGGCCTCCAATTTTTTTTATTTGAAATTATATTTAAAAAGATTTCTGGAGCAGAATAGAATTACCTATTTTGTCATGACTCTTAAACCGTATCAATAAATCTGTCAGACCCCTAGAGCCTAATGTTCCCAATACATCTGGCAAGTATTCTGCAATGCCTGTATTTCTGTGCCGTCCATCCAGTTTCCGAGAAGTTCCTTCGAAGGGATGCCATTAATTTATCTTTATTACCAGGCATTTGATCACGATGAATTCACACAAAAGTTTATGTGGACCGGCGATGAGAGAGCGATAACGGAGCCAAAATACTGAATATTCACGGACACAAACACTTGAAAAGTGATCTATTATTATTTATTAATTACAACTATTTTTTTTCACTTTGAAACGAGATTTAATAAAACAAAGCAACTGATGAAAAGTCTTATTAAATCAGCAAATTATAAAAAGTTAAAACCATGGTAATATTTTTGATTAAATTTAGGTAATTGAATTGTGATGTCATACTTTAGTAATGCCATAGTTGCGCTATATAAATTTTCGTTTTGCGAAAAATTACCCCTCCATCAAAGGTTTAGACTGTGCCTTTATTCCTTTGATTAATTTCAATTTAAATTTTTATGTCTTCCATTATTGAAAAAGAAAATGAAAAATCTTTGTTTTTCACATACTTAGGCCTAATTTACAGGGTCTTAAGAAAAGTCGAATTTTACCGCCAAGTTCGGAAGGCAGGTTTGGGACTGGCAAGAAACTTGACACAACCTTCTTTCAAAAATGTCACTATACACAACTTTTTTTACATAGTATTAGTACAAGTTTATCTTTTCAAGAATCCTTGTCATTATAAGAATTTTTTCGATGGTATATGTACTTATAGTAACTCTGTAGTATTTTTTACATACGAAATGGTAAGTGATGCTGACGATGTATTCAAAAATTTTATCGTACCAACTTGAAAGAGAAAAATACCATGGCGAGGCCGAAGCCCTTACCGAAATACCGCATAGTACGTTGCGGGTGTTTCTATGGTTTAGATGGCTCAATATTATAGTGAAACCCTTTTCTATCCGCAGCCGTTATAATAGGTCTCAGCGGGCAAGTAATGCGAGAGCCGTGTTCTGAGGAATCCTCACTTTTATGGCCTAACTGTTTTATACACATCGCACGTGTTTTATGTATCGTATTGTAATAAACACTTATGTGTCTTATCAGATCGTATTTTTTTTTGCTTAAGAAGATGTTGTACTTTTACTCCATATCTCAAAATAGAAGATTGGTCATAGGATTATAGGATTTACTCTTATAAATACACATATATTACACAGGACCCGGCGGACCGCGTGGCAAAATGTCTCCAGTTTACTGGTGTCAAAAATATGACACCAACGGCAGCAGCAGGTAACTGACCGCGGTATTGTCTATTTGATCGCGGTCCACGTTACAGATCACTATTTATATTTTATACCATTAGTATAGCGGAAATTTTGACAGAAAGCACTACCTTTTTCTTGTATGAAGAAGGTTAGCGTAAAATGTCCAGATGGGCTCATCTTGATGTTCATATTGGTGCTCTTATAGGCTTTTTTACTTGTTTGTCCGCCACGGCACTTTTTCTCAGGAACTTCTGTTTAGTAAAAATTCATACCTACTAAGTATAAGTACAAGGTCCATGGTCCCTTGAAATTATAAAAAGTTTAAGCCTCTATGGCGCACTCGCGCCAAACAGTTAAATATTTACGTTTTAAACCAGAGTTAACGTTGGGCCTTTTTGACAATTTCAACCTAGGGTAGCGTGTTCACTCTTGGGTGTACTAGGTTTATTTCTTTATTTGTTATCTCTTTATTTGTTCACCACACATGAAACAGAATACAAAAGACATCTTTATCGAAGATTATCGTTAAAAAAGTTAGTTCAGTTGGTGCAAGGCTATTATCATGTACTAAGTACAAAAAAATTTACAGATGCACTCAATCGCTATTATATGCCACTAATTATTGATTGTGATAAGCTATTTAAAAAACAAAATTGATTCTTTGAGTAACAAACAACAGCAGTGTAAGACAGGTTATTAATAAATACTTTGCAGCATTGAATAAAAACGTCCGATCATTCAATAAAGCCTATTTCGTTTTGTACGAGCCGCTATAATAGGGAATTCGTTCCCCTTTCTTGCGATAGGTACCCCTAGTACAAGTATAATTTACACGCAATTTTAGTGTCTATTTCGAGTATCGAAACATCATAATAAACATCTCCAAAACATAATGTAATAAGAGATAGCGCAGGTAAACAGCTTGGTTTTGTAACTGGTAGGTGGATTGAAAACTAGTAGAATGCTTTTTCCAGTTTTCCGTGTTTTAGAAAGCATACTTAGCGTTTGAAATCGGTCGGTTAATATTGTTATGGTACCAGTGGTGAGAGTATGTCAGCTGTAAATTTCTGGTAACATCCATTACACGACTTTTTAAAATGAGTATTCGTTGTAAATGTCTGGTTACAGCCATTATTCGACTTTGGAAAACGGCTTTCCGTTTTTGCATGCAATCTTGCACTAAGGGAAAGCAAGGACCGTGATCGAATCGAGGCGTTCATTCGAATATTTCATTTGTACCGCAATTTCTTTGTCATCACCTCGTGTAAGTTATTATGAGAGTTGAAACACTTCGCCTAATAGATTTTTGGAAATCTTCATAATTTATCAGTCCTTTTTGTGTTTTCTCTGGAGAAAAAAATATTTTAGGACACGAAAACCTTTATTTAGTCATTATAATAATTAATTTTTAAATGAATCACTTAATATTTGACCAGTGAGTACGTACAATAGTCAATACAAGAGACACAATGCTAAGTTCCTATGCGTTACAACGTTCCTTTTTACCCTCAGGGTACCACAGAACCCTATCACCACAGATTAAAAATATTTAAACCTCCCCTATCCGTCTCTCTGGTCCGCCTGTCTCAGCTTTAAGGTCACCAGCTCTCTTCCAGTTGATAAAGAAATATTTTCACTTCTTTGGTGATAACTATGACCTGATGCAGATTCATCACAGGGAGTATGCAGGGTACCCAACACCTTAGCAAAAGAAGCAGAGGTCTCATGTTACGCTCATTGATAGAAAATGAAATATAACTGGCCTGGGGTCTGATTGTGTAAGACAAAAGTATTCATCGTTACCGTAATCGTTAGCAAATTCTGTCCCCCGATTGGCTGTCGTAAATCAGGGAACCAATCAACGGAATTTGTTTATGATTGCGTTAAAAATGAATAAGTTTTTCCTACACAATCGCCTAGCTGCCCAGTTATGCCTGCATATCCGAATTACATTTCATTGTTGCATAAAATTAGAATATCTGGGTGACCGAGCTTTGCTCGGTAGTATTACAGCTAATCACCAATAGAGAGCAGCAGATGGCAGCAGGAGTTTACTGTAATAGTTTTACTTTATCGCCAATAGATGTCAGGTATAGATTTATATATTTTTTTGGTAAATACGACATTTTTTAAAAATGAATCCTAGCTAGATCAATTTATCGCCCCCAAAACCCCTTGTATACTAAATTTCATGAAAATCGTTCGAGCCGTTTCCGAGATTCAGGTTATATAGAAATATATATACCTATATATACAAGAATTGCTCGTTTAAAGATATAGGATAAAAGACACAAGCACCTATCGTCTTGCTATGAATTTTGTCACGCTGTCTCGCTGAACTCATTTCCACGTGAGCGGCGCGACAGTCAACACGCGACAGTGTGTCGACGCTAAACGTCATCAATCACGATAAAAGCCTATGTTTATATCGCGGAGTGTCTGCTGTCACGGCGCTCGGTTATCGGATCCCCGTTGTATTTAAAAGTGAAGCGAGGATATAGATAATATATAAGCCCTGGCACTTGGAAAGGAACGGAGCAGCCAAAGCTTGTTAAATTCTTAAAAAACGTCGTCGTCAATTATTTTTTAATTGTGGTACAGACCACAGTCAATGATAAATTTTACTGAACAAAAAACGCCTATCATACCATAAAAATGATGTCTATCTTTGTATATGTACAAAATTTCTTTCTTCAACTAGGATTAGCTTAAATAGATATTGGATTATAAAAAAAATTATCGTCAATAAGTATGATATATTTTAGTATTTGTACAAGTTGATTATAGCTCCAAAAAACTTACGATTCATGAATATGAGTTATAGTGTTATAAAATGGCAAATATATACTTATTTTAATAGTTTAAGTAAGTAAAAGAGGTCTTTAGACTCTGATTTGCTTTACGTAATGCCGCATTGCTCCCGGCTTGTCACACCGGGTTTAGCATATTACCTCCATACAACGATTCCTTTTAGTGACAAGTCTGTAACTTGTCTATAATGTGTCAAAAAGGGCCTATTTCACATTAAATATAGATAAACTTTATCTAGCGAATATTTTTGATGTTGTGACGATTTTTGTATTGAGAATCTGTCAAAATATCATGTTTATTCGTTGGATAAAATTTATCTGGCGACTGTGAAACAGGCTCTTAGTCTAATACAATGATTAGACTTATTGTCACATTTTACCAGTAAGAAGTCTCTATAGAAGCTCTTGTTTTACCAAAAGTTGTGAGAAGGGCGACTCGGACCCGCGCTATTGATTTCCTCTACATAATGCCGCGCTGCTCCCGGGTTGTCACACCGGGTTTAGCATATTAGCTGCAAACAACTTACGAGTCCTATTCGAAACGAGTTATAGAGTTATAAAATAGAAAATCCGAATACTTTTGTTAAAATAAAGTTGCCTTTTCTAAGTATTTGCTAAATGTTTTTTATAGTACTTAGACCCTTCTGTTTTAATAAATAAATATATATTTATTTGCAGAATTGTGGGTTACAGCAAGATGACAAAAAAAATACAATTTTCCTTCACAATCTACTGATTGACAGTGTGCAAATATTTAAATTGGATTCACTTAATTAATTTAATTATTATAGAATACATCAGTCGAATTAATTAATTTATAATAAGAGTAGTAATAAATGTCTGTTAATCACATTAGTCAATAAAAAATAAAATTTAAGAACCAAGCTACATGCCAATTATAATATGAAATTAAAAAGAAGAAAACCAGCTGTTGTCAGTGTATACAAAAATTCCCAACTTAAGTTCAGATACTGTTGTCCATTAGATAGTCATTTATTTTATAATACATAATACATTTTATTTAGCAGGAGATCATATAGTTTACGTTTAAAGGGTGGTAGATGAGGTGTGCTTTTTATGGTTTCAGGTAGTTTATTATAAATTTTATTAGCCATATAGTAAGCACTTTTGGTGAAAAGACTGATTCGCGCTTGAGGTAATGGAATTTTATTTCTTCTACGGCCTTTCATGTTTGGATTGACTAAATTTTCATTACTGGTGTTGAACAAACCTGGATATTTTTTAAGTAGTAAACATATTTCAAGAATATAGAGACTAGGCAACGGAAGGATGCCATGACACTTGAATAATGGCCGACAGCTGTCCATCATATTTGCACCACAGATAGACCTCAGACAAGCTTTTTGTCTTATGAATACTTTTTCAGCGTTGACGGAATTACCCCATAGAACAATTCCATATCGTAGAAGAGAGGCTACATGACCGTGATATTTAACTTACGACGTATTTATTATTTATTTGACGTATGTTATTTAACTTTTTTGTTCGAAAGGTGGTTTGATTGGTACTGTTCGTAGTGACGATAAGAATTGAGAATTTAGGCGGTTGAAACAATCATTTTTGACAAGGAGAAAGTGGTTTAAGGGGATCGATTCTAGGGTATGGATAGATATTATGCATTATTGAGTCTTAGTAAAGATATTCCAGTCGGTATTCCATTCCTGCAGTGGAGCGAAGCGGACAGGAAAAGTGAAAACGTAATTATCAAATTAATAAAAAATATACTCAAAGCTCAAAGCAATAAAATACAAATACAAAAATGAACGAGATTACTAAAGATTATTATTATCCAAGTAACAAAACAGCCGCACTCGTAGTCACAAGGGCCCGAAAGACGCAAAAACTCATTTTTACGTCCGAGGAAATTTGGAATTATGACGTAATGAGTTTGTGAGTGTGCATAAAATATGACGAACCCACTTTGCTCTTTCTTTGGCTGAAAACGGCCTCGTGCTCGGTGTCAAGACGTTATTTGCACGGAATAATAAATTATGTTTATCTCCCTCACTCGCCTTACAATTAGAGGTGGCTGTAAGAGGCTTGGGAATATTATTACAGTTTTATTATTTACATTTTACTTTTTTTTTACCCACAGGAAATGCCTGACGCATACCCCTCCGTCAGGGGACACGGAGGGGCTATGTGGGGCTTGCACCCACTAAAACCTGTGCTTTGCCACGACGGACCACGTTGGCGGGAGTACGGGATTCACTTGCGTATTCACCGCGCTCCCGCCAGGCCTCGACCCGCCACCGAAGCGTCAGATCCCGCCGCTGCTGCCGGCAGCCTGGCCGCTGCCAACCCTCCTGGGAAGCGCGTCCCGAACAGGTCGCGCCACCACCTCGGCCTGTCGGTGGAATTCGGGTGACGGACGCCAGAACCCCTCACGTAGGTACGTCACCCGCAGGCCAGCACCGGTCGCCGAAGGAAGGTGTTCGCACCCTAGCAACCGGCGCGTCTCCTGCGAGAGGGATGTGCCGCCGTAAATATCCCTCTCGACGAGCGTTCCCGCCCACTTCGGTAATTTTTTTAAGATTTGTCAGGTGTGCCCTCTGCTGGGACACAGAGGGACACGCGAAGAAACGTCACCAATCCGCCGGGCCAAGCTATTCGCCGTCGGTTATCAACCGACGTTACCAGGGAGCACCGGCCCATGCGCTACAGAGGGGCACCGTAGCACTCGGGCACTCGTGGAGGTTGCTTGGCGAGCCCCCCATTTACATTTTACTTAATAAAATAAAAAAAATACTCCAAAGCGGATCCCAGGAATGTAATCATTTTCTTAATTTGCTGTGATTTCATAATAAAGTTTAAAATATTTTCGGTTAAAAAAAACCGTTTTAATATGATAATAATTTATAATGCTACAAAAATAATTGGTTATATTTGATTTAATAAAGTTGTAATAGCTGAAGCTATGACTGTGTTTGTTGAAGTTAGTAACATAAATTTTATGGTTATTTTATGATAGGTAAATTAAATTAAATAAAACATTTTCATAGAAACTGACCGTAAATTTTTGAATGCAACAAAAAATATAAAAGGATAAATGCCCTTCACTTCCCGTACTTACGATTATTTCGCAAGAGGACCGTTTTTAACAATTTGTGACGAATAACAGAAGTAATGAGACGCTCTAGGGTCTCGTGTTTTCCATTTTTTCGAGAAAACAAAGGCCTATAAAGATTAAAGATTAAGGGTTATGGTTGAAAAAAATGGCGCATTTATGTGCAGAAGGGTGCTTTATAATACCTACTTATGATTATTCATCATTACGGTCCGGTCCGGTGTAAACACGCTTTTTTTTAATATTTTTTGCGGATTAGTGTTTGTGGCAATATTTCTTAAATATCTCTTTTAGCGGTAAAAGCAACTAATTATTTGGAAATAAATAAAAAAAACCTGTGGAAAAAACCCAGAATTCACAGTTGTTCTTTCTTTAAATTTTCAGCATATTACGTAAGTTTTAATAACTAAGTCATGGAAAAAATTTATCATTTAAAATGTAACAACGTGTTCTACCGCATTCATCCAAAGCACGCCATTCATTGCTCGCTCCTAACAGTTTAAATAAGGAGTCTTTAACAAAATCAGCAATGTCTTGATTTGCCCACTATTGTAAGGTAACCCTAAATGTAACCCTTATGACGCACCCGTTCGTTTGAAGGTCATTCAACCAAGGGATGTGTGGGGTACTGTGATAAGGAAGGGATGTTTTGACAGATATTCTGATACTTTCCACCTGACTACAAAAGGAAGGGAACTAGTATTTTCGACATTCCTATCTAAGCATGTTATTTTAATTTTTTATTTTATCTAAAAAAATTGGTTGTCTGTAAAGTCGGTTTACTGACGATAGTTTTACGTGATAACGTCATAATCATAATCGTAATCAGAATACTTTCCACCCGACTACAAAAGGAAGGGTACTAGTATTTTCGACATTCCTATCTAAGCATGTTATTTTAATTTTTTATTTTATCTAAAAAAATTGGTTGTCTGTAAAGTCGGTTTACTGACGATAGTTTTACGTGATAACGTCATAATCATAATCGTAATCAGAATACTTTCCACCCGACTACAAAAGGAAGGGTACTAGTATTTTCGACATTCCTATCTAAGCATGTTATTTTAATTTTTTATTTTATCTAAAAAAATTGGTTGTCTGTAAAGTCGGTTTACTGACGATAGTTTTACGTGATAACGTCATAATCATAATCGTAATCAGAATCGTATTCGTAATCGTTATCATAATCGTAATCGTTATCGTAATCGTAATCATAATCGTTTTCGTAATCATAATCGTAATCGTAACTATAACCATAATCACACAGGCTCAGGTGGAACGTTACGCGGAACGGTACACGGAACGGTACACTTTTTCATCAGTGCTGCTGGTGTTCATCAATTTATTAAACGTTATCACGTAAAAAAAAAATACTGGTCTACTGCTTCTCTCGATTGATCCCTAACAACTTTCGTGTAAAACTTGAGGTTTGTATCTAAAGAGGCTCTACAAAATTTGTGTGTTAATATGATATTAGGAGAACGTATAATCATACCGAAGTTTGTGAGAGGTGGTTTAATTTATTCAATATTGTTTATGCTCCCATTTCTGTTCAAATTAGTACCGACTCAGTGCCCCAGGAATATTTAATGGTTCGAATTAGTGCGTTCAAGTGAACACGTTTTGTTGCTTAACCTTACTTACACCCACGGCAGTTACACTGGTATACGAATTTTGAGATATTAAATTTTTCACCAAACCAGCGAAAGCAGAACATTTTCGAGATAAAAATTAGCCCATATTTTAATCTATGAGACATTTATATTTCCAATTGGTTCAGGATGCGGCGTGAAGTAACAAATATCAGACACATAAAAACTTTCGTCTTTATATAGTACGTGATTTGGTTCACTATCCAGAAATAGATTTTTTTTGTGCACACGGTACAAGTTATCATCTAACCTTATATAAGTGGCGAAGCAACTGAAAATGATGTGTGACAGTTTCTACACAGCATCGCACCGGGTGGCAGTGCGTCTTTTTCCAGTAGCCAAACCACCCGTTTGTATGTAGTCAATTTAAAAATTAAAATATTATCCCAAAGTAGAGATTCCCAATGTAATTTAGATTTCGCATTGTGAAGTCAACATCTCCTGAGGATGTTCCGGTGTCGTGACGAAACGTACGTCGAAGACAGTGTTGGAGAATTGTGTGTGGGCAGTGTTCCTGCATATTGTACCATACAGAATCTTTTCAAGTAGTGGATTGTAGCAAAAACAAATAATTAATCTTCCTGTCTATTCAACATGTCAAGATTATCTTTTATCGTAATATCTATGTTCACCGTTAGAGGCCTTAGTCCCCACGATATGTAGAGAATGTTCACAGTGCCTTCGGATAATTGGTCCGTAGCGTCGCCTTTGGTCTCTGCGTTTTAGACTTGCAAATAGGAGTCGTGTCTTACTGCGCAGTGCCGTCTGAGGCTGCAGAAACTAAACGCGCCCGGGGACCTCTTAGCTAAGTACCTTAGTTTATACTGAGCTATGTCTCCTGGCCTAGGGTAACTTTTCTGTATTGAAACATTTATTTTTCTAAGCATAATTTACCTATTTATTTTGCATATTGGGCTACGTTTACTCCATTTCATTCTTCTCTGGATAATTTATTAGCTAAAAATAAGTATTTTTAGCAGGAGCGTTACGGTGCAGTGCTGCCTGTCTGAGGTTGTGTCAGGTTGAGGTGTATCAGGTCAGGAACGACACGCGTCTTTGCTAACTACTACGTCTCCCATCGCCGTATAAATTAATTGTTATGAACACATTTTATTCTTCTTCTCAGCGTTATTTACGTACTGTACCTCTCAAAGTATGTATTTTAAGAAACCGTGTCTTACGGCGCAGTGCTGTTTGAGGCTTCAGAAACTAAACGCGCCTCGGGAGCTCTTAGCTAAGTAACTTAGTTTATACTAGGCTATATCACTTCCGTCGCCCTGTGACTTCATTTTGTATGAAGACATTTTACTATCGCATTATTATATTTTTTGGGAGACGAAAATCTTTGAAAATCTAAAATGAGAGTTTCTCTTATTAGTTAACAGTGATTTCCCCGGTTACAATGCTCTTTTAGCTGCTTACTACTATAATACTTACGTACCTATACCTACAAAGGTATCTAGCAAAGAATCACAGCCATCGCTGTAAGCGAATAGCATGCAGAAAAAAACTAAAGACCCCGACGTAATTTGAACACGCAAAATTATCAGATAAAGGATCAAATCGAAACAGTGCTTCTAAATAAGTCCGGATGAGTACCTGTAGTAGTAGAATTGGAAGAATATCTGAGCTATTTAAGGTTAAATACCTCAAGGCAAGGCTGTCAAACTGCTGCAGATAGATCGCCGGAGGTCACTCATAACTGTAGAAGTGAAATGAAACAGGCGTCGTCCAACTTTTAGTCAGTGAATAGTTAAACTTCGAAAGGTAACTTCCCGTCTGAGTTCCCAGATATCTTTATTGAAACCGTTTAACGTTGGACTCGGTTGATTTAAAAACTTTTTGCCGTCTCCGAGTGAACCAGTATTTGTAGGCCGTAGTTGTAATTTTGTTTGACTTAGTTTCTAAAAATCGGTTCAGGGTTTTAAGGACGAGTATTTTTTATACACTCCAAGTTAGAATTTGACTGCGATCTCATCTGACGGTAAGTGACGACGCAGTCTAATAGCGGTTAATACGTGTACAATATTCTATCGATATAACCCGATATTCTATCTATCCATGGTTTGCCCTACTAAAGATAGAAATTTGACATAACTTGTATGTGGCTTATGTCACATTGATATATAGCAGGGCAAATAGAAGATGGATAGAATATTGGCATTAGATGTTATCGTACTATCTTTGGAGTGGGTTAGCAGCTTCTAATACATAAGATCGAGCAGAAAAGCCTAATTGCGCCCAAAATCCAGACATATACCAATGCCATGATGGTTTTTACCTACGTCTCAACATACTGTACAACATCTGTATGGTTCCCTAAAAATTACGTCTGAATATTATATTCAAAAAATTCAACTGTAATGAACGGCGACACGTTCAAAACGCGTATTAAAGATCGCGCCGGCGAGTGTTGACGACATGCCCCGATTTTTCGACAATTATGTTAATAACAACACATGTTTCCGAATGGCGAGTAATGGGGCAATTACATTAAGTACTTTGCTACCAAGTAAGGAAACAAGTACACTATAAAGGCAAAAATTCCTAGGTAAGTACTCCTATAGACGTCACACGCACTTGAACGAATTTAATAAATCTGTCACTAATGCTGTTTACGTTACATACAAATACTTCTGAGAATATTTTAGAGCATAATGACAAGACCTTCTAGTGATTGGTCTGTGCTCGTCACCCTGAGACATAGTCAACGATGCAAAATTTTATCATGTAAAACTGAAACACAGTTTCTTATTGCCTGCCGTACACAGAGATATTTAATGGGTTACTGGTATCTAACACTCCGTTAGCACCTACCCACTACCCATTTATGCGAGCTCTGCAAAATGAGTTACATTTGTGTACACCACAACACAAACGCCAAGTAAGAACACCTCAACAGTCATCAATTTTGGTTATGGTGTACGTTTTTCTTTCCTACTCTTGTTGGTTGGAGTACTCAACGGGGCAATTACGAGTGGCCCCGTGCAGGTCCAGTGTGTCAACCCTTCGTGACGGGGAACAATAAAAAAAGGCTAATTACAAATGTCCAGTTGCAATCGCGTCGCCTATCGCGCAGTCGAATTTATCCCGGGATATTTATTGCCGGGTTTCCTGGCTCGAGGCCCGGTGACAGGGTTAGGTTTTATCAGATCGATGTTTTTTCAAACCAAAAGAATGACGCGATGAGCTAGATGTTCACCAGATGTTAAGTGATACACTTGCCCATGTTAGATGCAGCACGTCCCACTAGATTACGAACTGCAAAGCGCTTGACTACATCCTGAGATATATAAAGTAGATAAGACCAAAAATTTGGGGAAAACATAAAACTTGGGGATCCATAGCCTATTCCGGGATTAAAGTGAAAAAAGCCTCTATGTGTTAATTCGGGGTATAATCGATCTCTAAATAGGTTCAGTAGTTGCGGCGTCAATAAAAAACAAACACATATACACAAATAAACTCTTGCCTATTAATGTTACCCTGTTCCCATCACTTACTTACAACTACAAATCAAAGAGTGAATAGGCATCACCTAGGCATGGCGCATTCCACTTTAGATTGTATCATCACTTACAATCAGGCATGACTACGATCAAGCGCTAACCTTTATATTATACTTACAAAAGAAAAATGTTACTAATCGCAATACAAAAGTACATACCTACATAACTTTTGACTTCACTTACCCTTCGGACAAAACATTAAGCCCGTGTACCTTACATACATAGCTTTGTCTTTAGACTAACAAATACGTATCCTAAACGTAAGCCCGGCGAAGTTGCCGTCTGTCTGTTACGGGGCAAAGTTTACTCGTGTCCCGGGAACTCTTAGCTAAGCACCTTAGTTAAATAATACCTCCCACCGGCACCGGCGTGACTGTAGAGTGTAGCTGTACTCGCACCTCGCGAACGTGAGGGTCAATATGCTAATGACGGAGAGAAACTTGGAATCCGTATTATTTTGGATGTTTCTTTTTGACGTGACAACGTCTTATAAATCGATAGAGCCGGCTGCACGCACAAAAAAACATGACTCATCCGGCGTTACCGGCATTACCTCGCTCGCGTTACCTCGCTCTGAGGCGTTCCATGTAAGGCTTGAAGTGCAAGCGAGAGTTGTCACGTTCAACTATCGTCAGTAAACCGACTTTACAGACAACAACAGAAACATATAAGTTTTTATTCCACTTTGGTATTTTATAATTTCTAAATTGGCTCAGGTCTGGTCTGGTGGGAGGCTTCGGCCGTGGCTAGTTACCACCCTACCAGCAAGACGCACCGCCAAGCGATTTAGCGTCCCGGTGCGATGCTGTGTAGAAACCGTTGGGGTAAATTTGCTTACCCTTCCAAGTTGGTACGATAACATCTTAGACTGTATCATCACTTACCATCAGGTGAGATCGCAGTCAAGTACTAACTTGTATAGAGTAAAAAAAAATTGGTTGTCTGTAAAGTCGTTTAACGGACGATAGATTTACGTGATAACGTCATAACCTCTATCTCTCTATCGTTTGTTTTATCGTGCCTCTCGCTCTCTCTCGCGCTCTCGCTTGCACGCACAGGCTCAGGTGGAACGTTACGCGGAACGTTACTATTTTTCATGCGTTTTGCTGGTGTTCATCAATTTATAAGACGTTATCACGTCAAAACTTGTACTAACCCCTCTGGACGCTTGACTACGGTAAAAGGGTGCGTTTTGTATAAACAATTTTGAACTTTAATCGTACAAGTCAAAGTTCAGTTCAGGTTGGAAGTTTTGTTCACTACTTTGCCAGTTTCACTTTTACCACTCTTTCGCAGTGTTGATTATTTAATTAATGAATGCATTTTGGTGAGTTTTATGAGTTTCGCAAATAATTCGCTCCATATCAAAAGAGGAATGTAGAGATCGGTTTTCGATAAGTCCTAATAGAGATAAGTAAATTGGAAACCCGTTCTATCTATCTTGTGTGACAATAAAAAATAATACAGTGTTGTTTTGTTCTTCGACAAAAAAAAAAACAGTTTTGTTTTGATGTGAAAATGAATTAGCCGATGTTACTTTCGTTCAAAGCTGCTTAAATGTGTGAAGCAAAAATAAAATCTTAAGGGTAAGTATATAAAAATGTATAAAAATATGCGAAGGCCATGAATTAAAAATAAGGCCTCTATACCATTTCATGTATACAAGGTTATTTACAAATTAAATGTCAATTTTTTAACTAATACTTAGTAATAAAACTAACTGTCCTAAAATCTACAATAGGTACCCTATTGAACTGAACGTAATTTCCCGCTTTAAATTTTCTTAAAAAGTAGATCAGTTTCCACTCTATAAACGTAAAAAGAGATAAATATTTTATATATAAAAAAAAACTAAAATACATGCGAATAAAAATGCGGGCTGTAGGTAGTTAAGCTATAAAATAAGCGCACATAATACTCAGATACAAAGGCGTCAGAAATAGGGACAAATTTTAATATCTCTCTCGTATAACCCTACCCTTCGAGGCCTTTATATTATAAGCACATTGTGCGGGCCTACTTCTCGCGATAATACAATTTCCATAGCAAGGCGCAATTTCAGGCCCATATTTAGGACTTTCGAAATAATTTTTGAATATTTTTAGACATCATTCTTCGTTATACAACGTGTAACGAAATTGGAAATAATATTGAAGGACATAATATAAGTCCTTCAATAATATACATAAGGAAACAACCTATAAAAGTAGGCATATTAATTTTTCCATAATGTATGGAAAAATAAAATAAACATATCCATTTTTTCCACAATACGCTTATTTCTATTTCATATATTTTTTACAGGAAGATTCGATATCAAGTACATTATGTACCCTTCAATATTATTTCTCATTTCCAGTTACACGTGGCATCCTTATGTGGTTGATGTCCAGCGTACTCTTACGAAACGCTTTTCTTCTACGTTTCTGATACGAACCGCTAAGGTGTGGAACACCCTTCCAGCTTCCGTGTTCCCAGCCAAATACAATCTGGGTGCCTTTAAAAGAAGAGTGAATAGGCATTTTCTAGGCAAGCGCGCTCCATCCTAGACCTCATCATTTCTGTTCATCAGACTTGATTGTAGTCAAGCGCAAGCCTATCAATTATAAAAAAAAAAAACGTTGTACATAGTTTAAAAGAAGTGAACTTATTATTTTACTAGCGAACGCCCTCAGAGTGAATTACGGTTTTTACTAAACCATGGATTTTTTGGAATAAAAAGTAACCTTTATGTTAATCTAGGACACAATCTCCATTCCGAAATTTAGCCAAATCAGTCCAGTAGTTGCGGCGTGAAGGGGCAACAAACATACACACAAACTTTCGCCTTTAAAATATTAGTGTGATTGTGATTTTTGCACCGTCGTTCAACCACTAAAACAACGAAGCAGTTTGACTCAACAACAACTTTACCGAAAAAGTCTCCGGCATAATGGAGCCGCGGAAACTCTCGAAAGAAAGAATCTCGAGTGAAAATTCCCGCCAAAATTCACCCCCAGCAATTTCTAATTCATTTTTTTCTAAACAGCCATTAAGGGCGCGAATCATCCAAACTGAGGCTGGCAGGTTCGGAGGGGGTCGCTAGGAGGAGGGTGGTAGCCCCTTCTATTTTCGGAGCTTGAATTATAGTCCGACCAAACATTGAAGACCTTTTTACCGAAATTCCCGTTCCGTTTTACGACTGCCTCCTAAGCATCGGCGGATAAATAATTCAGTGGGAGTTTTTTCTTCCAATGCTGATGCCGGTTTCTCGGGTTTAATTTAATGTTAAATGCTGCCCCTACGTAAATATTGTTCACGTACTTTATGTACTGTAATAACACTTATATTATAAAGGCAAAAGTGTATGTTTGTGTTTTGGGCTAGTATATCTGTAGGACAATATACTTAATATGTCAATCTGGTTCCAAAGTAAGCGAAATCTCGTGCTGTAGGTACCAGAGAACTGATAATTATACTTAAATAATTGAAATGTGTTACTTATGCAAGTTTACTGGAAAACATTCAAGATCCTCACACGACCATTTTATAGCTGTGGGAATCGAACCCTCGACTGCCGATGTAGAAAGCAGGAAGGACCACTACCATCTGGGCCAATTAGTCGTCAAATATACCCTTGATTATCACGCCAATTTTCAATCCATGGTATTCACGGGATTGGTAAAAAACCGGGAAATGAACCGGGAGCAAAATGTACTAACACAGTTTAAAAGGCTACTGGTGTAATATGGATAATAATCAAAATTAATGCATTTATTGTGCAAAAAATTAAAATGTCCCAGATTTTTTTTAGAAAGAGATGGAAGTTAATTCTAAATACGAGTATCTCTATTTCGCAAAGGCCTTACTTACAGATACTTACGAAAGCTCAATAAGCTATAAGCTCTGTATCACATTACTTATGAGAGACAGGATAGTCATAATTTCGCTTATCACTCTGATACTTCTAAGTCAATAAGTCGCATTAAAAGTTTGAGAATGATACGATATTAACTATGTCAATATATAAATATAGCACATAATATTCTTAGTTTTTTTTGATACAATAATAAGAACAACAAAGATACAAGAAATCGAAATCGAAATTCAAATATTTATCCAACAGCTTTTACTAAACCCGGAAAAGAGGAAAAAAAAAATATACCGTGCAGTTCTAAATTCAGGCTGACTATTTGAAACTTTTCTGAGTCTGACTTGCACAGATTTTAATAAAAGTTATATATAATATTTACTGGAACATCTACAACGACAACATACAAATTATTTACATAAATTACCTACATACATAATTTGCATGAAATGTAGTGAATTTAAGTCGTCATATGCGAGGCGCTTTTGTAATTTTACCTTTTCTTTGAAACTTCTGTTTGACTTGCACAGATTTTAATAAAAGTAGTGATAATATTTAAGTACTGGAACATCAACAACGACAACATACAAATTATTTACATAAATTACCTACATACATAATTTGCATGAAATGTAGTGAATTTATGTTGTCATATGCGAGGCGCTTTTGTTTCAAAGACGCACACAGAGCTGATATGTGCCTCGTCTTCACCTCGACCATGTTAAGAATACAATCCCTTGCAAGGCATCGCGCCGAACAAGAGATTCGTAATAATCAACCGCGTCACATCAACTGAGTTCACTTGCCTCTAAATATCTGCGAGGGTGAGAGAAAGGGAGGCCTGTATCAAGATTCGAGGCTCCCCCATAGCGTACGCTATGAAAGGTCCGGGAGGGAATTTTAGGTTAGTGGACATGTAGACATATAGACGGGAACACGGCAAATTTGTTGCCTAATTTAGTTCGTGTCTTGTTGTTGTTTATTTTGTGCGTCGAGTCATCGTTCGTCGTTGTGATGTGCTTAGTTTTTAAGGGCTGTATAAATAGGCTTTAGGTTTAGTGACGCAAAACGATTGTGCAATAAAACTGTTTGTGACAGAATACTGATCTCGAATATTTGTTTATAAATAAACGTGAAAAAAACTCGCGGTTTTGGATAAAGTGAGTGCAATAAAAAAGAATAGTGTGCGGTTTGAATACTGTTTTGTTTGTAAACAGAACGGCGTGCGTTCGCCAGTGTAAACAGCATACGTTAGCCGTGTTAAACTTTTCGCGTAAAAACATAATACCTCTTTAATGTATTGAATGTAGGTTTAGGAACGTTAGAATAGGGAATAAATACGCTCAAATATTACTCAGTACCTAAATCGTGCCAATATTTCGTTTAAGTGTAAATAATAAAGTGTATAAAGGACAAAATTTAGAAGATTTAAGTGTAAAAGAGTACAAAAAAGAGAGAAAAGGAGCCGTGAATAAAAATATAAGTTGTTTATAGGGTAGCACGTGTGGAACATTGAGTGGGTGGAATTCACGAGGTCTCTGAGCCTCTACTATAAGGATCGATAACATTACGCATTACGCGAACGAGACAAACACACACATACGCAGGCAAGACACGCACACTCACGCACCCCACCCTCCGCCCTCCGAAAGTAAACAGCCCGCGAAAGCTTTAAAAGAAAAACCGAATTTATATTATAGATTTAGACTATCGATAAGAAACCAACCAAACTAAAAACAAACCGATAGTACAAAACACTGTGATTAACAAAACTATTGCTACTAACTGTGACTATTGTTGAACGTGAAACATGTTGGTGGGAGCTAATATTTGCAATCCGGGCGTTTTGTTTCCTGCTTTCGTGCAAAACGTCGAAATGAAGAGCGTTGCTCCGAGTCAGCAGGAGTCGAACGCCAGTACCATGCCGTCTACGCCTGTCCACTCTGCGTCTGATCCCAAGCGGTCTTCACCGTTGACCCCGGCCGAGAGGACCGGAGCACCGCCCGGCGCTGGCAAGGATGCTGTGAAACTTTTCATCGGACAGATACCGAGGCATTTAGAGGAGCAAGACCTCCGTCCGATGTTCGAGGAGTTCGGAAAGATATACGAGTTAACGGTTCTGAAGGATAAACACACCGGCATGCATAAAGGTAAATTGGTATAGTTATTTCAATAAATTAGAAAATATTATCTGTAATCTGCCAAACCAGAAAAACGTATGGTACACCGATAAGAAACCTCAAGATATGGGAATCCCAACGATTTACGTAAAACTTTTTCGTATAAGTAAACAGTAGCGCCTACTGTCAAAATTCTATAGGTGGCTTCTGAGTGAACTACAGCGTACAAGTTACTATTGGTGGCAAAATAAGCTTTTTGGCACCGGTAAACTGAAGACATTTTTTCGCCCTGTCCAGGTTATTGTTTCTATGTACGAAAAAAGCTTAGCATGGCTTATCTTCACGACCAAGCAAGAACGCCAAGTCCCGAAGCAAGCAATGCCACCCCACCTACAGGAAAAACCATTCAAAACATTTACAACATACTAGACAGTTTCGCCTCGACACCGGAGCATCTTCTAGAGACGTTTACTTGGCAATGCATATGCTTTTTGTTGCTCGTTGTATACATGGATATGGATTTTTTAACACCGTTTAAATAAATTTCACGCAAAGGTTTGTATAAGAAAGACAGCAAAGGAGCAAGTATAGTGAAATCATTTTTTAAGCCAAAATGAGGACAATTTTAAAAAATATTGCTGTATATAAAAAATAGTGAACTTAAAAAAAAAAAATTTTGTGAATCAACTCAACTTTAAAATTTAATTTTTTTTACCATCCAAAAGCTTTTTCCCTCCTTCCTTCTTAGGAATTAGAATTCTAAGCTATTTCATTAATACTTAAATATTCACTCGAAATATAAATAAATAAATATAAGTATATACATCGCAATCTAGCCCCAAAGTAAGCGATAGCTTGTGTTATGGGTACTAAATAACTGATAAATATACATACATATATACATAAATGTAATATATTGAAAAACACCCAGACACTGGAAAACATTCATGCTCATCACACAAACATTTACCAGTAGTGGGAATCGCACCCACGACCTCCGGCGCAGACGGCAGGTTTGCTACCACTTTGCCATTCGGTCGTCAAATATGATAATGAAAGCCTTAAAATAAGAAATAACTTAAAGAAGCAAATCCTCCAAACTAGAAACCTTTCAAGTATAATAATTTGAAATTAAACACTACCGCTCTGTCATTCTGATATATATTTTTTTAACGTATTAAAAAAATATTTATTTTTGTAATTAATTACAAAAAGTTATAATTATGAATATTTTATTTTGTACGAATGGAAACTACCCACTGCTGGTTGTAGTACGTAGATTTGGCTACGAGTTCGTAGCAACTTGCTACGGTGCACTTTCGTAGCTTTAAATGAATGCTTATTTTAAAGCTCGTCTTTTTTTATTAGACCCTGTGTTTACAGAAAATTTTCTTCATTAAATATTACATTTTTATTAATATTTTACTGTATTGTGGAATGGAAATTAAGCTAAAGTTGATATTTGATGAAATATTCATATGAAAATTATTTCAGACATTAATAGGCACAGCGTATTCGGCATAACAACAAGGGTGGTCACGGAATGCTTAGATTATTTGATTGGTTCCGCAAACTCAATTAAAGAGTATACCTAATTTAGTGGCGTGACCAGTTTGAGTACAGAGTTCATTATTAATACGAAATAATTACTTCAAATGGTTGGATTGTCTTTTGTGTATTTACACATCACAGGTCAATTGATTTTGGCTAAAAATTGGTTGAGTTCGTGTGTGCACCTTCGCACACAGCTCGTTAACGTAAGCGTTGCATCATAAGCACGTACGACGAGAGCAGTACGAACACGAACATGTTCAAACATGTCCGCAGACGAAGCGGTGTTGCAGCGTATCGTAGGAGGCTTAGTTGTCATATTGTTATGCGTAGCGCATTGATCATTACTAAGGATAGGCCTGTTCGAACATTTTGCCAAAGCCTTTTTCATACAAGGAAATTTAGCGCCATCTATCAAACATCCTGCGAAATACTTGTTTTTTTTATGTAATATTTCTTGATGTTACTTACCGATGATACGTTATCCCATGCTTCTTTTTAAATTTCTTGGTGTAATTTTTGCAGTCTTTTATCGCACAATTAGGCATTTTTATATTTTAGAGTTAAATTTTCCACTATTCTCTCGCTACTAAGCGTACTTACTAAAATGGCGGGAACCGTCTCCATGGAAACGTGCGTGCGGAGCGTCGTGAGCTGAGGCGGGGACCGCGGCATAGACAATAGTGCGCGTACAATGGGGACATTTCCCCATTGAACTGGCGACATTTTTTCGCGCGGTTCGCCCTGTCTCTATATAGAGGTCAATGGCGTAGCGTCATAACGATACGCTTACGATAAGGTAAAGTACGCTTACGAGCCGTGTGCGAAGGGCCTAAGAATGATTTCTGTTTTTCATACACTGTTTCTATTCGCTAAATTAGGTAACTAGTTGCTCGAAACAAATTCAAAAATCTATGTGGTATTTAATTTATTTAATCATATCTAATGAACGGAATCTTGAGGTTAAATTAGTTAAGTACCACTAAATTAGTTTTTGAATTTGTTTCTAATAACTCATGGCATAGATATCAATAAAATCACCTAACTAGGAGTAATGAAAAAAAAACTCTGTGAGGAAGGACAATGTTTACCAGGCCAAAAGCAGGTATTATCAGTGGCGTATTTTAAGATTCAGCGCCCCGGGCCAAAGAGGATATGCCGCCCTATATAGGTGTATACATATGTAGCCCTATGTAGGTGTAGGATATATTTACGAACCGAAACGTTCAAACACGTGATTTTTTTTATTAAATAATATTTTATTTACAATATTATATTTCCATTGTTTGTTATCATAGGCGCCAAAGTAATAAACGAATTTTACCCACTCTGTAAAAATCAAGCTAAAATAGTCGCCATTTATTGATTTGTTTAGTTTAGAGCATTGAACTTGAATGATAAGAAACAAACGCGAGCGAAGCGAGCTAAATTTTTTTTACTTTTTTACAGGATGAATCAGCATTTATTCCGGCCAAGAATTTAAAATAATCTCATAATAATATGCGAGCGAAGCGAGCGCGAAATTTTCCGTTTTTTTACGGTTCCGGTCCATTTCAAGGCTCAAGCAGTGACATAATTTGTCTCTATACCAAAATTCATCCAAATAAGCGCTTGTAAAATGAGCCCAAATGAAATAAATCACTGGAATAAAACTAGGTCAGTTGTTGTGGTGTACTAACCTAACCTAACCTAACCTAACCTAACCTAACCTAACCTTTAATGTGACGTGAGGCACGGCCGATTAAAACGGGAAAACTGAGTTTTTGGAGCAATTTTTGGGAGAACTTTCTATCGAGAAAATTTTATCCAATCGTCTTTCTGCTTCTAAGTGATTTCAGATTAAAGACCCAAAATACATGATGCTTAAATTTGAACGAAATTGTCTAAAGACAGTAAATGGTTTTTACGTAAAACTTCATTCAAAATCACTAATTAAAAATAACTTGTATCTATTTAAACACGCACTGCACCATCGATTCGCGCCGCCCTAGCTCCGAATTGCCTGAACTCCCGAGTCGCACGCGCGATGGAGTTCCGCCGTCCGTCTCCCGCCCTCCACCATCGGCGCGTCTTTTAGTAATAAGTTAAACAATGCTTCGCGTTTTGATGTCCATCTAACTTACAACCACATGAGAAGTAGTTAAGTTTATGATGTACTTAATCTAGAATTACTGACGAAATGAGATACTTTCTAATGATCTAATGACGATATTTTTCTTATTTGTTCAGGCAAACAAATAAAGCTCTCTCTCTCTCTCTCTCAATCTCAATAAAAAAAAAGTAAAATGCTGAGCGAGGTGCGGCTAGCGCCGCCCCTCGGAGGCTGCCGCCCTGGGCCATGGCCCTTTTGTCCCTAGGGTAAATACGCCACTGGGTATTATAGAGTAACAATTAATACTTTTTGATGTTTCTATATTCTATATCCTCAATAACGCAGAAATTGCTCCTCAATGATCAACATGGAGCATTCAAATTAATTAAATTATTCTATTTTATACCTCTACCGGTTTCTGACATAAAGGGTTTCAACTGGCGAACCTTCATCAAAGTGATCTTTTAAAGGTTCCTACTAAATGTTTGGGGGCGAAACCCTAAATGAAAATTGAAATGATGAAAATCTTTATTTTTCACAAAAGCTTCGATATAAAGCTCCTATGAAAAGTATAAACTCTACCACCAGGTTCGGAAAGCAGGTTTGCACCGAGAAGAACTGGCATATACTCGGTACTTTCTCTTTTTAAATAGGTATGTCATAATATACAAAGTTTTATTATACAGTATGAAACAATATTTTTAAGATATCTCGTGAGTATATGGAATCATATCCTTATCGTTTCAAGAATCTTAGTCATTAAGAAATTCTTCAATGGCATAATAACCCTGATACACAGTGTGAGTCTTCATAATGTGCACATATTGAAATGAGGGATACTATGCTTAATTTTATCGACGGAAAACGTATTAAAAAAAATCTAATTTTTTTTTTTATATTTTTTTGGAATTTTTAAAATTTTTGTTCGCTACTATGACCCTTGTGTAAACAAAGCGGTGTAACTTTTAAACTAAATGATCTATCACGATGAATCAAACTTATTAATGATTGAAAGTAATGGTCTGTCCTCATGAAATGAAAATTGTGGAAAAAAATTACCCTCATAGGAAAATACAAGTGTTTTTAATAAAATTTCTGGGTTTTTTTCACTAATTTTTACAATAATCGTAAAATTTCTCAATAAAATGCCCCGATTGTGTGCCTTTTTTAGTAAAAAGTGTTAAAGAAAGGCCTAGGACACGGCTACGCACTAATTATTGAGAATGTAGATATCACGTAGAACCCTTCTTAGGAAAACAATAACTTGCGCGTTTGGATTGCTATTTTTTGAACAGTTAAAAAGAGATGTTAGGATTAAGTTATAAGCATGCAATTTTTACCATTAGGTAGCTAATACGATGAGGAATAATTTAGAGTAATATTAGGTCCTTACATATGAAATTGGCGTTTTGTATGGGAGGAACATAAAGTCGATTTTTTTTAAATATAATATATATATTTAATCAAAGTATGTACCATTGCTATCTATGCACTTTTGCCACCTTATAGGTAGTTCATTGATCCCTTTACTAAAAAAGCCATTCGGACGGGAATCAATAAAATCTTTGAAAGCGCTTTGGACTGCCTCATCGGAGTTAAATTTTTTCCCTTGTAAGAAGTTATCCAAATTTCGAAAAAAATGGTAATCTGTTGGAGCAAGGTCCGGGGAGTAAGGTGGATGTCTTAGGCATTCCAATTGAAGCTCCTCTAATTTGGTAGCCGTCTGTTGTGCAGTGTGTGGTCTAGCGTTGTCCTGAAGCAGCAGTGGCCTAGAACGATTGACCAGCCTCGGTTGTTTAGCAGCTAGCTTTTCCATCATGGATTGCAGTTGCTGACAATAGATATCCGCCGTAATCGTCTGGCCAGATTTAAGAAAGCTGTAGTGAACGACGCCGGCGCTAGTCCACCAAACGCTCACAAGTAATTTTTTTTAGTCAATTTTCGTTTGGGGCAGGATTTCGCTGGTTCGCCAGGGTTCAACCATTGCGATGAGCGTTTCCGATTATCATACAGGATCCATTTTGCATCACAGGTAATGATTCGATTTAAAATCCCTTCATTACTGTGCCGGTTGAGTAATGTAACACAGCAGTCTACGCGCGTTTGTCGGTTTGCTGCACTCAATTCATGAGGTACCCACCTTTCAAGCTTTTTCACCTTCCCAATTTGCTTCAAGTGAACTAAAACAGTTTTATCACTAACACCGCAGCCTGCAGCTAGCTCGGACGTAGTTTGCGATGGATCCGCTTCCACAATAACCTTCAATTCTTCATTGTCAACTTTGGTCTCCGGCCGTCCACGGGGCTTGTTCTGCAGGTCGAAATTTCCAGAACGAAAACGTTGGAACCAAAAACGCACTGTGTTTTCTTTTGCGACACCCTCGCCGTACACATCATTAATCCTTCGAGTCGTTTCTGCAGCACTGGTGCCACGATGGAACTCGTACTCGTAAATAGCGCGATATTTCAAGTTTTCCATTTTGTAAACAGAGTGGCGCAAAAAAAACCAAAAGAGAAAAAAACAAATGAATTACGATTTTCAAAACACAAAAGCATGAGTAAATAGCTGTATAAATTTGAAATTTGAATTTCTAACCAAAGAAGAGATATTTGAGATCAAAGTGGCCAGTACGACAAAACGCCAATTTCATATGTAAGCACCTAATAAAAAAGGCATACAATGGGGGCGTTTTATTGAGAAATTTTACGATTATTGTAAAAATTAGTGAAAAAAAACCAGAACTATTATTAAAAACACGTATATTTTCCATTGAGGGTATTTTTTCCACAATTTTCATTTCATAAGGACGGACCACTACTTCCAATCATTAATAAGTTTCATTCATCGTGATAGATCATTAAGTTTAAAAGTTACACCGTTTTGTTTACACAAGGGTCATAGTAGCGAACAAAAATTTAAACAATTCCAAAAAAATATTATTATAAAAAATTTAGATTTTTTTAATACGGTTTCCGTCGATAAAATTAAGCATAGTTTCTCTCATTTCAATATGTGCACATTATGAAGCACTGTATAAGATGTTTTTTGACTGAAAAATTACCCAATACATCGTGATATGCATGGATCAAGAGTTTTACAAGTTATCTGAGAGTTTAACTAATAATATATTGCTTAAATATTAGTAAGATTACTCTTTTAAGCCGTACATTAATTTCAAAGTAATCTAGATTCTAGAACGAGACCTACTAAAGAAATACTCCGAGCTACATTTTCCAAATAATTCCAACCCCATGCCCGCTCGGGAATTTGTAAATCACATTTGAATTCTTTTGATAAGGAGTATAATGTGGTATAATAGCACTTAATCGGTGGTATTTATTGTTTTCGATGGTAATAACTTGAAATGTGCATTCTTTGTAATTTTACATGAAAATTGAACAATATTCGAAACTAAATTCAAATAAGTAACATTGTGAATTACTAACCATTTACATAGGCACGTTCTACTAAAGTATACTTAATTAGTTACTTCCAAAGTAACCAATTAAGTATAATTTGGTTAAATTGATTGAGATGATAATAAAAGGACTAAGAACAATAAACGGTAGGTTAAGATTCCGTATAGGTACATTCAGCTATTACTTTAAGCTATTCTTTCTTTTCATTTTCAATTTTGTTTATGTGAAAGTGGAAAATTGCAAGTGTCTATGTATTACGGTTTAAAATTTAGTCTGTAAATAGACAAATGGAAAGACAGACGGACACTCGACAGCTGAGTGGAGGTTTAGAATAGGTTTCCGATACTAACTTTTGGGTACGAAATCATGAAATGGGAGTTTCATGAGTATGAGTCTTGTCAAGGTAATATTCGTTGCTATGTAGTATGCAGTATTCCTTCGGCATGAAAAAAAGGTGTAAATTACTCTCTTGAAAGTTCCAGAAACATATGACGTGTAAATTAGGTAACAAATAACATAAAAATAAAAGCTCAAAAAAGCCCATTCGGGTATTCGGTGTACTTTTTTTTTTAACATCTCACAACGTACTTTCATATAAGTATACTTAAGTAAGTATAATATTTTGACGGTTTTTTTACTATAATCTAAACTATCCATGCAATAATTATATAAAATACCATCGTAGAATAAAACTAGCATACACTTTATTGTGAAAGTAAAATTTTGAAATCCTAAAAATAAAACAAAATGGCGCATAAATTTAGACAAAAAGTTACATAATTCAAAAGCGACCTTTATTTCCACGCAACCGCGACGCCTCACGTTGGGAGTGAAAAAATAATATTGTCGAGTTTATTTATGTTAGCACGCATATTACTCGGACTGTGCATTTGCATGCTTTTGATGTTGCTACAAAATATATTGCGTTTTGTTGTATTTCTAGGGTAAAATAATACTGTCAAGCGGACACCAGTACCGAATTGTTTGTATACGCGAGGAAGTCTATTAGTAAAGGTAGAGCAAAAAATTACTAGCAAAGATAATGTCTTACTCCATAAAAATAAACGTAGTATTCTGATGGAATAATTATATTTTGTTTTATGTTTCTGTACGGTCAATAATTTGACATTCAAAGGAATAATGCAAAACGAATCCAGTGATAAGAGATTAACTCAACTGATTTCCTACTTTTGTCTGTAAAAACTTTGATCAACCACCATACTAGAAATTCCTAACCCTGCTCTAGTTTGGTACACTTCAATTCTTGTAACTACAGTATATTTCCAGGACGATTAATCCGAGACATGATTAATGAAAATTAATAGATCTGAAGAATCGGAAAGACTGTAAAAATAAAATGATGAATTTCAGTTATTACTCAATATCTTGTAAACTTTATGTAGCATTAGCTTATAACTCCCCAAGTACTAGTGGTAGGTTTCGTACACTTTTGAAAATATTCTGAAGAACATTCAGACATGCAAGTTTTCTCACCATGTCCTTCACCATTGGTATTATTTACAAAAGTTTATTAACTCACAAAACAAGAGGCACGTTTGAGGTATACTATAGTGTAAAAGGTTTAAAATGTTACACCTTCATAAAGGCATGAGAAGGTGGAAAAATTTGTCCACAAAAGTGTTTCATCGTTATTTCCAGTATAATACGGAATATGAGGGTGCAGACAATGTATTTGTGTTTTATATGACACATTTCTACAGTACCACGTGTTAAAATATATTTCCATACAAAATAGTATAAAAGATTATACATCTCTAGTCACAGCAAGGGCCTTAAGCTGATACGTCTATCTATTTCAAATATCAAACACATACACTGCACTTTTTTGTTTCATAAATTACGACTTTTTTAAGACTTGTAATTGAAAAAGGATTAAATAATTTTTTTGAAACTCCCCGACTAAAGGAAAGTAAGAACTAAGAACCTATCAGTATAATTACAAATCCAAGAAAATCCGCAGGAGATGGGACGATCCGACATTGAAAGTAAGCATGCCCTTGTGAAACGCAGGGCGTCACACAACTTTGCAAAGCAATATCATACGACATACCACTGCAATCATCATCCTGAAACGTTAAGCAAACAGTAACAACACACTACACGGTAGGATTACTGACACTGCGGTGGTACCTATCCTGCAGTGGTAGGACTCTTCTGGCTGTAAAAAGCAGCTTATCTTCCTGAGACATCAGTCCTACTTGCTTAAATCTAACCTATCTTTAATTTAAAAAACCTTCATTGTTATATTCAATCTCATAAAGTATAATATTTTTGATATCAATAGAATTCAAGAATTGTTAACTTTTCCAATGCAAGAGAATTCCAAAAGTTTGGTGATTTCTATTAACGCTAAATTTAATAAAAAAGATAAGGATTTTGTAACCAATGTATACAAAATATATAATATTAACTTTTTCACGTTGGTTAAAAATGTAAGAGCACAAGCTTGCCTAGACAAAATAAAAACGTCTGCGTCTTGGTCAAAGGTAATCAAGCCTTTGATTAAAGCGGGCTTCAGAGCGACTCACTCTGTAATCAGTCTCGGAATTTATGTATAAGACTATACATATAGTTATTGTTGAGGGGAGGTTTCATTTCGTTACATTGTATGTGCTACAGACGTATTTCGTTGCCATATTGTGGGGTCTGGGGTTGAAACAACTTTGCAGGCTTCACAAAACTTTGAGGACTCTACAGATATTTTTATCTTAATTTAACTCATATGTAGAACGAAACTGTCTATGATATTTATTTTGACGACTTCTATGGCATATTGAGTGCAAATCGGTTTCGAGCGGTAGTAACGAGTTCCTTCTGCGTTCGATTCCCGGTGCAGAATAGTTAGGAATTTCCTAGTTCGTCAAAAAAATCTGATCCACCTAACTAAGATCACAATTTCGGCTGCATCATCTCTTACCATCAGATGAGATCGCAATGCATGCACATGTGTACAAAGAAAATGAAACGTTTACAGCACTAAATTTATGTCATTGAATCTCAGACGTATGCACTGGACTTGTCTCATTTAACAGACAGAATTTTTAACAAAAAGTTGCTTCGTAGGTATATAGTATATACAGAAAAGTAAATTTGATTGTCTCCAGACTTATCTCAGCGGTCACGTGAGATGGCCCATTTTGCCAATTTTTTCGTAGCTCCTTTATTTTATTTGGCGCACGCAATAAAGATACGGAATGCTCTACCCGGCTGGGTATATAGAACAGGTCTCATGAAGGTCGCTAGCTTTCTTTTACGTAAGGGCATATTAGATGATGTGGCCGATTTGGAGAATATAGCTTATTTCTCTCACGTGAGAGATATTATTACAAGCTTTTATTTAACTTGCAATGTTTGTAATGTATCTTCGGGTCAAAACTTGCGACTGAATTTTTAGGTATATCAAAACCGATAGTAGTTTGAATGGCAATACATGATTATTATAGCTATATTATGATGTCATTCTTTAAACAATATGGCGATGGCGGACGCGGAGTTTACTGTGAACAAGTGGAAAATTAAAAAAATTTAAAACACCCACGACTTTTGCAGACTTGTAATTGAAAAAGGATTAAATAATTTTTTTGAAACTCCCCGACTAAAGGAAAGTAAAAACTAAGAACCTATCAGTATAATTACAAATCCAAGAAAATCCGTCATACATTTTCTATGGAAAAAAATAAATTCCGCCATTTTGAATTTTTTTTTCTGTCCATTGAATAGACCTTCGGATCCTGATCATTTCTTGTCGAGAAACCATTCTTCCATCTTTTATACTCTCCGAGATATTGAGGAAATTCAAAAGGCGGCCATTTTGAATCCGCCATTTTGAATTTTTTTTTGAGCTCACAGCCAATTGGATGACGTTCCGAATGACATTTGGTCGAGCACCCCCCAGCTATCTGCAATACCCTCGGCTGTGCTCTTCACCCGTCTTCGAAATCCTCAATCATCAGCTCTCTCCGTATTTTTCCTCCGAATGAATTTTTCCTTTATATACGATCAATGAGTCAGTGAATGAATGAATCAGTACGAGCAGCTATATATATAGTAAAAATAAAGAGAGTTACCACTCACTCACTCACTCATCACGATATCTCAGGAAGTATAAAGCCTACAAACTTGAAATTTGAAAGGTAGGTTCTTTGTAATGGGTAGGTGTCAGCTAAGAAACGATTTTGAGAAACTACCCCTCTAAGGGGGTGAAATAGGGGTTGGAAGTTTATATGAAAGTCCCGTGTTTTTGAAGTTAGAGACGTGAAAATCGTCATTTAGGTTATCAGCTTCAGATATTAAAAATTTGTATAAGTCGTTTTGGAAAATTCCCCTTTAAGGGTGGTAAAATAGGGGATGAAAGTTTTTGTGTGAAAATTTTAATATTGTTACTGTTGACTTGAAATTTGGAAAGTAGGTTCTTTCTAATGGGTAGTTGTCAGTTAAGAAACGGTTTTGAGAAAATCCTTCCCTAAGGGGGTGAAATAGGGGTTGGGAATTTGTATGAAAGTCCCGTGTTTTTGAAGTTTAAAGAGTCGTGAAACTCGGCATTAGCACTGAATCTCACGCGCATGAAGAAGCCGAATTTCACGCGGGCGATGCCGAGGTACTTTTTATCCCGGAAAAAGCGATGGTTCCCGCAGAAGTAGTGAAAAACCTAAATTCTCGCGAGCGGAGCCGCGGGCAACAGCTAGTATAATATATAACCACACTTATGAATGCTTATGTCAAGTTTCTTGCCAGATCTTCTCAGTACATAACTGTTTACTGAAATAATGTAGAGAAAAAAACATAACTTTTGTTAAATAATTTTGAATTTGATATTTTATCTGAATTTAAGTTACGGCACTTTACAATGCCGTATAAAGTAAAATATGACAAATAGAAAGCAAAAAGATTTGAGAGAATAGTTAATAATATAAATATTAGTTAATTAACAATGTTTGTAAATTATTGTAATATTATGACAGGTATGAACTAAGATTTAATGAAATGTCGCTAATCATGGATAAAAAGGGTAGTAGAATAAAGGCTATTTTTATTTTTATATTATTTTATTTACTTTATAATGAACTTCCGAATTTGTGAATCTTCATAATTTACGTTCTCGAATGAATGGGTCGTTTCAAAGAGTAACATGCCCGTTTTAGCTTTGGGCTGAAAAAGGCCTGAAAAAACAACGGCAGTTTTCTGCTCGATTGAACGAAAATAATGCCCGTGTGGCCTTATTACATGACGTAGATCGTGTGAGAGCGCTTAGCATGGAAATTATGAAAAAGAGAAAATAAATATTATTTTGCGGTATCAGATGGGAGGGAAAGCTGCCTGGTTCTAGTTCACAAATGAATATGTCAAGTTCAATGTTCCATAGTATTGATTTATATTAATAAAAAACCTTCCTATCAAGGAATCAAACTTTTGAAAAAAAGGTTTTAAGAAGGCCGCCAAATATTTTAATTTATCTACAATAAATACTTCATACGTACATTAGTTAAGTATCTACTTCCAAAATTTTGAAAGTTCTGTTAATATTGATCATAACAACAAAAAAAGTTGGTCCAAGTCAGACCAATCAAGACAAATCAGACAAATCAGACAAATCAGACAAATCAAGACAAATCAGACAAATCAAGACCAATTCTCAAGAATATTAAAGAAACAGTTCATGCGATACAGCCTAGTGACAGACGTACAGACGGACAGACGTACGGACGGCGGTATCTAAGTAATACCCTTTCCCGTTTTACCCTTTGTATGAAATGTAATTTTAAAATATGCATGCAAACCGATTTCTATGTTAAAACTGAATTGAGAAATTACTCGATCACCAGTGTTTTTCCACTAATTCCCACTTTTCTACACTTATATAGCCGTGCAGTAAAAGCGAATAGGTTGCATTATTCAATTGTCGATTTGGTCTTGTTGGGAGTTCGAAGGATATAAATGATTATTACACTTTGGTCTCAGAACACCTGAGCGTCTAAAAGCTTTTTTACAACTAAACCGATTACGATGGAAATTTCTACTCTTTCAGCTCCTACTTTTTAGAGCATTAACGCCTAACGGCGTCTCTTTAAGAGTCTCTTTATCGAGGTAATTTAGTTCATTAGACTGACGGGAACTGTAAACATAAAGATCTAGGTTTTTGGATAATTTATTTTGGCTTTCAAGTTTCCTTACGATGTTTTCCTTCACCAATGGTAAAAGCAAGTTATATTTAGAAGCATCTAACGCGCATGAAAAGGAAAAATCTGTGACGATTACATCGTGCCTACAGTTTGACCTTCGAAGTTAAAGCCAAAGACTTTCCAAAACAGTTAGTATTACTATCGATGGTATTACTGGTTGGATTTTCTCGCAAAATTATTTGTGTATTTATAGGACGTCGGCCATGTTTTTTCATAAAAATCATATAAGCAAGATTCGAAGCACTATATCCTATACATACTATGCATATGCTTTAATAATTTACGAAATTCCTTACTTAGTATACCTACAGCCTCAGATAGATCCGCCCAGTGTTTGAACGGTGCGTTGATAAATCAAGTCAGTCAGTCATTTACCCATCTTTCATTTGAATATTTATTTAAGATATCCCTAAAAGTAGTAAGATGTGACTTATAACCTTTCACACGAGTATTATAATCAGCAATTAGTCTGAATATCAGCAATTAAGGCGGCACCTACTACGCAGATACTCGATAGACTCTCGGTTCAATTAAGGCATTCTAGTGATCTGGTGCTAATGAGGAAGGCCCTCGACTTAACTGTGTGCCGCTTAATTGTCAACCACACTTGTGTTCGACCGCAATCAGAAGTGGGATCGATGGAAATAGGCCTCGCGTTTACATTATTAGGTATAGAAGGTACGTTACCAAAATAATATATGATTCGGTACAGTGTTACAATTACATTATATAACATGTAGAAATCTAAGGTGGAAAAAAATAACACGTCGAAATCTAAAAGCTTAAATCAACCAGATTTTATTAGTAATTTGTAAGTTGACGTCTTGTTAACAATGGATCAAAGTTGTACCGATACTTTGTGACTGACGGCAGATAACAAACAAAATATCTGTCAGATTTATAGGTATTATTGGACACGTTGGATACACTTAAGGCATAATTCATACGTCCTGAGTTCGTGACTGACGTGTATATAAGAAGTCAGTCATGTGTGTTGTTGCTAATGCGACGTGAACCAATACATGTATACTCCTATATTGTTATGTTATAAAATATTGAAATGAAACTAGTCTGCACTCAAAAGGTATGTTTTTTTTGTATGAAGTGCATTTATTTGATTTTTTTCTTGCTTTTGCGGCTTTCCAATCATTTTCCTTGTAAACGTTTCGAGTCATGACTGTAAAATTGCATGACTGACGCGCTCCACCACTCGTATACTGTGCGTCGTGCTTTATATGCATTGAAAATATGAAAGTACCTATATATTACTATGTTTATCGGTATGCATTTATAAGTAACGGATTAGTTTACCTACAATTTAAAAGAAGAATTGACTAAATTTACGATTAATAGGTAGATATTAAAACAAAAATAGAATCTACACGAATAAAGCCAACTATTGGTGACTACAGTTTGTTACAGGCACCTATACGAGTATATGTTGTCAACCACAAGCGTAGAGCACAATAGAGGGCGCTCGTGTTAGTTAAGAGCCACTTCATTAGCACCTCGAACACTTCATTGTGACTGTCAACAACGACAAGTACCCACTATCAATTGCTCTCGACATTTTAAATTGCAAGATACTCGTTCTAATATTACACTCTTTTGACGATCCCTTTACATGTTGTAAATTCGAAATACCGTGAAGTCAATTTTCACTTCATAAACAATAAAAAATTACGTAAGTCATGAACCGATGCTTTTTCATTTGCTGACAAATGCAAAATGACACGTCATGTAATTCACACATGTTTTCATAAATACACCTACTTATTAATCAGGAGTGTTTTTTCTTAAACATAAGTTCTTTAATACTAAATCCTATTCTAAAATACTTTCTTTAAGTTACAAAGACATATTAATTAAAAGGTTAAAGGGCTCTACGTCTTCACGACCTACGTAGTAGTTGCACAGACCGTCGGCGTTTAGATCAGATTAAACTTAGTTTTAATGGAATTCAGATAAAGTGCCGTTGCCGGCTCGGAAACGCAAACAAGCTAATATTTCACGTGTTTTATCTAACTGAACTTTTGGGAGAGTCGCTAGTTGCTAGTTGCTGGTTATGGCGGCTGCTACGAAATTAATGTAGGTGGCCACTCAACAACAATGTCGTGTGTGTTTAAGTAAACTAATAAAGCAACTTTTAACTGAGTATTATGGGCAAGTTTTGTGTTTATGGACGAGCGGAGCACGTGTGCGGCGCAGTCGCGCTTGTGTGGGTGCACACGCATGCGTGCGGCGCATGTGACGTCACGATCCGTCGCCGCGTCGCGTCAGTCGCGTGACGCGTCAGTCGTGCCTCGGCCGCGCTCGAGCCCGCACGCCCCTACGCCGAGTCGCGTAAACAATAATACAAACACGCCACAATGTGCCCGAGCCACTTATGATACACCGGCCGCGTGGTTACGACATTTTGGTGTATTTAGTTCGCATTTTGATGTATTAATTTTAATCGTGGATAGTGTTAGTGTCACACCGATTAAAAATAAAAAATTAATAAACGTGTCTTTTTAGTGCCATTTTTTCTATAACATACCTAGTATTAGATACGATATCTTGCCAGTACAAAGTTTAATATTCCATTGCCTTCTCGCCTCTAAATAGTTGATAGGGAAGCTTCGCGTACAGTCGTAGGCGCGCTAGTTACAATTCTTAGGACATAAGTAATACTTAGAATATTCTAAACGGGTTTATATTAAAAATATCACCGATGTCTCTGATTTGTGGAGGTGAGTGTACCCGTAAACTTTCACCTTGCCGTGAGAAATGCGCCTGACTCCGTATGCCGAAAGAATTGCCCGTAATTCAGTAAACCAACATGTTGTTATTAAAGTCAAACTGAATGTCGTTGGCCCTTGAAAATTTTTTTTTCGCAGAACTCTACCTTTTATTAATCGTTAGGAACATCTCTACATAATCATGTAGCTTTAGCCGTAAATGCTACGTCATATTTCACGTTGACACCATCATTTATACTGGAGACATACTTATTCCACCGAATTATACTATTTGTACACTCGTCATATAAATACTGAATGAAAATACTCAATGAAAATATAAATAGAGCCTCAATAATTCTGAAATAAAAAATAAACTGAAAAGTCTATAAAATCAGTTAGTTCACCGGTTGTGGATTAAACTTCAACCTGTAAGGCTATAGGTTCGATTATCACCTGTTTAGATGCTGTCGCGTATCTACTTAAAGATTTATGGTTACTTAAAAAGGGAAAATGTAATGGATACAAAAATTAAACAAGCAACACAAAGTTTGGGTAGGAGCTCGATATATGTATTATATAGAGCAAGGGAATCAAAAAATCTAAAACGTTAGAAATAACTAACATAAAAACTAACATTTTAATCATGAAGCACTGCATAAAACTAGCGTCATTTTAAACACGAGCAACGATCAGTTATAATTATAGAAACAAGAAAAACATTGCTTGAAATAACCTTTGAAATGTCAAAGGAATGCATCAGAGTTGAGTGTTAGTAACATGAGAACTGAGAAGGCGTATTATGACGCAACGAAACATACTTTGATTGAAATTTTGTTTTCTCGAGTGAAATATTATAAAAATAACTACGAAAAGTTCTTGAATAAACAACTAATTGAAAAGCTTACAGGCATTGATAAAACTCATGATAATGTTTATTATGCTTCATTCAATTTTAAATTGATATTTAAGAAAGTCAACACTAAACATAAAAGTGTGTATTGACATAGAAATACCAGAGAAGAGATGATGGATTATATGAATGAAGACATTGGGTTGAAAGAGTAAACACACGGTAACTCAATAAAGGTTAAATGCAAGAAGGAGTTTCAATTTTAAGTTATATTTGAGTAATTAAAGTAATAGGTATCATAATTATATAGCTTATAATAGCCAAGAACGGCTATTACTAGCTATATAATTATCATAAAACAATGACTAGGATTATAATATTATAAACTGTACTATAGATACTCAAAATGTTACTGATGAACGGAGAAGATAAATCAATAACAAAGTGATTAGTATTTATTATAATTTTTTCAAACCGTACAAAGAATAAAATAGGATACGACATCTTTGGTGAAGCTTTATGTCAAAAAAAAATAATATAAAAACTATTTACTCACAAAAAAAGTCGTGAAAATAATAACATCTTCAAAAAACAATATAGAATATAATAGAAAAAATATGTGATAATAGAAAAAATTATAAAAATTTACCAAATAAATTCTCCTTAAATTAAAAAAAAAACACATTTAATGCAATACTAAATAGAACATGATTAAAAAGATAAAAAGTAACAAATTAGAAAAAACTTTCAGTTAGTATACAGTAAAATTGTATCCTGAAAAGTTAATCAGGGTTGAAGTAACTTTTTCAATGGTAATTAATTTGAATTTTAAATTAAATGGGTGCATATAAAAGTTTCTATAAATTAGTCCGCTCTGTTGAACTTGCGTTTCAAAAAGATCGTTTTCAATTACTAACGGTGCTAAATAAAGCTTTTTATATTCTGTATGGCGTCTTGGAAGTTCACTGGCATCTGAGACTTTAGTGTTTAGGTACTAGTAGAAAAATTTCGTTCGGTGACTGGCAGTTTCGGACAAGAAAGCTAATTTAATTTAAAGGGCAAAGTGTTCTTTGTAACAAAATAGCTTATTGCCTGTGTTGTACTCGGTGTACAATTTTTCTTCAATATTTTGTTGCGGATTTACAAATTATTATTTTTTAAATGAACACAATGGAATAAAAATGTTGCAAACGCTGAGCCTTGTTAATCTGGTATTTATTATTCAAAATGACTGATGAGTTATTCGATTTATGATATTTTGAATTTTTTAATAAAGTATTTTAATATATAGCAATTGCTATTTAAAAATTTATATCAAATACCCTTAATTTCGAGCATCTGCATAAACGAGAAGAAATACTTAAATTTAAACGAAGAAATATTTGCAATGCACAAACAGTAAACGACATAAAAGAAAGCTATAAAACAACATTAACATATTATATGATGGAGATGGTGGATATACGTGAAAAAAATTAACCGCTTTTCTCCTTGGTTATGTACGCAGTCTAATACTTGATCACGAGAATTGTGAATACATAAAAACACAATTTTAATTGTTACAAGCACTTTCTTATAAGCAAATTAGAGCTAAATAATATACGTAATAACCTAATATAAAAACAAATAAATGTGTCTAGGTGAGGATTTGGCCGTATGCATATTTTAAGTGATCGAACATTCATATTTAGATCCTTTAGTTATCGAGTAGTGTGATTAAATAAACGTAGATGATAGATATTGTTCCGCTGCGACATAATAAATTAAAAAGACTAATTAAGACTAGGTATGACCTAAATTTTCATTGTTATGGATCCTTTTGCAAACAAATCGACTCTCCATAGAGTTCATTGTAAATTTTAATGTTGGAGTTTTATTAAATTATGATATTTTTTGAAAATTTTAATGCACTAGTGATATAAAGTATACTGATGAGCGAAGTTAACCTAGCGTGAAACTCACAGAATATGTCGTTAAAATTTTAGGACGTAGCGGGAAGTACATCGTTACGTTAATGCCATTGAATTAATTTAGCGTAGCTTACTACATGATACGGAGCGTTGGTAACTTTGTGATGTTTTGATTTAAACTGCGTCATCGCCATCTCATTCAGTGGTCGTCTGCTTTTGGTGTGTCCAGAAGCGTCGCCTTACTAATCACCATGTACATACTTGCTACAAATGTAAATAATAATTTGCTTCATGCTAAACCGCATCCAACTTGGGATAATAGCTGCTGCCAAATTATGAAACTCAAAAATAAAACGGGCTACGGCCCTTCTGGGCACAAACCGTTTTTATAACAAACTATTTATGTGTTAAGTAGGTATAACAGACTAGTTTATGTGTGCCACATTATTTCTAAGACGTCTTCTCAGATATTAATTTTTGACGTGACAACGTCTTATAAATCGATAGAGCCGGTTGCACGCACGAAAAAACATGACTCATCCGGCGTTACCTCGCTCATGCGGCGTTACCGGCGTTACCTCGCGAGCGCGGAACGAGTGACAAGGAAGACGTTGTCACGTTCAACTATCGTCAGTAAACCGACTTTACAGGCAACCAATTTTTTTATTCAATATTTTGGTCTTTCAAATTTTTTATTCAATATTTTGGTTTTATCATTCAAAATTTTGGTAACTGGCTTTCGCCTGTCGTTTTGCATTTTAGTGGTGAATTTGAAGTAACTCTGTTCAAAAAGCTCTGACAGATATATGGACATAAATAATTATAATATGGTTATAAATAAATACAAGCAAATAATTATAATATGGTCCACCTATAATTACCTCGGGGAAAAAAACAATCGCTCATATTTAGCTTTTATTCAATAAAACAACAAAACGGAATTCTTTTCTTGAAAACATATATGTATGTATTTTATTACAAGGTTCGTTAATCATTATTGCCTCATATTTCTTATTGTTTTACTGTTTCTTTGCTATAAATAAAAATTGTATTAGCCATAATAATTGTGGTGTATGTAGTAACATATTTGTGCTCCGAGAGTCTTCAAGATCTAAGAATGAAAATAAGCAGTTTCCTGGAAAATATTGAAATGTCATACATCTGCGTCACACCATATTATATTTAAACTGCGACCGTACAGTTAGTTGCCAAGGTGACCTTGTTACTATTAATGATTCCTTTGAAGAAATCAACATTGACGTCTTAACTATAATATAATTAATGAAACTTTAGTGGTTTGCATGTTTGCCGTACTCCGTAGTGAATACGCAACCCACGCAATAAAAAATATTCGTCAGCAGTGTATAGTGTCAGCAATTTGATGTTACAGAAGTGCCCCAAAGTGGGAAAATATTTAGAAACTTTCATTTATACTGGTTCTATCGTTTTTTTCCAAAAACTGTCAAAACAATTTTAGAAAAAACATTACACTCCTTTTTTTGAGCAGTCGTGTAATAAAGTGTTTACTAATACTTTGAGCACTAATTAATGTTTTTTTATTTCACGCCAATGATATGAAACAGGGGACTAGTTTCTATAAAAGTCCGTCAACCCGTCAGTTCTTGAACTAAATCTATAAAAACTTATTGGTGACTGGGTTTTTCATTTAAAGCAGAACTATTTATTTCAGTAACAGAAGCCAAATAATATGTGAAGATTTTGCTAAATTTGGAATTTTATATGTAGTGGGTATGTTGTTGGTAACAGGAGATTGCAAGAGTACCTAGACTGGAATATTTACTAGATTATTTATTCATTACAGTTTCATTTATTACTTAAAACGAAATTGTAAACATGATAATTTTTTTAAAAGAGCAAATGCTGAATCCTGCTTCTCTTGAATGCAAAACAGCTTTTCGAATATGGCGATAGAGTCTGATATTTCATAAGTGCTCTACATGATAGAATTAACAGTTTGATTTGATGTATTATGTCGAAAGTATGTGAAATGTCATAAGGCACAGGTTCCAGAATTCATATGTGAGACACACAAAACAGCATAAACTCCGACACTTAAAAGCAATTCCATAACAAAAAGAATAAAGGTACCAAAAGCTTTGAAAAAGAATACTCTCACAAAGCGCATTTTTCAGAACATTCACAATTGAGTTAAGAAAGACATGAAATTGCTCCGAAAGTAGAATGTAACTCTTTTGTGAGTTGGCAGCCTCACCAGATGTACTTCCGGCTATTAGTGCAGTTATCTGCAAGTATAAATGTCGTGGGCCGAGCCAAGAATTTCGGATGATACGAGTGGGCTAATGTTGTGTTATAAGCTGTTGTCACATTTTTATTTTATTACAATACCAAGTGAAAATAAAAAGCAAACTGTTGGTGTTCGTTTTAGATTTATTTTATTGCAACTGGGGTTGATTAGTACAGAACAGTGATTTTTACTACGTCAATAAAAAAATTCGTAGACCGTAGCGGCCGTAGTTCCTTCATCTACGCAAGTCGTAGCGGCAGCGTAGCGTCGCTCGTAGACTCGTAGCTGATGGAAGAAACAATCGAGCGTTGACAGGCATTCGAATTTGATTTCCAGTGACTGGAGTGATTGGATTTTTATATTAATTTCAATAAAATACAAAAATAAATCAAATTAATTGGTATTTGTTAACAAATATAGGTTTATATACCTTCGGCTCTTAATCAATTTTATGGTCATATAACTAACAAATATTTTCGAGGGCAACGACAAGCAATCTGATCTTAAATTCCTAGTAAATGAAAAATATGTATTAAATTATGACAACAGAATTATGGATCTTTAAATACAAAGCCAACAACAATTATCGTGAAATATGTTTAAATATGTTCGAAATTAACATTAAATTTTTAATTTCCTATACATCATTCGTATATATTTATATTAAAAAAAAAACATAAAAGCTATGAACGGAAAGCTGTGGGTTTCCCTCCCTCGATCATTGGTTTATAGGTAAACCGGATTCAGTTTTGACCTGTTGTTACCTGTATATTAAGTGATATAGAAAAGCCAAGAATCAACGTAGCTACTCATGTAAACGTGCAGTTACCGTAGGTACGAAAGTTTTAAGCTGGGAAATTCAAAAGTAGGTCATAATAATTAATAAGACTTTGCTCTTTTTTACAGCAAGTGAATGGAACCATGTTAAAACGGCGCCCGCGTTTCTCACGGCAAGGATTTCAGAATCTGAAGAATGCATGGAACTGTAGCTCATTTACAGTATGAGAACTACTTACAAGATACTTGTACATGTATAAAAAGTCTTTTATGTGCATAAAGTTTGAATTCACAGAGACTAAAATTTTACTTGTCAACTCAGACAGTAATAATTAATACATCCTGGTTTCTCTTATATTTAACACAAGCAGGTAGGTACATGTTTCAGTTAAGTAACTGCATGCTAAGTTTTAGCCTGATCCTTCCAATGGTTTAAACTCGGCGTTGACAGATCAATCACTGTCAGGCAGACACATTTTCCGTCTATACACACAGATAACGGCCATTACCAGGTATTACCATTACCATTACTAAGACTACACTGGTACAGAGTTTCATGTTTTCACAACTGCATCTTGTTATTTCTTATCACTAAACGCCTGATAATAATAATTTTCTTTTACCCATTATAACGAATAACCTCTATCACAAATATTTTAAAATACAATGAATTGTATACAATGAATTGTATTTACAAACTATAATAACATAGTTAGTTTAAGTCGGCATATAATAAACATTATACTAATGACAATATCCATTTATTTAAAGATTAGGTTTATAATACAATCTGTTAATATCTTGTAAATAGTTCTCATCATGCTGTACACATGATGAGAACTATTTACAAGCTATAAAGGTTTTCTTTAGCACGTTAATTTTTAGCATAATATTATATTATAGCACCACATTTTTCCTCTACCATGTTCATAGATATTTTTACTATATAATTTAATAAGTCAGTCCGTCTAAGTATCAACGTAAATAATTTCTCCGAAAACCAGTGAAATTCCCCTGAGATGTTTTCCTTCGTCTCAAATTATACGTCTGTAATGGAAATAATTACTGTAATGCCAGAACTTACATGTTACTAGAGAGTAATGTTTGTCATGTAGCATGAATCATTTGATGGTTATAACTAAAAACCATAAGCCGTTGTTACATAAAGTTATTCCTTGGTCTGTGGTTGTAACAATGTGATCTAATGTGTAACTGTAACTTTAGTGATAAAACTTACTAATTTTATAATAGCGTAGCACCATACATATTGTATTTAGAATGATACGCATATTAAGTGTGGTTTTATAAATAAAGTTGGATCGAAAAATAATTTTCCAACATACAAAACGCAGAAATATCAAATGTGCATCCTGAGGATTTGAATCCCCTGCGATTAGACATCGAAGTTTGAATCACTTCACTATTAAAGCAATTATTACAATAATGATGATGATTTAATTCAAAGTACTTTTCTGTGTTTGTATTTAAAGAGTTCCCTAAAGCTAGAAAAGCTTTGCTTCTTTAGGAAAACGTGCTAAAGAAAATTTTGCATTCTTTAGATTATCTTCATAATATTTTAAATGTACTTAATGATTTCTAAACTACTAATATTTATATTTCAGAGCCGGGCGGCCCCCTAATGTCTGAGCCGCTCTTGAGTTTATATAAGTCACCCCTATCAGGTATTGTATTCATGAATTGTGTATTGTCTTAGGATAAGTTTTAAGGTATGAAAATCATAGGCTTTATGATTTATTTAAACTTCTTTATTTGTGCATTTGCTCTTAAGAAATGTTGGTCAAAGTACAAAAAACATCATAGTATGTTGGGGTTAAGTAATGAAATATGTAATCCTTTCCTTAATATGCTAAGGTTAGTATTCTTGCAATTTACAGATTTTGTAAAACCGAATCATAATGGTAAATAATTAAAAAATAAAATTAAATAATTTAATAAAAACAATTAAAAATAACCATTACACGGTACGAATGCCGGATATTTTTTCGTCCATAAAAAAAGAGTACACTCAAACTGTCAACTTCCTTCGCGCGACGTTTCACGTTTTAAAAATGCATCGCTTCACTTTTATAATAATTTATAATTTTAAAACCGTTCTTTATAAATCGACATAAAATTGGCGAGCGAAAATGAAAAGCGTCGAGAGCACCATTGAAAACACTCCGCGAGTTGTCATCACAATAATTACTTCAACTGCGTATAAAAGGAGAGATTCACGGAAAGAGATAGGCGCCATACATTAATATCAGCTAAAACATCAAAAGGGAGATTTAAAAATAATAATCTTGGCGGGTTTATCCATATAATTAAAAGTCGAATGAATGGCGCGACATATTCTCACGGAGCCACTTATACCGGACGATTTGTAATATTACAGAAAGAAGGTACCAAAGGTGGTATCAAGTTTTCCAACCAATACCAAAATATTTAGTGTTTTTTTAAGAACTATTGGCACTAGGAATTTATTTTCCATATCCGGAGTTTAATTTTGCATACAAAAAGTTACTTTCTTTTCAATACACATTTCTTGTCATATAGATTTTATTGAAAAGCACGACTTGTTTATTTGCCTGTAACTTTGGAATACTGATGTTAATTATAAAAAAATTGGTTGTCTGTAAAGTCGGTCTACGGACGATAGATTTACGTGATAACGTCATAATTGGCCTCTCTATCGTTTGTTTTATCTTGCCTCTCTATCGCTTGTTGCGCGCTCTCGCTTGCACGCACAGGCTCAGGTGGAACGTTACGCGGAACGTTACTATTTTTCAGGTGCGTTGCTGGTGTTCATCAATTTATTAAACGTTATCACGTCAAAAATAAAAAACATTCAAAAAAAGCTGAATTTGATTCAGCTTCCAATTTGTTTAGCTAAAGTCAGTAGTGCCGTCACTACTAGATATACTAAACAAATTCGGATTGTCGACTTGTAAGTCGTCGGCTTTATTTATCGAACGGATATCGTATCGTTCCTTGTAAACTATTCTACGGCGCCGGTATGTAATATATGCACGTAATATACACGTATAATATGTTCGTAACTCATTTCCTTAACGACACGAGAGGCGAGAAATTCGGGAGGAAATTTTATGTAACGTTTTACGGCTCAGGTCGAATGGTTTTTGGTTCGGCGCGTTTATGGCATGAAATACGTTGATTTTTTAACCTTCTATAAAAAGGATGTTATCAATTCATTCCCGTGTCTATAGAATACTGGCTGAACGGGCAAACGCGGTTTTACCATTTCGGCGTATGAAACCTTAAGGACCTTTTCTCAGACCTACCGAATGCACACATAAAATTTCATAAAAATCGAACAAGCTTTTCGCAGGAGTTTGTTATATATTATTAGAAATTTTATTTGAACTCTACAATTGAATTTTGTATAATTACTATATATATAGCTACTCGTGCTGATTGGCCACTGACTGACTGACTGACTCATTGATCACCTCTCCTAAACAATTTTGTATGAAAAATTTTTTTTTCAATAACCACTTCGTATAGAAGGGAAAAAATCATTAAGAACAAAAATATGGAGAGAGCTGATGAGTGAGGATTTCGAAGGCAGGTGAAGAGCACAGCCAGGGTATCAAAGATAGGTGGGGGGTGCTCGACCAAATGTCATTCGAAATGTCATCCAATTGGCAGTGAGCTGGAAAAATTTCAAAATGGCGGATTCAAAATGGCCGCCGCGCCGTTCGAATTTTGTCGATATCTCGGAAAGTATAAAAGATGGAAGAACGGTTTCTTGGAAAGAAGTGATCAGGACCCAAAGGTCTATTGGATGGATAGGAAAAAAATTCAAAATGGCGGATTTTTTTTTCATAGAAAATGTATGGGGAATGTTGAAGGGACTAAAGTTGTAAGGCAAATAGGGGGGAAGACAGCACGCGGGCCACATGTGGCCCGCGCCCCCACGCACCCTACTAGTTATTAATATATATATAGCTGCTTGTGCTGACTGACTGACTCATTGATCACCTCTCCTGAACAATTTTGTATGAAAAAAATTTTTTTTACTGATTGTTTCGTATAGAAAGGAAAAAATCATTAAGAACAAAAATATGGAGAGAGCTGATGATTGAGGGTTTCGGAGACGGGTGAAGAGCACGGCTAGGGTATCAACGCTAGGTAGGGGGTGCTCGACCAAATGTCATTCGAAATGTCATCCAATTGGCAGTGAGCTGAAAAAAATTTCAAAATGGCGGATTCAAAATGGCCGCCATTCGAATTTCGTCGATATCTCGGAAAGTATAAAAGAAGGAAGGACGGTTTCTCGACAAGAAGTGATCAGCACACGAAGGTCTATTTTATGGATAGAAAAAAAAATCCAATATGGCGAAATTTATTTTTCCATAGAAAATGTATGGCGAACTTTGAAGGGATTTTTTATGGGCGGGAAGACAGTACGCGGGCCACATGTGGCCCGCGCCTCCACGCGCCCTACTAGTTTTATATGTTACTAATTTGTTCTTCCGAACAAGTGCACCCATGATATGGACATTAATTTGATTGTCTTCTTATTTTTCATAAAGTAGAAGTCAATTTAGAATAATTCTTTCTTACTGAAATAATGGTCTTTTAATTGAGAAAACCGTTTAGGTTTCACAAAAATCGGGTCTGTAAGTATTGGAGGTGTAGACTTTTAAGTATAATTGGTTTTATTTTATTACTTTCGTTTATTACTTGTCGTTATGAGCTTTTATGTCGAATGAGACATGCTATGCTAGTGTACTTTACTTGAATTATGGGTCCATTGGGTGTGTGACTAATTTGAATTGACGAAAATGCGTGTTATCGTAAGGTTACATGCAACATTTTTTTAGTTACACTCATTTCAAGTAGAGTATAATCTTGATGGTGTAAGTTACTAAGTAGTGGTAAATACCTTTGACTAAAGCACCAAATACATTAAATTACAAACGTTACTAAAGTAATGACTTATTGCATAGATATATAATACTAAGGATGACGGGTCAGCGCTAAAAAGTGTCCGAACCGAAAGAGAGGTAAAACGCGAAAAGGGAGACAATCGCACTATAGATATTTGCAAGTAAAATAAGGCTGTATAATAATGCTTTAAGATATGAAATACAATGTTTTAGTTTGTTTATTAAAATACACATACCCTCGTTTATATATAGGTTTTCTCGGGACACTTTTTTCGTGAATTTTGTATTACACCCGGGGTCCTTAGATAGTAAGTCTAAGACTTATTTTTATCTATCTTGTATCAATTCGTGACGTCAAAATGTGTATTTACACATTTATAACATAATCAAGATGAACAATATATATCCGTTATAGAAAGACCACCACATTTCTACTAACAGGTTTAGATTTATTATGAATTTATTGTTATCACATGGAAAAACTTCATTAATTTTCTAAAAGACCATCTGATGAAATTTTTATTGTTATAATATGTTTGTGGGTGTACTGAGTTTTTATTTATTTTTTTGTAAGTAAATCTGATTTGTGTGATGGAATCATTCATCTTAAAAATGAATGGATTGCAATCTAAGGGACTGTCACTATAGTCTGTGATGACAAAGAGCGATGAGGGATTCTGAGCTTACGCCTACTCAGCATTAGATAAGTAGTCTGCTAACAGGAGCAAAAAACTTGCTGGCTCGGTTTCAAAACTGATAAGCCTAGCCTACTCTTTGTATTAAACTTTTTCCAACGCGTATCGTGTTGGTGTACAAAACCTTCCGGCGTTACTTTTAGTGTTGAATTCCTCTCCTGCTTCATAGTACTCAATGCTACTCTGGCATCGTGTGGAAAAGAAAGTAACAGCGTAGGATGAAGGTATTTGATATACAGATCCTGTGTAATAGCCTGTAATATATCAGCTTGTATATTAATAGCTGAAGTTAACCTTTAGACCGACTTGTCTTATACCTATGCGTACCTACCTATAAATAATGTCTGCCAGTATCTGACCTTGACTTTAAGTTGGCTTGTATTTGCTCGTTGCGAATAGATATAGAAGATTTTATATCAAGTGCGTCAAACATTTTTTATATTTAGGATAAGTGTCGGATATGGAATAAATATACATATGTATAGTTTGGCAAAAAAAGACTAGAAAAAATTACGGCGCCACTGTCCATTTATAGCCGTATATAGTGAAATTCAATTCAAGTACTTAACTTAGATAATTTAACACCGGAACATTAATATTTATGAAACGAACCCCAAAACATTTTACTACAACCGTAGTAATCAAGTATAAAAAGAATAAAAAAACTAGGTACTAACTCAAAAATAAAAAAAACGTCAATAAAACTAACTAAAGACGTTTGCCGCTTTTTTACGTCGTCGCCGGTGAAATGCTGTATCCTGTACATAAGTACAGGATTGTTTGACGCACTGATTATTTTGTACCTACTACTAAAATTAACAAGTCACATTATATCATCATCCTCTTTACTATAGCTTATTATCAGTACCTACGACATTACAATAAAATAATAATTTGTAACAAAACACGTGAATTGAAATCTAACAATCACGAAACAAAAATCTATGATATTTAACGTGAAATTAAATGAAAATCCAAAAACCACACGGAAAATTATTTTAAAATTCATTATTTTCTTTTGACATGTCGATTGTATTTATACGCCGCTAAGGATAATAGGATAATATACGCTGAGCCGCGCGAAATTATGCAAATCAAGCGATATTTTATTATAAAAAATAATATATTGAACATTCGTGAACGGTATTCATTGCGGAATAATAAGCAATCGGCGCGTGAAATATACGCTGGAATCGGTTCAGTAGTTTTTAAGTTTATTCCAAAAATTACAGCCGAAACAGCTCCCGCCTGTGCGTTCAGATATAATAAGCTGTTCGAGCGTGAAATTCTCATTGAAATCGGTTCAGCGATTCACCAGTTTATTAACGTATGGCCGTCGCTTTATCAAATAAAGACATTTCCTGAACGGGTCGGCGGTTTGGCGAATAAAATATTAAAATATAACAATATGTTTAACTTTTCAGTTCTCGATTCGTGGCTTGGGATCTTTTGTGTTTTCGGATCATAATTATCTATATTATTTATTGTTGAATATTTTTTTTAATTTTCGCAATTATAGCGAATAAGTTTGTGCTAATTGTTTGGCCGCATGTAATTTATTTAGACTCTTTAGCAATTGAGTATTTACTAGATTGCACTCTAACCTTTGGGTAGGCAAGTGACGATCCAGCAAAGATGTTAACGTACTAACTTGGAAGAGGTACTAATAAAAAGCCCTTGGTTTATACACAGAGCTGCGGCGGAACGCTTGCTAATGTGTCTTTGCTGGTAGTGTTGTCAAAGTAGAAATCATAAGTCGCGGAATCCGCGATCGTATTCGAGAGCGCTACTGGGCCAGTGAGTCTTTTAAAATCCCGCCGGAGGGAATAGTAAGTACTTACTGAGAGAATATTATGTTTTATAGATATACTGTACCTATATGTGTTTAGTATAATTACTCCTCGGAAAAAATGGCTACATTCTTCCTGGTTACAATGTATAGACTATGAGTATATTCATTTCATCTAATTGATTCAGTATAGTACAAACGTGATTAAAGCTACTAGTTTCGAACGTATATTAAAGATATATACTTGTACACATTTATGCAATAATTTATGCACCAAGCTAACAGACTTCGCTCCGAATCCACCTTATTAAAAGATAGTTAATTAATTCTAGACAAATTAATTTATCCGTACAAACACCGCCTGATTTTAATTAAGCAGGTTTAATATAATTATTGCACCCGTTCGCTTGAATTATATTAATTTAATGCTCATATTTTTCTTTCATGTCGTATATTCTGAAACAAAAAATTATAATGTGAGTATAGATATACTACTTGGATGAAAACCTGGGCTTTTTACCGCACAAGAATCAATGGTTCCCGCGGGATTTCGGAAAACCCGAAATTCCGATGGGCGAAGCATCAGGAATTTATAAAATCGGAATGTATACATATATACCTATAAAAAAATTCTCACTCATCCCATGGAATTTGAACCTTAACATTTCCTTGGTTAGTTCGACCGGAATGACTCTACATTTGTTGGCATAAACATAGAGTAATGATTCTGTTAAATTATAATCCATCGTTTCAATTGGAACATAAACTACAAAGACTCTTTCAGATTTCAGTGCATCCTTTAATCCTAGAATTTCATTAGACTTCAGGTGCAGGCAAGGGTTCTTTGCTCGAATAAATCACTACGACACAGCAAAACTAATTAAATAATACCCGGCGGCAAACTTTGTTACACGAGTATGTAAGGTGCCTACTTTAAGGGAGTTATGATATACCACAACTAACAACTTTTTGGTGATTAAATATAATACTACCTCGATTGGAAAAATATTTGAAATTAAAATTGATAACCACAGATTACTATGTGTTGTTAACAATTAATGTCAGTTTGGGCTTTCAATAAAATACATGATTTGTTTGATGTTTGATGTTTGTATTTGTGTTTGAAACTAGCTGTTACCCATCGCTCGATAACGATGGATTTTCCCGGGATAAAAAGTGGCCTATGTGATAATCCGGGTTATAAGCTACCTATGTTCCAAATTTCAGCCAAATCAGTTCATTAGTTGCGGCGTGAAAGAGTAACAAAGTTCCATCCATCCATACTTACAAACTTTCGCGTTTATAATATTAGTAGGATAGGATATTTCGACAATAATAACTACATGATATACACACTGTATAGTTTAATGTCATAATATTTTATCGGAAATTAGTTTTTATCAATAATGTAAACTAGAGGACGACTGCGGCTTCCCTCGCGTAAAGATTTTTGAAAATTTAAACCCTCGTGTTTAAATTTTCAAAAATCCTTTTTTAGCCTCTGCGTGCTTAACTAATTATTAGGATAAACATTATTATAAATTGTTTAGGTATAGGTTTACTTTTAGAGTACCGTAAACACAATTACACATATCCGATTCAATCTTGCATTACCACCTAATTGGTACCTCTTGGTTCTAAATAGAGCACTCAAATCTGAAGGACCAACGACAGCGTACGTGGATTCACTTAAAAATAATATGGCCCTTATTTCAGACGTCTTAAGACCTACCTCTATTGTATGGGACTTTTGAATGAAAATCGCGTTTATTTCAATGGTTCTAAGGTACATAGTGGAGCGCCGGTTAAGAAAAGTGGTTTGAGTAGAGCTTGTGAGTAGGGTTGCCAATCGATCTGTTTTAAGTTAGAAAATAAGCCGAACTTAATAAAAAATGCCATGGTAACTTTTGTTCTGAATGCGGAAATAGCATAAAGTATTTTTTCTAGGAACAATAATGTACCGTGCCCCGTGCATACAAGGTCCTCAAAAAAGTGATGCTGTCGCCGGTGCTGGTACAGGTACTGACAGGCCATGGCGGGTTTGCAGCGTACTTGCACAGGTTCAAATGTAAGGAGAGTCCCGCTTGTATATGCGACGACGACGAGGAGGAGACGATTATACATCTTTTGCTCGACTGTCCACAGCATACTATCGCGCGCGAGGACCTCCAACAAGAGATAAGTTTGAACCTGTGCAAGGACGCTCTTCCCATCATATTTGAAAAGACTGAACTCAGGGATCCTTTCCTGAGATTCTGTACCAAAGTTGCTAAGATTGCAATACAGAGGAACAAAACAACAGCATAGATGAGATGTTTAATTATATTATGCAAGAATATAAAACGAAACATTCATAGAAGCTGTAGGTATTGTTTTGTTCCTCTCTGTATCTGTATTAAAAAAGCATAATATCATTTAAGGGACAATAGAAGGGCATAAATGAGTTGTTGAATTATATTATAAAAATATAAAACACAACACGCTTAAAATACTGATATGTCCTCCCTTATTAATTAATTAGTAGTAAACATAAATTCTAAGAAAAGTCTCCGGGAATCTTCGCCGGGGGAAAAAATTGTGTCTCAAAAAATATTGAGACTTGAAAAAAAAAAAAAAAAGGTAGTTTGGTCAGAGATGTGCTTTGATAACAGAGTCAACCAGTCACTATTGTATCTTTATAATATAATCTTACTATTCTGCTATATAGATATTCCGCTGTAAAGCAGTAAGTAATTGCAAAGCATTAACTATGTTCTGGAATACAGTTCAGAGCAGCGTATGATATTGCAATTCAAATGTCTTGGGATTCAATTCATCTGACATAGGCAGACGTATTACTTAGAATCAGGTCAGTGAGCAATACTTTTTCATAAATTAATCTAAAACAAGCCGCGATAGCCCATTGCCTCACATTAGAGGATTGGAGATTCGAATCCTGGGCATCCATTTATGTGCGTTTGTGAAAACTAAATATCTCTTGTTTTGTAGTGAAAGGAAACAGCGTGAGGAAACTCGCTTGCAGAGAGTACATCATAACGTTTTCAAATTCGTACTATAGGGGGTTTCACTGGAACCGTTGATAAAAAGGCTACAATTACATACCACCGACTGCACAGTGGTTTCAAAGACCTCTGTAGCTAGCTGGAAAGAGATAGAAAGGAGATAAAGTAACGCGACAGAAGGAGCACAACGTTTAGGTTAATAACGTCGTAGGTATAAGACACTGTTGCGAGCTGAATTGGACTTTATTGTGTAGTGCTAAAGTCGCTATTTATTTAAATAATTTTGTGGGGTGAATTTTTTGTACCATATGGTACTATTATGGTATTCTGTAGTTGTACGAAGCCTGGAAACCCTTTTTCATTCTGGGAGGAGATGCCTCTCTGCCCAGATGTGGGACATAAAAAGGGGTTGAGACTGAATCTAAAACAATGTTGGCAACCCTATTCGTAAGGCACAATTAGGAGGAGGATGGTACTTGATCCTTGCAGGGACATTGAGGTTCACCATCGAAATGCGAGGTTCGAATTAATTAGAGTGAATTGTGAATGCCCCATGCCTCTTTAATGATGAGGTCACTGTTCGTCTCGGGCTTTCAAGTACGCCTTGCGTTTCAGGACATTAAATATAAGGTAACTTAGGTGTAATCGGATTTTGTTTCAGTATAAAAATACGTTTTTGGTTGGAATTGTTGAGTTAATTGTGATTACTGGATGTTGATATGAGATAGGAGCTCTGATAAGAAAACTCAGGATATGGGCATTCGAACATTAATTGACGTAAACCTTTTTCTTACAAGCAAACAGTAGAAACTCTGTTAAAATTCTATAGGTGGCTGTATAGCGAACTACAGAGTGGCCTTACTGTTGGTATTATTGGCACCGATAAACTGGTGTCACTTTTTCATGCCGTCCACCCTGTCCAGGGTAGATGTCAATTGATGGGCGAGATATTTCATTATTTTCAGGGTTAGTAAGCCATCCGTCTTTCAGAAAGCCTGTATATTGAATGGAAGTAGGCGTTATTTTGCGTAAATCCATATTTAATAGGACATATTAATTTGTTTTGCTATAAGCCGCTACTTGAAAAGATTCTACATGGTACATTATGCAGGAACACTGCCCACATGAAACACCACACACAATTATCCAACACTTTCTTCGACGCACGTTTCGTCCCGACACCGGAACATCCTCAGGAGATGTTGACTTCACAATGCGAAATTGTAGAGAATGTGAAATTTTCAGTTCGATATAGTTCTCATTTATGTAAGCTATTGGTACTTGTGCAAAACATCAACCCATTGGTCGAATGATAATTATAAAGCTAAATTTGCGGTTATTTTATTCGGTGATATTAATTATAGATAAATTAACTAAAGTGTCATCAAACAAAATATTTGTGGATAGGGTTAATAGTGCGGTGGAGGTGTGCGATTGACCGAAATCACCCTCCATGTGATTATATTTTACATTTTAACTATCGCAATCAAATATAATTATTGATTAACTAGTTTTTAGTCTGCGGTTTCTACCGCGAGAGGTTTACCGCGGAAATTTGCTACACAGCATTGTGTCGGATCTCTTGGTGGAACGTTTTTTCATGGAAGGTAACAATCAGCTTAGGGATGAACCCGGGACTTTAAAATATATTAATAATCATTGATTTTCCCGGAATAAAAAATAGCAGCCTAACCCCCTTCGCACACCGCTTCGCTTCGCATCGCACGTAGCGTCATCCACGCGTACGACGAGAGCAGTACGAGCTCGAACATGTACAAACATGCACGTAGACAAAGCGGTGTTGCAGCGAATCGTATAGGAGGCGTAATTGTCATACTGTGCGTAGCGTCATAACGATACGCTAACGCTATACGTCTACGCTTATCAGGCATGTGCGAAGGGCCTATGTCACTTTGCGCGCTTTGACCTATGTGTTTGCCAAAAATGACGTATATACGATGCTTCATTGTGGCGTGTTTGAAGAACAAACTAACCAACTAACACATTTGAACTGTATTGGTATAGATTTCAACCAAATTCATTCAGTAGTTTGAGCTGTGCGTTGGCAAATCTGTCAGTCGAATACTTTTCATTATACTATAAGTTGTCATTTAAATCTGCTTTAAAACACAACTTATTCTGCTTTAAATCACAACTTATTCAACGACATACCACCTAGTCAATACAGGGCGGGCGGCGGCGCACCGCAGTGACTGAGCAGTATCACCCGATATTTATATTTTGCGTGAAAGCCTTCAGCGTTCATTCAACTTCATCCGATGCTGAATTTATCGAACATTATCATGTTGCGCCTAATAGATGGGCACGGTTACCTTCTACCAATCTGTCCGTTCACTAAAAGGCTGTTGACTGAATATATTATACCTCCAAAATATTGACTTAAGTAGATGTAATTGATTAGACATATTTTCCTTGTTGTAGAAGACTCTGTATAAAATATTTTTAGTGATCACTAAGAAGCTTTTCATTAATTTGGTTATGGATTTTGTTTGCATTTTTTTTTCTACCGCCATCACTTATCTTCAACTTAACAAAACTTTAGGTAATACGCACTTTCAGGACCTGTGGGTTGATTCTGTATCGTTCAGTTTGTTACTTGGTAACCCTCACAGGATTAAAATCCTATTTCTGTATTATTTTTGCACAAGTTAGCAACTAGCATGGTATACCCACCTGGATTGGTAACTTGTGCACTGAAATTCACTTTTTCACTTCACTTAATTTATCGTAGCTAGAGTGTCTTGGAATGTTATTAAATACACAAAAGCTTTCGAGCAATGAATATTCTGTACACGTAAAGGTACTATTTGATGTTTTGCAATTGATACAATCCTAAATGAGGCTTTAAAGAAAAGAAATACATTCAGATAATAAAATAGTATAGTAATAGTATCTCCAAAGGAATATTGCACTCAAAACTGTAGTCCGGAAGATCCCAAGCACCAGCTGTGCCATTTTTCTACATCAATTTTCCACGAGCGCTCTCGTAATATAATTAATCTTTGTAGATTTTTCATCGTCAAAATTCGTGTGACACGGCCACTTAGCATTCTTTGTGGAGGAATTTCAATGAAAAAACCGTAGCGGCGGTAATAGGCTGTTACTTGAACTGCACAATTTTTAAGCGCTCCGGGGAGGCCAATTTATATTAAAAGTGCATGTTTGTTGGCGAGTTACAAAGAATTTAATTGTAAGAGAGCTGTTGAACGAAATCAATTGAGCGCTTTTTCAACGGATCATTTTAATAACTAACATGAAATTTTGAGAAGCGTAATGTTCCGTGTTTCAGTTGTTGACTACAGTTTTTAAGTAGCTGTTAAAACTTAGATGTTTTTGATGCGTAACGTAATATTTCTCTTTCTCTCTAAAACAGCATTATGTCAAACTTTCAGACTTACGCGTTTCTTTACGATGATTCCTGTCATGTGTGAATTATTCTCCCTAGAGCCTTTTATAAACTACATTTTTGACGTGATAACGTTTAATAAATTGATGAACACCAGCAGCACTCATGAAAAATAGTAACGTTCCGCGTACCGTTCCGCGTAACGTTCCGCGTACCGTTCCGCGTAACGTTTCACCTGAACCTGTGCGTGCAAGCGAGAGCGCGCAACAAGCGATAGAGAGGCACGATAAAAATTACATAAAATAATGATTATGATTATGACTATGATTATGATTATGATTATGATTACGATTACGATTATGATTATCATAATGATTATGATTATGACGACACGTAAATCTATCGTCCGTAAACCGACTTTACAGACAACCAATTTTTTATTTTTGGAATTAAGCCACAAAAAAAATCTCCGCTACCGGTATATTTAGTAGTAGTTTTCAAACATTTAATATAGATTAGCCGCACACGGTGACTTCTTGTGGTCCGCACCGGCTACCAAACAGCGACGTAGAACGCCACTCACGCGATTCTCGCATTTAAACCTTATTTGAAAGAGTCCATTATATTATTGCGCGTATGTAAAAGCGCTACAGCTACGTTTGTGGCCGCTTGTATCTTCACGTGGCGGCGTTTGTGGCATGTAGTCCGTGTTCGGAAACCCTAAGAAAAGTAGAAAACAATTTTTTTGTTAGTTTAGTTTTTTAAAAGTGTTTTTGTTGTTAAAAATATTACTATGTCAAATTATTTCATTTAATTCAATCCAAAAAAAATGTGCCAGTTTCATCACTACAGATTTGTTTGCTGTAATCTCATACAATACATGAATTTAAATACCTTGTTTCTTCTTTCATTAATATTAGACGTCAGCAAAAATAGAACAAACTGTCCTTGGACGAGAAGTGCAATTAATATGAAAAGTGCATGTTTATAAGCGACTTACAAAGTAGCTAGGTGGGTAATTATCGTGAAAAGAGCCATGTAGGCGTGTAATTAATCACAAAGGCCCGCGTAAGCGGATCGGAACCCGGCCAATATTTACCTAACTTTAAAAATGGAAGTTCACATTGTCAACTTTGAGCACTTGCTCGTTTATTTGTGCGCCGTTGGTTTTTTGCCAAGTTAGAATCGTTTTCAGCGGAGTTAATACACTTTAAAAGCATTGAACGGTGCATTCATTGTTTTCACAGTGCCTCGCTCTTGTAAATTAGCTAGTAGCCTACACGAGAAGACTTAACAGAATGACTGATTTATAAATCAAAGGAAATCAAACGGTAGTTACGAGCGAGCTTTGTTAAGAATTTCTGAACGTTCGCGATACCCAGGTATACTTATCATAGAGGTACGGTGGTACCTGCTACCACAGTTAAAATATATACTGTATTATATATGTAGTAACTGTGCTACTATAGATAATTTAATCCACAATGAATGAAACATACAAGTGAATTTGAAATATCTATTTGTAGCAACCAAGTGTGAGTCCAACTCGCAAAATCAAATGGTTATTGTCACTATAGGACGTGAGCCCGACTTACACTTAGCCGGTTTGTGTTAATCATTGTTACTCTATTTCATATACTCATATTTCTAAAATCAATTTTGAATTGCAAAAAGTGCTTGTTTGTTGTGTGCTCTTCGTCGGGACACACTCGGTTAATTTTTGGATCCACCAGTGTGAATTTCGGTTTCTTACAAAACCCGTGGGAATCATTGATTTGCCTAGAATAAAGCCTATGACATTTGACGTGCTTTCAATTATATCTATTTGGGCATAAATCACATTGATTCGTCGGTCCATGGTGGCGTGGTTGAAGATTAAACAAAGAAACCAAGAAACTCACATTCAATTTATGTATTACAATGCAAAACACTACATTACATTTTCTAAGATGCGGTAAGATAATTTTCAGTTATGTCGTTCCGATTGACCGATGATAGAGCCTTTAAAACTGCATCAGTAATCCAAGTAACTGATGAGTAAGGTAAATTTTTAACCATAAATAAAATAAGAATCACAATAAATCCCCCACACAAATGCGCGGTGACAGATCAACATACAAGCCCCGTAAATGGCTCTCAGTAGGAAAATAAATAAGATACTGCACGCCGTCTGCCAGTAACCATTGAGTTATGACGTCATTCGCACTGCAGGTGACATCGATACACGTCTCAAGCGTTAAGAGGATTTATTGAATTTATTTTTGTCTTTCTCACTCTCACGGATACGTTGGTAGGTGCGACATGCAGCGTCGCGGAAGAATACAACAGAAAAACGACCTTTTACCTAATTACTCAAAAACTAAGCCAGTTATCAAAAATCTGTTTCTAAGCGTTTTTGGATATTATTATTACCGACACACTAAAACAAAAATTACAATTACATCCATTGTAGTTTCCGATAAAAATTAGAAAAACTTTTGGGAGAACTTACTATCGAGAAAATTTTATCCAATCGTGTTTCTGTTTCTAAGCGATTTAAGGTTTAAGACCCAAAATACGCCAAATTACGGTGTAATGACGTTTAAAATTAATAGTCTTTAAATAAGACTTCATTCAAAATCGCTTGAATACGGCTTCTACAGAGAAGAAAGAAGAGGTTTATTAACAGGGAGATCAAGTAGGTATACGAACACAAACCAGTAAAATGCAATGCCAAGCGATTTAACATTACTGTGCGATGCTGTGTAGAAAAAAGGGGTTGCTTATCCCTTCCAAGTTAGTACGATAAAAACTCTGGCTACATTGACATTTTTTCTGATAATAATCAATATTGTTGTCTTAACAAAGTATGTTCGAAAAAATATCCAATTAAACGAAACCTGAAATTTCGCTAAGTACTAGCAACGCCAGTTTCGAATTGTTATTTTCCATACACATTCTGTCGCAATTCTTTTTATTTCTACATTTATACAGACTCGTATGAAAAAAAAAACAGTGTAACTCAAAATCAAAACTGCAATCCGATCAAAGGTACACGTAACACGTAAAATCCCGTCCTACCAATTAGTGTACCTGTAGTCTGTACTCGTTTTTGTACGAGTCTTTTTGTATGTCCACGTAAACGGTCATTTCGCTACTCGCGTCGCAGTCGCACAGTTTTTGTATTTAAACCTTTACTGAATACCTGTTATATTTTGTTTTAATATTGTGTAGCGCAAAAAAGTATAACTAGAGTTGCCATACTTTTATGTTTTGCAACTACGAGTATACCTAAGCTATATTATATTTGTTTCACCAATTGTTGAATCACCAATTATTATTTTTATCTTGAGACATCTTATGCCAGTAATGATGTCGGCAGTAGGTAGTGAGCAAAAAATAATGTATCAAGGGGTTCCTTTTATACGTACGTCGTACAATATTACTGAATATCGATGTTTTATTCATAAACGGGCAATATTAATCTCAAAGCTGGCGTAACTTTGTGAAGCGTCCAGGGGATTAAGAAAAATTTCAATTATATATCCCCGTCCCCCCTCCCTCCCTGCCTCAGCGGCGGTGTGGTGAGGTTATGATTTCACTCCCACCTGAATTAAAACTCAAATAAAAGCGGATTTTTTTTTTAATTTTGTACGCATATTTTGTTCTATCCTCTGTTAACAGGTAAATTTTTTGATTATTAAGAAAAATCTATATAAATTTTATTCATTCATTCACATTATATCCACATCATCGCCCAAACCCTTAGACATCGATAACATTAGGACTTTTTTATTTCGTATGGGAACACACCAATGGAACACACAAGCTTAGCAAAAACGCAGAAATAACATTTTTAAGATTTTTCGAGACTTAAGAAACTTAAGAACTCTATATATAACGCGAAGTGTTGCTATAAAAATAATAGGACATTGGACAGGCATAACATCAGATTGATCAGATATACGTCTCGTCTATTAAAAGCTAGATAATAATTAATTCTCTAGCTTTTAGCCTAAGTGGCTCGACCATCTGCTATGACCTTTCAGCAAAATTGAACCAAGAAGCTGGTAGGAATCTGGAACTTTCAAAATGAATTTCACAACGGTAAACTTTCGAATGAACTCGTATTTTTTAACAAAGAAAGTGATTGTACTACGTATATCGATCCCGGTATCTCGATTCGTGTCAGCGTAATCGATTTTATGCCATCCGAGTTAATTAAGCTAAGGTTTAAACTTTCCTCGGCTTCACTGCTGCTATTCTTATCTTAATCGATGTTCGTCCGCACAATTTCCAGTGTGTTGTATAAATACTGTTCGGAATAAGCGCTCTAGAAGTCAATTATTACTTAATTAAAACTTGCCTGGGTAACTTTAAAGGGCTGTAGACAGACACTTATTTATATAATAAATACATAAAATTACTTATCTAAACTTATCGCTTAACTTAAACTTATTGCACATTATAAGTCATGCTATGTCCAGAATATTGACAACATTACAACAGCACAACAGCTGACTAAACAGCGAGGCTGATTCTTTCGTATATACAGCTGTTCTTTTTCTCTTTTAGCTTAAATCAATTTGTCGATCGGATATGTAATTCCAATAAAATTTTTATATTTCGTTTCAAAAACGTATTAGAACTAATCTTCAGAAATAGGATAGAGAAGTCATAATATTGCGAAGACTGCCAGTTTTCTAAAACATATTGTATTGTTATTTGGTTGAAACTACACACCATATTTATTTACGGAACAGGTAGACAGGTACGATGTACATAGTGCGCTCGAATTCGCGATATTGTTCTAGAGACACGGCGTTTGTTGAGTATGTTTGTTGTGACGTGGAACGTTCGCTGTTTACTCGCAAACGTCTTGGGAAATTAACGTACGTGAAACAATACGCGTACTTTATATTTCGTCCGCAAGTTTTTTTTTTTAAATTAAAACTCTTATCACAGTTTTGATGAACTTTACATTCTGAATGTGACTTCTGTAGTTTTTTAATCTGTATCTTTGACACCAAGTTCTGTTATCTAATCTAAGTTTAGCAAGTTAAACGAGTCGTGACAACGTTGCAGATGAGCAACAATAATTACGTCTCAAATATTATGTTGAAAATAAAGTCAGTGGTTTAATTTTTAGAGTTGAAAGGGTAAAACGAGATTGTACTGATGATGTATTTCTGTCAACACTATATTAATAATTAATACTAAAAAAGATGAAATAAATATTTTTTAAGGGGATAAAATAATATATGGGACACAGTCAACGTGATTTTGCTCATTTTTGTTTTTTGAATATAGCGGGCAGGAGTGTTAAGTTTACTTTATTACTATTGAGAATTGGTCTTGATGTGGTACGGAATCTTCAATGCACGATTGCACGAGCCCGACTTAAACTTGACCCAATTTTTTGGTAATAAAACGCTTTTGTTTTCATGGTTTTTTTCCTCCTCATCACAAGTATCCCAAAATCGTTAGCTATTCGGTTTTGCCGAAAATTATTGATAGTTACTAAATCAGAGTTAGGAGATGGTATTGGTATGTATAAATTTATGGATGTAGTGGATGGTATAAATTTATACCAAGGTTAGTAGTAGTATGTATAATCGTACTTTTGTGGTAATAAATTATAACTTTCAGCAATCAGGTTGAGTATGTTATTTATGAAAAGGCGAAATACTTCGCAAGAAATATGTAAAAAACGCCCGAAAAGTTGTAAGAAAAAAGCAGTTAGGTTCTTTTAATACCCCAGCTAACTCGTCTGTTTCATAAGTTCGCAGTTTCTCAAGGGCGGCATCTTTTTTGCCGTTTCAGGACGTCACGTTTGACCTTTGCGTAAAATTACATTTTTTACCCTTTTTTACCTACTCAGATACCCACTTTGTTTCTTGCGCTCTCATTCAAGGATCTGTGAATAGCATGAAATTAAATCAAACGATCCGTTATTTACTTATTGAAATTCTGACTTCTTCTTTCTGGTTCCATGAATTTTTATTTAATTAATTGAAGAACATTGCTGGGCAAGGTTCTTTGAGATCTGATATAGAAGAAAGAAAAAAACGTTTATTCGGAATCACAACACAGTTATAGTCCGCCAGAATACATCATAATTATACTGTGTGAAATTGCGTGATTTCAAAATGGAGTCCACTCAGCGTTTGCTACGACCGTGGAGCCTGGATTTGCCCCACGGTCATAGCGCTGGTCTTCCGTGGATCCAAATAATATTGGACGATTTATAAATAAACAATTATACTTAAATTATCATATATCTCAGGATGACACGCTTGTCGTCCAGTGCTATGTAAGGTATGACATGTTTTGGAATGACCTGCATTTGAAATTGTCGTTCGTAACACTACCCATCAGGTAAATGATGAAAAATGCTTGTTTCATCATTACATATATCAGAAAATGGAATAGCAGTTTTTGCCCTTATATTTTAAACAGCATCTGTATCTTTTCGAGCTTTCTGAGTTAGAGATTTAGAGCTTATATGCATGTTATGCTGTTGGGGTCCGCGAAACAGTACAGTGCGTTGGAGAGGGGATAGCGCAATCAGTTTCTACGTTCAGAGAGCTCAAAAAGTTTTGCACAAATAATTGATTGATGAGTCTCTATCAACGCATATCTCCACTGGGTATATCGGCTTCTTTGACAATGATACCTCAACCATCCGTCAAGAAAGAATTTAAAAAATGCAATATTTAACAACATTAGGGGCGAAATACAGAGAAAGATAGTGTTAGTGTTTGCGAAGGTTAGTGTTATGTAACACGATGAAACATCACAACTGTAATCTACAGTGTATATCTATCCTACAGAGATACGCACGGGGAAAACACGTCGTATTTAGGCGTAATTATGTGCATTGTGACGCGGTCCGTCCGTCCGTCCGTCATTTAATTTTCCGTCGGCTTCCGTCTGCGCTGGCAGGTGCGTGAGCACATTTGCAAATTCGCCATTAACATCGCGTGCCCTATGTGTTGATGCTTGCCTAGTACAACATAACAGTGTAATGTATTACTTACATGCTGCATAATATTTATTTATTGGAACAATTGAGTGACTGTGTACAAAAAAACGGTCAAGTGTAAATCAGGCGCACGCACTAAAAGTTCCGTAACAACAAAACAATGTTAAACATTTTTTTAAATTTTTATTATTCATTTAAACTTGATAACCTCTGCCGCAACAGGTAGACAGACGAGCAACAAACTTCTATAGGATTTTTTTTTCGTGCTTAGTCAAGGAACTCTGAATAAAGTTAAATACTCAACTCTCGCGCGTATTTTAGATTTGCACAAATCCTGCAAGAACATGGTCAATGTGTTATCCAGCGAAATAGCTGAATAACGCATAGGTTACTTTTTCAGCAGATATAAAGGATTACTAAATTCACACGCATTATTACACATATGCAAACTTTCGCCTTTATAATATAAGTGTGATATGCAACAACTCCAAAGATAATAATTACCTTTCTTGTTCCTAAATTAAACAATGTGACCAGACTCTAGAATCGCTGCTACACTTACCTTGTTTCCATTCCGGAGATACCGTTTGATCTCGGTACAGATTGCTCAAGGCAGGCACGGCTGCCCGATCGGTCGTGAGGGCATCTGTTGCATGTTTCATGAGCTTAAACATTTAATGAAACAAATCCGAGAACAGATACCATCTCATTTCCGTGCAGTGGGGACGCTCTCAAATCTTCTCGATATAAGGGGTGGCGTAGACCAAGCATGAAGTCTGCATAGTCAATTTCAATGACTTTTTTCTGAGTTTTGGGACCACAAACCAAGAAGTTCAGTGTTGCCAGACCCTCAACATGTGGACTGATGACATAAAGAGAATCGTGGAGAGTCACTAGTGGTGCAAAACCGTGCGGCAGCCGTTGCCATTTTCCTTATTTATCTATTTCTACGAACTAACGGAACTAAATTTAAAAATGTACGGCAATGACAGCTGTCATCGATAAGTCAAGTGATAAAATAATCGAATGCATATAGTATGTCATTCTTATAATATATTTTCAGAAATTTATAATGTAGCTTTCCAGCAGTGGACTTTCACCGTCTCATTTTTCATAAAGCTCCCTAGTTTTTTTAATTTTTAATTTTATTATTTTTGCTTATCGTACTAGCAGAAAACATTTTATAGTATACTACAAAAACTTCAATTGCCGACTAATAAGTTACACTGACAATCTGACGAATGGGTAGTTAGTCTTCAGGATCCAGTTAGGTAGATTTTAGTTTCATTTTTGAGTATGGAACCCTAAAAACAGCCGAATATTATTACTTACTTTTATTTCAACTCCATCAAAAAATGTCGTGCCTACAATTTTCCCAATTACGTCACAATTCCCTAAACAGTACACTCCAAACAAAACGAACCCCAAAATATAATTACTTTTTGTGTCGCGCCCAAATAACAATAATTTCGTTATAAAAAAGACATTGGGAGGCATTAGTTCACATCAACCGTAATAGTGTCATGCATTAGGGTTCGCTCGGGGGAACAATAAGGGGTAATCTCCCTGCGGGTGGAGGGAATGGAGAGGGGATGGGGTAAAAGATGAGCGGAAGCGGGTGATGTAGGTTATCTTATGTGAGCAGATATACAGTTTAATGAGTAACATAATGCAAGGTCTGATGAAACGCTGGGAAGCAGTTCTGAACACTTTGAAAACTTTATTTTTCCCTGGCCTGAATTTTTATGGTAACATGCAACAGATTTCTAATCTAAATCTAATATTTCGTATGGGGCTTCAATTTATCTACTGAATAGAATCAAGTCAGTAACACTTTAAATATGTTTCAGGATAAATAGAACCGTGCCGTTTTTCGTATGACATTGCAATGTAAAGTTCTTGCACGCCCTGTATTTGACATGAGCAGGATTACTACTTATCATCAGTTGAATATTTGCTGTATAGCAGAAAAACTTTATTTTTATATATTTTTGTTAAAAAATAGACTTTTCCATTTGTGTCTAGCGTGGGAAAAGTTATTCTTTTTCACACTAGTATGTGTTTGCTTTCCTCCTTTGATCAAAATGTGTACTTTTTAATATGACTATTTTTCAGCATAAATACATACGAGTACTATTACTAATTTAGAAAAAAAAGTCATTCATTGCATTGAATACTTTCTATACTTATATCAAAATGTACTTGCTCTGTTTCCGTCATCTGATTTGACTTGTCCCGTTCCCAGCGAGTTATGTTTGACTTTAAGCGGCACGACTGAATACCTCTATCTGGCGGAATGCGTAATTTTTGCTCTTCCAAGACACTTTTGTTCGTTTGAAACACTTGTGGCGTGCAGTTTAAAGAGAGACTTTTGCTACTTAGTACTACTTAGATCTAAAACTGTTACGTAGTGTGACAGAATTTTGACATTTCTCGCGATTAAATTAATAATCCATTAAATGTTTAATTTATTCTATTGTTTAGTATTAGTTGATGTATGTCGCGTTATAGCGGCAACCGAAATACATCATCTGTGTAAATTTCAAGTCCGTAGTTATCACGGTTCAAGATATACAGCCTGGTGACAGACGGACGGACGGACAGCGAAGTCACTTAGTAATAAGGTCCCGTTTTTACCCTTCGGGTACGAAACCCTGGAAAACTACTATTGTTTTTAGTGCCTCATAATTTTTGCCGGCCAACATTGGCAACTAAAAAAAAGATATACATTATGGCGAACTAGTCAGAATCGGGAAATTCTATTAACTAAAGTACGCTCGTTATTTGAAGACGGCACCGCAACTAATATTTACTAATCCACAAACGTCTCTGCAAATACCTGCCAGCTAATTTGCTGAAGCTCACCGAGATATAATATTTACTAACTAAATTCTGTTATTTACTTGAACATTTGAAGAGATGAATAAATGACTATCGAAGCCTTTTTTTCAAAACTTTTGCTCGTAAAGTGTTTAACTTTTTGAACCTATTTTAGGTCTACTTTTCGTGAGTTTTCTAAAACCTTTATGTAGAACCTACTCCACGGAAATACGATTTTATTTGAAATTAAATATTTTTCAATTCATAATTGCAATTAAGTACAAATATAATAATGTGACTACACTCTATACAAATCACATTCCAGGTCATTGTCACAAAGCCGATCAGCTGATTTTATGTCATATTTGCTGTCATTAAAACATATCCTTTGTCCATAATTATAATCACCTTTTTAGAATAGACATATACTCTGGACAGGGCGAACGGCGTGAAAAATGTCCCCAGTTTATCGGTGCCAAAAAAGCTTGTTTTGCCACCAACATTAATGCCACGCTGTAGTTTGCTCAGCAACCACCAATAGAATTTTGACAGATTGCGCTACTGTTTGCTTGTACAGAAAAGGTTTACGTAAATCGTTCGGATACCCATATCCTGAGTTTTTATAGCCTTACAGTTGATAATTATTCAAATTAAACTCACATTCTTCAATACACGCAACCCTTTCTAGTTTTAACTAGGTACTAGGTAAATTAAAACTAACGCTAACATAGCGGGTTTTTAATTCAAGAACATCCAATTTGCCTGTAAAGTAGGCACGTAAGATCTTGTAAAGTTCTCACCTCTAAATTACCCTTCGCGGGGAAATGTTTAAAAGTAACGCGATAAGCCTGCGAGTTAATCATGGCAGACTTATTTACATAAACCATCATCCGGCTTGCTTAGACTTTAGAGGATCAAAAGTTTTTTCCCCCTCTGTGCGTTAAAAAGCGTTGTTTTTTATGAACAAACTTTGTACTTACTAATTGTACCGGAAACTTGACTTTACTGCCTTGTTGGGCTCAGCAGATTTTGGTATATAGGTTTTTCAAATGTACATATTTTTACGAACAAACCTTATTACAATACTACTGGTAAACACTTCTAATTAGTATTCTTACTTCTAAATACAATATAATATTTTCTTCGGTTTGTACAGAATGTATGAAGTCTTAAAAACTACATTTTGATTACAAAGGACACATAAAGAAAATTTTTAATTTTTGATATTCGTGGATTTTCTTCTCGGACGTTTTTTTTCCTCTATAATTGTATTGTCCGAAAACAAACTTTGTTTCAAAAATATATTTCGTGTCGAAAATATGATAAGTGATAACGTTATATCAGTTTCGGTACGCATCCTGCTTATCAATTAGATTATAACAAAGTTATTACTGTAGTCACGTCACCCTAGTTTAATTCTATTCCATATCATAGGCACAGACTGTGCCTACAGCTCCAGCATAATCTATTCAAAATGAATGCACGCCTGTAAATAGTCGCACATAGATATACATACAGTCGTAGATAGTGATATATTGTGGCCGGCTGGGATCGCGGATGTGAATTTAATATCTGTCAGGGACACGGAGCCGCGCGAGAGACGGGCGGACGCCTGTTTCTGTCACTGAATTTGTTGCTACGGGTATTTGTCTAGCCAACGGGTGCCAACGGCTGCCAACGATGCCCTTTTTGAGCCATCGCTATCCGTCTATCAGACTAACGGACTATATCTCATGCATGAACCGAAACAGGTAGAGATTTGGAATTTTGACAGAGAGCTCAAACTCCTTTTAGGGGGCTCTCTTCTGGATAAGCATATTTTTCTCTGAAGGTATAAGAGAGATTTCGCTAATATGTTGTTATATTTCTTATTTCCTTGAAAATATTACGGGATCTCTCAACCATGCAGGTTATGTCACTATAAAGGTGGGTACTGACCAATGTTACGAGGTGTAATGTAACATTCGCATCGAGCGTGGTACGCATCGAGCATGTTACGCTGTGTTTTAATATCGGCGTAACATGCTCGTCAAAACTCTGTGCTCCGCTTTCGCCGAAGTACACTTAACCGCGTAACACTCAAAGGATTCGTCAAAAAAACCGACAGCCGGGTGGAGCACTCAAAGCGAGCAACGAGCGGCTCGTTGCTCGCTGGTTTCCCCATAACACGACGTACTGACTGCAGGAATGCTCGCGGTGTAACACGTTACATTACACCCCGTAACGCCGGTCAGTACCCACCTTAAGAAATGTGACGTGAGTTGTATGTGTAGCACTGGAACTATTCTGACGGCCTAGTCATTGGTAGCGAATGCCGTATCCGTACCGCGCTTGCCGCCCAACTACGTTATGTTATGAGACATCTCATTTCACGTGCTCATTCCTATTGTGCGACAGTTCTTGTTTACATGGAGATACTGAATGAAGTTTGTATTTATTTTTTCCTATGTTTGTTCCATATCGTAATATCACAAAGTTGGAGTCATAGCACTTGCTTCCTTACGCGACGTTTTTTTATATAGCACTATTATTTTGACCGTTTTGTCAGTTGTGGCGAATGCCGCGCCCGCACCGCGAGTACCACTCATACTATGTTATGTTATGAGACATCTCATTTCACGTGTTCATTCCCATTGTGCAGTCCTTGTTTACGCGAGGATTCTGGATGACGTTTAAATTTTTTTCCCTATGTTATAATATAGAACAACATGTGTTCTATTTTATATCACTGTCATGTTATTTTGTGCTACTGTTGTATAAACAATTTTGAAGTTTGAACATGAAATCAGTTAATTTGTTATATTAAATTGACTTTACTAGCTTATTAAAATATGAACGGAAAGTCCCGTGTTTGATTGCTGGCACGAGCAAGTTTGTAATTTCACAATTTTTAAAATGGCTTGGTCTGGTGGTAGGTTTCGGCCGCGTCTGGTTACCACCTTACCGATGAAGACGCACCGCCAAGCGACATAGCTTTTTTGTGCGATACTGTGAAGAAGCCTTAAGGCTATCGTCTAGTGACAGCGTGACGCGTTGTTTCTAAAATGCTATCTATGCCCGTATAAAGAGGTGCAAGTCCAGAACTAAGCCTTCATCTTATTTTTTTTACCCTCATTCTCTCATTAGATTCAGTACTATTTAGTACCCTTCCAAATTAGTACTACTATAACAAAATCTTCGGCTGCACTGTCACTTACCATCAGATGTGATTGTATTCAAGTATTGACTTTTATTGCGTTAAATTAGAAACTAAATGGGACTAAATGAATAATAACCCATTATTATTATTCTATACTTCAATTATTATTCCATGTAAGATTCCACCTTTACAGCCAATAGAAGCCATAAAAGGCTAGTTATAACAAAAAATAAAAGCTCGCAATTTACAAGTCTCGCTTTATAGGTATAAAAGTAATAAAAATAATATTCCGCTATCGGCCCGTACAACACTCGACCCCTTTGTGCATCGAGTGGCGATTACACTTATCTTATCCAATTTATCTTGTAGCCGTATTGATTTTCACGTGATAGAGGCTAACATGAAAATTAATATTGTACCGACGTAGCACTTACGTAGCGGTTATGTCGGAGTGCTACGAACAAATCACCTATTTGATACGTAGGCTGTAGCTACGAGTATGTAGCTGATTCGTAACCGTATCGTAGCAAAGGCATTTTGATCGTTCTCTATATCGCTGAATATACAATAGTATATTTTTTGTGGATTATAATATTCCTTGAATCGGAATAATGGGGTTAAAACTCACGTAGAAACACTTTTTCATGTTGCATCCCAAAAAATGGTGTTTTGATTAAATAATTAACAGAAGATCAAATTAGAAAACTTTCCTAATAAAACTGACTTTTACTTATCAATTGGGAAGATATAAGGAATCAATCGATATATTCAAAGTTCAGGCATTTGGATGCTATAGTGAAATAAAGAAATTCACATACGAGTATTTATTACATACGTATATCATGAATCCTGAAATATTCATTTATTTTTATTATTTTTGCACCACAGAAACACAAAAATAGAAAACATATATGCTTAAAAATCCTATTAGTATTTTTTAGTCAAACGGATTTAAAACCATAAGTACATATTATTTACTGTTTTACAACCGTACTAAAGAAATACGTAGGCGTATCTCGCTCTCATTTTAGTCCCCGAACTAAGTTAGTAACTCAATTACTGTGACATTACGGCGCAAAGCACTCCGCAAGTAAATGAAGCAGTAACGAAATCAAGAAACAACGATAGCATTCACCGGCCCCTGTTACCAGCAGTGTGAAATAGAGCAGAAACTTTCCAAGTCCCATCACGCGGATTTATGTGCTGCTTCAAGAGCAGACCTTCTTAGGCGCTGCGCACACTTCAGACGGAGCTGCTTAGTGCTTAACATACTTACGAATTCTAGTAGTGCCCGAAGAAATAAGCGTCGATTGTGATGTACAAATCGTTAACTTTTTTTTTTTAAAGGGACATTTTACACATCGCATTCTAGCCCCAAAGTAATCGATAGCTTGTGTTATGGGTACTAGATAACTGATAAATATACATACATACTAATATACATAAATATAATATATTGAAAAACACCCAGACACTGGAACACATTCATGCTCATCACATAAACCTTTACCAGTAGTGGGAATCGAACCCACGACCTCCGACGCAGACGGCAGGTTCGCTACCACTACGCCATTCGGTCGTCTTTACAACTTAAAACCCTAATGAGAAATCTATACCAAGTACTTCTTGTCTAAATTTTTCTAAAATTGCCGAATGGATTTCTTGCAAATAATGCACTTTTACATCTATCTTATGTATCGTGAAAATACAGAATGATTTTTTTTTAAAAGTACTCGAAGACTTTAATTATAAGCAAAGGGACCTAACTACGAATACACACTTGACTATCAAAACTTAACTTATATTCTTTCCGAATTATAGAAAAGTTTCATAAACTTATTTTATATTCTATCGGAATTGTAGAAAAGTTTCAATGCTCAGTAATGTTGAAGATTATTTATTTATTAAAGTAGTTTTATTGTTGCTGTCTCAGACTACTTCTTACGACTGTGGAAGGGTCTTATCTCAGATTGAGAAGGGTGCTGTTCACAACACTAAACGCTAGTCATATAAAGATTGGCAGACTTCACACGTTACGAGAAAACCTCAGGCAAAACACGGTGTTTTCTATGACTGAATTGTCGTAGACATGTCTACGTTTGTCTATGTCTACGTTGTCAAACGTAGACATAGACAAACTCTGAAAATTCACTAACAGCCGATCTGAAATCACTTGGGCGAATATGTTCATACTACAGAGCTTTAACTTCTAACATTTAATTAATTATTCATTAATGTCCACAAAACCATCTTGCGGTTGCAAGTGTAGGCACAATCTCAGCCTCCCGCCGCCAGACACTAAACATCAACTTGTACCCTATACTAGTCTAGATTTAATAGTCCACTTCGTATTCTAGTTACAGTGACTGCTTGCCTCAATATTGGGCTCTAAAGCAGCATTATATGCAAATTAGTTGCACGTGTACTGTTACTACATTTGTATTCGAGAGAACTCAATACTCGTTATACTTAGTTATGTAGATGATGTTATCTTAGCACGCCTAATACTGAATATTAATCATCACCAGAATCTGTAGTAGGTAATTACCATGGGTCTCTTTCATATGAGATCGTTATTATATCATATCATAACCCACCACGCTAGCCAATGGCGCAATAGCAGACCTTATGATATATATGTGTAATTCTGGGCCGTGTGTCCGTCATAGGCGTCATACATTTTACTATAGCCATGTATGATCCGTGTGTGCATCGCGCGCCTGTCACTTCATATTGATCTCAACTAAAAATAATGTCGTTTTTATTGACGTCTCGGTTATGGCTGCAGTGGACAAAAAACTTACCTATGTTTCTAGGAATAATATAGAAGAACATGCAGTAGTGAGGAGATGTTTCACCTATAAGGGAAGTTGGAACAAGACTGTTGGAATGTGGAGGTTGGTCGAATACGTTTATAACTATGTGAGTTAAGTCATATTAAAATAAATCCAAATGAAAAGATAGTGTTGTGTTTCTTGTCCATTCTTCTTGATCCTAAACAGCTTGTATGTTTCAAAAGTGCATGCAAGTTAGGTCTGTGTAAAATAATAAACCAATAATAAAATAAATTACATTTGATTTTTTTAACAGTTGTAATTAAAAAACTTCTGGTCAGTACTGAGAGTCTATTCAGAGAGGCCAGATCAAGAAATCAAACCCACTACTTCCGTAATACATTCCAGACTCAAACATGCTACAACAAACAAGTAAATAAATAAATAAATAAATATATACGGGACATTTTACACATCGCAATGTTGCCCCAAAGTAAACGATAGCTTGTGTTATGGGTGCTAGATGACTGATAAATATAGATACATACATAAATAATACATAAATATAATAAAACACCCAGACACTGGAAAACATTCATGCTCATCACACAAACATTTACCAGTAGTGGGAATCGAACCCACGACCTCCGGCGCAGACAGCAGGTTCGCTACCACTACGCCATTCGGTCGTCAAGTAGGTATATCAGCGAGGTTGTCAGTGTCACAAATGAAAATGCGAAAACAAAATTAATTTATTACTTTCAGAGTTTAACGCGAAATTGTTTTTAAAAGCGAAACCGTGTTAGTAATAATCTGTAGTTATACGAGTACGTATAGTACAGTAAATGTGAAGCGTCCAATATTTTTGGCTTTATTGGAAATTCTTTGGCTGGCTCGCATTCACCGCGTACCTTTGAGGACCGAATGAATTTATTGTTACATTTAAAAGGCAATTGTGGTTATAATGAAAACTTTTGGCGCGCTTTGTATCCCACGTATAGAATTCCCTACAAAACCGATACAATTTTATTTAATAAGGAATGCATTATCAGTAGGTATACTATGTAGGTATTCAGTATTCAAGCATTCTTTTCTATTAACTACTTGCTGGCTCGACGCACGTTGTATGGTTATTTCCGGTTTCAACTTTTTCAGTTTTATGTTATTATGAGCCGAAAAATAAAGAAACCAAAGAAAATAACTTACAAATAAAAATATAGCAGTTTTCTTTTACATTTGAGAACATAAACACATTTGCTTTTCAACCAGTTATTTAACCATACATAATTAAATGAAATCGTAATTTATATTTTTGACGTGACAACGTCTTATAAATCGATAGAGCCGGCTGCACGCACAAAAAAATTGGTTGCTTGTAAAGTCGGTTTACTGACGATAGTTGAACGTGACAACGTCTTCTTTGTCGCTCGTTCCGCGCTCGCGAGGTAACGCCGGTAACGCCGCATGAGCGAGGTAACGCCGGATGAGTCATGTTTTTTCGTGCGTGCAACCGGCTCTATCGATTTATAAGACGTTGTCACGTCAAAAAAACATTACTCATCCGGCGTTACCTCGCTCGCGTTACCTCGCTCTGAGGCGTTCCATGTAAGGCTTGAAGTGCAAGCGAGAGTTGTCACGTTCAACTATCGTCAGTAAACCGACTTTACAGACAACCAATTTTTTTGAATAACATTAAATTTTTTATAAATGTTTTAGTCAGAGATTCAAAGTGCAGTTTCCACATTGCTAAAACCACATACTAAACCGCAAACATAAACATTTGAGTTTAAAATCGTGTGTGCACCAAAATGTTTGAGATTTCTAAAATAAAATTTATAAAATCCTCGCATCCGTTTTATTAGAATTCTTTGCGTTATATAGACCTAAGTTCACCACCGCGAAATGTAGAGTAACCGGAGAGTTATAGTGTATAATATATTTAAAACTTTCTCAATTTAAACACGTAATTACTCTTGTTTTGAATATATTGCCAGTTAAAACTTTATTTCGGAGAGAAAATTTTGCATATACGACCTACGTACGAACGACGAAGGTAGGATAAAAGACTTCTTCTTTACATAAACAATAAAGAGAAACTAATATTTTTTTGTTTCTTTTGGCAATCTTTATAAAATAAATGTACAGATCTTGGGTACTATTAAGATATATTAGACAGAGATTCAATTTACTAGGTTACATTATATTCATTTCGAGACCTGAAAAATATTTCTAATAATGTTAATTTAAAATATATAAGTCACCCACTAACCACCTCTGCTTTCGTAACAAACCAACAAAAAGAAAGTATTTTATATAATTTCCAAAAAAAAAAACAGAAAATTATATACTGAAATCTCCAACATTACAAACCGATTAAAGTAAGTTTTTATAATTGAAAGTCATCACACAATAACTGTGGCAGTTGCTTCTTGTATCGTTTCATATTCAAGAAGCCACTCGAAAAAATCCTGAAATTGACATATTACTATATATATAGCTACTCGTGCTGATTGGCCACTGACTGACTCACTGACTGATTGATCACCTCTCCTGAACAATTTTGTATGAAAAATTTTTTTTTCACGAATGGGGTCGTATAGAAGAAAAAAATTCATTCGGAGGAAAAATACGGAGAGAGCTGATGATTGAGGATTTCGGAGACGGGTGAAGAGCACGGCCAGGGTATTGAAGATAGGTGGGGGGTGCTCGACCAAATGTCATTTGAAACGTCATTCAATTAGCAGTGAGCTGAAAAAAAATTCAAAATGGCGGATTCAAAATGGCCGCCATTCGAATTTCGTCGATATCTCGGAAAGTATAAAAGATGGAAGAACGGTTTCTTGACAAGAGTTGATCAGGATCCGAAGGTCTATACGATGGATAGAAAAAAAAATCTAAATGGCGGACTTTATTTCTTTCATAGAATATGTATGGCGAAAATTAAAGGCTGTCGGTGATGATATTTTTATAGGCGGGAAGACAGCACGCGGGCCACATGTGGCCCGCGCCCCCACGCGCCCTACTAGTTATAGAATATAGATACCTAGCTAATATTTTTTTTTCATTTCGTGTAGTAGACAAAATTTTGAAGTTTTAAAAGCGATTACATTGTAATAGATATGATAGGTACTTTTGTTTTCGGTTCTTTGAGACAAAGTAAGACGCACGTTTACTTGAACTACCTAACTTAGCGGGTACCTATCTCATGTTCATGCACTATAAAATTTTATAGCCTCCCGAAGTTAGTAACGACTGTCCCAGGGTTAAATGGCCCCTGGGTTAGGTCGGACTATGTCATAATGTGCGGGCTATAAAGCCTTAAGGTGTTTGTGTTCCGAATCGCGGCACATTTTTTTGACATTGTTTTCGACTGAAAAAAAAAACGATTTATTCTGAAGCTGTTTTCTGAAATACCTTTTTGCACTTAATATGCGTTTAATAATATCAAAAAGAAAAAGAATAATATCTAAGTCAAAAAAAAGTTGTTTGTGTTATTGTACATTTATGTACTTTAATTTTAACACGAAGATGGTGCATATTAATATATAAACGTTTTAATTTTTACCCGACTGCAAGAAGGGTTATGTTTTTCGCGCGTATCTTGTATGTATGTATGTATGTATGTAAATTTCTTTATGACCACGTATCTTCCAAACGGCTGCATGGATTTTGACGTTAATGGTATCGTTAGATTCGTCTCATTAACCCAAGTGTTCTTAGATAGGTTTTTGAAAATAAAAAACAAAATGGCGGATTTTGGGCCTAAAATTGTCAGTCATTTTTAAAATAGTCTTAACCAAACCTATCGAGTAGGGTATCAAAATGAAGGGAATCACAAGGAGATTACAAAAATATATATAAATCATATGTTTTGAATTAATTTGGAATTATAAACAGTCGATCAATGCGTTCAAAATGGTAACATTTGTAGTTTTTGATAGCGTTATTCTTGTATTGACCAAGTGTGTGTCGTACTTTATATTGTGCATTTTTACTTGGTATATCATAGCATAAATCGAAAACATAATTTAATATAATCATTAAACAATTATTTTAACATCTGTACTTTCGCTACTCGCCCTAGATGGCGCTGTGTGTACTCTAAGACGCGTTCCACTTTGTCGATCAGATTTAATCTAATGACCCTAACAAGGTAGGCTTTCTAATCTTTAGCATTTTATTTTTGAACGGCGCGGAGTAGACACTTGTCTAGATATCGTTGACGAGTAGTTCGAGATTAAAGTGGCACTGGCATCCATCATCGAATTTAATTGATAAAAAAAATTAAATATTAGTTTTAAATATTTTTTTTTATTGAATTAATAAAATAATTTATTTTTCAAAAGTATTTACAAGAATCAAATCCCTGGGAGTGATAGTGAACTGCTGCTATTTTATTAGCTCAATTAATTTTTAAGAGAGTACCTATGTAAAATGGTGAAGTTAAATAAAAGAAAACCCGGCTGAGTTTGTTATGGGCTTCTTCTCAGTGCAGGGCGCGTTGGAACCCTCGTAAACTTAGTTTTAAGTCGAAAAATAGTTATCACCATATCGTTTTATATAAAATAATATAAATGACCTTTCATAAGTGCCTGTAAGTTAGGCCTATGTGAAATAAAGCTTTTTTTCTATTTCTATTTGTAATCTCAGTTTTTCCCGAATGGTCCGCTTAAGGCGACGTGAGTTAGATACGCCTGAGCCCTAAACGTACACAAACTACACCTATGAAATGTTACAGCTTATATATTTCCGGGATAAAATCCAGGTTTGCGTTTGACGACACTGTTTACAACTTTTACTTCTTCCAAGTGACTGACTGACTTGAACCGACATAATATAATATATAACCAAATATACCTACTTTACGTCTTTCACATTGTGTAGATAAAAGTGCTTAGGTTTCGCTCGTAAAGTGTGGCAACTAAAAAGCCTGAAATAAAATAAATAATTAAAAAAATCAAAAAACCCGACTGCAAAAATGTCAACTGAAATGCAATAACTTAAAAGACTGAAACAAGGCGGACAACGAAAACAAAATTATAATAAACTTAAAACGATGCAATTTTTACTTCATTTTAACAAACAACATTATGAGCTGATAGCTTTAGTTAAATTTTGGCATTCAATTTAAAAATAAAGCAGGCGGGACCTATTAATTTTCTTTATAATTTGCAAAAATAGGTCCCGCCTTCTATATTTTTAAATTGAATGCGAAAATTTAACTAAAGCTATCAGCTCATAATGTTGTTTGTTAAAATGAAGTAAAAATTGCATCGTTTTAAGTTTATTATAATTTTGTTTTCGTTGTCCGCCTTGTTTCAGTCTTTTAAGTTATTGCATTTCAGTTGACATTTTTGCAGTCGGGTTTTTTGATTTTTTTAATTATTTATTTTATTGTTTAATTTATAATGGTAGATATACAGTTTATTTTAATACCGATGTCTAATATAAAGGTAAATTTAAAATTGCATTGAAATTATTAGATAAAATATATTCGTAGATTTTATGATACAGTTTGGTAAGACAAGCTTAAATTTCAATTTTACAAGGTAAAATAATTGGCAAGTTGTAATATTGATTCATTACGCGGCAAAGTAAGAATCACATTTCATCAATCCATTTTCCGAGGCCGAATGAATTGAGCACCCCAATAAGTAACGGGAACCCATCAGGAACCGCAATTAAAATTTTCCAAAAGACCTCCGGCCGATCTTTATTAGGCCGACCTTTTTACCCCGATAATTTTATGACTCTATTTTAGTGGATGCCCACGGCTTTACTCACGTGACCTCCATTTCCACCCCTAAGATTTTATTTTTGAGGTTGATTTTTAAAAGTTCCGTCAAAGCAGAGATTTCGAAATAAAAATATTTCAATGCAATTCTTCCGATCTTTCGACATTTTTGAGTCAGATTTCATTTGAGGATAAAATTGTACATTTTGATACAAGTGCGAAAGCTATGCCATTTCTTATAATGACTCGGTTTGTTGACCCAAGAAGAAAGAACCAAAGGTCCAACACTAGAGATGAGTGTAAATTACAATTCCGCACGTGCGCAATTTCGAAAAAAAAAAATAACGGGATTTCATTCACGAAATTAAAAATTCATGTATCATATCCGTAAGTGCGGAAAAGAATAACTTTCCGCACACTAAATATGCATGAAAAAGTCTACTTTATGAACGAATTACTATTTGCTCTGCGGTTAAATAATTATCACGTAATTAGGTACACGCGAATCACTAGATGCATCTGTTTAGCAAAATTTTTAAAGATTTATTTAAAAAATGTTACAAGCTTGTAAAATTACTTTACCATTAGAAACTGTCAGTTAACTCTAAGACGTTGTCTACAGTTTACAATTACAGATTTTGGTCTACCGAAATTCGTCCTCAAAAAACCTGCAAGTCTCAATACCGCTTTTTGTAAGGAGAAACCGCTTAATTTCCTGCCTCCTTTATCGCCCGCTCCATACATTTCCTATCCAGCACTATTAACCCTAACACACGTAAAAATACTGGCCTTCATTTCCCGTCCATTGTTTCATTTTTAAAGGCAGCCTCTTTCGCGTCGGTTGACTCGAATGGCCCGAGCATTGCTGATTTTGCATAATTAAAACAGTCTACAGTTCTTTTAAATAGCTACTTTGAAGATTCTCACATCTGAACCGAGGCTATTTTGATATCAGTTTTTGTTGTAATACTTTGACTGTATTATTCTTGGCAGAAGTAGTGGAAATTTATTTCAGAAGCCTTCCCTTTAGTTAATTATTTGTACTTTATTGTGTCAGTTAGGTGGCAGTACTATTCTTGCAGAGTCTGTGCAGGTAGCAATGTAATTTCAGATATTATGTTCTCAAGCAGTATTTGCGAAATATTTGCGAATGAATTAGTTTCATAAGAGTTTGGTTATTCACACTGTGGCACGAGAATTTTGTATAATAATTATTATAAGATCTGCCACTAGTAACTTGTATTAAAAAAATTATCACAACGGTGAGCACCCGTGCTTAAGCGGTAGACACTCCAGGACGTGATAGAAGGAAAGTTGCAGGTACAAACCCCATAGAGGGTTGAAGTTTTTATATGTATAAATAAAACATAAAAAAAAAACCATAAAAAACATAAAATCTTACTGAATAAACTACCTAATATTGAATATGTAACTCTACATGATTACTGAACTGAAATACGAAGCAGTGAAAATGCGAAGTCTGAAATACCTTAATTTTCTCTTTAAATAGGAAAAAAGTTGTTTTTTGTGAAATTGGCGCGCTTTGCATCCCTGTCCCACCCTCAAAAATGTTCCTAAGTGTGAGAAGAGCAATCGGTTCAGGTAGTACGGGCTCTTTAAACGAATGACATATCTCTTACCATGTTACGTTTAAAATGCGTAATTATCATCTATGTTTAGGCACAGATAATATAATACTATACTAGGGTATAGAAAATATATATCTTTGACGACCGAATGGCGTAGTGGTAGCGAACCTGCCGTCTGCGCCGGAGGTCGTGGGTTCGATTCCCACTACTGGTAAATGTTTGTGTGATGAGCATGAATGTTTTTAGTATGTATGTATATTTATCAGTTATCTAGTACCCATTAACACAAGCTATCGCTTACTTTGGGGCTAGATTGCGATGTGTAAAATGTCCCGTATATTATTATTATATTTATTTATCTTCCACATTGTTTTACCAATTTCTTGTACAAAGTTTCAGCTCAGCATAACACGCCTAATATTTTATAAGGCGTCTATCTAACAGGGCAAAGTTTGATATATCTCTAAAGTTCTGATCTACGGACATCAAATATGCAGTCTATCAAAGCATAAGCTCGAACTATACATCACTCAAACTTCGTTATGCACGATTAAAAAGTTGTGAAACATGTTTTGACTGAGTTCAACTCATCTTAGCGCGCGACTCTATGTAGTGTAGTGCAGTACACATATTACTCCAATAATTTTAACGCACCAAAACGTTTTGATTGGCGTGAACTGCCACGTAGAAAAAAGCTCTATGGCTTACTTTTGACGTGATAACGGTTTATAAATTGATGAACACCAGCAACGCACATGAAAAATAGTAACGTTCCGCGTAACGTTCCACCTGAGCCTGTGCTTACAAGCGAGAGCGCGCAAAAAGCGATAGAGAGGCACGATAAAACAAACGGTAGAGAGGCCAATTATGACGTTATCACGTAAATCTATCGTCCGTAAACCGACTTTACAGACAACCGATTTTTTTTTCATAGACCTAATATTGTCTAATCCACTTCTAATATTATGTGTGTAGAAAAGTCAGTCAGTCGTGATTAACTATGTAAATATACATGTGGTAATCTTCGACTACAAAGAAGATATTACCAAGCAGTAAATCGTCTCATAAGTCCCATAATCTTTCTTTACATCATGTATGTGTGTATGTAACTATGTGTATGTACGCAATTGTGATTTATAAAAATAAATTAACGATCACTGCATAGCTACAAATCACGCACACATAGCACCGTGAGCCAAGATGAGTTGCACTTAGTACAAGCCTTTCTTCATTCTCCAAACAAAGCGGGCTGTATTATAAATTTTAAAATTCCTCCGCTCAATTAATCATCTTCAGCCGGCGTTGAAGTCCGGCCCTGGACACAAACAGCCTGATATATCGTTTCTTTGAAGGCAGAGGGAAATTGCTCTCGGGGCTATTCGGTAGAAATTTTCTTTAGGAAAAAAAAATGTTTTGGAAATGACATTACCTTGTAAGCTAATTTATTTTGTGTTTTGGTAACCTCGAAAATTTCGGGACCAATTTCCCGCACGTAGATACATAATAGTTCTAAAATGTAGGTATGGTTTGATACCAATTGTATTGCGTTTTAAAAATTCTTGTCTTCTAAACAAGTACAACCTTTATTTAAGGGAAGGGAATAAGTATCTGGTAAATGTATATAACATTTGCCAATTACATCAAGAATGACCTCCAAATAACCTGAAGATATCATATCCCCCGAGTAACGCTCAATATCTTTTTATTTTATAGTCATAGCCAATAAAGGCTTTCAGTGTTTTCCTTTCGCAGGCATAACAGTTTGACACTTTTATTACCAGTGCCGCGATTAAAAGCATTATATCCCGCGGACATCCAAGGGAATATAGACTGTGTACTTTAGCCTGGAGAGGTGATATTTGCTTGTACAACGTTGATTGAAAGGAGAATTGTAATGAGACGGTCAGCAGTTATTGATTCACGTGGTTCCATTAGGCTGAATTTAGGGATGGGTAATAGGTATGGCTTAAATATACTGCAAAAGTATCGATAGTTTTAGTTACAGACTAAATAGGTATCCGATTACAGATACATTGGAACATAAGTATAAGAATTTAATTTTAGTAAGCAGTTTTAAGACACATATAATGTAATTAAATTGCAATAAAAAATTGACTCAACAGAAAACCAGCTTCAAGTGATATGATACAACAACTGCTGAAATTTAAAGCAAACGTAACAACCGCACAAACTATCTTTTTCTTTCATTCATCCATATTTTTAATCAAAAGTAAAGGAGCCAAACAAACCGTAGCTAAATAGTATCAACTATAGCACCTACTTTTCTATTTCTTGATAAGCGAAAAATAAAACTTTACCCACATTGAATTATGAGATATTTAACACTAAATTACAGCAAACCTCTTAACATAATAAATCTTGCGGCGGTAAAATGAGACATTTTAATGCATAAATATAGCCATTAATCTTTTTCCCTGCCACTTTTACTTCGCGGCTTTATAAATACTGAACTCGAAATAATACTCCACATATTTCCCGCGGTATCTCAGAAGTTATTGTAAATTAGATTCCGGAACATCATACCTACCTACAATTTCTCGGAGCTCCACGAACTTTCCTCTGAACCGGGGGGCAGCTTTTGACGTTCATAAATTTTAAATGCGGCATCCTTTTCGTAAGAGATCTTATTACTGAAATAAAGTTTCTGCCTCAACCCTATTTTACGGCCTACAACTGAGCAAAAGTTTCCTCGGAATGAGAGAGGTTTGGTCAAAGTCCACCAGGCTTGCCAAGAGTGGCGGCATTCAAATACATTTGGGAACATGATGGATAAACTTTTAGGCAGGAGAATACTTGATGATGTTTTCCTCCGCCATGTAGGTAAGTGATATCTATTTGATTACCACAAACGCAAATAAATGATAATAATGGTGAAATATACATGCTCACAAGATTAATATACTGTCACGAAAAAAGTTTTTTCCGATTTAATTTGTATGACATCGTAAATTAATCACATACGTATATTCGACGAAAAAAAAACGTAACAGGATTTTTATATTATTATGAACGCTCGCGAAACGTCCGCAAGCGAAAAAATATCGATGTGTCAGTTACGTCCCTAGTGGATACAAGTGCGAATTCAGCTGGTTATCTTGTCGTGTGTATACGTCCCCCCGGGCCCTTTGCGACGCGACGATACGACATGACGTAGGTACGTTTTATTTAAAACGGCACATGGTTTAGTCTACTGAGAATTGCGTTATCAAATTGTCGTATATTTGCGTTCGTTGCCTGTAAATTGGGAGTGCCGTTTTATTTACATCCTGGTTTTTCTATTACAGTCTCAATACATAGTCATTAGTGTCAGGGTTATTAATACTTCATCATTTATTTGATCGTCGTCTTCATAATTTATTGACTAACCTCATTGACGTTATGTATGAACTACTTTATTTCAAAGAAGATTCCAAAAGAGGCAGTATAATGTAAGATTGAACAATCTCCGCACCAGTTAACGTTAGTAAACACCAAACCAGATAGATTTGAGAAGTAAAGTGGAAGTAAACAGATTCCCGCGGTGCGTAGTTTGATGATGACGATGATTTGTCAGACTATATAGTCTGATAGCCAAAACACAATTAAGTCACTAACTTGAAGCCACAGTCGTCGTAGTATCGTTATCCTGCCGTTGGGTTTAAAAAATACCAATTTTCGTCAGCAATCATGTAAGACGCACTATCTTGACCCCGACTCATTATGTTACCTATCCCTCTTTTATTTTATTACTTTTACCGCTTACGTTTCCCAATTCGCTTCAATGGATTCTAAACCCCCGGTCAAAGTAAAGCTGGGTATATTTCCGAATTTGTTTGATTCCAAAGGGTAACCGTGCACTACAGATTGACTGTATACTTTGTCTTTGTGTCTAAAATTAGACCGAAAGACACAGGTACCATTCAAAAAAGTGGACCGTAAAGAAACTTAATATGTAACATTTTATAGGTTTTAAATCATTGTTAAGCTTATAAAGCTGATTGGCTATGAACTTGTGGAGGCCCAAAAATACATGTTTTCTTTCAATCTGTAAGACTATTCTTATATTCATTTAACCAAACGCCATGAGTCCCATCTGAATGAAAAGAGTTTTGTAGGAACCACGCTAATCAGGTTCAGCATGGTAAGCTTCAAACACCTTTAAAAACATTATTGGGAACTCTCAAGTATTTAAGTTTCCACACTACTAAGCGAGACGTAATGAACCGCGTGGTATTTAGAATCAAGACGAACATTACCTCGAAAAGTAATGGTGATTGCCTAGGATTTAAACCCCCAACTAACGCTTTGGGGCATAGGTCTAAACAAAGGGGCTATCCCTGCTTACACAAATATATTACACCTTCGTAAATTACGCAAAAAAATAATCAATTTTGTCTATTAGCTATAACAGTGATAGTAAAACCGTAGTGCGTCGAAGCACTAAAACGTATTTCAGTACGTTTGCAACGCTTGTCATTTCTTTTCAGTGTTTTCAGCTCTGGCTTTCAGGTTGACCAGAGAGCCGGTAAGCTGACAATTTGTGTAAGCCGTTTATTTTTCTAGATTTTTCTCTTTTTCACTTACGCCTTTAACAACTTCATAAGAAGCCTTTTACCTTTATCTTTTCCTAATCAAATTTCTGTTTTAAAAAAGTTATTCATAGTAATAAATAGGTTTAGATATAAATAGATTGCTATAGAAAATGTTTTCAACTTTCCTCGAGAACTCTGAGTTTTACTGGGATTAAAATTGTCTATAAGTAAATTGGGGGTACATTCTCTCTACATTTCCAGCCAAATAAGTTCAGTAAAACATAAAAAAAAAACTAATTTAAAAATGTCGTATTTTAATACTAATATTTTCGAAAAGGTATCGTAATAATTAAGTTTTAATATTGTTCATGCATATATATTATGAGTTTTAATAATACGAATGTCAATTGCATTAAAATAAGGCTCGCTGAGAACGCCATTACCAAAATACAACCTAAGCTGGAATTGATTCCTTGGCTACTCACATTTCCCTTATTATCTGATGATAACATTTACTTCTGTTACTCTAAAGCTCCTTTGCAGGTATCACAATTTAACTGTAAATGCTAACTGTTTACAAGGATCAACTGTTTGTCTTAGAAAATTGTATTCATCGTAATCATAACTGGCAAAATATTTTGCCCACGGGATTGGCTAAATGTGATATTTACATTTTTTTAGCTGTGGATGGAGGAGGGAGTTTTTTGTTACGATAAACAATGTTGGTAGTAGTAGTTACCGCATGTGCATCATACAGTAAAATATGCCACAACTTCTGTACGCAAAGTCTAGTTCTCTACTATTCGTACATCCGCCAACTTAGGAATAAATACCTACACCGAGTCTTGAAGCTTAGGTTACCTTTTGGTATGTCGCAAATCTCTGGCGGCAATCTCCTTCATGTGTAATCAGCCTTACCAAATTAACTTTAAATTGGCCAATCATTTTGTTGTTCTGTTTTGATCTCTTTAGTAAACGAATTATTTGTGGCAAATTGCAAATGTGTATGTAATTATGTGATGAGTGTTATTAAATCAAATTTGATTACTTCCATTTTGTATTGTAATGTAGAATCATGTTATAATTCAATAAAATTATAATGATATTTAATTAATTAAAAAACAGAACCTATTTCAAGTTGAATGAACCCGCATTCGCTCAGTGGCATGATTTCGAATCGCAATCAAACTTAAAAAAAAGGTTTTTAAAGGTAAAGTAATCTTTAAAAATTTTTTTTTTTTAAGTAAATTAATGCCATAGTCAGAAATAGACAATCTAAAAATGGACCCTCTTTCGCGTATTACACTCTAACGTTGAAAGAAAAACGTAGTGGAGGACATTCGTTTCAAAATTTAAATAACCTTTTAAAAAGAAATAGCAAAAAAGACAGCGGAAATTTTCTTTCTATCATCATTGCATTTATTAAGCATTAACCTTAGTTGTCTGTGTACCTTTTTAAATAATTTTCTATGTTCAGTGTACGACCATTGAGATATCATCCCCGAATTCCTTTAATTGGGTTATTTGGTATTACAATAGTATACCTAGGTAGGTACTTAATATAGAAACGTTAATTAACTTAATTGGAAAATGGATACCCGAAATCAATTATTATCAATTTACACGGATCCTAACCCTGGACTTGGAGGTCAATAAAGGGCAATGACCTGTTAATTAGAGCCTCCATAAACCGTATTATTGTAGGGAGCAGAGAAAACATTGGTATATCGCGTAATCCGAGTAGACTTGTACTCAACCGGGCAATTAAGGATAATAATATGATCTGCCGCGCTTAATCCGAGTGCACATTATATCTATTTAACCGGATTCAGGGACACGGTTATGAGTCCCGGACAGGGTTGTCAGGAACGTCTGATTTCTTTATTTAACGAAAGTGGTGACACTGAAACAAGACGGACATTTAGACTAGTGTAACAAAATCGTCAGCGTCTGTTTATGAATTGGATTAGTTGACTATTGTTTGTTTGTTTGTTTGTTTGTTTATTGTTTATTTTTTTTAATGTCTTTTTTCAACAAATTATCATTAGTCTGTAAGTTATATTGCATGCCATGCGGTGGAACTTGAATGTACCTGTAATTTGTATGAAGACCCAACTTTTGTGACCAAGTTCGCAATAAAGAATTTTGAATTGAATTGAATTGAATTGAACTATTGTTACGTAATTTAGATGAATATGTCTTGAATTTTTTCCATATTGTGAGAAAACTCAAAAAATTGATGATCTTACTAATCGGGACATAAAGTTTGGTTTTGCAGCTACAAAATATTTATTATGTTTTTGTAGATCCATGGATTTTAGACATCGATCTTCATGGAACAGTGAAGCGCGCAGGGATTCGAGTGGGATAACGAGTTCGATTCCTGCCTTGAGGTTTTATAATTTCTAAATTGACTCAGCGGGTGTGAGATTTTGGCCGTGGCTGATTATCACACTACCAACAAAGACCAAGCGATTTTTCGTTCCGGTGCGATGCTGCGTAAAAACCGTTTGGGCTAGTTACTTACCCCTTCCAAGTTAATACGATAGCATCTTCGGCTACATCGTCACTTACAAGTTATTATAATTATCGCTTAGTCACTTAGTTGAGATCGCTGTCAAGTACTAACTTCTTAAAAAAATCATAATGATATTGACCATTAGCCACAACAACTTATTTTGTTAAGAAAATTTCCCAGCCTGATCTATTAAGCCTGACATGTCTAAGTTTTATCAAAAAAATGTAAATTGTATATAAGAGTAGGTATATGACATGTTCGCTGGTTAAAATTTAGGACGGAATCTAGGTCGCTATTTGCATTTTATTCATAAGCCTCGTGCACTTTTTGGCGCCGGGACAATCTCAAAAATGTAGCATCCCGCCAACCTTAGTCGTCCCGCCAAACGTAATCCCGGAATAACTGTTGTCCGAGAAGTACCTGAAAGTTCGTAATTACGCCCGGGACGCGAGATTGCATCTCCGATTCGGTTTATGAAGGTTTAGAAAATCCGATTAGTGGATAATCGAAAAATTTTCCCCCGTAATAGCCTTTAGGTGTTTGATGCTTCCCGGAAAATCGGGACGGTGTAATCTGCATTTTATGTTCAGCGTGATGTAATATTTTAGATTGCTTTGCAAATGGATTTTGTTTTTTTAAAGGATTTTGATAGGGCGCTTAATCACATAATTACTTGAAGAAGTCGGCACCTTTTGTTTAGACGACCGAATGGCGTGGTGGTAGCGAACCTGCCGTCTGCACCGGAGGTCGTGGGTTCGATTCCCACTACTGGTCAATGTTTGTGTGATGAGCATGAATGTTTTCCAGTGTCTGGAGGGTGTTTTTCAATAATTATTACATTTATGTATATTAGTATGTATGTATATTTATCAGTTATCTAGTACCCATAACACAAGCTATCGCTTACTTTGGGGCTAGATTGCGGTGTATAAAATGTACCGTATACATATATTTATATTATATTTATTGATAATTTAAATGTGAGAATGAATTCGGAAAGCGTGTTGGTTGCATTGATACTGTGTTGAGTATAACACTGTTTTGAAATTTAAATGAAACTCAAATGATTTATTTATTTCATATAAGCATTACTTGTTGGCTCTTATAAAAATTTATATGTCAGTAAAATGTAATTAGGGTCAGTTAGGGTAAGAGGAACACAGGGGAAAGAGGAACGTAGTAAAGCTATAGTTAATAAGTTATATGTTAGTGTTCCTCTTTCCCCTGTGTTCCTCTTACCCTAACTGACCCTATGCTTATTATTAATTTATTAGTGATTACTTTTTACGACTTAAAAACTAAGTTTACGAGGGATTCATGTGTTTCTATTCCTAGTACATTCTACCAACTAAAGTATGTCTAACACTGACTTTATAAAATTGTTTTTGAGTTCGTTTAGCTGTAATATAATGTATTATTAGCTAGATGAAAAAAATGGGTTGTAGTAAAAAAAGTTTTGGTATTAAAGCAGTGCTTTCGCCAATTTCGTCAAAATGTGAACATACTTTTATTAAACACACTAACTAGGCAGGCTTTGAGAAGTAATTTAAATTTGTATGAGTTTTGGACAGTTTTTATTCGTTCCGTAGAAGTTGAGCCTCGTTAAAAGGTATGTCAACTTCCATGATTTGATATGCTTATTACGGTTGCGTTCTTTTATAATGGGCTGGGCCGTAAAAAGTTGAAATTTCTTTTTAAAATGTCATTACAAAATATAAAAATTTAATACCTTTCAACTCGACTCTTTAGTAGTTTAATGCCGCTACTGAAATTTTTAAAAGCATTTTTGTAAGTGAGAAGTACTCATTTTTATGGCAATATTTTTACAGCTTTGTAAGCATTTTTATTATTGACTTACCACACTACTGCAATGCAGATTGTTGGGTTACATTAATTAATGAATATTTTTAATTATACTTAGCTCACTCTATATTTTTTGGCTGCAGTTGTTTTAATTACGGTGCCTATGTAATTAAGTGGGAATTTTTGGCTAAGTGGTTCTTGTCGCAGGCAATTCTAGCTCAAAACCAGAGACAATGGAGCTTTGTGTTCTGTCAACCAAATATCACAGGAAGTCAATTTTAGAGACAAATTGTGCGGAAAAATGCATGTCTGGTGATATCAAAGGTATATCAAAACTAAATAAATTTATTTATTAAGGCAACCTAAAATACTATGTTAGTAAAAGTCTTAGACATTTTTTGTTTCGGTTTTTTTAATAAGATCTATGTTCCTCATTAATAGAACAGAAAAAAATATATATTTGATGAGAAAATTTAGACAATGTTCTAGGATGAAGAGTTTAATTTTGTCGCTAATATTTTAAGGAGCTCTTACTCAGTCTTGCCAGAAAGGATAAGGTCCTTAGGTAATATCCTTATCATGTCATAAAAAAATCATCAGTTTCCTCTTACACCAATACACCAAATGCTAAACAAAACTATTTTTCCCCATTTAATTATCAAACATTTTCAGATTTTCCGCCTAGTGTGGAAGCTTTATAAACGTATTCACTTAAAAAGTATGATGTCCATAAATGTTACATGCTTTATCGCTTTGCTCAGCGCTCGGTTGAGTGACGGCAAGTGTCATAATGAATGGGAGGTAATGACTCGTCTCACGCCGTCATAATTAGAGCTTAGTTCCAGCGAGACGGCGTTCTTGTCGCGGCGCTTTCATTAATTATGTCAAGCTAATTGTCTCTCCTTTTAATTTGCGTATATGATTAACTTTAATGTGGGGATGTATATTTTGCATAAACGATTGTAATCTTCTCTAAGGATTAACGCATTATCTTGGAACAAGAGGAACATTTTATTATTGTGTATCTGGCGCCTACATGTTCAATGACTAAAGATAACTATGAGATTTAAAAATTAACCAATAACGTGTCAAATCTTTTAATGTCACACGCATTCTCATGTCACTCAGTACTCGGTTGAGTGACTGCGAGTGTCATAATGAATGGGAGGTAATGACTCGTCTCACGCCGTCATAATTAGAGCTTAGTTCCAGCGAGACACCGTTCTTGTCGCGGCGCTTTCACTAATTATGTCAAGCTAATTGTCTCTCCTTTTAATTTGCGTATATGATTAACTTTAATATGGGGATGTACATTTTGCATAAGCGATTGTAATCTTCTTTAGGGATTAATGCCAGATCTTGGAACAAGAGGAACATAGTAATATTGTGTATCTGGCGCCTACATGTTCAATGACTAAAGATAACTATGAGATTTAAAAATTAACCAATAAAAAGTGTCAAATCTTTGAATGTCACACGCATTATCATGTCACTCAGTACTCGGTTGAGTGACTGCGAGTGTCATAATGAATGGGAGGTAATGACTCGTCTCACGCCGTCATAATTAGAGCTTAGTTCCAGCGAGACGGCGTTCTTGTCGCGGCGCTTTCACTAATTATGTCAAGCTAATTGTCTCTCCTTTTAATTTGCGTATATGATTAACTTTAATGTGGGGATGTACATTTTGCATAAGCGATTGTAATCTTCTTTAGGGATTAATGCAAGATCTTGTAACAAGAGGAACAATACAGCAATATTATGTATCTGGCGCCTATATGTTCAACGACTAAAGGTAACAATAAGATTTAAAAACTAACCAGTAAAAAGTGTCAAATCTTTGAATGTCACACGCATTATCGTGTGACTCAGTACTCGGTTGAGTGACTGCGAGTGTCATAATGAATGGGAGGTAATGACTCGTCTCACGCCGTCATAATTAGAGCTTAGTTCCAGCGAGACGCCGTTCTGACGCTAATTGTCTCCCCTTTTAATTTGCGTGTATAATGAACTTTAATGTTGGGATCTACATTGTACATTTTACACGTCCGATTATCCTTTTAGTTATTGTTTAAAGATTTATGAGTACTGCTGCTGTTGTCTGTACTTGCCTGTAGAATAAACCTTAAAAATAATTTAATATAAATGTTTAAGGTGTATTAGTACCCACAAGGTACAACTATTTTATTTCTCGAGAGTTTTTAAAGACACCACAACAAACTATTGATCATTACAAAGAAAGTTTACTTGCCTGCGAAAGAACAAAGAATAATACGGAAATAACCATATCAATCCAATATCAAATAGGCTGTCCGTTTTAACAAACAAAAAATAAAACAAACAGTACATCCTGCTCTGTTAATATTTTTCTGCACTTAACATAATATTTTGACAGGCATTACTTAAAATGTAAGTGCTTATTAAATAAATCACACCGCAGCACCTATTTTTACTTAAGGTGCTTATTTAATGCTGTAAAAATATTTTTTTCGCACAAACAAACACAAGTAACTTACAAAATGAGTCGTCAACATTAAAATGGCGGCCGTAATCGCCGGGCCTCCACTGGAACACTTGAGTTTTCATTTTTAAACAAGCACTTAGCAACACAAATAGCAGGAATAAGTACTGCATTACGAAATCAGTACAGTAGCAGAACGCGTCGGCAACGGAAAAAGGCTGAAAAAAAGTTAAAAAGGCTAACAAATCAGCCGACAAAAGGAAACGTAAAACACCGCCCAACAATGTGCAAATTGCTATTCTAGAAAGAATTCCGAGGAAAAATCGTATAACGTAAAAACTAAGAGCCCACGGTCAGTTATAGTACGTAATTACAACAGTCTTAATTATAACGTACTTTCAACGCCAGACCTAAATGGACAGAGCTACTTTAAAAGCTAAGAATTCTGGGGAAAACGTAAAAATACTCGAAGAGTCAGTATTTGGAGTGTAGATTATAATATAGTGTTATCTAACTAAGTAGAAAACGATAGCCATTGCATTTTATGATCTTATCTTTCTATGATAATAATTTTATTTAAGTTAAAGTAAGGCAAATTGTAGACACATACAGTAACATTATCATTTTAAAATTTTGCCAGTATACAAAAAAACTAATTTGTTATTTTAGGCGTAACTAATATTGTAATGGTAAAGTTAAATATTTTCTGTAGTCCTCATATTGCCCATAAATATGTAAGTAGGAGTACTAAATGATAGCATAACTATAATGCATGTGTAATCTATTGTTTTGAATACGAAGCTGTTTCGGTTTACACACGTGAACCAAAAATACTTCGTTAATAAAGTTATGGATTTTTGTGACCACCGTCTCTTAGATTATAACAGTCTTGCAAGTGGTCACTCTGTTGCAGTGTAGTAAAGTATTTAATATACGGGTGTCTGATCATACCGCAGTTTGTGGATGATATTATGACGCCATTTTATTTTACTAGAAAGAATAAGCTACACAGGAATATAGTAACCTCTTGGGGATTGTGCAGCTTGGTTTGGATATTTTGTATGATTTCCTCTGACGGTATACTTCTACATCATATCAGGTCAAAACCGCTAAGGGGTCACAAATATTTTCATGCACTTTAACTTGATTCAGATTATATACATTTAAATTTGATTATATACATTTATACATTAAAATTGAGTTGGGCTTAGGTTAAAATTATTGCCATCATCATTACTAAAATTCGCGTAAGAGTAGTTCTAGTTTCCAGATGCAGTGCATCCCACTTTGCATTGCAATGCATGCATTGAAAATGAAAATGAAAATGAAAATGAAAATGAAAATGAAAATGAAAATGAAAATGAAAATGAAAATGAAAATGAAAATGAAAATGAAAATGAAAATGAAAATGAAAATGAAAATGAAAATGAAAATGAAAATGAAAATGTAAATGAAAATGAAAATGAAAATGAAAATGAAAATGAAAATGAAAATGAAAATGAAAATGAAAATGAAAATGAAAATGAAAATCTCTAGTCTCTACCATGAAACTGGAGACTTGAATGAAAATTTTAAAATTTTAATGTGCGGCTGAAGGAAATCTTTTAGCTGTACCTAACTCTTGTCTGTACCTAATGGATTCAAAATATAAACGAAAAACAAATGTCTGAATTTGAAATGATTTTCGAATAATATTTATTTGAATTTCACAGATAATTAAATCAGATTCGAGAAATGAGAGAAATTGTTACTTATCGGATATAAGAAAAAAAAATATAAGCTAGTTTTAAAATGTTCAATAACTAAGTCTGCAATAATAATAATGAAATACACAGATGGAATCACAGTCATTTTTTTAATGGTTGTTAGAATACATTATTTTTTGTATTAGTTTGTTACAACAAAATAAATAATTGAAGCAAATATGCCGCCCAACATTTAAACTGTTTGGTTTGGTTTGAATACTGTGGTCTATTTATTTGTTTTTCGAATTGTACTGAAAACTGAACGATTTAACAACACCTATCAATTAGCCTTGCGTCAACATGTGTTCGACCAAGTTTGTGTTATTTTAAAATTGTTAAAATGTGCGTGTTTTCAAGAATAATTTAGGAAATAAGTACAAATTTCAATTCAAAAATTATTCATTGATAATAATGTCATTTGCTTACACTTATAAACTTCCTATTCTTAGAATAATAAAATTGATAGTGTTTTATATTTACTATATTCGCGGATTTAAACGTTATGAGTTTTAATCTTTTTAAACCACTGTACGCTAAAGAACAAAGTTTAGCGTTTAGAACAAATCGCAGAAATACCTTGTGTATGGCCATAACTTTTAAGGGACGCTACTTTCTTTTCCCAGTGGTAAGACTTAAACAAGTTGTGACTTGAGAAAATAAATACAATGTGTGCTGCAAATAAATAAATACAACGGAAACTTTGTAAAAGCAGTTGAAATTTAATTAGCAAGTGGGTGATATTGTCCATATTTAGCGTCAACGGAACTAAGTTCAGTTTTCGGCTACTGCTCCAAGAATTAAGGCTACTTGCATACATGACAGACGGAGAGTTCAATATTACAATAAGAGGGATTTCATGTGATTTTGCTAACGAATTTTGATTTGGAATGTAATGATTCGTTGTCTTTTGTAATTTGTTTGTCAGTTCGATTTCATTGATAAAGAAAAGCGTATACTTAAACGTTATTATTCGTGGACACAACCATATTCAGATTCCATTACAAAGTTACCTTGACAAGTTACTGGAAGAATATTTGAATTAATAAACATGCTGAACGCTGGTATCTAATTAAAATATAAAAGTATGTAAATTGTTTATATTTATGGTAAGATAAATCTTGATTATTGATTGGACGTTGGGGACCCAAAGTGCTGGACTGGCGACCCCGCACGGGAAAGCGCAGTGTTGGCAGACCTCCGACCAGGTGGAGTGATGACATTAAAAGAGTCGCGGGAAGGCGCTGGATACAGATGGCGCAGTACCGTGTGGGCTGGAAAGCATTGCAGGAGGCCTTTGTCCAGCAGTGGACGTCCGTCGGCTGAAACGAACGAACGAAATCTTGATTAAGATTGATGTTATTGACTACTTTTTAAATTCAGTAATAAAAGTTTTTAATATCATTAATCGGGGCTGTTATGTACACATTTCATTCTAGCACAGAACTATCCCGTAAGGCAGAAAAAGATATTTTGGAGCCTAGATTAATACAAAAATACAATATAGGTAAGTACTGTTGAGTGATTATAAAATACATTGATAATGAATACCCAATAAAATATATTCATTTCAGTGTAATTGATAAATCGTACATACTGAGTTGGATAATTGTTTAATATGAGGATTTATTATTCTTTTCATTCTTATTCCATGTCACAACTGAAACAACCATTACATTGTATTCGAAATTGCAGCTACAGAGCAAGCCGCTCTCGTGTCAACGCCCTTACAGTGGAATATGAAACTGCATTTGGCATGCGCTCCTGTTTTCTCATTTCGCCAGATCTTATCTCGAGTTGTTTCACAAGAAACATAATAATCATTGTCTCGACGGACGAGGGAGTTGTAATTGTACGCACGGAGCTGTCTAGTATGTAATGATAACTGTGGAGTAATATTGTGATTTACGTTGCTTACGAAACGTCAGTAACTTCACACCTCTCAACCTTATTTATATACTACTCTACTGGGTAACTAAATGTACACTACGTAACGTAATATTATTTATTACTTGACTTTAATTTTATCTGACAATTTAAATAAAAGAAAATGGAAATCTTTATTTCCCACATTGGCTTGATTTACAATTCTTATGTAAAGTCAAACTCTACCGCCAAGTTTGAAAAGCAAGTTTGCATTGAGAAGAACTGGCAAGAAATTAGCCATTTGCTGTTGTCTCTAGAAATGTCATTATATACAACTTTTCTTACAAAGTAAGTTTAAGTGACAATGCATTTAAAGCTACTATCTTACTAACTTGAAACGATTGCTACACGACATCGTACCGGAGTGTTGAATCGCTCGGCGGTAGGTACGTTTTGCTCTCACTAGAATACACTCAAGCCAAAGTACAAAATTCGAAATCCCCAATTATTCCAAATTGGCTCATAAATTGGCTCAGCAACATAAGTAAAACAAAGTTTATTTTATAAATGAGCGTTTGCAGTTACTAGACTGCATATGCGCATTTTTCTATCGTTTTAATCCTGTTTCCTGCGTAGTTTACTGGTTTCTAATGAGATAGCCTATCGCATTTGGTATATTAGTATGGTAAACAAGATGGTAATACTATACAACGAAGCCATTTATGTTTCGGAGGAATAGGTCTAATAATACAATCACACCACAAACAGTAATGGTTTAACCGTAAAGGTCTCTCGTATGCAAACTAATTGTCTCAGCAAATAGGCTATTGTGTTGTAGTTTAATTAAATCTATTGAATCACTAATTGATGGACGATCAGACGATATACATCTGTGATTATGTATGATTTGGGCAGAAATTCGATATTCGGTATACCTACTGTAGGTATATTATGCTCGAAGTTTAAAACCGTGATTGATAACTAGAGTAACTGAACCTTTCGCAATCTCATAAAAGATGTCTGTGGTTTGTTTATCTCCATTTGACTAGTTGACTGAATTTTTATTATGATTTTTTATAGTCTAGGATAAAAATTACAACGTCGATTAATAATAAAATTGAAATTAAACAAAGAAATATAAAGTTATACTCATTTTAACTTTTTGAGTAGGGCTCTTCTGTATACCTTTCTAAAGTAAAAAACGCAAAGAAATAAATCGGTCTCTAGGAAATAAAGAAAAAAAATTAGGTCTCAAAAACAGACCATTCAAACAAACCTTTGATAGGATTATTTTGTAACAAAAAACAAAAGAACGTAACTCTAGAATTCCCACAGAACAACGGCAAACATTTTAACAAGACTACATCCATATAATGAGTCCCGTAACATTTAATTAGGAAAAATTCGCGAAATGTCCTCCACGGCAAAAGAAGTTTCTAGCTTCGTTCAAAAGAAGCAGTCTCGCTAAAACAACCTACTTATCAATCTGGTGCCACGAGCTGTGGGCAGGCAATTTTAAACTCAATCCTTGAGACCTATGTAAAGTTTTTCTTTTAAAATTGAAAAATAACTTTTTTATTATTGCGATATCTCAGATTACATACAAGAAGCACTAAAAACTATATCCATAATAACAATAGTAAAGTAGGTATATTATGTTAAACATAGAATGTTATTTTAATCACAAGTAATCTACTAGTAGGTTAGCAGAGTCTAAAGTCCAGTGATTGCCAACCATTGGCATCGTTACAGGTATTAGTCAAAATTATTTTCTTTTATTTATGTATAATTTTAACCCGACGTTAAGTGATACGCATGTCAGATGCAGTAGATTTTATATGTCATAAGACACACTGCACTGCGCTTATCATCCTGTCACTATTACTGCTTCCCGTTAGAATAACAGACACTGCGGTGGTATAATCCCCTAGGGGATTCTAGGGGTGGTATATCCCACTAATTATAGGTGATGAAATCTGCAGAAAGAGTCTTACCACTAGTAAGACGATCATGTTGTACGATTATTTGTCTCTCAAAATTTTCAAGCAAAAACTATCGAAGAAATCATGCTAAGGCTGCGTATCCACAAAATATGTGTGATATCTATATAAGTTAGTATCACGTAATTTTCCTAGCCTTAGCAAAGTTCTACTTTAAGTAGATTTTCTCTCACAAACCTTTAAGAGTACAAGTAAAGAAGACGAAAGACGAAAGTGTATAGGTGCAGACGTTTTACAGTATATTTTTGTAGTTAGGCACGAGTTGAAAATGTTTCCTTTTCCTGCACCTTTCAGAAACCTTTGAGAAAGTAGCTTGCTACATGTGCCTTATGTGCGCCTTAATTAATGTGACCTTTTAAAAATCTGCACCAAAATTGCAACATGTTTTCAAATCATAATCACTATATTTTAAATCACATTTGAATGAATTATTTATAAACATGCCTTTTTGTGTACCTTGGATAAGTACCAGTGTTAGTAATTCTGCAATCTGTTTTAAAACATTGTTTCCTAATAATAATGTCATAATGAAACAAACAAAAAATGTCAAAATAATAATGTCATAATGAAGTGATGTTTCAGAATGACGTGTAATGAGCAATACATTGCATGATACTGCAATGCAAAGTCCTGGAATGTACTGTATCTGACATGGGTACGCGTAAAACTATAGGTATACTTAAACTATGATCAATGAACTACTCCCGCCTTACGTCTCAACTCTATTAGTTTCATATCCTACAACTGGGCACAGTTCTTCTCTCAGAATTGAAGGGGTTCGGTCATAACCCACTACGCTGGCCAAATGCAGGATGCTTTTAGAACTGTATGGTTAAATCTCAGGCATGGAAGTTTCCTCACGATGCTTTTCTTCACCTTTAACGGGCTAGAACGATTATTTAAAACGAATTTTAGAGATATTCTTACGCAAGGTTGGCATTCGCACCTACTAACGTGTTTGTAAGAATGAGGTGGACTGAATAAAACATATTTACGGCATTATCAACAGATGTAATTCCCAGAAACGCACATAACTCTAACGCAAATTCAGAGGCTTTCTTTTACACGCTGTAAGTAAGTAATCGTCGAGAAGTAGAAGCAGGCGTACCCGGGATTCGAGAAGGAGGTAGAGATGGAGGCCAAAACGAATAGGTTAGTGCAGCTTACAAACCCTGCATAAATACCGGCTAAACGAGAGCACGAAGATATTGCTCTCACAGGCTGTAGTAACATAAATTAGTCTTGTCTCTTCCCCCTTTTTTCTGCATGTTCCCTCATTACGCTGGCTACAAAGGGTAACAATATTCTGCCCAGGGCGCGACACGACGCGGCTCTTTGACGAGCATCGAACCGCCGCCGGCTCCTTGATTATACGCGGATCTCATTATATGCTGAAAGGGTGCATTCAAGATAAGCAGCATTTATTTTGCGATATTATGAGGGACAGGGGAAAGTCTTTCAGTAAAAATAAACAGGCACACATATACGTTAAATTTTCTTTTAGTTTCATAATTTTAGGAAAATTCATGTATCTACGTTCAAAAGTCGTAATGTTTTAGTGATCACATAAATTTTCTAATATATGTATAAAATTTTCGTGTCAAAGTGCTTGTAACAAAACGCCTTCGAAAAGACAAGACCGATTTTTTAACGTTATTTTTATCCGTTGTTCTCATAAATTATTTCTCAATTAGGGGTTCTTTCCCCCTAATTGAGAACTATTTTACTTCTAATTCTCAGGACTACCGAATGTAGAAAAAATCACAAAAATCGGTTAAGCCGTTTCGGAGACGTTTTGCTACAGACACTGTGACAGAGAGATAGTAAAATAAACTTTAATATATTTCAGGATGAAAAAGCTTTAATGAAGAGTTTATTATTTTAATTAAGATAAAGCCTTAAATACATCGTAGTTCAACGTAATTAGGTTCACAGTTCATAAAAGGTTGTTCTCCGATATCCTAGTTAGTTCACGGGTTGAATTGTTCCGTTTTTGTCCTGCTTTTTGCACAAGCTACCTCATTACTAGAGTACAAAGAGCAACATATTTTAGCGTGAACGAGTCGATTTACGGTAGGTTTGGCGAAATTTTAGGATAATACCCATCAAGCCGTTTCCAGCAATTTTCTCTTTTTATTTTTACCGCACTATAGGTACAAGTTAAGTGACTACAATCTCACCTGCTGTTAAATGACGATTCAGCAACAGATCGTACTAACTTGGCAGAGGTTAGCAACTCTTTATGGCTGCTATACAGCATCAGACCGGAACGCTGATGCTGTATACAAGGGAAAATGATAAAATCCAAACTGGCCCAAGCCTTATTCAGGGGGTATAACCAGGGAACTTTTATCCAAATCAATTAAAAAGAAATAGTGTCTCCAATCTGTCCCACAAATTCTACAGCCCATAGGAAACTCTGTCAAGGTGCGGATACCTTGCGCGAAGCAATGATTGACCGCTACCAACAACCGCACGGTCCAATGTCCAACGACGACAGATTGCCGAGATACAGATTTAAAAAGGAAAAAAAAAACTAAACGTCCACTCGCAAATAACTCCGTACAACTATGTATAACGATGATCGCATTATGTGTTGAAAGGGTACGTTTAAGATAAGTAACGCTTATTTTGCGCTGTTACAAAAGGTGGTGGAAAAACTTTTAATGGAATCGCTTTGTTGGAAAAGCTACGTTTATTATCGTTTCCTTTTAAAGACGGTTAGATGTTAAGTGAACTTTTTCCCATTCCTAGGTTTTCTCAGGTCTGCTAGTAGATTAAAATAGCGGTACTTCTTAATGTTTTTAGTACATTAGTAGGTATACAGGCATAATGAGAAGAATGAGTTTAATAAAATATAACTAGCTATTGCCCGCGGCTCGGCACGCGTAAATCAAATTTACGTTTGCCGAGCTTGTGTTTCTCAAATTCCATTGGCACATTGGATAACTTTGAGATGAAATGTAACCTATGTGTTCATCCAAAATATTAACTACCTTCATTCTTAATCAGTTCAATCAGTTCAGTAGTCGCGGAGTAACGCATTGAGGGATAACAAATATACACACGTATAAACTTTTGACATTGTAACAATTAAAATTTGTTCGATGGTTGTGAGTACTTCGTTGATTTCAGCTCCAATGCTGTATGGTTTAATGAACCCAAAAAACCATTGCATAGTATTTAATACAATAATTTTATCAGTATGATTAACTCAAGCAAATCGTGCAATTCATTCGAAACCAATATCGTTTCAGACTCAGTTCAATAAAACTCATTTAACTCTCAGTAACATGAAATCTCGAATCGAATGAAATGGAAAAACTATTATATTTCTCTTATGCAACCATAATACTTATTACGTTTCCATTTAATATATTTTAAACTTCTTACGCCTGGTGCCAAAGGCATAAATCGGAACTTTTTACCGATTTACTGGCCACTTGACAAAACATCTCATGTTGGGTTTCACAAACTCCCGTTTTCCGAGAGTAAGCAGGCAGAAGTTAGTTTTGTTTAGTGGACTAGTACTCAACTAGTTGGAACTACTAGCCTTAAAACTAAATAAGATTAAATAGTTCTTTCCTCGGCGTGTATAAATTCTTACGGTTGCTGTCTTGTGATTAATTAAACTAACAGTAATTTACTTTTTGGAGCTAATTCGCTGTCTACCTTTTTTCTTGGTAAAATCCACGTTGATTTTAAAATAAAAATTACTTCTCAGTTCATACTATACTGTTTTTAAAACTCATTACCAATTGTCACAGAATTACTAATATATCAAAAAATCTAAGTGTTTGCTATGAGCTCTTTTTAGCTCCAGGCTGTATTTTGCGCACTTACTTGTAAGTATGTGATAAACGCGAAAACGAGTCAGTATGAGTGTGCATATGTTTAATAGGTCTTCTTCACGTCAAAACTCCTTTCCAAATGTCAGACAAATCCATTATTTGTAATGCTGATTGATATATTCTTTGTGTAAGAATTATCCTTGGATTAGGTACTTATTATTCTGGGGAGTTCTACGGTTACAATGGAATTTGTAAAAAAATTAAATATACGCAGAGCCGCGTGCAACAGCTGATAGGAAGTCTAGTTTAGCGTTCCGGGGCGATGCTGGGTATAAACGCTAGAGGTAACTTACCCTTTTCAAGTTAGCACTATATCATCCTCTATTGCAGTGTAAGTTACCATCAGGTGAGATCACAGTCAAGTATTAATTTGTAAAGTGTAAAAAATAGTCTAACAAAAATGCAGCTACGTACACAAAAAGACAATAACTTTCAGGCTGTACAAATTACAAGAATTTTTGTTAAACAACAGGTTATTTAAAGGTAACAATCTTTATCAATCTTAAAAGCTTTCGTGTTGGCGCGGTTACCTATTTATAACTTGCTTTAACGTAACTTAAATTTTTGTCAAGTTAAACCGAACAGTTTAAGAAAATTTATCACAATTTTTACATGCAATTTGCGGTAATTATCAGTAATTTATTACATGAATTTATTGTTGTAAGCCCTCCATTATTTATTTAAACGTTCACACGCGCAGCAATCGCGGCGCGGTTCGTGCGGCGCGGGGGCGTGCCGGGTGCTGATCAGCAGTGCTTAGATAACGGCGAGGAAATAAAACCCGCCGGCTAATTAGTGGTCGCTGGCCGGCGATGCAAATTCGACCGCGCGCCGTAAACTACTGCACTGTTGCGCCGAAATAAATATAGAAGCATGCGATTGTATCTGGGTGCTTGTTTATTACAGATTAGTCGAGGCAGAGTTGACTAGAAGTCCATCATTTTTTAAATATATATATTTTGTGGCTCTCTGGTACAAAGGGTGCGGGGCAGCTCCAACAGCATCCAGAAGATGATCGCTAGCAGGTTAGACTGCAGATATGTGAGTCACTGCTGCGCTATCTCAAATGGATTGGGCCGGCAGTGATTTGCATTCGAACCCGCTACTTCCTGATGAGATGCAGAGGTTCATACCAATGGGCTCAGCAATTATTATTACTTGCCTAATTCCCATTGAGTTTACCTGTTTACATAACATTTACAGACTACAAAAATACTAATTCTAATTTATAGGAATTCCTATATGATACCAATTAGCGCAGTTTTCGAAACCAAAACCTAACCTAGCTTAAAAGTTTGTCCTTTGCGTAGGACCAATTAAATATTTCGAAAAAATCGAAAATGTCTTTTACACGCCAACAAAATTTGAACGGCTGAACTCGGCCATATAAAAGCGAGTTTTCCCTTAAAATTTAATTTAAATGGGACTGGGCCTAAAAAAAAGAAAGTACTGAAGATGAAGAGTGTTTAAAACTTATTCTTTATTTTCAGTTTATAATGTGTATTTTTCAACAATAATAATTTTCAATTGAAATAATTCTCAAAGTAACACTACTATAACCAGGCAAATTTTTTTTTCATACGTAATGTAGCAACTTTCCATCTACAGTAGGTACATTTTAAAAGCTTATGTATATTTGAAAACAACAGACACTATAAAGAATATGAGTGCAAATCGAATGGTACGGAAATGCATAGGCACAGGAAATGAACACGTTTTCAATACAAGATGGCTACGATTTACGTTGCAACTGGACGCCGACCGATGAAAAATTTAGTAGGGAAATTGTTTGAAAATGCATTTGCTACTTGGGGGAAAACCGGGAATATCCTTTTGGGGATTTTATTTTTGCGAGTAGTCCCCGAATACTGAACGGTGTTTTAATAGTTAAGACGTTTGCGTGTTCCGTTTGGTGAGCTTTGAGTATTCCGCAATTTAAAGGAGGAAACAAAGCTTTATTAGACAACTTTGTTTGTCCGTTTGTTTGTCAGTCTGTACGTTGCCTTTTATGTCGTATGCCTCACGAATGGTAAAGTTATCAAATGACTAACATATTATAAGCAAATAAGTAACTTATTATTTCACCTAGAGGCTCTTATAACCTCAAAGGCGCATTGGGTTCTGTATTGGTTTGTTGAGAATATATTCAACTTTATACCCCTATCCTTATTTTGGGTAAAAAAAATTTTGGTGGCGGATTGATAGATAGAGGGACAATAAAATGATTCGATAAGGATTCAGCTTTTTTCACTTAAGGAACGAAAACCAAAACTAAATTTTATTTTGTATTTCCTTTCAGTTAGGTCAATACCTGAGCCAATTTAGAAATTATGTAAAATACTAAACTTACCCGGGGATCGAACCCAGGACTTTTAAAAATCGCATTCCAACTGCGTTACAGATACTCATAGATAGGCATGCGCTTGACGACAATTTATACCTGATGAAAGCAATACTGATGTCTAGGTTGGAGTGCGCTTGTGTAGAAAATGTTTTTTAGCAAATCTGATGTTTTTAGTTATAATCTTCATAATACTTAAGCAGCGCATAATATTCTAAACGGATGCTTTTTATCCACAGGGTGCGCGTTCCTGACCTATTTTAATCCAGAAAGTGCATCAAGTGCACAATCCGCCCTCCATGAAAAACGGACGCTGCCCGGGGTAAGTTCAACATTTAATTACCAGTTCACCAGCTATAATCACCGATATCAATTACTGCAATGCGTCCTTCACTGGTGCTACTAGACAAGACTACATTGCAAATGCATTGTCTGCTCTTAATGAGATAGTGTATCCGTCCCTTAAATAATCCAACATTATAGCTTTGAGGGAACATTGGTGTTCCATAGTTTGCGAGGAAAGTAGGATCTGGCAAACCAGGTAGTCGTGGATTGCCATCGTTTCAGGTGGTACGGATGGAACATGTTTATGTGTCGAAGTGTACCCGCAGAGTAAAGTTCTTATGAATCCGAATATCCAACCGAAACAGAGTTGTCTCAACCCTATTAAAATCCCACAGGTGGGCATAGATCTCCTCTCTGGGAAGAAATAGTAATTCTTTGCAATTACTGAATTGTTGTAAAAAAACAAATCACAACTTCTGTGGGGGACTTCAGAAGTCTTGCAAGTAGAAAATTGAAAAATTTAATTTATTTTACAAATACAAAAACTGAAAGTTTTAATTGGAACGTAACAAATAATTTTAAATAACTTGTATAAATATATACTTTAGCTCCTTGAAGCTAAAAAATCTAAAGTGAAGCCTGCCTTATTTTATTTTAAAATATGCGAAGAGAAAAAAAAACTTTAATGATTACATGGAATATAACTTCTTTTTTGTATTGTAAAAATGAAATTGTTCATGTCAAACAATAAAATAAAGAGAACCGACGCTGTCAAATAAATATTTTTAACGCACCTGCTATTAAAAATTGTCGTATAGATACGATTTTATTTTACCGGCGTCGGCGAATGTATCAGTCGAGTGTGTGATTTATTATTATTAAGTAAGCGATTTTACGTTATATCATGTTTCCATTTAATTCTGAATATTAAATACTCTTGCCTCAGAATGGAGACACTCAGTATAATTATCTTAGGAAAAAAACTTTTCTGATATTTTTTTTAAAGCGAGAGGGCCGGGATTTTACTCCCAATAAATTTCTGCTGGTTTCCTTGCTGTTTCTATTTAAAATCGGCTTCAATTTAAACATACCAAATACAATACACATTTTTTTTCAATCAACTATTTTCCACTGGCTACATAGGCTATCGAAAAAACTGTAAACATTTTTGTATGTTCAAATTCGAAAATATTCCGTAAGTATCTTTCGACGCTATTGAAAAACTGTGAAATGTATTCGAAAAAAAAAATACTTTTCAATTCAATTCAATTCACATTCAACAAGCGTTAACCCTTAAAATAAAAATACATTTTTTTACAACAAAATCGCGCGATAACGGTACAAAGTGCCGCGTATGAAGTAATTTCGCCTTACAGAGTTTAATGTGGACGCAAAATTACCACTACTTTGTATTCCGTGTAGCGCACAGCTCTGTAACGTAACGGGGAACGTACCTGTGTGTATGAACTATAAATTGTGAAGGTTGATGTAATATGGGGTAGGGTTGTTATACGAGTTGGCACAAAAGGCCCTACTATTGTCCCACTTTTATATTATGCTACTTACTGGCTTCTGTATAAAATGTATAGGTGCTTTTATTCATAATAAACTGAAATTTTTTGCTACACTCGTTTTAAGAATACAGGTTCGAATGAAAAAAAGATAGTAATGTTTAAATAATGGTTTAAAAATTCTTCTTCTATTATTATGATAACAGATTATATATAAATACCCAACAGTCAAAAAAAAAAACTTGTAAGAGTATAGTTTATTCGCTTAGGATCTGTCGATACAAGTACATGCCTACGGTTGGCATCGTTTGATGTCCTTTGAGAATACCGACGACATCAAACGACGCTGATGATCTTGTAATAACAAATTCTAAGCGAATAGATATTACTGATTATGTGGATGTAGATGTGACCATTACACAAAATGTCATACACATGTAACGTCGTGATAGTATCATAATATTATGGGTACGCAGATATTTTGCCGATGCAAGGGTTTCGAATGAACTCCAGGATACCTTTATTTTAAATACATACTTCTATATTATGTATATAATTTCTACGGTACATAAAAAGTAGCGCACGTGAAAATTAACCACTACTTTATATTCGCGGCGTCGCTCTCGGCTCCTGTTACAACGAAAGTAATTTTATTTAAGGGCATAAAACGATTCCCGCATAATGACTGTATCATCGTGCCTGAATCACCCAGGCCCGAGACTGCCGTGTTTACGGAATAAACCCTAGGAAATACTAAAGGGTTTACCGGTGTTAAGTATGTTACAATATTTGTTTGTACAAAATCGGTCGAACCTTTGTTTAACCTGATTGTGTTGAGTTAGTTTCTCAACCCTTGTTTACCCTTGGCTTTGATTCCACCTTTCAGGATTAATTATGAAGTTTCTTGTACGATATAGGTACCTTTATTATTATTATCAATGTGAACAGTGTACACATTTAAAAACATTAACAAAGTGGGTCCATTAGACCTAAAAGATTAAGAAGTGTTCAATATCACCCATTTCTTTGGAATTGCGTAACATTCCAAAGATATGTAATTTATTTATAAATAATATTTAATTCTCAATAATGACATTGAGTTTTTAGATTAAAAAAGTAAATTGATTCTTACGTCCTTACGTACTTTAATTCTTGATCTCGCTCTAATCGTTTATATAAAGTCATATTCGCGATTCTGGGCCCACGCACCGAATATAAATTGTGCCATTTCGCAAAACCCTAATGGAAAAGCAGATTAAATAATCCAGGCGTAAGAAATTTTTAGCCCATAACGGCATTCATAATAAACGAGGTTAGCACATAAGGCGTGCGATCTCTGCCGTTACTTTGTGCTTATTATTTTCTTTTCAATACATGTAAGGCTCGTAAATTGGGTATAATATCAGCATTTTGGTAATTTTTTAAGCATATAAGAGCTGGCGCTTATTTAGCTCAACGGCTAAGTTTAGCCATACAAAGAGGAAACAGCGCGAGCGTCTTGGGCACTATGCCCATAAATGATCACTTGGATGGTGTATATTTTTTGTAAATATTATAATTTATTATTATTTAATCACTCTAGAATAATTGTTTGAAAAAAACAAAATAAATAAAAATATTTTCTTGGTCTTAGTACATACCCATAAATCATTTTAATAAACATAATTAATAAGCATATAATAATACCTTCATTATTGGCTGATTGAAGGTCTGTGAGTACTACTAGACTTTTACTGGCAGGGGGATTCTTTTCGCGGAGTTCGGCTGAGTAGTACGGTACCATCACGTTTTCAATAATTATCCTACGGTTAAACAATAATGTATTTCGGTTTTGTGACTTGAAGTTACCAGGGACAGATATAATTATGTTCGCAGATGATACAGTGCTGTTAATTTGTGGGAAATCATGGGACGAAATAAAACAAATCACCGAACAAAATCTTTCGAGAGTCACCACATGGCTTGAAGGCAACTTACTTACGTTAAACGTGGGTAAAACTAAATTTATGTGTTTCAGTAAAACTAAAGTGTCATCTCCAAGTAGTAGTTTTAACATAATAATTCATACCTATCCCTGTAATAGATTAGCTAGGAAATTTAATGATAACTGTTCCTGTAAACAGCTATCCAGAGTTGAAGACATCAAGTATCTGGGTGTACACATAGATAGCAAATTAAAATGGGATGTGCAAGCCAAAACACTAACAGGACGTGTTCGTAGATTAATCTATGTGTTCAAAAGTCTGAGGGAGGTTGCAGATAAAGATACAATACTACAAACATATAAAGCCCTGTGTCAGTGCGTTATAACCTACTGTATCCTAGCGTGGGGTGGAATGTCTAAAACTAATATGTTACAAATTGAGAGGTCCCAACGCGCAGTTTTAAAAGTATGTTTGTCTTTACCGTTTCGCTATCCAACAACTGATCTGTACGAACAGGCCAAGGTGCTGAGTGTTAGAAAATTATTTGTTTACCAATGCTTAAAAAATTACCATCGTACAGTCATTCCTACCATTCCCATTTCAACCTCAAGAAGAGATAAATGTGCCATCCCACTTGTGAGAGGCTTTTACTTTCCACGTCACGTTTTTACGCCACGTCTTTATAACTTAATTTTAATTTACAAGCGCGATGCTAAACGACTAAGTAACTTCAGTTTCAATAAGTTAATTTTGGACTGGATCTCTAAATACGAATATCACGATATAGAATCTTTGCTTATGAAATAAGTCTAGACACATATACTCACACATACACTTACACTGATACACAACACATCCATTCTTACACTTACACTTATATTTTTTTTTATTGTTATTTTTTTTTTTTTCCTTGCATGTTTCTTTTTTGTATTAGAACTACAAGTTACAACTCTCTTGTTTGCCATATTTGGATCTAAACTACTTGTGTAAACTGACTCCCAAGACACGGGTTTTTGCCTAGTTTGGGAGTCAGGGAGTGTTCGAATTATGTAATATTTTTTCTCGAGTGTCCAATAAATTTGTTTCATTTGTTTCATTTGTTTCATTTGTTTTGGTCTGGACACTGTAGCTGGAGAGATTACTGAGCAAAACGAGACCTAATAACTGATCTGGCAGTGCAGTGCGTCATACGATAGTTAAATAGAAAGTGTTACGTACTGAATTTGACATGGGCATTGGACAGACGTATCACTTAACATCAGGTGAACGTCCTGCCCGTCTCATCATTCTTTCGTATGCATTATAAACAACTTAAGTATCATCTGCCATCTACTAGCTAGATCTGTATCAAATCTCGAATCCTATCTTCAAATCCACACAATTACATGTCCACGTTTAAACAGGACGAATTAAATTAACTTAGACAAAAGCTTTCGGTGTGGATTAATTGTGAATATCAAACGTTTACACTGGCAAGTGTATTTAGAAAGACAGATGTGTTTGATTTGCCGCCCTGCCTCTGGGTCATCTGCTATTTGAATGTCGGCCTCATTTCATCTTAGCTTATCAATTATTAATAACTAGAGGCTGCTACGGTTTTGACAGGATTGATTTAGGATTCACGACACTGGCGCGGGAAGTCTGTACTTTTTATCCAAAAAGAAAATATTGAAAAAGAAATAAAGAAGAGTTCAGCGGCTGATCACAAAAAACAAACAAACAATAGCGATGGAATAGATATACCTACTCTGTTTTGTCCTTCTCTGTCATCAGCAATTTGGAATTCAATGGAACAAGACAAAACACTCTATAACAATTCCATCTTTATTCCACGTTTATTTGTAAAAGGAATAATTACGTGTTTATCTATATGGGTTTGGAAGTTCTTTCGTTTGTAACTTGGTGGCGCTGCAAGTACCTACTATATCAATTAGGCTGAAGTTGAATACTTTATGCTTGTACCCCGAATTAACACATAAATTATTTTTTACTCCGGAAAACCCAGCTCTCGTGGGATTTGTTACAACTGAAACAGAAACCTAAATAGATGTCTCATTTCGTAGATTCGAATGACAGAAAACATGTAAAAGTGAACAGAAATATCATATTTTGTCAGAAGGAAACGTACACTGAGTTCTTCGCGTGTTGTCCCCAGAGAATGAAGCTATACGTGTGTTTTTGTGATACTACTGTACCTGATCATGGTGAAATCGTAATAAATATGGACAAACATATATACGTGCTTAGGTTACGTGAATTCTGGGGGTCGAAAATTTTATTATTGATGGACAAGGTACCTACAGGATCTTTGCAACTCCATCCCCATCTGTAATTAACTCAAGGACCTTATTTTACAAATTCCTTTTCAGGTATGGTTCCAGATGTGACATTTTTAATTGGCCGTTATTTTTGAGAACTTTATGAGTATTTTAAGAAATTAATTACTCAATTAATGAGGCAATCCTACAGTCATCTTTTATGTTAATAATTTCCTATCTACAGCCATATTTTTAGTAACTTGTGGTTAGGGTAATTTGGGCTTTTGACTCCAGAAAGTCAAACTTAAGTGTGTCAGTCTGTACAAATGTGTGAAATGAGTGTATTTTGAAAGGAATTTTGCCATGCATGCATTTCACAAGGAGAGATCAATGATTCAGGTGTCTTGTAGGAATTTCAAAAACTATAAATTAGCAATGTCTGAACCGAAACAAGAAGACAAAAAGTTAGACATGTGATGTTAAGTGATATGCCTGCCCAATGCCATCAGATGCAGCACTTCCCAGAGCTTTGAATTGTAATGTCTTACGAGACATTGCACTGCGCTCTTCCTAAGACATCAGTTATTAAATCTCCTTAGCCTAGTAATTTTGCCGGATACAGAGACTCTAGATCTTTATAAAAGTCCTATCTCCTAATAAAATTTCAAGAATAACGCAACAAAATGCAAGCATCACAACCATTTCAGCATTTGTAACGTAACCCTTTCTGTGTCTAATTTCACCTGCACTTTAAACTCGGGAATTACGAACGGCAGTCGTAACGGCGCGTGCTCGGGATACTTTACACGCGGGCGCGTATAAATCGTAAAGTGTTATTTTTAAACGTTATTACTTTATGCGGAAGCCGGTCTTTAACGCGGAGTCTAAGACCTTCTATAGTTACAAGAGTTTGTTAGGAAAGCTTGAACATAACACGTGTGCTATAAATTAACACACAAACTAACTTTCACACACACACACACACACACACACTACACGAATATAATATGATTCTGAAATATATATTTTTTCATGTTTTTTTTTTGTTTTCAAGATTGATTTTGTATGGCCAAGTACGAGTCGGACTCATGCACGAAGGGTTCCATACCAAAACTGCAAAAAAAATACGTTTGTTGTATGGGATCCCCTTAAATATTTGTTTTATTTTAATGTTATCATTAATTTTTCAAATATTCTGTGAATATTTCAAACCATTCTATTGCCATTATCAATATCGAGCAAAAACTGATCAACAAAATTAATACATCATAATATGAGAAAATCTCACCTTTCTAACTATCACGGTTCAAGAGACACAGCTTGGTGGCAGACAGACGGACGGACTGACGGCGAAGACTCAGTAATAGGTACGGAATCCCAAAAAATGTGTGGAAATGACATATCCTATCACAAGATAGATCCCGTGACTTCCACGCAATCAACAGAAATTCTTAATTTCGTTACTTATGCATACAAAAAGCAATAATAACTCTGTAATTGAAGATTCCAATAAGATCTACAAAAGTAAAGATTCACTTGACCCATCAGTTGACTGTGTTAATAAGCAAAATTTCGTTAGTTAATACTCTAACAAAGTTGTATATTATGAAAATAAAATAGCGTAAGCTTAGAGTAGTGGCTTATTGCATTATTAAAGTATTTTGATTTAAACAAGAATAATTACTACCATTTGGCAACTCGCACTTAACAAAGTAACATATGGAATGTAGATGCAAACAAAATTCACCACGCAAGTAACACATTAGCAACAATAACAGAACTTGGCATGGAGGCGGTGAATTGAAAAATGTAAATGATAACTAAAACGGTTTTATTTGAGTATAATTCACTTAAGCACTGGAAAGGATCCAGTGCAGTTCACTTTGCAACAGGTCGTGCGTGGCCCAGTGGCTACGGCGTATGTGGAGGCGACTTCGAGCTCTTAAAATAAAATGTGCCTGCTACACCGGTAACGAGAAAAACATTATATAAATACATGTCATAAATCTTTATTTATATCAAACCCAGATTTGTTCATATGACATCCTTTAACCCACTATGTATCAGTCTTTTTTTCGTAGCGTTTCGTAATTTATCAATATGTCAAAATTATGCTAAAAAGCCTCGATCTGTCTATGGTTTGGGCTATACTTCGATAGATCAGTGGTTCAATCTGTATCTACTATACTGTTTATTCGAAATCTAAACTTGAATTACTCTCGTATGCGTAGGTACTCTTGTACTCTTTAGATTACTAAGTAATCGTGCAAGAATAATCCATTGTAAGTATTATAGTATCATTTTACCATCAATGCTGAGACCACAGAAATGATCAATTTAGACTTTCCATACAACATAGGCTGAAATAAATAGCCATTTGAAGCGGTTGTAGCTGTAGTTAATGATTTTTGAGCAGGATTTTAAATTAATATTAATTATGTTATCGATTAGAAAACAATTATTAATTAAATTTTATTGGTGATTGCCGACAGAAGTGAGAACTCTAAACAAGTTTTCACTTCGATCGGCAATCACCATGAGTAAGCAGCAGGACAATCAAAAAAGCTTATCAAGGGAAAGGTTGAGGGAACGCACCTTTCCGTTGATAGTCTGTTTAGCTTGTAATTTTTGACGTGATAACGTTTAATAAATTGATGAACACCAGCAACGCACATGAAAAATAGTAACGTTCCGCGTATCGTTTCACCTGAGCCTGTGGGTGCAAGCGAGAGCGCCCAACAAGCGATAGAGAGGCACGATAAAACAAACGATAGAGAAGCCAATTATGACGTTATCACGTAAATCTATCGTCTGTAAACCGACTTTACAGACAACCAATTTTTTTTCTTTGATTTTATGAACGGGTCCACAGCCGGCGCTGTTCCGGATGCGTGTGCTACAGACCACAGTCTAGTATCGCGCTATAAATTGTTGCGTTGCGGCGTGCGGTCTGGCTTACGGGCGACATTTTATCCGATGCATCTTGTCCGTGATTGGTGTTGGTGGTAACCGTTATACGGGACTGGTACCGGTCGCTATAGTACCCCGCTTTACGTTGAGCAACAAAACACATTGTGAGTGAAGTATAACCCACTTCTTTACGCCTTCACTTTCCGCACCTTTGTATGGCAAACGCTTTTGTTTAATTGGTATGGAGTTCGATCCCTATATAGCATGCATTTCTGAATTTGACAAAATTAATTGCGTTCTACGGACGCGCCACCTAAAGAAACTTTGTCAGAAAACTCATGCCAGACAGGTCACATGTTTTTGACGGTGTCTGAATCCTACCAATCTACAACACTTTTTTCGCCTGCGCTTGACGACAATCATGCCCGATGGAAAGCAATGATGAGGTCTAGGATGGAGCGCGCTTGCCTAGAAAATGCCTATTCACTCTTCTCTTGAAGGCACCAAGATTGTACTTGGCTGGAAACACGGAGGCTGGAAGGGCGTTCCACACCTTAGCGGTTCGTATCAGAAACGTGGAGGAAAAACGTTTCGTGCGAGTTTGTTGGACGTCAACCGCATAAGGATGCCACCGCTCACGGCGTCTTGCAGTCCTATGGTAGAAAGGTGAAGGAGGTACAAGGTTATGTAGTTCCTGAGCACACTCACCAAAGCGAGTGACACTTGTCGAGCGTTGTAAGTTATTGAAAAACATTTATATTGTATTTATATAATATTGTATTGCTTGCCAGTTCTTCTCGGTGCAAACCTGCTTTCCGAACCTGGCGGTAGAGTTTTGAATTTTCATAAGAGCCTATTCGAAAATAAATATTTTCATTTTCATTTGTAGCAGGTCATCGAATTGAGATATCCGATGAAACTATATATTTTTCGAGCGGTTCCGTGTTTTAGTTTCCAGTTTTCTTCAGCTCATGTTTTCAGTTTTTACGTATCCAGCAGGCGTAAAGCAGTCACGAACATAGGCACACACACACTAATGCCTTTTTTCATACGTATACACAAACTTTCAACTTTATAGAGTTAGTATGTTCGCCAGCTACGCAGCATCGCTGTATCAGAGCGTAAGAATCGCTTGGCGGTACATCATACAGTTACTTTTTAACTGACTGAACCACAACAGATGGGGACCTTTTCAATTCAGCAATTTTTTCACACAGTTTTTCCTTGGCCACTTACGGCAGTACATTCGAGACTGATTTGTGTACTTACCGTAACAGAATTGTTGTCAATATCCCTAGATATGTATTTTCCGTTCCATATTTGTCAGAAGCTCGAAACATTTTCCAATTGGTGCTGTTATTGGAATAAAAGGTTTACTTTCGGATCGAATAGTGCTTGTACTGCGGGCTGTATTGTTATCTTTGTTGTCTCTAATGTCCTTGCGAGATTGTTCTCGGAGGAAAAGGTTATTTTCATCTCACCCGCTCGGAAAGGAGATTTTTAATGCCCAAAATGCGGGCGGGAAATGCTATTATATTCCCTAGGGCGAGAAAGTAGTATGAAAATCCTTTCCCGCCCTAGGGCCGCAAAGCATTTCTAAATTCGAACATGACGTAATCTCGTATCGCGTCTATAATAATGTCTAATGGTGGCACCACACATGGCTATTTGTATTTGTGATTGGATGATCGCGTATTTGCCAAAATTTTCGACCTCATGGAGCCAAATATGTTATTGGCTGTATTTGCCAAACAGGCAAATATGGCAATAATTTTGGCAAATATACTCTCCACACATGGAAGTTATTTGACAAATATAAAAATAGGCAAATACAAATAGCCATGTGTGGTGCCACCATTAAACTGAAGACTTCTTTTTTTTTAAATAATGTCAGTCGGTCAGTAACGAAGTTCGACCTTTGAGTTTGTATAGGTGTACATTACTTTTTGTTTTTACATTTTCTTAGAATATCAATAAAAATAATAACTCCTATTTTTATTTTTTATTAATTATAAAGGAAATCTAATTAAATCCATGGTATTTATTTATTGTTTATCTAATTATTGTTATTTTTTTTAATCTTCTCTTCATCCAAAATACAAATAGAAAAAAAAGTAACTCATTTTTTTTCTAATCGTAATAAATAATAATATTTTGTTTTTATTCATTACTGGTTTGTAATAAGATGAGTGATGATTTAAGGTGGATTTAATTAAGTGAGTGAAGTTATTGCAGAGTATTACTCTAGACAACATCTTACATACTAGCAATGCCGATCCAAGTGTTCTTCTAGTAATTTTCCTCGCTGTGGTGAGATGAAAAATTTTGTGTTATGTACGGCCGCAAATTTTTTTGGGTCTCGTGTCCTTTGAATGCCTTGCTATGCTCAGGATTCTATTCTTTGAACCCCTCGCTGCGCTCAGGGTTCAACCCTAGAATCCTTCGCCGCTCAGCATTCAAATTTGACACTCGGCCCAAAAATCCATTTTGCGCCCTTGCATAACAAATAACTATTTCTCGTTGTTATACTGTTAAAAACGTGTTGACAATATTTGAAGTACGCTCCTGTCTATTGTTTCAGCTAGAAATCTAACAAATAGTACTAGACATAATATAGGTTTGCCTATACGTAGAATTAGAGACCAACTACATATTATTAGGTCCTTACATATGAAATTGGCTTTTTGTATGGGAGGAACATAAAGTCGATTTTTTTTAAATATAATATATATATTTAATCAAAGTATGTACCATTGCTATCTATGCACTTTTGCCACCTTATAGGTAGTTCATTGATCCCTTTACTAAAAAAGCCATTCGGACGGGAATCAATAAAATCTTTGAAAGCGCTTTGGACTGCCTCATCGGAGTTCAATTTTTTCCCTTGTAAGAAGTTATCCAAATTTTGAAAAAAATGGTAATCTGTTGGAGCAAGGTCCGGGGAGTAAGGTGGATGTCTTAGGCATTCCAATTGAAGCTCCTCTAATTTGGTAGCCGTCTGTTGTGCAGTGTGTGGTCTAGCGTTGTCCTGAAGCAGCAGTGGCCTAGAACGATTGACCAGCCTCGGTTGTTTAGCAGCTAGCTTTTCCATTATGGATTGCAGTTGCTGACAATAGATATCCGCCGTAATCGTCTGGCCAGATTTAAGAAAGCTGTAGTGAACGACGCCGGCGCTAGTCCACCAAACGGTCACAAGTAATTTTTTTTGAGTCAATTTTCGTTTGGGGCAGGATTTGGCTGGTTCGCCAGGGTTCAACCATTGCGATGAGCGTTTCCGATTATCATACAGGATCCATTTTTCATCACAGGTAATGATTCGATTTAAAATCCCTTCATAACTGTGCCGGTTGAGTAATGTAACACAGCAGTCTACGCGCGTTTGTCGGTTTGCTGCACTCAATTCATGAGGTACCCACCTTTCAAGCTTTTTTACCTTCCCAAATTGATTCAAGTGAACTAAAATAGTTTTATCACTAACACCGCAGCCTGCAGCTAGCTCGGACGTGGTTTGCGATGGATCCGCTTCCACAATAACCTTCAATTCTTCATTGTCAACTTTGGTCTCCGGCCGTCCACGGGGCTTGTTCTGCAGGTCGAAATTTCCAGAACGAAAACGTTGGAACCAAAAACGCACTGTGTTTTCTTTTGCGACACCCTCGCCGTACACATCATTAATCCTTCGAGCCGTTTCTGCAGCACTGGTGCCACGATGGAACTCGTACTCGTAAATAACGCGATATTTCAAGTTTTCCATTTTGTAAACAGAGTGGCGCAAAAAAAAAACCAAAAGAGAAAAAAACAAATAAATTACGAGTTTCAAAAGACAAAAGCATGAGTAAATAGCTGTATAAATTTGAAATTGGAATTTTTAACCAAAGAAGAGATATTTGAGATCAAAGTGGCCAGTACGACAAAACGCCAATTTCATATGTAAGGACCTAATATAACTGACTTGTAAGTTGTATGTAGATTTGGGAGAAGGAATTATTAGGTATTCTGTGGTAGAATCAAATCTTACTACTGAATTTTGAAACAATTACCTTTTACATTTAAATTACCTACTGCTAATGCTTTTTAAAATTAAAACCATAGATCAAAAAATAACTTTAGGTATAACAAAACCGTAAATGACTTTATCACTCAAAAAAAATTTAAGTATAAGTAGTTGATGGTACTTCTATTCTACCTGCACAAATCCCGGGAATTTATAAAACTTCCTATTTAAATATAATGCAACCAGTGTCTTTTAGATAAGATTAATTAAAAAAGGTACCAATAACTAAACAGAATAATTGAAAATCTTTGTGACTACATGTTTTTCTTCAAGTGTTATTTATTCAAATAAGTGAAGTCTGTTTTCCCACAAATAATATTTGTCCACTTGGCTGGAAATTAACAAAGCCCAAAATTATATAAATATGCTCCAAACAATAAATAATCACTAATGCAACAGTCTTTTTAGTTTCAAATCGGAATGTCAAAATGGTACCTATTAATAGTGCATAAATTAAATCGCAATTATTATTAATAGCACTATGAATAATATTGTACCTAATTGTTATTGCTATATGAGTGTGTATAATATATCTCCCCAATTTGCATATCAATCAACGCATTTAGATAATTCGCCCCGACAAACGTTTCCAGCACCTACCGTGTCCATTTCGTAAATTAGCTTCATTTTACGCGCTCATTCAATAATAATTATTGATAGATAGTTTATAATTAATAATATATTTATGTTATCATCAGTATTGTTCTTAATGTTTATTGATACCTACTCTCGCTTCCGCCAGTTAATAAATATAAAATGATTTCCTGCAGAAGTCATTGTAAAGCAGTACCTACTGTGGTTCGGGTTGAACAGTACAGTAACAGGCAAAATTACAGATCATAAAAAGACTTAAGAACTGACGCCTAAGGGAAGACTAAATAGCTCAGGGTCAGGGCATCATGCTGAGTAACCGACGGACTATCCTAATCGTGTCTCCTATTTGAGCACTATATTTTTTTGCCTCGATACTGCAGTGCGTCGGGTTAGGGGTAGTTCCAATGGCAACCTGAGGGCCCTGGCTGACAGACTTGATTCTCAGTGGTAAGGCATTGTTCCACCAAAATACGATGAAAAAGAAGCTGGTTCGGGCGAAGGTAGGAAAAGGGAAACTGACCTTGTTTTTCAGTGTCCAGGCTCGTCCAGGAGTTCAGATTTAACACAGCACTTTTCACCAGCACTAAGGGTTTTATTTATAATGAGTCCTTGAGTTGTTTTAAAATTCCACGTGGAAAAGTTGGTTATTTAGCGGAGGCGCGGCGGCGGGCGCTCAGTTTTACTTGACGCGGTTTGATTGATTGCGAGCGACCTCTGTCGTCGGCTTCTGGCGGCTCACTCTGATAATTCGCGAATCGCGAATAGGTATGCGGGTTTGGTGCGCAGGCGCACTGAATGAATAGCGGTCAGAGTGAGAAAGGAATGTAAGGAACGTAAGGTAGCGGAATAATTATGTAGTTATGAATTCTTTATCATCCATTTCCCCCCTCCTTGCGAAGATCTACTTTCGCAAAAGTAGAGTTAGAAAATATTAGTAAAATAAATATAGATATTTGGATATAGCGGGTACATAAAACTGTTAGTAAACTTAACTTAGTATGTTAGTTAGCTAAAAAAGTAAACAAAATATGAATAATATTAAATAAACTAATTAGAAGGCAAAGGACAAAATATGTATGCTCTCTAATTATGAACTCCAAGTCTCCTATTTAAGGTTCTATATATAGGGACTGCGTAATCCACCCCGGTATACAACAATGCTTTACTTAGCTCGACTCTACATGCTGGCAAATCAGACATAAGTGGAAAGGTAGGCTTGGGCTTTCGCCTGAGACAAGCTTTGCACTTATGAATGCGGTGACGTACCACACGGCGAGCGGATAATATCCAATATTTTTGACGCAAAATTGAAATTAATATTTGAGGACCAGCATGTAAAGTAAGGTTGCGGTGGTAATGATCGATTAGGAGATCAATAATATGCCCCTTACTTGGAAGCAAAATTGGGTGTTTATGACTGTATTCCAAAGAAGAGTATGATAGCCGTTCACCTACTCGGAGAATGTCGTCATTCATGAATGGAAAAAGTTTTTGTAATTTTGAAGAAACCTTTCTGTTATTTTTAATATTATCAATGTCCTCTTTAAAAGCTGTATTCTGAATCGCACGAATTATGGTAATTTCAGCTGCGTTGATATCTTCGGCAGTTATAATATTGTTGCGTGGAAGTTTTTTCATGAATCGCAGGACATAAACAGTGGCTCTGACGAATTTATTCCAACTAGAGTATTTAGATCCGAGTGTAATAATAGGATCTTCCTCCTGAGTTAGGATGACATGGGCGTGAGTATTGGTTTTCTCCTCAGGTAAGGAGGATTTATCGGAAGGCTTAAATTTTTGAATGGGCCATTGCTCCATTGGTAAGGAAGCCCAAGATGGACCATTGAACCAAAAGTCGCAAGAAAGTAGTTGCGAAGGTAACAGTCCGCGTGAAATACAGTCAGCGGGATTGTCAACCACAGGGATATGGTAGAGACAATCAGGGTCCACAAGGTTTTGAAACTGTGCGATCCGATTCGCTACATAGATTTGGAATCGGTGCGGTGAGGCAGAGAGCCAACATAGAGCTACTGTAGAATCGGAAAATACGAAAATTTTATCGATGGGATGACGCAATGATAATGTATCATATACGTTGCGGACTAGTTTTGCAAGTAAAACCAATGCATTAAGCTCCAGTCTAGCCAAAGTGACAGGCTTAGACGGAGATGAAACTCGAGATTTAGAGGATATTAATGTGACAATCGGTTGTTCATTCTCATTAGGGGCGTAGGTGTATAAACAACAACCGAATGTTTTTTCGCTTGCATCAGCGGAAGCGAGTGCGGTGGCCGAGAGGATTGCTCTCCTAGTATAAGCTTCGGGCGACTCCGCAGCTTCATAGCTGAATTTATCCGAAGCGGGTAACCAGTGTATACCTAGGATCTTAAGCGTGTCATCAGTTTCAAAAGAAATAGATTCAGCTTGGCAGTATAACTTAGGGATGTTCTCGAGTAACTCTACCGAATCACTCGCCCACTTGACTAGGTCGAATCCACCGGACTTGAAGAAAAGTATAAGCTCCTGAGCAATTCTTGCTGCATCACATACAGTTGACGCAGAAGAAGCTAAGTCGTCCATGTAGACATCTCGTTCGACAATTTCAGCTGCGAGCGGCCATTTAGCTTTCTCTTGCTTAGCTACCTCTCGTAGAGTACGTAGCGCTAAGAAGGGCGAAGAGCGTAATCCAAACGTAACCCTGTTGAATTCTTCGATGTCCAAGGGATCATCGGACGAAAATCTATGCAAGATTCGTAAATATTTGCGGTGCGGAGGGTGCACTTCGATGCACAGATACATTTGCCGTACATCGGCGAAAAAGGCGATTTTGAAGGAGCGGACATTTAATAAAATGTTGAAGATCTCAGCTTGAAGATTTTGACCTGTGTGGAGGATGCGAGGTAAGAAGAATCCTGGAGAATAGCATTCATCCGGAGATATCTTTGAGATATAACCTTTATCTAAATAATCCTGAATGATTTCCTTGTACTTAACTCTTAAGTCAGGTGCTCTATCAAATTTCTTTTCGAGCATAAGGTATCTCCGTTTGGCTGCAATGTAAGAGTTACCAAGATTTTCAGGACTCTCCTTAAAGGGCAGATCCACGGCAAAAGTGCCATCAATGTTTCGAGTGGTTGTAGAGACGTAAATGTTCTCACACTCCTGTTCCTCAGGACTTAAATATTGTTTAGATGGTATCTCTTCAACTTTCCAAAACTTTTCTATGTGGTTATCAAGTGGATCACGAGTAAAAGCGCCAAAAGCTGAAGAGTGCGGAAGCTGAGAGAGCACTGGAGCATGGCCTAGAATCACATACCCCAGCGAAGTCTCGATAGCGGACGGCAGATTATCGTTACCTGCGATTCTATTGAACAGTAAAATCTCACAGTAGAGTTGGACACCAATTAGTAAATCTATATTCCCCGGTTCAGCAAAGTCATCATCAGCAAGAGGAATGTCTTTAATTAAGCTATGAAGAGCAGAAATGTCGACTCTTTGATCAGGAAGCTGAGATGTGATTTGCTCTACTACAAGCGGGTGAATAGAGTACTCTTTGGTGTCGTCAAAACGCGATTTAAATTTAAAGTTTGAAATTCCGATTATCTTTTGCGAGGCTCCACCGATTCCCTGCACTTCAGAGAAGCGGTTTTGCGTGTTGACAGGTAGCGATAACCGTTTGCAACAGGCTAAAGAGATGTAATCACACTGCGAGCCAGGGTCAACCAAAGCGCGCAAGAAGTGAGTGCGGTTATATTTATCAATAATTTTAATTTTAGCGGTACCTAACAAGGTTGTGGTAGCGGCGTGATCATGAGATTCACGAGAAATCGAGCATAGAGATGCTAATTGCGTTGCGGATGAGTCTATAGAAGACTCTACATTTCTAACCTCTGAGGGTAGAGTAGCGAAAATAGCGGGGTGCGGAAAATTAAAGCGGTGCGGTGCGGAAGAGCCATTAGTAGACTCGATATTTCTACCATTAAAAGGTAGGCTCTCTACTGCTGTCCTCAGAGAGGTAGAGTCAGCAGTAGATTCTGCATTTCCACATTTAGAAAGCAGAGTAGCGGGAATAGCGGTAAAAGAAGCGGTAGTAGAGTTGACTCTACAATTCTCAACATCAGATGGCTGAGTAGGTTTAGTCTCTACCTTTTTATCAATACGGGGAACCGTACCGGCATTAGTGGACTGTATTTGCGGAGTGGGTAAGTCAACATTAGACTCTACATTTATTTCTTTAGAAGGTAGAGTCGTGGTAGAGTCAACAACATAAGTTGTAGGCGAACTGACCACGAAGCTGCAATTAGCTTTCGTAGGTTTAGAGAAGCATAACAGTGAATGATGACGTAGTGAGCACCTAGAGCAGTTGTGCTGAGAGGCGCATAGAGATAGAGACCTGTGCCGACTGCTGAGGCAGTTTGTACAGTAAAAATGCTTTTTTACAACATCAAATCGTTCCTTAGGGGTTAGTTTCATGAATTTAGCGCATTTATAAAAATGATCGTGCTTATCTTCATTACATAAGGCACATTTTTCACTAGTTTGATTTGAGGTATAGTTGCCCTCGGTACTGACGAAGGATTTAGTTGATAGTTTAGCAGGCGAATTTTTTAAGTTGGTCTTACTAGCAGATTGAGAGGCTGACGATTTAGAATTAATACCTCTAGATAATATTCTACTCTGTTCCTTAACGAACTGAATGAGTTGGCCGTATGAAGGAATTTTTTCATTACGATAAGTTATTTCAAATAGCTTTACGGTTTCAGAATCTAACTTCTGATTAGCAATGTGCAAGAAAATATAATCAGTTAGATCACTAAGTTTTAATTGCTTAAGAGCCTCGACTGCGGAGTTAAAATTATTTAAAAATGATTCGAGGCCTGAAGCACTGTTGTTACCTAAAGCCTTAAAATTTAATATTTGATTCAAATATGAGCTGGCTAAGAAGCGGGGATCGTCATATTTTTGAATTAAATTATTCCAAATAATATTATAGTTTTCCGGAGTGGTAGGTAAGCCGGCACAAATCAAAGCAGCTTGACCTTTTAATTTACTCACAAGATAGAAAACCTTCTCATTATCTGAAATATTAGGGTTATCGTGGATAAGGCTTTTGAACTGACAATAAAACCGTGACCAATCGTTACTATTTCCATGGAATTCTAAAAGTTCGAGAGGTGCTAACCGAGATTTAACTGTAGGAAAACTATTTAATTTTTCACTTTCCGCGGTAGAATTATTTTTCTCTGCAGCATCTAAAACCTGCTTAACTGCGCTGGACATCTCTTCGAAGACTGTCCAAGCTTGATAAGAAACGGGCATTGATGGTTTTAATTTTATTTGTAATTTAATAAACGCATCTAAAGTCTGTTCAAATTTAGAACATAACGCTTCTAAATTAGACGTTTGCAACTTTAAAGTCGACAACTTATGTTCATCGCCGTCTACTTTCATCGCAAGGTCATAAATAGTTTGCATTCGACTGAACAAAGCATCCCGTTTTGCTTGCAATATTACAAACTGATTTTCATCGTCAGATTTAATAGGTACTTCTGCCTTACTCATTTTGACAATTAATTACAAAATACTACAGTTAAAAAATTAAGAAAACAGAAAGCACAATTATTAAGTTAATATGAAAAATAATTAACGGCGTAAGAACCGAAATTTAATAATAAATAGGTTGCGGTTATAATATAATGTGTACGGAATCCTAATTTAATTACGCGGTATAACTGAATATAATATTTTGCTAGCTAGGTATTCAACCAGTTACGCAGTGAAGTAACTATACCTACCTATTCTAAAAAACCCCTAATGAATTGCGCGGTAAAAGCGGTCTTAGTGACCGTCACCTAATTATTATAATGTTAAAAGTGGGTAGATTGATATAAGTCGCGCCGCGCGCGCGCCGCTGCGAGACAATGGAATATTCCTTTGTACTATAGGTACGCAATATAGGTATGAATCCAGGGAGATTACGGCACTAAATGAGTAGGTATGCGGATTAAATAACAATATACCGAAATATTAAGTGCGGGAAATGACGAATAAATAATAAACTTAATATCTCAAGTATGTACCTACACACTTAAATGACTTAATCCCTAGAAAATAGCGGATATAAGATACGTATATGTACATAAATTAACTTATTATGTGTTATAATACGTACTTATAAATAAATTATACATATAAAATAATTTATTATACGTATAATATAGGAATAAACTGATATATAATGCGAAATTTAACCCACGCAAGGAGGAGCGACCTGGTTATTAACGTAGTTATAATATTAACCTGATAAAAAAACCAGATTAACGCGATACGAAATGACTAAAACAATACGGCTCGAAGTGGCCAAAAACAATGGTAAGGCATTGTTCCACCAAAATACGATGAAAAAGAAGCTGGTTCGGGCGAAGGTAGGAAAAGGGAAACTGACCTTGTTTTTCAGTGTCCAGGCTCGTCCAGGAGTTCAGATTTAACACAGCACTTTTCACCAGCACTAAGGGTTTTATTTATAATGAGTCCTTGAGTTGTTTTAAAATTCCACGTGGAAAAGTTGGTTATTTAGCGGAGGCGCGGCGGCGGGCGCTCAGTTTTACTTGACGCGGTTTGATTGATTGCGAGCGACCTCTGTCGTCGGCTTCTGGCGGCTCACTCTGATAATTCGCGAATCGCGAATAGGTATGCGGGTTTGGTGCGCAGGCGCACTGAATGAATAGCGGTCAGAGTGAGAAAGGAATGTAAGGAACGTAAGGTAGCGGAATAATTATGTAGTTATGAATTCTTTATCATCCACTCAGTACCTGAACCATTGTCACGGTTCACGTGTTGACAAATCAAAAATGTCTTAGGTATAAGGCTAAGTTTGAGGTAGTTTTAAGTTTACTAACATTGGACTAGTGTTTGTATTATAAAACAGTATGATCAAAAGGTTGAAATAAATGATTTTTAAATATTTCCAAATCGCACTTCACAACTGTGTTGTGCTATAATGTCATTCACTTCTCATTGTGTATTGCATTTAAAAGATTACGATTATGTTGCTCCAAGGCGATTAGGTGGCAATTCACCTTTGGCCAAGATGCTTAAAATGGTGAACGTTTGACGTATCATAACCCCGCTACGGTGGTAAAGTGCGGATTGACAAACCTTTAACAATATAATAGAGACTATTTAAAGCAGCTGCCACACATGCAGATAGTCCCAAATAATATTATGGTGATTACAAGAAAATACCTAATACAATATTAATCTTATTTATTCTTGCAATTGTATTTATAAAGTGACTCAGCAGATATTGTTCTATCTTTTTTATTATCACAGTAACAGTTATGGTTACCTATTTCCAATTCTAGTAAGTCTATTATATTTTTGTGTCATAAAATCTTTCACATAAATTAAAAATAACATTGATTAAAATAATATACGCAATTGAGTTAAAATCTAGAAACGTATTTACTTAGGACCAGTCTTCGTTTATTTACATCTCAATTTTATACCGTTGCTAAAACATTATAAAGATATTATAAAATATGCTTGCTTTTATAAAGCCTCTTAAAACTCGAGATACCGGCTTCTGCAGAGAAAATTGAATCACGCCTCTATTTTTTAAGTTTCACTTAATATTTTTAGAGGTTGCAAAAACTTTTAAAATTATACCTAAGAATGGAGAATAAAGAATAAAATCCGCACTGAAATCCTTTGTTCTAAAAGATGGACATTTATTTTTTACATAGTCGCCCTCTTGCCCTTTCTAATTTGATTTTTTAACCTTCTTTGCATAATATGACTTTCTTTCTGTATTTATTTTAAGTGACTTCAAAAATAAGGGAAAAATGTAGTTATCAATTGTACGGCAGGGTTACACGTAAACTTTTCAATTCTTGTCAAATTTCTATGATACCTATTTATTTATTAAGTACTTTGAGAAGGAATGCATTTAGTTATTTAAACTTGGTGTGAATTTAATGAATACATGAAATCTATACAAATCACAAATAAGAGAAGTTACAGTGAAAATTATAAAACAAACTAACATAAAATGTTTGAAGTAACTGGACGTGCGTATGTACGCTATAACTCGCTTCCTCTAACAGCATTCAAATATATCTATGGAGTTGCTAATGATGTAAAAAATATGTTATGTATATGATTAAATTAATTATGACATAAAATTCACCTATATCAAATCACCAATTACAGAATGTATATTTTCCTCAAATAAAAAACATTTATTAAGTTTATATTCATGTTTAGCATTCTTTAAGTTTTATTAATGGCGCACACTATGCTAGCCATATGCGGATTAGCAGGCTTTATGGACCTTTGAGGACATTGTAGCTAAGCATCCTGATGACGCTTTTTGTCACCGCTAAGCAATTCATATTTTGGTTTCCAGAAACGTACATATTTACGAAAAATCTGGCGAAAAATCTGGCTGGCTGACACAAGGCCTTAGTATCCAGGGACTTAAATCCTAACGAAAAGGTAGTCCAGACAGCTACTAAGCAATAATTGCTCCTAAACCCATTGAAAGAAATCACAAAACTAAACTATACCTAGTTGCTGACGATACAAGATGATTCACTTACCATTAGCATCTGTAACGTATCAAAACATGCGGTAACAACAACTCTATGCACACTCCCGACGCACCAAAGATTTGTGTTTAAAATTTGGTCTTATTTTAGCTTTACAGGCGGTAGCGTACGTCAGCCGTTGCTCCAATGCGTCTTAGATCGACGCTATCGTACAGGGAAAGTCGATGTGTGATTTAACAATTGTCGAATTATTCCGTCCCGCGATTTCCGGAGTATTATCCCGGTTCCTAGAACCCGCGGCGTGATTTCGGATTTTGTGTGTGTGATTTGAGTGAGCCATGGATTACGATTCCCTGATTTACTCGCACATCGCGAACTACTACGATGACTTGGTGAGTTTCAGAAACCATTGTTACGCAGTTACGGAAAATTCTGCTAGAGATTTCCGGAATTCGTTATTTTTACCGAGTTCCTGAAAATGTTGAAATACTGTTGAAAATGTTCCTGCGAAATATTTTAATCATTATTTCTTATTTATCCAAGCACTCGATAAAAATATTCTGTACTTACACTTACTCGAAGTTCACTCTATCATTCAACTTGCGAGTTAAAAAAGTGCATCCAGCGAATTTATGTTGATTTCTTGATATTAATATAATATTTTCAAACCCATTATATCTAGCCATGTACATACTTGCAATCCATGATTTTTACTAAGAGATTTTTTATAATTTTGAATCTGGAAAGAATCATGCAGCTCAGAAAAAGGAGCGCTTGTAGGCAAAAATTTTGTATGACGTCCCACCCCTAAGTACATCTTTGTTTACTGCTGCTGGATGACAAAAAGTGATACAAGTTCTTATGAACTCGAGTTATACTTTAGTTTCATGGAATAAAAAATTGTCTTTTCTCCTCTGAGCTAACTAAAAACGTGATTAGCATTCTTAAAAAATAAAAGAACCACCAAAAAATCTGTACCGAAAATTGTAAAAAACGAAAGTGAATCATGTAATGTAAATTGGGTCTGTTTACATTTTCCATTTAGAGTATCTCCAATCGATATTCAGTTTTATTCAATAGAAATAAAGTTGAAAATGACTTAACGTTTACAAGGCGTTGGAAAATAATTAGAGGAGTTTACAAGTCGATGTATAATTTGTTTCAGGGCCGCGTGTCTTAAGAATTATTACACACTAGCTTTTGCGCGCGGCTTTGCCCGCGGTAATTTCGATTTTTCACAAGCCTAGAGATTTAGATTTTTCAAAAACCTAAATTTCCTTATCAACCTTAGCCTTTATACTTACATTCTAGAAAGTAGCTTATGTGGTAATTATGGGATATCGTCTATCTCCATTTCAAATTTCAGCCAATCATTCCGGGACAAAAAGTAGCCTTTGTATTAATCCAAGTAACAATCTTTCACCACTTAAATTTCCAGTCAAATCGGTTCAGTAGTTATGGCGTGGAGGAGTAGTACTTCCCTCGCGTGAACTTCGTTTTTACACAAATTTTGCGGTAAACACGGATTTTCCAGAATAAAAGATAAGCTGTATAATAATCCAGGATATCGTGTATCTTCTCTCCATATTACTAAATCATTTCTGTAGTTTCATTTCATAAAGGTATTTCTACCGCGCAAATTACGGTTTTTCACATATTTCTCGGAATCTATGGATATATCCGTGATAAAAGTAGCCTATGTATTAATGCACGATGTAATATATCTCCATTCCAAATTTGAGCCAAGTCGGTTCAGTAATCGCAGCGTAAAGGATTTTTCTCCTGCGTGGAAATCGATTTTTCAAAAAAAATGGATTTTTCCGGGATGAAAAGTAACCTTAGTTCTAAATCATTACATAATTTACCTTTGATCCAAAATTTGTCAAATCGTTTCAGTAGTTACGGCGTAAAAGAGTTTTTCTCCCGCGTGAATTTCGGTTTTTCACACATCTCGCGGAAACCATTAATTTTTTCGGGATAAAAAGTAGCCTACTCATTAATCCAGGATATAATCTATATCCATTCCAAATTTCAGTCAAGTCGGTTCAGTAATTACGGCTTGAACGATTTTAATCTGGCGTGGAATTCGATTTTTCAAATATACCACAAAAACCGCGTAATTTTCCGAGATAAAAAGTAACTTAAGTGCTAGATCATTATATAATGGACCTCTAATTCAAATTTTAGCCTAATTGTTTTAGTAGTTAAGGCGGAAGGGAGTTTTTCTCCCGCAGGAATTTTGGTGTTTCACACATCCCGCGAAAATCATGGATTTTTTCGGGATAAAAAGTAGCCTATGTATTAAACCGGGATATAATCTACCTCTATCCCAAATTTCAGACAAATCGATTCAGAAATTGCGACGTGAAGGAGTATTTCCCCTGCGCGTATTTCTATTTTTTACAAATTTCGCGGGAACCATAGAATTTTGTGGGATAAAAAGTAGTCTATTTATTAATCCAGAATATAATTTAACTCTTGTTCAAATTTCAGCCAGTTCCGATCAGTAACTGCGGCGTGAAGGAGCATTTCTTCGTAATATCTTTGGACCCCCGTTTCACCCCCCTAGGAGGTAGTCTCGTTAGTAGGGGTGGAATTTAAAAATCGAGGAACTTTGCTATTTTTATCCAAAATCCTACTTACCGATTTTAATGAACATAACTTGAAAATTGACAGATTCCCATATATGTAAAATACAATTCCTTGTTTAACACCCGTAACGGTAGAATTTCATAAAATCCTTTCTTAGTACACATCTAGGGTGTTAAGAGAATATTCCCTGAAAATTTCATGTTTCTACGTTCAACCGTTTGGGCAGTAGCTTGTCCAAAAGCCAGCCAGCCGGGACCAAGCGTTTTCTAGTTTCAACCCCCTTTTTAGAGAGATAGGGGTGAAATTTCCAAAATCCCTCGGACACCCATTCTCTTATTTTTATTCAGAAGTCTATATACCAATTTTCATGAATCTAACTTGAAAAATGAAGGACTTTCATACAAACCTAAATCCCTTATTTAACCCCCTTAGGGGTAGAATTTCAAAAAATCCTTTCTTAGCGAGCGGTTTGGGTTCACAAAGAATCTTCCCTGAAATTTTCAAATCACTACGTTCAGCCGTTTGGGCTGTAGCTTGTCTGTCAGTCAGTCACTCAGGACAAAGCCTTTTATAGTTATAGATTGGAGCTTGTGGTCCGTTTTACGTTACGTTTTAGTTCTTAGTTAAATTGTCGGTTTGAACGAGCTTACATTCAATATTTGCAAAGTAACTGACCGAGCTTACATCGCAAGCGAATCTTGATAAAAAAGATCTATACGAACTTTCAAGATGTACGATGATTGAATCCCCGGAGTTTCCCTGGCAACTGTTTCCACCATTAGAACTAATCCACATTCTACTCAGGCATTGTGTGTATGAATTTAACTAGGTATACATGCTTACCTGCAATAAATTCACCCTCTAGGGGTGTAAAAAAGTGGTCCAAAATTAGTTTTTGACGTAAATTTGGAATAGATATTTTTTGAACTTTAGCTAAACCAAGCGCGCGTCATTGCGCTAGGGTTGTCGTCGAATCTACACCTGCTATTGTCCTTTGAATAGCCTTGATAAATAGACAGAAGCTCCACACATTGCGGTCGGTTGCAGAATCTGGGTTGGCTCTCGATCATTTGCCATCAGAACGGCCGCTCAAAGGCGCGAAGGCTCCTCTAATTAGAACGAACAATTAGAGCGCCTGATCAGCCTCCACAGAATTAGTGCCTCAGACAGTGAGTTGTAGGTGCTAAGTGACTTGCAATCATTGCATTGTTTGAACGCGAGGTATACGTAGGCTGTGGACTGTGGTCTATGTACAGTATGATAGCTGTATATACATTTACCTATCTGAACGATTGTCAGTTACATAACGGTGACCCAAATCGTTTAATGCACAGGTTTGGACACATATTCAACTAGGTGGCCAAACTTGGAGCTAAACTAATAGGTACCCATACGTTCGTGTTGATACGTAAAGAGATTTCTTTTCTCTTTTAAGCATATTGCGTGCAAAAAATGAGATTTGGCAGCAATAATGTTATGTAAAAGCAGACATAGAAGTGTGACACTTAGCATGGTCAAAATTTACATAGAGAAAAAGAGCAGAAAGCTAGCATATACGAGCTTAATATCTTAAGAGACTGTTAACACGTCTAAAGAGAAAATATTGCACATGCAAAGTAATGAGAAATTTGGCATTCTTAAAGTTAACTTAAGTTAGAGAAGGAGTGCACAAAGCTTGTAATACTTCTATAGGGACAGGTTTAAGATTAAAATTATCTGATAAATATCCCTAAGAAGCAAGCCTGAAATCTTCTACTATATTATAAAGTTGTATCGTGTTTCGAAAGAATATATCATCAAGAAATCAGAGCGCAAAAACATTACGTTCGTTTTTAAAATTTTACGATTCGTAGCAGTAGGTAGTAATCCAGAGGCGCTTGGAATAGATTTGTAGATTCGTTCTGAATAGAAAGAGAAATAAAATAACGCATGAATATACTAGTAACGACGCCGGCCATTCAATACGGCAAGTGGTTTTAACTCTTATATCCACTTTGCCGGGGAAATCTTTTTAAAACTTTCAATGCACCTAATTTGATTTATTATTCGTGCAAAATGCATTTTCGAATACCTTTCTGGGATTGGTGCACGGTGTTTTTCTGGGTTTGATACCCATATGCGTCAATTTTGTATTAAGTAAAAAATAAAATAGTGTTTATTCTTTATAGCACACTAAACGATCCAACTTTTTTAAATAAGTGAATTAATATCGATAAAACTAGCATTTGTCCCTTACATAAAAAATACTCCACTCAAATATTTTTTTTACATCATTCTCATCATATTAGCTTGCGAACGTCCACTGTTGGACATAGGTCTTTCCCCGTTTCCCGCCACCATCTTTATATCGTCGGTTTTATTCACAAACATCTAAATAAATAATTGATAGCTTATTCAGCATTTAGGTTTTGATAACCACGTTTATAAACATACAGTAAACGTTGGTATTTTTTGTTACGAAATTCTCAGAGAAAGCCCAAATATTGGACTCAGATTGGACTTGAGTCTTATCGAAACGTGCTTCCTATATACGTTCACACTTTCCACAAAAAACGGAATTTATTATGTTACCTATGTTATAATATTTATTTACTAATCTTTGTTTAATTTTGCCAAAATTTGACAGCTTTCTAAAGTTTGTTGAATTGGGCCAAAATTAACCATTCAAGGCCCATGAGAAATCAAAGTTAGTCAACCCTAACTTTCAATCAATAAACAATCAGTCCTGTTCTCACTGACACATGAACCACTTTTTCATCAAAGTTGGCCTTTTGTAGCCGTTGTCGATACAGGGTTGATCTCCAATTATTTATTGCCCGACATTTCCCTGTATTACAATTATTTATCATCTTATATTATTAGTTCATTCTGTCTTCCATCGTTCAGGCTCGAATTCTCACTTTCTTTGGTCACGTGACTAGACGTGACAATATCTCCATCGAACGTCTAGTCGTCCAAGGAAAAGTAGATGGAACCAGACCTCGCGGCAGATCGCCTTTGAGATGGACGGACCAAGTTAAGGCTGCAGTCCCCTTACATGTGTGCACCAGGAAAGCAGCTGTCCGGGAGGAATGGAGACGAATTGTCAAGCGTGTCACTGAAAAGTGATGACCACGACCGCTCTGACAAGAGCGTTACGAAAGATATGATATATTATTAGAAGAATATTTCGAATTGCTGCCATTGTTTCTATTGCAGCTGGTCAAAGATGTATGTGGGCAAAATTAGTCAGGAACGTTAGCTGCTAACAAATTCCCGGTAAAATCCTAGTCAGTCAACCCTAACTTGCAATCAATAAACGGACTCCGGTCTCAGAGAAACGTGAACAACGTTGTTTCTATCGAAGTTGACCTTTTTTCTCCAAACTTTTTGCCAATGCCTTTCTGTGTCACCTCCCTAGCTTGTGCAGCTCACTCAAACAGAAAGTATCACATATTTCATATAGGATTTTTTTGAAATCGATTCCATTCTTATAGGAGAAAAGTTATCATTGATACAGTTGAACCATAGTAAGTGAGAACTGGATAAACAAAAAAACTCTATTAAAGAGAGTATTTGCCATGTTCCGTCATTTTGCCCTCCTAAATCTGAAACCTGGGTTTTCGAAATACCTCTGTAAGGGAAAAGAGACCTGCTCAGTTTACTGTAATTACTTCAAAATGTTAGAAGGATAATTTTGCCCCCTTTTTAGATTTTCTACGACTACTACACTAGTGACTATGTTTTTTTTTGAAAATCCCGCGGGAACGTTTCGTTTCATCATCAACTTTTTTATGTTCCACTGCTGGGCACGGATGTCATCTCAGAATAAGAGGAGTTTGATCATAGCTCACCATGCTAGCCAAACGCGGCCTCGCAGGCTTTTCATACCTTTGAGGACATTATTATTAATAATTACTCAAAGGCATGGAGAATTTCTTATTCCAATGTGTGTATTGCAATATCCGGATCTATTTTATTTACTATTATTTATTACTATCAAATTATTATAAATAAAATGTAAAAATACAAACGACATAAAATAAATGATAGCTATTTAAATGGAGAATTGTACAGATTCAAAAGAAGTGCCCTAAATAGACTACTAGAAGTCGTCTAGTTCAAGTCTGATCCACAAAGCAATAGAATGACAAGAAAATACAAATCTACTACAATCTTGTTTGCGGTCGGTGGCTTTTGTATCAATAATCTTTCTTTAGATCGGCTTATATATTGTACTCCTACATAACTGAAAGTAAACACAGATCTTTTTTTAAGTAAAAAATATATGGGATTGTGGAGCGACTGATCAAAAACCAATAATTATATTATCTAAGAAAACTTGTGACGAAAATATCGATTTGGGTTGTTTCAAAAATAAATATTTCTACAGTGAAAAGTTCCTTAAAAATCGCATTAAAATTAATCCATGCATCTTTTGAGACATCTCTCTAAAGAATGCCACGAGTAGGCAATATAGGTACCTTCTCGGTCGAATCGATCACATTTCGTACAGGCATCATAACCGACGTCGAGTGGCAATAAATCTATAAAAAGATTAATTACTGGACCCGTGTGCGCCTAAATCGAGTTCAGATGCGATTGCACGTAAGGGCTCGATCACACTAAACTACATTTTTAAGACGACCTCCCTGGCGCAGCAGGCGGCGCGCTCGGATTCGAGTGGGAGGTCGCGGGTTCGATTCCCGCCACAGGCCAATTTGGAATTTTATAATTTCTAAATTGGCTCAGGTCCAGTCTGGTGGGAGGCTCCGGCCGTGGCTAGTTACCACCCTACACACACGGGCATGATTGGTATAGTATAAATACGTATTTCTGGACATAAGGCTGTTCATAAAAATGACATTGACTTCCGTTTGTTTATGACTTTGAAATTACGAATGTATTTAAGATCAAATTAAGTATAATTTGTTTCTATTGTTTCAGACATTCGTCAATGCACAATATTTATTCTGACGTATTGCCATTTTTGTAGCTAATATAATTTTGTAGTGTCGCGATAAATATTATATAAATATTTTATATTAAAGAACATTAAAAATGGATGTTAATATCGAGGGATTACCAATCGTGAAATAAAATTAAACACGTAGGCTATAATTAAAAACAAACATCGATATGGTCGGCCAATTATCGCGGAATACTGAATTATCTTGAACACAAATCTGATTACCTCTCCATAATGCCGCCGATAATTAAATGCGCCTCCTCCGTGAATGAGCCCTCATTATGCATGGATCATTATAATTCCTTTCAATTTATAATTAAGTATAATTCGCACTTTCATTATCGTCATTGTATTATACTGTAAGGGAAGTTATGAGATAAGTAAGAATCTGTGCAATTATGTTTTACCTGCCTCAATCACATTTGAATAATTTATACTTCATCATTAAGAAAATTAAAGAAAAATATTATACAATACGAAATCTCACACTACAATATCTGATAAATCATAACATTTAATTTTGCAATGGCAAAGTAATCTTGACAAAGCTTTAAACTCATTGGAAAGCCCAAAACAGAATAAACAACATTATGTTTAGTGCTCTTATACTTACCATGTATTTTTCATACCACGAAATACAAAATTACAGATTATAAAATTACATTAATACATTTACCAGAAGAGTCAATCCGATATTGTACACAATATACTACAATTCAGGTCGTACATACGTTATGTTAACGCAACTTGTGGCCGCTCTTTCTATCGCGTAACTCGATCTTATATTTAACATTCTTTAGTATAACCCGTTCGCAGAAACTTTGACGGTGACTTCCCCTCCCATCAGACGTACTTATCAGACGAGCGCGGGTCGCGATCATATGAAGCGAGAGGGGTAGACATCGGCAAAGCGTCTGCGAACGGGTTATAAAACAAGAGCGCTCCTAACACCGCCGCGCATCAGAATCGATGTAAACCATACGATAATCCCAAATGCTACTATCTATGCCTACCACACAACGTATGCAGGCGTCCTTCCAACTTCAAAGGACCGCGACGTGCGCTCGTCTAGTCAGATGAGCGTGGGTCGCAATCATCGGCAAAGCTTCTGCGAACGGGTTATAAAACAAGAGCGCTCCTAACATCAGAATCGATGTAAACCATACGATAATCCCAAATGCTACTATTTATACCTCGCAACGTATGCAGGCGTTCGATTCTCCGGCAAATGGATTATTTACGACCCCACTCGGCGTGCGGGTGATGGAAATAGCACAAGCCAACGCATTATTACGGTTATGTCAAAACTTTGTTTGGAATTTATGTGCTGCAACCGCTGATATCGGGACCGAATATTATGCGCTTGATATTAACCGGATCTAACCGACAATTAATTTGGATATGGCTTGCTTTTGTCTGCCGCTTTTCTCGCGTGTATTTCAGATTTTATAAAACCTGCAGGATTTTTTTTGGTAGGTATAAAAAGTAGCCTAGGACAATACCCTGGACAATTATTTTATCTTTTACTTTCAGCCACATCCGTCAGTGGCTGTAGCTTGAAGGTTACTGCATACACACCTAGGGACACACAATCTTTCACTGACGATTTTTTAAAATATTGAACCTCTTCTTTTTAGTGTGCCTCTGGTTTCCCTAACAATAGTGTTTTCCTGTACTAAGTTAATTGTTTAGTTATTTGTGCCTATGTGCAAAATAAAATAAAGCCTGCCTCGCATTTAATAAAACTACAAGTTTTACAAGCACTTGCCATCTCACCTGATGGTAAGTGATGATTGAACCGAAAAGTTCATTGTACTAACCTGAAAGTGGTGAGCAACCCTTAACAATTGTTACAGTACCACACCGAAACGCTAAATCGCTTGGCGGTGCGTCTTTGCCGTTAATGTGGTAACTAACTAACCAGCCGTGGCTGAATGCTCCCGTCAGACCAGACCTGAAATGAAAAGGAGAAAGACGCTGCCTTTTCTGTCTCTCTCGTCCTAACGAGCTTTTCAGGCCTGCCGGACAACAGCCGACGTCCTGTGTCCCGATTATATTACCCCCTATGCAGTGACTGTTTGCTACAGATTCAGTAAAATATTAAGTAAAAGTAGGTGAAGTACCTATCGATTTTCCACTCTCACTGTCAGTTGTAAGGGCGGAGTCAGTAGGGCGAAGGCAATGATAAATGTCCGGGGAACACCGGCGCTGTACCCCGGTTGTATTGTTATCGTTCGTATAAATTACAATCCTATTGTCTGTTGTGAGCATAATTTTATGAGTACAAAATGCTAAGCAGGTATTTTTTGAGAGACAAAGGATTATTTACAGTGAATCGCGGTACCTGGGGACCGGACGTCGGAGATTTTTTTTAGAGAAATGTTCCATCTATCAGCAGGACAGATTAATTTGTTTTGCTATAATCTGCTACTTGAAAAGATTCTGTATGTAATCGTTAGACGCAGTGCATCTTAGCGACCTTAGCAATATGACTTATCTACGATTGTTATAGAAACTTGTCGTTGGCTGAATGGACATATTTTTTTTAACAAAATAGGCTGGCGCTTGCTTGTGATCACATCTGATGGAAAGTGATGATATAGTCTGAGGTGGAACGCGGTTGTTTAGGAAATGCCTATTCACTCTGGGAGTATATTACAGACCTTATGCAATGCGTATCAGAAACGGGGAATCAAACCGCTTCTTACGTGTCTTTGGTATACGTCAATCGATGTCTTGCCGTTCTATGGTAAAAGCACTGAGCACACTCTCTGTTTTTGTATCACAGTTATAGATAAAAACAGCACAAAGTCAATGCATATTAATTACTTATAGGGTATTTTGTCGAGACAGAATCGTCCCGGCGTCGCGCGGCTTCGCATCGTAAATTCTAAACACGTGTTTGTATCCCCAAATGAAGCCGCAAGTTGCTCCATCGGACTTAATTAAAAGAAAACAAGCGCATACGTGCCGATGCGAGCCGGCCGGGCTCTAGATTGCGAACAGCCAAACCGAATTTTGGAACAAACTCTAAAGCTAGCGAAAAGTTAGATCAAATAGGCACTTCTCGATTAAGTTCTTTTTTCGGCTGACTTAACTTTATTACTTAGTTATTTGGTAGTTTAAAACCTGAAATAGGGATTAATTTTAACCGACTTCAAAAGAGGAAGCTATTAATCATCATCATCATCATCTCAGCCTACCTCCATTGTTGAGACGGACGGACACACGCACCACACCTTGTCGTAAGCCTTTCTCATCCAGTCGCTTTTCGCTACCCGCTTTATATCGTCGGTCCAGCAAGCTGGAGGTCACCCCACACTACTTATGTACGCAGTCTCCACTCCAGGACTTTCCAGCTCCAACGACCGTCGCCCCTGCGACAAGCGTGACCTGCCCAATGCCACTTCAGCTTGCTATGGTTTTGGCTATGTCGGTGACTTTGGTTCTCCTGCGGATCTCCTCATTTTTTCCATCGCGCAGGGAAACCCCTAACATAGCCTAACATAGGTTATTAATACGTATTCATAATTTATGCCAAATTATTGTTACTGCAACATAATAGAGTATAATATATTTTCCCTTGCATTTATCAGTAATCGGGATGTATTTTGTGACCATTTCTGAAGTGATAACTTCCATAGACTCGTTGAAATGCACTTTTCAAATGGGGGAAAAAACCAATGAACTCATGTCACTGTTACCGTTAAGACCACCTTTTTTTGAGTTTCCATGTCACAAGCACTTTTTTTTAAATTTATACCCCAAGTACAACAGCGGAAGTCTCATCAATATCGCTACAGTAGTTTTCAAAATAATTAAGTCGATTTAAAACTTAGCTTTCAGATTTTATCATTTGTTAGTGTAAACCTTAAATTAAGACTTTAACTTTCAATACTCTATTCATTCATTTTTTTTTAAATTGTGTTACGAGTTAGAATTTAGCAACTGCAGTAATTAGTGATATTGCAGCTACAGATCTTATCAACAAAACATCTATTTAAAATTAAAATGAAGTTATTCAGTAATATTTTTTTAAGATGTAGTGTAAGCAGTGTGAAAAAAAATTGTATGTAAGCAGTTGGCAGGTTTATTCATTAGTTTTCTTTCATTTGCTATTATACAAAACTTTATAGTTTTCTGTTTACAGCTCCCCAGGTTTGCAATGGCGTCGTTAATTAATATGCTGCAGTAAAATGTAAACTGTATACATAAGCAATGATACTTAAAAAAATGTTTTAGTATTATGGCTTTTATTTATCAACATCATTTTATAATGATGCGTTTTTTGACGACCTGTTTTTTTTTACAAGTTTGCAGTCTCACTTCTTATTTGATTCATAAGTACTTATTAACCGACTTCGAAAAACAAAAGAAGGAGGAGGTTATCAATTCGGCCTGTATGTTTTTTTTTATTTTTTTTATGTATGTATGTTCACGAATTTCTCCGATAATACGCAACTGATTTTCATGGTTCTACATTAGATCGATAGGAACTAGTGTCGAATTGGTCCCATGTAAATTTTATCGAAATTGGTTGACTACTTTTTAAATTATCTTTAAAAATAGGGGAATTTTGTCGGAATTTTGCCAAATCATGTCAAATTAGAATAATTTATTATTTACAAATAAACAAATCATTGCTTAGCAACAACTGACGGGCCTGGACCCTTATTCTATATCTCAGTGATAATGACTCTGTGACATAATGTTTTTTATCTATTGAAGGTTCTCCGCAAAATCTTACTTTCGTTTCTCTTAATAAAGCAGCAATGTATAACGCACCATAGACAACAGTGAACATCACGCTATAACTGGCAGAGATACGGAATAGCCCCCCTGGTTTTGGTAAACAACGCATCAAATTACAAGTGCGACAAAGCTATCTTGGTGCGTGGTCAAAATCGGAACTAACGCCGCTATCTTGTGACGCGGTTTGATAGTTCGCTCCGTCGGTATATTTGTCAGTATGTTGCAAGTATTTTGTGTTGTTTTGGTTTATTATTGAGAAAATTTTATTAGCTGGCTGCCATAGTTCCATCATAGTCTACATTTCATAATAGTCTACCTACATCATCTTGTACGTTTGTTCTCCGACTGCACCCTCCTGACAATGTCATTCAAGTGCCAAGAGATCCTTGTCAGACTATACTTTTTAATTCGCATGTATTTGAGTTAAGATGATGGTTCACTCGTCACTGTAAAGATGTGAAAAAAGGTATACCTAAGATTTTATTTATATTATTATCAGCAAGGACTTGACTCTTTTTCTCAGGAACGGCCGATTCATGAAATAAAACCCAAAGTAAAGCTATCAAGTAGGTAGAAATTGACAAGAAATACAATTTTATAATATAAATAGACTAGCTGGCACTCCTATTGCCTTTTGTATCCCTAATAGCAAACGTTGTTTTGCCATTAGGGATACACAAAATTGCTAACGTCCTATTCTCAGACCTATCGAATATACCCTGAAAAATCCAAAAATAGGTCGAGCCGTTTACAAACACGGTGACACGAGACTTTTAAACAATTCAGGTAAGTTCTATAGTTTCTTGGAAGTATTAAAATTAATGTTTCTACTCAATCCAAGCTAGGAAAACAGCTTCCACTAAAAAGTAAAAAATAAAAATTCTTTTCAAAAAACCGACTTCAAATGCCACTACAAAGAGTGAAATAATTTTGATGTAGGTGCACCAATTCGAAGTCGGACGATGTATGTAAGGTACAATCATAGTCCTTCACAATACCTACTCGAATATGTGCTTAGAAACGACGATATTATAGACAATCGTCCGACTTCGAATTGGTGCACCTACATCAAAATTATTTCACTCTTTGTAGTGGCATTTGAAGTCGGTTTTTTGAAAAGAATTTTTATTTTTTTCACGTTTATACTTACTTGCCTTTAATTAGACATCATCCCGATTCCTGAGAAAAGCGCCATAAGTATAGAGGATAGACGTAATGGACAGACACAAATCAATTGATACGGTTATGAATCGGAATCGGAAAAAGATTGAATAGACATCTTCTAGGTAAACGCGCTCAATCTTCGACCACATCTTCACTTTCCTTCATGGTGAGATTGTGATCAAGCGAAGTTTATATTGAATAAAAAAGGAATCCAAAAAACCGTTATCCATACGCTGACAAATCCGGGTATTAATATAAATATCAGAAATAATTGAAAGTGTAAATTGGAAAATTCCAGAGCGATTCAGCTTCGTACGTTCAGACGGAGGCCGCGAATTCCAGTCTTTGTCGGCAGCAAGGAGGCGTAATTCCCAAGTGACATCAGCGATCCGACAATACCAAGGGAGTTATTAATATTACGGCTTGATATGGCGTGACGGAGGTATCTGCCCCCATTCCTTGCTTTTATAAAGGCTAAGATATGAGTACTTACCACACTAATATTATAAGGACGAAAGTATGTATTTGTAACTTCAATAACTACAATATAAATTCAATAACTAGCGAGCTGATTTGGCTTAAATAGGCTACTTTTAATTTCAGACATACATTTTTGACGTGATAACGTTTAATAAATTGAACACCAGCAACGCACATGAAAAATAGTAACGTTCCGCGTAACGTTCCATCTGAGCCTGTGCGTGCAAGCGAGAGCGCGCAGCAAGCGATAGAGAGGCACGATTAAACAAACGATAGAGAGGCCAATTATGACGTTATCACGTAAATCTATCGTCCGTAAACCGACTTTACAGATAACCATTTTTTTATTTCCTCAATAATACGGTTTCTGAGATTACGTCCAGCTGGTCATTTATTTATCGACTAGCTTTTGCCCGCGGCTCCGCCCGCGTTAAATTCGATTTTTTACTAATCCCGAGAAAAAAATTAATTTCTCTTTGAATGACCTTTACACCTACTTTCAGGAAAGATTGTCAAAGTAATCTATCTATAGCTGTAGATTACTGTTGAAAATTAGGGTTTTTTAAATATCCCATGGGAATCGGTTCAGTAATTGCGGCGTGAAGGAGTAACAAACATACACACACACACAAACTTTCGCCTTTATAATATTAGTGTGAAGTGTGATTAGTGTGATATAGTGTGAAGTGTGATAGTGTGATATAGTGCCCGAGACCTCACCGCTTTAAATAAAAACGTTTAATTATCCTCTACCTTTGAAAAGTCTCATCTGATCGCGTTTCCACAAAGTGTATGTTACACACTATAGATAGATAGAGAAATGGAGAAGATAAAAAAATGGGTTTATTATTTGCCGTTTGAATACGGAACCCTAAAAACATATGATTCATGATGCCCAGTTCTTATTAAATAAAATCATCATGTCGGCAAATAGCGAGCGAATGGGTATTGATTAGTGCTGTGAGCAATAGGCATCGGTTAGGGTACAATTTATAAAGCTTTAGCAGTTTTATTACGCCTAAACATGTATCCAAAACCATCTTTCATCGTAAAAAAACAGCTTATGACTTAGATTAAGTTACTTGTGTTACATTAAGTTAAGTTACTGTCAGCAGTAATATACATACTACTCGTAATCCCAACAAGCTTCCGATTATTTATATAGTGCTCTCTTTTAAAATTAAGTTGATAATCCAAGTAAGATATAATTGGTAATCAGTTTATATCTTATTCAATTAATCTTACTCATTTAATAGTTGATATTATGTCAGTGCGCTTGTAGTTTTAATCAGCGTCATTATGTGGTGGTAAAGGACCAATTGGATATTAATTGATATTAAATTACTGTAATTGAATTTAAACTGGTACAATTAAGATTGATTTGGTTCACACACTAGTTAGGCGCAACTCTTCCCTGCTGTCATTGATTTTTATATTTCGCAAAATACTACTATTATTATAATACTTTTTATCGAAATACAACGAAATACAATAATAGTACCTAATGGCTATTCACTAAGTGCTAAGTGCGGCTTTCCTATTTATATCGCTCTTTGCGATGGCCTGTTTGACTGACTGATATGTGTTGCTAAAGAATACCTGTCATTCGAGTTGTCATTCACCATTTCATGTTACAATTAACGCTGTTTCGTGTGTCTTGGACCACACACAAGCTAGGTGCGGCTCTCCCCTGCAGCGTGTATCGCTTGAGGCGTCGGCCTTTGTAATTGATTGATACGTCCCGCTCGACGCTGGGTTGTTGAAAAATAACCACCACTTAAGCCGCTCTCGGCAAGGATATAACATTACAATATTATTACTTGAAATGTACGTGAAAAGAAATACAAACATATTTGATTAAAAATGACTTTCTTGAACAATTGGTGGCAGGATATTTTTGCAAGTCTAGGTAGGTAGGTAGGTAGGTTTCTTGCAAGCCGGTACAAATTCCGTCATATAATACTGTTTTCTTTAAAAAATCCTTTGTGGTACAAGCTTCACGGCTGTGGAACTCACTCCCAGAACATATAAGGAATAGCCCATCGATTCACACCTTTAAAAAGAGAGTTAAGGAACACTATCTGTTGCTATCCTAAAATATACTCATCATTATTAGCATCATTTTTATGTATAAGTTTATTATATTCATTTATTATATATTTATATATAGTATGTATGTATTATATTATTATATAGTATGTATTTTTAAAGTATTATATATACATTTTAGTATAGTATATATTATTGTAGTATTTATGGTTTACAGTATATTATAATTACTTATGTGCCACTTGACCTAACCCACTTTTCTCGTCACCTTACTCACATCAGGGTAGCTGGAAGAGATCTCTTTTCTTACTTAGGGATAAGCTATCCTTTGCACATCATATCTCTTGTTATATTTCTTTATGTTTTATGTATGGTGCATTAATAATAAAAATAAAATAAAATAATAAAATAGTTACCGCCGCAGTGTTTATTGTGAAGCATTGTGTGTTTCGGTTTGAAAGGCACTGTTTTAAGTTGTATGGGTAACATCCGGGTGCGAAAATCCAAATTTTATTTAGTTTTTAGCAAATAATGGGTTGATTATACATCGTGTACTTATAGCACTGAGCGTTTCAAGCATAACATATTGTGTGATCCATATGTTTTCATAAAAACTTTGATCGAAAATACTCATTTCCTTGATTTTGACTCCCAATAGCTCCATGTCTGGGAAACTGCAGGAAATAATCATTCGGAAAACAATATGAGATGAATGGGATTCTTTGCATTTTTGCATTATAAGCCACTTATAAACCTACAATGTTTAATTAGGCAAGTGCTTATGACATCAATGATTTGGGCTACTTTTTGCTAAAAATACATAAATGAATTTTGCTAGTTTGACCCAACCTTAAGTCGACGAGATTACTTGGTAAAAAAGAAATCTCACCATGATGTCCGCAGTGCAGTGCTCTGTGTGGTATTGCAATGCAAAGTTGTGGAACACACTGTATCACTTAACATCAGGTGAACGTCTTGTACGTCTCGTTCCTTGTTATAAAACTAAACTGAAAACACATAAAAATATCTATTATTATATTTTGCGATCATAGATATGTGATATCATATAGTATGTTTACGACGCGCCGCCGCTCGCGAAAACCAATTAAATAACGGCCTCTACAAATCAATTACTTTTGCTATTTTTTAGACACGATGCCAATATTTTTTTCTTTCATGTATCATCATTTTTTTCAACCACTTGGTCGATCCAGTTCACAATAAAAAAAAATCGCTACCAATAGCTTAACTTAGCTAAAATTTGTCTTGAGTTTTTTCGTAGATAAATTTTATCTGTGAAAACTTATCGTCATTAATGAATTTTAATTTAATATAGGCTTGCATTATACTTACGTTCATACTACAATTCTCAAAGAAATCTTGTTTAAGGGAATAATAATAAAAATAAATAAAGTACGTGCATGTACAAAATACTGTCATGTCATTGAAATGTCCACGAGTAAATACACCGCAAAAACCGAACAAATAAACATCTGAGTATGCGAAAAATCCATTTGCATATCGACTCATATATTCGTACGTACGACTTTATGTGGAACCCGAAATGTTCTCCGCAATAAAAATAAAATCATGCAAATTCGAACCCAAGTATGTTCGCGATAGAAAACAAAATAGCTTGTCCGTATTTGTCAGATGAGCTGATAACTTCACTGGATATACGATGATATATACCTGAATCTAAGATACACTGATTTTAAACAATGGTAATGAAGTATTAATAAAAACATCACTTATAATTAACTTACGAGTATGTAGAAAAGCTGTAGAGTATAAAGCCTCCCCCACACAGGCGCGTTATTATTGCGCGATAATATCGCAAGCGTTATTGCGATAATGCGTCCCGATTCCTTGCACACAGCTGCGTTTTTATCGCGCGATAATAACGCGCAGACGGACGAAGCGTCCCGCGTTATTATCGCGCGATAATATCGCAATCGTTATTGCGATATCCACAGAAAACAAAAGACACTAGAAGTAGCATGTGGGTGTTACCCGTGTCGCCACAAGTAGTGTTATTTACCTTACTTGCTCGACATGCACACTCAGTCGCTGTCAAAAATGCATACAATAAAGTGCTATAAAAAAAATATTAAAATGGCTCAATGCGCTGTATTAGTGTGTAAAAATCGTAGCAAGACCTATAATCGTTTACTTAGAGGGATAACTTACCATCGGTAACTTGAATTTTACTAGTTTTAAGTGTAAATACGTGAAAAATTGTGTTAAATTTTTATAGGGCTTCAAGACATTTTAAAATTATCCTTAAAATAAGAACTTTACGGTTGATTTCACATTTAATAATAATTTTCTTCTAGAAAGTTGTCATTCAACTTTCGCTACTGAGCCAGTACTGTATCATGTCGACTGTCAACATATCGATAAAATATTATCGACTTTTATTAAAACGTTCCGCGTATTGCCGTATCTGTTCAGTGCAATCTCAAGAGTTAAGAAATTCACCACTACTGTTCGCACGCTTATCCAATATCCATATTAGGAAAAAATGGTTTTTCACTACGATAATAGGCTGTAAGAAGAAAATTAAGAATTAAAAATATTACTATTTCAGTTTCCCTAGGGAGCCATTTGTAAAAGAAAAAAAATTGGTTGCCTGTAAAGTCGGTTTACTGACGATAGTTGAACGTGACAACGTCTTCTTTGTCGCTCGTTCCGCGCTCGCGAGGTAACGCCGGTAACGCTGCATGAGCGAGGTAACGCCGGATGAGTCATGTTTTTTCGTGCATGCAACCGGCTCTATCGATTTATAAGACGTTGTCACGTCAAAATGGATCAAAGCTACTGGAAGGTTTAATTGGTTCCCTTCAAAAGCATGTACAATCTGCTCCGATCATTTTTTGGAAGAGGATTTTATTGTTATGAAAAGTGGTAATAAATACATTAAAACTGGAGCAGAACCACGTAAAAATTTTTGACGTGACAACGTCTTATAATTCGATAGAGCCGGTTGCACGCACGAAAAAACATGACTCATCCGGCGTTACCTCGCTCATGCGGCGTTACCGGCGTTACCTCGCGAGCGCGGAACGAGCGACAAAGAAGACGTTGTCACGTTCAACTATCGTCAGTAAACCGACTTTACAGGCAACCAATTTTTTTAATTCATCGTGCACTGGTACGTCTATACACGTCACAAATTCAGTCATAACTAAGTAATTTAATCACAAAAATATATAGAAAGTATGACATGACATGATAAGCCTTTAGACGTCCACTGCTGGAGCTAGGTGAAGGCTTTTCTAAACTTAGACCTCCACGTACGGGATATCTCTTGCCACTAGCAACTATCTTCAGATTGCAAGTTCTGTAGCCTGTCGTACGATGTGGTTCTTGTTGTGCCCTACGCGGTTTTTACTTCAAAGTAAACATATGTACGTGTGGGGTATACGGCCCTCAGTTCTATGATAATTATAGCTTGGCCACTGTTATTTTAGCTAGCTATTGGGCTATGTTAATCACTTTGATATGGTCACCTAGATTCTTTCTAAATACGATTACTCCTTTATATTTGCTTAATAAATCGATAATCATTATTACAACAGCTATTACTTCCTGTACTTAGGTTGAAGTCTCCAAAAATGAAACATCTAACGTACAGTCAGAACGCTAACAGGACGGAATTCATTAAATATTATATTATTATTAAATATTATTTATTCCTTAAATATTTTTTTTTTACCATAATGTGTTATTTTATGTGATTTATTATGACTAGACGGAAATTAATTAAATTGTTTTAAAATTTAATTGTAATAAATTTTTTCTGTACATATTAATATAACATTGCTTTTTATTTCAACTTTGTCGATAATTTTACGATTCAAGTTAAGATGCATCACTACACTTTGACAGTTATCAAATATTGAAGTTTGTTCTTTGCCATTCAAATTTTAATCTTAACGTCATATAAACAGAGTTTCTCAAAAAAATCTTTATAAAACGAATCTACTACTGCCGATGCGGGCAATAGCGGAACTAAACATATTTGAAGTAAATTTTTGCAATATATATTGTATAGCTGTGTTAATAAGGTTGACTTTAATGGAAATATATTTTGAAAATCACGTCATTTTTTTGACCAATCTAATGTGGAGGACTATGGTGTGCGTGACTTGTAAATATGTGAGTTTAGCGACACTGGTTTCCTAAGAAGATCGTCATCATGCTAACTCTATTAGCCAATATAAAGTGATTCCTTGCTCTGTGGCGATATCTGTTTTCAGTACATTTCGTACGCCGCAATGGAAGTAGGACGCTGCGTCCGTCGTCCCACACAGGCGCTTATTATCGCGCGTTATTATCGCAACAGTGTGTAACTACTTGATCATCCTAACACAAAATGTACTGAAAACAGATATCGCAATAACGCTTGCGATAATATCGATCGATTTACTTCCATTGCGGCTTTTTCATCAAAAATATATTCAGGAAACCACTCTCCATATCCCTCTGTTGGTATCGAGAGTTCCAACACATCCATACCCCTACAGGACTGTGTATCGTTGACGTATTGTAATTTGTATATCAGTGTAATCCCACCCAAAATCTGAAGCGGAATAAAAAGGTTACTCCCATTATGCGGAGCTACAATGGTGGCCACTGAAAAGTGCCCCGGATAGCATCTGCAACATAATAATAAAAGGTAACTGCGAATAGGTTTCCCGGATAAAATTTTATTGTGTAGCATCGACAAAGGACCTGATCCGGACAAAAGTCGGGTCCGTCGTGAGGGAATCATTTGCCCGGGGAAGAGCTAAGTAGACGCCATCTTGATAATATAGATTTTGCGTATAAAAGTGAATGGGCCCGATGAGGACGTTTTGAGTGAGCTGAGGAAGGGTTGTAAAGTCCTCGGTATTTACCATCGTAAATCATGTATATTACATATTATATTCTGTAAATATCTGTAAAAGGAAAATATATCTGACTAATTGATTGGCTGACTGACAATTCACCGATATCGATATTATAGCTAATCTTGTGTCTTTTGCTTAGGGCAAAGCTGCTGATATTCAAGCGACTTTCGTATTGCACAAAAGAGTTATTATTATTATTTAACGTATGGATTTTTATAGACTCAATTACCAAAATTGCTTAATGCCTGATCCATTTAACAGATAGACTTTTTGTATTAGGTGGCATTTTAAGCTAAAACAAATAGATCAATGAGTCATTCTATTTGTGATCAATAAATCTTTATATGCGCCCTCATGACCATAGTGTATCATTGTAAGACTTGTGTCATATATGGCAAATAAAATAAATAGCTACTTAAATAAAAAAATAGTTTTCTCGCTTTAATGCGGTAAACGATCATTTTAAGCTATTTTTAGTGACCTGCAGTTTAAAAACTATAGTAAAGACAATTACTTTCAAATTTAAACGTCACCTATTTTCGTTTATAAACAGAAACACGATTGAATGATATTTTTTAATATAAATTTATCCCAAAAGTTGCTCCAAAATCTATCCAATGACACTCAGAAATAAATTTTTGGTAACTGGCTTAGTTGTTTAGTAATTAGGTTAAAATTTGTTTTCCTATTCTATTCAGAGTGAGAAAGACAAAAATAAAATCAGTGTATTCTTTGCAGAGGTATTGCTTGAATACAACTAGGATTGTAAAGTATACAACTTGAAAAACATGTGCAAGGTTATAGAAAAATGTTATTTAACAGTAACATCCGATCATAAGAAATTCAAAAATAAAGCTCTCAAAGTATCCGAATAAAACTAACAGACTTGGCGAAGAAGTGTTTTGCTGTCAATATGTTTCACGCGATAGTGCTCCCTGTTACTTAGCACTAAACGCCAAAATGCTGTGAAACAATTTGCCACAGTGTAATATAATGCACCATCTTTGTCCTTAGGTATGAAGTATCAAATATAATATATAGTACATAATATGATTTAAAAAATAAGCTTAAATTAAAAATTAAAACTAGGTATAAAATTAAACTATATCTAAATTAAAAACTACATACTTATCTAAAATAAAAATTACAAATTAAACTAAAAAAAAATGTTAAAACAAATTAATCTAGTAGACCGCTGTCAGAGGGAATTGTTCCCAAAATGCTAGCCCCATTGCCTCGTTGTATCGCGATACTAATTCGCTGGGCAAAGTAGAGGCCAGCATTTTGGTCACGCGTTGCATCGACCAGGCGTAAAGAAATTTCTTTAAAAACTTTCTTTGCTCCCGGTCCCCACGGTCCCATAGTTTCGACCCCAATAGGCTCAAATATGTACCCACTGTCCAGGGATACATATTTGCGCCTCTTGAGGTTTTCAGCGGATTCAGCCGCTGCACCAGCCCTAATTTGGGTTCCAGGAAGATGGGACGGTGCAAGTGTGTCAACACAAGTCGCATCCCACACTAAAGGCCTTCCCATCTTCCATGGAATCAGGGTCATTCCGTACGGTCTCTTACCATCGCTACGCACTAGACCGCTCGGTTCAAGAACGGCCGCACAGTTAGCGGTGGTAAGGGCACGGCGGATGATATCGTTAAGGCTGGCGTGTCGGGGAATCCTACCTGCGCTCCTCGCACAGGAAAGACCGTGGTGACCGAGTTGGTCGACGACAACATCTTTGTCCTTGATATACGATACTAAAGATATCATACAAGAACTTCTTCCGTGTACGGCGGGATTCTTGCAGGAATTGTTTTTTCTCACGGAATGTTCGTTATCAACGACAATATCGGGGTTCTGTATCGGTTAGTTCTACCACAAATATCTACAAATTATGATCACCATTGTCTAAAAAATTGTACAAAAACGTGTTGATTGTTAACATAACCTAAGGTAATGGGAAGCATTTGTTACTGAAAATAAATAAATAAATTATATAAAATTTTTCGTAATCGATATGAGTTCTTAAAATTACATATTAAACTCATCAACAAACTAGTAAATAAGTATGGAACCAAGTTGCCTCACTCTGTCGACTACTCAGAAAGATAGAGATGATACTAACTTCTAACTATTTGCCACCTATCTACCTATCTGACTAAGGACTTAATCGAATCTGTGACTTTTTGGTTTCAGTCTGCTCTTGAATGAACGAGCAATTAATTACTTATATTTGAATTTAAAAATTGGTTGTCTGTAAAGTCGATTTACGGACGATAGATTTACGTGATAACGTCATAATCATAATCGTAATCGTTATCATAATCGTAATCATAATCATAATCGTTATCGTATAGTTATCGTAACCAAAATCATAGTCATAATCATAATCATTATTTTATGTAATTTTTATCGTGCCTCTCTATCGCTTGTTGCGCGCTCTCGCTTGCACGCACATGCTCAGGTGGAACGTTACGCGGAACGGTACACTTTTTCATTAGTGCTGCTGGTGTTCATCAATTAATTAAACGTTATCACGTCAAAAAATGTTAGCTAAAGTGTCTACAGGCGGTGGTGTATCATCGGTGTTAGTACCATAAATTATCTCTGTCTACGCGTTATACCTGCTTCTATTTCCTAGTTGGAACAAAGTGTTCAACTCACCCCGCGTTGCAAAAACAATGAATTGGTTATACTTTACAGTTTCCATGGTTTTGCCTGTTCCATTATTATACGCGATGGAGCCATAAATTCTGTAGATTGTTTTAAAACAAATAAATGTAACAGCTTTATGTAAGGCGTTCGTAAATTGAACCTCATCATTACCTGTTTAGGCAACGTATTAATTTTATCCAACCAAGGCTCCGCCTGAAAATCAGCGCTGTGTGCTCCCATGCTTATATAGGGCACACAACACCATGCTGAGTTGGGGCCTTTTTCCGCGGGTTGTGCCACATGTGACAGGCGGTGTCTGGTGCTTCCCTCATTTGGGCAATTATTGGTATTTGTTGCCCGAGTGGGGGAATCTTCAGGCATCGTTTTAGTACGTAGGTGTATTGTTTTGTTACACGTGGCATAATTTTCTGCGAAATAAAGTTTTTTCTTTCTTTCTTTCTTTCTTTATAAATTAACAATAAACTACTAATGAATTAAAAAAACTTCTTGACTTGATGATACATCCCGCAGTCGAAGGTATTTTCGTACATCTCGGAAGGGGTGATTACCTAACGATTTCTTCACAGGTAAAGGAACGTTGAATCACGTTTTTGTGAATGGGTGGTAAATAACAGCTGCTGAAGACTTTTACCCGATAGAAATTCAGTAAACCTTATAATACCAGAGTAAACAGTCTGGTTTAGTATGTAAGTAATGAAAGATTTTTGAACAACATCCCCCTAAAGTTTCGTTAGTAATAATATGTATGCAGTGATAAGCAGGTATTGTTTTATACTAGGTACATTAAAAATGGTCAAAATTTAGGCGGAAGTATCCAGCTAATCCTAAAGTTGCCTGGTAGAGATCTCTACCAAGAAATAAGGCCGCCTTTGGGGTCTACTGTTTTGAATACTATTACGCTTCTGTTATGGTTTTCGACATGGTGTGCAAATAAAGAGTAAAATAAATACTTCTCGTTATTTTGCAATTTAAAACAGTTTGTATTTGAACCTGTGCTATCACTCGTGTAATGTATGTATAGGTAAAGACAAATTAACTATCTCAAAACACATTGTATATCCAGGTATGTTCTGATTGTTTGCATCTGAAAAGATTTCCAAACTAAGTCAACATAATATAATCTGTACAGAAAAATCGGCCAAGTGCGAGTCGTACTCGAGGACAAAGGGATCCGTACCATAATCTATATAACGTAGCGAGATGATAATGCAGAAGCCAGAACTCTAAATAATACCCTACACTACTACTAGTATACAAGTACAGTAATATTGGGAGTTCTAGATCATCGACCAAAAATGAGCAAAAAATCACTTTTGTTATATACCCTTTCATTTTTATTTTATTCTATTTTTTAGTATTTGTTGTTATAGCAGCAACGGAAGTAAATAAAATAAATAAATAAATATATACGGGACATTTTGCACATCGCAATCTAGCCCCAAAGTAAGCGATAACTTGTGTTATGGGTGATAGATGACTGATAAATATACATACATACTAATATACATAAATATAATATATTGAAAAACACCCAGACACTGGAAAACATTCACGCTCATCACACAAACATTTACCAGTAGTGGGAATCGAACCCACGACCTCCAGCACAGACGGCAGGTTCGCTACCACTACGCCATTCAAGTGTGTTAATATCACGGTTCAAGATATACAGCTTCGTGACAGACGGATGGACGGACAGACAGTAAAGTCTTAGCAATAGGGTCCCGTTTTTATTATCCTTTTGATACTGAACCCTAAAAACCGTGTTGCAGTAGTATAGATTTCCTTTCATCACTCTTGAAAAGGCCACCAGGGTAAACACTCCTAGCAATACATTTTGGAAAAATACGGGTTCGAGCCCGAATCGGTTACGGCCACTGGTTTTACATGAAAACGTCTTTAAAGGCCGACGAAAATAAATCAGTAGTCTTAACCGAACACATTTATTATCCCTTATTTATTAAGGTACACGGAAAAGGAGGTCCTAAGGAGAGCCGCGTAAAAACGCCCTCGGGTCTTTTCTCACTTCAAATTACAACTCGCCTGAATTTCGTCCAATTCACTCTGCTAGTTTTGGTTAGGACAACGAAACTTTGCTTGAAATAATAATAGCATAGCATTATTATGGCAAAATATTTGAAAAACACTGCTATTCTAGCTTAACAAGACGGATATTTAAACCTTTTGATAAATCAATAAAAAAGGTCTGGTCAGACATTAACATAACCTAATTTGACAGAAATGAATTTGAAACTGATTTTGTTGTTTATAAGGATCGAAATACTCTATGGAATCAAATAAGGCATCAGTCTGTACAATAGCTTCAAGAGGTAAGTACCGGGAAATTGCGCTAAACGGCCTTGAAGGCAATAGCTTCTTTTATAAGTACTAGAGAAGTTGTAATTCTCCTATATCATATTAATTAATGTATGAAAACAAATAGAAAACACCCAGACAATGTAATTTCAATGCAATTCCAGACAATAGAATTTTTCATGCTCATCACACAAACATTTTTCTAAATGTGGCAATCTAGCTCATGATCTCCGACGCAGACGGCAAGATCGATAATAATCTGTCGTTTATTAACACTATATAAAATAAATAAATAGAATAAAAAAGCCTTTATTCTGATACGCTACAAAATATATCGTTACTACAGTTGCGATTCACATAATTTGAATTTCATAATATTATTTGTGTAGAAATTATGATTTTTGTGATACATTATTATTAGTTATAATTTATTTTAATTTTAATACATTTAAATCATACATGTCAGTATGATATTAAGAGATGTTTTGGCTTTTTGTTGATTAATATTATGTCATCATTATCCAATCACATTAGTCATGGTATAATTTATTTTCGCGTAAGAGTCGCCTCTACGGCGTAGGCCTCCCCCAAGTCTCTCCACAGCTTTCTATCTCGAACTTTTTGCTTAAACACTATATAGAGTAGACTAAGTAAATGTGCAAATATAATTAATAGTAAATGAAAACGAGGGGATAAACTTTAAATGACAGACCAAATATAGAATGGGCAAGGCCAAAGTTTGAGACAATCTTTCTCATCAGAGCGGCGTGTTCAGAGCACAAAACTCGCAACAATGTCTCATTGTGATCCACTGGTTGAATACTTATCTTAAAACTCCTCCACAGACAATGTTACGAAGGTTTTCTCGCGGCTTTCTTCAAATGAATGCTTTAATATTCATTGTCTCATGTCTGCCTTGCTTGCATATTAAAACAAAAATGGGATTTTTTGCGTATAGAAAATATGCAGCGACAAAAGATGTGGAATGATAATTATTTTTTGGCGTACAGTTTTCAAAACGCATATTGTAGATAATAACAATAACTTAATAGTAAATGCGCAAATGATAGTTAATAGTAAATGAAAATGAGGTGTTATTTTTTTAAAACCTCAAGGGTTTTAAAATATCAAAAACGATAAATATTTTTTAAGAGGACGTGACAAAATATAACCATTTCCTGGAGTGGTCCGAAACATCATGCAAATGCAATTCCCTCTGACAGCGGTCTACTAGATTAATTTTTTTTTTTTTTTTTAACATTTTAGATTAATATGTAGTTTTTATTTTAGATAAGTATGTAGTTTTTAATTTAGATATAGTTTAATATTAAAAAATTATTTATTTATATACCTACCACTAATTACGATTTTTTTGTGAAATAAATTAAAAGTGCAATGATTAGTTTTAACATCTGGCCCTGGATTGTGTAAGACTATTCATAGTATATAGTATTCAGTAGTATACTATTAAGTATTCATCGTAATCGGAACCAAATTCTGCCCGTTAATTGGTTCGCTGATTAACGTTAGCCAATCGGCGGTCAGAGTTTGCTAACGATTACGATAACCATCAATACGTTTTTCTTACGCAATCAGACCCGGTCACGACATTTACAACGTGCACTGTACAAGTAAAACTGTAAATGTTCAAAAAATAAAACAATACCAATTAATTAATAAACGTAGTTACCTATAAACCTCTGCGATAGGTCGAGCAAGCCACGAACATCGCTGCTATTGGGCGCACCTCAGCGTTTTTGCCGATTGCTATCGGCCCGCTTATTTCGGGATAGTGTTTTACGACCGTATTAAGTTCCCGATCCAAATTGGGCCCGCCTTTATTACCGTACGTATAAAGATGATGGAAAATACCCGCTTGAATTTATTCGGATTAGGCACGTTTCCGCTAAATTGGAAAATATCCAAAATTACTCGCATCTTGCCGGTATTAAAATGTTTATGCCTGTTTTCCGTTTACGATCTTTTTGTTGTTTCATCACGAAGAAAAAGAAGGATTGTTCAAAATGTAAATGTTGGGTTAGGTCAACTAGTTCTATGGGTGGTAAGACACTAGTGAAAATCTTATGGAAAAAAAATATCTGTGTTTTTCTAAGAACATCTTGCGAAAATAAGCATTTTGTTAAGTACTTTTTAGCCCGATCCCCTAATCGAATCTAAGACTTCATGATCCGTGTAACGACGCCTGTTAACCAAGAAGTCTAGAAGGCTAGAATTTTCGCTCCGATCAAAATCAGAGGCAGTATAATAAATTATGGTGGCTGAGCGAATTCTCCTTGACAGCAAATTCTGACGGAACAAAATTGAAATTTCACGTGATTTCAGGGAAAATCCTTGGCGCAGGTCTCGATTTGCATCCGGTTACAGTGCTGTACTATATATTCGTAGACAGAGCATTGAGATGAAGGTAGAGCAAGCAATAAATAATAAGTTATCGTCATTCAAAAAAATCTACACTAATCTACACTAATCTACACTATCTACACTAATCTACACTAATATTATAAAGAGGAAAGATTCGTATTTTTGTATGTAACGAATAAACTCAAAAAGTACTGGACCAATTTTAATCATTCTTTTTTCATTAGAAAGCTACGTTATCACTGAGTAGCATAGGCTATATTTAGTCCTAGATTACTATAGAAATCTTTAGAAATTCCTATTAAAACCAACCGAAGGTGTAAAAAAATAAGCCATAAAATGTCTTTCATCGCATACGCTGCGAAGAGTATTAATGATAAGACAAAAAAATGTTCGACAAGATTATAGAATCTATCAATATCTACAAAAAACTTCGCGAGACTATGTGTCTTACTATTGTAGTTACGTCAATATAACTCCTTTTCTACATTTAACAAATTGACAGAAATGCCGATTAAAATCAGACCGTGTTATCCATACCATTTATATATTTTTATCCAAATAAATAATTTAATATTCAAGACTGTCTCAATACCTTTTTGAATTATTGAAATCGGAGATTCCATTCAAAAGATATCATGAAATTAAAATAAAAATACATGCCGGCGGCGGCCGCCACGCAGCGCATCGAGTCCCGCGGTTCCGCGGATCCCGATAATACCAACTAATTTGCCCATATCTTTTAAAAGGTTACAGTTCCCTTTAAAAACATCCTTTGCCCTAACAATAAATAAATCCCAGGGACAAACTTTTTTCATAGTTGGTATCGACTTAGGGAAAGAGTGCTTTTCCCACGGGCGATTGTATGTGGCACTTTCTCCAGTAGGATCTCCTGAAAATCAATACGTTTTGTTGCCACCTACAAATACCACAGCCAACGTTGTGAATAGGGAGGCTTTAAAATAAGCATACAATTTTTTTCTAATTTAGTGATTCATGGTCGTTTTAAATAACATGCTTATAACTTAAATATCTGTACCTATTTATGTCTGCCCGTGCGAAGCCAGGACGGGCCGCTAGTATTTTATAAACACGCTTCTATACGGTAACTTTTCAGGAAACCCTTGGATTTGATACCCATGTGCATTAAAATAACAAGTCCGCATCCTTGTGCGTTTCGCCATATTGGATTAAAAATGACGTCACACAGCAATCCAAACTAAACGTATACATTTTCAGCTCAATCGGTTGAAAATATCTGCTTCAGAATTGAGTTGAGAAACAGAAATTAAAAATAATACACATGTGAATAATTACACTTAACAGTTCTATAAGTCGCGTGGTTTTGAAGTAACAGTAGTTATAGGTACCGATCGTTGCAACCCCTTTTTGCGCCCAACTACTGGGCACGGGTCTCGTCTCAGAACGAGAGGGGTTTGGCTATATCCCACTACGTTAGCCAAGTGCAGGATCGTGCACCTTTGAGAACATTGTGGTGAACTCTTATTTCCTCACGATATTTTCCTTCACCGCTGAGAAAGTGATATTTAATTTCAAAACTCCGTAAATTCGATCGCAATAAGATTCGATCTCGAACGAAGATTCGAACTCCCGGCCACATGACGAGAAGCAGAAGTCAGAATGAAATATTACCCGGATAGCGTTGCTTTATAAGACATACAAACATAATTATCATTCCAATTTATATTATAATTTTTTACGTAAAATATAATCTATCTCTAAAAAATCGGCGATTTATTCAAAAACTTCGTACATTTCAAACTAACTATTTCAGTCCTCGCAAACGGTATTAATCAGCGATGACTATTGACACTCATTAGACATCCGTTCAATCAATTTCAGCGCTAATGCTGTTGGAACTAAGTGCATTTTAGTGTAATTGTTTCACCATAATGAAACTATATTGATACACACCGTCCATTTTAGGCTCCCGATTTGAATACTAACTACTTCTGATATTTGCAATTCCATGCTAATATTTGTCCCTAATACCTGTCCAATATACCAAATGAAACACAATATCTCATCTATATTGAAGTGACTCAAATTATGATTTTGTCATTGTAATGAATGAAATAAAATTTTCACTTTACAACACCAGTTGATGGATTTTTGTTGCGGAGTCCCAGATGAACACTAAGGTAGATGAACACTAAGGTAAGGTAGTATCAGCAGCGGGGCTAGACAAAGTCACAAGCGTTTGGCGTTAACGCTAGTCGACAAAAATGTATGGACAAAACAAATGACTGTAGAAAAACCACGATAATAATTAACTAAACACGCTGTGTTTGATACTGTCGGCTGTCAATTGTCAAGCGAAGTACGCTAAAGTTATCTACAGGGTCCGCGAGAACGCCAGCGAGCGTTCAAGTTAGCGTAGGTAATTCAAACACAGCGTGTTTAGTAATTATTATCGTGGTTTTTCTACAGTCATTTATTTTGTCGACTAGCGTTAACGCCAAACGCTTGTGACTTTGTCTAGCCCCAGTGATGTTTCAAGTTTACAATGCAACATCTCGGTAATCACTGCATCTGACACAGGCGAGCGTATCACTAAAATCTGGCCGAAATCTTTCTCTTCTCGTCATTCTTTCCTATAAAAAACTTTTCGCAGTACAAATATTATGTTAAGTAATACTGCGAGTTTTGTCTGTAATTTTGAAATAATGTCTGGCTATAATTTTTCACATTAATAAAGTGAAACGTTTTAAAACAATGTAGCGACATGACACTGATGTCGCTACTATTTGAAATAGCTGCACCGATTGTAAAGAAATTTTTACGGCTAGATGTCTATTTTACTGCAAATATTTAGATTTTTTTTGTCCCGGTAAACAAAATAGATTTAAGATTAATGCAATGATATAATAACATAAATTGGTATATAATGATAACTCGATTACATGTAAATGAAACTCTTATTTCATCAGTCATTCAAATTCCACAATGTAAATAAGACGTTTAGAAAAAACGGAATAGGAATTACGCAAACATAAGCTATAGGCGTAGAAAAAAAGAAAACAACGACACACTGAAAAGAATTTCAAATAAAATCTCATATAAAAAGTGAACATTTCTCAAAGAGAATGAGGGGCTCATCCCATTCTTTGTGCTCAGCTCGGAAACCAATTTAGAGTTGCAATATCAATAATCAATTGGTGCATCCTTGGCGCTTGTTCAAGTCTATTACGATACGATATAAGTACATTCAGACGCAGAATGGATCCGCAGATTTATGTGTTCCTTATGCTAAACGTAATGGGTGGGGGCATTAAGATAATATTATTGTCTACTATTTTTACGACAAAGTTGCATTTTATGATTTTAAAAATGTATGCGAATGCTCGTGGCTTTACTCACGTTACCCCCTATTTTTCCCCTTAGCGGTCTCCTCCCAGAGATTTACATGTATTCGAGACTTTTAGCCCAATCCGTCCCATGGATTAAACTGTCTGTTGATAGATAAATCGGTCACTTAATGTGAAAAAAGTAAAGTATAAAAGCTATCGTTAACTTTTATTACGTATTGCTTACTTTGGGGCTATATTGCGACGGTGTGTAATGTCCTGAAATATTTATTTATTCTTCCAACTTGTTACTTAGTCTGATTCGATAACCGGGCGTGACAAACGAACGAAAACGACAACAACAGCTATGATACATATTTGGCAATGCCGTATCAGACGCTGGCGAAGTAAATAACCTTCGCAGGTAATTTGTGAATTGATTCCCGGCGCCGGCTTGGCACCGGATCGGCCGCAATCCTCCATTGTGTCCGGCGCTCCGGGCATTTGCATCAGCGTAGATGAGGACGCTCTTAGGCTTAGTGCAGGTGCGAGGCGAAACGGTGGGCTAATTTTATATTCCGTTTTAGACTCACGTGTGGGAAAAGAAAGTGTCGCTTCATCTACTGCCAGTGCTGTCGAAACTTAAAATATCTTAGAATAGAATATAATAGAATAGAATAGCCTTTATTGACAATCAAATATTTACAATTTTACTTATATCTATGTATGTGTTAGTTGGTTAGTTCACTTTTTTAATGATATTACTATATTATGTATTTAGCTTATTAGTTATCTTAGGAGTTTATTTTAGGTTTATAAGTAAATATATTATTATTGTGACACCGGTATTTGATCGTCTTGCTTTTTAGCAAAGGCCTCCCCCAGATTCCTCCACAGATCTCGATCGTGCGTTTTCCTCCTCCATAAAGTTCCTGCTGTCGCTCTCAGGTCGTCTTCCCATCTTCTGAATGGTCTTCCCCTGCTCCTTTTGCCTTCTCTTGGATACCACTCCGTTATGTCCTTGGCCCAATTTTCTCTCCTATTTCTAATTAGGTGACCAGCCCACTTCCATTTAAGTTTTTTAATAGTGTAAGTTATATCTTTTATATTTCTTCTTTCTCTGATGTTTTTGAGGTTCATTTTATCTTGTCTCTTTATATTGAGCATGCTTCTTTCTAAATTGTGTTGACATGTTTCTAGTTTCTTTAAGTTTTCCTTAGTTAGGGGCCAAGTTTGGCAACCATAGGTCTTGCAGGGAAGGATACAGGAGTTGAATGTTTGACTTTTTAGTTTCTGTGGTATAAGTGGGTTTTTAGTAATTTCTTTTAACGACCAATATTTCTTCCATGTTGCTTCGACCCTGTTCTGTATTTCTTTCGAGGTAAGGTCATTTGGAGAAATAATTTGACCGAGGTATGTGTATTGGTTTACATAAGAAATGATATTATTGTCAATTGTAATTGGAATTTTAGCGCGGTTAGTCATAAGTTTGGTTTTTAAGCCGTTCATATGTAGTCCTACTTTTTTGCTTTCCACTACTAATTGTTCTAGCATGTCTTGCAGATGCTTCGGGTTGTCAGAGATTAGTATCAGGTCGTCGGCAAACCTAAGATGATTAAGTAAGACTCCATTAATTTTAATACCGTAATTGTTCCAGTCTAGGTTCTTAAATACATGTTCTAGAGTTGCCGAAAAAAGTTTGGGTGATAAGGGATCCCCTTGTCTCACGCCTTTTTTGATCTCAAATGTATCGCCTACCCTTTCTGTCTTTACTTTTGCTGACATTTTTTTGTAGATTTTCATAATTAGTCTGATGTATTTTTTGTGTACTCCCTGATTGAGTAGCGCTTCCCAAATCTTTTCATGTTTTAAAGAGTCAAATGCCTTGTTATAATCAACAAAGGCAAGATAGTATGGCATAATGTATTCATTGCATTTTTCTATTAGTTGTTTGATAGTATGAATGTGGTCAATTGTTGAAAAACCACTTCGAAAACCAGCTTGCTCTTTAGGCTGGTTCTCATCTAAGACCTTAGTGATTCTGTCAAGTATAATTTTAGAAAATATTTTATAAAGATTAGACATTAAGCTGATAGGTCTATAGTTGCTTATATCATCTCTGTTACCTTTTTTATGCAGTAGAACAATCGTTGATGCAGTCCATTGAATTGGAACTTCCTCCTTGTCTATAATTTCGTTAAATAGCTGTAGTAATGCCTCTTGTATGATATGAGACGTAGCTTTTAAAATTTCGTTCGAAATTCCATCTTCTCCTGGTGATTTTCCATTTTTTTGGGAGTGTATGGACTTTAATATTTCATTTTTCATTATTGGAGGAATTTGATGTTCATCTTTGTTGTATTGCAAATTTGGAGTAGATGGTGAATTATTGTCACTATAAAGATTGCGATAGAAATCCGTTGCAGATTTTAGAATTTCCAATCTTTTTGTGTTACTTTTCTTTTGTTTATGATCTTTTAGTTTTGGTATCCAGCCTGTGTTTTCGTCTAGTTCTTTCATTGCTTTTTTGATGCCGCCTGTGGTTTCTATGTGATATACAATTCTATCTAACCTTGTCTTTTGTCTATGTTTTCTGATATTTTCATTTATTTTTTTACTTATACTAGAAATTTCTTTCCTGTCCTTTGGTTTTGTGTTACACAATATTTTTCTTCTCAGTATCAGCTCTTTTGCTTCTCTACCTATCTTATCTCTTTCCGATTTAACTTGTGTGTTTTTATGGTCTACTTCCTTTAAAGATTGTTCTAAGATATTATATTTTTCCTGTATAGTATTAGTTTTACTCATTTTCGTCCGTAATGTACTTTCTATATAATTCAGTATGAAATCCGGTATTGGCAGTGTAACGTGATGTTTGGTGTTTTTCATATTTTTCCTAGATTTTCTTACAGGTTTTCCATGAAGTTTCCCTCGTACCATCCGATGATCAGTATTAAAGTTGAATTTATTGATGGCACTGACATCCATGAATAGTTTTGGGTGGTTCGTCATAATAAAGTCTATTTCGTTTTTTATTTTGCCATTTGGGGAAATCCACGTCCATTTTCGGTTTGGTTTTTTCTTGTAGAAGGTGTTCATAATGAATAGGTTATGCTCCTGTGCGAAATCCACAAGTCTTTGGCCATTATTGTTCCGCTTTCCAGTTGTATAAGGCCCAAAAAGTTTTCTCCCAATATCAGACGATTTCCCTATTTGACCATTGAAATCACCCATTACAATTACTGTGTTGTGTGTAGTTTCCATCGTGGAGTTCAATTGGTTATAGAAAGAGTCTTTAGTTTCATCATTTGTAGTTTCTGTTGGTGCATATACTTGAACAATTGATATGGGGTGTTTATGACCAGGTAAGTGTATGTTTAAAACTGCTATTCGGTCTGAAATTCCGATGAATTCTAGTATCCCATTTTTGAGATACTTTTTCACCAAGAAGCCAATGCCATATTGTCCAGGTATTTCTTAAAATATCTTAGTGCTGGTAAAATTTAGCCTTGTATCTTTCAAAAGAGCCATCTATGTGAGGGCATTAAAAGGGGTTGACACAATGAATCTTTAACTTCAGCGTTTCGTAGCTTTCATCATCATCATCCCGGGCCACCTTCGAAACGAAGTTTGGCAGTGAACTTGTGTAAAGCCCCTATATCTTTTGCCACCTTTTTGAGTGTGGGTGGCCAAGACCTGTCGGGCGTCGATCCCCTTACGTCATCTAACCATTTACCTATGTACGTTGGCGACCTGGAAATATATTTTTCCGGCCATTTTCATCCTAAAATCAATTTTGAATTATTGATCTTTTCGCTGTAAATGGCCAAAGCATTTGTAGCTTTACAGTGCGGCAAAATTTATGCCTAAAAGTCACTCATATTGTGTACCACTTCTTAGACATGTCGAAGTAATTTTGGCTGCGATCTTGTCCTTATCTCCGGAGTTAAACAAAGGGGACGCGCTAACTGATGGCGAGGTCTAGACTTTAACCGAGTCAATTATTGTCTTTTGGAAGGTGAATTTGGGGAAGTTTATTATGATTTTGTGGTAAGTTCGGCGAAAGGCGGAACTTATTTGCCCCTTTGGAACTCTGAGATGTGATTATTAAAATGGTCTAAAAGATTACGTCTCAAACTTACCTTTTCAATACCTTCAACTCCTTCAACCAAGGTTTTGCCTTTTATTATTGTGTCAATTAATTTTATATTGGGCTTAAAAGAATTCACATAAGGTTAAAAACCATACCAAAAGAGGTACGATCAAGCGACTAACCAGTTCCTGTATCTGGCCCACACTTGTTGTCGAATTCTAATCCTCCACTATAAAATATTAATAAAAAACATATCTCGTGTATATTATCCTATTACGATAAGTCATGAAAGTAGAATAGCAAAAACACTTATACTAAAAGTATTTTATATCTATTCATAAAATAACCCGAAGATATAAAAATATTTTTTCATCATATTATTATTTTCGTTACCATTTTCTGTATTCGTATAAGTAGGTATGTACGAATTCGCAGTATCGCAGAATCAACTTTATGCGCGAAGTTTCTCGGAATATCTCCACGAAACTAATTCATATGCTAAATAAAAATATTCCCCGTGTCTCTGTGAGCCCAGGCCTGCGTTCATGAAACGATAAATAAACCTCGTAACCGCTGAAAAGACTGACTTTTAACAGACGTACCAACTCGGTTGGTTGCTTAACTTTGTGAAGATGGAGGTTACTATGTACCTGTACGTTTCAGAGTGTAAAATATTTTGGTGATAAACTACGCCAGCAAAATACGGCTTGAAAACAGTAAAAAGAAACTCTCTTACCCGAAGGTTTTTTCACCATGTTTTTCTTTACCCTAAAATTAAGCAGGATAGATTAATTTGTTTTGCTGTAATCCGCTACTTGAAAGGATTCTGTATGGTACAATATGCAGGAACACTGCCCACATGAAACACCACACACAATTTTCCAACACTTTCTTCGACGCACGTTTCGTCCCGAACCGGGACATCCTCAGGAGATGTTGACTTCACAATGCGAAATCGTAGAGACCACGACGCTCTACGATTTCGCATTGTGAAGTCTCCTGAGGATGTCCCGGTTCGGGACGAAACGTGCGTCGAAGAAAGTGTTGGAAAATTGTGTGTGGTGTTTCATGTGGGCAGTGTTCCTGCATATTGTACCATACAGAATCCTTTCAAGTAGCGGATTACAGCAAAACAAATTAATCTATCCTGCTAATTATGGATTTCCGCAAAATAACGCCTGCTTCCATTCAATACCTAAAATTAAGCGCAAAGTAATGTCTTCCAAAAAAAAATTGATACTTTACTACACTGCCTGCAGAGTTCATCCGGGTTGGATTTAGTTCTACCGTAGTGTCATGTAATTTTACCGTAACTGTTCTTCGGTTTGGAAGGCACTGTAAACTGACTTTAGTTCTGGACAAAATAATACTTTACAACTGATGTCTCAATGTTATCTGCATAGTGCAGTGTGTTTTGGCATTGCAATGTAACGTCCTGGAACGCACTGCATTTATATTTCACATCAGACGAAAACCTTGCTCGTCTTATGAATTCTTCGTTATTAAAAAAAATTGGTTGTCTGTAAAGTCGGTTTACGGACGATAGATTTACGTGATAACGTCATAATCTCTATCTTTCTATCGTTTGTTTTATCGTGCCTCTCTATCGCTTGTTGCGCGCTCTCGCTTGCACGTTCAGGCTCAGGTGGAACGTTACGCGGAACGTTACTATTTTTCATGTGTGTTATTTGTAATGTTATGCTGTCTGTAGAGACAGCATAACAACAATACAATAGAATTATTATAATGCATCTACATGAATTATAATAATTCTATTGTTGGACGTAGGTATAACCTTACTTTGGTTTCCAAAAAAAATATCCTCAGACAATATCGATCAAAACAAGTTGGTATCTCTGCTATAGGTAAGTTATAACTGACATAAACACGGTGCTATATCTTTATTGCTCAAGTCTAATAGCTATGCAGGCTTAAGAAACTTTGCCGGTAGTGATACTCTGAAGTATGAAGGATATTAGCTTTGCACATATCGATTTTGAAGGATTATATTTTATTCGTAACAATTCTGTTGATACCCGACTGATTTTGACGATTCTGTCAATACAGTATGTCCTGTTACATTAATTAATTACCTTGACCAAAATTTCTAACATTTATCACACATGTTATTAAGAATTCTTTAAATGTAAAAGTGTAATGTTCAGTTTCGTAAAAGATATCTAAAAACAAACATTCTGAAAGTAGTTACACAGGATAGGAAAGTAAAGCTAGGTCAAGTCCAAAACCATTAAAGAAAAAATCTTTCCAGACAAAACCTTAAAGGCCATTGACAAGAATAAAGGTGGAAACAAATTGTCGCATAAGCGGTTTTGTATTGCACACGTTTTCTTTTATGAGTAGAGAAGAATGTCGTCGGGATGCCGACTCTAAATTGCTTTAGCGGTAGGCACTATGTGACTCTTGACTTAAATGCCCACGTCTTTTTAGTTTTAAACTAGAATGAACACCCGTCAATTTTCTTGTGGAATCATCTAGTGTGAAGCATGTTGGAAACCGAAACCTTGGGTTTTAACATTATTGATTGTTTCACTTTCTTATTATTGTTATTCAGTAATAACATTCAATTTTTTCAAAAATTAAGCTGAATAAAGTTTTGTAAATATTTAGTGTAAAAACAGTTTATTTTGCATTACTTTGTTTCGATTTTCGGGCAAGATTATAGGGCAGGGTACCTACTGAAGAAGTGATATCTCAGGATGACGAGCATAGTGCAGTATAATGTATGCTATATACAAAACAAGGACTGCATCGGAACAAGCGTATCATATAACATCAGGAGAACGTAACGTCTTGCTTATCCCCTTTCCTACAAAAAAGTATTTGAAGAGTTAAAAAACCTATTGATTTCATCAGTCCCTGACAATCGCATGCAAATCCACTCCGGCGTTATATTCGAAAGTTTCGGGAACACGCTCCGAAAATTCCACCAACCGGGCAAGTATTGTTCTCCGGAGACTTCGGTATGGCATCGGAGTTTTCCAAACGACTTGCGAGTTCCCGAATACAGCGACACTTTCGGTCTGAAAAGAAACTGGCGGTTATTTTACATTTCGCCTCACCTGAGGATGGGTTCTTTTGTAGTGTGCGATCGTGCGGAATTGCACAGCGCGCACCGCTTTGTGAGAGCTCCGTGAATTTACATCGCGATAAACAGAATACGGTTTTCGACAACATTCCGATTGTCGTATGAAATCTAAATTGGCTCGCACTCTGTTTGTTGTCGCTCCGCGCGAACATTTTGAAACCAAGCAAATATCAACGGCTCTGGCTTAGATTTTATGCAAAAAGTCCGCCGAGAGTTTTGCATAAAAATAATGTTTGGGTGCTTTTATTTTTTGGTGACAGGACGGTTCTGCGCTGCTGAAATGGAATGGTAATAACGATATACGAACGCCCGCCGGACTACGCCGGACACTACACTGTGACTGACAGGAACCCTAGCGTCATTTTTATGTAAATAGAAGAATATGTAATTTTGTATCGATTTTACAAAGTCTTCCCTTTCACATGCATGGCATGTCTCCACTAATCGCGACCAACTGACTGATCTGCGGGGCTAGACAAAAACACAGTCGTTTGGCTTTAACGCTAGTCGACAAAAATGTATGGGACAAAACAAATGACTGTAGAAAAACCAAACACGCTGTGTTTGATACTGTCGGCTGTCAATTGTCAAGGAAGTACGAAAGTTATCTACAAGGTCCGCGAGAACGCCAGCGAGCGTTCAAGTTGTCGTAGATAATTATCAAAAACAGCGTGTTTAGTACTATTATTATCGTGGTTTTTCTACCGTCATTTGTTTTGTCCATACATTTTGTCGACTAGCGTTAACGCCGAACGACTGTGACTTTGTCTAGCCCCGCTGTTTACGCATAACTCAATCCACTATACCAATTGTATTGATATATTTTGGCATACAGAAAACAAAGTTAATGTAGTCATATTGTACAATTTTTGAACAACAGCATCCTCTACGTTAACATAAAGCTAGCAAATGGGAATCGAATCTTTTGCATCTCTATTACTCTCTCTCTCTCAATCACATTTTATTTCTACGAATGAATTCCTCTTAAAATTAAGTAAGTCGAGTAATGTGAGGAACGCTTTACCTTCTTTACCTACTTATCTTGAGTAGCAAATGATGACATTTACTTCCACAAATTGAAAAGTCGGACGCTTACCCCGAATATGATCCGAAGATGTATTTACTACTAAGTTGTTATTCAACTATCTGCTAGTTGAGGTAAGAGTTTTACTAATACTTGCCAATTGATTAAGCTAAACATAGATGACTAATACATTTAGGTAAGGTTAGGTTTTGAGGTGAAATAATAAATAGAATCAATCTATCTAGATAGAAACAAAGTTAGGAAAACACGACCAACTTAATGTAACGATGTTAATAAATTACAAATACATTAAACAAGGAAGTCTTCTACTCGAAAACAACACAACTAAACACAGGCGTTTTTGCTCATCCATAAAATTCAGGGCAAGCTCCCGATACTTGGTAGTTGTTAAGGAGTTTTTGGCTCGGTCAAGAGGGAGTTTTGCAAGACGTGAGAATTCATATAAAGACAAAAGTTTCAAGTCGGCCGGTGCTAGAAATCGATAGGTAAGCACCCGATTTTTTTTTTGTAAGAATTTACTACGAAGCGGTGTTAAAAACTTTAACAAATGGAATTCATTTTTTGCTAGATGTGAGATTTCAAACATAGTACTTGAGAGAAGAAAATCCGAGTTTGAAATAACCAAGTAAGTAGTTATTTCTTAAAGAACTTTTAGTACAACCCGGCGTTAAAACTCCCAGGATTTTTGTTTGGTACAATTTACAAAAAAATGGTTTAGTGCAAAGCGTTTTGTACACTGAGTACATGGTTGATTTAAATACTTCAATAATATCAATAATGCTCTACCTATTTTTTTTTCTACATTAAGTATTTTATGAAATCAATGTCCGTGAACCAAACCTAGAAAATGGTTCGACTGAATGTGGTGAAATTTTTTGTGTGTTTGAATAACAGCCCGGTCTTCTTTGCATCTTTCTTCTTCTTAGTAGGTACGACCATTAGAAGTACGATGGGTACCGGTGGCAAGGCTCCAGGTGATTTGAGTGGGTTATTTAATGGTATTGATGATCCAGGTTATAGCTTGGTGGTCTTTGCTGGTCGCCAAAGTATTGGACCCGGTATAGGTAGCAATACAACCAATCGTCAAGATCTATCGTTTCAACTAATTAGTAAATTAATACGAACATAAAAGTAGTTGAAAACTAAATTTTACTCGCACAACGGACCGCTTTTCAGGCGATTGTTCTCTTAAACTTCACACTCTTCGCGCAGACAAAAGATAGCGTGACGTCTAAGGGTTCTGCAGAGTAACACCACTCGTACGGAACACCTACTCGCAGTTCACCGGCGAGTATTTCTTTGAGTAGCGAAATAGCTCGGGGGAAAAATGTTTTTAGCCGAACGATCCCCGGCGATACGGGGCTCCCTAGACGCTTAATTAATTAGAACTCAGCAGAATGGACGTAATATTTATGACTGCCTCGCCCGTGCCTCGCCGCGTGCCGCTAAAGAGTTTTTATTTTATCATTCCTCCAGAGAATAGACGTCGTCGTTATATGATAGTGGTCGATTTTAAAATAATTCGGCTAAAAGCTTTCGGTTTCGGTGAGCCTATAGTGTGTAAAAAAACCTTGTCCATATTCTTTCAGGGGTATTATTTTGTGGCGCGAAAAAAAATAAACAAGAACAATAATTTAGCAAATTATGATTATGAATATATCAAGACAGTACTTTTATTCCTCTTTCTTTTACTCACTACAAATATACCTGACTGCAATCAGCCTTGTCAGAAAGGAGATTTAGTAGCATAAGACTAGAGATTAAATAGTGTTTTTTTTTTAAGGAAAAATGCACATCCAATTAATTGCAAAAAAAAATAACTCCCGTTTCAGTTGGCGTTCTCTTTCCTACTCTACATACTTTCACGTTTTCGAGGTTTTAAACTCCAAACCTCCGAAATATCAATCGTAGTCTTAACCACTAGAGACTATCGCTATACAATGAGCTGCCTAACTAGCCAAAAACCTTTTAAGTGTATCGGAAGGCCATCGCGTGCAGCGTCACCACCCACAAAATGCATTTAACTTCGCGCCACACCTCGTTTTTGTCTGCTCAAGCGACGGCCGCGGCGCGCCTTCGAATCACGGATCGGGAATTAGCAACTTAGCAAAATTGGGGCATTTGTTCTAGCCGTTCAGGTAGCCGGAAACGATAGTTGAGGTTTTTGTTCGGCTGTGATTTAGCGTGGGAAATTAGGTAGTTTTCTTCCTTTTATGCGGTTGTTTGTGTTTGTTTGGTTTTAAGTGGGGTTAGCTTTGGATCGGATACAGATTGGGTTCTTGTGTTTATTTTTACACGTAGAGTTTAGTGGGATTCAGTTCGAAATAGATTATTGCATCAGTTAAATGGGTTCAATAATGATAATAATTCATAGACTGCCTAACATCGATAATATTGAATGTATGGATTTATTTAGAATTTATTAGTAATTAAGGTTCTAGCGCAGAGTAATAGGTGTTATCAGTGCCTTTTTTTTTTCTTGTGGGAGATTTTTGTACTCCGGTTGTACCGGTAATTTTGTAGTCGATTGCTCTATACTTACTATGAGTGTAACTGAATATTTGCAGTATGTAAGTTGTTAGTTTTTTTAGCGGCACGCGTTTGAATACGAGTGAGATGTGGGGGTTCGAATCTCGGGCTTTCGGATCGGCACGGGCCACCTAAGAATTTTATAATATCTATTTTAAGTGTCAAGTGGAAGGCTTTGACCGGAGCTAGTTACCACCATATCAACAAAGACGCACCGCCATGCGATTTAACGTTCCGACACGATGTTGTGTAGAATAGGTTAGGGTTGCTTATTCTACAAAGTACGGTAACATCTTCGACTGTATCATCACTTACCATCAGGTGAGATTACAGCCAAGTTAATCTAACTTGTTGTGGGTAAGATAAAACTTTATTTGGCATTTTTGTACACATCTTTGTAGAAAAGTTAATGTATGCATACTGTGAATTTTCCTCTATCATTAATCCTTTAAAATCCATTAAAACTGATATAGATATCGGGGTTCGGATGCATAGGTAAAATATTAGATCCTTAATAAGGAACTGGTTGGGTATCCACATGAGCTGTGAGATATCGGAATATCCTCAAGTTCCTAAGCTCATGCGCGAAGTTCTATTAGGAACTTGGGCTGCCTCCGACAAATACACTCAGCCAATATTTACTTGGATTAAGAATGCATTTGCAGATGGAATCGGGAATTAGAGGAAATTATTGGGAAATACTAGTTTCAGCCAAATGGTTTGTCTTCAGCCTCATGTATGGTTAACCCAGTTTCAAATTCCAAGTAAAAGCATTTATATTTTCAACGTGCAATTATTTATTAACCTTTACTTACCTTAAGGTATTCGATAACTGAAGCGAAACCCATAATAGATTTTAAACCATTGAGGTTCAAGAGAGAGCCCTCGACTTCAAAAGTGCGGCAAAAAATACTTTGCCCAAATTGGCAAACCTGATCCCTTGCTACACAATTTTTCATGCACACTAGCATCCGTACACCATACTTTCAAATTGACACACTCACACTACAAGAAAAAGTTGCCGCACTCACGGAGCTGTCGTTGTTAGGCAGGGCTCTATCTAGTCGGAGTGCGAGTGACGACCTATTATCAATCAATGTTTTTAACGATGACGGCAAACTCAAAGAAATCTGTATACCTGAGAGCTTTTTATAAGACTCTCAACCTTGATGACCGAAGTCGTCAGTTGTAGCAAGATAATGTAAGTGTCATAAAAGTGCATCTCAGTAGGCTACTTCGTCTATTCTCTTCGTGATATTTTGGGAAGTTACATTACCGTTAAATAAAGTATTGGCTGCGACAAAAGCACAAACTCCCGAAAGTCCTGAAAATTACGACTTGGATTTGAACCCTTCACCCTTTTGATAGGATGACCAGGTTCTCAGTCCTAGCCACTTAGTTACTGCTGCTTTATATAGTTTTAATTCCCTAATTGCGTTTCATGCGGTTAGCTCTTTGCTTCGTTAACAGAAGTGGCCTGAAAATTACGTACGCGCTTACGAAAATTCGTCATAAGGAAAATTGGCCGCTGGAGCTCCAACGCGAAATTTGCCAAAAAATATTTAATGTATAAAGCTCGTCAAAATTTGGCATACTTAATTTGAATTTAAGTTTCATAAGCGCGTCTAGAATGGCGCCGGTTTTTGGGAATATGGCGCGCAATGTCTAGTTATGGTTTTATTAAAGACGTGCACTTATTCTTAGGTTGAATTTTTCTGAAACACACAGCTATGCTGTTAACTTTAGATTTTGCTCATGTAGATTTTGTTATTATTTTGAAAATTTCTTAAAATATATAACTAACTTTCCCTGATTTAAGAAGCCTTCTTTGTCATTATTTAGGTTTGGTTTTTTGGTCACAATGGGGTAGTAATTATTTTCATGTCACAAACACGTGTATTGTATAGTTTTCATTATTTTATTTGTGAAATGAAAATGAACTATACCAAAATTTAAAAGTTTAAAACTTAAATAAACTAATGATTTTGAGATAAATTAATCATCATCACATTTTTTGAAGTTGTCTACCCTTTCTAAACTTAATTTTGCACCAGTTTCACCAGTAAATGTTAAATGTTAAGGTATTTTATTAATCAATTTGTATTAATTTGTTTCAGGTAAGTACACCAGAGATTTCAATTTCATCAATAAGGAAGAGGTAAAATAAATTATTTTGGAGTGATATTTTTTTCAGATGCGATAGACATTTTTTGAAATGGGAAAGACAGTTGAACTCGCGACACCGTTACCGTAACCAACACCTCACTTGATTTTTCAAGTTTTCAATTCTGTTAGCACCGCCAGAGTGCCACGTCATTTTTTTCGTAATATCCTACAATTTTCATATTCTCCTTAAGAAAATTTCCCAATGATGTTTTTAAAAAATATAAAAAAGCTGGAAAAACACAGCGTGTTTCGCATAATTTTTCATTCTTACTTCCCGTAAGTGTATTTTAGTGGGAACCATTTGCGAGGCGTTTCGTACGGAACACGGCTAAGTAAAGATCGTTAAAACTCAAGAGAAGCTTAGTCCATTAGCCCGAAAGTCAAGCTGTCGACGAGATATTTATGCAATATGCACACTTTTAAACGAGTCGGTCGCTTTGATCCGAGTTGCTGAGTACTCGATATTTTTCTTTGCAAATAAGTAAATAGATAGAAATCCTAAATTGCACGCCTAGTTTCTTTATGACAAGCAAAAATTTGATGACTTGAACTGTATTGAAACCGTTTGTTGCCCGTGGTATCACCAGTTTTACTACCAGTGGCATAAACAATATGGAACTTTAATGTATACCTATTGTTCAACAAAAAAAGTTTATTTTTTACGGTAAGCATAAGTATTTGAATTAGTTTCGGAATCTCGTAATCTAATAACGTAGACGTCGTCTCGGTCCCGTTTAGCAAATTTTCGTCATAAAAAAATTGATTAAATTGAAAAAGTGTTCAGTATAATATAATTTAATTATTAGGAAAAAAATATTTATTTTTAATGATTATGGTACAATATTTTAACCAACCCTTGAATTATTCTGAGGGGGCCGTGCCCAGTCATAAAAAGCTTTTGAGTCGATTTCGTATGAAAAGTAGGTATGCGTATTTACCTAATATATACTCGACTCTTGATAATCCCTGATACCCCGCTAACTAAAGCGCACGTCAGCAGCATTAGGCATTTCAGCTTTGCGACTATAAATCTGTTTGTCTTTCCGTTTGTGCCCAAAGTTCCGCTCTCCCATTGTGCACGTTTGAACTTTCAGAAAGGGTTACGCTTTAAGTAGTTAAGCTTCACGGCCGGTGACTTTCTGTGTTGTTGGTACGGTGACTTTTATCTTTACTGTGTTTTGGGGAGTATTTTTGTCTGCTCACAAATTATGTACGATGAGTCTACCTAAACCTATGTACTGTGGGATACTTTTTGAGTATCCTTCTGAATTGTAGTAGGTAGTTTTCAATAAAATACACTTATACTTAAAACATCTTTTAGGGAAATGGAAAACATAATAACTTCTTTTTTGCACCAGTTTTCTTATTTTATTGAATGCTCCAACTAAAACTATTTTAAGACAGAAGGGCTGGCACATTTTTGCGTTACGAATCAGTCTAGCTACTTTAGTATTTGTAACAGCACTCCTCCAAAACAGCTTGACCGATTTTTATGAAATTTGGTAGGTCTGAGAGTGGATGTGAACTTTTTTCATACTGATAAATGAAAATCAATTAAAATGGCAAAATAATGTTTGCTGGGTCAGATAGTAGCACTATAAAAGGTGCTTGGCGTAGTGTGTAGCGTTTAGTTGCATCTAACGCTCTTTAAATGTTTGAAAAAATGTTGCCAGGGCTGAAAACGGTAAAACTTCGCTAAAACTCCAATTATAGTTGCATAATCCCTTAAGCTTTAGGTACCATGCGAGCACGATCAGCAGAAATGATATTTTGCTTTCGTAATCCATTACGGGACAAACGAGCGCAGTGCAAATAGAACAATGGGATCCAATGAGTAATCGATGCCGCGCCTGTGCAATGTTTCCACTAATACTGAAAGATATGTTACAGATTTAATACCACTAGAGTACTAGATAATGACCCCGGAGACTTTGAAGCCATGTGGTCATAGTGCCAAAAAAATATCTGATATTTCCCTGCGCTTAATAGCCTTATCCCATGAGAGGAGCAGCTTATTTTTTGCACAACGTATCCTAGCTGCAAAACACGTAAATTCAGCCAGTATTCTTCAGACACTATTACGCTCAAGCAAGACTTGTACCGTATTAAGAATTAGTTATCGAAACTTGAATACTAATATTAAATTTTTTGTCCCAACTTTGATTTCCCGGCATGGCATTGTTTAGAATTTTACGTCAAGTTTTCTATAGGACGGCATAGATGTAAGACTGAAAACTGTAATTCAACCATTGACCAATAAAATTAAAAATTAAAAAATGTCTTCAGCTATTCACCTCCTACTCAAACATTTCCATCCTAACGGTAAGGAAAATATCCGTATACAACTTAACCTTATACTGTGTATCTTTTATTTGCCCCTTTTTTGTAACGACGATGTTAAGCAAAGATGCAGGATGTTAAGCAATGGACATTTGCAGCACCAGGGGAATTGTAAATGCGTTGCTGGCTTTTAAGGAGTTTGTTTATCCATGTTAGCATTGAGGGAACACTGCTGTTGATAGTTGGTCGGTCGAGGATTGCCAACCGTCTAAGTGTTAGGGAAGGAAACTTTAGACAATCAATAATCATTTACCGCATATTGTCATCACTTGCTCCCAAGTGCGATCGTAGTCAAGTACAACTTATAAAAAAAATGAAAATGAAAAACTGATTTTCTCTCTTATTACTTGTGACACTGAGATGATTGTTCAACATCTTGAGTACAGAATCCCTTAGCGAAGCCGGAAAACTGCTTACAGCTTAAGGCGGTGATACCTTTCATTCGACTTCGACGCAACTTACACAGTTTTCTTTTTTTTTACAATTTTTAAATGTGAATGAATACTATAAAATTTGGAATATGTAGTTTTACCCTTTACTATTGACGATAATAATTATTCAACAAAAAAGCGAAATTCTTTTTGTGTGACAAAAATAGACAACTACCTTGGACAGACGGACGGCGTGAAAAAATGTTGCCAACGGTGCCAAATATACTTGTTTTGCCACCAACAGTAAGGCCACGCTGTCGCTCAGCAGCCACTTATAGAATTTTTACAGTGGCGCTTCTGTTACTGACGATTTACGTAAACCTTTTGCGTAGCAGAAAAAGGTTTACGTTAATCGTTCGGATGCCCATATCCTGAGGTTTCTTATCGGTGGTGACGAATATATTATATTTTTTGATATACTTATGAGTCAAGAAAATAATTGTTGCATATTTCCAATTACCTAAATAAATAAAGTGTGGGTATAATATTTTTTTGCTTTAATAAGGGTGTTGTCCGCGCCTTAAATATAAATTCTTAACGAACCCGATGCCTACCCCTAAGCACTCCTATTCATTCTTCGACCGATGTACTTAAGGGCTCAATGCGGAGCTCGGGGTTGGTATTACTTTTAAATTTTACATTTTACAGGAAAGTGAATGAATGGTAAGAGTATTTGCGGGTTAGATTTTTTATTTTAGCAACAGAATATAAAAACTCCCTCTTCGGTTTTTTACTTAATGTTGATTGTTGGAATATGACAACCCTCGATATCTTACGATGCAGTTATTTTAACATTTTAAAAAACATTTAATTAATCATGGTTACTATACTATATAAATTGAAGAATTTCTTAACGACAATGATTCTTGGAATGATAGAAATATGCTTCCATCTCCTCACGAGATATCTTAAAAATATGTTATAATTTTTTCATAATCTATAAGAAATCTTGTATTATAACAATGACATTTTTGAAAAGAGCAAGTGCCGAGTTTCTTGCCAGTTCTTCTCGCTGTAAACCTGCTTTCCGAACCTGGCGGTAGAGTTTTGACTTTTCATAAGAGCCTGTTATTTAGGCCTATGTGAAAATAAATATTTTCATTTTCATTTTCATTTAGTCAATAAAGTCAGGCTGAACATTCAGTACTTGCTTTTGGTGAGCGTTTTTACGCGTTTATACGCGCTTCGCAATGTACGTTATATCAGTTTCGATACCTATCACTTTTTTCTCTTATGAGGAGAAAAACCCTAAAGGGGGTTGTGCCGGACTATTACGGAATTTAAACCCCTCTTAGTTCCTAGCAATTAGGCCTACAAGCACTGCCGTTTGCAGTGCAGCGAAACGTGGGCAGTGGAAGATAGCGAACTCCGCATTGTCATTTGGGTTCATGAACATTGAACAATGCGATGTGGTAAAAATAGTCACGTGATCACCACGTGATAGCAAAAATAAAAATAAGTCAGAAGTTTGCGTGTTCAAAAACGGGATCAGAACCCTGCTTAGTTTTCTGATCTTGGAGGCTGTCTTCAGGCGGTATAAGGGAATTTCTATTAAACACTTGCCGACTGCGAGTGATTTTTATTCTATTTTCGAATCTACGTAGTCTCCTTAGAAACATATGGAGGTGGCGAGAGATGGCCGCACTGTAACCTAACTAAAATGAACAGTGGCTGCTTAGCTCTCGTACAACATCTGCCAAGTCAACACACTTAGCATCGACGTGGTTAAATCTTGGTTAATGCTTGCATCAGTCAAGCCACGTTGGCACTGATTGGCACGTTTGCGTCGTTAATGCAGCCAAAGCACCGATTGGCTGGTGACGGTTGCCTTGCTATGCTTACCAACAATTTTTGGATGTTACAATTTTACGAACGAGAATAAATATAAATTAATAAATAAATAAAAAAAATAAAAAAAAATAAAAAAATACATACTAATATACATAAATATAATATATTGAAAAACACCCAGACACTGGAAAACATTCATGCGATAAGCATGAATGTTTTCCAGTGTCTGGGTGTGTTCACAAACATTTACCAGTTGTGGGAATCGAACCCACGACCTCCGGGGAAGACAGCAGGTTCACTACCACTACGCCATTCAGTCGTCATCAAACCGTCAATCAGATCGCTGGTAATACCTGTACAATATACCTGAGAGTGAAGGAAGGAATTCTTTAACTTTCCACATGAGATATAAAACCCTGTCCACAACACCTAAACTGTTCAAACATATTGTGTATTTAACTCCTCGAACTCTTAAAAATCAATGGTTGCTACGAAACGGTAGATACGAGTACGTGCTAAATGTGTTCTGCCCAGGTCAAGGGTATATATACCGACTGAATCCGCCTATTTTCATATTGACTTACGGTTATTTTCATTCTCTTGTTCCACTTTCTGTTATAGGTATCAATGAAAATAAATATGACTATTTCGTATAAAATATTTATTTATTTTTTGTGTATATTCCAATAGAAAACTCTGCGATCTAACACCAGCTACTTTTTACTTATTTGAAAGTCAGTTTATTTTGATAACACTTAAGGACAAAAGTATACAATTATTTTCTACTACGATTAAACACGCATCGTCTGAGGGGATTTCGGTTTTTATAAATCTTTAGGAACCTTAGATTTTTCAGAAAATGTATTAAATGTGTAAAATGTATAAGATCAAGTATGTTTAAATCTAAGCAATATGCTAATCCATTGAAACATTTGGAAGAAAAATAACAAGCACTTTCACTTAGACTGCAGGAGAGTAGTTCTATGCCGCAACTATTAATTTGGAATGAAGCTAGTTAATACTATCAACAAAATCATTATATTAGTGGGATTGGTGAAACCTGAACTCCATGCAAGCGGAGCCGCGTGCAAAAGCTAACTTGTAACATAAAAGCTTGTAAAAATAACAACGTTACAAGGATCCAAAAGGATGTGATAGATAAACAATAATGATATATAGCCACAACCGCTTTTTCCATTATATTTCAGAATCAGAAACACTTCCAACTTGGCATACTATCCCACGGATACAAGTTAAACAATTTTCCGCGGTCTCTTCAAACAATTTCTTTATTTGAACCCCGTCTCTCACAAAAGGAGCAAAAATGGCCCGCGAACACTCCGAATTATTAATGTTATTGTAGAGAAGACTCTTGGAAAGCGTTCTCTGTATTATTTTCATTATTATCCAACTTAAATGAAGACCGTGGCAATAATTCTGTCTTGGAAACAAATACAACTTTTGCGTTATTATTTTTAAGGGTATCGGGGATTTTTCGTTTAGAAATTCACGAAATTTTTTGATCAAACAAAAGGCGAACGTTTTTTTTTTCTCGTACTCGTTAGTGTAAAAACTTTTATAATAGAAACTCCTTTTTGGTTTGCAAAATGTAATAGAAACAATATTTGAACCTTTAACTTCTGCTTATTTATGTAATTAATTGGTTCATATCCCTTAACTGTGATTAGTAGAGTTAATACAAGTTTTGGAACTACGATTCCAATCTCGATTGGATTTTGTCATACGATTATATGTGGGGAGTAACCGAAAACGTAAAATAATATTGAATTCTTACCATTACTGTATCTTGAACTTTTAGTTTTTCTGACCGTTATAATAATTCTACTGATAGAACATTTAATAAGTCTATGTAATGAATTAATTATTATATAATATATTTTATACATAAACTTTTGTAAAAAGTATTGAAAATCAGTCATCAGTAATGTTTAGAAAATAATAAATAAATGAATGATCTATGGGTCAATGCTCGAAGCTCATAATTTAAATGGTTCTTCCTGAAAAATAGATACAAACACTTAGTAAAATAAAGTATTGTAACTGTCATTTACCATAATCGAACCTATTTTACACTTTATAAACCGCCCTTTGCGTAAAAACATTATTATGTTGACTTTATTCAAGGTCAGTGAAAGTCTGGCCTGCTGGTTATGAAAGTACGGCCAACTTCCAATTTTCGCACTACAGTGGAACTAAATAACAACATGATTATTATTATTATAGTCGCAGATAGGTCAAGAGACAGTTTATTAGATTTTCTTGCAGGTTATTTTCAAATAAACAACATTGGATATAGTACATACCAAAGCGTTTAAAATAAAACATATAATACATTCAATGTGATTACAATCTAACAAGATATTTCTGATAAATATCTAGTACCCATTACACAAGCTATGGCTTACTTTAGTACTAGATTGCGATCTGTGTAATGTCCTGGTATATATTTATATTTATTGCACTCTCCTGTATTTATAAATAACAGAATTTCTTTACCTGCCAGGTTGCCTAGAGAAGATTGCCGCAAGCGATAAGACCGCCTTTGCGCAATTTTTCTTACTTTTATTTTGTTTAGTATATCAGTTATTCCTTTTGTGCATTTTTGTCTGTCTGTCTGTCAGGATCGAATTTTGAGATGGAGCACTAAGGGATTTTTATTTATCTTAACTTAAACTCATAATATCTGAGTCTATAAAATTTACAGATCTATAAAAAAATATTTTGATTCCATAACCGTGAAATTCAAGTCAGACAGGTGTCTTTGCTCGATGCACAGACCACGGAAAGAGCGATCTGTGGCTCGATGTTTTCCTTCCCCGCCACGCAAGTGATATAGTTTTCACAAACGCACAACAATGCAGAAAACTGAGGTTTCCCAGTCAAACCCTCCATCTCCTAACGAAACGCAGGGACTATCTTCACCAATAAATTTTTCTGTTTGTTTTTAAGTTACGAGTACATACTAAACTTGGGGAACTTAGTTTTTGCGTCACAAAACAAACTTTGTATATATCCTGCATCAGTCTCTCAGACTATATCAAGTTGGTAGCTCCAACTGGCTAGTGCTTAGCGGTGCCTACGGAGCTATGAATAATTTAGCCTTAGAAATAGGGCATTGCCTTGTTTGTGACGGAGAGTTGAAAACAAACTACGTAGACTGTTACTGAGAGGACTGGTACATAGTACCTACCGATAGAGGATCGTTTTATTTTTACAAGCATTTGAGTAACCTCCTTTTTCCAGTTTTAAAAGGGTTAATTTGTATTGAGTCATGACCCAAAGTATGGCTATTGAAGAAGCTTTATCTTAATATGCCTTGACTCTTTCTACAAAAAGTCATAATATTTGTGTCAGATTGTATAGAATTTGCTTTGTTTTTTTTTCGTCAAATACAATCATTTTAAACGTATGTACAAAATATATTCTTATTACTATCACGGTGATATTTACATACATAATATATACGTGATTTATATAAAAACTGAGTTAAGCTATATCCCATTATTTATTGCCCCTCGCATAATCAATGATTGGCTCAGGAACTGCCAAATCACATTTGTCACTGATTCTTTTAATTTAAACTTTGAAAATCCAACAAAGGAATAATTTACAAGTGTTTCATTTTTGAGTAGGATTGTTAAACCTTTTCTTGTTAATTTTTGCATCTTAACAACATTTAAAGTACCAAAGTTTATCATATAATTTAAAGGAATTTGTATCTAACCATTTAGATTGAAGAATACAATCAAAATGGTTAGGTACAGATTCTTTAAGCTGAAGTTTAGAACTACGCTGAAGTAGCGTAGTGGGTAAGGTACCTAAGCGTTCAATATTTTTTGGAAACAAACTTGCCTAGCCATTTGCCACAATCAAGTCTATTGTGTAAGGTCGCCATTTTGCGCCGCTTAGTTGTTTAAGTGGCGATGTATGGGGTAGTGCATGTAACAAAGGTTAGTTTGTAATTACGGCCTTTGTTGGCGCGAGTGTGTGATCTTTTGTACGTTTACGTCCACGAACCTGAAGAAAGTTGTTATTTGTGGTGGAAGGCTCTCTTAAAGGGCCCCGACCCCTTTTTAAAGCCGTAGACTTTGTGACATAGCTAAGTATTCGGAATTGTTTATATTGTATTTAGTTTTGTTTGTCGATTAGCAGAATGGAACAAAATGAAAAAAATATATCAGAATGATATATACGGTCGCTTAATTGATCACGTGACTTTTGGCCTCAGAGCTGTCATTCTCATACATGTTGTTAATTAAGTTCTATTTTGTTCCATCCAGCTCCTGGATTGAGTCCATTGATAAGGCATCTGAGGATATTGTGGTCATCAGAACATTTTACGCAAAATTTCTTCATACAAGAAAATAGTTGAACTGTTTGTCAAAATTTCCCACTATCACGCCACAATATAGCGGAAACTGCCACCATAAAAACGTCTGTAGGGCTAGACAAAGTCGTTTAGCGTTAACGACAGTAGACAAAAATGTATGGACAAAACAAGTGATTGTAGAAAAACCATGTGACCGAATAGAAGAAAACACGCTGTGTTTGAAAATCGACTACGACAATTTGAACGCTCCCTGGCGTTCTCGCAGACCTTTTAAATAACTTTAGCGTACTTCGCATGACAATTGACAGCCAACAGTGAACAACGCTAAGCATAAAGTAGATTCTGCTTTCATTTGTTTTCATTCGTCACGTGGTTTTTCTACAGTCACTTGGTTTGTCCATACATTTTTATCTACTGTCGTCAACGCTAAACTACTGTTACTTTGTCTAGCCCCGCTGTGCAGACTGTTGATAAGGTTGTGATCTGTGAAAAAAAAACAAGGCGAGGAAGCCTGCATGCTTGAAAGTTCGCTACAATACCCTAAAAGGTGTGTGAAGGCCGTCAACCCCCACTTGCCCCGCATGGTGGGCTATTTTTATTCCTCTCTTATTGTGGGAGGAGTCCTGTGCCCAAAAGTTGGACATTAAACTTGGTTGAGGCAAACCAGATTAAACTAAAATCATGTCATATTTTATGAACTCTTCGAATTGGATAGTACTTCACTGATAGCAATCTCACCTGATTGACGATGCAGCCGACGATATTACCGTGCTAATTTGGAAGGGATAAGTTTTGAGTAAGCCCCTAACTGTTTCTACACAGCATCGCATTGGAACGCTAAATCGCTTGGCCGTGCGTCTTTGTTGATAGCTTGCTTTTTGTGTTTGCTTGTATTTAAATATGGATTTTCAATAGAAATAGCGTACGACACTGTCACTTTGTTTACAGAAATCCCTTTTCCGAAATAATCAGAATTGAGCACAGCGTTGCGTGGTCGAGAAATATATTTATTTTTTCACACATAGCATATCGTTTCCGAAACGCTTTAAGCCGAAATAGCGTTTCAGCTTTAATTCGGCGCAGATTGTGTGCCATTGAAATTTTACGGCCATTAAATTGCATATTGTATGTTCGGTTGTAATTTTAAATGTTGCATTATAACACGGACCGTGCCCTTATCATGTTATGAATTAAATATTAATTTGCGTGCGGAACTGTCGGATTTAATTTTTGAAGTTCTTATTAAATGCCAAATGTGCAATTTAAATAATAAATGTTGTTGACGATCCCACCAGCTTAATTTTAAATGGCCTACTTATTATATTATAATACGATCTATTTTTTTTTTAACGACAGGAAATGCCTAACGCATACCCCTCCGTCAGGGGACACGGAGGGGTTATGTGGGGCTTGCACCCACTAAAACCTGTACCTTGCTACGACGGACCTCGTTGGCGGAAGTACGGGATTCACTTGAGTATTCACCGCGCTCCCGCTAGGCCCCGACCCGCCACCTGAGCGGCAGGTCCCGTCGCTGCTGCCGGCAGCCTGACCGCCGCCGACTCCTCCTGGGAGGCGCGTCCTGAACAGGGCGCGCCACCTCCTCGGCCTGTTGATGGAGTTCGGACAACGGACGCCATAGCCCCTTACGTCCGTCACCCGCAGGCCGATAATACGATCTATTTCTTTGTGTATATTAGTTACTCTTTCACGCCGTACATACTAAAACTACAGTTTAAAGATATTCTAGTTGTAGGATCTTTTAACACTGTGCTAAAACGGTCAAGCTATAATTTGGAAAAAGATAGAATTACACCCTGAGTTTAGATAATTGACTATTCATTATCCTTGATAAATCTATGGTTCTTGTGGAATTGCCTATCGTGGATCTGCCAATTCACTCTTGATTTCGATTGTTTTATCTCTTGAAGCATACGATGATACTGAACCCTAATGATACCTGATGTTTGAGTCCGACTCTCACTTTTCGAGTTGTTAAATACAATGATTAAACCTTTGTTTGTATTTTTACTGTTTTCTCGGAAAGTTTGCTCCTCTTAAGTAATTACAGCTCTCAGGGGAACACAGTTCAAAAATACACCGGCCGGGCCGTTTATTTTCCGACGTGCGTCCGACGAATCCATAACAATTAACAATTAAAAAACATTCAATAAACATTCACCGTAGTTTTTTATTCAATCACAACAATGCACTTCCCTCATATTTTTGCGCAAATATTTGTAAAAGTATTAATTACAAGAACCATTGCTACAGGAGAAACACGAGAGATACTCTATATTATTCTTACTCTATAATTATATTCTTACTTTTTTAACAGTTTAATTTTTATTGGCAACAATTCCATTATCCAATGGACTTAACGGTCAACTCTTCATATAAATAATTCTGGTTATTGATGCTGGAAACAGTGGGCTACAAAAACTCGGGTACTGAGCGAGATAACAGAAAAACTCCAGTTGAAATATAAATACATCGCTACGTTCTCGGCCCTTCAAAGTCTAGAATCTTCACTTACTTTCGACAACGCTTCCTGAATAAACTGAGGTAGCAGCCCGAATAAATCTTCTTTGAATTTATTATTTATCAATCACACAACGTCGTCGCTTGATCGAGTTACATTTCAATCCAGCTCACCACGATATGCCAACTGTCCAGTGATAAAGTAACAATTTTTTGAGCATATATTTAGGGTCCTCTAGAGAATGGTTACGAAGATCTGTGAAAAGGATAGTTCACGCCAAATTTGACATTCAAGAATTTAAATGATCTTTATCCATTGTTAAACCAGTCAGCTGGACGTGAACCTACTATAAGTACGCCCGCAACGCCCACAATATTAAAACAATTTGTCTGAGCCTGCAGTCTAACTGAACATTGGCAAAAATGATACAAAAATAATAGTAGTTTATGTAACGGTTACATAATGGGGGGTATTAAAATACGAGTGTCAGCTTAAAAAACGAGCCGCAGGCGAGTTTTTTAATAGTATCACACGAGTGTTTTAATACCTAATTATGTAGAGTTTCATACACTACTTTATCTACGCTCATATTATTATCATAAATCCAAATCATAAAATCTTGCTAACTTTTGTCGTAAATCATTGCAACTACTAAGATGTCAGGTGGAGTGAAATTTTCTTTAGTAGGTTTCACTACTAGACATTTTTCAGCGCAAAGTTTTGACTAAGTAACAAAAAAAATTGGTTATCTGTAAAGTCGGTTTACGGACGATAGATTTACGAGATAATGTCATAATCGTAATCGTTATCGTAATCGTAATCGTAGTCGTAATCGTAGTCGTAATCGTAATCGAAATCGTAATCGTAATCATAATCATAATCACAGGCCCAGGTGGAACGTTACGCGGAACGTTAGACATTGTGTTGTTGTCTATGGTCAATCATGGCCCATCTATACTCTCGGCAATGACTACCAACTATATGTTGTCTGTGGATTCACTTAAAAAAATATTACATAAAAATATTACCTACCCCTGATAATAATTGTAACCGTTAACCGTTGTATTGCCGATAGCGGTACTGTAATCAATTCCTTCAAAACCCCAGATGCAAATACAGGAGTCCAGAGCCGTGTATCGTTATGGATATTAAACAACTTTCTTTAAATATTTCCATAGTAGAGCGATGTTATTATGAATAACTTTTTAATAATTATAGAAGTCTGTGAATAAAGTAGGTAATTATTTGACACATTTCGATTTTATAATTCGAACTTTAAGCAATGAGCGTAGATAAACAATATTATCATACAATGAAAAGTGGCATAAAAACCTTTGCGAATAACATAATCATAGAGAAGGTAAATTAAATATTGAAAAACAGTATTAATAGCGTTTTGCATACAACACTATAAGAAACACTAAATATTGAATGGAAGCAGGCGTTATTTTGCGGAAATCCATAATTAGCAGGACAGATTAATTTGTTTTGCTGTAATCCGCTACTTGAAAAGATTCTGTATGGTACAATATGCAGGAACACTGCCCACATGAAACACCACACACAATTTTCCAACACTTTCTTCGACGCACGTTTCGTCCCGAACCGGTAATTAATTAGAAAGGGTAATGAGTAATTAGAAAGGGTATATAAGAACGCGTTGCTGACACGAGAGTCACTCTACGATTTCGCATTGTGAAGTCAACATCTCCTGAGGATGTCCCGGTTATAGTACCTCTTCCTAAACAGAAATTGCCTATTTAATCCTCTCCAATCCGGTTTCCGCTCAGGGCATAGTACGGCTACTGCTCTGATTAAAGTTACCGACGATATACGTTGGGGCATGGATAATCAGCAACTCACAGTATTAACCTTGCTCGATTTCAGCAATGCATTTAACACTGTAGATCATGATATACTTGTGAGTATGTTGCGTTCTCTTAACATATCTCCATCGGCTACTGACTGGTTCCTTAGTTACCTGAGTGGACGTCGGCAGCGCATTCGTACTGAGAAAAGCAACTCTTCTTGGTGCGATATTGTAGCTGGTGTACCTTAGGGTGGCGTGCTGTCACCGTTACTCTTTTCTATTTTCATCAATTCTATTACTCAAAAACTATCGTCTCTCTATCACGTGTATGCAGATGATGTCCAAGTTTATACCCAGTCGACACTAGCGAATCTTCCGACGGCCATTGCTCAATTGAACAATGATCTTGAGCTAATCCTGGAGTGGAGTCGATTCTACGGCCTTAATGTGAATCCGAATAAGTCTCAAACTATAGTTATTGGTAGTCGGAACTTGATTGGTAGGGTCGACTGGTCTGCATTGCCATTTGTGGAATACAATGGTATGGTTATCCCTTTCTGTGAGTCGGTAAAAAATCTCGGTATACACATGGATTGCACTTTAGCTTGGACTAGTCACATCAAACAGGTAAGCAGGAAGACGTTTGCGTCCTTAAGGTCGCCAAATTGTGTACCTATTTTCTTTTCTGTTGTTTTGTGATATCCTTTTATTTATTTGTGGTGTGCAATAAAAGTATATTCATTCATTCATTCATTCATTCATTATTATATCTGTTCATCTCCATCACTCATATTCTACCAACTCTTGTTTTGTAGACCATTATGGGTTTTGTGGATGTCTTTGTTTATTATTTATGAATTGTTAAGTTTCTGGTTCAGTCAGGCCTAATAATACCACATGCCACATGTCAGCCCGGTTGATAACGTAGATATACATAATATATACTTGTTGATAACTAGAGTCCAAAATTGGCCAAAAGTAGACCGACAATAAATTAAAGTCTAAGCTGACATGGATATGACAACATGATTATAACTGTTGGTTGAACAGAATGTGGTCTGCCTTATAGTGGAAAATGAAGCATCGCATATTTGTGTCGAATTGGCACAGTCATTATACATACCGCGGTGAAATTATGGTCATAATACACAATATGAACGCTTCATAATACATTGGGAAGAATGGCCAGAATTCGGGTACTGTAAAGCGTGAAAAAAATCCAATTAAGGCCAATTGAAACTCTGAGTTACTTAAACGATGAACACTACGATAAAAAATTAATTTCTTTCATCTTTTAATATTTAAACATTAAATTAACTGTATACTGGACCGTAAGATATATAAACAAAAAGAATAATCCTAGATCATTCTTCTTCTCTTCACTCACTGATTCATCAAACTTCGTACAGAGGTTTCCTTTAGCATAGACAAGAGATAAGAAACGATTTCTCTAATAAGTAATTTACAAGACCTATTTGAGATCTATAAACACTATAGGACCTGGGTGACCGAGCTTTGCTCGGTAGTATTACAGCTACTCATCAATAGATGACAGCAGGAGTTTACTGTAATAGTTTTACTTTATCGCCAATAGATATCAGGTATAGATTTATATATTTTTTTTGGTAAATACGACATTTTCTAAAAATTAATCCTATCTAGATCAAGTTATCGCCCCCAAAACCCCTTGTATACTAAATTTCATGAAAATCGTTCGAGCCGTTTCCGAGATTGAGATAATATAGAAATATAATACAAGAATTGCTCGTTTAAAGGTATAGGATATATATTTTTTTTTTTCATTTAAGCTTTTATGCTTTTGAAGAGTTGTTCGAAGCCTGGTTAATATCGAGCTGCTGTGTTTGTTAATTCTATTAACACCTGCTCAAGGCGATGGTTGCTAGGAATTGGGATCATGACCGCATTCGGCGAACTTTATGGTTTCTATGATGTTATGATTAAATGGAACTGCCAATTTCCTTCCAATTTGATGGCTGTGAGATATAGCTCTGTTAGCTTTACTGCAAAGTTACGATCGCTATAACTATAACTGACACAATTTACTAAAAATATTACTATTATGTTAATACTTTACATTATTTCTGCATGTCTTACTAAAAATGTTACGACTTTACTAAAAAAATTAAGGTTATTGTGTTTTTCTGTGCAACTGCAATAGATCTATAACTTTGAAATAAAATATGTCAAGTACGAGTCGGATTAGCACATTAAGGTTCCGTATTTTCCTAACAAAACGCAAAACCAACTCACGGTTGAACTTTAAAACAACCCGCTTTGAACTTTTAAATTAAATTAAACGTTTTGAACTCTAAGTGCAGAACAAATTGCGTTACTCTTTATTACCCTTTTTTTACAGACAGAAAATGCCTAACGTATACCCGTCCGTTAGGGGAAACGGATGGGTTATGTGGGGCTTGCACCCACTAAAAACTGTCTGTTTCCACGGTGGACCTGCTGGCGGGAGTACGGGATTCACTGTCGTATTCACCGCGCTCCCGCCAGGTCTCGACCAGCCACATCAGCAGCAGGTCCCTTCATGATCGGCAGCCTGGCCGCTGCCGAAACCGTCTAAAACGCGTACCTGTAACGCGTACCTTCTTTACTCTTTATTAACCTGGGCAAATCCTTAGACCCAGAACGGAAACAATTTGCATCTTCATAATGATTCAATAATTATAGATAAGAATATGGAAAAATATATCAAAATTAAAGGAGTAAGTGCCGAGTTTCTTGCCCTATCTTCTCGGCTCAAAACAGCTATCCGAACGTGGTGGTAGAGTCTGACAAATGCCTGTAAATTAGGTCTATGGGAAAGAATAAATTTTGATTTAATCACGTGAGCAAGCTAGGAGCGCGTTACTTATGAATTAATTATTACCTATTGAAACAAAACTATAAACAATTTAGCGTATTCAGTAAAGTGACCCCAATTACACTGGTCAGACGTGACCAAACCAAAACAAGTTTACCCATTACCGCTTATGTTTACTTATTTCTGGAATGAAAACAAGATCGTTTAGTGAAATGTTCATTTTGAAATAACATTGTTAGCATTATAATTAAAATTTCTGTGAAATAGTAGTCATAATGTTGGACCAAGTTCGTTAGCATTTTGTGAAAATAAATAATGAAGGTGTTAGAGCCAGTACATATTATGCTACCCGAGATTAAATCATATACGTGTTTAGGCGTTATGGGGTGGCAACCAAACATACACACAAACATATGCTTTTAAAGTTTTAGTGTGATTTACAAGTGACCCGAAGATCTAATCAACGCTGTAAAGCAAAACAAAGTTACCCACCTAAACTGAAATTAGTTTCGCAAAGCAACAAAGAGCCGCCAACTAACCCAATATTTCCGACAGCACCCTCTGAAAATAGCCCCACGCTTCCAGAGGCTCGCCGATCCGCGATAACTCTATCGTATATCAAATCCGTTGCAGCTAGTAAATCACAATTACACGAAAACCGAAAATTTTAGCCATAACTGAACATTATTCGGTTGGTAGTCGGCTAATGTGGTTCCCGTTGATATAAATTGCCTAGATGTAACTCGATAAGTTAGATTATTTCGCGGAATTATAGCTTCCACGCCCACATTAACAATACAACGAGCTTGCGTTCCATTCCAGTTAGTAATTGCTTGCTGCTTGTGTGATGTAAACGCGGATTTATAAATCCAATACAAATGGGAAGTACAACTTATTTTATATTGTTTGTTGAACAATTACTGGACTCATGGACTCATGTTGCAGAGATCATCTGGGCAGGTTTGTTTTTTGTTTTGTAAATATATACGGGACATTTTACACACCGCAATCTAGGCCCAAAGTAAGCGATAGTATGGGTAGTATGGGTACTAGATAACTGATAAATATACATAAATACTAATATTCATAAATATGGAATATTGAAAAACACCCAGACACTGGAAAACATTCATGCACATCACACAAACATTTACCAGTAGTGGAATCGAACCCACGACTTCCGGCGCAGACGGCAGGTTCGCTACCACTACGCCATTCGGTCGAAGGTTCAAAGGTTGTCGTTATTCTAGCGTATCTCAGGGTGATATACGCGGTGCCGTGTGTCATGTTATATTGCAATAGAAACCGGGCAGAAGTATAACTGAACTTCGTTATCAAACAAAATTCGGGCTTTATTTTTTTATGAAAACTGACTTTTACGGATGAAACGCCAAACGCCAACGTTCGATACAAATACCGTAATAGTAACGCGTACCAAAAAAAAATTCCAGGAGTCAGTGGGGTAAATTGCTAGAAACTATCACACAAAATTTACAAGATACTGGCATTTATTTTAACGAAAAGCTGGAAAGGACTGATCAGAATGGAGTAATGTAAACGGGGCATAAAACTATCAGCTAAGCATGTGCAAGTGCTAGCCTTCTATTACGCTATACGTAGTTGTAGGAGGTTTCGAGGTATTTCGTAATCTGTGGCCACACTTGAAACGTCTCGAGTGAAGTGTGCTCCGTCAGCTAGCAAGGGTACCGTTTGTGTTGAGTGCAAGAGTCAAGTTGGGAGATTGTGACGAATTCTTGAATGAGGCTCTCCCTGAATCTATGCGATTAAAATATGTTGAATTATTTTGGGTACGTAAGAAAATCTTCTTTTTATTCAACTGGCTTTTAAACGAAACTAGTCACGTGATATCTACTTGTAAACTACAAAACCTTACGTGATGAATTTTCAAAAATCCTTTCTTTTTGGAAGCCTACGTTATAGTAGCTACCCGTATTCGTATGTCCAGACAAATCTGTCCAGTTTTTTGATGGGTAAGACAGTCAATCACTACTTGCAACAGGCTTGTTCTCAAGCAAACCAAATCCATACTTCCAGCGGTAGTAGCCAGCCAGGCGGACCCTGCAAGGAAGTCCAAACTTAATAATGCGTACAAGACTATTAAAGAAATATTTTTTCGCATTTAATTTCTGTGAGTCATATCTAGTGTATTTGTATCCACAACGTTGATACTCATCTTCATTGCCGGTGCATTAGCTAATGCGATTTCGTTCCTCAAAACATAATTCCTCCAATCAACGCCCGCCTACCGCGGATCTTTATGGAAGCCAACTGAATTGTTCCGTACTGCAATTATACTTTGCGGTAGGATTTATATATCGTTAACAGCTGCTCTTTGTACTTTGTTACTTTACCGTAGGAAGGCAAACAAGGTAAAGGTGACTGACGGACATAATGCGACGAAGGCATCTACTGAAATCTCTTTTTTTATAATTGATAGGCTTGCGCTTGACTACAGTCAAGTCTTATGAACAGAAATGATGAGGTCTAGGATGGAGCGCGCTTGCCTAGAAAATGCCTATTCACTCTTCTCTTGAAGGCAGCAAGATTGTATTTGGCTGGGAACACGGAAACTGGAAGGGTGTTCCACACCTTAGCGGTTCGTATCAGAAACGTAGAAGAGATTAACCGCTGTGGCTGGTCTGGATCTGTAGGGTTAGTAAAGGTTTTTGTACAAATTTCGAGTGGCATGTCAGCGGCTATCCATAGATGGCGCTGGCTGTAAATGTAGGGATGAATCCGATTAGTTTGAGCGAAGCGAGTGGACTTGTACATAAACCTATGCTAACCCTACTAGAGGACATAATGCCATTATTCTGAGAAAACCGAACGTAGTGACTAGTAGTATTAGTTATGTTAGTAGTATAGTAGTGTTATTATCTCGCTGCAGACTCGGTCATAAATCAGTGTTATTATCTCGCTGCAGACTCGATCATAAATCATTCGAGTGTTTCGCTTTTGTTGTTCTGCAGTAATGCACAACTCAACAAAGAACAGCAAAAGCGAAACACTCGAATGATTTATGACCGAGTCTGCAGCGAGATAATAACACTACTAGAGTAAGAGACATAGAGACGTGATGACGTGAAGCGCACCCCGCAATTTCAAACGCCGCTACCAAAGTAAGCGGTTAAGTAAAGCCGACAAAAGAAATAAGTGCGCCCTCGTTTAAGCAACACTTGACGTGCGCCGGCTGCAGTGACTGTAATAGGCTTTGCTTTGTCTGTTTATTCGGCTTACCGCGAACATTGGTTTTTGAAACTTGGGGCTTTCACTTGGAAGACTTACGGTTTCGTAATAAGGTTTTTACTACATCAATAGTTCAATCAAACAGGAGTTCAGGGATTTCTTTGTAACAACATAGAAGGGAAAGACAAACATGTTGACACAACACTCTGACCACAAAATGACAAACATGTCATGTTATGGTGGGTTTAGCTCGCGGTTGGTGGTACCAGCAAAGACGTACCACCGGGTTTGCCGTTCTGTGGGCTGATTCGTTGGTAGTTATAGTAGTGTTTATTATCTCGCTGCAGACTCGGTCATAAATAATTCGAGTGTTTCGCTTTTTTTTGTTCTTTGTTGAGTTAAGTGCATTACTGCAGAACAACAAAAGCGAAACACTCGAATGATTTATGACCAAGTCTGCAGCGAGATAATAACACTACTGTAGGAACTCTCGCTGAGTTATTAACTAACAAAACGGAAGCAAATATCCTATTTTTGTGTTCTTTTTGCACAAGTTACCATCCTAGGTTGGTAAGGATTAGTTATAGCATACCATGCTAATTGCTAAATTGCATATTGCATATTAGAAAATTAAGTTTGTTTCGGTTTTGCTAGTTAAAAACCCAGTGACGGTTGCTAACTCTACTATGACATTAAGGATTATATTATGGATGATAAACATTTTAAATTTTTAATTATTGTAATTAATCTACTTGATAGCTTTACCTATACTATAATCTTGCTATTGTATGTTAATTTTCTCACTGTGTTATTATTTCTAAGACTTAAATATTATTGGTAAAATGTAATCGCTTATAAAAACTTATTTAAGATCTTATTGTAGCGTACATTTTTATGAATGAAATATCATTCATTCGTAACTAACAAACTGAACGATACAGAATCAATCAGCCCACAGGTGCGATGTGTGACAACCATGTGTCCAAAGTTATTACATTTCAATAGTGCCTTGCACTTGAATTAAAAGAAAACACAGCATTTACATAGCCTAGCCTAATGTAATATTTTAGTGAAATATTTGGATGTTCGTAACATATAATGACGTCACCATTTTTCCGCGACACGATGTCTCATTCATCATCCTTTTACATATTTCGCGCAGCGCTTTAAAAGCCTTGCTTAAAAGCGGATCAGTGACGTAATAAATTCTGATTTTGCGAAATAGCTGTGCAAAAATGTTGGACGTGCCATCAAAAACAGGATAGTGAAAATTTTGTACACCTTTCTTTTCATAATTGCTTTAGATTATTTAATAATTTTGATTTCTTTAGGTATTTAACTTTGTTGGAAAGTATACATTCAATGAGTGAAGTTAACTGAAAGTCACAAAATGGCGTATAAGTTCTAACCCGAAGTGTTTTAAAACGAATAGAAAATCTATCAGTTAATAATTGAGGCAATCAGTATGTCAGTTTACCTTTTCCAAAGGGAACAACAACCACACAACACAAAACACTCTTAAATCGTAAGGGTTTAAAAATTCGTATTATGTTAATCGGGAAGGCAGCTGCAATATCAAAAACCTAGTTATTATATAATTACTGTACATAGCATAATGGTTATTATTGACACAAATTGATCAATCCTTTTAAAAGTTTTGATCTACGTTCGGGGAAATTTATCTTCACATAATCGTAGATCAAAGTCCTTAATGGATCCCATTGAGGACGGGATGAAACAAATGTATCATCACAATAAAATGGCGCCCTGCCAATGACAGTAGCATAGATCCCATGCACTCAGTGGTAAACCTAAACTAATCGTTTTTTCTTCCGTGAATGCAAAATAACCTGTCAAGTGCGAGTCGGACTCGCGCACTGAGGGTTCCGTACTACAACCGGAGGAATAAAACCATAAAAACCACTTTTCTTATCGAACCGCAAAACTAACTTTGTTTTTAGAGGTTTTATTGTAAATATCAAAAAAACTTATTAGATCTCGTTCAAACCAATTTTCGGTGGAAGTTTGCATGGTATAATGTACATCATATATTTTTTTTAGTTTTATCATACTCTTATTTTAGAAGTTACAGGGGGGGGACACACATTTTACCACTTTGGAAGTGTCTCTCGCGCAAGCTATTCATTTTAGAAAAAAATGATACTAGAAACCTTAGTATCATTTTTGAAGACCTATCCATAGATACCCCACACATATGGGTTTGATGAAAAAAAAATTTTGTTTTTCAGTTCTAAGTATGGGGCACCCCCAAAATTTATTACTTTTTTTAAATTTTGTGTGAAAACCTTAATGGGGTTTATAGAATACATCTACTTACCAAGTTTCAACAGTATAGCTCTTATAGTTTCGGAAAAAAGTGGCTGTGACATACGGACGGACAGACGGACAGACAGACATGACGAATTTATAAGGGTTCCGTTTTTTGCCATTCGGCTACGGAACCCTAAAAAGAGTACTTTCACCGTTTTCAAAATAATAATAATTTGCCGAAAAAATTAAGATATTATTTTACTGTTTAAGACTAGGTTTCACCTGTAGCTCCACCTTTGTGAAATTCAGCCTTTGTAAATTCTGCAGAAACGATGGATTGTCTTGTATAAAAAAAAATTGGTCAAGTGCGAGTCGGGCTCGCGCACTGAGGGTTCCGTACTATCAAGACTCATTCTTAATAGTACGTATAAAGTAAACTAAACACCCCTGCCCATAGAATTTAAAAACCGGTCAAGTGCGAGTCGGACGTGCAACGCCATCTGTCGTCATCAAAGTTAAACAAAATGTTAGACTTTTTGACTATCAATTCAACACGTATTAAAGAAACTACTCACTAGATCTCGTTCAAACCAATTTTCGGTGGAAGTTTGTATGGTAATGTACATCATATATTTTTTTTAGTTTTATCATACTCTTATTTTAGAAGTTACAGGGGGGGGACACACATTTTACCACTTTGGAAGTGTCTCTCGCGCAAGCTATTCATTTTAGAAAAAAATGATATTAGAAACCTTAGTATCATTTTTGAAGACCTATCCATAGATACCCCACACATATGGGTTTGATGAAAAAAAAATTTTTGAGTTTCAGTTCTAAGTATGGGGCACCCCCAAAATTTATTACTTTTTTTTTAATTTTGTGTGAAAACCTTAATGCGGTTCACAGAATACATCTACTTACCAAGTTTCAACAGTATAGCTCTTATAGTTTCGGAAAAAAGTGGCTGTGACATACGGACGGACAGACGGACAGACAGACATGACGAATTTATAAGGGTTCCGTTTTTTGCCATTCGGCTACGGAACCCTAAAAATTAATAAAAAAATCCCCTAACGCTTGTCATTTAGTAATTATACTGGCACACGTAAAGCACTACGATTAATCACCAAACATCATTTTGGAAAAAAGCTGATACTCTTTAATTGCTGGACCGATACTAACCAAACATAGCTAAGAGCCACCGCACGGAAATAGGCTTTCTAATGAAAAAAAGCCGCTCAAAGAGCTATGCCACAGACACACACCCATCTTTTTGTATCAGGGGTTAAAAAAATAGCAGTACCTAAGTTTTAATATTTGCTCCAAACAGCCAAATTGGTTCAGATGTAATATGTGATATTAATATTAGTGTGATCGTAGGACAGTGCCGTCACGCCTAATAAAAATGAAATGAAATACTGGATGAGCTAACTATCTAATGATTTTATGCTTTTCTCGTGGGTAGGAAACATAATTTTAAGATTTTTACGAGTACATACCACGATTATTTATGAATGATGTTTATACTCTATGGCCGATATTTCTACCTAATTGCATCATAGGCTGTGGTCGCGGCAGGACTGTGACGCGAAGCTGGAGCTGTCATAGACCGTATCGGTCTACCCTCCTCCTAGATCTTTTTAACTTCACTTCGCGGGTTGTCCGGCAAACACGCTAATAACGTCATTTTTCACCTCTGCTTTAATGCAATTTTGCTTCGGTTTGCACAGCAATATCGGCAAAACATTATTCATAAATAACCGTGGTAAATATGTTTATATTATTAGAACTTTAGTAATATAAATTTTCTGTTTTCAGGTAAGTTGCGGAATATCTGTAATCTCATCGTAAGTACTTATAACCTAAGTGCATTGCTCTAAATCTAATTCACAGATGTTACTGTCGGTAGTCTGTTAGCTCTATGAGCCCTCTTTAACTGCGATTTCCACTAGCCTAGTTCCCCGTCATTACTTGCAATAAAATTCAATGGCAAGCACACAAAAACGCAATCATGCAAATGCGAATGCACCGCAGAGCCGTCGCGACGAGCGGCGCCTCCTCGTAAATAGATTATGCCTTGTCAGCGCCCTTGTTGGAGGAAATCTATTACCGGTGTGTGTATTTTTGTGCTTAATATCTGGTATAGTTATGGTAATTGTTAGCGCGTTTTTCGTTGGGTTTTAAAATGAAGAACAAAGTTGGTGTTAACTGATTGCGTATAATTTTCGTATTAGGTACATTGATCAGAAATTTTTACATTGTTTTTGACAGTTTGCGAATTTTTAAATTGTATGCGATTGGTTGGCGCCTTCAATATGCCGTGACGATGTCAAATTTGATTGGTCCTGGATTGACAGTTTCATCCACGTAATATGGCTGCTGAATGACGTGGTCCAATAGGCGTTCTTGCGTTCCGATTTACTTAAGTTGCAACATGCCCCGGGCCTTGGAACCCTTGGCTTCCAATTTGGGTTTCTTCGGGCGTTACCAGAGGACAAATTTTGGAATATGTTCTTCTCACAAGACCGGTTGACGTTCGTATCTCCGCCATTCTTGATACGCCGTCCTTGCCAGGTATGTTCCTGACTAATCGTCCGAGATGCCACCGCAATGGAGGGAGGTTGTCATCCTTAATTAAGACCATAGTGTCGGGTTTGAGGTCATCTATGTTCTCTCTCCACTTCGTCCTGACTTGCATTTCGGAGATATATTCCTTCGACCAGCGTCTCCAGAAATGTTGTCGAAGTTGTTCCACTCGCTGATAACGATCGAGTCTGTGCGTCGGAGTGTCTTCCAAGTTGTCGCAGGCAGGCGCTGTAAGCATACGGCCAACCAGGAAGTGACCAGGACTTAGAGGTTGAAGGTCATTAGGATCGGATGACATTGGTGAGAGAGGACGGGAGTTAAGGATTGCTTCGATTTGTGCTAATATTGTGCTAAACTCCTCGTAGGTGAGATGTGCGTTACCCACCACGCGACGAAGGTGATATTTACAAGAACGTACTCCTCTTTCCCAACCTCCACCGACATGTGCTGCATAAGGAATTATAAATTTGAAATTTATTTTTTGTTCATTAGCGTATTCAATTATTTCTGGGCTACAACGTTCTAGAAATTGAGAAAATTCATTTTTAAGTCCAATAAAAGCCCGCTGGTTATCTGACCAAATTTCGGCAGGTTTTCCTCTGCGAGCAATGAAGCGATTGAGTGTGAGACAGTACGCTTTAGCAGTGAGGTCAGTAACTAGCTCCAAGTGGACAGCGCGAGTGACGAAACAGATAAATATACAGATGTATGCCTTTGTAGTTGTAGCACCTCTACCCTTCCTGTTTAGAATGTTCACCGGTCCGGCGTAGTCAACCCCGCACCGACTGAATGGAAAAGTAGGTGTAATCCTCTCGCTGGGAAGATTTCCCATAAGAGGTGTGAGCGTTTGTCCTCGCAGGCGCTTACATAAGACGCATTCGTGAAATATTTTTCTTGCGAGATTTCGACCTGCGATCGGCCACCAAGTTTCCCGAATGTGATAAAGAAGCGCCTGCGGTGCAGCGTGTAGCAGTGTTTGGTGTTCGTGGCGGAAAAGAAGAAGCGTGAAATAATGTTTGCCCGAAAGTAGTATCGGATGTTTTTTATTGTAGTCGAACTCTGAAGAGTTATCTAATCTGCCACCGACTCGCAGAAGCTTATCATCATCAACGAACAAATTTAATTTACTTAAATTGTGTTTTTGATTTAGCGCGCGATTGTTGACGATTGACTTGTACTCGACTGGAAAAGATTCCAGTTGAGAAAGCCTAGCCAACAATTTGTCGGCTTCCCCCAGTTCATCGACAGAAAGAACACCCGATCGCTTATTAAATTTATTGCGTGAATTAAATATAAACCGTAAAGCATATGCAGTCGAGCGTCTTAACCGTTTGAACTGAGAGAATCGTTCGAAATCGATGATCGATTTATCTTCAGGGTTCGATATCTCCTGGGTAACGAGCGCAGTTACGTCACTACCTTTCGTTTCAGGCAAACTTGACTGATCCTCTTGCGTATAAAAAGGAGACACGGCGTTGCAGTCAAATTCACTGTCACGAAGAAAGGCTGGCCCTTCCCACCATAGATTAGAGGACGAAAGCTCCTTGAGATCAACAACCCCACGAGATACGAGGTCTGCAGGATTGTCCTTCCCGCTTACGTGACGCCACGGGAGCTCCTTCGTTAAATCGTGAATTTCTATTGTCCTATTCTGAACGAAAGTTTTTAATAATCGTGGTGGCATGCGCAGCCAACCTAAGACTATTGTGGAGTCTGTCCAAAACATTATGTGATCAAAGTCGCAACGAAGCGATTTTCGCACCTTGTCATACAGCCTGGCTCCTATGAGAGCACCTAGAAGTTCTAAGCGCGGAATACTAATGGTTTTTAGCGGTGCAACCTTCCCCTTAGAACAGAGCAAGCGTACGTTAACAGTTTTATTATCTGCATTCAATGTCCGAACAAAGACGGTTGCGCCATATCCGACTTGCGATGCATCTGTGAAAATATGCAACTCAGAGCGGGTAGTGTGAGAATTCATAACGTACCGAGGCACGCGTATCGTATTTAGTACACTCAGCGACTCGAGGAACCGATTCCATGCGCGCGCGATGTCGACAGGGACGGACTCATCCCAATCTAATTTTAATAACCACAGCCGTTGTAATAGCATCTTTGCGGTTAATATAAATGGACTTAAAATTCCCAGAGGATCAAAGATTTGAGATGCGTATGATAAGATTATGCGTTTAGTTATAGGTTGGTTAATATCAGGCGTGAACTCAGTATTAAAGTAAAATTCATCGCTGTCATTCTGCCAACCTATACCTAATGTTTTGTGATGAGTGTTTTCACCGGTTATTTGTTTGTTCGCTCCCGATAACGATGTCATTGCAGGTTCCGCGTCAAAATTGAATATCCACTTGCGCAGTGGAAAACAACCCTGTTGCAACGTCGAGCTTGTTTCCTTGCATAATTCTATTAATTTATCTTTATCATCAGAACCTGTAATCATATCGTCAACGTAAAAGTCCTCGTTGATTATTCGCGACACTTCTGGGTTTTTACACTCATTTGCCAGCTGTTTTAAGCAACGAACGCTTAAAAAAGGTGCGGATGCGGTTCCATACGTAATCGTGTTTAGGCGATAGATACCGAGTGGCTGTGAGGGATCTTCACGCCAGATAATTAGCTGGAGATCACGCTGACTTTCATTTACAAGACATTGACGGTACATTTTTTCGATATCTGCGCATGCGACGTACCGATACTGCCTGAAACGCAAGATAATTGATATGAGGTCACCTTGTATAGGCGGGCCTACAAACTGTAGGTCATTATAACTTATGCCTGTGCTACTGGCGGCCCCTGCATCAAAAACTACCCTCAATTTCGTGCTGATTGCATGCTCTCGGAACACCCCATGGTGGGGCAGTATATAATGAGGGGTTCCGTAGTTCGAAACGCGTGTCATATGACCTAGACTTTCATATTCACGAAGGAAGTCTACGTACAATTTTTTGTAGGCAGGTGTGCGTTGTAGTCGCTTTTCTAATGCGAGAAAGCGTCGTTCTGCCTTTGAGAAAGATTCGCCTAAAAGATCGGGAGATGACTTCAGTGGTATGCTAACAATAAACCGTCCCTCGTCGTTGCGCGTCGTAGCACGAGTAAACAGGTCTTCGCAAGCACGTTCAGCATCTGTGCGCGTGTCTCGATCTCGAGGGAGCTCTTCGACTTCCCAGAATTGGCGTAATTGCGTATCAATGGATTGCGAAAAGTTGCACTGAATAATGCTATCGTTGCGCGTATTTAATACGATAGGTCCTGATATTATCCAGCCTAAACAAGTATTTTGTAAATAAGGCCCGTTAGGTAATCGAATATTACCTACGGTTAATAATTCCCAAAACGTCTCTGCGCCGATTAGAATATCGATTGGTCGGGAATTTAGAAAATGCGGATCTGCCAGCTGTACACAATTCGGTATGCGTAGTTTAGCTCGCTCATAGTGCATCGCGGGCAAAGGAGACGAGATTTGAGGTAATACGTAACAATGTAATTTAGTGGTGTAGGTAGATATGCGTGATTTTATCTCGATGTCGCATGACTTAGTACATTGCGTCACCGAGTTACCGACACCCCTAATCTCATGAGTGGACTGTATAAGTTTTAAACCTAGTTTCTTAGCAAAAGGCTCGGTTACGAAACTTCTTTCACTCGCATTATCTAAGAGCGCATTCGCGAGTAAATAATCATTGTGTCGAGTTCGGACCTGGACTAGCGCAGTAGATAACAAAACCTGCCGCGCGGACTCGTTGAACGCGGGAACTGCGCTCGACCCGTCGTCACTCATTGATTGCCGCTTGTCATCGAATGTAGTGTGCATCGTTAGGGAACTTTTAGTGTCATCTGTTGTTTTTATATCACCCGGGGATTGATTCAAACTATCGGCGTGAATTAAAGAATTGTGTTTTAAAGAACACCGCCTGCAGCCTCCATATTTACAAAATTCCGCTGTGTGGTTATTATTTTTCATACAGTTCAGGCATAGATTGTGATCGCGAAGTAATTTTAATTTAGATTCTAAATCAGAATTGATAAATGAGGTGCACGCGTATAACTGGTGGTCCCCGTTGCATTTAAAACACTTCCTAGGCGTGAATCGGTGGGATTCTTGCGGCTTAATGTTAGAAACATTGCATTTTGAGTGTGACGTAGTTGCTAGTGACTTAACATTATTTTTACCATCCTTGCTTTGTGTGTTGTGCGAGCTCTGCAACGTTTCCAACATATCTGCCCTATTTTTTAAGAACTTAATTAAATCATCGACCTTTAATTTTGAATCCTTACTAGCTAACACGGAACCCCGGTGTTGTTCCCACTCGCGTTCAGTGGTTTTATCGAGTTTAGTTACAATTATATGAATTATAAGCGTGTCCCAGGAGTCCACCGGCTCCCCTAGAACTTTTAATGCTCGTAAGTTTTTAAGAATTGTATCGCTGAGGTTCCTTAAGGATGCACACGATTCTTTATTTAATTTTGGAACATTAAATATAGCGTTTACATGATTGTGAATTAACAGCCGGTTATTATTATATCTTTGACATAACAACTCCCATGCGATAGGGTAGTTGTCGGGAGTAAATTCTATCGAATCGATGACCAGCGCCGCACTTCCTTTGAGTGATGATCTAAGATAGTGAAATTTTTGTGTATCGGATAGCTCATCCGAATCGTTGACCAATGATTGAAATGAGTGTTTAAATTCTAGCCACGACTCGAATGAACCATCGAAGGTTTTCAGAGTGATGACAGGTAATTTAATGGATTTCAGCGAGCTGTTTCTACATGTTTTGGAGCAAGTACCGACCTCACCACTACCGCTAGTACTGCCACACCTATTTAACAATAACTCAGCCTGCGATAATGTACTATAATAACAATCTTCAAATAGCTGTCTCTGATTGAGTTGATCATCGAGATCTGAGTCACTAACTGATTCTTCTATTCGAGATTGTATGCTATTAAATTCGCGGTACAGATTCGTGGCACCCTCAATACGTAGTTTTAAATCGATTTTGTTTTGCGATGTTGCTTCGTCTAAATCAAAACTATTGATATACGTTCCGAATTTCGTTAATCTACCTTTGAGGGTGCCGCGTTTCTTAATGAGATCGCGAACTAAAAGATCGAGTTTGTCGTCGCTAAGCCCTAATTGCGGCGATTTGTCGCGACTTGACATCTTATACGACCTATGTCGGAGGAGGCCAGGATACAAAGAGTAGGTACTTACGCGCGGTAGTCCAACGCACAACTCTCCCACTGAAAGATGAAAGACACAATATTAGCACAGTGAGTCAGGATTAGATCGTAGATGGGTTGGCCGGCCGTACCGAAATGCGCGTCTTGGTCCGATGATGGCTGCCTTCCCCAACTGGATCTTCAGCCGTTTCACTTTTAAATATCCGGCTCGAAGGACCAACTTTTATGTTAGCGCGTTTTTCGTTGGGTTTTAAAATGAAGAACAAAGTTGGTGTTAACTGATTGCGTATAATTTTCGTATTAGGTACATTGATCAGAAATTTTTACATTGTTTTTGACAGTTTGCGAATTTTTAAATTGTATGCGATTGGTTGGCGCCTTCAATATGCCGTGACGATGTCAAATTTGATTGGTCCTGGATTGACAGTTTCATCCACGTAATATGGCTGCTGAATGACGTGGTCCAATAGGCGTTCTTGCGTTCCGATTTACTTAAGTTGCAACAGTAATAATAATTATAACTATACCAGCTCTTGCCTGCGGCTCCGACCGCGTGAATTACGGTTTTTCGCGAATCCAGCGCGAACGTGGATTTTTCCGGGATAAAAAGTAGCCTATGTGTTCATCCGAGTTATAGGATATCTATGTTCGGAAATTTCTGCCAAATTGGGTTAGTAGTTGCGGCGTTAAAGAGTAACAAAGATCCATCCATCCATACTTACAAAGTTTACGATAATATTAGTTGGACTATTGTTAAACAGTCGCTGTTTATGGGTCAATAAAATGGAGAAAAAGCGCTTTTTGCGATCTCTGTCGCACTTACGGGCTTTACGACAGGCCTGTCGGGAAGCTTCGAGCGTCTGTTCCCCGAAAATTATCGCCTCGCGGGCAGCAACTATTTGCTACAGGAATAGTAAGAAATAGCTTCTTACTATTAGAGCTTTTAAAATTTCGGCACACTTGAAAAATGTCAGACTTCACCGCCACGTTCGAAAAGCTGTTTTACACCGAAAAGAACGGGCGAAAATAAGGCAACAATATTGTGTTACTTTTAGACTTGAAATGTATGTGTTACAAGTCAGTCTACGTACTTATTTGGATTTTACGCGCATACTCTGTTACTCTTTTAAGTAAAACCCAATCCAAAGAGCAGACAAAACAGGCGCAATGTGTGTCACTATAAATTGGTTGGCCGTTGTCAGCGCTGTGAGCCGGCGCGAATCTATTAAGCGCGTTATTTCCGTTCTAGACTCACGGCTACACGTCTATTGGAAGGGACTGGGTGATTGGAAATCATAAAATTTGAATAGATATAGATTTGGTCTAAATTTCCACTTTGCAAGTTCTGCTCGACACGATAAGTAACAGCAAAAAGACGTTTCCCTAACACGTTTACAAGAACATGAATAGAAATTACTTAAGAAATAAAATCTTTATTCCTTAAATAGATATTATAGATGTAGGTATACTAATAATGTAAATTGTAAAGGCCCAATACCCTCTAAGAAAAAACAAAAAACTATACATAGCGACTTTCAACGTAAGATCTCTATCCAATGAAACACGAATAACAGAGTTAGAATATGCATTATCACCCGTCAAATGGGATATCCTGGGTATCTGTGAAACCAGGAAACGAGGACACATCATAGAAGATAGGGGAACATATCACTTATACTTATACGGTGAAACAAAGGGAAGAAATGGCATAGGATTTCTCGTTAAAAAACACAGTGACGTCATTATACAAGATTTCATTGGAATTTCGGACCGAATTGCAATTCTACAAGCTAATATCTACGGAATATCCTATTCTATTGTCCAAGTCTATGCCCCAACCTCAAGCGCAGACGAAATGGAAATAGAAAACTTTTACGAATCTTTAGAGAAAGCTGTAGAGGCAAGCTCAACTAAATTAATACTGATGGGAGATATGAACGCAAAAATTGGACAACCAAAAGTAGGGGAATCACGAGTAATTGGAAAATTTGGGTATGGTAAAAGAAATGATAGAGGCGAAAAATTCGTAGAGTTTTGCCTGCAACATAATCTGAAAATAACAAACACATTCTACCAGAAATCACCAAAAAAAAGATGGACGTGGAGATCACCTGATTGTGTCACTAAAAATGAGATAGACTTTATAACCACTAACACGCTACATATCATTGAAGACTCTTCCGTTCTCACCAGCATTAAACATCCAAGCGATCACAGGCCAGTCAGGATAAAAATAAACATTAGTGGGAAAAAAAGATCACGGGCAAACTTTGCACCAAGACCTAAGAGTAACATAGATCCAGAGAAGTACCGAAAAGAACTATTAAAATTCAAAGAAAAAGAATCATCGGTACAAAAATACTACGACCTAATAGAACAAAATATTGTAAGAAGCAGCTGTTTGGCACATCTCCCCAAAAACAACACAAAAATGCAAGAAATCATAACAGAAGAAATAATTAACCTCAAGGAACGAAAATTCTTACTAAGAAATAAAAGAAAGAAAACGAAACAACAAAAGAAAGAACTAAGCCAACTGTATAGATCAATTCATAAGAAAATAAAAATTAATACCAAGATTTACAGACAAAAAGTAATCGAAAACTACTTGGAAAAAACAGGTGCCGTCAAAAGGGCACTCAAGACATTAGCGTACGGAAAACCTATACTAAGTAAATTACTCAACAGTTCAGGATCGCAAGTCACAGCCAAAGACGACTTAATAAAAGTAGCCACCGATTTTTACACCGAACTGTACAGCTACGGAAAACATAGCGCGAACGAACAACCCACTACTTTCGAGAACCACGACCCGGTCCCAGAGTTTATGAAAAGTGAAATAGAGCACTCAATTTCTAATCTTAAAAAAGACAAAAGTCCAGGTCCAGACGGGATAACGAACGAAATGCTGATCATCGGGAAAGACGCACTTGTTACACCTCTCACCAACTTATTTAATATGATCCTTACAACAAGAGACTTACCAAATCAATGGTTATGTGCTAACATAGTTCTGTTATTTAAAAAAGGTGATCCTCGCCTCATATCAAACTACAGACCAATCAGCCTTATGTCTTGTTTGTATAAATTGTTTTCAATGACTCTATTGCGCAGACTTGGCAAAATAATCGATGAGAACCAACCGATAGAGCAAGCTGGTTTCATACGTAATTTCTCCACCATAGATCATATCCACTCTATCAAGATGATCATTGAGAAATATAATGAATATGACAAACCCCTATATCTCTGCTTTATCGATTACAGCAAAGCTTTTGACTCAATATCGCATTGCTCTATATGGCAAGCTCTATCATCACAAGGCGTAAATAAACAATACGTTGACCTAATTAAAGAAATATATAAAAACAGTACAGCGAGGATAATAATGGAGAAACCTGGACCTAGCTTTAGAATAGAAAGAGGCACAAAACAGGGAGACCCGCTCTCTCCCAAGATTTTTATCGCTGTACTTGAACAAATCTTCAGGAAACTAGATTGGGAACAAAAAGGTTTACGCCTTCACGGCAAGTACCTTTCCCACCTGAGATTTGCCGATGATATTGTGCTGCTTTCAGAAAACCCAGAGGAAATGCAATTCATGATAGAGTCACTGTGTGAGGAAAGCAAAAAGATAGGCTTGGAAGTAAATCAAGATAAAACTAAAATCATGACGAATAGACGCAAAGTACCATTAACACTTTCATCAGAAAACCTGGAATACGTCGAAGAATATGTGTATTTGCGACATTTGATAAAATTTAAATCTTGCACTGACAGCGAAATAGAACGACGTATTAAAAATACGTGGGACAAATACTGGGCTATGAAGGAAATATTTAAGAGTAAGCTACCGGTAAAGTTAAAAGCCAAAGCCATGGAGGTGTGCTTGCTTCCATGCCTTACCTACGCATGTCAGACATGGCCACTAAATAAATCAAATATTAATAAAATCAAGACTTGTCAGAGGGCAATCGAAAGAAGCTTCCTAGGACTCAAACTCAAAGACAAAATAAGAAACACCAAAATAAGAGAGAGAACAGGAGCAAAAGAAGTAACGGTAAAAATCCGTCGCTTAAAATGGAGATGGGCCGGACATGTCCAACGGTTATCAGACGAAAGGTGGTCTAAAATTACCACAAACTGGTACCCCATAGACAAAAAAAGAAGACCCGGCCGGCCACAAATGCGCTGGAGTGATGACATCACAAAGGTGGCAGGCAAAGCATGGAACAGAGTCGCTCAAAACAGAGATAATTGGTCAAGATTAGAGGAGGCTTTCACCGCAGACAGCTGTGGTCCTTCTACTTCTAAATTATAATGTAAACTTTAAAAGTATGTGCAATAATGAAAATCTAAAAAAGTTATATAGATTAGTAATACTAAATATAAGGATTCTAATGTTAAACTAACACACTTGCTGTTACCTGTATAACTAACTCAGTTTATGTAAACCAAATGCTGTTATGCTCAGTTTATGTAAATCAAATGAAGGAAAATAAAGCTATTTTTATTTTTATTTATTTTTTATTTATACTAATAATGACATGATTTGGTGAGTATCTTGAACATCATTACCTGTTTTCTTCAATTTTTTTAATATATAGGCTAGCGCTTGACTATTATCACATTTCATGATACAGTCTAAGGCGGAATGCGCTTGGCTAGGAGGTGACTATTCACTCTTGATTTTAATTCTGACGATATGGAAGATTGAGGCTAAGAAGGTATTCTAGAACTTTGCGGTACGTATCAGAGTAATCAACTACGATTTATTTTGGTTATAACATTATTTTCGGTTGTATGTTGAGAAGTTTTATAATATTGTACCTACCTATTGTATTGTAATATCCCCGATATTAATTGCAAAAATTATACAAACTTAGTTTCCTGATGTCGGTAAACAACGTGATAATTTTTGTACTGTTACGATTACCATTTGCTTGTAATTCCAATTTACCTTGTTGGAAAAAAATAAACAAAATCGGCAATTCAATTTGTTTTATTTATCTAAAACATCTAAATTGAATATAAATCTATACCAATATGAACGAAACCACATAAATAACTCAACCGAATAAAAAAAAACAAACTGACGCGAGAAATATAGACGCATCCAGAAAAATTCAATTTCCGGGTAGTTCTCGCCTACAATTCGAGCGTGGGGCTTCAAAAGCAATCGATTTCCGGCCTATTCGACTTTAAACGGGGAATCAAACCCGATATCCGAGCGGATTTAGTTGTGGACTCGATAGTTGGTAATGAATAGAGTGGGGCTCTGCGTTTCACTTAGGTTTATCCGTTTAGTTTATTAATTTTAGCTTACGAGACGGTGGACACGATTACAGAGGTCATGATTAATTTTAACAATCGAATATCTTATTTCACAATTCTATTTCAATTGCTTGACGTAGAGAGATGAGACAAATAAATATTTAACGAAATATTAAAATTTTAATTTGTTTAGGTATAAATATTTTTTTACTTTTTATGGACATTAAGGGGATTCATTGAATTTATTTTTGTCTTTCTCACTCTCACGGATACGTTGGTAGGTGCGACATGCAGCGTCGCGGAAGAATATAACAGAAAAACAACCTTTTACCTAATTACTCAAAAACTAAGCCAGTTATCAAAAATCGGCTCTCAGCGTTTTTGAATATTGTTATTACCGACACAATAAAACAAAAATTACAATCACATCAATTGCAGTTTCCGATATATAACAGGAAAACTGAGATTTTGGAGCAACTTTTGGGAGAACTTTCTATCGAGAAAATTTTATCCAATCGTGTTTCTGCTTCTTAGCGATTTTAGATTAAAGACCCAAAATACATGACGTTTAAATTTGAGAGTAATTGTCTTTAATAATAATAATAAATACACTTTATTTGCACCACACAAGAAATTGTACAAAACAGAAATACATAATAAACTAATTTAAGGCACAAAAGGCGGCCTTATCGCTTAGCAGCGATCTCTGCCAGGCAACCTTGAGAAAAGGAAAACAAAGGAACTAGATTTTGCAGGTGGTGTAGATTTATAAACTATATACATACAAATAGCTACAAACTAATACATAAACTAGGTTAAACAAATAAACAAAGATATTCAATACATAATCATCAAACTATAAACTAATATATACAATATAATAATATAATGTCCACTAATAAGGACAAGATAATATGAATAAATAACAGTCATCATTTGCATCAACTATGTACTCAAATAGTGATCTTTGACCGCATTCTTGAAAATGTACAAAGATTTAGACTGTCGTATCTCGAGGGGGAGTGCATTCCATAAAAGAGTTGCCTGTACGGTGAAGGATTTTTGGAACATCTTTGTTTTATGGAATGGCATTTTAAGTGTCAAGGTACGACAGGTTCTGAGGTCTGAATGTTCCCCAAGAAATTTGAATTTCTCCTTGAGGTAAGGAGGGGTTCTAGGATCATATAATACACAGTACAGTAGAGAAAGAACATGCAGATCCCGGCGACGGCGGATAGGGAGCCAGTTGAGCTTTTGTCGAAATTCAGAGATATGGTCATACTTGCGTAGGCCAAATATAAACCGAATTGCAAGATTTTGGAGACGCTCAAGTTTATTAAGCTGGTCTTCATTCATATTGAGAAAGCTTGCGTCCGCGTAGTCAAGTATAGAGAGGAGGAGAGATTGTGCTAACATAACCTTGGTAGGAATTGGAAGAAAAGACTGCAACCGCCGCAACGAGCTCATAGCTGCAAAGGTTTTCCTGCTTAATTCTTTCAGGTGTGTGGCCCATGACAGCTCCCGATCTATATGTACGCCGAGGTCTTTAACAGAACCGCAGTATGCAATGGTAACCCCATTAAATGAAACTGGAGGAAGATTAGGCCAGTCAACTCTGGCGATCATCCCGGGGCTACCAATAATTATAGCTTGGGATTTAGCTGGGTTGACCTTCAGACCAAACTGAGTGCTCCAAACAGATATAGCAGCGAGGTCTCTGTTAACAGCAGCTACTGCAGAACTAAGCTCACCAATAGGTGCTGAGCGATAGATTTGGATATCATCTGCATACATGTGATAGAGAGAAGAGATGTTATTTGTGATAGAATTAATGAAGATTGCGAAAAGTAAAGGAGACAACACGCCACCCTGAGGGACCCCAGCCGTAACATCACACCAGGATGAAAAACTTTCATCTACCCGGATGCGCTGTCGGCGGCCTTTGAGGTAACTCCGAAACCAGTCTACCACCGATGGAGATATGTTAATAGAACGTAGCAGCCTCAGCAAGATATCATAGTCAACAGTGTTAAACGCATTACTAAAGTCAAGCAAAGTGAGAACTGTAAGCTGCTTATTGTCCATCGCCAATCGAATGTCATCAGTCACCTTTACAAGTGCAGTAACTGTGCTATGTCCTGACCGAAATCCAGACTGCAACGGACTCAGGAGTAGATGTTTATCAAGGAAAAGCCTCAGCTGATGATAAACAAGCTTTTCGAGGACTTTGGACAGGAAAGGTAAGATGGAGATGGGGCGGAAGTCAGAGACAGAAGTAGGTTTAGCCTTTTTTGGAAGAGGAATAATTTGTGCATTTTTCCAAGCGTCAGGGAATTCGCCAGAGGAGATGGAATAATTGAGGATATGAGTCAAGACAGGAGAAACGATGTCAAGGATAGGTATGATCATGTTCCGGCTAATACAGTCAGAGCCAACAGCATTCGAAGCGATGGACAAAGTGGTCTTCTTAACATCACATTCAGTGAAAGACTCGAAGGTAAATGGGACGAAGTCAGGAGTGGAGCAAGAAGAAAGAATACTAAGGGTACGCTCTTTTTCGACACTATCAATTGTGTCACAGGTTGAGAAGTGTTTATTAAGAAGTTCAACATCAATATTGATAGGTGTCTTATGAGAACATTTGCCAACTCCAAGTGACTTTAGAAATTTCCAGGTTTTTGATATATCCCCATTTTCAACTGAGCTATGTATGTGGCGTCGTTGGGCATCCCTACACAATGTATTACAGCGATTCCGGGCTTTATGGTATTTTTGGCGCAAGGCATCAGTGTCATTAATTTTATATTTAGATTTCGCGGCGTTCTTTTTGTTCATGGCGGATTTAATCTCGTCAGATAACCAAGGAGCTGGGAGATGCTTCATTTTAATTGGCCGTAATGGAGCATGAATATCATAAAGTTGTGTTATCAGCGAGCAACTTATAGTCTTTATAGTTTTTACGTAAAACTTCACTCAAAATCACCTAAATACGGCTTGTAGGCCGTTAAAACTCGTTGTTTTAACACCTATTAATTGCCAAACTTTTGGGAAACGATGTTCATAATTAAAATAAATTGGTCATAGCCCTCCAGGCTGACCAAGTGTAGGTTAGCAAGCTTTTTAATCTTGATGTGCAAGTATTTTATATGACGATTTCCTTCGGACGTCATCATCAATGTAATTAATTCCAACAGAATAGTGCGAGCTTATAATTCGAACCACGAAACCAGTAGTAAGACCACCATGTATTTCTTTATAGATACTCTATATTTCGTAGAAATTTTGACATATGATGCTACATTTATTTGCATGAAAAAGGTTAAAACGTAAAACTGTCAGATGAGCTCCTCCTGAAGTCTAAATTAACAGTGGAAACTAAACGAAATAGAAGTCCTATTCTGTGCTCCTTATACGCGTTGAAGTCGTTTAGAAATTTATTCCCAAGGGCTCTTGAACTATTTAATGTTAGAGCTTCTCTGTGCGAATGACTTAGTAATGCTAAGAGGCTGCCTAATGGAATTCGAGTAGCTTAACGATACGAAGTAAAGCCTGCAAGGAAAGAAATGGGAAACTGGGTGCATTATTAACTCAGCACAATACTTTTAGCATTCGACGATAACGTTATGTCGTTAACCTTGGCTTGTTAGAACCTGTCTAGTAATTTATGTTTACAGTACATACACTTGAAGCCATCAAAAATCATCGCCCATGTAATGCTGTATGGTACGTTTGGCATTGGCACAAAAGACCATTTTAATCATTTTAGAAATTCTTGTATTTGGAATGACTAGACAATGTCATTGGTAGTGAGATGGTTGTATTCAATTTAAGGAGTTCTGGATACAAGGAATTTTGGACACAACCTATATTTTGTATTTTAGTTAAAACGCATAATACGAATGCCAATCGTACTTTAAGTACTATAGGTAGAAGTCCACTTTTCAAGGTAATATTTAAAATCAAAATGCTTTATTTCATAAACCCAACTTACAGGCACTTATGAAGGTCAGTTAATTATTATTATTTAACTTAAATTATTCACGAGGTTTCAAACGCGCCTTGAACTAAAAAGAAGCCCAAAACAAACTCAGCCTTTAGGTTTATTCCTTTGTCGTTGCCATTTCACATAAAGATAAAACCGTCTGTAAAGTAATCGTAATCAAGAAACCTTAGTTCTTTCCTATGACTAACCACCAATAAATGTCCATAGTTCAGGTACTGACAATCGTCTGTCAGCAAATGTCCTCAGGTACCTAAAGCTGGATATCCACGCATAGACACACAGGCCGCAGCCATAGAAGGATTTCAATAACCACCTCAATGAATTACGTACGTGTCGCAAGGAAATCTGAGGTCGCCCGTCCGTCCTGCCACTGCAGGATTCCGGACGGGTGGGAATTTATGGTCGTCTGCCGCGCCGCCTGCGGCCGTGCGACGCGTCTTCGTTACGTGTACGAGACACGGATTTATGGGACAAATTACTACAAGACGTACAGTATACTCGGTGGGAAGATTGGTTGCCTACTTGCTTGTCACCGCGCCTTCGCTCGCGGTCCTCGAGTAGCGTAATTTAAGGGATTAAAGTGGACATCTGGAATAATTTGCTTAGGTATCTATTGTAAGGTTGTTTCAAATTTAGGTTATTGTTCCATAGATATCGTTCAAACAAACAACAATAAAAACTAGCAAGACAGATAAGTTGGTTTAACTATAATCCGCTACTTGAAAAGAATCTAGATAGTCCAATATGCAGGTACACCACCCACATAAAACACCACACCACACAAAATTCTTCTGGAATGCATCACTTTCTTTGATGTACGTTTGTTGACTTCATAATGTGAAATCGAAGAGTAGTAGAGTGTATCTCTAACAATTAAACAAATTAATCTGTCCTGCTAATTATTGAATAAGAAGATTAATTTGTTTTGCTATAATCCGCTACTGTAAAGGATTCTGTATGGTACAATATGCAGGAACACTGCCCACATGAAACACTACACACAATTTTTCTACACTTTCTTCGATGCACGTTTCGTCTCGACACGTTGACTTCACAACACAAAATCGAAGTTGATTTGTACCATACAGAAACTTTTCAAGTAGCTGATTATAGCAAAACAGATTAATCTGTCCTGCTAATTATGGATTTCCGCTAAATAACGCCTGCTTCCATTCAATACCTGCATATTTATATGTTTGTAGGTCTCAGTGTAATAAATCTAATTCCTTCTGCATATAACTGAGGCGTGTCAGTCTAGTGCGCTAGACGGCCGTAAATCTGGGCCTGGACGAGAATGCTGCGTGACATACCTCACATACTATAGCACTGGTGGCTGCAATTCGACTGCGCTATTCAGGTCAGCTCGGATTGTTTCTGTGTGCATTATGCCTGCTGCGACTTGGTTATTATATGTTCACTAGCTTAACCAGCAAATGGTGTTTGGCCATTTACGGGTAGACATGAAAAATAGCTAACGACTAAAAGTCAGTCATACCGTATACAGAAAGAAAATTTCAAAAGAATCGGTCCAACCGATTCGGAGGTTAGTTGCACTGGAATACAAGAATTTTATAATATAAAAAAATATGTCACTTATACGTATTTCTTGCATATCGTATCTCTTTCCTGTCCCGTTCTCACTCCCTTTTCGAATTCCATATCAAATAGGTTCAGTAGTTGTTGTAGGAACATAGGCACACATTTTCAATATTTTCATAATATTTTTATTAAACTTTATGATACTAATATAACAAAATTATATCGATATCTTTTTCTTAGCAGATGTGAAATAGCACCCACATGTGAAATCTTAAACAATGATACAATTTTCATAGATCTAATGAATTTAAACATATCTTACGAATAAGCTGCAATTTAAACTCGCAGATAACGTACAGCATCTGTTGCGATGCAGCGAGCATTGTCATGACTTCCGTAATGATATAATATGGTAATAAATACCCTGTCAGCGCAATATGGATGGTGAAATAAGAGGATTCTTCGTGTTTTTACGCCCCATTGGCTGTGTTTATAATAGTTTTATTTCAATCACATTTAGAATATTTTTTCTTGAAGCTATTTTACGGCCCACTATAAGATACAGGTCTCTATTTAGAATGAGGAAGGTTTGACCATAGAACACCAGGCTTCACACACTTTTAGGAACAGATATCAGACATGCAGTTTTTTTTTCTCACGGAGTGTTCCTTCACCATTAATCAAGACATGATCCTTGTAAATTCACGCTATATCTAGATGGAAAATGTGATGGATAGGTACACTGTATCTATAATTACTATTATCTGTATTCTACATATCTGTACTCATATTTAGCACATCTACTATTGAGTTTATATTTATTTCAATGTAAATTCGTTGGATGGACTGCATTTAGCATGGGCAGTCGTATCACTAACATCACGTGAACATCTTGCTCGTTATTTCGTTAAAGAAAGCGAATTGATTTGAGTTCTGAAATTCTGGGCAGGTAGAGATAATTCCTTGAGGGAGAAGACCCACTAAAGGACCTTTTAATTCTCTAGCCATGCGTCTGAGCGGACGCTAAGTGCACGGGAGCGATAATAGAATTTACTAGGTAATCTCTGCAGGCACCTGTAGCACTGTTTAATTCGATACGCCTGAAACCTGCCCGCCCTCATTGAATTAGGAGCCAGCGAAATCGTTCCCAGTTTGCATATTAATCGTTGTAAATTATTATTTTCCTCTGAGGAATTAGGTACTGTGATTTGTTCTCATGGGTTAGAATAAGCATTATCTACTGCAATGTATTTAAAGTGCCCTGCGTGCTCTGATCTTTCTACACAGTGATCACGCTTCGGAAAAATAATATTGAAATTATTTTAGTAGCGATAAACTGAATTCTTGTTTTTTTATTGATAATTTTGTATTTCTATTTACTTTTGATACACATAATGTTGTATTTTCGATATTTTCTGTTCTCGTTTACCTAATAAAAATACCTGCATTTACTTTAACTTTGATTACTGTTCCTAAAACGCTATTTGATTTCCATACTGTCTCAATGGAGGAAGTACAGTTTTACAGACTTTACTCAACTTAGTAAACATGGTAATAGTTGGCGTTCGATACTCCTCTATAGCTGTAGTCGGTCCCGCGAGACGGGTATCGCCGCAAGGCCTGAAAACTGAAGCTAGAATAAAACCGTTTTCTGTAGTCGGAGAAGCGATCTGAATGTACTCGTAACAGTGGATTTTCCTTTTACAGTAGTTGAATGTTTTATTAGATCTGTTAAACTTTATATAAAGCAGTATAATAGCCCATTGATTTTAACCTCTGGCTCTCATCAGGGAGTCAGGAGTTTGAATCCCGCGCACGTACTTTTGACTTTTGGGATACAAAAACATTGACGAATTGAGAGGCTTTCCGAAATACGGTATTTGGGCCGGGTACGTTACATGGTCTCAGTTCAGATGAACCATTAGAAGTTACTGATCTAGTAGTAGTAAGAGCAAAAAAAGGTCGCGCGTCTTCTGGGGAATCCTCCCGCATTCTCGAGGATTCCCCTAACTACTGTCGGTGCCATCTATGGAATCCGCGAGAAGTGGCGCGAACGGGGAGTTGTTTGGGTCGGTCACAACAGTGCAGTGCTAAGTGTTTACGAAACAATTCGCTGGAATACTTACTAGTGCGTTCCAGCAAATTCACGCGTCATGAAGCGAAAATTGACGCTCCCATTCCATTCAGCGGCGGTGAAAATTGACCTCAGAATACCCGTCTAAAAACTATTGAAAATAATACAAAATCGTGTTTTGTTTCACTCACAACACCGTGGTTAGTATACAAAGTAGGAATAACCCTGGAACAAAATTGCATGTATAAAAATCCGCTGACTACACGAGCTGATAGCATCGCGCAAAGATCCGCGTCGGTTGCCAACTCCGCCAATATTTTTCTTCACTCACGGACCGATAAAGTACATAGATAGCCGCGGAAGATAGATTTGGATCGTAGAATACTGGGTCAACATAGTTTTAAACTATCTTTGTTTTTGCTTCGAGTCGGTAACTTTTAATTAACAGCTTTATCCTTACCTCGGATCTTGATTAATTTTAAACAGTTATAATAATTATTTTATGTTGCTACTAGGTTAGCAGCGGCCCGAGTGGATTTCGGAATCGTGATTTTCTGGGAGTAAAAAATCGACACGTTCCCGCTTCTTTTCCCTACCTACTTACTACCTACTTTAGCTAGTACATAGCACATTACTGCAACGGCCAGCAATAGGGGCATAGATGGACGAACGTGTAAATCTCGGCCGAGGCAGCGCCGAGGCACTCATACGTGAGTCCATTCATATATATGCCATAGTTTTTAAGAAATTAGGTAAAAGTGAAACGCAAGTAAAACATCGTTTTTCTGCAAAAATCTTTCAAATTTTGTCTGTCGCACTCACATAATTATTCGTAAGATTGGGGAGGATAAATATAAAATCCGTCTACGGCTTTAATCACACGATCAGCTTTAGACCATAGCTGTTCTTTAAAAGTAAACCTTAGCTCATCTTTCGCTATCGTGGAAAGTTTAGCTCAAAAAAGTTTAGTCCATGCCCTAACTACTAAGCCCAGGGCTTGTATCATCAAAGTGAGTCTTTTGCATAAACATCGGTTACAGGACCCGCATATAATAAAACTTAGCTGACTAAAAGCCTTTCAGGGCGATGAGTGGTGACTCACTTTAAAGATCTATGTACACTGTACACGTACAGTGTACACTTTAGTCATGCATTTATTAAAATTTGCTACCTAGAGCGGTTAATGCATGGAGCAAAGCGGCGGTTAAGTTCGCTAATAAAATATTAACACGTCTTTTTAAAATTTCCAGACGTAAAACGCAATTCGCCTTCGTATGGATTTTTGAAAATCTGGATTTTAGCTTTAGGGGCACGCACTTTTTAGGGTTCCGTACCCAAATGGTAAAGAACGGGACCCTCTTGCTGAGACTTCACCGTCATTCTGTCAACAGGCTGTATCTCTTAAACCGTGATAACCAGATGAACCGTGATGACCACACTAGAAATTTCAACAGATGATGTATTTCCGTTGCCCCTATATACCCCCCCCCCCCCCCCCCCTATATGCCCCTAATAACAACTAACACGAGAAAATAGAATAAAATGAAGATTAAAGGGGGTTTCTGTTCCATACCCGACATAAAAAGTGGTTGAGACGTTAAGCATATATTCTAGTATTGCGAATTTTGTCAATAAATTAATATCTGTTGAAAAACAAAATGCCGTGTCATCAAATTGCCTGTCAGTACGGCCGATACGAAATTAAGTTTGATTTTTGAGTTTCACCAATCCCAGGGAAGAAGGTTTAAGTCACAAGCAAGCGCTTAAAATGCCTTCCTTACTTTTCATGTTATTAAACGAACCTACTGTGCACTCAAAAACAAAAAAAAAACAGTATCAACATTATAGGCATATTATACCCTGGACATGGCGGACGCCGCAGAAAAATGGCGCCAGTTTACCGGTGCCAGAAATGCTTATTTCGTCACCAACAGTAACGCCACTATGCATTTCCCTCAGCAGCTATCTATAGAATTTTGATAGATATTACCGTTTGTACGAAAAAGGTTTACGTAAATCGTTCGGATCTTTTTTATCGGTGATCAAAATGTATAAACCAGCTAATAACATAAAGTGCTTTAAATTCTAAAACAGTATCAAAATGAGTTACCCCCTCGCGCGCAAGCCCATCAGCAGCTCTCATCAGCTCCTCGATGGGCCTTGTTAATTTTCAATCAAACGCATGAGTGCAGGCGTAATTGCCGCACTGTCACTCGCAGTAGGTATGCGCATGCAGGCGGGCCGCGGCGTGTTTATGTATGCTAATAGCTTGCTTTGAATATAGATTGAGGCTGCATGAATTAAAAATGCACTAATAGGCGATAGCTATATCTAGCTCTAACATGTCTTTTCATGACGTTCGTTGTGTCCTAAAAGACAACTTAATGCGATTTTTTGGCACACCTTATTTTATTCGCTTACGCTTAGTCGATACGCTAACGCTTGACAACAATCATGCCTGATGGAAAGCAATGATGAGGTCTAGGTTAGAGCGCACTTGCCTAGAAATTGCCTATTCACTCTGCTCTTGAAGGCACCCAGATTGTACTGGGCTGGAAACCTTAACCGTAATTTCGTGCGAGATTGTTGGATGTCAACCACATAAGGATACCACCGCTCTCGGTGTCTTGCAGTCCTATCGTAGAATGGTGAAGGAGGTATAAGGTTATGTTGCTTTCATCAAACGTAACGTAAGTAACAAATAGTTGAATAATTAAATTAAAAAAAAGTTGTAGGAGTAGTCATACATTATGTACTAGTGCACTATGTAGGCCGACAGTAGGTATGTCATGGTACCAACTTAACACAAAATAGAACCACGCGTTCATTGGTAAGTTCATTGGTTGGTTGGTTGACGCAAGGTGTACAGTAAAACTCCTAAGAGTTTATGATTTCACCTTTTATAAGAAAATAACTGTATCCATATCTATGTAAATAAATAAAATAAATAAATAATTGGCCAAAGCAAATAGCGTGCTTCACCTGTTTTCTGTTACAAATTCCCGTCCCTTTTCCAAAATCACTTCCACAACATCAATTAACTGTGTTTAAATCTAGGCTCAAGTTTGAGTAAAAAGTCCACTTTTAACACGTATTTTTTTATTTAGTGTGCCATGCTTTTGGAATACGTTATTAGTGATATCAGTGGAATTAGTGGTCAGCCACAGAGCGCATTCGTCAGCCCCGAGCTCCCGTCAGCGCTCGTCTACTATCGATTTCACATTAAGCGTTCCCTTTGCGGGGCTTTTTGTTTCCGGCCCTCAACTCGTTCTGCGCCTCAGACGTGCGGGTTTTTGTTTAACCCGTACAATGACGTCTCAAATGAATCATTCCTTGAGTACGGTTTTTGCTGAGTCTTACTTTATTCTTTTTTAGGGCTCCGTACTTCATGTTAGAAAACCGAACAGATTCGTTTTATTTGTCCATTTTTCGGCCAACTATTGCTTTTTTCCTCAGATGCGAGAAAAAATATCAAGTTGAAATTAATATCAAACAGTAGATGAAAATTTAAGTCCTCAAAGTCAACCTAATCAAAAGTTAAAGCACTTTTAATGGTTGGTTCCTAGACTCTTGAAAGGCAAGATGCAAAATATTATGCCTCAAGTAAAGAGATAAAGCTGTAAGTTATGAGTTTTAGTACGTAATTAACGCTGCTTTTATCATTATTATTGGTTACACAAATTGGTGGTACCGAACTGTCAGTATTTAGTAGGTCGAGCCTATCACCATCTTTTTAGCATAGAATAGAAAAAAGATTAAAATAGAACTGCAAGGCATCGTTAAGGCTTACACCGCTGCATAGTTGACGTACCAATTACGCATAGGAAGCGGATTGATTCCTTGTTCCTGATACGCCCTGCAAATTTCTGGAATACCCTCCCAGGCTCCTTGATACCTTTTCTCGTTTCTTTTCCACCACCTACAACCTGGGCACTTTCAAATCAAGAATGAATAGGCATTTCCTAGGCAAACGCTCTCTACCTTATACTGTATCATCGCTTTCCATCAGGTGTGATCACGGTAAAGCGCTAGCCTAAATGGTTAAAAAAATAAAGGTGAGGTTTTTTTCCAACTTTCTCTGCTGGGAAATCTTGGTATTTATTGGTACATAATGATGTACATGAGCTTAAGTAACAATGCAGTGTTAGAAGTTGGCTGATCGATTCGGTAAATTTTTCTTGTCATTTTATTCAAAAATTATTTACCTAGTGAAGAATTAACAAACATACAAACGGACGCGCATACACATAAACTTTTGCCTTAGAAATATTAGTGTGATAATTATGAATTTAAGTACGAAGTGAAGATGTAATAAAGCTCTAGTCCCGTCGGATAGCGGCTGCAATCAACGCTGCCGTGACAAATGATATGAGAGCTGTGTGTGACGCGCAAGACAACAGCGTGACGAATGCGTTTCCGCTGCGTGATACTCCATAATATATCCTAACTAAAAATCACTGTTAAATCTCTATTCGTTTGAACTGGTGTCAATGCTTTTACTGGTTAGCACTGGAATCGTTCCAATAAATTTAGTTAACTATCGACATTATGTTGTGAACTTTCACAAGATTAATTATCCACTCGAGTTAGCATTTGGGTTTTATACTCGTTCAGGAATAATGGTTATTATTATTTGAGATCAGATTAACTTATCAGATTTATTTATTATTTTATTTATTTATTTATTAGGCAACTAAAACAAGCTATAAATGTTACATACAATTAAGTTCTTACAAATACTAAGTTTTAATTCTATTTATAACTCTAATATAATTGCACATAATTATGAAATAAAAGTTTTCAATAATAAGCAAACATGCGTGATGTTAAAAACAACGCAAATAAAACTCTGAAAAAATTGAAATATAATTTAAATATTTAAATATTATTAAAGGAATAAAAAGGAATGAGGTGATTACGTTCCTCCTGAGTTCTGTATTTGTTAGTGATCTAATTCAAATTCAAAAAAAAAAAAATTCAAAATATATTTATTTCACATAGGCCTAACTTACAAGGCACTTGTAATTGGCTCCATAGTAGCTTAGGAATATTTATTTAATTATAATATTGACTTTATGTTTTATATCGGCCTGTAAAATATGAAAGCATCATTTAAAAAAGACGAAGATTTTTAAAGAGTTTTGAAATTCAAGAGAGCCGTGAGTAAGTGCGGTTGCTCCTTAGGTGCATCCGTCACGTTATTATCTGTCTCAAGTACCGTAGAACATTTGTCACGGCAGTATTGATTTTAGTTGGCAGTAAGCTTCTTACGTGAGGAATGGAATAAAAAGCGCTGTGAAAAGTTCAATGTTCGATAAAAATTCTTAAGGTTTGAAAAAGGAAAATGGGTTTAATTGCAGATTAATAAATCAGTCACCCAAACTTATTTGTGGTGAAAAATCAGCATTGCAACTTATTGAAATGTATATTCTGTACATTAGTTTTATTCTATTTTGACATAGTGTAAAACCGGATGCACCGTGTTTTTCATGGCATGCTATTAAAAGTAAAAACACCTATAAAGAGACAGAAAACCTCTGTTTAAAATACCAATTTCTTTACTTTAGGATTTTAATTTTAAAGCCAAGTAATAGAATGTTTAAATTAATTTCTCCGCAGCGTACAAGACACGTCAGGTTGCAGCCAGCAGCGGCGCCGGTGTATGGTGTTTAATTTGCGGCTTGGCATCCATCACGCTCTTGTCTGGTGTCACAACCGCTACTTAATGTCATTTGTCACGCTGCAATTGATTATAAATATAAATATAAATAAATATAAATATAAATATATAATAATATTATAGTCACTCGCGCGTGGCTTACAGATATTCATGTATTTTTAAACATTCTACTTGAATCACTATAGATTTATTCACTACCATTTTCTCGATTGGTACTACTACCACTAAATGGATACTGGATTGGTAGCGGACACTACTTGGTAAGAAAAACGCACATTAGATGGTTTTAAAAAGATGGCTACGTACGAGACGGACTCGCGCACGAAATCACATTTTCTGTTAATATTTCAAGTGCTTGCCTACTGTCATTATCAATATCAAGAACAACGTAACAAGGTTCAAGAGAGTCGGGTGACAGACGAACGGACGCACGGACGGACGAATGGATGGCGGAGCCTTCGTATTAGTTCCCTTTTTTACCCTTTGGGTCCTAAAAAGCCCAGAGCCTTGTGCTTCATAGTCAAATGTCGGAACAAGACAAAATTAAAAACTTAGTTAATTCTTTACACACTGTACATTGTACATTTTACATCAGGCGCAATATAAGCAACATACAACGTTGTAATGCATCATTCTTGCGGCATATCAGTTGGTATTAGTCCCAGAATAGCTAAGCAACGACGTCAGTTCACTGAGCCCATTGTTTGCGTACGTTCCACTCAACTAGGCTGCAAGAGAATATTATCTGGAGGTCCGGAACTGTGTTGTGTTGCAAATTGGGAATTCCATATTGATATAAGCACAAAGATACACATTTTGCAGTTTTGAAAAATAGATATTTAGGATGCTTTTGTCCCATATTATATTGATTTTATTTTTCTTATTGCTGTCAAGCTATAAATCTGTAATGGAGTATACAGATGGAGTATAGTATTTAATAGGCCGCTTTGCATTTGTTAATCATCACGCCATTTTCTGACGTCACAACCGTTGCTTAATGTCATTTGTCACGCTGCAATTGATTTTTTTAACACTTTAAAATATTCATGCGCTGGTTCTTGTAAATACTTTAGTTCTTTTATACTTTTTTTACGGCACTAGTGAGAATTAAATGAGCATTGAGCAATTTCGTGCTTCGTTACCGAATAATAAAGTTAGACGATGTATTGTTTATTAGAAGCTAAATTCTTTGCACACAAAATAGTTTTGTATATAGCAAGTGCAATATGAAACTATTTTGTTATAACAAGCAATATATGGGCAACTGTGTTGTAAACTTGTAATACATCTCAAACTGCATCGTAAACCATCAAACGAAATCTCTGCTAAGCGTAACTTGACTTTGACTAAAAAGCAAAGCCAAGAGCGAACAGGTATTTTGTTAACTTTCAAACACTCGTTACCGTATGAATCGATTGAGGAAAGTAAACAGAAGTACGATATAATGTTTCGCACATGGAACTCTCCAGTTTGATCATGTTTTCTTTTAATAGATTGCATCTGCATGTAACTTGTTACCACATTGGTTTTGCTTACTTTTGATTCACGAGGTTATCGGTTTAATTCCAAAGAAAATCATTGAGATCGAGTTTTGTGTGAAATATATTTTCGGAAAAGATATAAAGTTATCCGGTAGCAGTTAAAACTTCAAAATATATTTATTTCACAAAAACCTAAGGTCAATAGGATATGTATGATATGTACCTATATGGTGATAACTAAGTACTGGTCGACTTAAAACTAAGTTTACGAAGTTAAAGAGCATCAACATGACCATAGCACAAAGTTGACTAACAGCAAAATAAGGGTGTTTCAAGCTCAAACGGCCGGAACGCAGAATTATTGAGGACACTCACTATTACAAGAGTAACAGAGTTTTAGTTTTGTTGAGGCCCAGTTTCTATCACATTGTGTTAATTTAATTATTATAGTGTTTAACTACTGACACAACCAAAGGAATATTTGACAATAATTCCTTTTGTCATTGGAAATCACTGATAAGAAAACTGAGGATGTGGACATCCGAACGATTTACGTAAACGTTTTTCGTACAAGCAAACAGTAGCGCCATCTGTCAAAATTGTTTAGGTGGCTAATGAGCGAACTGGTGGTGGTGTTGGTAGGCGTGACCTTACTGTTAGTGACACAAGTGGAAAATTAAAAAAATTTAAAACACCCACGACTTTTGCAGACTTGTAATTGAAAAAGGATTAAATAATTTTTTGAAACTCCCCGACTAAAGGAAAGTAAGAACTAAGAACCTATCAGTATAATTACAAATCCAAGAAAATCCGCCGGAGCTGCTGTGTTTTGCCTATGACGATGTTGATTGTGCTGTTTACCAGTTTATGACTAATTCAATTTTTTGATACTTCTCATATACCGGCAGTTTATCAATACTTACTAATTACATTAATTGATATTGGAAACGAAAATAGCAATGGCAGCTCCGACGGATTTTCTTGGATTTGTAATTATACTGATAGGTTCTTAGATCTTACTTTCCTTTAGTCGGGGAGTTTCAAAAAATTATTTAATCCTTTTTCAATTACAAGTCTGCAAAAGTCGTGGGTGTTTTAAATTTTTTTAATTTTCCACTTGTTTTATAGTTTTTCGATTAATATATGAATGTAATTTAAATTATATTATTATTAAAAAATGAAAATTAATCTTCAAACTAGCCATTAGCTCCTCTAGCAGCGTTTGAAGGCATCATCCCTTCCAAGTCATGAAGAGACGTTTATTGTGGCGCCCCCTGCTGTTCAATCACAAGAACAATTATCTACGAACCATTGCCAATGACTCACTAATATTTTATACAAAACTGTATCCAAATCGGTTCAGTCGTTTTTGTAATAATTGAGAACATTCGTTTGCACTGTAAATGTTTTTTTTGGCGCCCCCTGGTGATTGATGTTCATAACAACTATCAAAGAACCATCGCCAATGAATACCAAACATTATACAGGAAACTGCATCTAAATCGGTCAAGCCGTTTTTGAAATAAATGGGAACATTCGTTTGCAATATAAATGTATTTTATGGCGCCCCCTGGTGATCGATGTTCGTAACAACTATCTAAGAACCATTGCCGCTGAACACCAAACATTATATAGAAAACTGCATCTAAATCGGACAAGCCGTTTTTGAAATAAATGGGAATATCGATGTGCACAAACGAACACACAAACAAACAAACAAACAAACAAACATACAAACAAACAAACAAACAAACAAAAATATTTTTGCATTATTGGTTTTTGTGAACAATTTAACATACAAACAAACATAAAATCTTTTTAATAGAGTAATGTACAAACGGTCTCTCACCCTAAACGCATATACCCGTACTCCGTTCCGTCGTGGGTAAAAACAAGCATTTTTGGCACCGATAAACTGGCGACCTTTTTTCGCGTCATCCGCCTTGTTACCCAGGTACAGGTACACTTATGTCTATTTTGGAAATGCATAATGTGTGTGTGTTTGCATGTTTCTGTATAGGTACGTGTGTGCACTGGTTTGATGTGTATACGAATGAGTCTGTAAACGTTACTTTGGATGCAGTTGGAGCGGTAACTCAAAACGGTGCGAGCACAGAGTTGGCTAACAGCACAATAAGGGTGTAACCCGGAATGTGTCGTCAGTGTTTCACGTGAGAGCGGCCGGAACGGAACGCAGAATTATTGTGGACACTCACCATGAGAGCGACGGAGTTTATTGTTTAGTATTTACTGTTTGTTGTGTCGAGGCCTTGTCTGCACACTTGCCTGTTCAAAAAAGTGCACTTATATTCATATACGCGCTTTTCCACCAGATATGAGCAATGACACCAATAGGCATGGCTTATTTTTTGTTACATTTCCTATCATGTGAAAATCAAGCGATTTTATTGGTGCTGTTTGACACAAATGTAGCTTAATAGAGTATAATAACCTAATCAAGTATCCTTAAAAGTTAACACTCAATATATACAGTTTGGCGCTAAGTTAAATTATTACTATTAAGTAATATTTCAATTTATTTTATAGGTATTCTTTGATCTAATTTGTCAATTTAAAGTTACCTAACTTTCCGATTAAATAAAAATTAGATCCTTTGTCAAAATTCCACGCATGATTCTATATCACGACTACCAGTGGATAGATAAATAAAAATCTCACTAAAAGCGGTATTTACTTAGAAAGGTGAAGCTGAAAGCGGTAAGCGGCCATTCAAATATAAAATTCAATCGATAGTCTCCTGTCGGGATAATGAGACGCCGAGACATCTTGATCCTTTATTGCACTGGGATTTTAATATCGCTTCACTTCTGTAAAATATACTAGCAACCTGCCTAAAGAAGATCTTTTAATATAGATATTACGAAAAGTTTCAAGGTAAAGCATTTAGTCTTCCACTTTCTACACATATATGAAGCAGAGAAAATCATAAATCGAGAATAATTTTTCTTCTTCAAACAAGAATTAAAATAGAAGTTCCCCAAACTTTGTTTCTAAAAATTACCGGACGATGATAGTCTATTTATATTTTCACTCTTTTTACAAACCTATAATATTGGTTCAGAAAAACATCTGTAGATGCAATCCTTTCAAAGATATCTTGTTGTTTAAGCAATAAGAAGATTAAGAATCAAAATGAAACGCATTACCTATCCATGCATTTAAGCAAATATTAACATCATAATGTTACAACAAAATGTTTTAAGGTTGTAGGAAAATTTCGTAAGGAAAGAATGCCTGTGAATTGATTGGCGAATTGATCTCGTATGATAAAACAAGATATATTTCTTTACAGGATTTTTAGTAAAGGTTGTCCATAGGAAGAAGAAAAGAAATAATAGACCTCCACCGCTTGTCAGGGAATTTGCATCTCGGACACGCATTTTGGGCTTGTTGAAGCTATGTGCATTTGTTAAAACTTAGTAATATCACAATATGCTTGCCCGTAAATAATCTTCATGGGGAAACCTTCACATTTAAGAGTTAGGTAATTACAATAAATGTTTAATAGGTACACGAAGCCCGCTTACCCGCAATTGGTAGAGCGTGGTAAGCTATGGTAAAATCCTCTCATCTAGGGTCTGATTGCGTAAGAAAAACGTATTCATCGTTATCGTAATCGTTAGCGAATTCTGCGTCGCGATTGGTTGACGAAAATCAGGAACCCAATCAGCGGGCAGAATTAGCAAACGATTACGATAACAATGAATACGTTTTTCTTAGACAATCTAGGGACAGGTCTGGGAGACCCGTGCTCAGAAGGGAACAAAAAGGGGTAGACACGAAAAAAATAGCAAGAGGGGGGTAACCTAATTCGTTTGTGTGTAAAACTGAAGATAACTGACGGATGAAGGGTGAGAAATAATGTGCTTTCAGAATTCAGGCCTTCCCCATTGTTCTGTTGTGTTAGAATTTCATCAACACAATGTAAACAAATGGCTGAGTAGGTATCTACAATGGGACACATGAATAAACTTGATATTATTGCAAATGGAATAACAGTTCCCGCTTAATATGGGAATTAAAACCACCCAAATAACTACTGTTCGGCCTAATGATGTGTAAATTGAACAGATATTAAATGTGTGCGCGCGTTTAATTCATTTACTGCAAACGCATTGAGTTTTTTATTGTCTAGACTCTAGTTGCTTTCATATGGACGTAATTTATTATTTATTGGAAGATAAATGCCTGTGACTTGCTTGGCTATTTTATCCCCGTAGAGTTTGAATTAAAAAAAAACATTTGATATTTTGTGGCAAATAGCCAGATATATTATCCAGAGGGTTTGTGCGTTCATAGATCATTCAGCCTATCACCTCTTCTGTTATCTACAGATTTTTACATGTACGTACTATTGTACACTCTTGGGAGTGAAATTTTCAAAAATCCTTTTTTTGTGGAAGCTTTCATCATAATAGCTTTTTTTCAGCCTGATCTATACAGTGATTTGGACTGTACTTTTCCTTACACTACACAGATTACGAGACAACCAGAAGAATAAAGTTGACGCTTTAGTTCTTTTCAGAGTAAAAATTATTACACTCATCTGTAGAACTAATCCAAGCTGAAGGAAATATTCGCAATAGACTTTAATTATTTAACAAAAGTTGTTACTTATGAGTACCTAGTACTGGTCTAGAGAACTTTTTCGTCGCTTACTTAGCTTTGAGAGCTTTTAATTACTTAGTAATTAGTGCCGCTTTAATGCTGTTCACTTGTTGAGTACTAAGCTGACAGTAGTAGGAAAACTAAGCTCGATTTTTCTTCCAAAGAGTGGCAGACACTTTTGTAAATCTGGTTGTTAAAGGGTATTGCAACAGTGACCTAATCCCTTTTTATCGTAGTAGACATTTAAAAAGGTACTCTGTCATACTCCCTCCTGGAGGAGGAAGTACTTAATGATCTTCGCATTAGCGGGCTTAGCGTTTTGTGAATTCATTTGCGAGAATTGTCCTCGTATAATTAATTATTATTATGAAGTTTGTCTTATTCATTTGCATAAAATATGATACTAAAACTTTATATTTATATATGTACATGTATATATTTTTATATTACATTTAATCGAAGAAATTATATTATCTCGTCTAATATATCATCTTTTGTAAGAAATCACCAACCTTTAGTTGTTATAAGAGTCGCGACACGCCTGCGTGATTTACGTTTCCGCAATCTCGGCTCAATAAGCTCCCAAAGTTTTTAACATCAACTGAAACAGTTACGTTCGACGTAGCGATGAACCAGCCATCAAAATACTATGATTTTCAATATTAAAGGTTATTGTAATCCCCAATACATCGTGGGCATGATCTTTCTATTTTACCTCCTTATGGGTTGTGATTGCAAACATATTTCTTAGTGGATGCCTCATAACTCATAACAAACCAATCTGAATTGCACATTTCATCTTGATTCTCGCAGTGGTATGTTGTATGTTAATAAGATCAGTTTGTCAGTCCGATCAGACTCTCAGTCAGTGCATGCTGCATAGCGAACAACGCACTATGCGATCCGTTATGCGACCGAAAGGTCTGCAGCTGAAGTGTCAGCATGTATGTTCCGATACTAAGGCTCAGCTACTTCAAACCATTGTTTATACATTCGTTAAAATCGTTTCAACAAACAATAAAATTGACACGTATGGCGCTACTGTGAAATATGACGGTATCTATAACATATTGTTATGTATCACAAAAACGTGACTATTAAAATTTGTTGATGCAAGCGGGCTATATACACACAGATCACCATGTTTAACGGTTAATGTCGGTCGAAACTTTTGGTACAACTGGGCCCAAGTATTGAAATATAAACGCCCTTTCAAAGTGTTTGTACAGTTTTCGAATAGGAAACGTTTATATAAGAAAAGTATGATAAAGTTTTAAACCTCAGGCAAGGAAAGGTACGTAAGAAGGCCTCATAATCCGTAACGGTCTGTATTACGCTCTGAGGGTAGTTTCGTTTAACGATAACCGCCGCTATCACGGGAACTCTATAGAACGAGAAACGATTATAACTCCTTAGTTTTCTAAAGCTTGCGGCAAATTAAAAGTAGACTGTTTCTTCTAAAGTATGTAGTTTGTAGAAGGTACTTTTCCTATTCCGTAAATTAATGAGAAAATATATATTGTCTGCCTGTGTATCGATATTTTGTCCTGGCTATGTCGCTCCAAAAATGCAAAGAATATATTGCATGCAAAGAAAAAAAAGTGAACCTGATTTTAAACTGACTTCAAAAAAGGAGGACTTCTGGTGACCCGAGAGCTGGCGCTTATTTAGCTCAACGGCTAAGTTTAGCCATACAAAGAGGAGCGCCAGCGTCTTGGGCACTATGCCCATAAATGATCAGTTGGATGGTGTATATATTTTGTAAATATTATAATTTATTATTTTTTAATCATATAGTAAGTTTAGATTTATTTTGAGTCCCTGTAAAAGGAGGAGGTTCGCTATTCGTCGGAATCTTTTTTTTAAGTGACACGCGAGCCCATCCCCTAAGAGATGCAGCCCGTCTTACGGCTTTGCGTTGCAGTAGCATACGACACACTACACTGCGCTCATCTTCCCGAAAAAATACCTCGTCTTATCTAATTTTGCTCAGTAATTACGGTAAAACAACTGACACTGCGGTGGTAATCTACCCGGACGAACTCTTTAAAACTTCACCTTACTGCCTTCACTGTACCTCAGCAGCGAAGTTGTGGAAAAATGATTCTCTTTTTACTCCATTTCAGAAATAGTGCTACAAAATAAAATAAAAAATAACTCATTAAATATTTTACAAGTTAAAAATTACTAATAAAATTATTATTAACTAGCGGCCCGTCCCGGCTTCGCACGGGTAGACATAAATAGGTACAGATATTTAAGTTATAAGCATGCTAATTAAAACGACCATGAATCACTAAATTAGAAAAAAATTGTATGCTTATTTTAAAGCCTCCCTGTATGTACACAACGTTGGCTGTGGTATTTGTACGTGGCAACAAAACGTATTGATTTTCAGGAGATCCTACTCGAGAAAGTTCCACATAACATACAATTAATTGCCCGTGGGAAAAGCACTCTTTCCTTAAGTCGATACCAACTATGGAAAAAGTTTGTCCCTGGGATTTATTTATTGTTAGGGCAAAGGATATTTTTAAAGGGAACTGTAACCTTTTAAAAGATAGCAAATCAGTTGGTATCATCGGGATCCGCGGAACATGTGCGAGCTGACCGGCCGCGGGACCCGTATTTTTATTTTAATTTCATGATATCTTTTGAATGGAATGTCCGATTTCAATAATTAAAAAAGTGATCATCAGGTATTGAGACAGTCTTGAATATTAAATTATATATTTGGATAAAAATTTATAAATGGCATGGATAACACGGTCTGATTTTGATCAGCATTTCTATCAATTTGTTAAATGTAAAAAAGTAGTTATAGTGTCGTAACTACAATAGTTAGACACATGGCCTCGCGAAGTTTTTTGTAGATATTGATATATTCTATAATATTGTCGAACATTTTTTTGTCCTATCATTAATACTCTTCGCAGCGTATGCGATGAAAGACATTTTATGGCTAATTTTTTTACACCTTCGGTTGGTTTTAATAGGAATTTCTAAAGATTTCTTTAGTAATCTAGTACTTAATATAGCCTATGTTACTCAGTGATAATGTAGCTTTCTAATGAAAAAAGAATTATTAAAATCGGTCCAGTACTTTTTGAGTTTATTCGTTACATACAAAAATCCAAAAATACAAAAATACAAAAATACAAATCTTTCCTCTTTATAATATTAGTGTAGATTATGTATGTAATTAATTAATTACTGTTGTATAATTATTATAACGATATTTTGTCAAACCAATTACTACATTAATTTCCAACTAAAGTATTCATTACAATTCACTAACAAATTGATTTACACAGTTGACGGTCGGCTTTTGCGCCGAGGCCGATGCTATCGCATATTTTTAGTCATAACTGATTTAATATTATAATGAGGAATATCATTATAATTTCGTATTAAAATTCCTAGAATACGCTGTAGTATCATAATATGAAATGAAGGTGGTATCTGCGAAAACACAATTTTATTAAAGTAAACCCCGCATGTAGATAAATGAAAAATAAAGTCTGAATTTTATCCATCATAGTACTCGGTGGCACTTTATTAAGTGGTATGCTAAAGAATTATTTGAGAGATCTGAGCCGCAGAAATTAACGGTGTAGAAGCCGTATTTAAGCGATTTTGAATGAAGTTTTATGCAAAAACTATAAAGACAATTACTTTCAAATTTACACGTCATGTATTTTGGGTCTTTAATCTAAAATCGCTAAGAAGCAGAAACACGATTGTATAAAATTTTCTCGGTAGAAAGTTGCTCCAAAATCTCAGTTTTTCGAGTTTTTATCGAACACTTCATTAGATGTAATTGTAATTTTTGTTTTAAAGTGTCGGTAATAATAATATCCAAAAACGCTAAGAAACAGATTTTTGATAACCAGCTTAGTTTTTGAGTAATTAGGTAAAAGGTCGTTTTTTTGTTATATTCTTCCGCGACGCTGCATGTCGCACCTACCAAATCTCCGTGAGAATGAGAAAGACAAAAATAAATTCAATAAATCCCCGACGGATGTTTTCCGTCACAAGTAACCAATTAACCAAGCGATAACATTAAGTTGCCAGAAAAGGACATAATTTTGAAATAAAGAATTTTATTAATAGTTTGGAATTCAACCCAGGATTCCCGATAAGACGGCAATATATGAAACATTTCACGAGGTGGTAGCACTTTTTTGTAGAGTCAGCCCGAATGAGTATCACCTCAGTATCCGATATTCTGACGTAAAGCAGTCATTGTATAGTATAACTCTACTTCGATTTGAGAGACACTGTAGCCAGTGTAATAACAGGGCATAGAACCAAAGAACTTAATGTCCTAGGATGCGGCAAGGACAATGCAAAGTCTAACAAGAAAAGGAAAAAATTATTTGCTATAATCCGCCAACAGAGAAAATTCTGTATGGTCAAACATGCAGGTACAAGCTAAGCACCGCTTACCTTCCCACCAAAGCAAGAAAGCCAAGTTACCCAGCAAGCAATGCCACCACCACCACTCACATGCACCACCACACAAAACTTTTATATAACTCTCGACGCACGTTTCGCCCCGAAACCGGAGCATCATCAGGAGATTTCGACTTCACAATTCAAGATTGTCTAGTCATACAGAATTTTCTCTGTTGGCGGATTATAGCAAATAATTTTTTCCTTTTCTTGTTAATCATGAACTTCCGCAAAGTAACGCCTGCTTCTATCCAATGCAAAGTCTGCCAAGCATCTGACATGGGCGGCACGTATCACTAGTGAACGTCTTGGTCATCTCGTCATCTTTTGCTATAAAAAAAATGAAGTTGCTCTCCGGGAGTGTCAACACCAGTGAAAACTTAAATAATTCATGTTTGTACGAAGACTACACTGCACTGGTGGAGGAGGTGTCTGTTAAAGTTACAATGTGAGTCAGCTGCAGTAACGAGTTTAATGGTTTTTTCGGTTTAAAAAAGTTTTTGCTTTAAAAAGAAACACTGTGTTGTCACCGCTTACTTGCGTAATTTTGCTTACTCGCTACTTAATCAAAATCCCGGCCAAATAAAACTTTGTGAAGCTAGGGCATAAGGCAATCCCAAATTTCAGTGATTTCCCGCGGGAGATATTAATGGAAGAACCGCAGGCGGCGGGAGTCCGACTTAAATATAAAAAGGAAAGTAATAGCCTTCCGCCTCCCGGAACGCGAAGACCCGTTTTTCTATTGAGTCAACTAGAGTGAGTCACTTAGAAAATCTACTCTTTTAAGGAAATCTTTGAATTATAACGCAAAGAAACTGTTGACAGTAATATTATTGAAAGATTCTCGTTGCTTGTTTTGCTTTGCTCTTCTTTTGTACAAATGTCTTTGGATGCATTTTTGTTTCATGGTTGAATACAGATTATAAGATTGCAGTCCATTTTGCAATAAATAAGCTAATAAGAGTTCACCAAATATATTATTTGAACATTGTAATGATGTCCTGTTTTGACAGGTGGCATGGCATTTTGCAATTTTCAAAAAGGAGATATACAAACACCGTTTAACTCACTTTAACTTATCTTAACTGCTTGATGTACTCGTGACTTAAGAGTTACATACTGATTTTATTTTTGTCTTTCTCGCTCTTACAAGTACGTTGTTGTATGCGACATGCAGCAATGTGGAAGAATATATCAGAAACACGAAGTTATACCTAATAATAAAAAAAAACTAAGCCAGTTATCATAAATCCGTTTCCGACCGTTTTTGGATATTATTATTTCCGACACATTAAAACAGAAATTACTATCAAATCCACTGTAGTTTCCGATAAAATTTAGAAAAATGGAGCAATTTTTGGAAGAATTTTCTATCGGAAAAATTTGATGTAATCGTGTTTCTGCTTCTGAGCGAATTTAAATGACGTTTAAATTTGAAAGTAATTGTCTTTAAGGTGTTTGAAATTGCAGGTCACTAAAATCGCTTAAAACGATCGTTTACGCCGTTAATATCGTTTATGACTTATTTTAAATAATTTAAACGAAGAAAATCCTAGTATATACTTCACAGCGATGTTCTTATCACATCTGATCATTCCTTCGATTGAACTATGCAGATCTATAAAGTTTTACGAATGCGATTGGACACTTTTATTACCCGAGGCACGTTCGCACTTAGCGTCTGTTTCCATTGCCTTCGAACGATATTTCAACGAGACCGACACAAAGTACTGTTCACTGTCATTCCCATATTGTGTAGATTTATAATAGTTTATCGACGCGACTGGACATTTTTATTGCCGTTATGTAGTAAATTCTACGTGTGAGCTCATGATAATATTTTATCTTTAAAATAAAATTCTTTTTGTTTCTTCGTGTATATCAAAGCAATGTAAATACACACGAAATAGAAATCTTAACAAAAGTTTTAATATAGACTTTTATCTTGATGATTGTCTAGATATTATGTAATATTGTTGTATAGATTAATTTAATCTTGAATGATCTATAAGAACATTTTTTTATATTATTTCCCATTGTTAGGAACATTTTTTGACCATTTCTATGCATATTGTACAGTACAGTAGCTCTAATATGGTTATTTTCTCCTTATTACTGAAAAAATCTCGCAGTTGTAGTGCCAAGAATGGCTGCATTTGCGCGTTGAATGCAGCTTGGCTGATTCGTCGTACGAAGAACTGAAAAAACCGTTTCAGTAATAGATAAAATTCTAATGTCTTTCATTTTCAGATTTGCATCATCGAACTTCTAAATTTCAGTGCCATTAATTATTACATAAAAACCACGAAATTCGTATTAATTGTTGAAAACTGCAATTGCTAATGAAAATATACTAAGGATTAAGAAAATCAGCAACATATTATTTGTTAAAGATCTATCTAAACAAATCTGAATGCCAGGGCGCGAAATGGCTTTAATATTTAATCAACTGAACGGCCGTTTTTTATCGCGGCCAGCTGTTATGTAAACAAACTCTTATCTGTACAGAGCATTCACGGATCAGGCTGAAATTACACTGCGAATGTTAGGTTGCCGTCAAATAGTGCCACGGGTAGATCCGGAGCTTATCGCAATAAAACCGGGCCCAGCTGAATTAGTTTTACGTTGCATATACTAAAATACATACATACAAATAAATAAAATTAAAGTATTATTATGTGTGTGTTTATGTGTCTAATTGAGTGTGAACTCCTATTAAAATATTCTAATTATTCTTTCGTTTATTTATTCATCAACATCATATCAGTCTGCGGACGTCCACTGTTGGATATAAGCCTGTCCTCAGCCTTCCTCATCCAGCTACTTCCTGCCACACGCACCATGTCGTTGGTCCAAAGAGCTGGAGGGCACTCCCGAATTTTTATAATGTCGAAACTATATAAAAATAAATCAATAACAGCCAAGGTCCAATTTAAAATTCCACATGGCACAGTGAAGTCTAGAAACATTAATATTAGTTAGTTTCTAAAGGATGTTTGTTACTCAAATACAACACTAGGTACTGCTGAGCTGATTTGCTAAATATTTTTTTTTATCCTAGGTTCCAAGTACCTACTTTTGATTTTCCAACACCGTTTATCGGTGCCTCGAACAATGCCACTTCAGGTTCGCAGATCACTTGTGGCGACTCTACATTTTCGACGTTAGTTTCAAATATCACCAGTCACCTTAGCAACTACATAGTATCTGAAGCCTACGCTCTGCACATTATGAGATTACTATCGACTGCCTGCATATTATATACCAGTTTATTCTCATTTTATGTACTTATTCAATGTTTTAAAATTTCAAGGACAGAGCCACAATTCACTAATTAAAAAGAATTTGTATGATCCAATATGCAGGAACACCGCCCACATGAAACACCACACACATTTTTTCTAACACTTTCTTCGACGGAGAATCGTCGGGACGGTGTTCCTGCATAGTGGACCATACAGATTATTTTCAAGTAGCGGATTATAGCAAAACAAATTCATATATCCTGCTAATTATGTATTTCTGCCAAATATAACACCTGCTTCCATTCAATAATAAATTTTCCACAAAAACATACCTTCACTCGAAGTTTAATTTGAATGGGCATTTTGACATCAGCCATTTTTTATGGCCAGACACTTACTCCGGTTGGATTAAATTCGTCACATAATTCTAATGCCATCAGAATCCAGTTTAATTCTCCAACAAATGTCACATAAATCCATACAGCCGAGCACATAATCGAGACGCGCCGCGCCGGCTGGATGCAGCTTAGGAGTCCATAAATCCGTGTCCGTTGAAATCCCGCGGCATAACCAACATGTGTTGCACGCCCTCCCTCCGTTGTCCCCCGAATGATAGATAATGGAGTTTAGCGCAGCGCCCCGCGCGCACCAGACGTGTTGTCGCGCTCAGTGCAAAATAATTCGCCTACCCGCTTGCCTGGACTAACGTACGAGAGATTAGTAATGGCAGTTAAATGTGCCGCATGTGGAAAATTTACTACAAAGGAATCACCGGAGACGACTCCTTGTACTAGATGTAATAGCATATTTCACCTTACGTGCGTCGGTGTGCAGGATAGGAGCAAGATCGCGACTGGATGGACATGCCCGGAATGCCGAGCCAAAGTGCCCAGAAACAATAACGATGATACACCGATCAAGGTTAATACAGAACGGGATTCGTATGTCCTTTCGAGTCGTACGTCCAACAAAGACTCCGCACGCGACAGGGTGACGGACTCCTCTTTGGCCGAAGAGTTAAAAATGTTCCGTGAGGTATTCAAAGAGGAACTTAGTGGTATGCGCAATGAATTGCAGGAGGTCAGGCGCGAGCTGTCTAATGTCTCATCCTCATTACTACTTTGTAATAAGCGAATAGATGACTTGGAATCCAGAGTCACGCGTGTAGAAAACCAGTGTTGCAATCGGATAGATGAACTGGAGATCAGGATTTCCTCCGTAGAAAAACAAACAGCGGACCGAAACCCCACCGACACCGCAGGTCTGGAGGCTACTATTAATAATTTAAAAGCTGAGCTGAACGATCGCGACCAGGAACTTCTACTCAATGACATTGATATTACGGGCATACCGGAGACAAAAGCGGAGAACGTCGTCCATATTGCAACGATAGTGGCTGCAAAACTAGGAGTTACACTCAACGAGAACGACATCGTTCGAGCGGAGCGAGTGGGCCCCGTGCGCGCGAGCCGGGACGACGACGCGTCCACGGGCTCCGCGCCTACGCGCCCGATAGTCGTGCGAGTGGCGAGGCGTGCGCTGCGCGACGACCTGTTGCGCGCGGCCCGCGTGCGGAGAGGGGCGACCACCGCCGACATGAGCCTGCCAGGACCGGCGCGCCGCTTCTACGTTAATGAACGCTTGACAAAAAATAATAGGCAGCTATTTAACAAAACGCGAGCGGCAGCTAGAAACTGCAAGTGGAAATTTGTTTGGACGCGTGATGGACGTATTTACGCTAGGAAAACCGAAGGTCAATCTGGAGTTCGGATTAGGACAGAACTGGATATTACTCGTATTTTTGGTTCAGATAGTATCTAATCTTGTTGTAAACCAATTTAGTAGCAAAAGATTCCGTGCGTTAAAGTATTACAGCACAGTTCTGTGTGTAAAATCGAGTAATAATAATGTGTATAGCAAGCTAAAGGATATTATAAATATTTTGCATGTTAGTAATTATATTTTATTTATACGCACTTTGTATGGTTCCCTTCCAGCTTACAATTTTATGAGTAGCAGAATTTCATTTTATAGGCATATTAAATATTTAGACCCCGCAGGGATAATGAATTACTTACCCAGTAGAAAAAAAAGAAGTTCAAATCATACTTTCAAACCATTTATATTAAAAACGATAATGAAACGTTACTGGTATACACTAACCACACTTACTGTATGTTTGTACATCAATGTCTGTAAGCATTTAGTTATATTGATTATATTTGCACAGGTCCTGAGAAACGTTTGAAGCTTGGTTTGTTGAATGCCAGATCACTGAATACGGGGAGGGTGGAACTAGTCGAGTCCATGCTAAAATATGAGCCGGATATCTTAGCGCTGAATGAAACGTGGTTGCGGAGTGAGGACAATACTGCTACATTCAACATACCGGGATACACCTTCAAGCACGCTGCGAGAGCGACAGGTAAAAGAGGTGGCGGTGTTGGTTTTTATATAAGGAAAGGCATTAATGTCAGAACGGTGCAGCAACCACAGACTAACTTAGAACAAATGTGGATAGAGGTCAAAATAAAAGGTATGCATATTGCTATCGGCACCGCTTATCGACCTGAAAGTCAGTTTGTAAATAGTGCCATTGATGAGCTAAGTGAGACACTAAGCGCTCTCTCGACGTATAACTTTCAATGTTTGCTCACGGACTTTAATGTAAACATGATGGATGACGGCAGCAAAAATGCACAAGAGGTTTTAAGTTTTCTGGAGCAGCAAAACTACACTCAGTTAGTACAAGAACCAACAAGGGTTACTGAAACGACTTCAACTCTATTAGATTTAATTATAACAGATGCTCCCTCGCGCTGCAGAAACATAGAAGTTATACATAATACATGTTTAAGTGACCATGCCTTAGTTATTGCAGAATTTAATTTAAAAAAACCAAAACCACAAATTCAATACGTTAGAAAGAGGTGTTTAGACAAAATAAACGAGGAAATCTTTGCAAAAGATTTAAACGCAATTCCATGGGATGACATTATGTTACTCGATAATGTTAATATGATGGTTGAACAATTTAACAAACACATATTGGAGCTGTTTGACAAGCATGCTCCAATGAAATACTTTAAAATTAACGAGAAGCCACACCCGTGGATAACTGATAATATTAAGGTCATGATGAATTTAAGAGACAGGGCTCTGAAAAAAGCACATAAAGATAAGGAGGAGTCTAAATGGACATATTATAAGTCCCTAAAAAATTTCACAAATGCTAGCATAAAAAGAGAACAAACTGCCTATTTCACATTCTATGTCAACAATAATTCAAAATTTCCTGCTAAAATGTGGTATCATTTTAAAAAGATTTCTCCGTTTGGCTGTAGCAGCCAATCTTCCTTACCTGAGCACCTAAAGAAACCCGATAAGATAAATGATCATTTTTCAACATTGCCTGGTAGCAGTTTAGTCCCGCCAGAAACTATAAATACATTTAAAGAAAATAGGTGCACAGACACCGTTTTCTCTATTCAGTTGTGCTCGCAAAATGATGTACTAAAGATAATTAAAGGCATAGCAACTAACTCGGCAGGGCATGACAATATCTCGATTAGAATGCTAAAACTTACTCTAACTCGTACCCTGCCAATCATCACGTACATCTTAAACACATCTATTTCTATTGAATGGAAGCAGGCGTTATTTTGCGGAAATCCATAATTAGCAGGACAGATTAATTTGTTTTGCTGTAATCCGCTACTTGAAAAGATTCTGTATGGTACAATATGCAGGAACACTGCCCACATGAAACACCACACACAATTTTCCAACACTTTCTTCGACGCACGTTTCGTCCCGAACCGGGACATCCTCAGGAGATGTTGACTTCACAATGCGAAATCTCTACGATTTCGCATTGTGAAGTCAACATCTCCTGAGGATGTCCCGGTTCGGGACGAAACGTGCGTCGAAGAAAGTGTTGGAAAATTGTGTGTGGTGTTTCATGTGGGCAGTGTTCCTGCATATTGTACCATACAGAATCTTTTCAAGTAGCGGATTACAGCAAAACAAATTAATCTGTCCTGCTACATCTATTTCTAACAATACTTTCCCAGATTTATGGAAACTAGCCAAGGTAATACCCTTACCAAAAGCCTCAAATATAACAGAACTCAAGGACCTAAGACCAATAAGCATACTTCCGGCTATGTCAAAGATCATAGAGAAACTAGTTTGTAGTCAACTTTCGGCATATTTAGAGGAAAATAACTTGCTTCCAGCTGTACAGTCAGGATTTAGAAAAGGTCATGGTACGGCAACTGCACTAACGATGGTCACAGATGACATCATAGCAGCATCAGATAGAGGGGATGGCACAATTTTATTACTGTTAGATTTTTCTAGAGCGTTTGACTGCATAGACGTCGAATTGATGCTGGCAAAATTGCAATATTATGGAGTTGATGCAAACGCGTGCAGCTGGTTTAGTTCATTTCTAAGTAGCAGGAAACAATATGTGGCAATTGATTCAGAGGGGAAGTCACCACTTGTGTCGAAAATCACTGTTGTTCCACGAGGAACGCCACAAGGTTCCAGCCTTAGTCCTTTATTATTTATCATTTACACGGCAGATGTAATACAAAATATAAAGCACTGCAAAACTCATTTATACGCAGATGATACTCAAATCTACTACCATTTTAATCCAAAATGTACCAAAGAAGCGGTAGAACTGTTAAATCAGGACTTAGCCTCCATCGCAAAGTGGTCTGAAGGAAATAGGCTTGCTCTCAATGCAAAAAAGACCAAATTTATGGTCCTAGGCAGTAAACATCAGAGAGCTGACATAAAGGCAAGAAACCCAGATATCGAAATAAATGGCGAGCCCGTAGAAAGAGTAGCTGTGGCTAAGAACTTGGGACTATACATGGATGAAGATCTTAGATTCGTAGAACACCTCAACATAAAGATTAGGAACGCATTCTACAAGCTTAAAGTATTATACGGAATTAGGAGGTATTTGACAGAGAAAGTTCGTAGGTTACTAGTTGACTCACTTATATTGTCAGCCTTTAATTACTGCGACACTATATACGGACCCAGACTATTAAGAAAAACAGAAAGAGCTGTACAGCGCATACAGAATGCATGCATCAGATTTTGTTTTGACGTTCCGAGGTGGAGCCATATAACGCCGATTATTAACAACCATAAAATCCTAAACATGAAGTCGCGTAGGAACTTACATTTAGCAATGATGACATATAGAATAATACTTAATAAAAGACCACCGTACCTTTATGATAGACTCCGCTGGCGAAAGGAAATAACCACAACACGACCGCAGCAGAAAAGAAAAATTACCATTCCGCCCCATAAAAAAGCAGGGTTCAGGGGCTGCTTCCGATTCGCTGCGGCAAAAATTTGGAATGATCTGCCACCCCCTCTCCGGGAATGGAATAAGCCAAATAGTGAGATCACATTTAAAAATAAATTGAAAATCTTCTTCTTAAATCTCCAAGTTGAGGCAGTTAAATTTATCTACATATTAACAAAATAGAATAAATAAAAATTACAAAATTAGTGTTACTCATCAATTACGTATCGCAACCCTATGCATATTGCAGACGTTGCAACTTCAACTTCAGCTATAAAAACAGCTATTGAGGTCGCAGCGAAATTTCGTAATAAGTAAAATGTAGCATAGAATTAATTCTTTTCCTCACCTCGGAAAGAACACTAGACTAGTTAGTTCATAAGAGTAGTTATTGTAATTTTCATTTTTATTAAATTTTTGGTAATAAAAATTATTTTTTTAAACGTCCTCCGTGCGACGCAACGTATTTGGCGCAGTCGGTAGGATCCCCCGGAAAAAACCAGTTTTCCGTGGCCTTTCGAGTCCAGCTTTGGGGAACGAGAACATACGGACCCGCGGCGCAAAGGAGGAGTTGAATCCAGCCATCGATTCGCAAAGGAAATAATGTTTATGTAAGTACACTAGAATAGCTCTCGTGTTGCTTTCCTTATCTTTAAGCCATACCTATTACTTACTTTACCTTTACCTACTTATTTTACCTTTTCCAAAATTTATCACCCAAGAGCCTCTAGTTCTCGGGATCCTGAATCGAGGCAGGCCCGACGACGGCAGTTAGTAGTAGATAATAATAGATACTTAGATTTAGAAGGTAATTTAGGATTAGATAGATTATTCGAAATGACGCAGGTTCAGCCCGACACTATTTTTAAGGCCCTCCGCCTTATCCCAGATTTCGATGGGAACCCCAATGTGCTGACACGTTTCATTGGAATATGCGATCAGCTCGTGGCGCAGTATCTAAGCACTGCACCGGGCAGTGAATTTGCAAATTCGTGTGTATTGAATGGAATTTTAAATAAAATAACTGGAGTCGCGGCAAACACTATCAACGCGAATGGAATTCCTGACAATTGGTTAGGAATCCGCGCAGCCCTTATTAATAATTTCTCAGATCAACGAGACGAAACAGCCCTCTATAATGATCTTTCGTTAGCTTCGCAAGGGAATAAGACGCCCCAAGAATTTTATGATCACTGTCAAACTTTGTTCAGCACTATAATGACTTACGTGACCTTACATGACGTCTTACCGACAACCATCGAAGCAAAACGCGAGCTTTATAAAAAGGTCACCGTGCAGGCATATGTCCGCGGTTTAAAAGAGCCATTGGGGTCACGCATACGTTGCATGCGGCCCGAAACAATTGAAAAGGCCCTCGAGTTCGTACAAGAAGAACTCAACGTAATGTACCTACAGCAGAGAAACGAACCCTCTAAATCCAACTCAAATCACTCAACCCCTAAGGTACCACCCGTGAACTTACAGCCAGCTGTACCACAGTTCGTGCCACCAAGGCTACATAATTTCCAAACCCCTGCACCGAACTGGCCCGCACCATTCGGACAACGTCCTATGGGACACCCACCTCAACCGTTTAAATTCCCTGATCAAAATCAAAACCGACCCCGCATGCCAACCAATACTCAAAGAATGTTCGCTGCACCACCACCTAATTACAACCCCCGAAGTAATGTATTCCGATTACCACCCAGGAATAATAACCCGACAAACGGACAGACACCTCAGCCTATGAGTGGAGTACAGCGCTTTAATCCTCGCCCATTACCACCTACTAACGCATTAGTAGGTCATGACTGGAATAGGTTCAATAACCAGCCACCTAACAATTATTTCAAGCCGCGTGAAATGAATGTAAACGAGTGCACAGCACATGACGGATCGTATTACAGCGACTTCAGCAATTACTACGAACCGGAGCTCAGTTCTTACGACTTTTATTATAACAATTATGAGTATAGTAGTACTTACGACCCGGCTTTGCCTTATGACTTAAACTCTTACTCTTATAACTCGACTGACGATTACCAAACCTATAACGAACCCCACGTACAGACAGTGACTAAGGAAGAGGAGGATTTTCGGGAGGTGCCGAAATCGTCAAAGCCAAAATAGAATTAAATCTCCAAACACAGCGACAACTGCCCTATATCCAGATAGCTTACCCTCCATTAAAGCTGCTCCTGGATACAGGGGCTAACCAATCCTTTTTGAGTCCTGAGGCAGTCCAGAGATACTTTTCAGACTTTCCTTTAAACTTCGACCCGTTTGAAGTAACAAACATACACGCCACAACTCGAAATAATTACTCTATTACAATACCGTGTTTTACAGAGTTCAATGACAGCAATGGTATCAAGTTGTTTGTGTACCGGTTTCATAATTACTTCGACGGATTGATAGGTTTGGATTTATTAAATGAATGGGAATCGCGAATCGATTTAAAAGAAGGTCGCTTATTAACCCGTTTTGCGTCTAATCCTATTAGAATGTATAACTCTCGTAATGAAAATCTCTATGAGGATGTTATTCCAGCAGGCTCTTCGAAGCTTATACGCATTCCAATCGACGTATCGGACGGCGACGCTTTCGTTGCTGAGCAAGTAATATGTAATTGTTTAATTCACGAGTGTATCACAACCGTATCAAATAACCGTGGCTACTTAGAAGTGACGAACCCGTCGCGAAACGATGTTATATTTTCGCTCGATCGGCCAGCTCATGCAGAGTTATTTAATGTTGAGTGCACGCGTACGGAACAGCTATCGCCGCGCGCACAAGACGTGATTTCACGCTTACGTACCGATCATCTAAATGCAGAGGAAAAAGCTAATCTTATTGCTCTTTGTTCTCGTTATTCTGACGTGTTCTATGTAGAAGGGGAGAATTTGACTTTTACTAACGAAATTAAACACCGTATTAGGACCACCGACGAGGTACCGGTATATACTAAGAGCTATAGGTATCCATTTATTCACCGCCAGGAGGTTAGGGACCAAATACAGAAGATGTTAGAGCAGGGCATCATACGACCCTCAGAATCAGCTTGGAGCTCACCCATTTGGGTAGTACCCAAAAAAGCAGATGCTTCCGGAAAGCAAAAATGGCGTCTTGTAGTTGATTTTCGCAAGTTAAATGAAAAAACAATCGACGACAAATACCCTATACCTAACATCAACGACGTCCTAGATAAATTAGGGAAATGCCAATATTTTACTACTCTAGATTTAGCGAGTGGCTTTTACCAAGTCGAAATGGACTCGCAGGACATTCCTAAGACAGCTTTTAATGTAGAACATGGGCACTTTGAATTTTTGCGAATGCCCATGGGACTTAAAAATTCTCCATCCACATTTCAACGTGTGATGGATAATGTCCTTAGAGGCCTTCAAAATGAAATATGCTTAGTTTATCTAGATGATATTATAGTATTTAGCACCTCATTGCAAGAACATATGGTAAATCTCGAAAAGGTATTCCAAAGACTCCGAAAGTCAAACTTCAAGATCCAAATGGACAAATCCGAATTCTTAAAACTAGAAACCGCTTACTTAGGTCATATCATCAGTAAAGACGGTATTAAGCCAAATCCCGACAAGATCTCGGCGATAGAAAAATATCCCATTCCTAAGACTCCTAAACAGATCAAGCAGTTCCTAGGGCTTCTAGGGTATTACCGAAAATTCATACCAGATTTCTCCCGAATTACAAAACCTCTTACCCAGTGTTTGAAGAAAGGTAGTAAAATAAGACTCGATGATGAATATATCAGCTGCTTCGAGAAATGCAAAACTCTCTTAACCAATGACCCTATTTTACAATACCCCAATTTCAATAAAGAGTTCATTTTGACCACGGACGCTAGCAATTTTGCTTTAGGCGCAATTTTATCCCAAGGACCCATAGGGTCAGATAAACCGGTATGTTTTGCGTCCCGAACACTCAATGATAGTGAAGTTAACTATAGTACGATCGAGAAAGAGCTTTTGAGTATAGTATGGGCTACCAAGTACTTCCGACCCTACCTCTTTGGGAGAAAGTTCAAAATCGTGACGGACCATAAACCATTGCAGTGGATGATGAATTTAAAAGAACCAAATTCTCGTCTAACTCGGTGGCGACTTCGTCTAAGTGAATATGACTTTTCTGTGATCTATAAAAAAGGCAAAAGTAACACAAACGCTGACGCTCTTTCGAGAATAGAAATTCACACCGGAGAAGCTAAGTCCCTGATAGAAGAAATAGACGAATTGAACTCCTTGCTAGGGAACCCATCTGAGTCTGTAGTTGCACCGGAAAATTCCTCGACTGAGACGGTTCACACAAGTGCGGAGCACCCCATTCTAGAAGTCCCCATAACTGACGAACCCCTCAACAAATTTCACAGACAGTTACACATGACACTAGTAACCGACATTAAAAGAAAACCCGTTATGACTAAACCATTTGACACCTATACTCGTGTTAGCATACAACTGTCAGAGTCTAACCTAGAGGAAGACGTCGTAAACGCCGTAAAAGAGTACGTCAACCCTAAGGTCAAAACGGCAATCTTAATAAACCCACCTTTGGCCATGTATTCCATCATTCCAATCCTACAAGATAGATTTAGGAGCTCGTCAATGAACTTAGTTCTTGCCAAAACCGAGCTAGAAAATGTTAAAGAATACCTCAGGCAACAGGAAATTATTCGTCATTACCATGATGGGAAAACTAATCATCGCGGTATTAACGAATGTTACCTCGCACTATCACAAAAATACTACTGGCCTAAGATGAGAGAGCACATCACCAAATTTATAAATGAATGTACCATCTGTGGTCAAGCTAAATACGACCGAAACCCAATAAGACCCCAATTTAATGTAGTACCTCCGGCAACCAAGCCCTTTGAGATAATTCACATGGACTTACTTACCATACAGAACGAAAAATATGTCACTTTTATAGATGTATTCACAAAGTACGGACAAGCTTATCACTTACGGGACGGGACAGCTGTAAGCATACTACAAGCTCTATTGCGTTACTGTACCCACCATAATGTGCCTCTTACCATAGTGACCGACAACGGGCCCGAATTTACGAATCAGTTGTTCATGGAGTTCACTCGGCTTCACAAAATTAATCACCACCGAATATTAGCTCACTCTCCCAATGATAACGGTAACATTGAAAGGTTCCATTCGACGATCCTGGAACATCTCAGAATCCTAAAGTTACAACACAAAGATGAGCCTATAGTGAATATCATGCCATACGCACTTATAGCTTATAACAATTCCATTCACAGCTTTACTAGGTGTAGACCATTCGACTTACTTACAGGACACTTCGATCCCAGAGACTGCCTTGACATTGACGTCACTCAACATTTACTACAGCAGTATGTCCAATCACATAGGGATCAAATGAAGAAGGTCTATGACATTATTAATTCGACTTCCCTTGCTAACCGAACGGCTTTAACTGAAAGTAGGAACGAGACTCGCGAACCAGAGGTACAATACGCACCTCAGCAACAGGTATTTATTAAGAATCCTCTTGCTAGTCGACAAAAGACCGCCCCACGCTATACGCAGGATACCGTGCTAGCCGACTTACCCATACATATTTACACCTCTAAGAAACGTGGCCCCGTAGCAAAGTCCAGATTGAAACGTATCCCTAAATCTGCAAACTTGTTACAGAATACTGCTGCTAACGATTCTTCAAATGTCACGACAGAAAGAGATAAAACTTGAAAGTTTAGACAATAGATTAATTAAATACGCGAAAGTCGCTCAACTCTTAGTAATTATAAGTTTTAATATAGAGGAGCTAGCGCAGGAGTTATATAGAATAGAAAATAATTTAGCCTTTGTGCGTGCATCGAGTACGCACCATTCCATGATAGATGTAGACGTTTTAGGTTTAATGATTAGTAAGCTCCAGGGCATTTACGGGGTAGATAAAGTAATAAAGTTAGAACTAAGGGATTATTATAATATTATAAAGCCAGCATCATATTACATAGAAAACCAAATATTTTTCATATTTAACTTCCCAATCATTTCTAACGATAACTACGATTTATATAGGTTATCGATAGTCCCCAATAAAAACGCTCAGGCTCTCATCCCATCCCATCCTTTCATAGCAACTAACGAGAAAGCTTTCGTGTACATAGAGACTGAATGTCCGAAGTTAAGCAATTGGTTCCTATGCGAGAAAGGAATTAACCATCAAGTCCGCACCAAGACCGACTGTATCCATGAGCTAATCATCAACCAAGTTCTTCAGGAAACCTGCCAATTTACAACCATCACCCTCACAACCGAAGCCATGGAGAAGCTGGACGACAAGCACTACATCCTGCCATTCCCGAAGGATAAAAAGGTGCAGCTCTTTTGCAATCAAGATGACCACACTTCACTTCAAGGAAGCTACTTAGCTACAATTCCCATCGGATGTCACATCAAAACGAAAGAGCTTACAATCATGAACGATAACGATGAAATCAAAGGGCAGGCTCTCAGGCTATCAAAGATACCATATGACGCCGAGAAACAAGCCAGCTTATCGCCGCACCTCAACATGAGCTCTATCGATCTTCAAGGACTCCACAAAATCCAAGAAAGAATCATGATGCAAGCCCCTCTTCGAGTGGAAAGTGTGGAAGCAAATACTTTCTATCATACCACTATACCCTTTTACGTGGTATTAATAATTATGTGCCTACTTTTCTTCCTATGGGCAACTCGCCATTCCTTACTGAAATGCAAGAACAACGTGAAGAAGGACGAACGGACACAGCCGATCAAGGAGGAGAAGACCGACGAGCTTGGAAGCGTTCCGGCAACATTTTCGCTAAACGTTCTAAAATAGTTGCCGTTCCAGGAGGGGAGGAATTACGTATCGCAACCCTATGCATATTGCAGACGTTGCAACTTCAACTTCAGCTATAAAAACAGCTATTGAGGTCGCAGCGAAATTTCGTAATAAGTAAAATGTAGCATAGAATTAATTCTTTTCCTCACCTCGGAAAGAACACTAGACTAGTTAGTTCATAAGAGTAGTTATTGTAATTTTCATTTTTATTAAATTTTTGGTAATAAAAATTATTTTTTTAAACGTCCTCCGTGCGACGCAACGTATTTCATCTCTGTGAGGTTAATTTTATTTTAATGGTTAGTTTGTTTGTTTTTAACTGTTTTTCTTTTTTTTTTTTTTTCATCTTTTATGTGTCTTGTCAGTAATATGGAATAAGCTGGAATGGGACATCATAGTAATTGGGTATAAGTTATTATATTATGAGACGCAACGGGCGCGGTGCAATTTGTGACTGGAGCAAACTGAAAATCAGCGCTGTGCATTGGTTCCAATGCTTAGCATAGCTGAGTTTGCAACCTGTTGCCCTTTTGCTAGATTATTTTAGTTAATATTATTTAAGCATTTCATTTTATTTATTATTGTATAAGTATTTTTTAACATAGTTTTATATACATTGTAACCATGTCTAGCAATAAGAAGAGGCAATAAAGTTATTTATTTATTTATTTATTTATTTATAATTTAGACGGCAAGGCTATTTTTAACAAACATTTTTAAATATAAAAATAATTTTCTGAATAAAATTAAAAAATAAACCAACGGATTTATCGTTCGCCCGGTAACTTTAGGCGTTAGGATATACCGAAATACTTACCTCTTCAAAATTAATTCAATAACATCGTCTGCGTCATCACTTACAATCATCAAGTGAGATCGCAGTTAAGCACTTAGAACTGCTAAAAGAGAATATAATTAGACGAGCAAGACGTTCACCTGATGTTAAGTGATACGCCTTTCCATGTCAGATGCAGTCCTAAGAATTTGCGTTGCAATTACATACGACGCACTGTATGCGCTAATCATCATGGATGAGACGTTAGTGCATAAGTTTCATTTACTCTAGTAATCTCGCCGGCACACAGTGTCCATCAAGCCAAAACACAGTAACACTAACTTATCTATATATACTTGCCTTAAAGGAATGTTAAATTAGAATCTCCTAGCATCTGGACATCCTCGGTTAATAACTTAATCTAACCGAAGGGCTGACTCATGTATTACGCAACGAATCAGCCTAACTGTTTGACGTGGAAATACAGTCATTATTCCTGGTACCCTTTCACGCATGCTAGACTTTTACAGTAATTGAATTAACATAAGTTTTATCACATTTTCAGTTAAAACATCAACAACAATAAGACAACTATAAGACATATAGGTGCTTTAGGTACTAACCTAGGTATATAAACATCACGGTTGGTTACATAGTCAAATTGCCTGGGTGATATTACCCATAGGTTGTAATTTCAAGTTGCCCTGACGCTTGCAATGCAATTCCTTGAAATATCAAGGCATAGCATATAGAGGCACAACCTTAGCAAGACGGTGCATAAATCGTCGTTTCAAGCAGATAGGTAACTATTTCACAAAGCTGAGACAAGCTATAGGTATATGTTATAACGTATACCTATAGCTTGTAACGTCTATAGATTTATGGATTAATGGATTTTGATTGATACTGATAGTATTATTAAGTCAAAATGAGTAAATATTTAAATACGCCGTAAATATATAAAGATATCATCAAATGTGCATATTAATTAATTAAGTGTACCTACGTATTAAATATTATGAGATACAGTACAAGCATATAGGTCGCAAGCTGTAGACTAATTACTATTTAAGATGACATAACGAGAATATAGTGCCATTGAATTGTATTCAATTTGGCATATGACCCACTAATATTGTTTATTCCAAAATGTATATTTTATGAACATTTTCATCCATCGTCGTAACATAGACAAAGCTACGGTCGAGGATATTTTACACGTTAAATATAAGATAGATACATTGACACATAAAATCTTCATGTGCAAGAAAACATTGCAAACGGGCGGCCTTAGTGCTTGCAGAGATCTTCTTCAGGCAACCCGGCTTAGAACACGGGAAATAGCAAAGCACCAACAAACAATAGTAACATAAACTACATAAACTTCCATAAAATATAAAACGCATTATTAATTAAAAAAAAGCATTTTGGGCACAATACAAAGCAAGTCCTAAAGTTGCTCAACGCATTAAGTCAAACTATAAATTTCCAACTACCATAACTGAATCGGAGACACAAATACACCTACTGAGTTCATTGCATTTCGCCAATTTAAAAACAAACTTTCCGTAACCCCATTTTCGGTAATACGTACGTATATAATACAGTGGGCTACTTAAACTGCAACTTAGAAATAAGTTAATGTATTTTAAACTCTATCGGTAACGCATTACGGATTATTGTCTTATAGAATTTGGATGGGATTGGGACACTGTACCTAATAGCTTAGCTGGCAGTGAACCAGGTTTGAATCGTGCAAGAAAAATGGTGGGAAATCTGGCACGCCTTCGCACGTGGTATACGAGACCGGCTGATATAGGAACTAAAGATACTCCGTATCTGATAGGTACGCGAAATCCTGAAAAAAGCTGAGGTTAGAAATAATAACTCTCTTATTGATAGCGTGTATAAAAAGATTGATGGATGTAAGAGAAGCAAGAGAGGTGTGCCAGGTCCGTGCAAAGTAGAGATCCATCGTCTCTGCCTAAGTCTGTGGGGATTAACACGAGAGCATTATTTATGTACCTATTCGTATGTATTTGTTATATCTCTGTTAAAGTTTGATACTCAGCATGGGCCCGTATGGGACTTTATAATGTAAAACTTGGCAGGCAAATATAATTGTAGCAAAGCACCAAGTATCATCAATCAATAGCGTTATTTCGTCTTTAAAGTTACTACAGCAACATCTTCGTCTTATTTGTTTTACACCATTAAGTATGTCTTTAAAATTATAAAGAAAAAGCGCATGAATGAAGGCTGTAAAGTTTCTCCAGTTTTTAATGAAGAATTAATTTAATTGGAAGAGCTATTACAAACAAATGAATATAAATCATTATTTTTTTTAACTGTTATCAATCACATGGAAAAAAATATTTTTACCGTTTCTTGTGCGAGTTGAACGTTATATTATGATAATTCATCCACAGCGAAACACCTCGAATATGTAAATTTTGTTTTTTAAACTAGGATAAAACCCCGGGTGATATGTCTAAAGTAATGTATATCAATGTCAATCTGGCACGCCTTCGCACGTGGTCTACGGTACGGACGCAAAAACCGCGTGTACTTTTGTTTCAAAGGATAAGTTGGCTTGAGTACAGAATGATAGGCGCCCCTGTACGGAATATTAAAGCGGTCGGGAAACGGTGTTTTATTTATTGGATCTTATCGGCTTTCCGCGAGGGAAATAGTGGGTTTCAAATTTTCAATAGGGAACACGAAATGTGGTGAGTTTTTGAAATAACATCTGCCATGTAAACCACAAAAGGTTTCAAATGCCGTGCTGATTCTTTGCACCATAATATTGGAATTCAGACTTCCTTGCATTGTTGTGGTTAATCCTCGTAGTACTCGTACATTAAACAAAAAAAAACCACAGAACCGCAAGACTTCGAAAAAATTCGCACCCTGTGGTTGATATGCAAGCGAACTTGAACGAAACCCTTTTTCTTTCAGTTTTCTAATTCGAACTGCTAAGGTGTGGAACACCCTTTCAGCTTCGGTGTTCCCATTTTAAGGTCTTCGACACAACATGGGTTTCAGTTTGGCCAGCTACAAACAAACCACGCGGGGCAAGTATTTTGTTTGTGGCTGGCCAAACTGAAAGTGGGCAGGTTCTCCATAATTCTTTTTTTTCTTCACCGTTAATAAGCTTCTAAGTCATATCTTGTTGCCATTACACTAATATAAGACTAATAGATGACTTTGTTAAACCACAGCAAAGCTATCGCGAGCTAAAATATGGACATGATATCAAAGATACTTTAAGTTAAGACTGAATTTCTTAGTTGAGAGAAAAATACAGAAAGGGACAATTCCGAAACTCGCGCTGGCACGTTACAAAAATCTCTTTACGGAATAGCATTACAGTACTGAATTTCATTTTGTTAATTCACGAGACGTGGTCAAACGAGTTTCATTTTCTTTGCAGAGATAATGCCTCGCGAAGGAGGTCCACCGTCGGAATGCTTTTTATCTCGAGGTATCTTGGCAAAGAGTTGTACAACTCTATCCTTGTGCAAAGTACACTGTGTACACATTTACATAAGAAAAAAAACTGGACCGTTTGGTCAAAAATAAGATTTGAATAATTTATAAATTCAAGTTTTAATTTCAAACATTATTCCTACAATGGTAAAGTGGTGATCCACCACACGTAAATTATGAAGATTAAAGAACTCAAGTAGCAGATTAAGAGAAAGCCCATACTTGTATGAATTATTTACTAAGTAATCGAACTCCACTTAAGTACAGAATTCAAAACAATTGGTTTAGATTTAAATTTTTCAAAATGTGAACTTCTGATTCCTGATATTATACACCCGGAAAAAGATTTAATCATACAAAAATTTAACACTTTAGCTCCTAATATAAAAATTATAAATAAAAGAACTCTCCAATTATTGGGCTCATCTGTCCTGAATGAATCATTCCCTCCTTTCATTGATGAAAAAATTCAAAATTTTCAACAAGTTTCGGATCGCCTAACCAAAATTAATATTCACATGGCTTTTACAATCGTTCGTTTTTGTATTTTTGTTCCAAAATTTACTTATTTAGTCAGATGCTGTCAGTTGTGGAAGCATACTGACTTATTACTTAATTTAGACAACATAATAAACAATACTTTGGCTTTAATTTTAAATGTAAATTTAAGTGATCGAGAGTGGTTACAGGCTTCTTTACCTGTACGTTTTGGAGGTTTAGGGATACGCTCCGCCTCTAGTGTTGCTCTCCCTGCGTTTCTGTCTTCGATTCATAGCAACGAAGTCTTAATAAATAAAATTCTTTCTAATTGTCCAGAAACCTCAGAAATAAGCTATATGAACGAAGCCAGGGACGCTTGAAGAGCGGCATGCCCAAACTCAGACTTCCCATTAATTCCATCTTCTCAGCGGCTGTGGGATGGGCCGATCTGTGAGCAAGTACGGAACCGTCTCATAAATACGTGCTCAAGCTCTGCAGATCGTGCTCGTCTCTTAGCCGTTGCCCAGTGGGAATCTGGTTTGTGGTTGCGGGCTCTCCCTTCTCCCAACACTGGCACGCTTATTGATTCGTCCACTTTTCGGATAGGCGTCGCCCTTCGTTTGGGCGCATCTTGTTGTGCACCACACCGCTGTCACTGTGGTGTTGTCGTCGACCAACTCGGTCACCACGGTCTTTCCTGTGCGAGGAGCGCAGGTAGGATTCCCCGACACGCCAGCCTTAACGATATCATCCGCCGTGCCCTTACCACCGCTAACTGTGCGGCCGTTCTTGAACCGAGCGGTCTAGTGCGTAGCGATGGTAAGAGACCGGACGGAATGACCCTGATTCCATGGAAGATGGGAAGGCCTTTAGTGTGGGATGCGACTTGTGTCGACACACTTGCACCGTCCCATCTTCCTGGAACCCAAATTAGGGCTGGTGCAGCGGCTGAATCCGCTGAAAACCTCAAGAGGCGCAAATATGTATCCCTGGACAGTGGGTACCTACTTATTTGAACCTATTGGGGTCGAAACTATGGGACCGTGGGGACCGGGAGCAAAGAAAGTTTTTAAAGAAATTTCTTTACGCCTGGTCGATGCAACGCGTGACCAAAATGCTGGCCTCTACTTTGCCCAGCGAATTAGTATCGCGATACAACGAGGCAATGGGGCTAGCATTTTGGGCACAATTCCCTCTGACAGCGGTCTACTAGATTAATTTGTTTTAACATTTTTTTTTAGTTTAATTTGTAGTTTTTATTTTAGATAAGTATGTAGTTTTTAATTTAGATATAGTTTAATTTTAAACCTAGTTTTAATTTTTAATATAAGCTTATTTTTTAATTATTATGTAATGCTATTGTATTTTTAATTTAATAAACTTAAGTACATCAGCTTAATTAATTAAGCACAATATTATCACTTATGCTCCAAAATATTATAATTTTTTTTACACTTGAGTATATCTCGAAAGTTTACACGTGTTTACAAGTGCCTTGTAAGTTAGGCCTATGTGAAATAAATATATTTTGAATTTTGAATTTTGATTTTGTTTGCCTGTAAAAGAGTCTTTGTAGCAATCAAGTTAGCTTTGCGAATCTTTATACTTTTCGTTATTTATCTACTCTCATATTTGCATGTATTTCCATTAGTTTCCATAAACTAGATATTAATCCTCTTTTACTTCCTACATCAGACCCACTAAGATACGACAGATTTCATTGCCGTAAGGGTTTTTCGACGTCGAAGAGACTAAATGCCCTCAGACTAAACTACCACAACCTCTGAAGCTCTGGTCATTTGTTAGTTTATAACAAGTTAAAATTTGTCTTAAGCTCATCAAATAAAAGTGTTGCTATTACATTTACCACACGGGAAAAAATATCTTCTCTCAGTCGTGATACTCTTAACCAACCTCGAGGTAATCTCTATGATTACGAAATGTAACACGAAGCGGAACAAAGAAAAGTAATGTCAAAAGATTTTAAGAATATCACGAGTACTGCAGAGATTAAAGTTTCTTTGTGTTAAGCTTGTACCGTTACATAAAATATTTTGAAGGAAATGCTCGAGAAAAAATATGCCTTCCTTTATATAAAGGAAATAATTATAATGTTTTTCAATAGCTGACTTTGGTTCGATACATGCTAATTCATTTTGATGGTATGTGACTGTAATCTTAAGATGAATAGTATCAACTTGGAAGGTAAATAAAATAAATGATTTCCTACGTTTGTGACAATGCATCACACTGAAATATAAAATCCAGTATGAAGTTTGCCGGTAGAGTAGAAACCAGTCGTGTTCAAAGCTTCCTTCCAGACTAGATCTGAGCCAAACTAGGGATAAGGAAATGCCTAAACAATGCCCCGAATCTGTTACATTTTATGATATCATGTCAACCCTTCTGTGTATTAGTTGGGCGCGGATATTCCTGAGAGGGATTGAGCTATTACCCTTTACTGGCAAAATGCAGGTTGACCGACTTCGCATGTTTATAAAAATATCTAGGCGAAAATGCATATAACTCAGAAAGTCAGAGCTGCATGCTGGGGATTCGAACCGCCGGCTCTCTGGTAATCTGAACGCCATTCGTTTCATCACTGCTTTCTTATGCTACTCACTATTCAGTTGCTTATTTTACCGTATAAAACCACCGTATAAAATACGTATAAAACCTACCAACTTTAAAAATACGCGAAAAACAAATCCCCTACATATTGATTCTCAGATTATGCTAGTGTTGATGCTATCGTAAAATTACTTGCACGAATCGATAGCCGGGACACCTGGCAGACTTTATAAAGAATTCATGCGATTGTTTCGCGTTGTAAAGGATCCGCCTCGCTGGCGCACCTGACACCTTATTGGATGGCATTGCTTGTATTTATTGCTACTATTTATTTTACAAATTTTGTTCTCCTACAAGTTTAGGAACGAAATTTCAAAGCTTTTAAGAAACCAGATCAAGGTATACCCGGCCATATTATGATTACCTGGAAGTATCGGTTCGGTTTACGCGTGGGCCAGATTTGGGATTTGTATTTTTTGTATGGAAATGTATGAGTAAGGACGATGAGACAGTCAAGATACGTACCTGGTATTAAGTGAAACGCCTGCTAATGTTAGATACAGTGCTAGAGAGGCAAAATTACGCTTAAGGAGATAATTTTTTCAAACTGACCAAATTCGATAATATTTTTCTCGTGTTGCCAACTACCACAGTTATATTATATCTGTGCCGTATACAGTGTCGTTCAAACTAAAACACAGTAAGGCTTCGCTTGTAAAAATACTGATTTGTCGTAGAATAGATACATCAGACAGACAAAGACCTAAACCAAGTTGTTTCTGTTTTTATCATTTTAGTATGGAACTCTAAAAAGAAATAACGGTATACATCCGCAACGCCCTTCGGATTCCCTTTATGAAACTGGCGAGCTGAAACTTTGCCAAGATATCGTTCGTATAGGACGAGTTTAAAAGCCCAAAAACATGCTCTGAATCTCCAAATGCCATTTTCCTTGGATATAATACTTCCCTTTTTGTTGTGTTCTTTTTTTGTATGACACGTATACTAGCCGTTGTTATGTTATCAGGAAACCATTTTTGTTTTCCTTTTCCTCGAGAAAATTGACGTTTATTTTCTTTATTTTTGTGGAAATATTACCATTGATTGCCTATTATATTCAACTTAGACAATATTTTTATCGTTTTAGATAGATATATTAATTAGATATCGTTAGTCGAATTGTAGTGTTGCTAAATACCAAGTTGTACATGAAAGTAATAATTTGAAAACACAATTAATTCAATATGATAGTCAATTCTCCGATTGCCACTTCAAGTATGTGACACGTTGAGCAGTGATTTTTCTAAAGATGTTCTCAATTCTCATTGTATCACTTAGAAATCTTCCGATTATATGCCTCTGTATTGCTTGCTCAGTAATTCTGGTTTTTTCTATGTTGTTAATTTTAACAGCGCACTTAATTTATAATTCAATACGCGAAGAGAAAATTTTGTATAATGGGTGAACAGTAGAGTATAAACATAGGTTGCTATGTTGATGGTCACTTTTGGTCCTGAGACACCCAGGGCTCTTTGAAAAAGCGTATGCCGATTTTCTCATAATTTTCATTATTTTGACTATTAAATTGAAGCTTTTAAACAAATGTAGACTGGTCACAGTGCGACTCTATTAATTCTCGAAACATGATACTTAACTCCTACGCAATAAGAATCTAGCTACAAAATAGACTTAAGGGGATTGATTGAATTTATTTTTGTCTTTCTCACTCTCACGGAGATTTGGTAGGTGCGACATGCAGCGTCGCGGAAGAATATAGCAGAAAAACGACGTTTTACCTAATTACTCAAAAACTAAGCTGGTTATCAAAAATCCGTTCTAAGCGTTTTAGGATATTATTATTACCGATACATTAAAACAAAAATTACAATTACATCCATTGTAGTTTCCGATAAAATATAGAAAAATTGAGATTTTGGAGCAACTTTTGGGAGAACTTTCTATCGAGAAAATTTTATCCAATCGTGTTTCTACTTCTTAGCGATTTTAGATTAAAGACCCAAAATACATGACGTGTAAATTTGAAAGTAATTTTCTTTATAGTTTTTGCATAAAACTTCATTCAAAATCACCTAAATACGGCTTGTAGGCCGTTAACAAGTAACATTTTATAATTCATAGACGTATGTGACTGGTGGCACAGTTGGCGCGGTATGTTCTCAATGATTCCATACAAAACACACTATCATTGGCCCGCTTCACCGCAGTGTTGTATTCAAATAAATAATAACACGCACTCGTCGAATGTACGGATAATCCCCGCGCTGCATCGCGTCGCTCCGCTATTGTAATAAAACAATCAGTGTTTAAATTAAACAAGCTTTCCCCAGCAAATGCGTTTCAACGAATTTTTGTTCGATTAATATTGTTTTGTTAGTTTTCGGTTGTTTCGCGTGATATTTTAGTAACACTCGAAACCACAAACAGCTCATTCTTTTTTTCTATTTTACTCTTATGGATATCTTCTACGGGTGGGTGAAACATATAAAACAGTTGAGACGGCTATAGATGACACATGACAGGGACGGCAGGATAAAATCGACCAAAATCGATGATGAAATGGGAACACGTGATGGGAAAATCAAAAGAAGGATAGAAAAGCTAAAAGATTGTCACCAAAAGATTGTCACAGAAAGAATTACCATTGGAGAGTCAATTTGGTAGGAAAAAGCCTAAAATAGATATGAATAGAAGCAGCTACAGGAGGCCTATATAGGACACGCTGATTCGGGAAATCTGAGCCTATAAAAAAAATGCCTGAAAAAAATATAGTTGGTTTTACACATTGCAACTTAGTATTTGACTGCAATCTCAACTGATGAAACGTGACGATGCAGCCAAAGATGTGAAGGTACCATTTTGAAAGTAACCCATAATAGTTGTTACCATAACACTAAATTGCTTGACAGTGCATCTTTACTCGTACGGTGGTAACCAGCTTTAGCCGAAGCCTAGATCAGACCTTATTGCTACTATTTAGAAATAATACTATTTAGAGCCAATTAAGAAATAATAAAGAAATTATAAAGTTTTACATAGTCATTAATAGCAGAAATTAAGACTAAGTAAGTGATACAAAATTAAAAATATTATGTATAAACACGATCATTTTAAAATTTATTCTCTTACATTGTTCTATTTCGGAAAGGCTTCCCCTTTGTTATGACAGTGTAGAATATAGCAATATAGAAAAACATGGATACGTAACAAAGATCTTAATTCGAGTTAATCCTGGCAAGGAAGCAAGTTTCGCAAGGTGGACGTAGACGAGGGTAGGACGTGCTTTGACTGAGAATTTGCCTCGGGCCATTGGTACAGCGTTTAACGAAACACAATCACAAATGTCTTGATACTAGCTAAACATTGCATCTCCGGGTGGTAAGACTCTTCTTGCAGATGACGTCCGGATCCGGTACCACCGCAATTTGAGAAATTCTGATTTCTGTCATTAAGCCGCTTAAACATATAATTAAAGAAGTAATATGTATTTATTTTAATTTCTTAAACCAAATCTGGTTACAGGAAGTAGTAAGTATTCCTATCCTATAATCTATATATATAAAAGAATGAGGTATTTTGGTTGTTCCACGGATTCCGCCAAAACTATAGGTCGTAGAGATCTGAAATTTGGTACTTAGGTAGATATTAGGTCATGAATTCGTACTAAGACGGGGATTCCAGAAATTCCATATTTAAGGCGTAAAAATCGTACATTTAAGGGTATTTCCCATACAAAAGTAAAATTTTTTCGTTGTTCCAGGAATTCCCGAAAAACTAAAAGTCGTAGAGGTCTTAAATTTGGTACCTAGGAAGATATTAGGTCATGAATTCGTACTAAGACGGGGATTCCAGAAATTCCATGTTTAAGGGGTAGAAATAGTACATTAAAGGGATTTCTCCATACAAAATTGTAATTTTTTCGTTGTTCCAGGCATTCCAGAAAAACTAAAAGTCGTAGAGATCTGAAATTTGGTATCTAGGTAGATATTAGGTCATGAATTCGTACTAAGACGGGGATTCCAGAAGTTCCATGTTTAAGGGGTAAAAATCATACATTTAAGGGTATTTCCCATACAAAAGTAAAATTTTTTCGTTGTTCCAGGAATTCCCGAAAAACTAAAAGTCGTAGAGATCTGAAATTTGGTACCTAGGAAGATATTAGGTCATGAATTCGTACTAAGACGGGGATTCCAGAAATTCCATGTTTAAGGGGTAGAAATAGTACATTAAAGGGATTTCTCCATACAAAATTGTAATTTTTTTCGTTGTTCCAGGCATTCCAGAAAAACTAAAAGTGGTAGAGATCTGAAATTTGGTATCTAGGTAGATATTAGGTCATGAATTCGTACTAAGACGGGGATTCCAGAAATTCCATGTTTAAGGGGTAGAAATAGTACATTAAAGGGATTTCTCCATACAAAATTGCAATTTTTTTTGTTGTTCCAGGAATTCCCAAAAAACTACAAGTCGTAGAGATCTGAAATTTGGTACCTATATTGACATTAGGTCACGAATTCGTACTAAGACGGGGATTCCAGAAATTTAAATTGGAAGGGATAAAAATACTACATTTAAGGGATTTTCCCATACAAAAGTGTAATTTTTGCGTTGTTCCAGGGATTCCAGCGAAATTAAAAGTCGTAGAGATCTGAAATTTGGTACCAGAAAGGGATTTTCGAGATTCAAATTTTGAGGAGGAAAAATTTTGAATTTTTTGGCCGCCATTTTGAACTTTTTTGTTACTGGGCCGATTGCTTTGAAAATCGATATTTGACTATGGCAGCAAGCATAGAGACGGAATTTGTGGTCAAAATTTAAAAAATAGGCCGCCATTTTGAACTTTTTTGTTACTGGGCCGATTGCTTTGAAAATCGATATTTGACTATGGCAGCAAGCATAGAGAAGGAATTTGTAGTCAATATTTAAAAAAGTGGCCGCCATTTTGAACTTTTTAGTTACTGGGCTGATTGCTTTGAAAATCAATATTTGACTATGGCAGCAAGCATAGAGAAGGAATTTGTGGTCAAAATTTAAAAAAGTGGCCGCCATTTTGAACTTTTTTGTTACTGGGCCGATTGCTTTGAAAATCGAAATTTGACTATGGCAGCAAGCATAGAGAAGGAATTTGTGGTCAAAATTTAAAAAAAGTGGCCGCCATTTTGAACTTTTTTGTTACTGGGCCGATTGCTTTGAAAATCGATATTTTACAGTGGCAGCAAGCATAGAGAAAGAGTTTGTAGTCAAAATTAAAAAAATAGGCCGCCATTTTGAACTTTTTTGTTACTGGGCCGATTGCTTTGAAAATCGATATTTGACTATGGCAGCAAGCATAAAGAAGGAATTTGTGGTCAAAATTTAAAAAAGTGGCCGCCATTTTGAACTTTTTTGTTACTGGGCCGATTGCTTTGAAAATCGATATTTGACTATGGCAGCAAGCATAGAGAAGGAATTTGTGGTCAAAATTTAAAAACCTGTCAAGTGCGAGTCGGACTCGCGCACTGAGGGTTCCGTACTACAACCGGAGGAATAAAACCATAAAAACCACTTTTCTTATCGAACCGCAAAACTAACTTTGTTTTTAGAGGTTTATTGTAAATATCAAAAAAACTACTCATTAGATCTCGTTCAAACCAATTTTCGGTGGAAGTTTGCATGGTAATGTACATCATATATTTTTTTTAGTTTTATCATACTCTTATTTTAGAAGTTACAGGGGGGGGACACACACATTTTACCACTTTGGAAGTGTCTCTCGCGCAAACTATTCATTTTAGAAAAAAATGATAGTAGAAACCTTAGTATCATTTTTAAAGACCTATCCATAGATACCCCACACATATGGGTTTGATGAAAAAAAAATTTTTGAGTTTCAGTTCTAAGTATGGGGCACCCCCAAAATTTATTACTTTTTTTAAATTTTGTGTGAAAACCTTAATGCGGTTCACAGAATACATCTACTTACCAAGTTTCAACAGTATAGCTCTTATAGTTTCGGAAAAAAGTGGCTGTGACATACGGACGGACAGACGGACAGACGGACAGACGGACAGACGGACAGACGGACAGACGGACAGACAGACATGACGAATTTATAAGGGTTCCGTTTTTTTGCCATTCGGCTACGGAACCCTAAAAAGTGGCCGCCATTTTGAACTTTTTTGTTACTGGGCCGATTGCTTTGAAAATCGATATTTGACTATGGCAGCAAGCATAGAGAAGGAATTTGTGGTCAAAATTTAAAAAAGTGGCCGCCATTTTGAACTTTTTTGTTACTGGGCCGATTGCTTTGAAAATCGACATTTGACTATGGCAGCAAGCGTAGAGAAGGAATTTGTGGTCAAAATTTAAAAAAGTGGCCGCCATTTTGAACTTTTTTGTTACCGGGCCGATTGCTTTAAAAATCGATATTTGACTATGGCAGCAAGCATAGAGAAGGAATTTGTGGTCAAAATTTAAAAAAAGTGGCCGCCATTTTGAACTTTTTTGTTACTGGGCAGATTGCTTTGAAAATCGGTATTTGACTATGGCAGCAAGCATAGAGAAGGAATTTGTGGTCAAAATTTAAAAAAAGTGTCCGCCATTTTGAAATTTTTTGTTACTGGGTCGATTGCTTTGAAAATCGACATCTGATTATTTCACCAAGCATCGAGAAGGAATTTGTAATCAAAATTTAAAAAATTGGCCGCCATTTTGAACTTTTTTGTTACTGGGCCGATTGCTTTGAAAATCGATATTTGACAATGGCAGCAAGCATAGAGAAAGAATTTGTAGTCAACATTTTAAAAAGTGGCCGCCATTTTGAACTTTTTGTTACTGGGCCGATTGTTTTCAAAATTGATATCTGATTATCGCAGCGAGCATAGAAAAGGAATTTTTGGTAAAAATTTAATTGGCCACAATTTTGTACTTATATGTCTTACCATGGTAGCAAGCAACCACGGCCGGATGGACGAACGGACGGTGGAGTCTTAGTAAGAGCTTTTACACTTTGGGTACGGAACCCTAAAAATGGCCACCATATTTAACTTTTTTGTGACGATTTCAAAATTAATATGTGACTATTACCAGGAAGCAAGAGAAAATTTTGTGGGCAAAATGGTGTGTAATGCAGGAATTTTGGAAATTAAGCCACCATAGTAAAGCATAACTCAGAAGTTAACGTGAGCGAAGCCGCGGGCGTTTGCTAGTTACTTAATAAACCTATGATGTCTAAGTAATATTTTATAGTAGTAAATATTATGTGAAGCAAAAATTAAACATGACAGTGTTTCGATTTGAGGGGAACTTTAGCCTTGTGATAGTTTACTTTAGTGATATTGATTAAAGACCTATGAGATTTAAGATCAGCCCCCTGAGAAAAGTGACAAATAGCGTTACATCGCGACATATAGAAAGGGAATAAATTCAAAAAATGTATGTGGATTGACGTTTTGTGACGCTCAGCTGAGCGTTATCAAGTATCAAAGTAGCGATACTTAGTTCGTATATATTTTTTTTCATTTTGTTCCATTTCTATATGTCGCGACGTAACGTTATTTATTATGTAATAAATAGCGTTACGTTGCGACATCTAGAAATGGAACAAGTGGCTTAGGCAGCTGATATCTTTCATTGATAAGCGCAGTGTACACAATATGTGAAGTGCATCTCTTAATTGCAATTGAATGTGCATATTATGATGCACCGCATTCTAACTCTCTCTTCTTTTGTACTTACAGGTTTGCGATGGAATCGCTCGCTTCAATGCTCAACCCTGAGCAAAGCTTAATTTGGTCTAGTCTAGTCACCTATGTACTTAACGCGTGTTTGGTAACTAGATTATGTACCTGCTGCCTTGTTTCACGGCGTATGTTTGTCGGTGACATTATTGAGTTTTGCTCGATGCACCCTCGTTAGTTGCATTGCTACATGTGTATAAATATTAATAGTACCAATTTCCACATAAAGATTTCCTTTATGGATACCACTATAACACGGAGTTTCATTTTCGTGACCTTTATTGAATTTTTTAAAATCCTATATTATAGATCATAACAGCTATCGGTATGCCTTCTTGGTCAATCTGCCTGAAGGATTGATCTGGGCGTTGATAGATCAGTCAGTCAGTCAAGAAAAAGGTGGCTATCATACGGGTCTACATGCGGGTCATCATAATTCTGGGAATAATAATGAAAAGTTTCAAGTATTCAGGTCCCCTCATGATATTTTCCCTCACCGTAAATAAAATTTGTATCAATCTGCCACTCTAGTATTTCATCAGCAAAATGAGACACCTTTCCTGCAAGTCATGATTTAAATCAAAGTAAACCTATTTAACATTCTTTGAAACGTATTTACGTGTGGAAACGTTTGCTGATTAATTCAAAAACAAATTGTTTTATCACGATAGTAGATACAGACCCAAATGCATATTTTTATTTTAAGCCAAAAACCGTTCAATACGTGAAACAGTTATAAAACGCTTTTCTAAACTCCCATCGGCAATTGGCATTAAATTATTGTTTATGAGCTTAACGCTTCGCGGACGAATGGGCTCGGATTAGGTACGCTGGACTAACCAGTGGGCATTCTTTTATTGCACAATAACCTCTATTCTATATGCAGTAAGAGCTACAAGTTTACTTCCACACCTACTAGTATTTTATCTGCAACGTGAATTCAACCATTATTTTAATGTTTCGATACAAAATACATCGAGCAGAAGTTCATAATGAATTAGGGGTAGCAAAATCGATTCTTACTAATGAATAAACTCACGTTGATTGCGTTTCGGAAACAACGGAACGGTTCATTAGAATGAATTTGGCAGGAATACATTATGACATTCGCAGAATTGTTTGTTGATGCTAATCATTGACAAATATTTGGGCAACATTATGGTACGGGAGCAACGTTTGAAAAGTAAGAATTTTAGAAGAGCTGATTTTGTGATATGTCGTCCTTCTTGCACTTTCGGTTAGAGTCGGGGCCATCTGGAAGCCGAAAGCCGTTGCGTTCATTAATGCGCATCCTTGGTCTGTCCAGGTGTTGCAGCTTACGCCTCCATAATGTTTATACCAATGTTGTTGGGGCTACTAATTGCCCTTAAAATTATTACAGGCGCACTACCATTTATGATGACGTTTCATATGTTAACTCGTATGTGGTTGACAATTATTGACTAATACAAAAATGAAACGTCATCATAAATGATAGTGCGCCTGTAGTTATTTTAAGGGCAATTAGTAGCCCCGACAACATTGGTATAAACATTGTGGACGCGTAAGCTGCAAATAGGATGCGCAGTAATAAACGCAACGGCTTCTGCCAGCCAGATAGCCCAGACTCTAACCGAAAGTGCAAGAAAGACAACATATCACAAAACCAGCTCACCTAAAATTCTTTCTCGAAAACGTTGCTAGCTCCTATACCATTAGAAGAGGCAAATTTTGAAACGTTTTAGTATTTTTATGAAATTTATCAAAAGTAAAAATCTTGTTATAGCTGTGTTGGTGCACATGCGATAATATTATGAACATTAATACGTGTAAGTGTTGTTAGAGTTGTTGTTGAAATAAACCACTACATTATTGGTTTTTATTAATCAAGTTAATGTAGTGAGTAAAGTTAAATAATAAACTGATTAAGTTTATTCAATATCTAACAACTTTATAAAAATGAATAAAGTAAAAACCAATGAATTCGAATAAATTTTCGTACCAAACTAAAAACTTGAATGGTTAATAAATCGTATTAAGTACATTTTAATTCGACTTAGGAAAGTTGGACGGCACGACACAAAAAAGCAATTTTATTTAACTCAGAGTAAAGGAAAAGAGAAATATTTTCAACTTGCGATACAAAAAGACAGCCTAAGAGAGCTGACGCTAAGTGAATAACTGAATAGTTAAACTCTCATAATATTTACATAAACCGAACATTAACGTTTTGGTCCAAGTTTTGGAACTTTAGCGGGTTGCGTGGATCATTAACCGAATGCTTGTAGTATTTATATACATAATGAACACACATAATTAACATTTACATAATATTTAAACAGTCTCTACTATTTTCCTTGATTTTTCCTGTCGTGTAAAAAAACCACCACCATTGCTGCGCCATTCGATCGTCGACCAAATTATTTATAATGTATACTTTCTTTTGCATGTAAATTCTTTTACAATCTGACGATCTAACAATCAAATCAAATAATAAGTATGCCTTATTAATCTAATCTCAATTATTTCTTCGACTGTATTCACTTATAGAAATAAGGCATAATATCATGAACTCTAATGCAATATTTCATATCAGTAACCGAGGGATTATTTTGATGCCCGATGTGAATGTAAAATCTGACAATGAATGTATTGCAAAAAAATATATAACTGGGTTTATCATCTTGTACCTTGCCCCATACAGCAATACGAGCTGAACAGAACGTATGGCCCGTGGTAAATGAACCAAAAAAATGCACATTGATCGAATACCTACTCCCTTTAATGTAATATTCCCCGCCATTCCGCCATCGCATGACTCTCCGAATACGTAATGGGGTATTATGTGCTAAACGCCATGTAATCGTGGTTTTGTGAGAATGGTTTCTGCGTTTTATCAGTTGCGTGCGCCTTTTATGTTTAATTTTATTGTAAAAATCTGTAAGATTCCTGTTCTTACTCTTTTTAACCGACTTCAAAAAAAGGAGGAGGTTCTCAATTCGTCGGAATCTTTTTGTTTGTAAGAGAGAGAGGGAGAGGGAGAGAAGGCCAGTTTAGAATTTTATAATCGGGAACATAATTTGGCTCAGGTCTTGTGTGGTGAGAGGCTTCGGTCTTGGTTAGTTACCAAACTACCAAAAGTCGCACCGCCAAGCGATTAAGCGTTCCAACGCGATACTGTGTAGAAACCGTTAGGGGCGAATTCAAGTTAGTAAGTTAACATTTTCGGCTGCATCACCACTTACCATCAGGTGAGATTGAAGTCAATTACTTACTTGAAGATTGCAAAAAAAATCGGACAGTCGATGAAATCAAACACAAATAAGTATCAAATATCTAAATTATATTTGAAGCCTTAATCATAAAACATAAGCCTCATAACAGATTCCGGATATTACTTAATCTTCCAGAAACCTTACCCGAAACACGATATCGTAAAAGAGAATAAATAATAGGGTACCGTAAGCGTTTCAATTAATTTCAAAGATGGCCTGATAGCCCCGCGGGAAATTGTCTAACTTCGCCAGTCATTATGAAGAGGTACACGTTAAATTTTAATTCCTTGATGCTCGTGTTCTTTAGCTTGAGCAGGGGAATGGTTATGAATTTTACAACCATTAGAGATGATTATTATAAATATCTTATTATTATATATAACATAGTTTATTAAGATTTTAGAATAAATTAATTTACGAAGGTCTTTAAGATTTTTTTTCCGGTGGAAGCACTTTCTTGCAGAGTCCAGATGTGGTGGTAACATCATAATTGTGACCGCAGTGTCCGATATTCTTTTGTGAATCGTTAATTAATGACATGTTGTTAATAACATGTTTAGGGAATAGTCATGAATTGAACGAAGCAAAGAACTTACATGCAAAGAAAAGTAAATTTCGCTTGACTACCGCATGATGTAGTGGTAGTGGTACTACCCTCTGCATGAGAGACCGTGGGTTCGATTCCCATAATTCCAGTATCATAAGCAACTCCTTTTTCTGGAAAAAAAAGTCCAGGACAGGACGCAAATAACTTCGCAGGACAGAATTAAAGCAACGGCTAAGTACTTAGACATTTAAATTAAAAAAGGCGTTCGGAAAAGGCGATGTTATTTTCTTACTCCAATATGCACATGAAAAAACTTGGTAAATAAATAACGCGCGAACAACTTTGCGGTTTCGGAAAATGGAAATGACACGGCGGCGGGCTTTGCCTAATGTCATGTACTGGACTGCTCCACATATTTCACTTTTCTCGTCTTTTACTTTTTGACTACATACTTTCAGGACTGAATTTTTAATACATGACGCAAGTAATAAAATTGCATATAGTATCTCCAAAACTAAATACGAAGACGTAAAAACGTTAGGCATACAAATATTATCTATAAGACATCATACCGACTTTTCTTTAATAGTCCATCCACATAGGTACCACCACAGCGTCAGATTCTACCACGAAGCAGTTATTGAAAAGCCTAGACCAGGCATCAGCAAATCGACTTGGGTACTGTAGCCGGCGATGGAAGTGCAGTGCAGTGCAACCATTGCAATGCTTTGTCCTTGGATGCACTGTATCTGACATAGGTCGCCATATCATTTAATAACAATAAGTGGTAAAATCTGTTAACGAAAATTAAAATTGAAAACGTCTTGATCGACTTTGCAGATTTTATTTCAAAATTATAAATATGACATTTTATTACTCATAAAATGTCATATTGATACATTCCATGTCCGCGCCAGAGACACAAAAGATGTGAAACTAGCAAGAACCGAACAGCTGATTGGGATTAAAGTTTGAATACGAGACTCAGCTCGGCTTCAGTCTGTCGGATATTTCCCTGCCTAGACTTTTTCCAAGTTCGTCCTCGTATTAAATTGGGACCACCTGAACCTTATTTGGCGAAAATTTGGAACTTTCCAGTTTGGATTCATTGTTTGTTTGTCGATGAGGAGGGATTTTAGTTTTGTTTTAGTCCGCGATTTATCAAGATTTGGAACTTGAAATAAAATTATTGTTGTGTAAAGTACAAAATTAGATAAAATGATGATGACTTCATATTCTTTAGAACTATAGAAAAAATATTTGGAATTACTTTGAACTAACTATTAAATTGTCCTAAAATCGAAATAGGTTTTTGATTTGGCTGATTAGTACCAAAAAACAAACAGTTAAAATAAGACGTATAATCATCTCTTTTTTACACATCTACAGTGAAGTCTAACAGAAGAGTAATTGGAAGTTATGTGTCCGTTCTATCGTAACTACTTAGCAGCTTTATTTATTTTGGGTAATTAGATTTGGTTGGGTAACGCAAGTGTCAATAAACACATAAAATTCTTAAAAATTGTTTTAATGTGTTTTATTCTCTAGCTTTAAAACTTTAATGTTTGCAACGATGATTCAATAAAAGGTCTTGTTCTTTGCCTGTGGAGAAAAAACTAACATTTTAAAACGTAAAGCGTGTGCCGCGTCCATAGCTTGATGAAATTTGCATTCATTATGGGAGTGCCCGCCCGCGTGAGGGCAATGTCAACGGGTTTTTCTTTAAGAGCCATCGTAATAATGAACGAGAGGCCTTTACGGTTACGGTATACGAAACTTGTTGTAAAATGCACAATAGTTTGAGAGTTGTTCTATGCGAACTGTAGGGTTAGTACAGGTTTTTGTCGAAAATTCGAGTCGAGACATACGTACAAACGAACCGAATTCCTCCATTTATTTACAGCCAGCGCCATCTATGGCCAGTCGTCTTCAGCAGCAATAGGGTTAGTATCAGTTTGTACAACTTGCGAGTCGATTCGCTACTAATAAACGGATCGTATTCCTCCGATTCCTTGCCCGCTTAGGGCGCTGGCTGTAAATTCATAGAGGAATCCGAACCCGTTTATTTAAAGCGAGTTGACTCGAAAGTACAAAAACATGCACTAACCCTATGTGATACTGTGTGACATTTTTGTGCTTTTGAAGTATGGGGATGAAAGTACTCTAATCTTCATAAAAGAAAATAATTTTTTTTGAGTAGATTGATTTAGTTTCTGATTTACTGAAAGAAAAATATTTCAATAGTAGGAAATTCAACTTTTTATAAATAATTTCACTAGTTTTTAGCGAATTTAATAACGATGAAGGAAAACATCGCGAGGAAACATTGTGTGTAAAACTCGTATAAAATGGGACTTTCGTGGAATATATAAAAGGTTTGAGACGATAGGATAGTAAATTATATGCTAAGAGTATTAATTGCATTAATTATTTTTATGTATTTTGGATGATATAGAAAGTAATATGGATAAAAATAAAATTTGGACATTTAAATAGATCTAGATCCATCCAAGATAGATGTATTCATGCTACATATTTTAAAAGCTCTCGTACTATAAAAGGTTTCGTTAATACAAAAGTTGGTGTAAAATCCACCAGGGAAAAGGCGTCGTCGCTTTACATATTCATTTCCTAATTCGGCTAAAAGCGTTGAGTGTTGGGATGTCATAGTTAATTAATATAGCTCCAGACCTTATGAACTCGAATGTGAAATAACCTGTCAAGTGCGAGTCGGACTCGCGCACTGAGGGTTCCGTACTACAACCGGAGGAATAAAACCATAAAAACCACTTTTCTTATCGAACCGCAAAACTAACTTTGTTTTTAGAGGTTTATTGTAAATATCAAAAAAACTACTTATTAGATCTCGTTCAAACCAATTTTCGGTGGAAGTTTGCATGGTAATGTACATCATATATTTTTTTTAGTTTTATCATACTCTTATTTTAGAAGTTACAGGGGGGGGACACACATTTTACCACTTTGGAAGTGTCTCTCGCGCAAGCTATTCATTTAGAAAAAAATGATATTAGAAACCTTAGTATCATTTTTGAAGACCTATCCATAGATACCCCACACATATGGGTTTGATGAAAAAAAAAATTGAGTTTCAGTTCTAAGTATGGGGCACCCCCAAAATTTATTACTTTTTTTTAAATTTTGTGTAAAAACCTTAATGCGGTTCACGGAATACATCTACTTACCAAGTTTCAACAGTATAGCTCTTATAGTTTCGGAAAAAAGTGACTGTGACATACGGACGGACAGACGGACAGACGGACAGACAGACATGACGAATTTATAAGGGTTCCGTTTTTTGCCATTCGGCTACGGAACCCTAAAAATTGGTATTTAATTTATTCGAGTAGCTTTCCATTCGGACTTATTTAGCGTGTTTAAATTACGAAAGGTTCTAACAATCATAATGTTGGTTAAGTACCTACTCACCGTTAACTATAATAATTCGAGGTCCAATGGACCATTCATTTTTTGGGTTCCGTAGCCAAATGGCAAAATACGGAACCCTTATGGATGTCTGTCTGTCTGTCACTTTTTTCGAAACTATAAGAACTATATTTTTGTGTGAACTATATAATATGTTGTTGTGATATACGCGTAAAGTCGGTACATAATATACGTAGCTGGCATGGGCACATGTATTGCTGAATAATAAAAAAAGATAAGATAATAATAAATAAGATAAAACAAAATTAAAAAAAAATTATTGAGGGGGTGTCATGGGACACTCGATTGAAACGAAGTTCACCCATCGCTCGATAGATGGCGCTGTTCCGAGCTAGCTCGCGCTAACAAGTTCTCATACCAAATCATACAGCTGATTGCATTCTATATGATCTGAATTCTTTCTGAATCTGCGTGGATTTTTCTGATATCTGGATTTAAGTGACAAAAAAAATGATGTTCTTTAGGTTTTGTGCCGTGCGAAAAGAAACTTCGTTAAAACAATGATGACAATTAAAACACTTCCAGCAACAACGACTGAGGTTCTAAACAAAGACGTATTTTGCCCCTTCGCACACGACTCGTAAGCGTAAGCGTAGCGTAAACCGCGCGTACGACGACAGCAGTACGAGCACGAATATGTTCAAACATGTCCGCAGACGAAACGGTGTTGCAGCGAATCGTAGGAGGCGTAATTGTCATACTGTAATGAGTAGCGTCATAACGATACGCTTACGTTACACTTACGTTACGCTTACGCTTACGAGCCGTATGCGAAGGGACTTACTTATCTCTAACCCAAAGTATAGGTACTATGACACTAATTCAAACAGTACGACTCATCCCCGGACCCTGATTTCCCTCGCCCCTTATAATCAAGTTAGCAACTTTGTCGTCCAAGATGTCGCCACGGGTTGAGAATTCTGAGGCATTGTCCCCTCTGAATATATTGCCGACCTGCTTGGTTAAATTAACATACAATTTATGGCGGCATATATTAATTATGTTTCGTAGCCTAATTTCCGACCTTTGAATTTTCGTAGGTTATTTGGTTTTCCGCAATTTTTTAACTAACAACACATTATAGTCAGTAAAATTGCAGCGTTTGTACAAAAATCCTAATCACTGAAATCCTTTCTTCGCATACGCTTAGCTCTTACACTAAAGCATCATCAGCAGATGTTGACAAAGTTTCTTTGTGAAGATTTGTTTGTATACTGCATATTATTATTATTATTTCAAAGCGAATTTCGGGATATACATATTTACTATTGGACTATTGTTTTGTTAGTAAATTGCAATAAATAACTTTTTTAATGAAAACATCTTAAAATACCTATTCATTCTTGAACGTATCGAGATTTATTAAAATAGAGAAATAATTTTTAACATCTATTTCATGCCGTACCGAATATAACAAAGACTCTCCAGATAGCGTAGGAAATTGCTGCATTCATATTTTATCGAGAAAATTTCGCTTTACATCGCTCGCTTTTCAATGGGGGGCATCGTTTTCAACAAGTACAAAAAGGGGGATGCACAGCCATTCGTCTCGATCGAGTATTTCTGGAGAGATTCACTTAAAATTTAGACCGGCTTTTTGGAATATCTTTACTATATTTTTGTGGTCGTCCGAAATCATGTACGTCCACTGTTTAATATAAAGAAGCACCTTTAGATATATCTCCAATAAACTCACAAGCACTCGACATCGTCGTCGTTTCAGTGACTAATATCAGGGTGACCGAGCTTTTGCTTTGGTAGTATTACAACTACTAACAAATAGATGGCAGCAGGAGTTTACTATAATTGTTTTACTTTATCGCCAATAGATGCCAGGTATGGATTTATATATTTTTTTTTTTGGTAAATACGACATTTTCTAAAAATGAATCGTAGCTAGATCAATCTATCGCCCCCAAAACCCCTTGTATACTAAATTTCATGAAAATCGTTCGAGCCGTTTCCGAGATTCAGATTTTATAGAAATATATACATATATACAAAAATTGCTCGTTTAAAGGTAAATTTGTGCTGAGAAGGCGATAATATGGAACTTGAAAGAGATTGCAAACTGCTATTCGATGTCGAAGAAAGTGTTCAAAGAATTGTGTGTAGTGTTTCATGTGGGTGGTGTTCCCGCGTATTGGACCATACTGGTTATTTTCAAGTAGCGGATTACAGCAAAACAAATTAATCTATCCCGAAAACTACCATTATTTGATGCTGTTTGAATCATACTTCTTTTTTGAACTAGTTATATTTACATTTTACAAAACCTTGAGTTTTGTATATATTTCAATATTTGTATTATGATCCTCTTATTTTGTTTAATTGGCAATCAAATAGCCTCAAACCTAATTGACAGAGGAGGGAAAAGTAGCCAAATATATTTTGATTTGATTCAATATATTACTCTATGCCAAAATTATTTATCGAGTAGGCACTTATTTCATTTGCTGGCACTGCCTTCGCCGAAGTGAAAGGCTTTTGTGTCGCATCAAAAGAAAATAAAGTTAATGGATAGGACAATAAACTACGCAGTACACTTCAATTGAATAACGCTTCAGTCGATCATTCAACGCAAGAAGAGTTTTGAAGAGATGTGAGATATTTCACATAATGATTTTCTTTAGTATAGTTATTTTCTTTAAAATTGTTATTCGCATATTTCTATAAAATTTTGATACGTATAAAATTATCGTAGGTACTTAGTGGAATTTGAACCCGCGTCCAACAGCTGGCTGTGAAAACATAAACTTACTTATCTGATCTGTAGGGTGTTTAGATATTTCAATCCATGACGACACGCGCCCTACTCTGTCAAAATCGCTTTTGACAGAGTGGGGCGGATCATCGTGGAATGAAATATCTAAAGCACCAATCTTACCACAAGTTCTTCACCGCAGAGTGACTAAAATTTCATATATTATCATCTTTATGGCATAAGCAGAACTGTGATGCCGTCGTCATTAAAAATAATATTTTCATCACTCATACACGGAAAGTAGGTCTGAAGTTGCCTGAGAAGCGGGTTGAAAGTAATACTTTGCAGCCCTAGGGAGAATCGTTTTCAACTGACAGCTGTCAAATAATTAAAAAAAACTAGTTGTCACATTTTTATTGGAGTTCAAATGAAACACGACATACCCGAGTGCATCCATAGACAAGAAGAAAGATAGACTTTATTCATAAAGTAAAGACAACTGATTCATAGACATTCATAGACAATCATAGACAATACTTGACTATTAAAAAGCTAAATGCATAGCCCGCCGGCTAGGCCAAAGAAAAAAAAAGGCGGGAAAGTGGCAAGCGGCAATCCGATCTTCATTTGTTTTTCGAGTTGTAGAGTTTTGTTTAGGCTTCTGTTTAACAGTGATTTTTATTGACACAATTATTCAATTTTCTTTAGCTAATTTCTATTTTTATTTTGACTTTCCTTATATTCGTAATGAAAAGCACAGTGTTTATCTCGGGATAAAGACTTATTTAGTCCCTCGAACTATAGGCCCCCTCGCTACGCTTGGGCGCCAAACCCCGTCTCGGGACTAAATAAGTTACTTTCATCCCTAGGGTAACAATGTACTATTACAAATAAATCAACAATAATTATAACACCTACAAAAAATTCACACATGCGTAAAAAACTTCTATGTAAATACACCCGTCAAACGCATCCAGTGTTTTTTGTCAAAGATTTGCTGTGTTGTTTTATTTCTGAAAATTTATGGGGTCACTGCGAAAATGAATTTCAGCTTTCATTATGTGAATGATTGATGAATGCTGCCGCTGAAAATGTCTGAACTAGAAACTGTTAATAATATAAAATATGTTCCTCATACCTATTCTGTAAAGCATTTTTAATTTCATTTTAACGTAATGTAACTTGGATTTTGGATCTCATGTCCATTCATCAAGTATTTTTGCAATGTATACATAGAGCTATGTATGTTACTCTAGGTTTCTTAAGATCTTCTTTCTATCAAACACTTACAATAACTACCTACTCCGAGTTATAATTATTTTATGGCATTGATCCTGTATTGTTTGTTTTTTAAAGGTTTTAAAGTCATATAAATTTAAATACGAATCAAAATTTATCACTCGCAGCGGGATTTGAACCCGCGTCTCCCCATCTCTCGCGGCTGGGTGCTCTTACCACTGAGCTATACGAGCACATCCAACTGCGGTGAAATTTCGATTCGTACTATATTAGGTCCGTTAGGCAGGACTAGCGTCATCTATTAGTGAAACGTAACAGTTTCAAATTAATTTCGAAGGCTCATAATTTCATATGAAATTTTTTAAAGTCATATTTTAAGGGAAAATTTCTTGGTTGATAATAACATATTGGCCTTAGAGATACATATGAAAAAAAAAAACAAATATAACTACTCGTTGTTATATGTGAAGCTACAACATCTGCCAGGCCAGGTAGTGAACAAATAAATAATTATCGTTAGTAAAACTAAAATAAATGTAGTTTAAAAGTTGAGGCTTGTCACGCAAATGAAACTACGGTACACTATTCCGTAGAGGCACTGATGTTAAAGCTATTTTGTAAAAGTAGTTTTGTTACTCGAGAGTGAAATGAAGTGAACATGAATTTACATCTGTATTCATCTTTGTTCATTGTTTCGTTTCACAAAAGCTGCGTGGTCTTCTCCATGGGGAGCAAGTCCCCACGGGGGTACGGGCCTCGAGGCTTGCCTCCTTACCCGGGCGATGTGTCGCGGGGGAGCCGCGCTCCCTCGGTGTTGTTCTTTTAGCCCCGGTAAGGGGCTAAGGCCTCGCCTTCATGGCTTGAAGCCTGCTGGTTTGGAGGGTCTGGTCGCCCCGCGCGGTCAGCGATCATGTCGCTGCCCTGCGCGGGGATGCTGGGGTCGCGCGACGCGGACGCGGACGCGGGGTTGTGGTGCGATCCCGTGGAGGTGTTCGTATGGCCCGTTGTCCGCGCGAGTGAACAGGTTCCGCGCAATACCACGGACGAACTCTTTGAGTTTGGAACACTGTAGTAACCATGGCTGCCAACAGATGGCGCTGTAGTACTTTAACTCGCGCTTACGCTTACCAGTGTCAACTTACATAAGACTCGCTCTGTATTTAGAATCAGGTGGCTCCGCCGCGCTGCAATTCGCAAGCTCCAATCGTAGCGCGGAGGGGTCGCCCAATTTGACACCCTATACCAGAAATGGTCTGACCCCAGCGGCTGGGTTGGGCTGGGCCAGCCCAACCCAGCCGCTGGGTGCCTCGCCTGTAGTTTGCAGGTGGCAACGACGACACCATTGCAAGGGGCCAACGCCCCGATCAATTACCCCGGGACCCGCAAGGGTCCGCGTGGAAGACCACACGACGCTGTCGACATCAAATTCCCGACTTCGATTGGTGCATCAGCTTACGGCCGAACACCATCGAATCTCAAATACCCGGCTCCGGGGTGAAGGTGCATCAGCTTGCGGCCGAACACCCTCGCCCAGCGGTCTTCCCTGCATTTTCTGTAGTCTTCCGAAGTTTCGAATAAAAGCTCTCTTCTACTACAACACTCCATATTCTATGTATAATTCGTTTAGCTACGGAACGGCGTTTTGATTTGAAAAAAAAGTCACAGAAGGAAGGAAAGGAGAAGATAATATTATTTACGTAAAATAGAGAATGGTACAACAAGAAACCCAACAGGAAAGGCACAGAGAAGTAAATGTTGACTTCACAATGCGAAATCGTAGAGTACTCCACGATTTCGCATTGTGAAGTCAACATCTCCTGAGGATGTCCCGGTTCGGGACGAAACGTGCGTCGAAGAAAGTGTTGGAAAATTGTGTGTGGTGTTTCATGTGGGCAGTGTTCCTACATATTGTACCATACAGAATCTTTTCAAGTAGCGGAATATAGCAAAACAAATTAATCTGTCCTGCTAATATTGCTTTTTTATAGCAAAAGAAGCTATTTAAATCAATGCTGCGAGTCCTTTGTTTGAATTAATATATTATGTTCTTCAGGTTTATCCCACTAGGCGTTTTCCCACAAAGGAGACAAATTATAGTGAGGTACCAATTCGTGGGGATTATATATTTATTATGTCTTGGTGTTTTCTTCATCTCGTAGCTTTCAGATTTGCACTCACTATGATGAGCTAATTCTTTATTCGAGCTACAGCAGAATTAAGCTGTCAATTGCTTCACCAAAGTTTCGATATCGAGTTGGTATTTTAGCGAATAGCGCTCGGGCGTCAGGCGGGCGACACGTTGGCGTCATTTATAATTGAAACAAAGTACGTAACTCAATTACTTCCTAACGCGGGACTTTCAGGAGCTGCCTGAATTCAGCTCATTTGATGACAATTGTGTTACCTATCTCGCTTGTAGTATTACAAGCATACTGAATAGGAAAAAACATTCCCTTTGAATATCGTTGCCTACGATGTAATAAACTAAGAAAGCAGATAGCACTTTCTTTTGTCACATACAAGTTTTTGCTCAACAAATAATGGTTTAACGTTAATTTTATTGCACTGTGGGCAACGAGATATTGCACCCACTATATATACTCATTTATACTGTGCCATTTTCTTATACATACTAACTTGATCAAATTAATCTGTCTTCAAGAATTATATCCTATACCTTTAAACGAGCAACTCTTGTATATATTTATATTTATATATATATATATATATATTTCTATATAATCTGAATCTCGGAAACGGCTCGAACGATTTTCATGAAATTTAGTATATCTACAGAGGGTTTTGGGGGCGATAAATCGATCTAGCTAGGATTCACTTTTAGAAAATGTCGAATTTGGGTGCGGCTCACAAAAAATGTACCTTTTCCAAATTTTTCGTGACCCTACCTTTGAAAAAAGAAATAAGTATTTTTTTTCAGTCAAGGAAAAGATTTTCTGTTATCTGTACACACTTCAATTCACTTGTAATAGTATCAGGCCAATGTAGCAGTTAAAACATTAATAATATCAACAAAAACATTTGCAATCAGTAGGAATAATTTTTAGTTCCATAGAAAAAACAAATGTCCCAGCCCCGACTAAAAATCATTAAAAATTATTTTTCATCATATAACCTGTAGTTATAGGCCCATCGCATTATTAAACAATGGCATTGGAATGAATCTACATATAATGAGTCAAAAAACCGATATTAATACAGATAAAATAATAAAAACGTTGGATTTAAAAAATGTCCCTATTTTATTTCACGTGTGTTATTAGTCAGTTTGATACGTGTAAGTTTTTTTTTATATTGAATAGAAACACTTCACTTATTTTTTTTGGTCTGGCAACATTTCATCCATCAAATAGTAAAGTCAGTGATCTGACAGCCATCTTAGTTTGCTATAAAAATGCTACTCAGTGTGTGTCACGAGTTCGTCATTGGATTTTCTTGACTTTTTGGAATTAATTTTTCATGGTAAATAATGATATAGTTTGTTGGGAGTCTAGAGACATAAAGTTAATACTTGATACGACTGAATGATGTAGTTGTTTAGTAAATTATATTGCATTTGAAGTTGCTACATGACTTTGAGGTTACTTTTGCACGTGTGTGTTTTCACGTGCGTTATGTGTGTTACAAAATTGTGTGACGTAACACACGTGAAAAATATAAAGCTTAGTATTCATTACAAGAATGCTTATTCTAACTTTATATATTTAGAAATAAAAAACAGTTATATATAATTTGTCGAGAAACCAGCCAAGTGCGAATGGGACTCGAGCACGAAGGGTTTACCATTATAGATACTAACCTTTACATTAATTCCAGTGTGTTACGCATTTCCAGTGTGTTATCGTGTGTTACAATTTCCAGTGTGTTATGGTACATTTTTTGTGAGCCGCACCCATTTACCAAAAAAAATATTAACCCTGCTGCCATCTATTGGCAACCGAGCAAAGCTCGGTCACCCAGATATTGCAACTTTATACACGCAAATTCAATAGTTACTGTTGATTAGATGACATAATAATTATATGCCTATTGCTTCAATTTGATGGAATGTAGCAGCAAAAATTATGTGTTCGTGCGCATGTGACTTGAATTTTAAAATGAAAATATATTAGGAAAATTGTTTATGATGTTTTTACGGGAAGAAGGTCTAGTTTAAATTATTACTATCTAAATAAAATCACAAATATACTTGATTAGGCTGATATATAGGTAATATGAAACAAATATATGAAAAAACTCTGATTTGAAGCTTTTTATTCCAAAATACCCGCATGTCTAACCATATTTTATGAAAAACTCTCTCGGTTGTCTGTAAAACAAGCTATAAAAACAAGGTGTCGAAAGCTCGTGACGGTAAAACCAGGTGCTGAAATAGCACTTTCCACATGGCCCCAATGACCTCGTGGTTCAATCAAACAACCCCCGAAGACAAACACAGCGGTAATTAATAGATTACAATCAGCCGAGCGGCACTGTTACTCAACCATCAACCGAGCGCAAACAAAACAAAGGCCTAGATAACAAGTACAATCTAGGTGCCTTCAAGAGAAGAGTGAATAGGCATTTTCTAGGCAAGCGCTATCCATCCTAGACCTCATCATTGCTTTCCATCAGGCATGATTTTCGTCAAGCGCAAGCCTATCTTCAATAATAAAAAAAAAATTGATCTAGTCTAAAAGTCTGATCTAGTCTCGGCGTTGCTCACGTGACCTCTATTTTATCCCCTTTGGGGTTAAATGCAAAAACTCCGTTACGCCATGATCAAATTTTAAACTGATCTGCGGGGCCAGATAAAGTAACAGTCGTTTAGCGTTCACGACAGTAGATAAAAATGTATGGGCAAACCACGTGACGGATGAAAACAAATGAAAGCAGAATCTACTTTACGCTTAGCGTCGTTCACTGTCGGCTGTCAATTGTCATGCGAAGTACGCTAAAGTTATCTACAACGTCTGCGAGAACGCCAGGGAGCGATCAAATTGTCGTAGTCGATTTTCAAAAAAAGTGTGTTTTCCTTATGGTCACGTGGTTTTTCTACAGTCACTTGTTTTGTACATACATTTTTATCTACTGTCGTGAACGCTAAACGACTGTTACTTTGTCTAGCCCCACTGGCCTACAGGTGACTACCTTTTACTTTTAAGGGCATTATATGAATATTCTTTTATCTATCTGCTAAAATAAAAAAAAATCGTGTCACAGTGTTTGTAACCAAACTCCTCCGAAACGGCTAGACCGATTTTTATGTCATGTTTATGTAGACAGGTCTAAGAATGGGTATGGGTGGGTCTAAGGCTATTTTACTTACCCCTATCTGGCAAAACAACGCTTGCCGCGTCAGTGTGGTTATTGTATAATATTATAAGAGTAATTAATTACATGAAAGGGTTCTTATTTACATGAAAATCTGTGAAACGAAAAACGAAGATACTTACAAGTGTATTTAGTTTCAAGAAATACTATTTAACTTTTAAGATACTTCACTATTTTCTTATTCTTCACTATATTATATCTTGATGTAAAATAATAATGTAATCTTGATCTAATTCATGCTTCTAGGTGTTTAGGCCACAACTGTACTGGCGACCCTGCGTTTTTTTATAATTCGATTTTTTTTAATCTAAATGTGTATATCATTAGCCACACTGACATACATGATTTTGAATTAAATCTCTCTTATTAATAAAATACTAGTTATTGTACGCGGCACCGTGCAAATGAATTTTGGTTTTTGAAATCTCGCGGGTATCGCAGATTTTCCTGGGATAACATGTGTTCCCGCTCCTGTTCCCGCTCCTTTACATCTACTTTCAAGTATGTTTGTTATAGTAATTTAGATATATCTGTGGATTGCCGTATCTTTACATAAATTTTATGAAACTGTAAATTTTACCGGGATTTAAAACAGGCTTTGTATAATCCAAAGTATAAGCTGGCTAATTCCAAATTTCATCCAAATCTGTTCAGTAGTTCTGGCGTGATTGAATTACAAGCATCCAAACATACAAACTTTCACAAGTCGCTGAAATTTCTTTACACCGCATCGTACGAACAGGGCCTTAGACACTGTCAACACAATATTCAGCTTCAAAGGCCGGGTGGAGTCAGTTTTCAGCAAGATTTATAGTATTTCTCTTTCAGTTATTTGCAACAGACAGACGTAATGCCTCGGGATCTTACTTTAAATATAATAATGATCTGTAATGTAGCGAGAAGGTCGTTGATTTCGAAACTCATAATATTTTATGTCAGAGAAATGCTTAGAAATGTGAAATTCTTTGTTTGATTTTAGTATTGATATTAGTTTGTATAGTAATTTTTTTTATATTATCGTTTAATCTATATATATAAAAGAGAGTTACCACTCACTCACTCACTCACTCACTCACTCACTCACTGACTAATCACGATATCTCAGGAAGTATAATAATATATAATTTTCTTTCTCTGTCTTTTACTCTAATGTCTTGGTCTTCTATTAAGCCATCGTTACGAAAAAATCCCGCTCCACCTTAGACTAAGTATATTATCAGTTTGAAGAAGATGATGACGGTCAAGCGTTAGAAAAAGAAGATATTTTTTCATTCTTTCTAGGTGACCAAGCCAGAGAAATCCTACCACATTAGTATTTGTGACATTACTGACTTATACGCATAGATATATAGTACTAAGGATCAGCAAAAAGTGTCCGAACCGAAAGTAAGACAAAACGCGAAAAGGGAGAGAATCGCACTATAGCTAGTTGCAAGTAAAATTAGGCTGTATAATAAGGGTTTAAGGCATAAAATACAACCTTTTAGTTTGTTTTAAAAATACACATACCCTCGTTTATATATAGGTTTTCTCGGGACACTTTTTTCGTGAATTTCGTATTACACCCGGTGTCCTTATATAGTAGGTGAGTCAATGCTTATACGAGTATTATTCAGTCGTAGAAGGTGAATCATTGGAATTTACTATGTAGAGTCATACGAAATGGTGCCGTAGCACGTACGTCTACGTCTCTACGAAGCTACGTAGCCTTCGTAGCTTAATGTGGTATTACCACGACAGTTTAAAAACTGCTTCTCGGTTACATTTTATCTCAGAAAAGTCAATAATTCACGCAGGAGTGGTGCAAACCAAATTTTATACAGGCGAAACCGTGGACACAAGTTAGTAGTAAATTAAACCACCAAATACTAACATGTAAGCAAAATTTCGGCATGAAACTTACAATAGAACCAAAACAGGTAAATGCAAAATAGTCAGACTGCTAAAGCGAAACCCCTTCCGCGCAAAAATAGCAAAAACTTAAAAAGTCTTGCACAAACAAAGCTTTAATTTGCGAATAAAGGAATAGGCTGTTACAAAAACGAAGCCGAGATTGCCGGGCCTTTGAGATGCAAACTTTCAGCTACCAAGTACGGTATCCAATTAAAAATTAGACTTCTTCAAACAATAGGCCTTTGGGAGAGGAGAGCGCTCGTTTGGGACGCGTTTAAGCCGGCTCCCGGCGCTGTTAGACAATTAACCTCTTCTCGCGCCTGTGCGATCGCTTGTGGGTTGACATTATAATCTACTGCATAGCTTTGTCTTCATATTGTGACTTTGGGGCTAAATATGCAACACAACATTTTGGCCGTGGTTCCGTCCACCTGAATTTGGGTTTTTCACAAATCCCGAGTGCTTACTTATGTCCGTTTCAGCTCCTTTTCCCAACCTCCCTTAGAATGCGCTCTATAGCTTCAGATATAGAAAACTAAATACGGCTAAAAAAGTGTGTAATTTTCAAGAGAATTTCAAAGTACCAAAAACATGTTACTAGGTACTGTGGGAAAGAATAAAGCATTACCACTAGTACGGTAGCGTCTGCGTGAAATCAAAGACAATAATTAAAAATAAACAGAGTTATAACTTTAATTTTACAACGAAAGTACCAGTCTCCGCAGAGACAGTTGCAGAACATTATGAACGTTTGATAAATGCATTCTGTCTCACCTCACAGGCTACAGTTCCGACTTGCAGGAACTTGTTACACCCGGGAATGGTATTCGCTTATTTCATTTCCAGCAGGATGGATGTTTCTAGAAATTTTATTGTGTTTCTCTTTTATATTCCCACTTAGAATGGAGTTAATAATATACGTCTATGGTTTCAATATACGGCTATTACGGTCTATATAATATGGTCGTCTATATACGGCTATTGCCGAGTGTGTAATCATCCTTAGGAGTCCCTGAGATATATCTTTTGTTTCTGATTGTTCTCTCATTTTGCTAAAGTCGAGCACTTGCATAGATACTAGTAGCCAGTAGAAGGAATCCATCAACAGCTTGCTCTTCAAAATGGCCTTGTAGGTATTTAGGTTATAGATACCCTGTGTCAGTTCTGGACAAAAACTGACATGATTCTGAATCAGTTTATAACCAAATAAAAAGACGTGATTGCACGCGTCGTTCGATAGCTTCGAATTAGTGCTGTCTTTAGTTAACTCGCGCTAACGGTTTCAACTCCAAATCTCTGTTCGTGATTGCAAGCGTGCCTACTTTGATGACTAGTACGAGAAATTTTCATTCCAAATTTGCGAAGATTTTGCTTGGATTTTCTTCGTGACGAGATTTTTGTCATCCATCCAAATCCGTTTCCTTTCATTTAGTCCTCTGCGCGATGCTTTCCGAAAATAAACTTTGTTAAAAAATCCTAGCAGCACATAATAAGCAAAACCTGGTGATGATAGCAAGAACGGGGCCGGTATTACAAACTATATCCTAACAAACATTCGTCTTGTTACAAGAGTAACAAGCGAGAACATTACCGAGCTAACGAGCTCCGCCAAGTTGGAAATTAGTTGGGAAGGTGAGACAAAATGCATTTAGGTGCTGAAGCCCTCTACGGAATGACGTCACCAGAGTCGCCATAATGTTTTCTTTAAGCTTGACTTTTATACTTTGATTTGAAGCTACAACTAGCAGTGTTTTGCCATTCGGTGGTATGAGAAATTGCTAACGACCTACCGAGAGTAGACAAAAATTTCATACTTACGATTCGATCGAGCCGTTATGGAGGAGTTTGGTTATAAACAATAATTGTTTATAACCTAACTCCTCAAAAAAGAAAAAAAAAGAAGAAGAATTAGGGTAAATGTGGGATAGACGCCTCAGTGGGATAGTTGCCTCAGTAAACACGTAGCGACAGATATAAACATTAGACCTGTTGTGTTTTGTTTTAATGTTACCCTACCCTCACCCGTCCTTCAGTCAGTGCCACGCTTTTAACTGGAACGGACGTGTCGCGAGTTGTGAGACAACGAATATTTTTTGCGGCAATTAATTCTTGAATTTGGTTCATCTCAAATTTTGATGCGCTCGAAACTTTTGATTTTATGAGGTAAGTGCCAATATTTTTGTTTTATATAAGTGTAGATGTATCAAATAAGAGATTTTGTTTATTATTTGTGTATGTTTTAACATATTTACTTCAATATTTTGAGCGGCGTCTATCCCCACGAAAAAGGATAGATGCCTCATTTTTTGTGAGTATAGATGCCTTTAGAGGTATACATCCCTTATTAAAATTTAATCGATTTTTTTATTGTAGATATACCTCGCAAGTACGTGCGCAAAGTAGGGGCAAGCCCCGGGGCGAATGTGGGGCGAATGGACGGAAGATGCGCTACGAGAAGCTTTTGAAGAAATAAGTACTTATGGCTTGAATGAAATATCAGCTCGTCGTTATGGAATTCCTGCCAGGACCCTGAAAAGACGATTCGTAAAACAAGATACTACGAAACTTACTTTATACAAAGTTTGTATATTAAAATAATACTTAATGAAACTGCAAAAAAAAAAAATTAATAAATAAATCCAAAATAATCTTTTATTTTATTCATAGGGCATCTATCCCACAACCCAAATCATCATTATGGCATCTAACCCACACTTTAGGCATCTATCCTCGATTATAAAACTTTCTTTTTTTAATTGTACCAAAAAAAATACAACTACTAATGTTAAATTACTCTAATTATTTATTTCATTAATAAGTACACAACACATCAAAATCATGTAATTGTTAAGAAAACTCATATTCTATAATTTATTTGCCTATTTCAAAAAGTGCGGCAACTATCCCACATTTACCCTATTCTTCTTCTTCTTCTTCTTGTTCTTTCCCTGATCCCGTTGTTTGTGGTCGGGTCTCCTCACATTTTTGCGCCAAGTCGTGCGGTCTTGGGTTGTCTGTTCAGGCAATTGGGCTAGCTTGAGGTCTCTCTTTATATTCGTTATAAACAATGGTTAAATGGTTCGTTATAAACGTTAGTTTGGTTATAAACTAACGTTTGATAATGTGACAAGAGCTATTATATTATATTGACACAATCGCTCAAAATCGCGTGACTTATCTTTTTGGTCTTTAGCGAAAGTCTAATTCTTTCGGAAATAGGACGGTTTTATCCCGGGAATCATGTCTTTTTGCTTGGCTATTTTCATTTACAATTGAAACTGCACACAAATTATTTCTAAAAGTAAATTGATATCATTATTAAAGATTTTTTTTAGCCAAGCGTGCTCCATTTTTAGCTGTATTGTTGATAGCTCACTTTCCATTAGGTGTGATTTTTTGTAATAATTATATTTTTATGTCTATGTCCAGTGTGTAAATGAGGAGTTAAATAAGAAAAATGTTAGTTATGAAAAACTTAAATTTACAATTGCTTCAAACTTCCAGTTTCCACACTCACAATAAATTCTAATGTTTCACAAGGTAACATGTTTTTATTAAACCCCACGTACACACTCTTAATCAGTCTTACGCTAAGCCGTAGAATCACGAAGGAAATTGCAATAAACACATTATAATAATAAATCGCTTGTAATTGTTTCGCATTTCGAAAATGTAAAACAGTAACTCAAAATATAAACACTCAACTTCTAACATGCGATTGTGAACCTTATGTGTGAAGCAATAATGACATGCGTCGAACCACTTGACCATAAAGTGTACGCAACAAACACACTTAAACTCTGTAACACTAAGCTTTTATTGCAATGCAACTAAATTCCATTTGCGGAACATATATGTTGCATTCGACATAAGCAACTTTGTGTTCTAATTTGATGGATTTAAAGTTCAACTTCACTTATCGGGTATGCGTTATAATATTTTTAGCACGGTTGCATAAAGCAAGTCTGACGTCACACAGCGCGATAACAACCGCCCTGTTTTCAATTACACGTAATTGCGGTGAGGGCTGTAATAACAGAACGTAGCAATTTCGCCCGGAACATAAATAATGTTTTTATTTTTATTTCCTAACGATCGCTGCCGACAGCTTTTGTAATTGCTGCTATCTGTAATTTGTGTGAATGCAAGACACTATGAGTGGATTAGTTTCAATGAAACTTTTCAGATTAATTTTTATGACTTTCGAGTAAAACGAGCTTTTGAATGTGAGTGGAATAAACGTGTTAATCTCAAGTATGGCGTAATGAAAACGCGACTAAGTCATCCAAGTCGGTTGATTCGTTAATGCAGCTGACACACTGCATGAGTCGGCCAATCAGCAGGCTTGGCAATCAACGATTTTTGCAATTTAGGTAACTTTAGAACCAAAATACACTTTATAAAAACAACAGCTTTCATGATTTTCCGTTCACTGCCTTTTAAGCTTGTGTTACGTCGATGCCATTATCTTCTGATCTTGAAGAGTTTATCTATTATTATTTCAAGTTACTGGAAATTAAATAGTTCAATGTCGTTTGCTTACCTAGCAGATATCTGCAAATACTATTTTTTCTTGGCATTCTTTCCCTTCAGTGCATATCCACTTTCTGAACGTGGTACACAGATTACTACAGATTCAGCGCACGGAACTTCGGAGTGAGGCACGCAATAGGGATACAAACCAGAAAGTCGTATTCCTTTTAAGTTAGTACGCAGCGAACCGCTGACCGAGTCACTGCTGCGTAACTTGCGTAATGCTCAAAACTGCCAATTAATTAAAATGCCATCTTGTGCTATTAAACAGTGTAAAAGTTGTTCGCAAAAGTCAAGACGAAAAAGAAGGAATATCTTTTCACAAGTAAGTTTAAGTGCTATGAAAATAAATTTATTTTATTTTTAAATATTGTGTTAGCATCACGTTCGAAACGCCAAACCTCAGTGAGAGTCCATCAGTGTGACCAGTCTACATTGAAATTATTTTCCCTAGATGTAAGGTTAAAATTGTATGTTAGTAACAGGTCATTTGAGTTAAAAAAAAAACCTTTATGACTGGCCTCTTGTTGAAACAATGTTTCTTTTCGGACGATATCTCATATGGGGCTATGCGGAAAAAGTGTAATAAAATTATAAGACCCAAGATTAATCGGTCAAACATCTCGCTGCCCGCTATGAAATAAAATGAGAAACGGCGTCGCCTGTTGCTCTGCATATTGAATACGGTAATTTTCTTTGATGGTGAGTGACGGTCTTTCACTTCATTTGATATGAACGGTGACGGTCTTCGGTTCCATTTGAATTTATAATATTATCTACATCATACATATTGAAGACAGTCATTTCTTTTGATTGTACTCTAACTGGTAAGTGACGGTCTGTGTATGGAGAAAGAACCGTGGTCAAAATTTTAAAAAATTGGCCGCCATTTTGAACTTTTTTCTTATTGGACGGAATTCTTTCAAAATCGAAATCTGACCAGTATATTAAGTATATTAAGTATATTCCGAGTATATTAAGAGAACTTTAAAATTCACCATCTTTTTCAAAAAATCTAACCCGCTCGAGAAAAACGATTTTTTTTTCTTTCCCCACCACCGAAATAGCATACATCTTAAAACCTTATTTTTTTTAGCATCTAATAATATTATATTTACCTACCATAAATTAATCTAATAATATTTAAATCCCACGCTCGAGTAACGCTACCAAGAGCTAAGAGGGGACTTCTTAGCTCTTCTACTATATTGAACTCTGAAAAGTCCTAAGTTCGAACCTAGAATTTGTACCTCGGACCTCCTCCAATTGAAGACTGATGGTCCGTTGCAAGTGAGTATAACCATTTTATACTTAAAGCATTTGCTTATTTGCCAACCTGTCTATGGAATTTGTGAACGCAAATATTATCAGTAGAACTCATTGTACTTGGGCACAGACGTTGGACAAATGTTTGCCTGAGTGGCGCATTTGTTGGCAAATCGGACCCTTCAAAACATTTACGACCGTCCTTTTTGTTATTTATGTATTCATATAAGACTTTCACAATTGTACCATTTAAGTGAAAGTCTACATAATGCACGTAGACCTTAAAATTTATCAGAGATTAATTATATTACGTAAGAATTATTGCAGATATTAACTTACATCTTTTTTATTAAGATGATACTCTGTAAAACTACAACTTTCTGCTGTTTTTTCTACTTGTGCTACAAGACTTTGTTTGTTACCAAATTTAATTTTTGATCGTTTAAGAGTAGGTGCAAATGGTTATAAATAATTTAAATGACCCGGCAAACGTTGTTTTGACATATAAATGAATAATTTCTCACTTATATCCTATTCTCAAACCTACCGAATGCACGAAAAATTCGTAAAAAATCGGTCAAGCAATTAGGGAGAAGCTTGGCTACAAACACTTGGAAACGAGAATTTTATAGATTAGAAAAAATATTAATCGACATGTAATATTACGGGTTTGCATTTATTTTAATAACGTTGTAATAATATTACCTCTACGTCCACATAAAACTGTAAGTCCCGAACAAAGAACGTGCATTCACCATTCACGAATTATAGTGTTTTAAAACAACTCTCATTTGTAACATGTCGATGCCACACAATATGACAGTGTAAACACAAACTTGTATTCAGTAGCGCTTACAACTACAAATTAAGCCCGTAATTACAATAATTTGACGACAACGTTAAATAACGTCAACGACTGTCGGAATAAAACAACATTTAAATAGTCAGGGTCGTATTGCACGAAACTGCCATCAAGCGCTGCGGTTTAGCGTATTATCATCCTACAGTGTCCATCTGATTTATAATATCCATCGCTTTCATTCGATATTGTTTGAAAAGGTATTAATCGAGCTGCGAGAGGCGGAGATTTGTGGTTTCATGTATTGTATTTATTTTTAAAATCGTTTATTGGTTCAGACTTTTACTTCTCGTCAGTCGTTCAAATCCCGGGCATGCACGTTTCATATTTATGGGTTTTGTGGAAAACAAACCTAACTTGTTCAGCGGGTGTGTGGAAATCTACCTCCATATGTGTAAGTTTTCCAAAATCTTTCCAGGAGGGTTAGTACAAGTTTTTGTACGAATTTCGAGTCGACTCGCATCGCACAAACGAATCGAATTCCTCCAAACATTTACAGCCAGCGCCATCTACTGACAACCGCATGTCAGCGACTGTTCATAGATGGCGCTGGCTGTACATGTACGGAAGAGTTCGATTCGTTTGTGCGATGCGAGTGGAGTCGAAGTTCGTACAAAAACCTATACTGGCCATTCTGAGGGTTAATAAATTACGTGGCCTGATACTACAATATCACTAACAATAAAGACGCACCCCACTTCCTCGCTTATGTTTTATGTGATTCGTAAAGATTTAGGAAGTAGTGGGGCGCGTCGTCGTGGATTGAACTATCTATGGTAATATTAAGAATTCGGTGACAATACATGAGTGACAATGATGAATTAAAACATCGCATGTGAATTTTCGGCGGGTACTTGTAATAGAAACTTTGAGCATACGGCTCAATATGCTCAAAGTTTCTTGGACAGACCGCGTTCGAAACAGCGCTGTGCTCCAGAGAATGGGGAAATGTCTAGAAGTGCTTAATACTATAAAGAAGAGAAAATTAGAATATTTCGGCCATGTGATGCGTAATACCAAGAAATATGAGCTCCTTCAATTAATCATGCAAGGGAAGGTGGCAGGTAGCAGGAGGCCTGGCCGCAGAAGAATATCTAGGCTTCGAAACTTACGCCAATATAGTTTGGGAAGAGCACCCGTAGCCTATTCAGAGCAGCGGTATCCAAGGTTCAAATCGCTATGATGGTTGCCAACCTTCGATAGGAGACGGCACTATAAGAAGAAGAAGACTTGTAATAATTGTACTGTAGGTCTAACTATTGAGTTACAGTCAGTAACAACTAACGACAGTATAAATAAGAACAGGTAAGCCCGCGCGAGCCTCATTATGGCGTATACGCCACAGTTCACTACGCGATGCATTAGAACCACAGAGCACACTTTTTTATTTTTTTCTGTGATTAGAACCGTCCGCCATTAGCGGTCTAAACCATTTCATACCGCATATTACGCTCATTGGGAAGCTTTCTGCTGCTCTGTCTATTATTTTATATCAAACTTACTTGGTTCCACTGCGGGTCACAGGATGCAGGACATTCCTGAGTCAGCTTGTAAATTATGAGTTACAGATTTTCTAGCAAAAAATTCAAATAGTGGTGTTGTTCTTCTTAGCTTAAAAAAGTGCATTAAAGTCGTATTTTCTTGAGCGTAAAATGACTTGAGTCGTTTCGCTGGCATCTCGTTGTATTCACAATGATTACAGATTAGTTTTAGTGGCCCAAATTTGTCCATAATGGTCGCAATATCCTGAAAACAGGCTCCGTCCTGTTTCTCCATTTTCTCGCAGCGAGATATAATAGTAACCATTATTTTTAGTATGGGTATACTATTAAATACCTACTGTATATACGCTGAGTTACAGCCAGTAACAATTAACGACAATATAAATAAGAACAGGTAAGCCCGCGCGAGCCTCATTATCGGTAACGAGCGTATCCACCACAGTTCACTACGCGATGCATTAGAACCGTCCGCCATTAGCGTTCTGAACCATTTCGTACCGCGTATTACGCTCATCGGGAAGCGGTGTGCTGCTCCATTTATTTCACTAGTGGTTTACCTCCACCACACCCTCATTATTTTGTAGCGTCTATCGACAAAGCTGCGGCAATTTTTGTCGCCTATGCCTTAAAAATTTGTTGATTCATTGAACTGAATTCTACTTCGTTATTGCTTACAGTGATCGTAAACTAATAGAGTTGTCGGTGTATATTTTCCAAAAGATTTTTGTGAAACCTTGATTTCATAGATTTCATTGATTTGAGGACAAAAGATACAGATATGTAAAAATCATATCATCAAGTACTGATATTCGAATTCGTACGAATCGTCTTTCTAAAATAAAATTCCCATATTTAACCTAGTCAAACAGTTGGTCCCAAAATTTTCCCTTAAAAATTTGCATAATGACGGCCAGGTTACAATTCAATCTGGCGCGGGTAGGTATTATAGCCACTTAGGCCATAAAATGCCTTATCAAATTTGTTCTATCTTGACCCTTTACACAGTAGGTACATAAATACCAGGCGTTATCAAGTCTGCTGTTATATTTTAGAGGGTCAGAGCCCTGTTTGATGAAGGATATGTGCTGAAAGATACGTATACTTAACGCTTAAAAATTTGGTAGTTTTGTAGGGTTCCGTACCCAAACGGAAAAAACGGGACCCTATTACTAAGACTTCGCCGTTCATCCGGGGGGGCTGTCATACAACAAACGTGACTACTAATACTATTGAGAATGAGTTGAGGAACTCTCAGTGCGAGAACCGACTCGCTCTTGACCAATTTTAATATTACTATAACTAAAACTAAGCACCAGTCTTTTATGAATTGTATTATTTAGAGACTAGTCCAAAGGCTGACATATAGAGAAGCTATGGGATTTTATCCTTGAAGGAGGCACTCCAAGCTAGTCGGCTGAATTTTGTGGTCTTGGACAATGTTTCGTCGTTCGTACTTTCGTAGATATGACCAAAAAATTGGTTGTCTGTAAAGTCGGTTTACTGACGATAGTTGAACGTGACAACTCTCGCTTGCACTTCAAGCCTTACATGGAACGCCTCAGAGCGAGGTAACGCCGCATGAGCGAGGTAACGCCGGATGAGTCATGTTTTTTTGTGCGTGCAGCCGGCTCTATCGATTTATAATACGTTGTCACGTCAAAAAACATGCCAAGTAGCTTGATTTCGCTCTGGCTGTAGCTGTAGCCACTTCCTCCGAGTCTTTTGATGTTATTCCTCGAACTGTTTAAGGTCACACAATGTTTCCATGGTCACTATTCCAGAACTTTGACTCTTTAACGTCCGCCGATTCTTCAAACTTGATGCCCCAAGTAATATCAATTCAGCTTCCACGTCCCTATAATTTTTTAGTGGATCTCTTCATTTCTAATTTGATCACGCAAAGAGTCTACAAGGCAGCTCTCTCCAAGTTTGCTGTGTAACTCGTTTTTGAGGCTAAGAATCCATAAATCGTTATCGATGAAATCGCAAACTCAAGCAGTATTTTACGTAGTCTAAAATAGGCCTAAAATATAACTTCGCTTTTAAAGACATTCAATTACGTTACACCATCCCAATTCTCGGCGCATACATTTTTAATTCTTACTCGTAAAACTTGAGGCGTACTGAAGAACGGTGCAAACTTACTTTTTCGGAAAACTTTCGTTCCGCCGAGTGTATTTACCCGAAGTGGTCCACAAAATTATTTAAACTCGAAACCGTAGGCAAGTTAGCGCTAATAATGCTGGACAAAATTTCGGTTTACTTTGTCAAAGTTTAAGGGGAAACATTCAATTTGCATACTAACTTGTGTTTTTGGTCGTTATAGTTATGCTAACTTTTTAGTGATGTGGAGTTGGAAAATATCATGCAAAGTTTAATGGGTACTCAATTTTTGTAGTCAGATAAATTTTATGCATTCAGATATAAAATCGTCAATGGTCAGTTAAATTAAAATAGTTTTCATTAAGTACTTATAACAGATTCAATTGAAGCAAAAATTGAAATTAAATTAAAAATTCTAAATCGTATTAAAGTCAAGTAAGCCATTACTCAAAGTTGAGTTGAGTCAGTAAATTTTGTAATCAGACTTATCAATAGCAAAATCAGAGAGTTACTGAAATATTCATGAATATCCGTCCAGTATTAAATATTGAATAATTTATTTTAATGCACATATGTAAATCACAAACTATAATATCTATCATTTTACTCATTTATTTACAAACACATTTCACAATTCGTGAATTCTAATAATAATTTCTGAGTTTAATAACTGGTACAGATTTACAAACAATTCGTTTATAACATTTTTGGCTGCATCATCACTTACCATTAAGTGAGATCACAGTAAAGTACCAACAGTAAAAAAATAAAAAAGTAAAAATTTGATGAGCGGTAGCTATTTTTATATGCAGTTAAAAAATCCCTATAAATTTCGCTCCAGGAAATCCGATTACCGACATTAATACACGTAGGTACGTACTTTCGTGCACAATGACGTTGCAGATCTAGATAATGGATAAAACAGTTATCCCGATCCGCTTATAGAATACATAAATATTTCGCCGTGACGCGGGCACATCCATCACAATAAAACTCGGGACTCGAAACATTTTCGCGCCAATATAGCAAAGCACTCATATTTTGATCTAGATTGATTCGCATCTGTACAATTTGACGTATTGTTTGCTCGTGAGCGGTATTAATAACTTTTAGTTACAGCCGTTTGCGTTGTTCGACGTCAATACGTTATTGTACGAACGGATAGGTACTAGTTTATTGGTTGCATTACATAAAAGAAGAGGGAAAACAATTTTGAAGAAACATTTTATTTAAAAGTTCACCGGTTTGTAAAACATCATGCTAGTCTTATCACTTTTGTACAAAATGCCTCGTCAAGATTGTTTTCTCTGATGATAAGTTATATGGTTGTCCATATTAGATGCAGTCTGTTCCACGATTTTGTAAGTTTGCATACCAAAATCATAAGACGCACTGCAATGCACTCATCGTCCTGAGAGATCAGCCCATTTAATCCAGTATTCTCGTTGGTTAAAATGCCCTTCAAACCGAAACACCATTACCGCTAAACAGTAGAATAATTCAGGGTGATAGACTTGTACCTACCTATCAGACATCAGACAAACTCCATAAGAGTTATTTTGAGAAGAGTAACAAGAATAGAAAAACGTATATAGAATATAATCTGTCCAAATTTAAATTTTGTGAAACCCTACTTTTGGCACGCATTGGTTAACTACGAATTAGCATGAGTTTAAACATACATAAATGTATCCGGCATGCAAGCTTTCTCACGAAGTCTTCATAATGGACAATAAGTTGCATAAACATTAAACACCCTTTCAGTAAGTAATACTTTTGTGATATACCTACTAATATTAAGAGATCAAAGTTTTAATATAAAATTGAGTGTTTCCCAAAATCTGTCGATAATCTTCTCTATATATTAAAGTATCGGTTAAAAGTGTGATCGAGCTTCCTACTTCCTAATTAACAAGAGCATCAACGAGTATGTAAATGTAAGCGCCATGTTTGCTCGCAAGTGAATTTTAAGGCGAAGCAGCGTGCATCTAAAATCAATTAGGTATCCATTGGTAGTACAATTTGTCGCTAATCCCGGGATCGATATCGCCTTAATGATCTCGTCAGGTAGCGATAAGCGCTTAAGCTGCCTAACGAGTGGCGATATATTGGAAGTACAAGTATTAACAGCTGCTAAGATGGATGGTGTTGCGAAACTTTATAGCGACTTTTTTTCGAGCTTTACTCTTTTCTCATTTAAATGTATGTGCCACTAAGGTTGTCTTCATTTGGAAGTACTACTCAATTGTTAATGAATCAAACTCAAACTCTAAGGATTTATTTATTTATTTTTTCATTCTGTACATATAATATATAAAGATACATAAAAACACAAACATAGAGAGGACATGCACAAGGACATCTTATCGCTACAAATGAGGATCTCTTCCAGATGCCCTGGCCCTGCTTATTTCATGTAGGGCTAACGTATCTTATAATTTATACTTATTATAATTTAATTACATGTGTATGTTTAGTTTTATCGTATATTGTTGTTCCTTTCTTTTTATAACAACATTTGTAATTATTTAAGTGTAAATAAAAATATTTGATTGATCTTTATACTTATTTATTGTTAGTGATGACTAGTCTATGACTTAAAACTAAATTTATGAGGTTTTAAACCTGCCCTGAAATGAGATAAACAGGCACAAACTTTGCATACACGAGTACCGTTATACGTAACCCGTTACTTTTATTTTGTAAGATGAGACGATGTCAACATCTTAGTTAGCATTTTATATAAGCTTATTGTTCTTAGCAGGTATATTTTAATCAGGTATTATGTTTTCGAAAGAGTTTCGCTAAAAGCAAATGTATTGATAGTACAATTTGTCGCTACTCCCGGATCGATATCGCCTCAGTGATCCAGTCAGGTAGGGATAAACGTTGAGCTTACTAATGAGTGAGTATTACCTAATAGGTGTACTAAATAGCTTTACTCTGAAGCGCTATCTTTTAAGCTTTATTTTAATTAAAAGACGATAAAGATAGGTACTTAGTTAGACCAATATCATCCATAGTACAAGTTATCGTTGATCCCCAAAATGCCTTAATTGATATCGCAATTATCTCGTCAGGTAGCGACAAACGCTTAAGCTGCATAAAGAATACCTAGCGATATATTACTCTACAAGTACTTGCAGCTGTATAGATGGGTTGTAAGACTTTACGTTTCTACTGCCCTAAATTTTTATTTTTTATTAATTGTAAAAATTTTTTAGTGTGAGTTGTGAGTTGTTTTTTTATTTTTATTTTTTATACATTTAATGAGCTAAGAACTTCTTGACAGTAATATTTTAAATATTGAATGGAGCAGGCGTTACTTGACTCTCCTGTCAACATCTGATTAGGATGTCCCAGTGTCGGGACGAAACGTGCGTCCAAGAAATTGTTGTGTGTGATATTTTATGTGGGCGGTGTTCCTGCATATTGGACCATTCAGATTCTTTTCAAGTAGCGGATTATAGAAAAACAATTTAATCTGTCCTAACACAATAGGAGTACAAACAGTCCACACATCACGCACTGGAACGTTAAATCGTTTGCCGGTGCGTCTTTACTGGTAGGATAGAAACAAGGCACGGCCGAAGCCTCCCGTCAGACCATACCTGAGCCAAAGTGTGTAAAGTGGCCCGTAGCGGGAATCAAACCTGCGACCTCCCATTCGAATCCGACGGCGTGCCATTGCGTCTGGGAGTCCGTCAAAATAGTGTGGATAAAATATAATAATTCAAGAAACTATAATTACTTACTTTAGTAAAATCTTTAATGATTGGACCTGCAATCTTTTTATTTATTTATTATTTAAAAATAATTATACATGTACAAATTACAATTTTACAAATTTCGCACAGTGTCACAAAAACCTTACGGTTTATCCGTACACTGGCCTTCCACATTTACCGCTCGATAATACCTAAAACTAATAATATTATACTATAAAACAAAACATATTTCAGATCAAACACAATACATACGCAGATTACACATAAAATGTGGGTAGTTTGGAGTTACTACGATTACCTCAGCGCGTTTTGGTTTAATCTTTATCAAGTTTTCTAAAGTCCGGCTTAAGATTATAGCTCGAAGGCGTTCAGGTAAATCTTCGGTCCACGCCTAAGGGAGTGCCCTTCTATTGACATTGTAGTGACGCATTGCAGTGTCTTCTGCGCGAATTTGCTTAGCCTCACCTGGGGCTTTATACCTAAATTCATATTTCGGAGATTGTCACGATATATTTTGATAGCGTCGTATCTTTTTACAACCTCATTCATCCGCCGCTTGCGAGAAATACGTCTTGGTAAATTTTTTCTTCGTACTATTTTTACAGCGTATATAACAAGATTAGAATTAGATGCTTTAAAACAACTGTTTTTGCTTACGTAATTTTTACGGTTGCTATGGTGAATTAAATGACACCCGTTTCGGCAAAACTATATACAATTCACTTGTTTATAGACAAACACGAAATGACTATTCTTTCTTTCTTCTTTGAAAGATGACTGTATGTATATCTTGTCTTCATCTTCGTCACAGCTTCAGCAGATAGACGTCCAGTGCTAGATATAGGCCTTCTGAAATGATCATAAAACATAAAGAAAATCGTCCTATTTGGCAATTATTGAGAATGGTCACTGGTTATATTAATCTATTGTAGATTAATGAAATTACTTTTGAATATGGCATCATCATTATAGAGTTTTCATATACACCACAGCATTGTTTTGCCGTACGCAGTATGTAACTGTTTCAACTAGGTCCTACTTATAAAATACCCTATACTTCCTTAATTCATCAAAATATTGATCTTTCTCAGGTTAGCACGTGATTATCTAACGGTAGGACCCTTTTATACGTTGTGTTAATAGTAGTATCCCAAATCCTTTTAGAGCGTCAGAAGTCATGAGTCCACTAGTCCCAAAGCCATCATAATTTATTAAGTGATAAAAATAGGTCCTGGACCCGGCTACTGCCAAACCCAAGACCATAATTTATTAAGTGATAAAAATAGGACCAGACGCAATGTCTGATCCTTATAACAGGTTCTTGCTTCATAATAAGGTTATTATGATGTATGGCCCTACTAGCAGCCCGGCGTACTTCAACTATTATAAGCTTCCATACTCCAAGCACTGCGTTCGGTATGCGTTCGATAAGACCCTACTAACAGCCCGGCGTACTTCGACTATATGCCTCCATACACCTAGCACTGCGTTCAGTAAGCGTTCGATAGTGGCATCTTTATGAAAAAGATGATCCAAGGCCCCGCACTCGCCCAGGATGGTGAGCTCCCGCATCCGCCCAGAACCCGAAGGCGCCCCGAAGGGTGAGCTCTCCCCCCTCATCTCTCATAAGAGATGTAAGTCCGGCCGCATTAAGGTGGCGGTTTTCACCTATGTTCACATCCCCGTAAGGATATGAGATAAAGAGCCTCATTAAGGTGGAGGTTACACCTATGTGATAAGGTGGGGCACTCTCTTACAAGAGCGCCCCTAACGGTTGTACCGCCCCAGATATGTGTTATATTCTTATCCCGGTGAGGATAAGAGATCAGCACCTTAAGCGTGGTGTTACGCATACTAGAGACCAAGAGACATTCTGCAAACATCGAGGCCTGAAGGCGCAGCCTACCGTATTAACTTATAGTGCAACAGCCAGCTGCGACACATCAATACACTCGACGTCATACAGACAAGATGCGCCACTTAGGACGTCTTCCCATAGTACCATAGTACGGGCATTCGCTGTGTTAGCCATCTCAGAAGGGTCTTACTAGACTCTGCTAATATTCATATTTATTATTCATAAGATTCGTCATGACCACCAACATGACGCACAAGCCATCAGAAGTCTTTATGTCTTTCGCTCCAATACCATCTCGGACACAGGCGCTCTCGGCGACCCGCGTCTCCTTATATATGTCGCGCGGCGATCTTGATCGACTGCGCGCATATGGTGAAAACCATGTATCTCTACATTATGGAATGAATATTGCCATGCGATAATACTTCGTTTACCTTATCGATTAAGCCCATTTCCATAGGTCATTAGAATTTTCCAATACACGAACACGCTCTGCTCCTATACACGAACAAGTGGTCAAATTATGACTTTGTCTAAGTTTGATTATTTATCTTTGTATTGCTTCGGGTTATCACCCTCGTTACTCAGATAGTTTGCCAAGCTATATATTTGTATTGTTCTTACGTATCAAGAGTCAAGAGCGGTTCTTTTTCATGAACATAGGTAGGTATAGGGTAGTTACAAGTACCGGGGGAATTTGTATAGTATTACACTCATGGTTTGCTCTGACACTGCAGCATCATCAGGGTATGTTGAACCAACAAAGTGTATTTGTAAAATTACAATTCACAGTATGTTGGTAGGTGCAATGTAACAGAACAATACTAAAATAAAACTTTTCGAATAGTAAACCCTCACACGGATGTTCCATCAGAGTCATATTTAAACACTAGGAAAATTTTAAAAGATTCAACAGCGGTCGACTCGGCGTCGTATCAAAGTGAAAGAATTTACAGATGGCAGTTTTACATAGAACAGTTTGTAAGTTTGTATAGCACAAAGAGCCGGGCGCCGAACAAAACGTTTCACAAAAATCTGACTTCACGGACGTGCGATGTAGATATTGAGACTTTTATTATACGTGAGAAAGGATAAAGCGAGATAAAGCCTATAGTTGGTTGGTCGGCTTGTTTTTTCTTGACGTAGTAGTTCGGCCGTATTAACAATTTTCTTGAAGAGAAAAGTGCGAAATCCACGTATTTATATTCAAAAATATGGCCATGTATGTTGTCTGTGCTTCAGCCACAAACTGATTTTTGTTTTCATTTTACTTATTTACGTTAATTATGCAATCTTTGATAATAAAGTTTCGCACGCGTTTGAATTATTGTTATATCCACTTCTAGTAAAAATTAAGTAGAAAAGTACCGGTCTTTAGGTCCAAAATCTTGTGGGAACCACGGATGTTTATTTATATATTAAATTCGGCTAAAGGCGTTCATTAGTTACATCTCAATAAAAGAAGTACATAATAGACATTCAAAACAAACTTCTCAATCGTGAAAGCGTAAGCGTAAGTAAAGCGAAAAAGTGGCACTCTGGGAGTTACGACAGAAGTGAAAACTTTAACAGTACACGTGTCTAACGTTAAAAAAAGAAAAAATATAATATACAGTGATGTCTGTAACGGTAATGGTAGCAGTGTCGCGAGTTTTACGGTTTTATGCCATCTCAAAACTGTCCAACGCTCCTAAAGAAGTTTTTATTGAAAAATTAAGAGATTTTTAAAATTGTCCCCTCTACGTAATATCTGGATAAGCCCCGATAGCTTGGAGTGATACAAAAAGCGATACGGTGTAACAAAAGTCATGAAGCTCTCTTTGGATCCTTTTTATTCATTCGGAAATAGGGAAAAAGTGCTCCTAAAGCCTTACGCCTCGGTGTTCGCCGTTCCTGATATAGTCTCACTCCATACTTCGTGCAAACGAGCGGTTGATAGGGGCGCCAGGCCGTAGAGGAAATAGATGTGGCATTACCAGTCTTAGCTGGATTGAGAGACTGCGAAATAAATGTGCTGTGGCTAGACTTTTGGCGTCCGAGGTTCCTTATACTTACCTAGTAATGTGATATTTGGATGTTTTTTAGGGTTCCGTAGCCGAATGGCAAAAAACGGAACCCTTATAAATTCGTCATGTCTGTCTGTCCGTCTGTCCGTCTGTCCGTCTGTCCGTCTGTCCGTCTGTCTGTCTGTCCGTCTGTCCGTCCGTATGTCACAGCCACTTTTTTCCGAAACTATAAGAGCTATACTGTTGAAACTTGGTAAGTAGATGTATTCTGTGAACCGCATTAAGGCTTTCACACAAAATTAAAAAAAAAGTAATAAATTTTGGGGGTGCCCCATACTTAGAACTGAAACTCAAAAATTTTTTTTTCATCAAACCCATATGTGTGGGGTTATCTATGGATAGGTCTTCAAAAATGATACTAAGGTTTCTAATATCATTTTTTTCTAAAATGAATAGCTTGCGCGAGAGACACTTCCAAAGTGGTAAAATGTGTGTCCCCCCCCCTGTAACTTCTAAAATAATAGTATGATAAAACTAAAAAAAATATATGATGTACATTACCATGCAAACTTCCACCGAAAATTGGTTTGAACGAGATCTAATAAGTAGTTTTTTGATATTTACAATAAAACCTCTAAAAACAAAGTTTTGCGGTTCGATAAGATAAGTGGTTTTTATGGTTTTATTCCTCCGGTTGTAGTACGGAACCCTCAGTGCGCGAGTCCGACTCGCACTTGACAGGTTTTTTATTCCTTTACTTCACATGTACTGCTATGATATGGATTTTTATTAATCACTTTACTTTTGCCTCGTAACTATCAACGGTTCCCGGTTTATTTAAAAAACAGGCATCGAATATTATAGGTATTTTTTATACTCGTATCAATAGCTTTTCCTCGCGGCACCACTCGCCTGGAAGTCGGTTATTCAGATATCCCGCAAGAAATTTGAATTTCTCCGTGATATAAAGTATCTACGCAGTCTATACGTATTATTCCAGGGTACTTATAATCTATTTTCTATTTCAAACTTCAGAAAAAATGTTTCTGAAGATTTTACCACCAATTACCGATCATGTTTCCTTCAGAATTGGTGAAAACCAAATCGTATTCAAAAGAAGAATATTTATTTTTAGCTTTGCCTCTTCTATATTTTCTCTAACAACGAGCCCTACATATCGGCCTATCTTTAGAGCAGGATTACTACGGCCAGGGATTATTATATCCTTTTTGATAAAACGTTGATATCGCTCGCCGAACTCGCGATATTATGGATCTTTGGGATAAATTAATCTTTCTCCCCATTATTTCTTGTTTATCCCTCCTTTGTTGTCCTCCTTTTCGAGGATTTTTTTCGCTCATCCCCTTGATGAGGATAATATGGGATTATTATCATCGATAACAATAATATATACGAATACCTTACTAAGCGCTTTTTATATTTTACTTGTTATATAGTATACATCAGATTCAATAATAATAAAATAATTTTGTACTTTGAATTGAGAAACCATCTCGGATGCACTCCCAGAAACTTTCATCGTTAGTGTAAAATACAGGAGAAACCAATCAATCAATCAATCAAATTATTTATTTGCTGATATAGGTATTTACAAAGTTGTTTATAAAAACTATATCACACCATATTGGTATGCAAATTTAATTCATATAGAATAAAAATAAATAATTTTTTAAGAAGCTCAGACTAAGAGAGAAAACGTTCATACACAATCACAAATCAACTTTATTTTTAATATGCTGTAAATATAGCTGTTAAATCAAAGTAAAACATGGGGAAATGAAAAAGAAGCATGTTAAAAATCTGTATAATACTTCACGGATTTTTTTATTTCCTAGTCTTTTGTATTTCTAAACCGCTTGATGGCCTCTTAGTAGTATAGGACGCATGCTGTTGAGAAATCGCGGGTGAAATCTCCCATGAAATTGAAGCTGAGACTCCATCCTACGCTCATTCCGTGTGATTCACTGAATTGAAAAGTTTAAATCAACCATAAATAGCAGTCGTTTCAATGGAAATTTTATTTTGAACTGTTCCCCTTTTGCTATTTTTTTTATTTGCGGATGCTCTCATTATTCTATTTGCTATTTTTTTTAAGTAAACCTATTTATGTCAAGAAAAAATTGCACCCTCTGTCAAAATCCTTAAGAACTACTAAGAATGTAGGAACTTAGAGCCCTAAACTAACATTTTTAGGGCCAGTGCCATTTTGTTGCGCCGTAGATTGGGTCCTGTATATAATATATCTATACTCATAAGTAACAATATTATAGGTACTAGTAGGTCGCGTGGGAGCGCGGGCCACATGTGGCCCGCGTGCTGTCTTCCGCCCTATTTGCCTTCCAACTTACAACCCCTTCAAAATTCCCCATACATTTTCTATGGCAATAAAAAATTCCGCCATTTTGAATTTTTTTTCTATCCATCGAATAGACCTTTGGGTCCTGATCACCTCTTGTCAAGAAACCGTTCTTCCATCTTTTATACTTTCCGAGATACCGACGAAAACCGAATGGCGGCCATTTTGAAATTTTTTTCAGCTCACTGCCAATTGGATGACGTTTCAAATGACATTTGGTCGAGCACCCCCCACCTATCTTTAATACCCTGGCTGTGCTCTTCACCTGTCTCCAAAATCCTCACTCATCAGCTCTCTCCGTATTTTTCCTCCGAATGAATTTTTCCTTTCTATACGAAATGGTTATTGAAAAAAAAATTTTTCATACAAAATTGTTCAGGAGAGGTGATCAATCAGTAAGTGAATCAGCACAAGCAGCTATATATATAGTAACTAGTAGGGTGCGTGAGGGCGCGGGCCACATGTGGCCCGCGTGCGGTCTTCCCGCCCATAAAAGTATCGCCGTCATCTCACAATTGGAATCCGATTGGCAGTGGGCTGAAAAAATTACCTAGTAGCACGGTCATGGTTTTAAAGATAGTTAATTACTGTTCGAACAAAAAAATACGCTGAACCTCATCGGATGAGGTTCAGCGTATTTTTTGTTCAAACAGTCCTTAACTATCTTTAAAACCATGACCGTGCTTCTCAATCATCAACCTAATCCTAGATCATCATCTCTTTTCACATTTTTCTTTGGCAATTCACCGAAAAACTGCATCAATGCTTTGCATAATTATATTCGAAATGTATATTTTCTATGAAAAATAAATTCCACCATTTTGATTTATTTTCTACCCATCAAAAACACCTTCGGGTCCTGATTACCTTTTGCTAAGAAACCACTCTCTTATCTTTTATACTTTCCGAGATAGAACAACACGACATTAGTATGGCGGCCATCTTGAATACGTCATTTTGGATTTTTTTCAGCTCACTGCCAATTGCATGAGGTTCCGAGTATTTTTTGTTTGCGCAGTCCCCACCTAACTATAATACCTTTCCCGTGCTCCTCGACCGTCTTAGAAACCCTCAATCATCATCACATTCCATATTATTCTCTGGAAGTTCTCTGAAGAACCACATCATACACTTGCAAAGTTTTCAAATTTTCGTCTCTTCAAAATTCTCCATACATTTTCTATGAAAAAAATAAAGTCCGCCATTTTGAATTTTTTTTCTATCCATCGTATAGACCTTTGGATCCTGATCAACTCTTGTCAAGAAACCGTTCTTCCATCTTTTATACTTTCCGAGATATCGACGAAATTCGAATGGCGGCCATTTTGAATCCGCCATTTTGAATTTTTTTTCACCTCACTGCCAATTGGATGACGTTTCAAATGACATTTGGTCGAGCACCCCCCACCTATCTTCGATACCCTGGCCGTGCTCTTCACCCGTCTCCGAAATCCTCAACCATCAGCTCTCTCCGTATTTTTCCTCCGAATGAATTTTTTTCTTCTATACGACCTCATCCACGAAAAAAAAATTTTTCATACAAAATTGTTCAGGAGAGGTGATCAATGAGTCAGTCAGTCAGTGAATCAGCACGAGTAGCTATATATATATTAACTAGTAGGGCGCGTGGGGGCGCGGGCCACATGTGGCCCGCGTGCTGTCTTCCCGCCCATAAAAAATCCCTTCAAAATTCCCCATACATTTTCTATGAAAAAAATAAATTCCGCCATTTTGAATTTTTTTCCATCCATCGTACAGACCTTCGGGTCCTAATCACCTCTTGTCAAGAAACCGTTCTTCCATCTTTTATACTTTCCGAAATATTGACGAAATTCGTTTGGCGGCCATTTTGAATCCGCCATTTTGAATTTTTTTTCCGCTCACAGCCAATTGGATGACGTTTCGAATGACATTTGGTCGAGCACCCCCCACCTATCTTCAATACCCTGGCCGTGCTCTTCACCCGTCTTCGAAATCCTCAACCATCAGCTCTCTCCGTATTTTTCCTCCGAATGAATTTTTTTCTTCTATACGACCTCATTCACGAAAAAAAAATTTTTCATACAAAATTGTTCAGGAGGGGTGATCAATGAGTGAGTCAGTCAGTGAATCAGCACGAGTAGCTATATATATATTAACTAGTAGGTTGCGTGGGGGCGCGGGCCACATGTGGCCCGCGTGCTGTCTTCCCGCCCATACTTGTGTATCCCTCCAAAATTCCACATACATTTTCTATCAAAAAAAAAATCCGCCATTTAGAATTTTTTTTTTCTTTCCATCGAATAGACCTTTGGGTCCTGATCACTTCTTGTCAAGAAACCGTTCTTCCATCTTTTATACTTTCCGAGATATCGAGGAAATTCAAATGGCCGCCATTTTGAATCCGCCATTTTGAAATTTTTTTCAGCTCACTGCCAATTGGATGACATTTCAAATGACATTTGGTCGAGCACCCCCCACCTATCTCCGATACTCTGGCCGTGCTCTTCACCCGTCTCCGAAATCCTCACTCATCAGCTCTCTCCGTATTTTTCCTCCGAATTAATTTTTTTCTTTTATACGACACCATCCTTGAAAAAAAATTTTTTCATACAAAATTGTTCAGGAGAGGTGATCAATGAGTGAGTCAGTGAATCAGCACGAGTAGCTATATATATAGTAACTAGTAGGACGCGTGGGGGCGCGGGCCACATGTGGCCCGCGGGCTGTCTGTCCCCCTATTTGCCTTACAACTTAAGTCTCAACATTCCCCATACATTTTCTATGAAAAAAAAAATCCGCCATTTTGAATTTTTTTTCTGTCCATCGAATAGACCTTCAAGTCCTGATCACTTCTTGTCAAGAAACCGTTAGTCCATCTTTTATACTTTCCGAGATATCGACGATATTCGTAAAGCGGCCATTTTGAATCCGCCATTTTGAAATTTTTTTTCAGCTCACTGCCAATTGGATGACGTTTCAAAAGACATTTGGTCGAGCACCCCCCACCTATCTTCGATACCCTGGCTGTGCTCTTCACCCGTCTCCGAAATCCTGAATCATCAGCTCTCTCCGTATTTTTCCTCTTCATGAATTTCTCCCCTCTATACGACGTCATTCTTGAAAAAAAAAATTTTCATACAAAATTGTTCAGGAGAGGTGATCAATGACCCAATCAGCACAAGCAGCTATATATATATTAACTAGTTTTTCGCGTGGAGGCGCGGCCCGCTAAAGCGGACCGCGTAACTGCTTGTAGCAATTTACGTGGTCGCTCATACTCGGATTTAGCAAAAATTAGTAGGTAGGTACTCAATCGCCATACAATTTAGTATGAAAAAAAAATTCCGCCATTTTGAATTTTTTTTCTTGTCACTAAATAGATATCCCCATTTCGATCATCTTTTGCTATGAAACCACTTTTCCAACTGTCATACCCTCCGAGATAGAGACCAACAAAATTTGTATGGCGGCCATGTTTTTTCCGCCATTTTGAATTTTTTTTCAGCTCATTGGTAATTGGACGAGGTTTCAAATGACATTTGGTCGAGCACCCCCCACCTATCTCCAATACCTTTAGCGTGCTCTTCACCCGTCTCCAAGATCCTCAATCATCAGCTCTCTCCATACCGTCCCCGAAAGAAATAGTTGTCCTCTTTACGAAAGTGTTTGTGAAAAAAAATTATTTCATACAAAATTTTACAGGAGAAAATTTTGCGAAAATCTCAGCCGCCATCTTGTTTTTCCAATTTTTTCCAATTTTTCTAAAAACCGTTTACTCATTTCCTCAAGTACTGCGATTTTGAACGAAATCGGTCGGAAAACAAAAAAGTTACAGAAATCACGTCGGCCGCCATCTTGTTTTTCTGAAATGTCATAATTTTTCCCTACTCTACTCCCGCACCCGAACACATCACCCATACATCATTATATCGTTTTCAGTCTCCTTCTGGGAGAACAATTGTGTATGTCAGTGAGTGGTAATCGAGCTATATATAGTATAACTAGTTTTTCGCGTGGAGGCGCGGCCCGCTAAAGCGGACCGCGTAATTGCTTGTAGCAATTTACGTGGTCGCTCATACTCGGATTTAGCAAAAATTAGTAGGTAGGTACCCAATCGCCATACAATTTAGTATGAAAAAAAATCCGCCATTTTGAATTTTTTTTTCTTTTCGATAGATAGAACTCTTCGTGCTGATCATTTCTTGCTAAGAAACCACTTTTCTATCTTTCATACTTTCTGAGATAGACACCCACGAAATTTGTATGGCGGCCATCTTTTTTTTCGCCATTTCGAAATTTTTTTCAGCGCATTGGCAATTGCACGAGGTTTCGAATCACATTTGGTCGAGCACCCCCCACCTATCTTCAATACCCTGGCTGAGCCATTCACCCGTCTCCGAAATCCTCAATCATCAGCTCTCTCCATATTTTTCACCGAGTCATTTCTTGACTTCTATACGAAGCTACAAGTGAAAAAAAAATTGTTCATACAAAATTTTACAGGAGGACATTTTGGGTAAAATCTCGAAAACTACCCCAAATGTGGCAACACTGCTTTTATATTTCGATACTGCTCGTCGAGTTACACAATCGGTTCATACATGTCGACTTTCCGAAATGTTGCCAAATGCCTCAAAAACACGATCAAAATATTCCAAAAAATTAAATGAATACAAAATGGCCGCCACTGTATTTCACAAAAATATATTACATCGTTTAGTACTTTTCCTAGTAACAACAGGATATGCTGCTTCGTATTACATTTAAATTTTTCATCTCGCTCGCACCCAGGCGACATGATTACCCCTGAAAAGTGACCATGTGGAAAATCACTTTTTCTTTGATAAATTCCAGTGTTGCCAATCCTCGGCGACAAAAATACCCAAATGTCATTTGTACAAGTAAGACACGTGATCGCTCATACACGGATTTCGCAAAAAGTCCGTATTTAGATTTTTTACTTTTTGGGGAAAATCTCGAAATTTCCCGAGAAATGGGGTAATTTTTTTTCCCCCACTCAATACTTCGAGTCTGTACTCACGATCGCCCCATAGAAGTCGAAACGCTCCGATGTTGCCAAGTGTGTGAAATTTGAATTTTAAAATTGCGTTTTTTCGTACCTCAGACTGATTGGCCGCCCGAACAGCCGCCATCTTGGATTTTGAAAAATTACTCTTGTTCTATCAAAATTCAGGATAATTGGGGGCGAAACAAGAAAAAATCATCATCCTCCAATACCCCGTTTAGGATCTGTGGCGCCGCGGTTTGGGGTCGAAAAATTAAAAATTTTAAAAAACCACAGCTCAGCCGCCATCTTGTTTTTCCAAAATTTTCCATTTTTTCTATTAATCGTTTACTAATATCTACAATCGTTGCGAGTTTGAACCAAATCGGTCGGAATACAAAAAAGTTACAGAAACCACGTCGGCCGCCATCTTGTTTTTCGGAAATGTCAGATTTTTCCCATACTCGAATCCCCCACCCGAACATATCCCCCATACATCATTATATCGTTTTCAGTCTCCTTCTGGGAGAACAATTGTGTATGTCAGTGAGTGAGTGAGTGGTAATCGAGCTATATATATTATAATAACTAGTTTTTCGCGTGGGGGCGCGGCCCGCTAAAGCGGACCGCGTAACTGCTTGTAGCAATTTACGTGGTCGCTCATACTCGGATTTAGCAAAAACATTGGATTTTCTTATAGTAGGTACCCAATCGCCATACAATTTAGTATGAAAAAAAAAAATGTTCCGCCATTTTGAATTTTTTTTCTTTTCAATAAATAGAACTCTTCGTCCTGATCATCTCTTGCTAAGAAACCACTTTTCTATCTTTCATACTTTCTCAGATAGACACCCACGAAATTTGTATGGCGGCCATCTTTTTTTCGCCATTTTGAAATTTTTTTCAGCGCATTGGCAATTGCACGAGGTTTTGAATGACATTTGGTCGAGCACCCCCCACCTATCTTCAATACCCTGGCTGAGCCCTTCACCCGTCTCCGAAATCCTCAATCATCAACTCTCTCCATATTTTTCACCGAGTCATTTCTTGACTTCTATACGAAGCCACAAGTGAAAAAAAAATTGTTCATACAAAATTTTACAGGAGGACATTTTGGGGAAAATCGCGAAAACTACCCCAAATGTGGCAACACTGCTTTGATATTTCGATACTGCTCGTCGAGTTACACAATCGGTTCATACATGTTGACTTTCCGAAATGTTGCCAAGTGCCTCAAAAACACGATTAAAATATTCAAAAGAATTAAATGAATACAAAATGGCCGCCACCGCATTTCACAGAAATATTTTGCATAGTTTAGTACGTTTCCTAGTAACTACAGGATATGCCGCTTCGTATTACTTTTAAATTTTTCATCTCGCTCGCACCCAGGCGACATGATTGCCCCTGAAAAGTGACCATGTCGAAAATCACTTTTACTTTGATAGATTCCAATGTTGCCAGTGCCGGGCGACAAAAATACCCAAATGTCATTTGTACGAGTAAGACACGTGATCGCTCATACTCGGATTTCGCAAAAAGTCCGTATTTCGATTTTTTACTTTTTGGGGAAAATCTCGAAATTTCCCGAGAAGTGGTGTAATTTTTTTTCCCCCACTCAATACTTCGAGTCTGTACTCACGATCGCCCCATAGAAGTCGAAACGCTCCGATGTTGCCAAGTGTGTGAAATTTGAATTTTAAAATTGCGTTTTTTCGTACCTCAGACTGATCGGCGACCAGAACAGCCGCCATCTTGGATTTTGACAAATTACTCCCGTTCTGTCATATTCAGGATAATTGGGGGCGAAACAAGAAAAAATCATCATCGTTGAGTACCCCGTTTAGGATCTGTGGCGCCGCGGTTTGGGGTCGAAAAATGAAAAATTTTAAAAAACCACAGCTCGGCCGCCATCTTGTTTTTTCAAAATTTTCCATTTTTTATATAAATCGTTTACTAATATCTACAAACGTTGCGAGTTTGAACGAAATCGGTCGGAAAACAAAAAAGTTACAGAAATCACGTCGGCCGCCATCTTGTTTTTTGGAAATGTCAGATTTTTCCCATACTCGAATCCCCCACCCGAACACATCCCCCATACATCATTATATCGTTTTCAGTCTCCTTCTGGGAGAACAATTGTATATGTCAGTCAGTGAGTGAGTGAGTCAGTGGTAATTGAGCTATATATAGTATAACTAGTTTTTCGCGTGGAGGCGCGGCCCGCTAAAGCGGACCGCGTAACTGCTTGTAGCAATTTACGTGGTCGCTCATACTCGGATTTAGCAAAAATTAGTAGGTAGGTACCCAATCGCCATACAATTTAGTATGAAAAAAAAATTCCGCCATTTTGAATTTTTTTTCTTGTCACTAAATAGATATCCCCATTTCGATCATCTTTTGCTATGAAACCACTTTTCCAACTGTCATACCCTCAGAGATAGAGACCAACAAAATTTGTATGGCGGCCATGTTTTTTCCGCCATTTTGAATTTTTTTTCAGCTCATTGGTAATTGGACGAGGTTTCAAATGACATTTGGTCGAGCACCCCCCACCTATCTCCAATACCTTTAGCGTGCTCTTCACCCGTCTCCAAGATCCTCAATCATCAGCTCTCTCCATACTGTCCCCGAAAGAAATAGTTCTCCTCTTTACGAAAGTGTTTGTGAAAAAAAATTTTTTCATACAAAATTTTACAGGAGAAAATATTGCGAAAATCTCGGCCGCCATCTTGTTTTTCCAAAATTTTTCATTTTTTCTATTAATCGTTTACTAATATCTACAATCGTTGCGAGTTTGAACCAAATCGTATGGAAAACAAAAAAGTTACAGAAATCACGTCGGCCGCCATCTTGTTTTTCGGAAATGTTATATTTTCCCCCTACTCGAATCCCGTACCCAAACACATCCCATAAACATCACATTATCGTTTTCCGTCTCCTTCTAGGTCTCTGCCATACATTTTTTATGAAAAAAAAATTCCGCCATTTTGAATTTTTTTTCTTGTCACTAAATAGATATCCCCATTTCGATCATCTTTTGCTATGAAACCCTATTTCCAAATGTCATACCCTCCGAGATAGAGACCAACTAAATTTGTATGGCGGCCATGTTTTTTCCGCCATTTTGAATTTTTTTTCAGCTCATTGGTAATTGGACGAGGTTTCAAATGACATTTGGTCGAGCACCCCCCACCTATCTTCAATACCCTGGCTGAGCCCTTCACCCGTCTCCAAAATCCTCAATCATCAGCTCTCTCCATATTTTTCACCGAGTCATTTCTTGACTTCTATACGAAGCCACAAGTGAAAAAAAATTGTTCATACAAAATTTTACAGGAGGACTTTTTGGGGAAAATCTCGAAAACTACCCCAAATGTGGCAACACTACTTTTATACTTCGATACTGCTCGTCGAGTTACACAATCGGTTCATACATGTCGACTTTCCGAAATGTTGCCATATGCCTCAAAAACACGATCAAAATATTCAAAAAAATTAAATGAATACAAAATGGCCGCCACCATATTTCACAGAAATATTTTACATAATTTAGTACTTTTCCCAGAAACTACAGGATACAGCGCTCCTAATGACGTTTCAATTTTTCATCTCGCTTGCACCCAGGCGACATGATTGCCCCTGAAAAGTGACCATGTCGAAAATCACTTTTTCTTTGATAAATTCCAGTGTTGCCAATCCTCGGCGACAAAAATACCCAAATGTCATTTGTTCAAGTAAGACACGTAATCGCTCATACTCGGATTTCGCAAAAAGTCCGTATTTCGATTTTTTACTTTTTGGGGAAAATCTCGAAATTTCCCGAGAAATGGGGTAATTTTTTTTTCACCACTCAATACTTCGAGTCTGTACTCACGATCGCCCGATAGAAGTCGAAACGCTCCGATGTTGCCAAGTGTGTGAAATTTGAATTTTAAAATTGCGTATTTTCGTACCTCAGACTGATCGGCCGCCAGAACAGCCGCCATCTTGGATTTTGAAAAATTACTCCCGTTCTGTCAAAATTCAGGATAACTGGGGGCGAACCAAGAAAAAATCATCATCCTCGAGTACCCCGTTTAGGATCTGTGGCGCCGCGGTTTGGGGTCGAAAAATGAAAAATTTTAAAAAACCACAGTTCGGCCGCCATCTTGTTTTTCCAAAATTTTCCATTTTTTCTATTAATCGTTTACTAATATCTACAATCGTTGCGAGTTTGAAAGAAATCGGTCGGAATACAAAAAAGTTACAGAAATGACGTCGGCCGCCATCTTGTTTTTCGGAAATGTCAGATTTTTCCCATACTCGAATCCTCCACCCGAACACATCCCCCATACATCATTATATCGTTTTCAGTCTCCTTCTGGGAGAACAATTGTATATGTCAGTCAGTAAGTCAGTCAGTGGTAATCGAGCTATATATAGTATAACTAGTTTTTCGCGTGGGGGCGCGGCCCGCTTAAGCGGACCGCGTAACTGCTTGTAGCAATTTACGTGGTCGCTCATACTCGGATTTAGAAAAATTAGTAGGTAGGTACCCAATCGCCATACAATTTAGTATGAAAAAAAATTCCGCCATTTTGAATTTTTTTTCTTGTCACTAAATAGATATCCCCATTTCGATCATCTTTTGCTATGAAACCACTTTTCCAACTGTCATAGCCTCCGAGATAGAGACCAACAAAATTTGTATGGCGGCCATGTTTTTTCCGCCATTTTGAATTTTTTTTCAGCTCATTGGTAATTGGACGAGGTTTCAAATGACATTTGGTCGAGCACCCCCCACCTATCTCCAATACCTTTAGCGTGCTCTTCACCCGTCTCCAAGATCCTCAATCATCAGCTCTCTCCATACTGTCCCCGAAAGAAATAGTTCTCCTCTTTACGAAAGTGTTTGTGAAAAAAAAAATTTTCATACAAAATTTTACAGGAGAAAATTTTGCGAAAATCTCGGCCGCCATCTTGTTTTTCCAAAATTTTCCATTTTTTCTATTAATCGTTTACTAATATCTACAATCGTTGCGAGTTTGAACCAAATCGGTCGGAATACAAAAAAGTTACAGAAATCACGTCGGCCGCCATCTTGTTTTTCGGAAATGTCAGATTTTTCCCATACTCGAATCCCCCACCCGAACATATCCCCCATACATCATTATATCGTTTTCAGTCTCCTTCTGGGAGAACAATTGTATATGTCAGTGAGTGAGTGGTAATCGAGCTATATATATTACTAGTTTTTCGCGTGGGGGCGCGGCCCGCTAAAGCGGACCACGTACCTGCTTGTAGCAATTTACGTGGTCGATCATACTCGGATTTAGCAAAAATTAGTAGGTAGGTACCCAATCGCCATACAATTTAGTATGAAAAAAAAATTCCGCCATTTTGAATTTTTTTTCTTTTCAATAAATAGACCTCTTCGTGCAGATCATGTTTTGCTAAGAAACCACTTTACTATCATTCATACATTCTGAGATAGACATCGACGAAATTTGTGTGGCGGCCATCTTTTTTTCGCCATTTTGAAATTTTATTTAGCGCATTGGCAATTGCACGAGGTTTCGAATGACATTTGGTCGAGCACCCCCCACCTATCTTCAATACCCTGGCCGTGCTCTTCACCCGTCTCCGAAATCCTCAATCATCAGCTCTCTCCATTCTATCCCCGAAAGAAATAATTTTCTTCTTTACGAAAGTGTTTGTGAAAAAAAAATTTTTCATACAAAATTTTACAGGAGAGAATTTTGCGAAAATATCGGCCGCCATTTTGTTTTCCCAAAATTTTCCACATTTTCTGTTAATCGTTTACCAAGTCCTACATTCCTTGCGAGTTTGAACAAAATTGATTGGAAAACAAAAAAGTTACAGAAATCACGTCGGCCGCCATCTTGTTTTTCGGAAATGTTATATTTTCCCCCTACTCGAATCCCGTACCCAAACAAATCTCCCATACATCATTGTATCGTTTTCCGTCTCCTTCTAGGTCTCTTCCATACATTTTCTATGAAAAAAGAAATCCGCCATTTTGAATTTTTTTTCTTGTCACTAAATAGATATCCCCATTTCGGTCATCTTTTGCTATGAAACCACTTTTCCAACTGTCATACCCTCCGAGATAGAGACCAACAAAATTTGTATGGCGGCCATGTTTTTTCCGCCATTTTGAATTTTTTTTCAGCTCATTGGTAATTGGACGAGGTTTCAAATGACATTTGGTCGAGCACCCCCCACCTATCTCCAATACCTTTAGCGTGCTCTTCACCCGTCTCCAAGATCCTCAATCATCAGCTCTCTCCATACTGTCCCCGAAAGAAACAGTTGTCCTCTTTACGAAAGTGTTTGTGAAAAAAAATTTTTTCATACAAAATTTTACAGGAGAAAATTTTGCGAAATTCTCGGCCGCCATCTTGTTTTTCCAAAATTTTCCATTTTTTCTAATAATCGTTTACTAATATCTACAAACGTTGCGAGTTTGAACGAAATCGGTCGGAAAACAAAAAAGTTACAGAAATCACGTCGGCCGCCATCTTGTTTTTTGGAAATGTCAGATTTTTCCCATACTCGAATCCCCCACCCGAACACATCCCCCATACATCATTATATCGTTTTCAGTCTCCTTCTGGGAGAACAATTGTGTCAATCAGTCAGTGAGTGAGTGGTAATCGAGCTATATATATTATAACTAGTTTTTCGCGTGGAGGCGCGGCCCGCTAAAGCGGACCGCGTAACTGCTTGTAGCAATTTACGTGGTCGCTCATACTCGGATTAAGCAAAAATTAGTAGGTAGGTACCCCATCGCCATACAATTTAGTATGAAAAAAAAAAATCCGCCATATTGAATTTTTTTTCTTGTCACTAAATAGATATCCCCATTTCGATCATCTTTTGCTATGAAACCACTTTTCCAACTGTCATACCCTCCGAGATAGAGACCAACAAAATTTGTATGGCGGCCATGTTTTTCCGCCATTTTGAATTTTTTTTCAGCTCATTGGTAATTGGACGAGGTTTCAAATGACATTTGGTCGAGCACCCCCCACCTATCTCCAATACCTTTAGCGTGCTCTTCACCCGTCTCCAAGATCCTCAATCATCAGCTCTCTCCATACTGTCCCCGAAAGAAATAGTTCTCCTCTTTACGAAAGTGTTTGTGAAAAAAAATTTTTTCATACAAAATTTTACAGGAGAAAATTTTGCGAAAATCTCGGCCGCCATCTTGTTTTTCCAAAATTTTCCATTTTTTCTATTAATCGTTTACTAATATCTACAGTCGTTGCGAGTTTGAACGAAATCGGTCGGAAAACAAAAAAGTTACAGAAATCACGTCGGCCGCCATCTTGTTTTTCTGAAATGTCATAATTTTTCCCTACTCGAATCCCGCACCCGAACACATCCCCCATACATCATTATATCGTTTTCAGACTCCTTCTGGGAGAACAATTATGTCAATGAGTCAGTCAGTCAGTCAGTCAGTCAGTGAGTGGTAATCGAGCTATATATATTATAATAACTAGGTTTCCGTGGGGGCGCGAGCTGCTAAAGCAGCTCGCGGGATGTGTTTAGATTTAACTTTATTAATGCTACATAATTATAATAAAATTGGAGTGTGTTTGTAATATTGAAATAACCGATTTTACTAAATGTAGGTACTATGTGAATTATATACGGTACATACACCAAAATAACATTTTTACAATTTTTGTCAGTCTGTTTGTTTCTGCTCTCTGAAATGGCTGGACCGATTTTAACGGGACTTTTCTGGCAGGTAGCTGAAGTAATAAGAAGTTACTTAGGCAACGTTTATTTAAAAAAAAATATTATTTTAATTTGAAAAATAATTATCTGTCCAACATCAAACTTAGTTCGCCGGATCAGCTAGTTGTAACTATACTCTTTCCAATCCTATTTTCTCGATGACAGATGAGACAGATATAGCAATAGCGAGGGATCAGAGAGAGACAAAAGTAATATGGTCTCTTTCTGATCCTTCGCCCTAAAAAAGGTTGTGAGTTTATATAAAATAGACATTTTACCTTATTTACCTTTTGATCTGCATTTCTTTTTAGTGATCTGTCGGGTATCAGGCGTATTTTGAATTAGGTACCTATTATTGTGATGGCGAATTAAATAAAACGAATATAATTTTTATTATAATTTATTTAGTACTTTAGGTACCATGTGAATAAAATGTAGTAAGTATTATATTGTTTGTAGTCAAATTAGGTACCTATTACATTATAAATTGGAGTGTTTGTTTGTAATATTGAAATAACCGTTTTTTACTACATGTATGTGAATATATATACGGGTACATACACCAAAATAACATTTTTAAAATTTTTGTCTATTTCTTCTGGGTAATTTCTGAAATGGCTGGACCAATTTTGACGGATTTTTTTTGGCAGGTAGCTGATGTAATAAGGAGTAACTTAAGCTACGTGTATTTTAGAAAAAAATAATTCTTTTATTTTAGAAAAATAATTATGTCCAATATCAAACTTAGTTCTTAAGGATCATCAACAGATGGCGCTGTCTGAAGATCATGATTAAAGAATCGATTGTTAGGTGGAACGAAGTTCGCCGGGTCAGCTAGTTGTAACTAAAAGATAAGTTTAATATTGGAAGTTGTCTGGCCGTAAAAAAGGTTGTTATATTGAGTTTAAGTACTTCAGTAGTTAGATACATTATTATCAAAGTATTTATAGATTGTATTATCAACACGTTCGATGTAGTTGCTCTTCCTCCGTAGCCCAGCAATAGATTGCAGCATTAATGCGTTCATTGTAGTTATCTGTAATAGAATAAATGATAATTAGAAAAAATCAAACTTTCTTTGAGTAAATTTAATTACAAAGAATTGTATACATAAAATATATTATAAAAAGATTTACTGAAGAATAAGATTATAAAAATTTGATAAACAAAGTACAAATTGACAACTTGTAATTAAATATTTTACTGGATTGATGCTGAAATTTTATTTCTGTTTTGTGGTGAAAGATATTCCGTATTCGTATATTGGATTTATATTCTTAATAGGAGCATGAATTATATTGCATACCAATGTTATGAATACTCACTAGTTTCAAAAGTAGCGTTTCTGGTGTGCATTCTGGGCTATGTGCGACGGTTTCTTATGAAATTAGTCGCTAACCCAGACCGACTACTCTGCAATGGAAACTATGATCGTCTTTTTATTGAGTCTGTAAACAAACAAGAAATATTATATGCGTATTTGTATCAGTAATAAAATTGTAATATAACTCATCTTTGTATCTATTTTTAAGAATTAGTTTCATTTTTGTGTAAAATATAACAGTGTATTATGTATTTAAGATAAATTTTAAATTTGTACTATGATTTCATGTGGTATTTTAATACCTATATTTTTATTATTGAATGAAATAAACAAAAGGATGATTAAAATTAAACATTTTTAAATGGAAATACGAGTATATGTTCTGTTGTTGGCTTCATATTACAACTTACCAGTATGGAAACATCATAATTATATTGACTTTCTTTTTTATTCATAAACATTCAATAGTGTTGGAATAGATATACTGTTTTTTCTTTAGTTTTTCAATATTAATTTGACATTTGAGGGGAAAAAACAAAATAGAGAATAATTATTCTACCGCTATTATACGTTTATAAATAAGAAGGTTAGATATTAACTTTGGCAAATACAAAGATGAGTTAAATTTTATACTTTTGGTGCCAGTGCCTCGTTAGTAAGGGCGTATACATACGTAGAAAGTTGGCAAGCAGTATTGCAGCTAGTTAGTGCAAGTTGGTAAAGATCATGTAAACGTCCTTAGCAGGGAGCACCGCGGGCAGGTGAGGTTGGCAAATGACGATCAGAGTAGTTAACAATATTGACTAATCCGAGCGTCTTTTACTCCCCATCTAACTACAACTAAACTAACCAAACTAATTAAAATATAAAATATATAATATATTTATGATATTTCACAATAGTTACATATCAATATCACATACAAATAAATTTAAATAATGCGAATAAAAAGTATATATTCATAATTTAAAAAATAAAAACCTTTTAAATATAATGTACATACATAATTTATTAAAATAATTAAAATAAAACATACATAAGTATACATATCTAAGAGCAGTCAAAAGTCTGTGAGTTATGGTCATTATTTAAAAAAAAATGTTATTTGAATAAAATATAAAATTTTATTAAAAAAATAATGTTATTTATATAAATGTTACTTAGATAAATAATTTATAAAAATATATCTAAGTCAACGAAACCTATTTACGGTCTACTAAAATAACAAAGCGTTGGTATACTAAAATACTAAATAACAAGTATATAAGCGTGTAGCAATATAATAAGCGTGTAGCAATGTAATAAGCGTGTAGCAATGTAACTAAACTAACAAGTAAATAAATAAGCGTATTTACAAAACAAATGTCTTGGGTCTGGTGCAAACTTTGGTTATGGCTAGTTATCATTCTACCAGCAAAGATTTAGTGTTCCATCGTGACACTGTGTGGAAACCGCTGGAGGTCGGTTACTTATTATTTTCAAGTTAGTATGTAAGATAATATTTTCGACTGCATCGTTATTTACCATCAGGTGGAATTGCAGTTAAGTACTAACTCGTAGAATGTAAAAAGTGTGTCTGTTAGTGAAAGTCATTATTTATGAATTTTTTTTAAAAGCCATTAATATTTTTTGAACTACTTAAATACAATTACGTGTTTCCTCACTGTGATTGATGTGAAAAGAAAAAAAAAAAATATGCATCAATTACTTGATAAAATACTTTGTCTTTAGTATAATGTATATGTAATATGTAAATGGTGAAGACATAGTGAAGGCATTTTACTGAGATTCATTATATATCCACATAATAAAATTGGAGTGTCTGTTTGAAATATTGAAATAACTGTTTTTACTACATGTATGTGAATATAATATTATACATACACCAAAATAACATTTTACAATTTTTGTCTGTTTGTCTGTTTGTCAATCTGTCTGTCTGTCTGTTTGTTCTCGCTAATCTCTGAAATTACTTTTTTTGGCAAGTAGCTGATGTATTAAGGAGTATGACTACGTTTATTTTAGAAAAGTTCCTTTATTTAAAAAAATATATTTTATTTTAGAAAAATAATGGTGCATCCTTACAAAATCTCTAAATTTGACGCGTGAACGTAAACATGACTCTAAAATATTGTTATTATTGTTCATAGGGATATTGTTACTTAGTATGAGTTAGTTATTAAAAAAAAAACTAAAAAATTATAGAATCTACTGTCAAGCGGAACGAAGTTCGCCGGGTCAGCTAGTAATAAATACAAAATAATAAAAAGACGATTTCGTTTTGGTAATTGCTATTTAGTATCATAAAATAATTTATTTCAAATTTAAATTGCTAAATTTAAACAGTACTTATTATTTTGAATAAATTTTAAAACATAAGACAAAGGAAATGTGATAAATCACAATTATACTCGCATTATATCTCAGTACCGTCCTCACTATAATGTTCATCATTTACAAACAAATCACAAACATAATGCAAAGTAATTTACTTCAGTGATTGATTCAATATCAAATCTTTAATTTCATTTTGTGAATAGTGTAACACTGTAAATGCATGTTTGTAAATGCAAACTATAAACTAACTACTTATGTACAATAAAAAAATACGCAAAATAGTTGCTATTTCAACATGATTTTATAATTTAAAATAAAATATAATCATGATTATTGATTGCCATCTGATAAGGTGAACAATTTTCAGGAAGCTGCGTGTACTTATAATAAGGGCGGATAAACTACATTATTTGCGAGCGGGTTGCCGTTTATAACGCGTTCTTTATTTATAAGAATTTTAATGTGTTGACGATGTTGAACGCGACTCAGAGCGACGTAAAGTTGACCGTGACTGAAAACATCGGAACGCAAGTCTACCCCAACACGGCTTATTGTTTGACCCTGAGATTTATGAATCGTCATGGCGTAACAAACTTGTAATGGAAATTGCCGGCGGCACATTTCGATGGGACTACCTGGTTCGATGGGCGCTTTAAAAAGAATTCTCGGTATTAAATAATAATCTGATAGTCCCGGCTTGCGAACTGTTATTAGACGAGGAGATGTATTTACGACAATGACTTTGGTCCCGTTTACCAATTTATCGGAGAAATTTAAATTTCGCATAATCATGCACACACATCCTACTTTTAAAGTTAAATCATGTTCCGGTATTCCTTTTGGTTGCATCCGGTTTAAAATGTCGACGCCTAGATAAATTTGGTCGGCATTGTCACTAACTACTTCGTCTATGGAGTAAAAATGTAAAGGGTCTTCAGGTAAAAGTTCTAATACTTTGGCATTAATTTCGGATACGCTTGCATTATGAGTTGATAATATAGATCTATGAACGCAAATATCCGGTTCATTTAATATGACATTTGGATACACAAAATTAATTAAGTCATCTAATTGAGAAACAAATGAAATCATTGAGAGATTAACTAAATTTTGAATAGCTCGGTTTGTAGGCAAAGTTACAGTAGCTAATTGATTTGATCCCAATTGTAATAAAAATTTAGAAAATTCGGGATCCTCTCTACATCTTTGTGATGTTACCAAAGAGAAGGTTTTTAATTTTCGCCAAACAGGTGAAGATTTTACAGAGGCATTGAACACGTCTGAATTATGTTTGGCGTCGACTACTACGGGTGGTATTTGGCGGTAATCACCTGCAAAAATAATAATTTTTCCACCAAAAATTTTGTCATTTTTCATTAAATCGCGCAAAGATCTGTCTAATAAATGAATGAGCCATTTATGAGCCATCGGAGCCTCGTCAAAAATTATAACATTTGCATTATATATAAGTTCTGCTCTTTGTGAACCGTTTGTTATATTCCAATACCCGAGATCATCTATAAGATTTAGTGGAAACCGGAACATGCTATGTGCGGTTGTACCATTTTCATGGTTTTGCGCGGCGATACCTGACGATGCGGTACATAAAACAATACCATTTAAATTACCCCTAACGTGTGCAGTAATAACATTTAAAAGTAAGGTTTTACCGGTGCCGCCGGGGCCGTCAATGAAAATTGCGCTGTTTTGAGATTCGCGAAAACTTTGATTGGTTACAAGATTGTTTACATATTCGTATATTTCATTTTGCTCTGGTGATAATTTAGGCAACCAATCATTTACGAAGTCTTTTAAAGCATTCCGATTATATTCTGTTTGTTCGCGCCCTAGCTCCGTTGTTTCATCAGCAATGTTTGGCAAACCCTGCTCGATTAAGCATGTACCATGTCTTCTCAAAAGGCGGTCGATTGCTACGAGACATGAATGATATGCGCGATCAATGTTTTCGGGTTGACGATGGATGAAATCTTCACTGATTTGATCGCGGAATTTTGTCCAGAGAGACGCGACTGGAATACCGTTTACGGCTAAAAGAACGAAAAAGCTACGCAGACGCGGTCCAGTAAAAAAAGCACAAGCCTCAGTCATAGCTTTTTCGTATTCAGCTTCATCGTTCGCGAGCCCGACTGTTTTGGCAGCTTCCTGGAACGTCATGCAATCTGGACCACCTAAATTTAAAAGGTCTCTGTAACTACGACAGGGATGTGAGGCTAATAAAAGACGCAAATAAAATTGTTCACCTCTGTTTGGTGCAATGAAAAATAACCGCGCCACTAGTTCGCCTCGCTGTCTCTGGGTTACGAACCGGTTATTTGAGGTTTCAAAAATTTCCACGTTTTTGATTCGGGGACGTGTAGAGTGAACAATATATTTTTCATAAAAATCTTGATAAGTTAATTGATCAAAATTTACTCCAGCAGGCCGATTGAAATAAGTTATTAAATCTGATGTCGCACGATTTGCAGCTTCCGTTTCAGTGCCGGTTTTAAAATATACATATTGTTGCCCCTCTAGGTGAACAGCGAGTTGTTTGACGTTAGGTTCGCGGCAAACTAAATCAAATTCTAAAATACGCCACGTCGCTTCGCAGGAACCTAAATATCTTTTGGTCACGTAATTTTCAATTTCGTCATTACGATTTTCGTCCAAAACAACAGCTACGCGAGAATGATCAGCGCCTTTTGTAATATATTTAAATAAGTATTTGATAACGGCAGTAGTTGTAGATACTTCGACATTAATATGACAATCGTATTTCAGGAGTAAGGCGGCGTTGTATGGAACTACCCAAAGATCGTTGATTTTAATTTTTTTACTTCTATATGTTATTTCGGCTTCATTCAAACTATTGCGTTTTAAATTAACGAAGCCTCTATCATCAAAGAACGTAGTGTCCGTTTCACGTTTTGGAAAAAATTTAGAACACTTTTGTTTTTCATTATCACAACAAGGGAGATCAGTTCTATTAGAAAGGCCACAAGGACCGTGAATCATATGATCCAGTACAGCTTTACGCAATCTACCATCAGCTTCAGACGGATGAGGTATATCGGCCCTGACAAATTTGTCAATATCGGTATTATGTACCGGGCCTCCGCCTTCGACTCTAAAACAAATATGTGCATGAGGCAGACCCCTTTTTTGAAACTCAATAACGTACATGAGATAAACAGAGTTTCCAAACCATTTTCCGGAACGGATATCTTTAATTAGTTGCGATAATTTTAAGTTAAAAACTCTGGCACAAATTAGAGGATTAGTTTTTTGTCCTGAAGGGACAGACTGTTTAATTTCAGCCCAATTTGGATTACAAGTAACTGTTATGAAAAATGAAGGTTGTCCTAATCTATTTACTAAGGCTATTGAATCTAGATACTTTGATTTCATGTACCTGGGGCTCCCAGTAAAACTATATGGAAGATATATTTTTCCAGGGACAATACCACCTTCGCCTTGAATAGTCTCGTCATTATTTAATGCTTCAATTTCATTAAGAGGCGCTGACCTAAAAGCAGAGTCGGAATTTTTAGTTTGCATATTGCTTAAATAACGTAACCGTTCATCAGAAATTCTATTAAACATATCTATAGTCCACTCCTCTGAGAGACGATTAAATTCCGAAAACCGCGATTCTGATAATAGTAAACATCTAACATACTTTAACTGTGTCAATTTACTGCCATTGTTATCTAATTTATTTGGGTACCAACCGGAGTTACCATATGGATACAGTAAAGGATATTGAAAACTTTCATAACACGGATTTAAAATATCAACTGTGTGGGGGCTACGGTGGCCTTCTTTCCAAATAGCGATACTATGAGGAGCGAACTGTTCTACTTCGGTTCTAATAATTGCAGCCAATTCTTTGCCTAGTGGGAGATCACCCAAAATATTTCCATGCGAACGACGTGACGTTTGTTCAAAAATAATGTGAGCGTTTTCGGAAGTTTCGCGATTTAATCGTTTGAAACATTCAATGTACGGATTTACGTTATACATAAAATTTGTAATTGAACGAATAACTTGCATATCTAAATTTAGATTTTGGGCTTGTCGTTTGCGAATTTCATTATCGTCATGCACGTACATTCCGATAGGATTACTACTATCTGAATATCCTAAATCAAATACTCTGTGGTAAACGCGACCTTGAATTTTTAAAAATGTTATTCCGGTGTTAGGTTGCTGGTATCCGTGAGACACGCCTAGCGCAGAGAAAGCGAATAAATTATTGTAAGCGCGCGGTCTATTTAAAAACGACGTATGGCTATAAAATTCCTCGGTAAGCGGTTCTAAATTATGAACATTGTAGGCGCCTTGCCCGCAGCACCATTTTGTACGCGTTTTTTCTTCAAAAAAGAGTCGCGTTTGACAAACCGAACACACGTGTATACCAGGACCCAACAGTGACGAGTTTTTCAACGAAAACAATTTAAGTGTATTAAGTTCATCGTCGCGTTTTTGGGCAATCAAATTTGTTCCTCGCAATTCTGGATCGACATTTCGGTTTGTTGCATTATACCGCTGAACGGAAGCTTTATTTATTTCAGGTTTTTTAGCTGTATACGTTTTGGCTGCTTTTTGGTTTATTTCCGGTTTTTTAGCTGTATACGTTTTGACTGCTTTTTGGTTTATTTCCGGTTTTTTAGCTGAATACGTTTTTACCGCTTTTTGATGAATTTCCGGTTTTTTAGCTGTATACGTTTTTACCGCTTTTTGATGAATTTCCGGTTTTTTAGCTGTATACGTTTTGACTGCTTTTCGGTTTATTTCCGGTTTTTTAGCTGTATACCTTTTGACTGCTTTTTGATTAATTTTTGGATGTTTTTCTGTGTAAGTTTTTACTGCGGCCTTATTAATTGCTGGCTTATTTTTATTATATTTTTTCGATGCATCTAAATGCGCATTTTGTTTTGATGGTTTACGTCCCCGTTGCTGTTTTTTAGGCCTACCGACTTGTTTTTTGCAAAGAGCGTTGTCAATTTTGGTTAAGATAACAACTGGGTTCATTTTTAATTTTTTATCATCGTATTTATTGGTTGCAACTTCTTTAGCAGGTTGTTTGTTAGTTATTTTGTAAATTTGTGGCACATTAATTCCACGCGTATTAAATCTTTCTAAAACTACAACTGGTTTTAAAGTAGTGAGTTTTGGATCTGTAAGGATCGCCTGTGACTGTAAATTTGTCTCATTAATAGCGCATAGATTTTCCACGCGGATTTTATTGATTTGGTACTCATCTTTTGAATGAGTATAACTTTTGATTATTAATGTGGCTAATCCTTCTACATTTTCCGAACGAAAAAGTCGCGCGACGTTCAAATTTTCGACCGTGTTGTTCCTTTTGTTCGTTTCGTCTACTCCGTGACTATTAAACAAATAATAATAACCGTTGTGACGCCAAAACGACATTGTTTTTAACTGACCTGTAATTAAATAGCTATCTGAAGCGTCTACATGAGTTTCGTTAAAAATGTCACGAATCATGAGGTTTTTTAACGAAAGAATTGCATTTCGTACGTTAAAATGACTTCCATCTTCTGGAAATAAATTATTTGTTATCCAGTTGTTACTTAAGTGAGCTAAAAAATTATCGACGCGGATATCAGATGGCAATTCTGACTCCGGATCTAAATAGTTATTGTGAAATCTATTAGTTCTTTTTAAGTCATTTAAAATGCGCGCGTATAGTTTATCCCCGCAGGACAAAAGTGTATCAATTTCACGAGAGGTAAAATTGCGTCTCTTTTTGAGACTTGAGTAAACAGACGTGTATGCTGAAATAGCAACGCATTGCGCATTCACCATTTCGCCAGTTGATGCATCACGACGCATTTGGCCCTGATGCATCGAACCTATAAATAAACAAGTAATCATTAAAAAATATTTTTTAAAAGAATAATATTTATTTTTACGCCAATTTATGGTCACTTTGTAGCTGATCAGACCTTAATTATCATTTAGCATCAAAGTACTTATCAGATAAAACGGTCGAGCCCTCTTGATGAGGTTGTTATTTAATTACTGAGTTCCTATGGCTACCTTCCAGTTTCATCATCAGATCAGCTTCATGTCATAATAATTTTTCACTGTCATTTGAATGACGTATGCATGCAGAATTTCAGCTCAATCGGTAACCGGAAGTGGATCAAATTTAACTTGCAAGATTAGATAAAAAAAATTAAAAGTTAAAATCAAACAAACAAACATTGGTATAAGTGAAACTAAATAAAAGCTGGTGAAATAAACGTTAAGATTTATGAAATTACTGCATAATATTATATTATTTTTATGATAGGAGAAATATTAGAGAATTAATAAATGCGATGGACAGAGGTAAAAAATATTTTTAGTAGTTGCATATTGAAAAAATGTTTTATACGATATATTTTTTAAGATATACTTATACAGTGTTTTTTAACTGGGACAGTATGGGGAAATCTATTGAAGATACAGGAAAAAGCTCTTCGGAACCACGAGGCCGATGGCCGATGTCTGGATAATTTAGTTGTTATACATAATGACCAGTCATTAATATAATAGCTAATTAATCACTTTGGCTGTAACAATCACTAAGTTTGAAATGATTTAACAAATCTATTGACACCTATTTTCAGTTATAGTAAACAGAATGTTTTTTTTAACTGGGACAGTATGAGGAAATCTTAAACTATTGGAGATGAACCACGAGACCGATTTTAGTGAAAATTATTTTAGTATATTTAATTTTTTGGTCAAGTGTGAGTTGTCCTTGGAAATCAACAAAATTGACTAAATTTTTTTGTGTCGCCTATTGACTCAGTTCTTGCAAGGATTATTCCATTGTATGGGGAGAAAAAAATCCTGACAGCGAAAGTTGGTAAAATTTAATAAAATATTTTTTCATACAATTGGTATTATGGTGTGTATGGTGGTACTACTACTGGATTATAATCGTAGTTATTAGTCGTGTTCAAATCATTCAAAAGTTCTTCCATAGTTTCATTTGGCAAGAAATTTAAATAACGTTCACTTGTTAATTACAAAGAAAATATTCAGTTACATTAAACACCTTTGCTGTTACGAACTACGAGTATAAAAAAAATCAAATTCAGGACAAATATTTTGTTAAATATCCTACAAGCCCTAGGCTCTCAAGGGCCGCTACGCCCACCTGATTTAACACTTGTTATGATTTTTTTTCTATGGGGCTACTTTATAGACGGACTTTATCAATTACATAGTCCAGGACTTAAAAGATTTTGTTGAACTAAATTTGCGTAACGACTTTCATATTTCAAATACCACAAGAAACGTTCTAGAACGTGTCCGCAGTTGCACACAGCAAGACGGCGGTTATTTTTAACATTTACCATAGATTTAGGTCCAGTTGGTATGAATTTTTTATTTATTTTTGATCAACATTATCCGCCGTCAGGATTTTTTTCTTCTCATACAATGAAATGTTCCTTGCATGAAACTGAGTCGATCGGCAACAAAAAAAAGTTTAGTCAATTTTGTTGATTTCCAAGGACAACTCACGCTTGACCATAAAATTAAAAATGTCAAAATATTTTTTTTTTACTAAAATCGGTCTCGTCGGTCGTTGATACTGATAGACGGTCGAGCGTTGGCTCCCCTGTCTGTAACCGACAAAATCCCACTCAACACATCTGATTAGTCTAAAGACTGATCGCAGATGCAAGAGGAGAAAAAAAAATCGGTTTCGTGGTTCTTAAGAGCGTTTCTCTATATCGCCAATAGTTTAAGATTTTCCATACTGTCCCAGTAAAAAAAAACACTATAATATATTAATCTAATTCACTTAAATGTACCCTTCAGTGTTATTTCATAATTTTGTTACACTTTGTATAGGCAGTTAAAGCTTTTTTTTCTTGTTTTTTGATAATAATTCATAAAATCTACTTTTTAATAAGTTTAATTTATTGTTGCAACATAACCCTTACTTTATAAATATGACCCAGGTTCGGTGCAAATGATCTGTTTATCGTCACTTTATGTACATTAATTATTTATCTTGTGAGTAATCTTTTTTCACTTTCAGTGGCTAACTTGTTTTTACACGACTGCTCAAAAAAAGGAGTGTAATGTTTTTAGGGTTCATGTATGTATGTGTGTATGTATGTGAGTTTCTTTATTTCATGAATGTGAAAATTAGAAATTATGAAATTTCAAAGAGAACCGTGACGGGAATCGAATCTCGACCTCCTACTAGAATCCGATCCACTGCGCCATGGAGGTCGACAGTACGAGGAGCGCAATAGATATGAAAGTGAATCCCTTACTCACTCCCGTAAACGTTGAACATAATCTTTGAAAGCACATTTCTCTTTGTCTTTGTTACATAATTGCAAAAGAATGAAATAAATATAATATGTGTATATATGTATTTTATGTAATTTGGAATATGACTCAATGGTATGACTTAATTTATGTCTCTGGGATATATTTTGAAAACTAAAGAGTGAAAGGTATTCCCAAATTCATGATACAAATTACAATACAATGTTTGTTATCTAATCAAACATGTTTTTTTTTTTCATTTACTTGTGCACAAACTATTTGTGGTACTAATACAAATAAATAACCATGAACCTATTGTGACTATGTCATTATAAGCAACAAGTTATCTATGTATATAAAAATCAATGTCATTTTTCGTTATACCAGCTCACCTATCCAAATCAAATGTTTAGGCTTGTTCAGACTATTTAGTAGATGGTTTATGTAAAGTTGCACAAAATCGGTGGAGCGGTTCATTTATCACATTTTTTGTAACAATATGGCAAAACAACGTTTGTCGGGACAGCTACTTACATATAACATATAATTATTGACAGAAATATAATAAACTTTTTTGCAAATTGTAATATAGGAAATTAAAGCAGCGATAGTCTATTGGTTCAGAGTTCAGAACTATGCCTCATATCAAGAAGTTGGGGGTTCCAATTTGGGTGTACCGCTTTGTAACTTTTCAGTTACAATATTATATACATATTATGGTAGTGACACAGGCAACTAAATATTCTTGCATAAAGGTTAAGGAAAATAAAGTGAGGAAACCCTTAAGTCAAGGTTCATCACAATATTCTCAAAGGTGTACAAATGAATATTAAATCAATATTGAATAAATCTTAGCTTTGATAACAAAATAATGAAAATATTAAGTTGACCAAAATGGCCATCTTTTCAATCAATTAGTTTTGCAAAAAGGTTAGCTTTCTATGGTCCAGCCATCTTATCTGTTTAATTTCATGTAAATTGAGCATGTACTTAATCTCAAAATTCTAAAAACAATAACACTTTGCTTGTATTGTAACAATCTAATAAAATAGAGCATTCTATCTCTAAAACTCAAAGTATTTAAATACTTGGTTGAAACTTTCATTGAATATCTGTTTATAAATAATATATAGTAGTGCTATTGTTAATAATATAAAACATGTAAACATACCTGAGGCAATGGCGGTAAATCCAATACAGGGTGTCATTTTGTCAATAGAGCCAGGCATTTTTCTAAAAATATAAAATATATTGTATTATTACATTGAAAATTCATGTTAATACACACGTTAATAATTCAAATGGGTAAGTACTGATTGTTTAAAACTTATAATAAGTAAGAAAAATAAATATATATAATTCTGAAATTTAATTAAAACGAAAACTTAAAAATTTACACTAAATATTTACAAAAACTAAAACCTAAGGGGGGTATAAAAAGAAGATATTTTAAAAGATTAGGCGTCAAAGTATTCCTCCGAATTGGTGTCAATTGTAATTAGGTGCCCAGAAAGATATCAGCATTTCCACGTTGAATGGCAATGCTTATACTTCTAAGAATAGGCCTGCCCTCTGGTCACGAGAGGCGTCGATTAATCACTTCGAGATCTCCCGAAAAAAGAAGTGTCAGAGTTTCGACCCCAAACGGCTCAAATACGTAATTCCCAACAAGGTTACTCTATTCGCACCGCTTGAGGCTCTCTGCTGTTGAAACAGCAGCGCCCGCACAGCCCTTTATGCTAGGAAGATGTGAAAGCGCAAGGGTGTCGACGCACGTAGCGTCCCACACCAAAGGCTTATTTATCCATTTTTCATGGCATCAATGACATGCCGTCCGGTCTCCTACCATCGTCTCGCACCAAGCCATTTGGTTCAGCTGGCACGCCGGCGGTGACAAGAACACGATTACACGACGGATGATGTCATTTAGGCTAGCGTTAAGTGTGGCGCGGTACCTATACGGCCAGCGCTTCTACTGCAGGAAAGTCCGTGGCGCCCCAGTTTATCGACTGCCTCTCCACAAATACATCGAATCGGAGAAACACACACAAATTTTGAAATTACTTTTGAGTTTTGACAATAGGTTCAGATAATTTTCCTTTAAAAATTTTTAAAAACAAGCTAATACTGAAAAAATGATATTTAAATAATATCAACAATTAGTCTAGTTATTTTTTACTACATAACTGCAAAAAACATAGAAATTGAGAGGAAATAAAATAATTAATTAAATAAAAAATTAGAGAAGCCGCTCACCATTTGCAATGCAAAAGAAAAATTGAAATTTAACCGTTTTGTCTATAGATAGAAAACGGACGCTTAGTGATGGCCTTCATAGAAAGATCGACAATTGATCCACAGAGTATATTCTGATTTTTTACATAATTTTTTTACATATCATACCATGCCATAGGGTACACTATACTTTAATATAATAACTAAAAACAACAGTTTATATTATAATAATATTATGATAATCGATTATTAAAGTAAGTTTTTTATTTTTTATTCAAATCGAAAAATATATACCTAGTCCGTTCACTAAAGTCTGTGACTCTGTGTTCAACTGAGGGCGCCGGGGTGGCGCCCTTAATATGTCAGCATGCTTTATTTTTACTTTATCAGCCTATAGCCGTCCACTGCTGAGCATAGGCCTTTTCGAGAGCGCGCCACCACACCAGCGACGTTTTTCAGGTCGTCGGTCCAGCGGGCAGGAGTCCGTCTTACGCTGCACTTACCGGTACGCGGTCTCCACTCCAGAATACGTCTGCCCCAACGGCCGTCGGTTCTGCGACAGATATGACCTGCCCACTGCCACTTCAGCTTGCTAATACGTTGGGCTATGTCAGTTACTTTGGTTCTCTTACGGATGTCCTTGTTGCGGATTCTATCCCTAAGAGAAACACCCAACATAGCCCTCTCCAAAGCACGCTGTGCGACCTTAAATTTGTGGACAAGGCCTACTGTGAGTGTCCACGTTTCTGCTCCACATGTCAGCATGTAAGGTACTTATATTTACAACTAAATAGTATTAGTTCCGTTTTCATCTTGAGTCTTGATCTCTTCTCTCTTGAGGTCAAGAGAAAGACAAAGAATGAAGTGGAGTGATAATTTTGTCAAAATGCTAGGTACAACCTGGCAAAGAATTGCACATAATAGATATAATTGCACGTAATAGATAGGTTGAAAATTTTTTAGCTCACTGCCAATTGGATTACGTTTCGAATGACATTTAGTCGAGCACCCCCCACCTATCTGCAATACGCTTTGCCGTGCTCTTCACCCGTCTCCGAAATCCTCAATCATCAGCTCTCTCCGTATTTTTCCTCCGAATGAATTTTTCCCTTATATACGAAATGGTAATTGAAAAAAAATTTTTCATTCAAAATTGTTCAGGAGAGGTGATCAATCAGTCAGTGAGAGAATCAGCACAAGCAGCTATATATGTATTAATATGTATAATAATTTATATAAATATGTGAACATGATAATGTAATTCCTTCAATTGTGTTGTCTCAAGCCTATAATGTATTATTAGTTTATAAATTAATACAAGTGACAAGAATATCGACAATATTTATCGGTAAGTATTCACTGCAACACATCACTATTAAAGAGCTGCATTTCGTGTGTATTATCTATGGAGCTGCAAAAAGCAAGTAACCGCGAAACGTCATTTTGTAATCTGTGGTCATTTTTGATTCGGAATTTCAGAGTCGTTATTATTTAAAGTTCTTTTTACCTACGACGGAACGGAGTACGAGTATATGCGTTTAGGGTGAGAGACCGTTTGTACATTACTCTGTTAAAAATTTTTTATGTTTGTTTGTATGTTAAATTGTTCACAGAAACCAATAATGCAAAAATATTTTTGTTTGTTTGTTTGTTTGTTTGTTTGCACATCAATGTTCCCATTTATTTCAAAAACGGCTTGACCGATTTAGATGCGGTTTTCTGTATAATGTTTGGTGTTCAGCGGCAATGGTTCTTAGATAGTTGTTACGAACATCGATCACCAGGGGGCGCCATAAAATACATTTACATTGCAAACGAATGTTCCCATTTATTTCAAAAACGGCTTGACCGATTTAGATGCAGTTTTCTGTATAATGTTTGGTATTCATTGACTATGGTTCTTAGATAGTTGTTACGAACATCGATCACGAGGGGGCGCCATGAAAAACATTTACAGTGCAAACGAATGTTCTCAATTATTACAAAAACGACTGAACCGATTTGGGTACAGTTTTGTATAAAATAATATTGAGTCATTGGCAATGGTTCGTAGATAATTGTTCTTGTGATTGAACAGCAGGGGCTGCCACAATAAACGTCTCTTTATGACTTGGAAGGGATGATGCCTTCAAACGCTGCTAGAGGAGCTAATGGCTAGTTTGAAGATTAATTTTCATTTTTTAATAATATTATAATTTAAATTACATTAATATATTAATCGAAAAACTATAAAACAAGTGGAAAATTAAAAAAATTTAGAACCTCCACGACTTTTGCAGACTTGTAATTGAAAAATGATAAAATAATTTTTTTGAAACTCCCCGACTAAAGGAAAGTAAGAACTAAGAACCTATCAGTATAATTACAAATCCAAGAAAATCCGTCGGAGCTGCCATTGCTATTTTCGTTTCCAATATCAATCAATGTAAGTAGTAAGTATTAATAAACTGCCGATATATGAGAAGTATCAAGAAATTGAATTAGTCATCAACTGGTAAACAGGACCATCAACACCGTCATAGGCAAAATACAGCAGTCTGCAAAAGTCGTGGTTGTTTTAAAATTTTTTAATTATGAAAGAAGTCGCGCGATGATTTTTGGAACTAAATTTGACTGGGCGGCTATTATTGTTGTCGTTCGTCGATGTTATTCTTATTTTTAGGGTTCCATACCAAAATGGTAAAAATGGAACCCTTAAGGTGCTACTTTCTCCGTCCGTCCGTCCGTCCGTCTGTCTGTCTGTCACACTCGATTATTTTGGTAACTATTGAAGCTATCGACCTCGGAGACATTTTAAATTGATGATTTCAAATAATTTAAATCGATTGGTTATTGTTACTCGATTTATTAAAAATATGGCAAAGTATTCTTAAATCAATACTAAATAAAAGGAATTTGTTAGCATAAAAGAGTAAAAAAAACAGGAACAGACAAATGACAATTATATTACGAGTATTACATTGTTATTAAATGAATAAAAACAATGAGCTTTATTAATTAATTATTGTACTATCGATTGCTATTGACTTAATCGATTTTGTTTTTGCGAAATGCGTTTGTATGGCAACCCTAGACCATAGACTTTTTTTGACCTGTCATTTTGGCAATTCAATGTCACCTCTCGGTAGAGAGTAGTATGTTCCTTGAATGTCACAGTCATTCGCATTCGTTTCTTTGTTTTTGTTTTCCTTTAAATAACGACTTCTGTAAAGGACTTCTGCTTTGGTCATGGACTCTGATGACGCTTTGAACGACGACCGTGGCATCCCAACTGGTACTGACAGAACCCCTACAAATATAGACCTTGGCATAAACACTCAATCCCACACTTGGCATGAACTTGGCTTGAACACGATGTAATTGTGATGCATTAATAATTGTGGTACCGACGTAAATCACAGGAGAAGGACTTGAACTTGTAGAGGTTCCAAGTGGTAAGTACTGTTTGCTATTTCTCGCTAATGTTTATAGGTACAGTCGCAGTCTCTTTGCCTACAGATGAAAACGATAAAATATAAGCAACATTTTTAATTTGAAGACAAATACAGCATGTGAGCAGTAAAAAAGTAATTGTCAGTATTCATTAATCATAATAAAGATTCTAGGTTGTTCCATTTTAAATTCTATAGTGTGACAAGATTTTTTTTGTTAACAGGTGACTGACAGCACTGTAGTGTGGCATACTTGCTGGACTCTAGCTCTTTACCAGTCACACCATTCCATTGGGACTAATGATGATCAACCTTCTACTAGTGGTGGTCACCCGTGGCATTTGTGTGAGCTGTGGATGCTCTTTAACAAACAAGATCTCACAGGCTACATACTGACACAGAACGTGAGGCACACATACAAAACATTATAATGGAGAGGATCTCACCCCGTCAAGTAAATATTATATTTATTATTTGTCACTTTATCCTCTATGCACTTTCTTTATTAAGTAACATAATGCTGATATTATTGCTTTGTTTCTGACACAAAATCTAAACAAATGTTTGTTATTTATAACAATCTTTGTAAGCTATGGCTAAAACCTATCTTATTCTCAGAAGCTATGGCCAAATCCTACGAGTATCTTCTGCTCAGTAGTTATTTAACCCTGTTTAGAAATCTAACTTCATCCTGTCCTCATAACATATAATATTTTATTCTAAGCTAATTATGAATCTGTTCTTATAAGTGAACTTTGTTTCAGCTGCATGGATCTGATGAAATCTGCCACCCCTGCTGGCAGAGAAGTGACAGATTGAGAATGATACAAAGCATGCACATAAGCAGTAAAATATATTAATATATAATATATTTTACTGCTTATGTGCATGCTATAATATATATCATAATAATGAATCAGGGAGAGAAGGTAATATTGCTGCAAATGCATGGTGGGTCGACGAACAGTGGGTTGCTGTGCCCATGTAATGACTACAATTTGGTATTTGAGCTGGGCAAGGTTTCAGGAACACATTAATCGGTCTGCTCAGTTCCTAGATAATATTCCATTAACATATGAATCAGAATAATAAAACAAAAATACCAAAAGTAATGTTTTTTTATTTGAAAATCCTACTTATACACCTGTGCAAATTACTAAAATTAGAAATACCTGGATACAAAACTTTATAATTTTTCTAATTCCTACTGGTTAAAGCTACTAAATTAATGTACAATTATTACTCTCAGTTGCTGTCCACTCCAGGCCAAAACCCCTATACAAAGTGAACAGTCCCCATAACATCATGTATTTTGTGTTTTTAATCTAAATTCGCTATGATACAAAAATATGATTGCATATAATTTTCTAGATAAAAAGCTCTCCTGAAAGTTGCTCTGAAATCTTCATTTTTCTAATTATTAGTAGAAACTACATTGATATATGAGAAACTACAATTAATTTGTATGTATTTTTTTTTATGTGTTGATAATAATTTCCAAAAACGCTCAGAAACAATTTTTAATAATTGGCTTGGGTTTTTATAATATTGTTGTTTTTAGTAGCATAATGTATGTTGTCTGGTGCATCCACCTACACATTTATAATATGATCACTCATGATTTAAATGGGAATATTGTTTACAGCCTACATATCCCAGAAGGAGACGTACTGCTGCTGACTCTGATGTCTGAAGCAGATCTCATCAATATGAAGAAGGTTTTTTTCTTCTTCTTTGCAGCTGTGCAGGTTCTTCAAATCCTTCCCAGTGAGGGGTCTTGTAGAACGAAAACACTCAGGAATACTGAGCTTGCAGGCATCAGGGGTTGCTTGTTATAGCTGTGTAACCTTATTAGGGTATATTTAGACCATAGGAATTAAGATAATTTTGTTGTATTAGATAGATTACTTTTTTTATAATATTTTGTTTCTAAGTAGCGATAAGTGAATAAAACATTATTTTAAGTTAAAAAATAAATTTTATTCTATAGAAAAAAGTTTTTATTTTCATTCCATAAACAGATAGGTCTGTACTACTTGAATTAAAAAAACCGGTCAAGTCCGAGTCAGACTCGTGCACCGAGGGTTCCGTACTACTACTACTGGAGGAATAAAACCAAAAAATCACGTTTCTTAGGGAACCGCAAACTAACTTTGTTTGTAGAGGTTAATTGTTAATACCAAAAAAACTATGATAGAAATAAATAAATAAATACTTGTAGCACGGTGGATACGAAAAAATTCCATTCTTCTAACATCATTGGAGGAAAGTGGAAACAGTATTTTTATCACCAAAGCGAGATAAACCCCCATATAGGTACCTACTGAATCTCAGTGACGATCATTCAAGAATCTTTTTTGACATAATTTACCTATATTTTTTATCCATGGTTTTACAATTAGGCATGCTTTTTACGATTCCTTGGCATAGAATACCTAAAACGTTCAGGTAATATACAATATATTATTTATTTTACAAATTTCCTAGGTATTCTATACAATACCGAATGCGCAGCCGGCAATGGCCAATATGTGTGAAAGACGAGAGCAGGGCCAGGGAAGGAGAAGACGAGCGAGCAGGCTTATTATTATTATTATTAGTTTATAGCTTCGAGTGTCGTTTACAAATTTCTACATTCCTTGCGAATTTGAAAGAAATCGGTTGGAAAACAAAAGAGTTAAGTACAAAAATCAAGTTGGCTGCCATCTTGTTTTTTCCAAAATGTCATAATTTTTCCCTGCTCGAATCTCGCACCCAGACAAATCTCCCATACATCATTGTATCGTTTTCCGTTTCCTTCTAGGCCTCTTCCATACATTTTCTATGAAAAAAAAATTCCGCCATTTTGATTTTTTTTTCTTGTCACTAAATAGATATCCCCATTTCGATCATCTTTTGCTATGAAACCGCTTTTCCAACTGTCATACCCTCCGAGATAGAGACCAACAAAATTTGTATGGTGGCCATGTTTTTTCCGCCATTTTGAATTTTTTTTTCAGCTCATTGGTAATTGGACGAGGTTTCAAATGACATTTGGTCGAGCACCTCCCACCTATCTCCAATACCTTTAGCGTGCTCTTCACCCGTCTCCAAGATCCTCAATCATCAGCTCTCTCCATACTGTCCCCGAAAGAAATAGTTCTCCTCTTTACGAAAGTGTTTGTGAAAAAAAATTTTTCATACAAAATTTTACAGGAGAAAATTTTGCGAAAATCTCGGCCGCCATTTTGTTTTCTCAAATTTTTCTACATTTTCTGTTAATCGTTTACCAAGTCCTACATTCCTTGCGAGTTTGAACGAAATTAATTGGAAAACAAAAAAGTTACAGAAATCACGTCGGCCGCCATCTTGTTTTTCGGAAATTATATATTTTCCCCCTACTCAAATTCCGTACCCAAACAAATCTCCCATACAACATTGTATCGTTTTCCGTCTCCTTCTAGGTCTCTCCATACATTTTTTATGAAAAAAAAATTCCGCCATTTTGAATTTTTTTTCTTGTCACTAAATAGATATCCCCACTTCGATCATCTTTTGCTATGAAACCACTTTTCCAACTGTCATACCCTCCGAGATAGAGACCAACAAAATTTGTATGGCGGCCATGTTTTTTCCGCCATTTTGATTTTTTTTTCAGCTCATTGGTAATTGGACGAGGTTTCAAATGACATTTGGTCGAGCACCCCCCACCTATCTCCAATACCTTTAGCGTGCTCTTCACCCGTCTCCAAGATCCTCAATCATCAGCTCTCTCCATACTGTCCCCGAAAGAAATAGTTCTCCTCTTTACGAAAGTGTTTGTGAAAAAAAAATTTTTCATACAAATTTTTACAGGAGAAAATTTTGCGAAAATCTCGGCCGCCATCTTGTTTTTCCAAAATTTTCCATTTTTTCTATTAATCGTTTACTAATATCTACAATCGTTGCGAGTTTGAACGAAATCGGTCGGAAAACAAAAAAGTTACAGAAATCACGTCGGCCGCCATCTTGTTTTTCTGAAATGTCATAATTTTTCCCTACTCGAATCCCGCACCCGAACACATCCTCCATACATCATTATATCGTTTTCAGTCTCCTTCTGGGAGAACAATTATGTCAATGAGTGAGTGAGTCAGTCAGTGAGTGAGTGGTAATCGAGCTATATATATTATAATAATAATAATGATCAAAGTTGAAACCAATAAATAATTTATTCCTTCAAATTAAGAGTGAGAAGACATCTAGATGAGCGCATTGCATTAAGGGTTGTAGCATGACTATCCACGAAGTATAATATAACAATATTCAAACCTATGTATTAAACAAAAAGGATGAAAAAATGCATTCAAATGTACTAAGCTATTTTGCATGCAAAGCCGTGCGAAATAAGAAAGTGAAAAAAGGAATAAAACTCCACAAGCGCTGCGCTCCGCGGCCAATCGTGAGCTTGTACAGATGTATATTCAATTGTCGAGGAATTGGCGGAAGCCCGAAAATTGTGGGAAACAATGCATTCCGTGGAATTGGTACACATTTTTATTCTGAGAACGTGTGACGATTCGTATCGTGTTTGAGTAATGTGTTTTATGGATCATTGGCTCCTGCGCTTTGCGGTAGTGTAATGGATGAGTGGAAAGCAAAACAGGTTATGTTAAGCATTTTGATCAGTTTTAACTATTAAGGGACAGACGGTAAAAAATATTAGTGCCGATAAAAATAAGTGGCGACAATGTGCTTTATTAGATAAGTAGTTAAAATCCGCCAAAATCGTATATAAGGAACAACAAAGGTTTGTTCCCTTTTCGTTTGCATGCGTTCTTGCACTTATCAATCAGCAGCAGCAATTCTAGCTCCGAATTTGCAACTGTGGAGCACAATTTTGACTTGACACTGTTTGACAAGACAAAACTAAAAAAAGTGTTAAAGCTTTTCTTCCCTTATTCTTCCCTCATCAATTTTAAAATTCGGCCCCTTGTACCTTATGCGATATAATGTTACCACCCGCAAAGGTATCGTCACACGTTCCTCGGGTTTCACAGTTATGTGGCAAACATCAACTTGCCATTGTTACAATAGACGGACATAATATTGCAGTTATGAACTTTTTTTTACCTCAAAATATTGACAAAACTTTAAAAGACGATATTACATCCCTTGTTCCTTACGCGATACACTGTACCACCCACAGACGATTCGTCTAACGGCAGCGATCTCGGTGCGGGCAAATTACTACTATCAATTTTGGTAGCGGCTCTAGGGATTTGCAACTATGTGGCACAATCTTCAACTTGCCATTGCCAGAAAAGATGGACACCAGAATGCAATTAAATACTTTTTCTACCTCACATCATCGGCATAACTTTCCAAGACGATATAACTTACGTCCCTTGTACCTTACACGATACACTGTACCACCCACAGACGATTCGTCTAACGGCAGCGATCTCGGTGCGGGCAAATTACTACTATCAATTTCGGTAGCGGCCCTAGGGATTTGCAACTGTGCGGCACAATCTTCGACTTGTCATTGTCACAAACGATGGACACCAGAATGGAGTGCGGTCTGCTAGTGATTGGTGATTCCCGGTGATTTATCTTCTGATTTGCATTGTTTTCGCCCTGATCGAAAACCCGAGATAATGCTTCCTTTGTTTTCGAAATGTTTTATTGCTTGGGATTTGTTAGAGGTTTTGCGGTTATGGTTCGAATTTCGTTGTAGAATTCCAATTTCCTATCTCGATTGTAATAAGGTTTGAATTGTTAGGAATTCTTAGGTAAGTAGTTGCAAAACATACAGATTTTTTATTTTCAACTGATTTGAGTATACTGAATTGATTAACATATTTACTTTGCTACTTATAGGTAAACAGAATGGGATCAATCTGCATGGTACCTTACCGTTAAAGCACATTTTTTACGCTTACTTATTATAATATAATTTTGGTATGTACCCTATTTATTCATTGTATTTATACGATCACGTATGCTACATTAACTTAAAAGAAAATTATCGTCCTGAGGATATTATGACGACTCAAGTTAAGTTAAGTTTAGCACAAAATAAACAACTCACTTTATTTCCCTAACTAGATCTAAATATTTCTTGATTCAAAGCTCGTATGAACTTCGGTGTTAGTAGATCCCTCTTTATTACTCCGCTATTATTTTCAGTGAGAGCTATTCTAATCCAAGCCATCTCCCCACAGTATATGCCACCCTAAAGTATTGCAGTGAAAATATCGCAACACGAATATTATAAATCCGCTAAAACTATGAAATCCGTACCACACGTGGTACCAGTAAATCAAAACATTACAGCGCTCACAAAGCGCCCTTAACTTTCACGCCGTGTAAAGCCCGTAAATATCTAAAGCTCTAACATCGCTTACAATTCCTATAACGACAATTTTTCAGCTGTCATCGTGCGGCCATAAATTCCTTCAGCGCTCGAGAATGCAAGACCTGCGACTGTAACTCGTGCGGCACAGCTTTTTGATCGCCGCAACACACAGATATACCAATGTAAAGATATTAAACGTAAGAAATAGTCGAGTAGAGGCCGGAGTATTAACATTGTCACAGTAATTAACTAGGTATAATAAGCACACGTTTTAATTTAAATTTTATTTATTTCAAGCTTCACCCATCAAATAATATAATTTCAATAAAATATATCACACACATCGCAATATGACCTCAAAGTAAGCTTGTATTATGGGTACTAGAAAACATAATATTTAGTTACAATATATTGAATAACAGTCAGACCTCTTTCTAGTTGTGCCAATAAAACCCACAATCGAACAGTTGGTCCTCAAAATATATACTCGTACTTATAGCTCGTATTCTACTTTTAAATTAAGTATTTCATTTAAATTATTAAGATAACGAACTAGTAGCTTATCTTGCTACAATGAAATCACAAGGCCTACGTAGATTAATATTTACTTGTGTTTTCAGAGCGCTTAGGCGCCACAAAAAAAAACAAATTGAATTAATTCCTCAAGTCCAATATTACTTTATCTCACAGCTTTAATGAGTTTTAATGTCATGTTTATAAAACATACAAAAAATCTTACAATTATTCCTGGCTGCATTTCTAGAAAAATTCGTATCTGTACTCACCATATCAATACGATAAGAATAAAAATTTCAGCCGCATCCTAATAAATTTCTAAATCGACATCTAGTCGTTTCGTATTCAGCCTTGGGAGGATTTCGAACACAATACTATCATGTTCCGGAGGATGGAAGCTTTGCATATCGGAGATCTGTTCTTAGTTGTGGTCTCTTGCAATGGAGACTGCAGTTTTCCTCACTCTTAACTTATTTGGTGCTGTCCGTATTATAGCGGTGCTGTACTATCATGGAAGATTTCCAACCGATTAGTACAGCATTATTTCTACGTGCACAGAGATAATTTTGTCTACTTTCGTCTCTTTTCTCTGTTTTTATGGATAAGGAAAAGAAAAGTGATCGACAAAAGGACACAAAATTATCTCTATAGGTACACGCATATTATCCTAACCCCGTTGAAGGACTGACGACATTAAAATAGTCGAGGGAAGACAATGGATCAAAGCAGCGCAGGACTGAACAAGGTAGAAATCATTGCAGGAGACCTTTGCCAGAAATGGATGTCAACTGGTCATCATCGGCTGAAACAAACGAAGGAACGAACATACTATATAGTAAGTACAAGACGTTCACCTGATGGTAAGTAACGCGCCTGCCCCATAACTATGCATTCAATATAATACAATAGCATACTACGCTTATCATCCCGAGACTCTTTAGTCTCATTTTGCCCAGTTATCACGTCCAGAATCCTTCAAACTGGAAAAGCAATATTCATAAGATTATCAGAAAATAATAATCTCTATAAGTTGGACCCAACCTTTAAAATACACCGGGTAAACGCTCTCAGCGCGACACTGTACGCCAAAGTTGTTCCATAAAAGCTCTTTCGCCTCTCCACCTTTACTTTGGCATTCCACAGACGGTACTTTTTTTTGGTGACATAACTTTTATCCGCCAATATTTCAAGAATTTTCAAAATTTATTCAGTAGGCACCTCTCACATAGCATAATATTAATATATATTTTTTTGTTCATTTTTAACACGACTGCCCAAAAAGGTATTGGATAAGTAAAGGTTTTCAATATTTATTCGTATGCATGAATGTATGTTAGTTTCTATATTCTTCTTTATCCACCATCACCTTCAAAAATGCCTTTGCAAATATGGTATCATTAAAATCCAAAAAAAAAAAAAAAATTCTCGAGCTGCACTATCGATTAATAAAAAATAAACGCACCATTCCACGCGGGCAAGACTTGTATAGTAATTAGAATAAGCTAGTGATAAGTTTTATTGTAAATATATAATAAAAAAAAAAAAAAGAATGCGTGAGTTTTGTGGAACACTCGGTTGAAACAAAGTTCATCCACCACTCGATAGATGGCGCTGTGTCGAGTTAGCTTGCGCTTACTAATACTTTTTGTATGTGGTTACATTTAGGGAAATTTTACCTAGTGAGTAAATCTTTATTTTAAGAGTTTAGACTATAAGATTTTCGTGGATTTTCATGGAAAAACTCATAGTCCACTCCAGTCTCCCCTAAAGGTACCAACCAAAAAGAAACATCTTTCCTAAAATTCGAAAGTTTTCAAATCTCAAAATTTCATGGAGGACAGATTGACTTATTGAAAGCTGTTATAAACAGACAGAAAGTGAGGTTCATTTATGTCAAATAGATTAAGTATACAACCAGGTATGCCAGTATAGAGTAACCCACAGGCCACAGGGCAAATGAAGCAATTAACGGACTAGTATAATCACGTCAAATGTTATCACGCGAGATAGTCTGCATCTAACACTAATTATGTGTAATTGATGACCTGTTTACCGCGCCAGGTCTAGATTGTCGCATTCGAATTAATTATTAATACTATTAATAGTATTCGCTACATCAAACGTGGAGCATGTAATCCTGGTAGTTGATGGATTGTTATCACCTGATTACGGAAGAAACATGGAGGTAGGTATATGTAACTGAACTGATTTTGTACTGCACGCGATAAAATGGGCAAATAGGTCTGCCTTGAAGCCCGTAGGTGTAACAGAGAGCGCAGCAGGCGGCTTGCTTCCCTATTTTATAGCACAGCGAGATACAGCCTGACTGTAGTCAACGAAAAGCATATTATTGTGTCGAATAAATGTTTATCAGCATATAAATAGTAAATACCGTAATAAAAGTTAACGTGTTACTTAAATGGCTAATCTCTCATGATTATTGAAAAGAAGTTAACAGCGGAGGGAGCTAGGCGAAAGAAAATAGTTTCTTTCGTATTAGTGACGATGAAAATCCTCGAAAATTTCATAGTCTGAAAATCATAATGTCTAAACAAAAAGTAGTGTCCACCGATGCAAAAATATTATTGTTATGAGCTTTATGATTTGGTATCAGAAATTCGACACAGTGCCATCTATCGAGCGGTGGATGAACTTCGTTTCAACCGAGTGTTTTACGATACTAATGCATTCTTTCAGTGATTGGCCGACCCACGCAGTGTGTCCAACCAACTGGACCACAGTGCCAGTACGAGCTTCACAAAAATTTGTGTTGAAGTCGGTTAAACTTCATACATTTTAGTTACGATAGTTTACTGCATATTGGTAGAAACATGCAGTAAACATAAGAGAAAAAGAAGTTTTTACTTCTAAGGTAGACCTTATGCATGAAAGGTACTAACATAGAAAATCAATACATGCGGCAAAAAATACAAAAGCCAATGAAAACGGTAGTCGCAGTTGAGGGCTCGGGAGCAAACAATTGTGAAACTCCCGTGCTTTTGTCACTCCTGTGTTCCCTCTACCCAATCACACAAGTAAAACGAATTTCGTCTGGACTTTAAAGAGAATCGAGTTTAGTTTAAAATTCGATTTTGTTTAAAAAGATCTCACACTAGGGATTTCATTCTATTGAGTTTTTAGATGTAGGTACATTATGCATTATATCTAACTATAATATACATACGAGTATATTGTGTGACTTTTTTCAAGTAGACTTCTGACTGTGGCAAAAGAATCAGGGGGATTTTTTTAAACTCAGCCTGAGTAAAATTGTATCAACAAAAATATTGATCTTTTAAACAATTAAATAACACTAATATAATAATAATATCGGATATTATCACTTGTAATTGCAGAATGTAACACTAATTACGATTAATTAATGGCCTGTTCACCGACCCGCGCGGATTGTCGCATTGTAATTAATTATTAATATAATTAATAACATTCCCTTAACTCGGCGTAATGATATCAAGTCTGCGATGAGTCAACTGCGTTATACAATGTACGCTTAAGTTAATTTATGCCTTCTAAATAGCAGAATAATAATAATTAATTACACAATGTTAATTTTACGTATGGATTACACCATTTTTGACAAGGGTTTTGCCATACCTAGCAACATTGGTTATAAGAGTGGGTTAGCAGAATCCACATACTTTAGTCAGCATTGTTCGAGTCAACTACGTAAAAAAATATTATATGCGGTCAGTCTTATTTATACCTCAAAATAGTAAAACAAAATAAACTATAACAGAATCATAATTTTACCAGACCAATTTACGAGTAGATCCCAGGTCAATTTAGACAAATAATATTTTCCGCACAAAAATTGCACCTGACGTCAATCTTTCTAACTTAGTTCTGTAATTTGTGACATTATCATAACCAAATTTATACAAAACAATCTCGGGAGTATACCGTTTCAAACAAAAAAATAATTTTGAAAATCGGACTACTTTGTAAAAAGTTATAAAAAATATACGCGTCGTCTTTAGAACCTCTTCGTTTTTTGACATCGGTTAAAAATAACGAAATGAAAAAATAGCCCGCGACGAGAATCGATTTTGCGACCTCGCAAGGAAGTTAAAACGTTAATATTGCGTAACTCATCTCATATTCTAACCAGGCACCCCTTCACACTTTTTTCTTATGTAACAAGAAAATACAAGGGTTGTAACAAACCCCAGGACGCTCCGCCCGAATTTATAGCATCCGATTCGGTTACAGCCTAAAAACTTGAGCACTAAATCAAACTGGGGGCATATTTCACCAAAACTGACGCGGCTTTCCGGAGCATCAACTGAAATAATATTCCGTCACTACACGAAAATGTCCAAAAAAGTTCTTCGCAAGGGCATTGACACACTATACGGTGGAAACGCTGCATTAGAGTACTGCGATTCAGCATTTGATAAAAAGACGCGACACACGAGAGGGGAGGGGCGAACTCTTGAGACATAACCAAGTTTTGTCCCAGTCCAGAAAAAAGGCTGTCAACTCAAACCACATAGCGGATCAAGCTCAAACTTGGCATACATTTATTCATAGGCAAAATGAAAAAATTGCCTACAAATAAAGCATGTAGCTTTATTTGTATGCCAAACTATAAGAATGAATGAATGGGCACCCTCTATTCTAGTGAATTATAGATGTTTGAATAAGCGACTCTGTAGTCACATTACCCAAAGATAATTAGCAAGTTTTTTCGTCGAAAACATCCACGAAGGAGCTCCATGTTTTTGCAGACCTAATCGCTCAATCCACAACAGCATGACGTGATGGATTAGCTGGGAGTCTTTAGCCAGAACTCTATTAGTTTTACAAAGTTATTTTCACTACCAACATTTTCTAGTTGCTCTATTATTTACAGAATTGTAATGAAGGTTTGCATTGATTTTGTTTTACTACAACAATACTCAGACTGTGCAATATCATTGCAAAGCTAAGTGGTAAAAGATTATTTTTTAAATCTTAATAAAATAAGCAGTTTCTTTTATTCTGGCCTGAAACATAACTGTTTAAAATATGTATTTTAAAGATCATCATTTTTATTGAAATTAATACAACTGCTTAGAAAGGAGTAGGTGTACCTAATTTACGTAATATAGTAAGAACTTTCTTTAAGTAGTATGTGTAATATGTGCCGGCGTATAAGTAAAACTGCGCAGAACACATTATCGGGTCTCAAACGAGGTCCTTCTTATTTCCACCGTCATACAATTAAAAAGTACCTAGGTCTCCATAACTGTGGGTGACTTTTTTTTGTCAAAATCAGAAATTTGGCTAAAGTTCAATATCAGACGCAGCGTGTTTTTCGACATGATTGTGTGATTGTGTCTATACCCTAACACCCGTATGCAAAGTCAACTTTATCGCATAGGTTTTTCACGGGCGTCCGCCGCAGCCGAATTCCTGCATGCCTGCCTGGCATAAATCCGCGTCCGAATGGCTCTAGACTCTAAGCATTACGTGTGTCGCAGCCAGATTAGATTTTTTTTGGCTCAACCCTTTTATTGTAATAGAACATGAGAATAAGCATATTTATCGTACTAGATTTTATGATGCGACTATTTTAGTCAAAATCCAAATAAATACCTAATATTTGATTATTACATTAGCTAGGTATTTTTTCACATATCAACCTACCCACAAGTTACTCCTTGACAGCAACCTCTCTTAATTGTTAGTGACGATACAACCGAAGATGTCGATGGTCTAACTTCGAAAGGGTAAGACCAAAAATAGTATAGGTACCTTTCAGACATATAATTTGCGATAAGGACGAAAATCTCTTACGGTAATACGGTAAGATAGAAAAAAGGAGTTCAAAAAATCTAACGGCCACGTACCTATCAATTTTAAATGATACAGCGGGGCCACGAAAATTTTGATATTTTTTTTATCATATCAAATATCTTTGCTCAGTACCTTGTTTATTAGTAAACAAAGTTGTACTAAACTGTAAACATAATAATCATAGCATCACAAATACCTACATATTATCTACATAACCCCTATCTGTTCGTGGGTTAATACGTAAACACGGCACGCGCGAACGGCAAAACTGTATGTAATTTGATCGCGTAGACTGTCGCCTAGACTTACCTGACACCGCCCACAGCTCTAATGGGGGGCACTATACACTTATTCGGTGTCCTCCGGCTGTCTCTTTAGGCGCGTTGAGTATTTTTCAGATGTAAAAAAGGCATTGAACTCGCGCTACTGTTACTGTAACCGACGCTACGTCGCTGTTATCGTAACTAACACCTCTGTTTGAGATTGGAAAAAAACGTTGAGCTCGCGATACATTTACTGTAACCTACACTTCTGTTTGAGTTTTTACTTTTATCTGCACTTCTGGAGTGCACCGTCTGTTTTTAGTGATCAGTTTTATAATACAAACCCTTTAAACACAGCTTTATTGATAGCTAGTTATTGGCTCAGTGGTTCAGACATTTTTCCTTAATTTAATAAATAATTATTATCGGAGGTATCTCGTTAACTTACACGCATGCCCTGCTTGTTCAGTATAAGTTTCTGTACGTGAACACGTATATCGGAACATGCCAAAACTAGCATGGCCTGAGAATACTTTTTAATGTTCTCAAAACTGTATTAAGCCTGCCAACCACCACTTGGCCAATATATTGGGCTATGGCCAAACCTAGCCTTCGAAGCTGATCCGTGCCCATGAATAGGTCTTGAATCTGTACCTACATACCTACCTAATAATAGTATGACAACATTTGTTAATCTGCCAATGTATACCTAATTTTCGCAGGCCTTAATAAAGTACATTAATGGAGAATGATTTCTTCTAATTTCTAGGGGTATAGCAAATAGATAGCAGCGATTTGAAGCGTAAAAGTGTGGAGACTACCCAACCCTAACTCAGTGTACCATTTCACGTGACACCCACCACCGCAACGTCGCTCCGCGCTGGGTACACCCTCGCTTATATGGGCCAAGTGCGAGTCGGTTTCGCGCACGAAGGGTTCCGTACCATTACCAAGCGTAGGCGTAGCGTAAGCGTATCGTAATGACGCTACACATAACAGAATGACAATTACGCCTCCTACGATTCGCTGCAATACCGCTTCGTCTGCGGATATGTTTGAACCTGTTCGTGCGCGATGACGCTACGCTTACGTTTACGAGCCGTGTGCGAAGGGGGTTATTGGTCTTTCTGGATCATCGACCAAAACCGAGCAATAATCACGTTTGTTGTATGGGAGCCCTCGTCATTACCTATTTATTATTTTCTATTTTTTTGTAACAATGTTGTAGATGCAACAAAAATATATCATCTATGAAAATTTTAAGTGTGTAACTCACAGTTCAAGAGCCTGGTGACGGACGGACGGACCGATGGCGAAGTCTCAATATAATAGGGTCTCGTTTTTTACCCTTTAAATAGTAAGCGTGATTAGAGAGAATACTTTCAGAATCATAATATTATTAAACAGGAAAATAGAAGACCGGCAGTTATTTTTTCAGTATCTATGAAAACGCTAACCTGTTGCTTCTTTACTGAAACTTTTCAACTTCAAACTAGTAGCGCCATCTATGCGTTACAGTAGTATTCGCTACGTGCCTGGTTAGCGAACCCAAGCGCCAGTCGGGGCGACATTGGTTTATTTTCCCGTAACTACGTCACAGGCTTCATGCCACCCCAGCCAGCCTTAGCTTGTTTCAGAAACTGCGAATAGATGGCGTTGATATGGTAATTTTTATTTCACTTATGTATTTTATAATTTTATTCTTTTTTTTCGGAAAGCTGTCTCATGTCTTCAAAGGAGATATTCCAGTATGCCTGAAGCGGAAAGTGTTCAATCAATGTATCCTCCCCACGATGACTTATGGTGCAGAGACTTGTACCCTCACTAAAATAGTCTCGCATCAGCTCCAAGTTGCACAACGCGCGATGGAAAGAGCAATGTTAGGCCTGTGTTTACTAGACAGGGTCCCCAACATACAGATCAGGAAGAGAACTGACATTGCAAAAAGGGTGGCGCTTTTAAAATGGAACTGGGCGGGTCACGTGGGTCGGAGGGAAGACGGACGTTGGAGCAGGTCGATACTGGAATAGCAACCGCGACCTTCACAAAGAAGCATCGGCCGACCACCTGCACGATGGCGAGATGAGATCGTTAGGGCAGCGGGAAGACAGTGTCTACAGAAAACAGAGAGCAGAAGCGGATGGCGTGCAAATGGAGAGGCCTTAGTCCAGCAGTGGACTGAAATGGGCTGATGATGATGATGATGATGATTTTATAATTTTATTTTACACAACAGAATATTAAGTTTATTTTAAAAGACTTGTTTTATTACTATACTAAACTCCTTATGGTGTTTGTCCATCATGAGCTTTGACCATGAGAGCGATGTGCTGTGTTGCTATATTATTATTAAGGGTAGGTAATTATGCTACGTTTTTTCATTTGATAAACGTGCGATTTAATTGCTTGGCACAAAATGTACCTGTCATAAATTCATTGTGTGGTTAACAAAGTGGTTTTCTTCAGTTTCTTTCTTTATCTCCTTGACTTAATTTTCCATGGAACAAACAAAAACCTGCCCAAGTGCGAAACAGACTCTTGCACCGAGGGTTCCGTATTAAACACACAAAAAGTTAAAGATCATTTTCGTTAACAAACCGTGCAACTAACTAAGATTATAGAGGTTTATTGTTAATATAAAAAAAATGTGGTAGTAGCCGGAAATCGAACCTGGGACTTCTCGCTCAAAAACTCAAAACCGAGCGCGCTACTGAGCTTCTGAATATATCCATTTAATATATAAATCTCGTGTTACAATGTTTGTCCTCAATGGACTCACATGTGCAGTTCGATCCAACTTGAGAGATAGGATAGTTTAAATCTCAAATTATAGTCGCAATTTTAATTTATTAATATAACAAAAACTTTAGCCACAGCAACGCGTGGCCGGGTCAGCTAGTCCATTTATAATAATTACCTATGGAGATTTATTATTTATTTAAATGTCTTACTATCGACATTATTATACTTACTCCACAAGTTTTTTTTTTGTTTTCAGCCAAGTTAATTTATAATGGCGTTGAAAATATTATTATGGTGTGCGAGAGAGATGCAATAAATACTGTCCAATAAACGAAGCCCTCTCGTTGTTTGCTAGTTGTTCAACTCATAATACGTACCTAAGTACTCACGGAACTGGAGGGCCAAGTTATAAGGCGCGAGCGAGTTTTAATAAATAAGGGCCGATTTTTCAATTGCCAGATAAACGTTAGCTGAGGAATAAATATGACGTTCTGACAGCTTTTGTATGCCATATATTTTTAATTTATTCCTCAGATAGTTTATCTGGCAACTGAAAAATCGGCCCTAAGAGTACATAATTTATTATTGCAAGTAATCACGCTCGGTAGGCGAAATTCGACTCTATTTGACGCCTTCGAGCACGCATTATAATGTATCAAGTAAACTAAATGCTATGTTTTAAGCCTCCCCCACACAGGCGCGTTACTATCGCGCGATAATATCGCAAGCGTTATTGCGATAATGCGTCCTGATTCCTTGCACACAGCTGCGTTTTTATCGCGCATGTTAGTATCGCATCAGTGTGTAACTACTTGATCATCCTAATACAAAATGTACTGGAAACAGATATCGAAATAACCTTGCGATAATATCGACCGATATACTTCCATTGCGGCGTTATTATCGCAGCGGTGTGTAACTACTTGATCATTCTAATACAAAATGTACTGAAACAGATATCGCAATAACGCTTGCGATATTATCGCACGATTATAACGCGCCTGTGTGGGGGAGGCTTTAAACTGACTTCACCTCAATAGCTTCACCGTATTCATAAAAAACAAAGTTAAAACGGAGTGACTCTATCAAAATACAGCAATGCAAATGCAAACCACTTTACGGATTGAGTTATTTGGCATATGGTTAGGTTGAACTGGTGTGGAATACAATGGAATAAAATTTAGAAAAGGTTTAACAGTTGTTGCACGAAGTCAGTGTTCAATTTAGGTACATTTTTTAATTTCCCTTCCATTTCATTCCTAGAATTGAATCTAAATTTCGTCTGCGTTTCAGATACGAACCGCTAAGGTGTGGAACACCCTTCCAGCTGCCGTGTTCCCAGCCAAATACAATCTGGGTGCCTTCAAGAGAAGAGTGAATAGGCATTTTCTAGGCAAGCGCGCTCCATCCTAGACCTCATCATTTCTGTTCATCAGACTTGATTGTAGTCAAGCGCAAGCCTATCAGCAGGACAGATTAATTTGTTTTGCTGTAATCCGCTACTTGAAAAGATTCTGTATGGTACAATATGCAGGAACACTGCCCACATGAAACACCATACACAATTTTCCAACACTTTCTTCGACGCACGTTTCGTCACGTAAATCAATTCAATTGACTCTACGATTTCGCATTGTGAAGTCAACATCTCCTGAGGATGTCCCGGTTCGGGACGAAACGTGCGTCGAAGAAAGTGTTGGAAAATTGTGTATGGTGTTTCATGTGGGCAGTGTTCCTGCATATTGTACCATACAGAATCTTTTCAAGTAGCGGATTACAGCAAAACAAATTAATCTGTCCTGCTAATTATGGATTTCCGCAAAATAACGCCTGCTTCCATTCAATATTTGCAAGCCTATCAATTAAAAAAAAAATATATGTCATATGGCTACGTCTACAGAGAGTATAAACGTAAGTATCCGTAAAAATACAAGTTTGAAAATTATTCAGTGCCTTTACGGGAATAAAATAAAGGTCACGTGAGCAAGCGCCCTCTAGTTTCGTATAGACCTACCTATACAAAAAATATTTTTTGGAAGCCCAAATAAATTAAATTCCTCCTTTAAATCCCGTACTTAACTTACACCATACTACAGCGAAGCTCGACGGATGCCGAGGCAATTGAAGTCACCTATAGCAACCCCCCCCCGTATCTATGGTTACCTCCACTCCAGATCTTTATGAGATCTACCGCCATATTTTATGTAATGAATACAAATTGAATACCTCGAAGAAACTATTTTGTGAATTTGCAATCGCAGCCCACTCGTTTGTAGGTTGGGGAGCTTGTGGCAATAATATTATAAACTGCTATTATTTACTGGCTGTTTTATACTGACTGATATGAGTGTAAAAGAAGTGGATTGCACGTTGACAACTGACAGAAGTAAATAAATATATACGAGACACTTTACAAATCGCAATCTAGCCCCAAAGTAAGCGATAGCTTGTGTTATGGGTAATAGATAACTGATAAATATACATACATACTAATATACATAAATATAATATATTGAAAAACACCCAGACACTGGAAAACATTCATGCTCATCACACGAACATTTACCAGTATTGGGAATTGAACCCACAACCTCCGACGGAGACGGCAGGTTCGCTACCACTACGCCATCCGGTAGTCGCCAAGTGAACGGGAGAAGAGCACAAACCTAGGAAACATTATGTGGACTGGTCCCGTCTACAAAATAAGCTATTTTTAATCTGTCAAGTGGCAAGTTAGGGTAGTAACACGAAACATTAACATTTGACAACAAATCTTGGCGCTCATCATGACGCATGTCACGCAGTCTAGGCTAGAATGAATGATCTCCATAGGTTTGTTATCTCTGTGCATATTCTGCCGACCCCACATAATGTGAGAAAAGCGCGGAGAAAGCAGAGGAAGAAGAAATTTTAGGTTGACATTACTGGTAGGCAGGTAGGTTTTAAGTTTAGTAGGATAATAATAAATTGAATACAATCTCACCTTACGATAACTGTAGGACATAATATAGTCGGTACTGCTAAAACTTTAAACGATATCTTTGTCGATAGAGTGGTAACAAATAATAGCACAGAGTTTAGGTCTGCCAGGAAGGACTTGAATTGTTGTATTGTAGAGTTAGTACCTACAGGATTTTGTAAAAACGAGTCACTTCGAATAAACGCATCGGATTTCTCTATACGTCTTCAGCCAGCGGCCCAATGTGCTGTGTGGTCTTCTCCGTAGGGAACGAGTCCCCACGGGGGTACGGGCCTCGAGGCATGCCTCCTTACCGAGGCGTTGTGTCGCGGGGGACCCTTGATCCCCCGGTATTGTTCTTTTAGCCCCGGTAAGGGGCTAAGGCTTCGCCTTCCTGGCTTGAGGCCCGTTGGGGTGGAAGAGCTGGTTGTCAAGAGTTGGATGATGGGGTCCGATTGTATAAACCCCGCGTCGTCATCCTCGTCTCCCCCGACGGCCGCGCGGATGCGCGCAGGGGACAGGGACCGCAGGAGCTTGCGAGGTAGTGGACGCCCCGTTGGTGGTCGTTCTTCTAGCGGTGCGATACCGTGGAGGTGTTCGTAGGGTCCGTTGTCCGCGCGGGCGAACAAGCTTCTCGCAAGGGCGTGGACAAACTCCTCCACGGTGGGCGTCTTGGTGTCCCGATGAATGACGTCATTTCTGACGGGACACATTGTAAACTGCGCTTTCTACGGCTGTCCACTTGGAGCGCTAGCTGTAGATGTATGGAGGAATTCGATTCGATCGTGCGAGTTAATTCGAAATTCCTACAAAAACCTGTACTAATCCTACAGGTGAGATCCCACTTACGCAGTCAAGTGCCTACTTACTTGTAGTGTTTAAAAAAACAAACAATCAATTAACCAATGAAATATACAACCGATTAAAATAAAGTTAGGGACGCACTAATTAGAAAGTTTGTTTCAATGGATTATGAACCACGTTAGTTAGTTACTGATTCAAACTATAGTATCGGTCTGGAGGCCTTTTCATCTATTTGAGATGCGGTTTTGAAAGCCATTCACGGGGTCCTCGAGTTAGTATTTGTTTTAGAGTTTTATTAAAGGTTAAATTGTTATTAAGTTTATTGTAAATAGAAATGGGTTTGGTACTTGCTTTGTATTATTTATCTACTAACTATATTAAATTGTTGAATATTAATCGTAGATGGTCAAAACGTTCACAGTACCAGGAATGCTTTTTTTTATGTACTATATAGGCTAGCGCTTGACTGTGATCACACCTGATGGAAAGTGATGATACAGTCTAAGGTGGACCGCGCTTGCCTAGAAGATGCCTATTTACTCTTGATTCGAAGGCACCCGGGTTGTAAGTGGCAGGAAAGACACTGCCTGGGAGTGTATTCCAGGCCTTTGCAGTGCGTAACAGGAACGAGGAATAAAACCGCTTCGTACGCGTCATTGGTACGTCAACTATGTATGGATGGAAGTTTTTACGATGCCTTGCCGTTTGCTAACGGCAAACGATGATAACAAAAATATAGTAGTACCTACTATAAGTCACAGAGTTCTATTAATTATTATTAATTGAAGTGAAAATTTCTCTAGCCGCGTTGGGCATTTTTGAGATAGGAAACTATTGAACTCGCGACACCGTTACCGTAACCGACACCACATTTTTTGAGTTTCCACTTCTGTTATATGAAATTCTAATGTCGCAGTGTTTGTAACCAAGCTCCTCCGAAACGATGATTCCGGAACGACCGATTTTTTTTATGATTTTTTTGGCTTTCGGTAGGTCTGAGAATAGGTTTTGGCGGCAAACATTGGTTTGCCATACCTGTAACAAAACAACGTTTGTCCCCTCAGCTATACCTACTCTTTCCATTCATTTATTTTCTCTTTGACACATGAAACAGATATAGCAATAGCGAAGGACCAGAGAGAGATAAAGGTAAAGTGACTTCTTTCTGGTCGCTATTGCTACATCTGTTTCATGTGTCAAATAGAAAATAAATGAATGGAATGAGTAAATCAATTTAATTTTTTCGTATATTTTCTTCATTATTTTATGACTTTTGGCGTATGAATATTTTAACTAATTAATTGATGTATGTATTAAATTAAATCTTTAATTGTATCTAAAAGTTTTCTATGTGATACAATAATTCATATTATTGAACAATTCTAACATTTATTAATAACAGGAACTCAAATGTCGATTCCGAACGTCAAACCAAAAATGTAGTGAATAATAATTTTACTGAATATTACTGGACGAATAATGGCAAAGAATGCTTTTGTGCGCTCCCGACTGCCTCGCAGATGACATATTGGTTTACATATGCCCCCGACTATAGCTATAGATATCAGTGCGAGCACTACCACCGTCACTCGATAGTACTTATCTAACTCGCTCGTGACTCTCAAACTCGAAAAATTCTTGAGCTTCTCTTGAATCCTTTGCTGTGATTTTTAAACCACACGCTTCGCTCTTTGATTTTTTTATCTACGTTGCAGCCTTGCCCATTTTTTATGATGATCGTCCGTTGCTGGATAAAATATGCGAGCGTTACACATTTCGATCCCGCCCTCTATGAATAACCAAAAACAAACATAAGTATAGCAGATTTATTAATTTAGTACTTACTTATAAAATATAAAATAAAAATATCTTTTGTAAGGATATTCCAATATAATAATAATCAGTAATCATCATTTATTTGCGTAAAATTCATATTTACAAAATTTTAACAATTCTGGAATTAGTAGTTTGGTATGTGTTTTGTTTATTTATACATTAGTTTTTTTTATTATGTGTAATTTAAGTAACACAAGCTAACGCTTACTTTTTGGCTAGTCTGCGATGTGTGTAATGTCCTGATATATATTTATAAAAAAATACCAGTTATTTAGTATAACAATAACACAAGCTATGGCTTACTTTCGGGCTAGATCCGAGGAAAAATCCTCACGATTAGTCCATTAAAATACCATCTCAGACATAAAAAATACGTGATTCTTTACCGGGAGCGTTAAAAATGGTTTAAATGTAAAAGACGTTATGTTCCCAGTTGTTCCTGCCATGAAACTTGTCCATTGTGCCGGTACGGGTAACGGCCACTCTCGGAAATTACGTGCAGCGTGTTGAAATGATTTATTGCGACTTAATGACGTCATTTGCTAGCATCTAGACGAGGGTTGTACACTTTTTATAAGCTTATAGTGAAATTAGATAAAATCATTCATATTATCCGTGTATTAAATGCAAAAGAGTAGTCGTCCTTACCTGCATGTAGATTTTTTTAAGTCTGCTGTTTGTTTGACGACAATCATGCCTGATGGTAAGCAATGATGAGGTCTAGGAAGGAGCGCACTTGCATAGAAAATGCCTATTCACTCTTCTCTTGAAGGCACCCAGATTGTACTTGGCTGGAAATATGGAGGCTGGAAGGGCGTTCGACACCTTAGCGGTTCGTATCAGAAACGTGGAAGAAAAACGTTTAGTGCGAGTTTGTTGGACGTCAACCACATATGACATATTAAGGATGCCACAATCTTTACATTTAACTTTAAAGCTATGCGATTTCAATATTATAGTTGTAAATCTGCGTCTCTGCCTTCATTCATATATTTTTATAACACATGTACCTACCTGTACAGCGCAGGTCAAAATCAAACTATTTGAAATCACGTAGCATTCTTGACCATTGAAATCACATGAAACCACCTTATTAACAATGTTTAAATAAAAAAAGCTTTGCACCAAGAAAAACTAGTTAAGAGCATCGGCATTTGGTGATTGTTAAAAAAGGGGATTCTTTGTCTCTCTTGGACCTAATTAAATATTATTATCACAAATATAACCACCCTCAATTGTAAATGCAAGATTTGCTAACTATGTTTTTGTAAAAGAACTAGAATATAAATTACTTCATTACTTACAATATACAAGCTAAGTAATTTAAGTGCAACTAAAAGCTAGCATAACAGTAACAGCAGGTAAAATTATTTTTTTACATGTTGCACTTTGTACATTATAAAGTAACTCTACTAAATTAACCACACTGCATTATACTGACTCGTTTATACATATTGTTCTGCGTGGTTTTTAGCTTGCTTACTTGCTTAGTTTGTTTGTTTCTATGTCTTACTAGAGAACACAGTTATTAATACCACAGGAGGCAGGTTTTAAATCTATTGTTTGTAAACCTACAATCTGTTTGATGAATAAAGATTATTGATTATTATTGATTAGAGAAGTTCCTTTTTGAAAACTCCATATTATAAAGCCTTCTATATAGTCAGTTAAGAGACATATTATGTCTGTCTAAGTTGCTAAAAGTCGTACCAATATTCCTTCAATTTAACAAACAAAATAGCATCACTTTATCTTACATGCCATCTAATAACGGATTGAGCGTTAATAGTTTCTTCAATAATCACGAATGAAATATCATTTTCATCATTCAATCGAGTTGCAATAGTACCACTGCGTTGGGAATATTCAAATTCTTCGCCATATCCGATAATACCGCTCTCATGCAAAATGCATACAATATCATTCTTTACTTCATACGCGAATGCTCCCCGGACGTAATTCATGTAAAACTGGCTTTATTTGAATTTTATGCTCTCAAATTTTTGGTTGATCTTCCCCGAATACCTAAGTGGAGCAGTGATGCGGAATAGATGGTGGGTAGCTGGTGGTTGGGAGCCCCCTCGCGTAGTTCCCTGCATGCTGTTATTACTGTCTGCAACTTTGTCACTGTTTTATCGTCTGAGCTTTGATTCTTTTCTTTGTAATACCCTGGTACCACGATAAGTCCATCATTCTGACTCGATAAGCCATTTTCTGATAGCGTAATTACAGTTAAAACTACCAATGGGGATTTTAAACGTCTTCTCAATGAAGGCAACGTCAATAAGAAAATATAAGATATGATATTTTTAATATTAAAAGTTCTTTAAGAATTCTTTCATTTGAGAGATAACTATATCTCATGATATCATTATAATAAAGACAAGATACATCTACTCAAGTTTACATACAGTTAATAAAGAGTTCATTTTCGTATTTGTCAAGAGACGAACTTTTGGAAACTCTGTGAGAAAAAACACGGCAATTTGCATGCAAGAGCTAGTTAAAAATAATATAGAATGTGTGATAGAATGACAATAAAGCCGGTCAAGCGTGAAACGCGAATGATAATGGACGCGGCGTATTTTGAAACACGCTAACCGGAATCTTAATTTATCTTAGATACTTAAAAGTTGGTCGGAGCCGCCCCGGATTGAGTGTTCGTCAATATTTGAGGGACCGATGAAGGAGATATTGCTCGAGAGATGGTGGGGATTTATGATCAAGAATCTACTTTATAATATTACGTTACATTAACGTGAAGTGAAAAGATGTAAAACCAAGTACAATTTATGTAAAACCAAGATGGCGAAGGATCATAGGCCGCTTGCCTATGATCGGTCGCCATTTTGGATAGAAGCAAGAAGTTTTCGAGATATACCTAGTCTGGCCATTAATACTGTTACATAAAAACTTTTCTTTTTTTTCAGCTTTTTAAGTATTTTGAATTTGGAACACGTATATTATTTTAAAAACTTGTTTCGATTTCGCGCCATTTCGTGTTCATTATCAAATTACAATATGGAATGGGGTGTTAAAGAAAATAGGATTGCAGTGATCGCCTTGCACAAAGTGGGTATGGAGCCGTCGGTCATATTCCAGACACTTCAAAAGCTTGGTATCAGCCGTATGTTCGTATATCGTACAATCAACATATACTTCACACAGACACTTCGTCTGTCGAAGACCAGAAAAGATCGGGGCGGCCGCGTGCTGTTAGAACTACAAATGCTGTTAATGCTGTTAAAGCCAGAATTCGTCGAAACCCCATTAGGAAGCAAAAAATCTTATCGCGAGAAATGACTCTGTCGCGTATTATTTAACAAGACCTGAAGCTCGGTGCTTATCGTCGATATACAGGTCATGCCCTAAATCAATCTTTACAATTAAAGAGAGTCGTTCCGATCAAAACGCCTTCTGTCGCGATACGCAGGTGAAAGGCACAGAAATATCCTCTTTGCCGATGAAAAAATTTTCACGATTGAAGAACTCTACAATAAGCAAAATGATAAAGTGTACGCTCACAGTTCTAAAGAAGCTGCTCAAGTGGTCGGGAAGGTTCAACGTGGTCATCATCCTGCGTCAGTGATGGTTTGGTGGGGCGTGTCTTATCACAGTTACAAAACTGCATTTTTGTGAAAAAGGAGTGAAAACTTCAGCTAAAGTATATCAAGATACAGTCTTGGATCATGTTGTGAAACCTCTCAGCAATACTCTTTTTAAAAATATATCGTGGACTTTCCAACAGGACTCTGCACCTGGTCACAAGGCACGAACTACCCAAGCCTGGCTTGAAACCAATGTTCCGGACTTTATAAGAGCTGAAGACTGGCCCTCATCTAGCCCAGACCTCAACCCTTTAGACTTCAAATTATGGTTAGTTTTAGAGGACATGGCCTATGCTCTAAACGACACGGCGACAAGCAGTGGCAAAATTTCCCTTGGAAACAGTGCGTAAATCCATAGATTTGTGGCCAAACAGATTAAAGGCCTGAATAAAAGCCAAAGGTGGCCATTTCGAATAGAATTTTTTTTATTTTTTGCTGAGACTTTAATAAATTTGTAAGTATAAATTTTATTAATATTACATTACTTCATTTAAAAAAAAGCATTTTCATTTGTAACAGAACTTATGGCTGGACTAGTTATATTATGTACCATCATATTTTTTAATACTACCTTACTGCTACCTCGTAGTAAGTGATGAATTGGTGCAGCCAAATATGCTGAATAGTGGTTATTATATTGTAGCGGTCTTCGGTAGCTGACGATAGATGGCGTAACTAAAGCAATAGCACACGCTGACGAAGCTAGCGTTCTATAAATAAAAGTTCTGACGTCACACGTGGGCTCGAATCGCAGCGCGGCGTAGTCACCGGACACGACACCACGGACCAGTAATGGTCCCACCCAGTGTCCCGCCTGCAGTTGCAGGCGGCGCTGAGACCATCGACAAGGGGCCATCGCCCCGAACAATTACCCCCGGGAGCCGTAAAGGTCCGTGTGGAGGACCAGACGATGATGGATCACAAGCGGTCCCCAGGCATAAAACCTATCTGGAGGTCAATTTCCCTATTGCCAATAAAAATAATAATGAAACAATCGAAGCTTTAGTATTTCAAACATGGACTAATTAAAAAGTATAATCTCATGAAGTGGCAGGAAGAAGAAGACCTGGGGGCCTACCACGAACGCCCAAAGTAATATTACAATAATATTACTTTAAGCGTTGGTGGTAGGCCACCTGGACGTTGAAGGATATCAGAATAATCTCATGAATCTGGGCCCCTTGACTATATGAAATAAATATACGAGTAGGTAAATATAGGTCATCATCTTAAATGGCGAAAATTTTTGTAACTTAATTGGCTGAATTCACTAGTTTGAATTGCTGAAGACAGCCATGAAGCAGAAATTGTTGCGGATTACGATGACCGCAATTTTATCTAACTCTGCTTTAATTTTTTTCCTAGCTCTCGGTCAATGTTTGAGGGACCGATGAGGAAGACATTATGAATGTTCCAGAGTGAACGGAAAATATTAATGGAGTTGATTGGAACTTTCGTCCGGGAAAAATTACTATAGTAACGAACTCTAGAATGGACTTATATTAAAAAATCTTATAGCAAAAAAGACTTAATTAAGATCTAGTCAAAAGCCTTACACTTCAACTATGTCTTTTTAAAATTTAGTTAGGTATATAAATTGAAAGAAAAAACAGATTCCCCAAGAATTATTGAAGTTCAGAAGAAGAATTATTGAGATAGAACTGGGTACCTAAGTGAATTTTAATATTCGATTATGATACTTAACTAAAGTACCGTAATAGATTCATTGATTCTTTAGCCATCCTCAATTAAATTTGGATGTCATGTACAATCTGCATCAGCAAACCGTATATCCCTATGTAATTAATTTAGAAATCATCAGTTTTCTAAAATTCCTGCCACTATAGAAGATTTAAGTCGTACTTAAAGTTTTTACTACAAGTCAAGTACGGATTTACTTTTCTAGTACTCTCATTAATAGTTTAAAATCAACATGGCCAAGTCTGGTGCGAGTAGGATTAGGTAACTGGATATTTTCCAATAGGTACACCGTACATTAATTTATTGTAAAGTGTCTTTGCTTGTAATCAGTTAAGTGTCAGCGTTTTTAAACTTTTAAGGCGACTATATCCCAGCACTTTAGGCATTTATCGCTCGCTCAGACCCCGCGCTACGATACCTACCGATCATTGCCGTAAGTCGCGCAGTTCTAATGAACTCCGTGACCCTATATCATAAATATTTGCGTCACAGTTGAACTGTTACAGTTGGACTATTTACATTATAATTCGCTTCACGAAATATATGTTGGAAGTTGCGTTTTTACCTATATTTTGAGTTTTTTATGGTAATCGATATCTCAACAGAGGTATATTTTATATAAATCAGTTATTGCTGTATGTTTGTCTCGCTAAAAGTCAAGAACGGCTGGACCGATTTAGCTGATTTTGTTTTTTAAATACTAGTCGTAGTCTAGGAATGATTTGAACGGTGAGTACCTATATAGCTGCTTGTGCTGATTCACTGACTAACTCACTGATTGATCCACCTCTCCTGAACAATTTTGTATAAAAAAATTTTTTTTTTCAAGTACTGTTTCGTATTTAAGGGAAAAATTCATTCAGAGGGAATACGGAGAGAGCTGATGATTGAGAATTTCGAAGACGGGTAAAGAGCACAGCCAAGAGTATTGCAGATAGGTGGGGGGTGCTAGACCAAATGTCATTTGAAACGTCATTCAGTTGGCAGTTAGTAGGTTGGTGAGGTATTTCTATTTAGTAGGAACCAATCTAGGGGTTGGAAATTCAGAAATATCTCCCACGCAGTTTTTAAATTTCTATTGACTGCCATGTCCAAAATAAAGTCGAGAGGATATTATAATATCATGTATTCATGAGAAACTCAGTTTAGCCAAACAAAAAAAATCCCGTCTCCTTTACTGACTGTATATAGGTATAAACTGTGGTTACGCGTGATGGTATTTGCACGTGGTGGAATTTACTCTACCTACCTAATTTTCTTAGTTCGTATCAGATTTTCTTTGGAGCTTTTGAGGGCTAGGTATTTTGAAAAACTCAAGAAACACTTACCATATTTTAATTTTATTACTAAATGTAGTAAGAGAATTTATTTACAAATAATTAAAAAATAAATAATTTTAGCGCGAAAGGAGCGTGAGTCGTGAAAACTTGCGCAGGTCCTTCTCGTATAGAGGCTCGTGAGCCACTGAAGTACATCGCTTATTCGATGCGTTAGATCATTTTATGACTTCTGTTAGGCGAAATTTTGCAGCAATTTTTTCATTTAAAATCTGTCTTTCCAATAAATAGGTAATACAATGAGCTTACTTTACGTATAATTTTTATGAAATTTGGTCTGAAGCTTTGGAAATGCCATTAGAAAAATGAACAAAAACGACCTGTTTTCAAAAATTTTTATGATCGAGGCAAGTTTAACTTATCGTGTTTTCATGAGTACATTAAAGAGATAAGGCATGTATCTTTAATATTTATTTTTAACAGTGAAAAAAAAACTATTTTTTCATGATTTTGAATTGGTTTGAAAAGTGGCGTAGTCGCTAAAAACCGGGATAATGGGCCGTTAAGTAGTATTAAGCATTTTGTAGTCAACAGCCAAAAACAACTTAGCTCCTTCGCACACGGCTCGTAAACGTAAGCGTCGCGTGAGCGTAGGGTAAGCGTATCGTTATTACGCAACGCATAAAATTATGATAATTACGCCACCTACGATTCGCTGCAACACCGCATCGTCTGCGGACATGTTTGAAAATGAGGATTACGCTACGTTTACTCTTACGAGCCGTGTGCGAAGGGGCTAAAACGACACAAGTGCGAATATAACTCAACATAAAGATGAAGTCTTAAATGTGCGTCTCAAGTGAAAAGAAAAAAACTTTTTGTACTTGGCTTGTCTTTGATATCAGCTTAATCATAACCACGCGAGACGGAAAACCTAAAAATTCTAACTCCATTAAAATCTAGACGAAACAACTCGCAGCGGGTTCAGGAAGCCTTTTTCAGAGGAGAGGAAATTGCCTATCGTGGCCCCGAAGCGGCGTGGCCATGGACACCATACCTGCTAGACGTGATGTTGAAAACCCGGTGCTAAAAGAACGGGTGGTATTTGCGATCAATAAATGTTACTTGAGAATGTCTCCTAAAACTGCTCCAATGATATTTATCGGCTGAGTCAATATTGTACTATATAATATTTTATCGGAACGACAGACACTTTGTAGTTTGCCAGAAATAGTAATTGCCAAGTTATGCAAGCTCCATTTTTTGCAGGCGTAATGGTACTTAGTCTTAAAAACAAAGATTATTAAAGAAAATATTACAACATCTTTATATGTATTCTCGTTCATATTATTATTTATTTTAAGACTAACTGACTTCACATATAAATCATCTTATCAACTATTGATATGAAAGAATGTTTCAAAAGAGTATAATAACTACAGGTGTTAGTTGTCTCTGTATTGTTTCGTTATAAGTTTGTTCACTATCATTTTGTCTCGTGGCAATTTGTGGCGTCGATATTCTCACAGGTCTTCAAACGACGCCAAACGTGCGCAAGCACTTCTGACAAGAAATTCTAAATGAAAAGACACTAGGTAGTTAATTCTTTTTTTTTGTACTGTATATAAACATACTATCCAAATATGTGTTTTGTAAAAAATGTGCTCCAATACTTTTTCTCCTCAAACATCTCATGTACGGCTTCCCGACATCTTGTAGTCTACTGGCAATGTGGTCGAAGCAGCGCAGCAATCACACGATGCGTACCAATCTAACTTTGCTGCGGACGGTACTTTCTGTTTAATGAGATATCTCTCGAATTGCGAGATCGCGACTTCTAAACAAAGATGATATTAGTTGATATTTATGTATGAGTAATTACTAAAATTCTTTTTACCTTTGTACCCTCGTAAACTTAGTTTAAAGTAGTGAAATAGTTATCGTGACTAAACATTAACGGCATAGAAGGCATTAAAGCTAAATCACTTTCAAATTTAAACGTCAAAATTATGTTTTGGTTCTTTAATCTAAATTCGCTCCGAAGCAGAAACATAGATTTTTATAACATACATTTAATAGTACATTGTTACCCTAGGGATGAAAGTAACTTATTTAGTCCCGAGACGGGGTTTGGCGCCCGAGCGTAGCGAGGGCGCCTATAGTTCGAGGGACTAAATAAGTCTTTATCCCGAGGTAAACACTGTGCTTTTCATTACGAATATAAGGAAAGTCGAAATAAAAATAGAAATTAGCTAAAGAAAATTGAATAATTGTGTCAATAAAAATCACTGTTAAACAGAAGCCTAAACAAAACTCTACAACTCGAAAAACAAATGAAGATCGGATTGCCGCTTGCCACTTTCCTGCCTTTTTTTTTTCTTTGGCCTAGCCGGCGGGCTATGCATTTAGCTTTTTAATAGTCAAGTATTGTCTATGATTGTCTATGAATGTCTATGAATCAGTTGTCTTTACATTATGAATAAAGTCTATCTTTCTTCTTGTCTATGGATGCACTCGGGTATGTCGTGTTTCATTTGAACTCCAATAAAAATGTGACAACTAGTTTTTTTAATTATTTGACAGCTGTCAGTTGAAAACGATTTTCCCTAGGGCTGCAAAGTATTACTTTCAACCCGCTTCTCAGGCAACTTCAGACCTACTTTCCGTGTATAAGTGATGAAAAACAATTTTTCGATAGAGTTCACCCAAAAGTGGTTCAAAAATCTCAATTTTTCTAATTTTTATCGAAAACTACAATGGACTGTAATTATTGTTTTAATATTTTGCCAATATCCACAAACGTTCCAAAACGGATTATAGATAACAGCTGGCCTAATTTTAGTAATTAGGTAAGATATCGTCTTTCTGATATACCTATTCTTCCACAAGACTGCATGTAGCACCTACCAACGTATTTGTGAGAGTATAAGAGTGAGAAGGACTAAAATAAAATCAGTATTTTATCCTCTTAACATGTCAACCCAGCAATCATTCTATCTGCATTTTTAAGATATCTACTGGACGAAGTCGCGGGAATTGTATTGTATACTCAGCTGATCTCCATTATCATTTTTCTATTGTATTCAGGCAACGTTAAGGTTATTAATTTACCTGTCTGATGTATCATATTTCATAAATGTCAAGAGCTACAAGCCTTTAAAGGGTGGACAGGCAGGTTTTCTGTCATTGTGCCTTTGAAAGGGTTCTAGAGCGAGGTTCCATTGTACTGTGCTGTCAGTTTTGTCAAACCGTCTTTTCAATGTCAGAGTCTTTTAACCCCTTTTTATAGCACACCTATGGGCATGCGTCTCCTCTCAGAGTGAAATATGTTTGAGCTAGCTTTGTGCGGTTTGGCATGCGAACATTACGGAGAACATACAAGCATTTAGGTTTCTTCACAATGGTTTTCTTCACCTCTAACAAGTGAAATGTAACCAAAAAGGAACGTAAACTTCTAAAACATAAGATGCTTGAGCTAGAACCAAGAAATATCAAGCCGAAATCTTAACTACAAGGCCAAATTTGTAACTATTAATATATTAATTTGTGACTTGGTTATGACTGCAATAATCTAGCATACCATTCTGGCACGATACTTTGAAGCAATCGACGCCCTGGAAAGTTAGTAAGATATTGCTTTCGTCTGCTTTGTTAATCATCTTCAGATGAGACTGCAGTCAAGTACTAACTAGTACTTAATCTACGAGAGTGTAGTCATGTTACATGTAATAAAAGTCAATTGTCATGCCTAAAATTCTTGCTAAAAATTCGAAAATAGTTCTATTTTTTGTCTTTGAAATATTCCTGTAATGGCTTTAACTCAGAATCGGTAGGGCAGCACAACGTCACTGGGTCAGCTTACGGTAACCCCTTCTGCATAAGCTCGTAAGCGTAAGCGTAGCACGACGACAGCAGAACGAGTACGAACATATTCAAACATGTCCGCAGACGCAGCGGTGTTGCAGCGAATCGTAGGAGGCGTGATTGATATTGTTATGCGTAGCGTCATAACGATACGCTTACGTTTACGAGCCGTGTGCGAAAGGCCTTAGTTGATTAGATAAACGTCCCTGAAAAAAGTCGGATCCCAACAAAAACATTATCATGTATAATGTAGCCAGACGAGCATATGGCTCACACTGTCAAAAAGTTATCAGATCTCATGTAGGGCAAGACTTCTGACTTTATACACCCTTAAATACAAGTTCTAACTTCACAAACTCGACACTTTAGTTACAATAATGTCTTGGCCGTTAGGCTACCGTCACATGGGCGTGGATTTAAAGTTAGTAGTTTTGGCCTACCGAAAGTGAAACTAATTTTACATTTATCAAGATAAAATGATAATTAAACGTAATGTATAGATCCAAATTTCAATTTCTAACTTCAAATTTTACCTATTAAAACACAAAGTCACAAATGAAAGTTTGGATGTTTGTTACTCAATCACAACACAACCACTGAACCAGTGTGTATTAAGTATCTATGCACTGAACTGATTTGGTTGAAATTTAAAATATAGACTGATTATATCCTGGACTAACACAGACTACTTGTTATCCATTACAAATCTACGGAAGGTATCGGTGAGATTTGTGTGTTTATTAGTTTTTAACTATTGTTTTGTTTATACGTCTTTATTTTCGTTGGGCGCTGAGGCGCTCTTGAAATTCAAATTTGACGCTTGACACGCTTGACAACTCATTTTGGTCACAGAGCACTGGACTCTGGGCAATGAACACGCGGAGCTCGGTACGGGAATTCGGGCTTGCCGCGTGTACTATGGTGCTGGGCACACTGACGTTGGGGCGCTGTTAAAATCCACATAATTTACGCTTGGCATGCCCGACGGCTAACAGTGGGTACTGGGCACTGGGCCTTGGGCACTCATCTCACCCTGGGCACTGGGAACTGAGAGCTGGGCTCGTTAGACGGGGCCTGTATGTAACTTGGGCTTGACGCGTCCGTTTGGGCACTGAGCAGGTATTAATGCGCTAAACGCTCTTCAAAATCAGAGAGATTTGACGCTTGGCACGTTCGACAGCTCAGCTGGGCACTAGGCACTCGGTTCAATGTGGATTCTTGTCATTGAGCGCTGGATCCTGGTCACTCGATATGCAGTGAAACTCGGCTTGTTAAACATGACATGCATGGAACTTGGGCTTGAAACGTGCGATATTACTGGGCACGGGGCACTGGGCACTTAGGCGCTTGGCCACTTGGGCACTGGAATCGCGCTTATAATTACCAAAAATAAATTACGTGTTTTTCCAGATGTATACTAGCAGATATCTACCATGAAATTAAGTCTGTACCTATCTATATACGTATGGGAAACCCCATACGAAATTCCAACCCCCTAATTTGATGGATGTGGGGTGATTTACTAAAAATCCTGAAACACGTATTTAATTGTTTATTACAAAGAGTCCCTATATCAATTATGAGACCTCTAGCATCAATATTTGCCGTAGTTTCATACAAACTTCCATCCCCCCATACGAACTTTCAACCCCCTATTTTGATGGATGTGGGGTGATTTACTAAAAATCCTGAAACACGTATTTAATTGTTTATTACAAAGAGTCCCTATATCAATTATAAGACCTCTAGCATCAATATTTGCCGTAGTTTCATACAAACTTCCATCCCCCCATACGAACTTTCAACCCCCTATTTTGATGGATGTGGGGTGATTTACTAAAAATCCTGAAACACGTATTTATTTTTTTATTACGAAGAGTCCCTATATCAATTTTGAGACCTCTAGCATCAATATTAGCTGTAGTTTCATACAAACTTCCATCCCCCCATACGAACTTCCAACCCCCTAATTTGATGGATGTGGGGTGATTTACTAAAAATCCTGAAACACGTATTTAATTGTTTATTACAAAGAGTCCCTATATCAATTTTGAGACCTCTAGCATCAATATTTGCCGTAGTTTCATACAAACTTCCATCCCCCCATACGAACTTCCAACCCCCTAATTTGATAGATGTGGGGTGATTTACTAAAAATCCTGAAACACGTATTTAATTGTTTATTACAAAGAGTCCCTATATCAATTTTGAGACCTCTAGCATCAATATTTGCCGTAGTTTCATACAAACTTCCATCCCCCCATACGAACTTCCAACCCCCTAATTTGATAGATGTGGGGTGATTTACTAAAAATCCTGAAACACGTATTTAATTGTTTATTACGAAGAGTCCCTACATCAATTTTGAGACCTCTAGCATCAATATTTGCCGTAGTTTCATACAAACTTCCATCCCCTATTTTAAGGGGTTGGGGGGTTAAATTCCCAACTTTTGGAATTTTTTTGTTGGTTGTGTACTAATTCTAGCTTACACACCAAATTTCAGCTTTCTAGGACTTCAGGAAGTACCTAGGAATTTTGATGATCATCAGTGAGTCAGTCAGTCAGTCAGTGACGAAAACTGGGTTTTTCAGATGTCAATAAAATCTAAAGTATAAGACCTGTGATATTGAAACTTTATACATTTAATAAGTTCACCGGCGACATCATTTCCCGAGAATTTTGATTATCTGGAATAATTCTGGCCTAAGTTATAAGGGTTTAAAAATACGGCGAAACACTTCGAGAAAAGATAGGTAGTGCCCTCGCGCTTCGCTTGACTCGTCTGGCGGGGACACTACCGTGTCCCCAGATCAGTAGGTATAATGGAAACTTGCTCCAATCTGATGTAGTATGTAAAAACAGTGTCGGCGAACTCGGCGGGTCCCACCTTCAAACAAGGACCGAACGCGATCATTTGTTACGTGAAGATGACACTCTATTACCCCCACCGTACCCCTTACCTGACACCTCTTACCCCTTTTCTGATACGTTTACCTCATGGGGGTTTTTGGACAAAGATACTTTTTTGCATCTTTTTATGTGAGTATGTCTAACGCTTCCATCGTCAGCAACCCTTTTTATGTCCCACGGCTGAGTAGTGGGCAGGTCTTTTTTACACTCTTTAAGGTATTATTTAAGTATAGTGTATCAAAATTATCGCTGCCAACGGGACTTGAACCCGCATCCCGCAGCTATTGCGCCTGGGTGCTCGGCCAATTGAGCTATGGGAGTAACTACAGCTGACACGATAATTTAAATACACATTGTTTCCAGTCTAAACCACTAGGCAGACTGTGGAGTCTTCTATTGGGTACTCTTCTATTGGGACCGTAATCTCAACTGATAGTTAGTAATGATGCAGTCGAAGATGTTTTCGTACTAACTTGGAAGGGGTAAGTATACCCCTAACTGGTTTCTACACAGCATCATGTCGGAATGCTAGATCGCTTGGCAGTGTATCTTTGCTGGTAGGATGGATCCCACAAATCCAGACCTGAACTAATTTAGAGATCGTAAAATGACTCTAAAGAAGCCTTAAGCGGGAATCGAACCCGCGACCTCCCACTCGAATCGAAGCGAAGTTGCTTCGTATACGTTTGAGAAGATTATGTTGACTCTCAAATACGTAGGTTTTTCCGTGAGGTATTTCACCATCCACCACATAAAGTGACTTCAGTAAAGTTGGTGCTGACGGAAAGTGTTTTAGATATGTCATCAAGCTTCTTCGCATAAGAATACTTGATTAATCTTTTGATTTACTAATTTGGATTATTATAAGCCTTGCCTACGGCTTGCTTATTAACATTATTAGGATCAACCCAAACCAAATCCTAAAAACTTAGGTGCCTCAAACAAAAATTACTTTGCATAGTCAATACGTAAACTACTATTTACAATATTTTATTTATTTTACATTAAACATCAAACATTATTAAGATCTATATATTTAAGTGCGTAAATATAATAATTATACTTGAATTCGGGTTGAGAACTTATTTTTGCGTCGAGCACGTATTATTTGGTAAGCACCTGAACATTTTGTTCAAATATAGATAACTTTGTTGGGCGTAGTTTATTGCTTTCGTGTCGCAAATATTTAATGTCTCATGTTAGTTCTCAGACATTTTTATCTGGAAATTGTTTTATTTATTTGAATCTATTTTTATTGAATCAGTAATTCGACGAAATAATATAGCTTAAAGCACGTAATCGAAACAAATATTTTTTTTAACGTTCAAGACATGACTTTATATTTCAGCGGTTACGGATTAGTATTATTTATTTAATTACTTTCAAATTTGAACGTTATGTCTTTAATCTAAAATTGCTTAGAAGCAGAAACACGATTGGATAAAATTTTCTCGATGAAAGTTCTCCCAAAAGTTGCTCCCAAATCTCAGTTTTTTCTAATTTTTATCGGTAACTACAATGTATGTAATTGTAATTTTTGTTTTAATGTGTCGCTAACAATAATATCCAAAAACGCTTAGACACAGATTTTTGATAGATGGCTTAGTTTTTGAGTAATTAGGTAAAAGGTCATTTTTCTGTAATATTATTTCGCGATGCTGCATGTCGCACCTACTAACGTATCCGTGAGAGTGAGAAAGACAAAAACAAATTCAATAAATCCTCTTAAAGGGTAAACGAGTTGCTACGCTGAAAATTCGTAGGTTCGATTTCCCGAACTTGTATGTAGTGTTTACGTATTTATATGGAAGGGAGATTATAAGCCTAAATGTTTGCTGTCTAGTAATTTAGTGGATAGCTTTTAATAAATTAAATCATAAAGTTTCTTGAAAACATCGTGAAGATTTTTAATTTTGTAAGAAAAATTTAAATAATTAATATTAAAAAAACTCTCTGAGCATTAATGTCGGATACAGTTACAGTAACATTCGTTTTAATTAACATCGGGGTCGTATGTATGAACAAAAGACAGTCGGATATCCTGCTCCGAAACGCCTCTGTGTATTTAGACTGCGTGGATCCGATACGATTGTATCGGTACACGATTTTTTTTAACAAAGAATGCTACGAGCAAGATGTTCATCTGATGTAGGTCAAATGCAGGCCAATGTCACACCAATGATTTAGTACCTACTTTCCACAATTTTGCATTTCAATATACGACACATACCACTGCGAGTCTCATTTTGAGCCGAATGATCACGTCGGCATACACTGTTTTTCAAACCAAAATACGGAAATATTTACATGACTGCTTCAGGGTAGTATAACTGAAACTTCGTTCTTGCCCACCCGGATGAACAACGCTTCAAGAATCCATACAACAAGGGAAATTACACTATCGTTTGTGTTACTTACATTTATCGCATAAGCAGATCGAGTATGCCTCTTCTGAGTGATACCGTAACGAAATATATGCTTCTACTACAAATAAGTTTTGACTCCGCGTATTGATAGAGAGGTATTATAAATTTAGTGTACGGATGTGGCATCGTCATCCAGAATGGATGAACTGATGCCAATGTGGTTTTTGATTGTTTATAAGGTAACTTGATTTGAATTTATTGAATTTATTTTTGTCTTTCTCACTCTCACGGATACGTTGGTAGGTGCGACATGCAGCGTCGCGGAAGAATATAATACAAAATCGACCTTTTACCTAATTATTCAAAAACTAAGCCAGTTATCAAAAATCTGTTTCTAAGCGTTTTTGGATATTATGATTACCGACACATAAAAACAAAAAGTACAAAAACATCCATTGTAGTTTCCGATAAAAACTAGAAAAAACTGAGATTTTGGAGCAACTTTGGGAGAACTTTCTATCGAGAAAAATTTATCCAATCGTGTTTCTGGTTCTAAGTGATTTTAGATTAAAGACCCAAAATACATGAAGTTTAAATTTGAAAGTTATGTCCTTATAATTTTTAAATAAAACTTCATTCAAAATCGCTTAAATATGGCTTCTACATCGTTAAGGATTGCGCGCTTCTATGAAATTAAAACATTTCCTGTAATAATTGCTTAGCCATAAGTCCAGTAAACCCTAATAATTAAAGAGATGATGAAGGAACGGGAGGAACTTCCACTGGTGAATACTCTTTTCAACTCGAGAAGAACATGATAATTTTAAACTGAAAGCTTTCGAATCTGAAATTGTCTTAAATGGGTGGTTGTAAAAAACGTTTAAAGACAAGAGGAGGAGAAGGCTTCAAAATCTGAATCATAAATTGCCACCTCTTGTAATACAAGAGCTGGCAATTTTTGATTTGCAAAATTATATCTAGACTCATCCAATATTAAATATTTTAATAAAGTTTGTAAAAACATTATCGTCAGTTGTAAAGTGGCCCCGGTAAAATTATTCGGTCTTTTTCCAACTGAGGCGTCAATGCCACTGACAAAGGTCATTCATATTGTAGTTCACGGTCCGCCGCCCACACTAATTCGGATTATGCCTATTGTCCGCGCGTAGGCGCACTGCAGTGTGGACCTACCCTCAGTTCTATACGGGGTTTGAAAAGGGCCCGGGCGCTATTCAGTAATCAGACAATTGTTTGAGGTATTTCATCAAACATCAATTCAAAATTTCGTATTTTAGCCGCGTGTTTTGTGAGGAATTCGCGTAAATCCTGATGTCTGCAAGCGGGTACATACTATGTAGGTACATTTTACGAGTATTTATCGGGTTCCAAATTATTATGAAAATATGCGAAATGTTGAATACCTCTTTACCAGCCTACGTAGCTTTTGTCGAAAACGAAAATATTTCGAGCCGATAAATTCCAGTAATATATTTAGTTTGTGCACGAAATTATTGAATTTTGAATTACATACCTGATAAAAGCGTACCTACCTATACTTATGTATTTTTATTTTAAACCAATATGAGCCAGTACTAGAATTACTACTATCACAATTCATGTTTTCTAGTGATGTTAATTATGTACACCTTACGGTGTACCTAATTAATTAATTATTATAACAGATCATAGATTTAAAAAGAACAAGAAGAATTTCCATACATCACATTATGTAAAAATAAATTGTTGTAACTATTAGCGAAAAAATATATATTTTTTTAAATTAAAAAGCCAATAACTTAGACATAAATAAACTTACTTAAATTAACATACATAAGTTATACACATACATATATGTACCGGGCGGAAGACTACACCCCGGTAGGGGAGACCAAACGGCCGGGGACAGGGCGACAAGCAGGCAATCAGATATCACGATTGGAATGGTTTCAGTGGACTCCACGTGCCACACATCACGGAAACCTCGTGAGCCAGATCCAAATACTTTCGTTTTTTCTCCGTCTCAACTCTCAGCTCTCAAGAGGTCCTCGTCATACGGGATCGTGATGTCCATTATAAACATTATTAATATTTATTATTGTTATTTAGTATAATCTTTCGTCTTAGTTCTTTCAGCGACAAGAATTAGAAATGTCAGCAAGAGCCAAGAACATTTCTTCCAAAAATTACACAGCAATAACCGTTGTCTTTATATTGACCTATAACCCTTAGCACCCGCTAGCATCATTATAATTATCTGAGATACCAATTCGATAGCGCGATTCAAAACAGAGCAGCGCCATCTATCATCGCGCCTTGTCGCCAACAACAGCTCTACACATCTCGGCGGCGTATAACTCCATGGGATCGCACCTCACATCGATCGACCACCAAACGGGCGTCCGCTGCCTCGCGAGCTCCTGCGGTCTCCGTCCCCCGCGCAGTTGCGCGTAGATGGCGATGGAGACGATGATGACGACGCGAGGTTCATACAACAGGACCCCGACATCCCCGCGCAGGACAGCGAAATGACCGCTGACCGCGCGGGACCACCAGCCACTCAAGACCCACAGGCCACAAGCCAGGACGGCGAGGCCTTAGCCCCTTACCGGGGCTAGAAGAACGACACCGGGGGCGCACTGCGCCTCCGCGACACATCGCCCGGGTAAGGAGGCAAGCCTCGAGGCCCGTACCCCCGGAGGGACTCGCTCCCTGCGGAAAAGACAACGCTGCGATCTCGGCGTAGAGTTCTCTGTTGCCCGCTGGCGCCTAATGTACGCGGCTTCGCCCGGACAATCTCTGCTCGTAGTGACGACCTCTATGGCGCAGTGGCGGCGCGCTCGGATTCGAGTGGGAGGTTGCGGGTTCGATTCCCCCACTTTGCAATTTTATAATTTCTAAATTGGCTCAGGACTGGTCTAGTGGGAGGCTTTGGCCGTGGCTAGTTACCACCCTACCAGCAAAGACGCACCGCCAAGCGATTTAGCGTTCCGGTGCGATGCTTGTAGAAACCGTTGGGGTAAATTTACTTACCCCTTCCAGGTTAGTACGATAAAATCTTAGACTGCATCATCACTTACCATCAGGTGAGATCGCAGTCAAGTACTAACTTGTATAAATATAGAGTAAAAAAAAATACACTGATGTCTATTGATGTCAGACTGTCAACGTAATGAAAATAATTAAAAAAGTGATGAAAAACACGACTGTGCCTGCTGTTAAACGCACTAAAAAGTAAAAATTGAGCTATTTTAGTCAATAATGCATATTGACAAAGTGAACAGTGTTCTTTCTCATCGATTAAAACTGATACGTAAACTCCTTTTTTTGGGCCGTCAAGTGGAAAATTAAAACATTTTAAAACACCCACGACTTTTGCAGACTTGTAATTGAAAAAGGATTAAATAATTTTTTTGAAACTCCCCGATTAAAGAAAAGTAAGAACTAAGCACTTATCAGTATAATTACAAATCCAAGAAAATCCGCCGGAGCTGCTGTGTTCTGCCTATGACGGTGTTGTCGGTGCTGTTTACCAGTTAATGACTCATTCAATTTCTTGATACTTCTCATATACCGACAGTTTATCAATACTTACTAATTACATTAATTGATGTTGGAAACGAAAATAGCAACGACAAAATATCATTCACTCGTGAAAATCATAAAATTAAGTAATATTTGTTGTTGCGTTCTTAGACTTTCTTGAATAATTAATTATTTCGCCCCGAAGCGCTCCCACCATAGCAATTGTGTGCTTTCACACTAAAAACTTCTCCTTGATGTTATTTTGTATCGATTACGGGCTTAAATAAGGGTGCACTCGCATTCATTAGTGCCGGATTGGCTGAACGCGCCCCTTGGGGATAATTAATGAGGCCCAGATATGATTAAGCCGCCACAACGCGTGTCATCAACGCACACATACATAATGTAGGACGTCGTACTATAATGCGATTACAACCACAATTTGGCACTAATTCCGAGATGATTTATTACGTTTGTGAGATGAAGGGACATATGCAACTTTGATATGATTTTGATAACTCATTTACATAATAGGTTTATGTAGGTTGCATTAGTGCTAAGATTTACATAAACTACCTATTTCCTATAAATTTAAATAACTGGGTGACCGAGCTTTGCTCGGTTGCCAATAGATGGCAGCAGGGTTCATATTTTTTTTTGGGAAATTTGACATTTTCTAAAAGTGAATCCTAGCTAGATCGATTTATCGCCCCCAAAACCCCCTGTATACTAAATTTCATGAAAATCGTTCGAGCCGTTTCCCAGATTCAGATTATATAGAAATATATATATATACAAGAATTGCTCGTTTAAAGGTATAGGATACGAATCAAAATTTTACACTTGCAGCGGGATTCGAACCCGCGTCTCCCATCTCTCGCGGACTCTAGTCCTAATCTAGTTTGAAGCTGTTGCGTTTCACAAATAGATGACGCTAGTCCTGCCTAAGGACCTAATAATACGAATCGAAAATTTCATCGCAGGGGGATAAGGCTAGTATAGCTCAGCGGTCAGAGCAGCCAGCCGCGAGAGATGGGAGACGCGGGTTCGAATCCCGCTGCGAGTGAAAAATTTTGATTCGTATTTAAATTTATAGGAATTATTTCCTAAGTGTGTAAAACACTAATCAAAAAGATAATTAACTACCTATTTGGTTTAGAAGTTAGTATGTTCGAATGTGAATCAAAAGTCCCTGGTATGAATTCCGGTTGAAAACAAAAGTAGGCTATTGAGTTTTCCAGTCAAGTAATTTCTCGGTAAGTAATAAGAGTTATTTAACTTGAGGCAGCTTTAAAGCTTTACTGTACAGTGGTTGATACTGTATCAAATGATCTGCATTCTCTGTAAGGTCCAGGGTTGAAATGAGACCTAAAAGTTGATGTCTAAGGATTATGAGCGCAGTGCAGTGCGTCATTGGTATCAAATGAAAGCAAAATAATGGGACGCACTGCATCTGACACGGACATGCGTTTCACTTAACATCAGGTGAACATCTTGCTCGTATCGTCATTCTTTACTATAAAAAATTACAATAAGGGAATTATTAGAAATAAGTTAAATGTCGTGAAGTTTTTTAAAACACATAGAATATTAAACTAAAGATGTAGTAAAATTCAATGTAGCGGTAGACATGTTTGATGTTCATAACAGACAGTTAGCGTGGTGCGAGGGGAGGAGGGGGGAAGGGGTAGATAATAAAATTGTTCACGGCAAAGTCGCGATGTGCAGGCTTCGTAATAAAAACTGCAACCCCATAGCTTTCCTCAACAAATTGCTTGCATGTGATCTCTTGGTAGCGGTACAAGGTAGAAGATTTTAGCGAGTGGTTTAAAATACGAATAAGATAACAAAATATACCATTGTTATGTAACTGATATAATTATAGAGAACATGTTTGAATTACAATAACAATGGTAGATTTGCTGTTGGAGACCATCCAAAATATTCACGCGAGATTTCGTTAAAAACATATCACACATTTTGCACAAATAAACATCAATCACGCTGTTTAAACCAGTAGACATAAGATTACATGCCAGTACAACTTAAAGACTAGTTTAATAATTTCAGAAATTAATTAATTATGCGCTACGCTTCTACGTATTCCCATTACTGATTTTAGAAAATCCTTATCTAGCGGAGCGGCGTAATGTAGTTTGAGCTGTGCATTGATAATGATTTTGCAATCTTCATGAGACAAGATAAGTCCTTTAGATACAAATCTTGTTTGCTACGTCATTATTCAAGTATCAGTAACAGACTCCTCAACGCCATAGTAAAAAATATAATTTCAGCCAATGGACATTGGCATGTCCAGGGTACATCCCTATGGACATGGCGGACGGCGCAAAAAAATTTCGCCAGTTTATCAGTGCCAAAAATGCTTGTTTTGCCACCAACAGTAGGGCCTCGCTGTAGTTCACCCAGCAGCCACCTATAGAATTTATACAGATGGCGCTACTGTTAGCTCTTACGAAAAAGGTTAACGTACATCGTTTGGATGCACTTATCTAGAGGTTTCTTATCGGTGTTTCAGCCTTAAAAAATAGCACCGGTTTTACATAATGATTGAATTCTAATCCAGAAATTGATACCTAAGACAGGGAAAAAATGGAGATCGCTGTTGCTTGTAACTTGGCCCCAGAGCAAGTGCTCATGTAAAAGAATGTCACCGGATCGCTTCTTATCTAGGCACGGAGCCAAACCACGGCCATTATGTATATTGTCTGTGGAGATTCCTTATGATGATGTTTTTGCTCTTTGCGGCTGCTTTTTAACTTGTACTTTATGGTTCAAAAAGAATTTAGAGTGTGCTTTCAAAAGTTTATATCAGTTTGTATATTGATTTTAGCTGGAATAATTGTTTCGTCGTTTTAAATGCTTTTATGCTTCTGAGCGAAGGTCTCTTCTTAATAAGCGATTACTCCATACGCTGGCCAATTGCCGGTGAGTAGGCTTCACACACTGTTGAAAACATCATGGATTCAGTCTCATTTTTGCAGACTCTCGCTCGATGTTTTAACTAGAAGGAAATTATTTTTCAGTGTCCGAAAGTTCAGAAGTGCATGTCTGGAATTTGAACCCCCGACCTCCGATAAGGTGGTAAACGTCTGAACCACTAGGTCATAACTAGTGGCTAGTCAGAGGTTCTTGTCATGAAAGTGTTTACAATTTTTAATTTGTTATTGTTAGTATATCTTGCCTATAAAAATTACATCGTTATATAATTCCAATTTACTCTCAAATAGAGAGAATATGAAGAAGATAAGAGGATATATAGAAATTTTAGACTCTGTCAACCGACACTCAATGTTGTCTGAGGTATGAAAATTAATGAGAACCTAATGCAAACCTATGCCAACAGTTATCACACATCCAATTAATGACTTGACCCCACTTTTATTTAAACGCAATCGATTGATTGAAAAGTCAAGTATAATTTTCCTATCAGGTATAAGTAAGTGCCTAATTAGTTTACTTAAATATAACAAAGTTACAAAACATTTAATTATAGCCACTTCAAAATACTAAATAACTTAATATCATAAAGTACTTGCTATAGAATTTGTGGTATTAGGTACCTACTGAGTGTTGCAACAGTAATTTTATCGAGTGTAACTCCTATCAGAAAACAACGACATTTTTACCAGTGACATTTTCATTTACAATATTCTAGATTTTGATAGGTCTTAGAGTGTCCAATAAGAAACTTCATTGTAGGCTGAGCTGTAGGAACATGCCTACTGGCAGGCGCCTTGAGCCAACTGCTTCGGCCGTTACTAAACGGTCTTGAATACAGAAAATTTTCAGCGATATCAACAAGTGCTAGGCGTACAACCAGGCCAGTCGCCGTCGCATCCGACTTGGCACTGTGCCACGCCACGCCTAGGCCGACCATTGGTTAATAAAGTTAACCAATTGACACACGGCAGTGTGCTATTGGTTGAAATTATTACATAGCGTCAGGTGACCCGGCGGCGAATGTGGGTCAGTGGGTGTTAAATAGTAAACAGTGAGTCGGGAGATACAGCACGTACGGAGCTCGCGCCGCATCAAATGGGATTGCTATTGATTCAACATGCACACTGTCCTACGGAGACCTTTATCAGAAGGCTTTTTTCAAGGTTCTATTGACTAGATTAAGCCCGCAAATATTGACTGTGCAACAAAATATACGTAGGTATAACTATTCCTCGTTTAGTTGCAAGGCGGTTAATTAAGGTTTAAAAAAATAAGAGTAAAAGTCACTGAAACTTACAAGCCTTTAAATGAATAGTGACAGCCTATTGGTTCAGACCTTTCCTACCTCTCATTAGGGCGTCGGGAGTTCGAATCCGGGGCACTTACTTCTGACTTACTGTTCGGTACAATATTTTCAGAGTTACTTATGTGTAGTTCAGGAAACTTAAACACATCACTTACTTAGCGATGAAGTAAATCTTCGTTAGTATCTGACAGTTCACAATATTGTTCTCAAAAGCGTGCCTACCACATTGTATGTGTCCAGCGTGACAGGCTAGGGCCAAACGCTTGCCATTGTGAGGGTTGAGATGACAGATACGCATCTCAGACTACATTAAATAAAGGATACGCATTTACAGCAGACCTAAGAAGTTAAGGACACCCAAAATTTGTCATATACGTTGCAATAATTTGTCTTTCATCTTGTATTCGATAATATATTAATTAAGGTTTAGATAAGCTGCAACTACGCAAAAATTGTGGACCCCGGGTAAAATCTCTGCTCTCGTAAAAATATTGACATTTTGGATTATGACTTCCCTTGAAGACCTTCTTCTGCGCGATATTCTGAGATCTCATTTCTCGTAACACAGTTCTTCATTCATATACCTATTACTCACAAGTGTAAGTGTGGAAATTTTACATCACTTGCACAGTGTTCTTTTAATCTTTTTCATTAATTTGAATAAGAAAAATATATAGAAAGTAATATTATATTATTTAGATGTGCAAAATCAATCTAAATCGAACGATAATAACACTGCGGATATCAATAACTAAGAATGTGAACAGGCGTGAAGCTAGTTAGCGAGACTGCTCGTGCGTGAATCCGATCCGTAGATAATCCGTAGATAAAGCACTACGCACACATTGCAACTTTCATACAAAATTTAATGAATGTTAATTTTAATTTTTTTTTATGAAAAACGAATGATGATTAGAACAAGACGTTATATTTAAAAATAAGATTATTTTATAAAGTTACGTTTTAGTATTAGTACATGCCAATGGTAAAAACATAGGTAACCCTAATGAGAGTCAGTCGATATTTGGGTACTTATTTGAACCTTTAAGAGGGCACATGGCGTTGAATAGAGGCGTTTATTTCATCAATTTATTTTATTTGACGACCGAATGGCGTAGTGGTAGCGAACCTGCTGTCTGCGCCGGAGGTCGTGGGTTCGATTCCCGCTACTGGTAAATGTTTGTGTGGCGAGCATGAATGTTTTCCAGTGTCTGGGTGTTTTTCAATATAATATTGTATTTATGTATATTAATTAGTATGTATGTATATTTATCAGTCATCTAGTACCCATAACACAAGCTATCGCTTACTTTGGGGCTAGATTGCGATGTGTAAAATGTCCCGTATATATTTATTTATTTATTTATCAATCGTTTTCAGTTTAATTTCGATAGGGATGAAAAATACATTGTATTTTTCATCCCTAGTAGTCTGTCATTACTCTGTGAACGACCTTATTGCCTTCCCTCCACGCAACTTTGGGAGTGCGTAAATCAAATTTTTTTTATACGCGTTTTTTGATCTCGTCTTAATTTATTGATAATGTGTCCTAAATACAATAAAAGAAAAGATGTTATGATAAAAAGGGCTTTAAGTCCCTTAAATATCCCGAAGTTCTTTTCGGTTACGTGGCTATCATTACATAGATCGCGAAACCGCTTGAATGTACACCAGAATGACTAATTAAGAAGTTGTTGAATTCACAACATCTAACCTCAATTAATAATATAGAAATTTTTTTCACAGTGAGGAACAGAATAATGATTGGAATTGAGAACTTTTGAAAATAAATATTTGGAAATTGAATATGCCCGATCCTTAACAGCTGTTGTTTGTCGATATTCGATAGGTCTATCGAGAGACGCGATCTTATAAGTCGAAGTAATCGCTGCGAAGGCAAACGCTCTCAATCGAATAAACTTAACAAGGTATTAGACGAGAGATGCTCCAATAATAATCGGAACACGACGCTGCCAATATCAACTTATTAAAGCGCTCATGTTTAGCGTACCTACTGAATTCAATTTTATATTATCGCTTTTTCCATAACTTTAAACGTACCGATGTATTCCATTATTAAAATTATAAAGCTATAATATACCTATCTAATTCTCAACGTAGAATTATTACTAACCCAAGTTGTGTTTCTGTGACTTAGTATAACGTAATTTATCTATAGCTTTCCTGTATTATACTCTGTTAGTAGTTAAGGAAATTACTGTACATCACATTTTTGAAACAAATAAATAATAATTATTATATTATTATTAAATCTTAAAGTTTTGTTATGCCTTCACATCACAATCACTTTGATTCTCTTGGTTGAGAAACTTATTTATTTATTTATTGAATCTTTGGACTTTTAAACTTTATGAAACGTGATGGGATGGATACAACTTTGCCATTTATGCTATTTATTCTCTTATTTTTTTTTACAATTATATTATAATTTTTATTTTAGTAACTCCCAATTACTACGTTATAAATATTTCAATCCACGATGACGCGCCATCGTGGATTATGATTTAAGCGATTTTGACATGACGTGGATTGAAATGTCTAACGTTTCTCTTCACTGTCAAAGCAATGAAGAAGATCAGGGAATCGAACTAAGTTACCTCGCGACCGCAGCCAAAAATGATAACCACTTGACCATACTGGCATCATGCTATAAATAACTTACAGTTACAAATATAATAATCCGTGTAAAGGAAAAATTGGTGAAATAGAAATGACAGAAGTTTTTCCTTGGAAGTTCCCGCTGCCCGGTCCGGGACCGGTGGAGTGGAAACATCGGCACACGTGTTGATTCCCATCAGAGAAGGACGTGTCGATATTTTGTAGCAAGTAGCTCATTCGACTATAAGTTGATGACCTTCCTGACGTAGTTCGCTTAGATTCCAACCGAAAGCCCCGAGGTTTGGTTCCCGGCCTTTTTTAGTTTAGGATTTTATAATTTCTTTAAATAAATTGACTTAGGTCGTAGGTGTAGTCTAGAAAAGTTAGTTAGATTTCACCCGCGACACTAGCACCCTACTGGCAGAGACGCACCCGCCAAGCGATTTTGCATTCCAGTGCGATACTGAGTAGTATAGATATTTTAGCCCACGACGACGCACTTCAATCTGTCAAACTCCATGCGATTCGAATGAAACAAGCGATTTTGACAGAGTTGGGCGCGTCTTCGTGGATTGAAATACCTATATAACCGCTAGAGAGAACGAACTCCTTTTCAACCGACTTCAAAAAAGGAGGAGGTTCTCAATTCGACTGAATGTTTTTTTTATGTTTGTTACCTCATAACTTTTGACTGGGTGGATCGGTTTTGATGTTGTTTTTTAGAAAGATGACGCTTCTTGTTTGGTCCCATTTCAATTTAGTCCAGTTCTGATAATGGTATCCATGAGAAAACCATATAAGTCTTAAATTTTTATTGGAAAGGATGTATTCAACAGTAGTTTGATGAGAGATGAAGTCGGTTCTTTTGTTAATTAATTAACGTATATTATAAGTTAGTATGATAAAATCTTCGGCTGATGAGATCGCAGTCAAGTTGATTCCTACTTACTTGTAGAGTTAATTTTTAAACTAACTATATTTTTGCTAGGTTAGCTATTGTAACTACCGGTTTTTGCTTATATTAAACAGGACGTATGTAAAAGCAGCTTTATGGTTAGAAGTACCTAATATCTTATACACAACCGTGATACGAAATGCGATATTTTTCCGCTGCATCAGCAACATAGCTGTACGTGTACAAAATATCGCCGCTATTAGCCGAGGTGCAGTCCCATTATTCAATTTCGTATAAAAACTTTTGGCTCGGGTCCTTGCCGGATGTAGATAAGGCGAGAGAATAATGCTACTTTTAGTGAGAAAAATGCCAGCACAAGTGTTCTTTTAGGGAAAACCACATCTTACAGTAATAATATCTTATTTTTTAAATACGTAAGTATTAAAGCTTTTTTAATTAATCATATTTAAGCTGTCAATATTACTACCTATCACTAATACATAAAATTCTTGCGACACAGTGTTTGTAAGCAAACCTGTTTGTAAGTAAGTACCTTTGTGAATAAGTATGATTAACCAAAAGGCAGCAAAGGCATGGAGAGGTCAAATTATAAGACCTTGTAACTATGGCTAGTGGCTACACTGTTATATAACAAAGCGTATTGATTTTCTGTCATCCACATGAGTTTGTAATAATTATTGTAAGATCATCGATGGACGGTTTATTGCATTAGACACATAGACATACTGATAACAGTAGCGCAATGGAGGTTATTTTTTTTTTTAATTCCGTAAAGTATGTAAAACTGCGAATCAGAAACTCAATAGTATTTTTTATTCAAAATTAGCTTTTCTAACTGACGGTGTCCTGCCATCTAAACCATCATAATCACAGAAAAATGAAAACGTATAAAACCGTCATACTCTGCAGGATTTGAACACATTATACCTAAGGTGCAGAAATCCGGGAAAAGCTTCACACTAGCTAAAAGTTCGTTTCAAAAGTATGAATAGAAAAAATATAGTTACATAGGATATTTATGAGCTTTTAATTTAAAGTTTTATATTTTTCGGATATCTATAACTTGGGTAATTAGTCTGGTGGTAGCTAAGCTAGAAAGACAACAAGTACTATAGTAAATTTTGAATCGTGAATATTATTCCATCAACACCTTCCCTGAAACATTGAAAGCAAAACTCACCCATAAGAAAGTAACAGAAATCCTTCTTACAAAAGAAAATTAATTCCGCACCGTGGATATTCAAGATCATTCAGATTTCGCTTTACAACCCAACTAGAGCAATAAAATGTCCCGCAATTCCGACTGTTGCCGAGTAAAACGCCTTAAATTCATTTAATCACCATTATCTCGGCCAAAAACTAAGGGCCGCACGAATCCTGTTCGTTCCGTGTAATCCCCGTTAAAGCCACAAGCCTTAATTCCGCTTTTGTCCTGCTTGCCTGTTTTCTTTCTTATCTTACAACCAAATTTGTCTAGGTGATGCCATAAAGTAGTCTAGGTCTGACCTCCTATTACACCGTAGTGCAACATGGTAGGCTTAGAACAACGTGAACCTCTTTTTATGTCGCACTTTTGGGCACCAGTCTTCTTTCAGAATGACCATACCACGTTGGGCAACTTTAAGTGGGCGGGCTTTACCACAGATCAGAGAAGCACCTTATTTTATATTGACCTTCTCTGTTCTGTGAGCTTCCCACACCTTTGAGAAAGTTATCCTGGGTGTATTTGTATTGCAATTCGCAACCGATTGATTTCTGTTTCTATAAGAGGAATTGTGGAATTAACACATTTTTAACTGACTTCAGAAAATAATGATTTGTCAATCATGTATGTCATGAGAATATACCTTTAAAACATTTATGTTTTTTTCTTAATTTAGTGTTGAACTGGATACGGATTGTTGTAATGGGCAACCACTTGAAATATAGTTTCACACGACACGGCAACGGTTTATTTAAGCTTGCACTTTATTGCTGCTTCACGTTTGCAAAAATAAACAATACCCGAGTAAAATAATGTACTAATCGGTAACATTATATATGTATAAAACTTAAAATAAAATCTTAACTAATATATATAAACTTATTCTAGAAAAGAGGTGACACAAAAAGAAGGAATTTTAAGCGTCAAAGTATTCCTCCGAATCGGTGTCAACTGGAAAAGTGCCCAGAAGGCTGGGCATTTTTATTTTATTAATTTATTTATATTTTATTTATTATTATATATTTTATTATATATTTCATTAATTTATACCCGAGTGTTTCACACTAATTAAATTGGAAGTTTTATGAAAAATTGATATATTTTTTGAGCCGTTCGTTGTTTCGATACGGGTATTATAGGGGATTTGTTCGAGTGCTTTCGTGTTTCCATCATTTCATTCTCTAGTGGCTGTTATTTATTCATCCGTATGCAGCTTATGCCCATCATGAAAGCACTGAGTCGTTTACAAAAGCAATTACTTTAGTTACAATTTTAAAATTATTTTTCTCTTTATTCAAATATTACTTTTTACCTTCCAGAGGCGTAGAAAAATTATTTCGATTTAATGCCATTATATTTCAGCACGTAATGAAACAGAGTTTCTAATTGGTAGTAGCCGTCGACCCATCCGATTTCGAGAGTGTAGAAATAGAGAGTGCACTTGTGTTTTTGCATATATTCGTGAACTAGGTATATATCCCGCGTAGATGAAAAATCTCTGCAGAAGTTGGCCATCATGGCCGGGGAGACAGTTTTTTTTATTGTTCTGTAACTTGAGTTCTAAAAGTCCTGCAGTAGATACTTAACTCAAACTTTTAATGTGATAACAACATATTTTCCTTTCTTCATATAAGTAGAACATTATTATCATTAATATCGTAAAAATAAATGAGAAAATATATAGAGATGTAATAAGTATCAAACCTTGTCCGTAACGATTAATATTTCAAACGGCAAAAGTGCCGAATTGAATTTCATATGAATTTAAACGGTCCCCAAGCAGACTGAATAAAATATCCCAGCCTTCCCTTCCCCGTGATCCGAGGCAGTGCCTTTCTTTTAATGAGCACATAATGATGAAAAATATGGCATTACAGTCGCCCAGCGATATTAATCGGTGCAATTTTTCGACTCGCATTTATTGCGTGGAACGAGAGATAGTGGTGCTTAGTGCTTTCCACTGTTACAGTGTCTGAGAGTCGTTTGCGATGACTTATTACTTGATTTGTTACATCTCTTTTGGATTTTGGATAATAACTACCACTATTGTCCTGGGGCCGTACTACCATCTCATATAAACAGTATTATTGTTATATTGCTTTTAAATTTTCATACTGTCATTGTATGTACTTTGTTTGTTTTCTTTGTAAACCACTCAGAAAAGGATATTAACGATAATCCTAATTCACGTTTGCTTGGTTATTTCTCCGCTAGACATTTAAGAACTTATGTCAACGAAAACTTTTTGCTTATTTTATTATTATGTTGTACTCCACTATCTATTAATAATAACCTTTATCACATAACTATAATGAGAATGTATTATTACTACCCATTTCGGAACATTACCAATGTGACCCAAATTATCTTTGCTAATTTATGCCCATTACTTGCGAGGTTAATTGCTGGTACAATATTATTGTTGAACTTGGAGCTAACACAACTGGATAATGTGAAACTTCAGCGGGAATATTAATTAGCTAACAGTGAGCGTATGAGGTCTCTGATGACACTCTTATTATGATCACAACGGGAAAGTATTTCGTGATACTCTTATTACGATCACAACGGGAAAGTATTATGTGTTACTCTTATAGTGACCACAACGGGAAAGTATTGCATGATACTCTTATTATCATAACGGGAAAGTATTGAGTGATACTCTTATTACGATCACAACGGGAAAGTATTTCGTGACACTCTTATTATGATCACAACGGGAAAGTATTTCGTGATACTCTTATTACGATCACAACGGGAAAGTATTATGTGTTACTGTTATAGTGACCACAACGGGAAAGTATTGCATGATACTCTTATTATGATCATAACGAGAAAGTATTGAGTGATACTCTTATTACGATCACAACGGGAAAGTATTTCGTGATGCTCTTAATATGATTATAACGGGAAAGTATTGAGTGATACTCTTATAAAGATCACAACAGGAAAGTATTTCGTGGTACTTTTATTATGTTCACAACGGGAAAGTATTTCGTGATACTCTTATTACGATCACAACGAGAAAGTATTTTAACAGTTTTTTACTCACAGCGAAAGGTATAGGATACGTGAGGAAATCAGCATGCTGAGAATGCCACCATGTATGTCTCATTATGACTCAGAGGTAGCCTGTTCTAAGAAAGTTTTCAGGCTTGACTTTTACCGACCTCTGCAACAATTACAGTCCAACAATTTACGTGAACTCATCACATTATTCTATCTATTGGTGAAAATCGCAGGAAAATCCGTTCAGTACTTTTTGAGACGAAAGCACCGCAGGACTTTGTGCAGTCAAACTCACTTATTCAGGTACAACTGTATATGTAGTGATAAAATCTTACAAATTCCACACTGGTCATATACCGTAGGAGAATCGAATCTAGGATCTTCCGCTTAATTCAAGCGATACTTTTGCACTAAGGAAACCGTAAAAAACCTGTAATTTTTTGACATGTTTATTTTGAGTTTCACAAAGTGAGCAATTTGCCGCCTTAGGCAACACACCAGGACTTTATCAGCGGAAAAGGTAGGTAGGTGAGGTGGTAAATATTAATATAAATTGTGGAGACCAACCGGCTTCGGAGTACATTTATCAGTGAAGCCCAGACGCCCGTGGATACTGAGCGACACCTTTTTAGTCGCCCAACATTTATTACCGGGAGTCGTAGATGTAAACGAACTTAAGACTACTGGATGCGACATTGCGTAGACTGTGAATTAATCTATCTTAAATTCGAATTTGAAAGTTACACAAAATGATTTTGAAAAGACCTTTAACGGCGATTAATCCATATTTTTCTCAGCAAACCTTTTGATTTAATTTGATACCCATATTGCAGTGCGTTAAGAATAGCTAGTTCGCCATCTTGTGTGTTCCGCCATATTGGATTTAGAATGATGACACATAGCTAAACATGTATTGCCTTTGCCATTCAAACTAAAGGTGTATTATAATTTCAGCGCAATCGATTGAATATATCTGCTTCGAAATTGAGTTGCAAGATTCTAGCAGAACAAACATATCGCAAGTTAAGAATTTTTTTTAATTATTGCTCAATTCTTACGCGACATTACATTCTTATGTTACATTCGTTGTTGTAGCTTGGATCTTATCCTCAAAACTGTTAATAATACAGGACATTAAACTATCTGGGCCTAAATATAGAGTATTATTATGTTCTATGAGTATTAGTTATCTAGAGTTCTCTTTTCCCATATAATTCAATTTTCTTTGATTATTTTAATTTATGAACCAGATTGTAAATGAAGGACCCCACACGGGGAAGCTCTGCATTTCAGGTGGGTCGAAAATACAAGCAAAGCTTAATCGTGCAAGCTAGAGATCACTTCAAAAGCTCTATGTCTAGCAGTGGACATTCTGGTCCTAGCGACAAAACAAGGGCAGAAAATCAGCAACCTAAAAGCTTATCCAGCTCAGCTTTAAATCTATGCCGAGCGTCCTCAGACTCGAATAATTTATCTTGGGAGCAATCAAGACGGTAATTTTCGTGAAGAGTGCGCTGAAACTATTTGAGCTGGGCCCTAAGTTTCATTGTTTCGTAGGAATATATTTTTTATTTATATTCTTTATTCGCCATTGTTTCTTTGTTACGGGGAAGTCACGTAAGTTTTCGCTTGTTAAAAATTGCTGTGCTCGTAACGCTAGTTTTGTTGTTAGGTTACAAAAGCTTTTTTATATTTACTAATAGTTTTGCATACAAGAAAATAGTAACGGCATCGTCTAAATTCCATTGAACTACTTACCATAGAGTAACTATAGAGCCAACTACGTAGTAGCCTTACTACTGGGGTCAAAACAGTTTTGACAGCAACAAACTGGCGACATGTTGTCGCGCGGTTTGCTGGTTCCTGTGTAATTCTGTTCATATTATACGACTGCTTTTGCGGCAGATATTTTCTGGAGTAGAGACCGCGTACCGGTAAACACAGTACAATCTCCTGCCCGCTGGACTGACGTCTACAGTTTGATTACAATAATTAAGATACCAAGATAAGTATGCATATGGCGTGTCTCTTAATGAGAATGGTTTGGTCATGTAGCCCAATACGCTGGCTAATTACATGATCTCGTGAAAGAACCGTCAAATCGGTTCAGCGAAGAGTAGACCATTCAAAAACTTGTTTGGCAGCTTATAAATGCCCACTGCCGGACATAGGCCTTTCCGGGGGCGGCCCACCATACAAAGTCCTCCGCCTTCCCCACCCCTTTTTCAGATTGTCGGTCCAGCACGCAGGGAACTGGTAACTAGTAACTAATATTGGAAAACATAATCGCAATGGAACGATGAATCATTTGACGGTGCGTCTTTGACGGTAGAGTGGTAACCAATCACGGCCAAAGCCCACCAGACCAGACTAATTTTGCAATATTTTATAGTGAAATTTAAAAATTCTAAACTGACTAGAGCTGTGAATCGAACCCACGGCCTACCGCAACCGACCGCTCTACAAACTGAACCAGGGAGGTCGGTTGTATAGTTTATGTTGCAACAATTTAACAATCTGATACATTGTACGCAGCAGGGTATCGTAGACGGTCCACCGTCCAAAACTGGAGCAAATTGTAATGCAAATAACATGCATGTATAGTGGGATTCCGCCTCGGAGCCTGCAAATTGCTTTGCTTGATCTAAATATTGACTCCTCACTCCCCAGAGGTGAAAGGGGTCCGCATCTAATCATAAACGCAATTTCTCTGTTTAACTAGCAAGTATAGGTAGTATGTTTCAGATAATACAGGACCTATTCTGACGACCCCCTTGCCGCAGTTGTTCAAAGATTCAAATTCAAAGTGGAGATCGCGGATTCGAGCCCAACTACAGGCGACTAAAAAAAATCTCAATTGGCTCAGGTCAGGCTTGAAGCAAGGCTTCTACCGCGACTAGTTTCCACCCTAAAGACGCATCAAAATGAAAATCTTTATTTTTCTATTGAATTCATACTAAATAAGATAAAATGCACCTTTCACAATGATTAAGATATTATTTAAATCTATGGCAGTTCCTTCAGTTTGTCCGCGATTATTTCTATTTATAAACCCCTCAAGATAATCTTGGATCTATTTTAATTCTAATTCCTGAAATTTCCATTGAAATCTGGTTCGAGATAAACCTTAAAGACAGAGAATGAAAATTAGAGTCCTTACGTCATTACTTCAAAACGCTTTTCAAAGAGATACCTGGGTAGCAACTATCTCTGCTTATACTGACTTAGTATGAACAGCTCATTTCGGATCCTCGTCTTATTAGAAAAAAGTCTAGTTTATTCTATCGGAAAAGGATTTTAATAAGACAATTATAAAAAATTTCATACTCAGTTTTATTCAAATAATAAACTAGGCATAACAAAATTGACTCAATAACAAATTAAAAACCTACGTCAAATTATTAAAAAAAAAATTAAAGATTTTTAAATATATTTTTCAAACTTGAACTAGGTTTTATTTTTCAAATTTTCAAACACATATGAGCAAAGGTTTTCAAATTAATTTTTAAAAATGATGTTTTCACCACTAAATTACTTACAATTTATTTTGTTACATTCAAAACATTTAATGAGTATTACAATAGTATATAAATGAGATCAATTATTTAGTAGAGTTTCATTACCGTGCCGTCTTAAAAATACCTATTGTGAGGAATTTTAATTCAATTGCGGCGCTCAAGCAATTCATCTTTACGCCGGAGTTACATTTAAATATCGCAGCCAGCGTCTTTGAAGAAAAGTTTACAAATGAAGTGCGTTTTAATAAATATTCACTGGCGTTTCTTTTAGACTTGTAATTTTAGACTTAAGAATGTTATTGTGATTCTAATTAATAACAGCGCAATAATTAAATCTTATGCTAAATTCATACTTTTATCATATTTTTATCATCTTGCAGTGGAATTAATACAAATTCGATTCGGTTTTATTATACAATCTGCATCAGAGAAATAACCGTGGAACATTATTAAATCGCTAACAAGGTAAAGCGGCGATATGGTTGAAATAAGAAGTGTTGAGTGCACAGCAATTATTTTAATTATTATAATAAAACCTAAGCGAAGTAACATTTTAATTTGGATAAAAATAGCACTTTCCAAACGTGTCAAAGAAATTAATCACAGGCACGGTTTTTAAATTTTTTATAAATCTAATAACACTGCTATTATGCAACACTACTATATAACACAATTGATCCATAACAAAACACCAATAAAACATTTTTCATTCTATCAATAATTATCAAAGATATCACTAAACATCAAAATTTGAAATATAGCCCTATAGTCAAAAAACTCGTACCAATTGACATTATTCTCCAAATTTTCTCATTCTTTATGATTTGTGTGTAGAGTAAGGCAAAATAATGCTGTGTTTCGTTGATAATTATGATTGTCTTCTACAGTGTGACAAGTGCTTCAATTCTTTTAAAGCTACACAGATTTCAACTCATCTTGACGCAGGACGTAATAGGTATTTGCGAGATTAACGAGTATAATAGTTTTACACACACACACGCGTTTTTATGGCACTAATTGCTGCGTCTTTTAGTTGAATGGTTTAGTTAACTGACACATTATTTGTATTACTCAGATGAGAATCTCAGATGTCTTCTCCTACGAGTAAAAAGGGATAGCATAATTAAATAAATGGGGATTAAATACTTGGTAAAACTTGGTCCATTTAATATGTATCTCGCAACAGGCTTGCGACAGACAAAAATCTCGCGATTGTTGCTGTCAAACGGCACTTTGGTAAAATTATTTCTAATAAAAAGTTTGACAGCAACGATCGCGTGTTTTACGGCTGTCACATACCTATTGCGGGATACGTAATAAGGGGGCTGATCAAAAGCTGTCATTTTTCATTAGTCATCGCACCGCGCGCAAAGATGAGTTGAGGATAAAGTGGATACAATCTAATTCAGCACACAAGACTCGTAGGTGGGTATCATGTACTTGATGTTGATGAACGCGTCTGGCCCACCGTACCGCTCAAGGATTTGCAACGTGTCCTCTATCAAGTCGGCGACATTCTCACCACGGGTGGTCGTGTTGTCGATACCAGAGCCCAAGTTGCCTGGAAAATTGGATCGAATTAAATAATCTTGCCTACAATCAGGTCTCTTGTTTGCAAATTGAGGAACAAATACATCCGTATTAGCTTCGTTATTGAGTAATCACTTGAAAGGAAATTCGTGGTAAAAATAAGAAGAGTAAATAAGTCTTAACTTCAATAAATCAGATCAGGTCGCACAACAAACATTAATAAAAACATCACTGTTTAATGTTAGGTTACATCCGAGTTGTCTACTAATACCTAACCATTATTAAAATTAAAACCGGAATTCAATAAGCTTCAACCTCCATTTAGCCAAACATGCGCTTTTCAAAAAGGAGAGACGTAAAAATGTTTAAACCTAAGACATGGCAAATCGCTTGAAGAACTGTGGTCCAAAAATTACAAATTAAACATATAACGAAATCACTTGTTATATTATACTAACTTTATATAAATATAAAGTTAGTATAATATAACATAACGAGTGCTTTTTGCGTAAATGAATCTCTTTAACATGAGAGTAATAATTAACTGAGCAAAGAATATTCAAAAAAGTTTTTAATAAAGACCACACTAATTAACTTACACGGAGAGTCTCACTTTGTTCCTATCCTATGTTGCATAAATTAGTAGAATGAGATGCTTCTTACACATGGACGTAGGTACAGAAAGAAACGGAAACTATAACCCTCTTATTACAGACTAACTTTTTTCAAAAAATGGTGGCACATTTGAATGCAATTTAGGGCTTCATATACTAATACAATATTATGGTATATTTTAAAATGTTTTGAGAAAAATGCCTCTAGTAGTTGGGGCTAGTATCCCAGTTCCTTCGGTGATTCTACATTGAGGTACTTCAAATAACTTTAGCTTGATAGAACAAGTTGGGCGTAACGGCAACGAAAATGCCACAAGACCACAACTATTTGAAACACACGGAGTTGAAGGTGTGAAATTATTACAGCATACAGACGATTATACTACTCACATAAGCACTATAACCTAAAAAAATATTGCGAATTATTGTGGCGGAAAAGCCGTTTCTACTATTTCGAGCTTTTGTAATCAAAGAAGAAACTAAGAACACAAATGTTATTTCTGTGAAATGTAGTTCAGTGATAGGCAAAGAAGTCCTTCTTTGAGATGTGACCAAGAAGAAAAGAGAACACATGTTATTAACTATTATTGTGAAATGCAGAACATTAGAATACATTAGATATTAGTAAGTAGTCCGTGGAACTCTATTCAATACCACAGGCACAGAACACTAAATAGTACAAGTACAGAAGGCTTACTCCGCACGATGATTTAAAAAAATAGTGACTCTAGCGCCGACACAAAAAGTGCAATTCAGTTCGCAATAGCGCCTGGCCCCGCCCTCAAAAACGACACGCAACAAACGCAATGTTGTGGTCTCTTTCTATCGCCTAACTTTATCTCTTACCTAGGGCTGCCGTAGTCAGACGGCGCGTAAAATAGAAAGTACAGAACTAGCGCGTGCAACTCGGCCCGCGAGCGGCAACCATCTGAAATATTGAGGTCCGGACCCCTACTAGTAGCCGGGACGGTCACGTGATAAGTGAGATTGGCCTGCCACAGGATACATAATATTTCCCGGTACACAGTTGCCGTATTCGACCAAACATCTCCAGCGTGTCACTGAAGTGATAAAGCTCCAAAAATAACCAATTAAATTTTAACGACGCAGAGAAGCAACACCCGAGCTCTGGCGTCGCAAGCCGACAATGTAAAGGTAACACCCTGTTTGGAGCGCGCAGAATTCTCGTAACAATGCGGTCGGGTGTCGGGCCCGCGGTGACGGCGTGACGCGACCGAATTTCGCAACGTTGTCCTGACGACGCGAGTAATTAATCTACTCGAACACGCCGACGACGAGTCCATTAGACTGGAAACAGTATCGGACGATAATTCGACGCTTGTAGTTAATGCGTGTTTTATGACGTGAATTATGACTCCTAAAGGTCATATTATTGGCAGCGATTCTGTCTAAGATAGTAGCGCGTCTAAAGATTGTACCTTCGCTTACACAACGATAGCTGTGGAACAGGATGAAACCAAAGACACTAAAATCTAACCCCTACATTTTTAGATTGTCGTTAGAGTACCAAAAGTAATTGTAGGAATATAATAAATTTTTCATAAGATTGTGTTTAAAAGTGCTCATTTTCGACTATGTGCGGGGATTAACCAAAAGCGTGAGCGGGTAAAATAACTCTATCGAATTCTTAGCATTATTGGATCTTGTACTAGGCCTCCAGAATCAGGAACATTAGACGACCGAATGGTAGCAAACCTGCCGTCTGCGTCAGAGGTCGTGGGTTCGAATCCTACCACTAGTTGTGTGATGAGCATGAATGTTTTCCAGTGTCTGGTTGTTTTTCAATATAACATATTTATGAATATTAATATGTATGAATATTTATCAGTTTCTTAGTACTCATAACATAAGCTATCGCTTATTTTGGGGCTACATAGCAATGTGTGAATTGTCCTTATATAATATATACCTATATATTTATTTATTTGGCTGTCATTACTTTTAATAACTGTCTGTGAACGTATAACTCACGGTTTCTGCCTTTGAATAGGTTTAGCATAGGAAGTATCTGCCGGTAGTACGGGACCAGAGCCTCGCCGACTTTGTCGCTGCCTGTCACAATCATCTGTATACATTTGAGTGCGTGGCACAGAACTGCTGGGCGCTTCGTAGCGAAGGCATCTGCAAAAAATACAATCTTGAAAAACCTTTAAATTTTTTTTTAATACATTTGCTCAAAAAGTTGACATTTCCATGTGTGTTTAGCGTGCGCAAAGTTAATCTTTTACGCACTAGTGCTTTTTTGTTTTCCTCCTGCGCGGCACCGGAGCGGGCGCACCAGGACGCGCACGAACACTAGCACTGCGCACAAACACGCAGCAGGCAAACTCGTAAAACCAATATTTTTTTCGCAAATGTATTAAAAAACGTCGTTCAATGCACGTGCGGAATTGTCATTTCTACTCGTCACTATAGTTGACCCGCGCCTTCGGTTTGGGTCAACAATCCGGGACTCGTAAAGAAATGACTAACTTTCCGCACTTATATCGAAATGTACTATTTTATTTTTGTTACAAAACTGATTACAATCTAATAGTAGTAAGTTACAGGGCCTATGACTAATTTGAATATCGTGACTCCAATCTACTCGATGTAACCACAAAGCATGTTGAACGCACAAATTGAATTATAAAGTTAAAAAAATCCTACGCTTTTCATTTAACGATACTACTGGCACGCATGAAGCACTTAATCGAATAATCAAACGCAAAAAATGCCTTATATCATTTTGGGAAAGATCTGATACTCTTACACTGCTAGACCGATAATAACCACAAACAAAAACATAAGTGAGAAAAAAATATCATCTAAAATTGTGAAATCTGTACCTATAATGCTTATTAAATTACGACCTTAAAAGCATGTCTGTTTAACAAAAGCAAAATGCAATTCGAGTATAATGAAAATCGAAACCTTTCAGGCTAGATATCACTTTACTCGTTCAGTACAGGGATTCTCAGGAATTCTACTATTTTCCGATTCTTGTTCGACGTTATTTCACCTGAATGGAGGCTATCGTATTGCATGATAGCATTGTTTATCTCATAAAATTGCTCGCACATAAATAGGTTTATAACTCTCATAGTCTCGATGATTAGTCTGGATGGTGATCTTTCGAATTTCAGTAAGAGTTAAAAGTGCTAGTACATTTTCATGAACCGTTATTCTACAATAAACGGATTCTCTTACTATTCTATTCTAAATTTAGATTTTTGCAGGTTTTCGTAGATGTCCTTCGTGATTTTCGTCACCCAAAAATCCATTTTATTTTGCCTAGCCCCCTGTGCAATACAGCCCAAAAAGTAACTTTGCTTCAACAATAACTATTGATGAAAATAGTAGTAGTTCCTTAATGAATATAGGACTCATCAAATTTTAACTATGTGAAAAAAATGACATAAAACTTACTTTTGATAGGTATAATAAGTTGCGGTACAACTGGTAGAATCTTATAGGACCCTTTGGTGACGAGATCATGGATTCCTCGCTCCACTATGAAGCTGAACGGATAAGTCCCTTCTGCGAGACCATCGAAGAACATGGGTAGGTAGTGGTGAAAATCCAACTTCTCTATGGGCACCTGCAATTAACTAAACTTGATTAGTTGAAGAAGTATCCCATGAAAAATTAATGATTTGCTTGGAAAGGCAATAATACTATGTGTTTTTGAATTCCGAAATAATACAGTTTATACGTTAGAGTTATCTCATTTACTGTCCCTGAGAGTCATCTTTGAAACCGAGTCCCTAATAATTTTTAGTTAACTACTACTATAGTTGTTATCAAAATAATTTGACACAGCCCTAAAATTGATGGCGTGGGCGGCGCGTGACTTCATTGAGAAGCGCAGGTACTTCTTGTGTCTAGGTTATCAATATTATGGTTGTCAAAAATAGACTCATAAAATGTTTTGAATTAGTTTGTATGAAAAAATAAAATTACTTATTTTCATTTACTTTAATAAATGGGCGATCCCTCACCAATTTCTATTATATTGAAGGACAATATTAATGTTTTTGCCTCTACAGTGCGCTTCAAACTAAAACACAGCAATTCATTACCGTTGGGGTAGAACAATAATTGACATTGGTGTAGCACCTACCCAGATGGGCTCCACAAGATGAGTCTTATCACTATAGTAGTGTTATTATCTCGCTGCAGACTCGGTCATAAATCATTCGAGTGTTTCGCTTTTGTTGTTCTTTGTCGAGTTGTGCATTACTGCAGAACAACAAAAGCGAAACACTCGAATGGTTTATGACCGAGTCTGCAGCGAGATAATGACACTACTATAGTTAAACACCAGTTAACGGCTCGTTTTGAAAAGAAGTGCTAAGGTATCCCAGCAACAGTGTTACCTTCCAGGAGAGCTGTTTCCCGCTGGTAGTGAATTCTATGGTGACTGGAAACTCGCCCCGTTGGTAACATCTCCTAAACATCGTCGGCTTCGGAGGTAAGGGGTCGTACACACCGCACTTCGGTGGTGGTATTACCTTCGTATTCTTTTGCATCGCCTGCAGATAAAACCAAAATATGATAAAAGGAAAAAAACCAGTCAAGTGCGATTAGGACTCGTGCATTAAATACCACTTAAACTTCTACGACCTTTTCCCACTTTCTGTGGGGTTGGCTCAACACGTCTTCTTTTTAATTTGCTCCTATCAGATGTCAACGTGCAATCCACTCCTTTTAAACGCAAATCCTCTTTCACGCAATCCATCTATCGTTCCTTTGATCTTTTCCACTTCTTCTTTCCTGAACCATACATAAGTTTGTGTTTTCATTATTTCTTCTTTTTTATATTTCTATTCTGTGTTGTGCAATAAAGTGTTTATCTATCTATAATTTGAATATACCTCCTGCCCGCTGGACCGATGACCTAAAGAAAGTCGCTGGTAGCGGGTGGATGAGGAAGGCGGAGGACCGTGTGTGGTGGCGCGCTCTCGGAAAGGCCTATGTCCAGCAGTGGATATCTATAGGCTGATTAGTAATTTGAATATATAGCGGCCATAAATCTACAACCTACCTATTCTATGGATATAACTACTTCAAAATAACCTGCTTTTTGTGTACTTTGTTTTTCATGATTCTAATTTCTAAGGCAATGGAAAGTTCCATGTAGTTACGGTTTTGTAAAGTAAGGCTTTAATAAATAATTGGCCATTACTGGACTGGAGGTTTATGTTTTTACAGAACGAGTAAAACGAACTCTATCTCTAGATATATTTTTAGGTAACGGCAATTATAATTCTACAAAACAAAGTTCGTATTGTTTCAACTCTAAATGATCTTACCTGTATAGTAAATGCTGGAACTGCTCGCAACTTTTTCGTTTTACTTCCATATGGGTAGTTTGGACTTGGCTTCTTTAATGAATTACGGAAATCCTTTCCGCATATGTCCGGAGCACAGGGTGGCAACAACACCATGCTTAGAACTGATGGCTCTGATGGTATAAGCAATAGACAAGAAACAATCTAGAATATTACTATTTTCATTTAATTACTTTCCTAATCATCTACTTTTGAAGCCGTGACATCCAAGTTCTTGAGGCGGCTTTTTAGAAGTGTTTAATTCACAGGCGAGTTTTGTCAAAAGAAAATATAGTAAGAAGTCTGTTAAGCGAATATTCTCAAAAGTGTGCGAAGCCTGATAACTCAAGCCACATGTCGAATTTTTATTTTGTGATAATAATGTTGGCTACTTGAGCAGATCTACTGCTAGGTGAACAGCCAATATCAAGACAGATATCGAAATTCGCTGGATACAAGCGTCGTCTCCTAGGACGCCTATCAGCTGTGACTGCCAAATTGTATTGTTTTTCAGACGTAAACACAAGAAGAAATATCCAAGAGGCACTAAAACCACCTAAAGACCTTAGATAATCACCTAAACTCACTAGATCAAACCGTAGACTAATTTAGCTTATAATCTTGTAACCCAAAGTAGGCACTGAAATGTTTCACTACTCCTGAAGACTTTCTCGATAGTTCGTCAAAGCGATAATGTAAGACCGTTCAAAAAAACATTGTAATAAACAGTAACACGAGTAAACGTAATAAATAATCGGATAAACGTATAATATCGATCTAAAATGTTGACACGGGTAATAAAATAAGAAAGTAAATTTGCTCGGCCGATCCCCGGTTTTGATTGTTTGATTGTTTATTTTGCAACGCGATCGTTGCTAGGCGACCGGTCGCTATCGATTGAGCGATGCCAGCGACGCGCGCCCTGAGGCTTCACAGCAAGCTTCACAGGGTTAGGACGGGGACAGACTAAGGTCTATACAACATAGACTACTCTGTGACACAAGTTCACTGAGCAAAAATCTATGTGTTTTAGTGTTCTCTTTTTTCAACAACATGGGTTAAACGAGTTTCTTATTCTTCTCGTTGCAAACCTGCCTTTCGAACCTGGCGGTAGAGTTTTGACTTTTCATAAGAGCTGTGAAATATTATTTAGGCCTATGTGAAAAATAAAGATGTAAATTTAAATTTTCAAATGTTCAGAGGCGTTACGTATTTATTTTGTATTAATAATATATTTCATCAGATCACTAAAATGTCTGATTTTTTTACCTTTGAAATCTTAATTTTATTCGGTACTAGATGCTGACAAGCTACTCTTCAGTTTGTAGTTGACAGAAAATTCATCACCCCGATTGGCTGTATTCGTTGATCACATTTTTTAAACCAATCAGGTAGCAGGAAACGCTGCCAACCATTCAACCAACAAGTTACACAGAAAATGCAGAAATTGAAAACAATTACAGTACGACATTCTTCCCTTTTAATAACACTACACTAAACAAACGACTCGGGAGTTCAAATTTACCATCCAATAGTTGAATACCATGAGCGTATAAAGAAAATTTATGCGCTATAAAATCATAAAAATGTCACGTGAATTCGCAACCTTATGTTCGGACGCCGCGAAATAAAATTATATCAGAGATGGGGAATTTTATTACATTTTAATATAAGGTATCTCACAATATCGCCGGTGGATGGGAAAACTGCCACGAATTTTGATGGCTTCAGCTCCAAAAGAAAAATTTCTTTGATAAGTTCCCGAAGAGATCGAAAAATTTTATGGACTCTGTATAAATTGAAGATAGAATTTTTATTACTTATCGAACTTTTAATGTCATTACAAAATGTTATTGGATTAGTTTTAATTGAGGTTTATTGTTTGGAAAAAAATGACGAGATGAGCAAGTTGTTACGTAATAATAAATAAAAAATAATTAATAAATAAAAACTACCCGCTCTTGTCAGATGTACCTAATGTACATCAGTAGAATTCAATATGCAATGCAATAGGTTGCGCTGCAATGATCACTCTGAAATACGATCTTTTCCAATAATTGCTGTAATTGCTCTGCAAACTTCAACTTTAAGTTGAAAAACAGATACACGGTAGAATAATTAAATTAGAAAAAAGTCCTACAACTTAATAACCATGAAAGTTTGATAAGGAGTGTTTTAGGTGTTTTAAAAATTGACCTTTTCGAAAATAATTAAGAAAACTAAAAAAAAATACTTGTGTAAAGTTAATTCCTATTACTATGACAATAGTATCATCAGATTGACATGAACTTCTTTTACATCATTATTGAGTATATGTATTTTTTTCTTTGCTCTGTTCCCAACTTTAGTATTTGTATCCAACTTTTGTCTGTTCCTTTCTGAATTTCATCGTGCTTTGTTGATGCGTTTGCTTTTTCCAATGTTCACAAAAAAAAATGTTTTCGTTTTACAAATGTTCAAAAGCAGCCCTTCAAAATAACTTGTTACGTTGATAAAGTGCTTTAATATTTTATGCACACTCTCTAACGCGCCCTAACCATCAAAATATGCAATTCACTACATGAGGATTCGATATTTAAAATTTAATAACAGTATCAGCTGCGTTCAGTATTATGAACATTTTTATAGCGTAATCGCGTTCAAGTTTCACATAGAGAATCGGTTTATACCGCTCGTTACGGTACTTTTACTTGTACGGTATTTGCCTATAAAAGTATGACTTGATATTGATATTAAGAGTGATACAATCTCATACTTTCTGTGCTACTATCAAATTGAAACTTTATGAGTGTTGTAGAGGCGTCTTGTATTCGTCTTCTGAAGAAGAATTGTTCGATTTAATTCCAAATGCTCTGAATATTTTGTAACTAAATAATTTCACTGTTACCAGTTATGTGGCTGTCCTTACTCTAACCACCACAGGTCAAAAAGGATTTAGTAAATGTATTATTATTGTTATAGCGACAACGGAAATACATCATCTGTAAATATTTCAACTGTTTGATACGGTTCAAAAGATACAGCCTGGGACAGATAGGCAGAGTCTTAGTAATAGGGTTCCGTTTTTAACCTCTAGGTACGAAACGAGTTACTTTTGAGAGCTTCCGTTGCGTGCGCTGCGAAAACGGTTGAAGTTATGCAAAAATCGTAACGTACAGTACACGGCAAACTTCTTGGGTTATGACCTTGATTGCGCACAAGCGAATTTTAGATCCTTTTGGTGGTAAGTGCGGGGCGCATCGGCGGAGAGTCGCGTGCGGTAACTTACCTCCACTACGTCATTTCATGCTCAAGAAGTTTTCCGGCACCTGTAACAATATTGATTCTGTTTAAAAAAAGACGTGTTGCACTCGGAGACTGACACGGTAAAGCTATTGCATAGCTGTTTTTATCAACTTATGCAATTATTATTATACAACCAATGCCACCTAGAGACGAGTTGCTGAACTAAAGAGCCAAGCGTGATATTTCAAAATGTCCGCGCCCTTGCGAGAAGCTTGTTCGCCCGCGCGGACAACGGACCCTACGAACACCTCCACGGTATCGCACCGCTAGCAGAACGACCACCAACGGGGCATCCACTACCTCGCGAGCTCCTGCGGTCCCCGTCCGCTGCGCGCATCCGCGCGGCCGTCGGCGGTGACGAGGACGACGACGCGGGGTTTACACAATCGGACCCCATCATCCCCGCGCAGGGCGGCGACACGATCGCTGACCGCGCGGGACAACCAGCTCTTCCACACCAACAGGCCTCAAGCCAGGAAGGCGAAGCCTTAGCCCATTACCGGGGCTAAAAGAACAATACCGGGGGATCAAGGGTCCCCTGCGACACAACGCCCGGGTAAGAAGGCATGCCTCGAGGCCCGTACCCCCGTGGGGACTCGTTCCCTACGGAGAAGACCACACGTCGTTTATTTCAAAAAGTCATTAAAAGTTCTGCTATTCATCGATAGATGGCAAAACTAAAAAGTATCACCGCTGTGCCGGTCGGAGTGGGGGGTGTTAGGTTATTTTCGTTACGGAATTTCTGGATTCGGTCTCCACGCTATAGAAGCTATGCTATAATGCTATATGCTATAATAGGTTAAAAGTCTGCAAGTGCATTATAGTACATTAAGAGAATTCATATAATAAATCGAACCCACAAGATTGACAGAGAAGTATTACCTTTATGAAACTTAAGTTTCCTTCGACTTTTGCAACAGAACGATTCCAAACAAGGGGAAAGAAAAGAAGCTCTTTAAAAATACAGGTAGGTATAAAGTTCCGCGAAGGCAATTGAAAACAAGAATGGAGGCGTAACAGGAAAATATGGAAGTCGCTAAACATCGCTGCCAAGAGAATTGTACAGGTTTCTTGTCGGTTCATATTTTATTGAGTAAGTAGTCTTAGGTGCTTTTATAAAAACGTGTTCTTATAGCAGTATTTTTATAAGTACTTTCAGAATCCATCTAATTCATATTTACTCGTACCTATCTATCACACTATCTTATAGATGAAGCGAGAACAAAATGCATGTTTTGTATCCTTGAAGCAACTAAATTATTGCTCATTAAATCCAGCTAGAATAATATCAATAAAAAGAAAAGTAAACTGAAAAAAATATATTTAAAATAAGTAGGTAAATCAAAACAGTATTTAAATTATTATACTTTCTCGTCCCAATATTAATTTATATCGGGCTATTTACGAGTATTACTCTTCCAATGATAAATTGTCAGAAACGTATGGGTTCCAGGAAGAGATTTCGAGGTACATTCAATTTGTTGTAAAGTCGTTTTAATGAAATATAAGCGACCGACTGAACGATTACATTGAATTTATGTCCAAGAGATATGTTGCTTTGGTATTTTGTAATCTGTGTTGTACTCGTATCTAACGCTTTTATTTAGTACGTTTTTGATCGTTAGGTATCTCATCGTACTGTATAATATCTCATGAACATAATATAAAAGGAATACGTAACTGAATGACTGACCGGCTGATATTATATTTTATTTATGTTGATATTCTCATATTATCATTATTGATTTTTTTTTAATATTTTCATGTAATCATATTTTCATGTAATGTAAACTGGGTTCATTGCCTTTCAATAAAGAACATCAATTATATCAACGCATAGTTGAAACTTTTGGACGGATGATCGAACTCCTATTTTCCATACAAAAGCCATATGCAGACATACGCTTAGAATTTTTTGATAATTCTAACCCGAACTTGCGCCAAAAAGTGATCTAGATAATGACATTTTGAAACCAGACTCAACGTCTATCTTTGGGAATTTAACTGTTTCATCGTTTCAGTCTCCACTATTGGCCTCCTGAAATGACCACCAAACAACTCAAACTTGTGCCGCCTGAAGCCAGCGACTCCCCGCGACTCTCGTTATATTGTCCGTCTACCCAAGATTTGCCACCATGCGCTTTCCGGTGACATTCCAGTACACTTTACTCTCTTACTAACTACTCTAGTAGATAGTTACTCTTAACTAACTAACACTTAACTCGGAGTTAATCACGCTTTCCCAGGTTAACGCAAGAAGTTTCTTCTTCTTTTGCCTCTTTTTGTTCTTTTGTCCTCGCTGGATCACTCCAGTCAGCTAAGCTCACTCCAGAATCAGTGGAGGCCTCCCAGGACACTCAAAATATCTTATACAGTGTATCTCAGTAGCTCAAGTAAGTAAGTATTTCATCCTCTTCCTTGCAGGCTCTGCACAGAGGACTGTCCGTGATTCCTAGGGACACAAGAGGTTTATCCACCGCAGTCGTTACGTCACCAAGATTAAGATAATTTCTACATGAGTTCAAGAAGTTTGACGGGGGCGCGGTGGGCAGGAAAGAGAGAATCTAGCCATAAAATCTCTTCTGTATGCGTTACCATAGCCTGCCTCTTATAGTCTGCTTTAAGCCTTACTCCTCAGGTAGCCAATTACATGAGAAACCTTAATGATATTTTCTTTGACGAAATTTGTTTATTTTCCTCAGACCCCGTGTTGTGAGACCCCCGATTCCAATAAAAAGGTATTGAATATCGAGAAAATTATAATGTCATATGGGCTTTGGTATCATTTAACACAGTTTAGCAATCAATGCAGTGGGGACATCATTAACAAAACTTGAATTTATATGTCACGCTTATGTAAATTCTATTCTTATATGCTACTGGAATACGAACTGCCAGTTAGCAAAAAAAACTTTCTGGTTGTTTGCGTGACATCTGTAGACCAGTATTTTTGCGGAATTACTTTTATCCCGTAAAAATACAGGTCTCTATATTAATCCAAAGTATGAACTGTTTACGTTCCTTTCAGCTAAATTTGTTCAGTAATTATGGCAGGATAGAGTACAAAATGTCTTTGTAAATTTATATTTTTGTATTTTCCATTTTATATACTTAGTTATTTTTTTTAGAATTTGTAACTTATAAAAGTACGTAAAAAGTAAGTAAAAGTTACTTTTCATAATAAGTGAGAAGACATTAAAAATACTGTGAGTTATTGGTTACAATAAGTTACGCGTCACAATGCAAAAGAGCCTGTTTATCGCAATAGCCGACTGTATGTTAATTAAACTGTGATTCTACGGTATGAAAAGCGATCGTTACGATATAATGTACGTTATTGATAGTTCAATTTGAGATATACAAATTAGAGATGATTGAACCTATTCATGTTTTGTACTCATACATTAAACAAGTACCTTAATCAAGACAAGCCCAGGAAATCTTCAACTATATTTTAATCAATTTGAAGATTGAAACTTACTTATCTGCGATCTTAACATCTGAACGTATGCAACAATCCAGCCTAATATTGAATCGTTCTAATATGTATATTGTGATACATTTATACTACAAACCCCCATCGATTGCAATTATAAACATCATAGTACTACTACTGGATCTCTTTATCATTTAAAACCAAACAAACACGGAACTTTGTGAACAAAGACTTCCAGACAAATGAGGGTTTTATGAAATGAAGTTCACTAGGTAGCGGCCCTGAGCGGTCGTTTCTATTGCTATAAATACCTAACCTATAACAGATTTTAGGCACTTTAATCTCTCAAAAGTATCAAAGTTCCTAAAAATAACTTGTGCCTTGTGGTCGTGTGAGACTGCATTCTTGGTCAATCAATTTTGATACTAGATTTACTTGTTTTGATAATATAGAAACAAAATCTATGTAATACGATAATAAGACCAAAGTACAAACGGGTGATCCAAATTTTTGGTTAAAGTAAATACACCTACGCTGAGTCTTCAAAATTGGTTTTATAAAATCTTAGTTTCTACTAGAGAACCTTAGTGTAAACTATACTCTTAACTATATCGGTATTGCATACATAAAATATGTGCGTCGTAGCATGGAGATTTACGATCGGCTAAGTACCACTGGGCTCACGTTGCCACCATAAAACCAGGCTTCAACTGTGGATAAAAGGCGATATAGCACCACCGATAATATATTAGTGTTAGTAGCTTTTAGTATCTGAGGTGACCAAGAGTTCATAATATTATAACGAACTGCTGTTACAAGTATAATGTCTGCCTGCCTTATATATACATACTTGTAGAATCTTCTTGCGGTTATTGGATAGAAGCAGGCGTTACTTTGAGGAAATCCATAATCAGCTAGAAAGAGATACAGTCACACTTGGTTAAGTGAGAGCTCATATCTCTTTTTCATTAGGCTTCTTCTCAGTGCAGGGCGCGTTTGGACCCACGTAAACTTAGTTTTAAGTCGACTTGTATTTATCACCATACATATGCGACAAATAGCATATTGTCGTTTTACGAGAGCCTGTACGTTAGGCCTATGTGAAATAAAGATACTTTGAGTTTGAGTTATCTTAAAAGGTTTCTCACTAACCTGAGTTTCAGAGTCAGGAAAGCACAATGACGGGACCTGGTAAAAACTCTCATTAATAGATTTTACTTGTTTACGCAGTTCTCACTTACTTAGGTTCGACTATACCTATATTATAGGTAATCTCGCGTTGTTAAGTCAACGTCTCCTAAGGATATTCCGGTTTTGGGACGAAACGTGCGTCGAATGTCGTAAGAAGTGTGTGTGGTATTGCAGGTTGGTACTTGCCTTCGTGCTTGTGCTTGGCTTATTACTGCACGTTAGACTGTACAGACTCTTAACAGGAAGCGGTAAAAATACCTTCCTTATCCTTTAATTTATCAAGTATTTTATCAAGGAAGTTGCACAAAACTTCAGCTTTCTAGGTCTACGCCACCATGCCAGTACAATATTATACAATCCCGGAAATATATAAAAACCGTGACAAACACCAAAACACAATCACGAAATAATATTCACGAATTTCAAACTCGAAAATTACACAGTCCCTGCTATGTAACAGTGATTCGAGTCGGGGTGGAATCGAGAAAAAAAACCGGCACCTATCGCATGAAAGCCGACAACTTCCAAATTTTTTCCCGCTTTTCCCCGGATCGGTTTTTTTTTCTTTTTACCGGTTTTCCCAGCTACCGTCGAACGTTGGATGTTGCTAGGTGTTTAAAACGCGGTGCTTGTTTTTAACTTTTCTGGTCGCTCTATTTTAGTGACTGTTTCGTATAGGTTTGCTTACAATGTGTCTAATAATTCGATTCTTAAATAAGAAAAATTAAAGTTAAAACTGACTTCAAGCTAAAACAGAAGTGAAAAGATGTATTAAAAGCAATTCATTAGGGCTGAAGTTTTGGATGGATACAGATGGGTCAAATTATCTATTTTCAAAAATCTTCTAATCTAACGATGATACCTCAGATCACTCAAACACGGTGATCTGAGGATGATACTGATTTATCTACCACAAAGTTTTCTTTTCTCATGAAAACAGTTTTTCCATTAACAAAACACTGCCAGGTTGTATCATTAAAGTCGAGTTTATTTTAAATCTTGTCTGCGACAATGATACTAGCATCAATTTTATTTGTTTTAACTCGAGGCAAATCCGAACAGCATTTGATTGTAACTAGATCCTTTTGCTAATTGGCTTCTGCTAACGAAAGCTACAGTAGATTAGATTTATGATTAACCTGATCTTTATTTACCTTTTCACCTTTTAAGATATCAATCCCTGTTTTTTTTTTCAATAATTATCTACTTAGATTTTCAATTCTCATACTCTAAAGTTGAAGTTTATGCTAATTTTACGCAAAAATGCATTTACACGCTAGGTATTAAAAGTATAATATACTTGCAAACATTACAAATAACATAACTAATTTACCTTCGAATCTCTTCCAACCAACCGATGCTGTAAAACATTATGTGTTTGAGTATAGGTAGCTGGTGCAAATAAAAATATAAATTCTTTTATTATTATTTTATTTAATGCCATGTTTTGAGGGCATGGACATAGGCAGTGTATTACCACTGAATACATAAAATTAACATGAATGAATGAATGAATGATTATACTTTTATTGCACACCACAAAGAAATAAAAGGACATCACAAAACAACAAAAAAAGATAATAGGTATACAATTTGGCGGCCTTATCGCTAACTAGCGATCTCTTCCAGGCAACCAATGCTGTAAAAGAAAGCTGTTGTAGAATCTAGAGGTAGGTGGTGCAAAAAAAATATATATATAATTATAAAATAAATTTATAATAACATAATATATATAAATATATATACATACATATATACACAAATTAATACAATAATATAATATATTATACAAATAAATATAATATATAAATACATAATTATATATCCTCCTAAATCCATGGAGCCTGTAATCAAAATTACTGTGCTGTCAGTGACGACGACAAATAGTGATCTTTGACCAATCTCTTAAAGATGTTTATAGACCGGGCCTCCCTTATAGGCAGTGGTAAAGCATTCCACAATTTTACAGCCTGTACCGTAAAAGAATGGTGGTAGAATGAGGTATTGTGCTTAGGCATCCTCAACATAAGTTTTCTAGTAGTACGGAGAACTTCTCCCGGACAACCTACAAATACAAATTTCTCCTTTAAATAAGAAGGAGAGGAAGGGTGAAATAACACACAGTACAGAATAGAAAGGATATGCAAGTTCCGGCGAAGTCGGATGGGTAACCACTTGAGACGAGAACGAAATTCAGAGACATGGTCATATTTGCGCAAACCAAATATGAACCGAATACTAGCATTTTGAAGTCTCTCAAGCTTATTTAACTGGTCCGCAGTTAGGTTAATATAGCTTGCGTCAGCGTAATCGAGGATAGGAAGCAGTAGAGACTGTGCTAACATAATTTTGGTAGGAATAGGAAGAAAAGATCGTAAACGACGCAAAGAGCTCAAGGACGCAAACGTCTTCCTGCTTACCTGTTTGATGTGACTAGTCCAAGCTAAAGTGCAATCCATGTGTATACCGAGATTTTTTACCGACTCACAGAAAGGGATAACCATACCGTTGTATTCCACAAATGGCAACGTAGACCAGTCGACCCTACTGATCAAGTTCCGACTACCAATAACTATAGTTTGAGACTTATTTGGATTCACATTAAGGCCGTAGAATCGACTCCACTCCAGGATTAGCTCAAGGTCATTATTCAATTGAGCAATGGCCGTCGGAAGATTCGCTAGTGTCGACTGCGTGTAAACTTGGACATCATCTGCATACATGTGATAGAGAGACGATAGTTTTTGAGTAATAGAATTGATGAAAATAGAAAAGAGTAACGGTGACAGCACGCCACCCTGAGGTACACCAGCTACAATATCGCACCAAGAAGAGTTGCCTTTCTCAGTACGAATGCGCTGCCGACGTCCACTCAGGTAACTAAGGAACCAGTCAGTAGCCGATGGAGATATGTTAAGAGAACGCAACATACTCACAAGTATATCATGATCTACAGTGTTAAATGCATTGCTGAAATCGAGCAAGGTTAATACTGTGAGTTGCTGATTATCCATACCCCAACGTATATCGTCGGTAACTTTAATCAGAGCAGTAGCCGTACTATGCCCTGAGCGGAAACCGGATTGGAGAGGATTAAATAAGCAATTTCTGTTTAGGAAGAGGTTAAGCTGAAGGTGTATAAGTTTTTCAAGGACTTTGTATAAGTTTAACATGGTATTACTTGCAGGTAAACAAGGCCAGGTGTACTTGCAAGTAAGAAAACTTTCAATACTCTCATGGATATGTACTTACCTACTATTTATTGGTACACCGTATAGTACCTAAGCGATATTCGTTTGTCACAAAAACATACGTAAAAACCTCAGAAATATGAAATTTTAGAGTAGTTTTTTAGAAATATATTAATACTGCTATGGTTGTTTCGTACCTTGTAGTAATTGGTTTCAAAATAACTGAAATCATGTGGTGTTACATAACAAAGTAAACCTCGCGTGAGACGGTAATGTCATTACGAAGTAAGCCGAGATGTTCAGAGACACACCTAATGAATATAATTTCGAAGTGATTTATTTTAATTATTACGATTCTGTTTCCAGCTTCGTGTTTGTTTTGAGGATAAACATACACAAGAAAGGTCTTATTTAACTTGAAAATTGTTTGTAAAATGAGGTAAGAGTAATTCTCGCGGGTTTTGCGTATACGCGTAGATTTACTACCTAGTGGTAGGATTCTTCTTGCGAAGTCCGTCCGAACAGTTACCACTGCACTACACTGGGGATAACTGTTCGGTTAGTTTTTCTGCTGGAAAGCAGTAATTTGTTACTGCGTTTCGATTTAAAGGGACTGTAGTGGACATAATCAAACATAAAAGAACTCATGTTACATGCACCGCAATAACTCTATTTAATAAATTACCTGATAGTATACGCGATAAGCCATTGACAATATTTAAAAATAAAATTTTTGCTCTGTTGACGAACAAACTCTACTATGACATTAAGGATTATATTATGGACGATAACATTTAAATATTTATAATTGTAATTAATTTAATTGATAAAATTATGCTATAATTTTGCTATTTTATGTTAATGTTCTCACTGTGTCTTTATTATTTTTATGAATTTAATATTCATACACCAATATTATTGGTAAAATGTAATCGGTTGTAAACATTTATTTAAGATCTTATTGTAATGTACATTTTCATGAATAAAATATCATTCATTCAAGATGATAATAAGAGAAGTGTGGTGCAGCGTACGATATTGCAATGTAATGTCCTGGAATGCAGCACATCAGAAATGGGTAACTTTTAAAACATGCTATCTTTTCCTGATTCTTTGATAAAAAATATCAATGACATCTATGCGGTAGATTTCGGTGTTCTATTATTGTGTGATTAAAGGAAGAAGGAGCAAATATGACAACAGGAATTGTTGTTAAAAGCACTACGAGTATATTGTGTCACTCACGAGAAAGATGTCTGATACTCATTTAGTTTGTATTAAGACCTTCAGCTTCGCCATTGCTGTCGGGCCTTAACGCTCACTATCATTGGTAATCATTAAATTTTACCCCTCAGTGAACAATGTTGTATATTGCATTAATGTTGTATTATCAAAATATTGTAACACTTTTTTTATTGTTTCAGGTAAGTCAAATCACACTGTTCACAAGAGATGAAAAAAGCTGAAAAGTTGAGAAGATATTGAAAATTGGAACACTGCTGGCAATAGAAATCAATAATTTAATTTAAAAAAATGTGAAAAAATTGGATTTTGACTAGACATTAGTATAGTTTAGTGAAAGTTGACAAACATTAGAAACTAATAATTAGTACCACTAAAATAGACTGTTGGCTCGGGTTATTTCACGACCAAAAGCCCAATAAGAGGCCCAAGATTTTGGTAACCACAATCGCAACAGCTTTACTCACCATTGAATCCACACAACAGTATTCTATTATCATACCAGAGAAACCTTACAAACATTCTTCGTAGAAGCAGGGTGAATTTCACCAGCATTTTCTCCTTTGTTTCAAAGTCGCGTTTCAAAAGTATAGCTCCGTCGCCTTGAAAGATGTCAGAGTTAAATTCAAAAGAAGTCGAGCTAGAAAGAAAGGCGTGCAAATAAAAAGGGAAGTCGCGGGGTTGCTCCAAGTTGTTCCGAGCCAAGTGTCATTACCGCTGGGCCCTAATGCTGGCACTTCCAGGTGAGATTATAAAAGCATCGGCCAAGTTTCCTCGTGGCCGATAAATTACCGAGTCACTTTTGTAGCTCATGAGAACGTACGACAAAACTTTTACCGTGAGTGGCCCAAGTGTATGTTATAAGAATAGTAATATCCTCGCAACTTGGTTACAGCGGTCAATCTCTGCAGAGATTTTCCATCATTGCTGGAGATTGTGCCTATACACAGGTGCACTCTGTATTCCGATAGGACGACAGCTCTTATACGATGTGATAGAGATTATGAATTAATTTGTTCTTTGAGGAACAAGGTGGAAACCCTCCAATTTCCGACTGTTGCTCACAGCTGGTTCCATAAGTACTGCAATAATTTTAATCACGCTAAATGTGATGCATACTTAGACTACTGGATATAATCGTCTTGTAATGATCGCCAACTTGCACAATTTTGCGACTCTTGGATATAGCAGCTCCCCATTGCTGAAGTATAATGAGTTTCTTTTAAATAGCTGTTGTCGCTTATGACTTACAACCGTGTAACTTCAACTGCATTTAGTAGATAATCCGGGAGTCCATACTTTCATCTCCTTAATGGATGCAGCGAAAACCATTTATTGGTTATCGGTTGCTTTTACGCGCACTCCGTTCGAGTGACTTTATTGAGTGCCCGTGACGCTTGTAGACTTTTATTGTGGATGTATTTATTGAATAATTTGCAAAATTGAAAAGTTGTCACGAGTAATTTTACATACACTTAAGGTACCTTTCGATAATTCTTTTGTATTTTTTGGACGGAAACGAAAAGGCTCAATCAAAAAAGCAAATAGAAATTCTTAGCAATTTCAACCGTAAAACAGAACGCCTAGAGCTAATTTACCTAATGATTTTATGTGCAATATTTCAGTAGAACTTTAGGAGCTGCTTTTTCCATGTAAAAGTAGGTACTATAATATTATATTGAAGCTCCCTATGTAGATTCTGTATGCACAAACCTCTAATGATACCTTAAGATGGTACTATCTATACGGAGATCGAAAGCTCGTTACGATCTGCAGCCGACAATGGGCAGTACGGTTGAATTCACATGTCCGAATACAAGTCCCTAGCAAGTGTCATCTATCTTGCTTTATATATATGTTGCTACTTGTCACTCCGTTGCATCCTTTCTTGTGCAAGTATTGTTAAATATATGATATGAAATATTTCGTAAATTTATATAGACTATGTAAAAACAAGGGTGGCCAATCAAAATCTTGTTAACTGTACGAGAGATTTTATACAGGCCTATATAAAAAAAACCAAATCGCTCTCGGCCTTTAGTTGTTTACATTAAACACTTACAACTTTTTTTCTACGACTTTTCAGAATTCAGTATTATTTTGTTTCATACAAAAAATGTTATTTCTGTAAAGTGATATTACACTTGGTTTCGCGCCGCGCCGCACTTGCCGATGTTATATTACAGAGTAGGAAAAAATAGAGTATCTCTGTAAAATACAGAAAATTTGATATTTCGCAAAATATCGAGTCAAAAAAAACGAACAAGAAAAGTTGTTAGTTTTAATGTAAACAAATACAGGCCGAGAGCGATTTGGTATTTTTAATATAACCCTGTATACTAATTTATCTGGTTTCAATCCCGTGGAAACCATGTTTTTTTTTTCGAAAAAACTTTTGCTATGTAGTGATCCAGAGTATAATGTATCTCTCCATCAAATTTCAGCGAAATCAGTTTTGCAGAGCTGTGGCGTGAATTAGGAACGAATGTTACACGAAATAACAAAGTGATAGGTCTTACGTAAAGTAACATGCGCTTCCATTTGATTACAATCGCTAAAAACAATGATAGGGGTCTAGGATGAAGTACACTTGTCAGATATTTTGTCTCTAAGGCACCTTGAACATACTGAAGATAGAAGGGTGTTACTAGCCTTACCGCATTGCATCAGAAACGCGAAGAATAATTTAGTGAGACTTTGTTGGGTCTGTATTGTCAACCATAAAAAAAATTCTAAATTGATCCACGCATCTTCGAGTAATCGGGGAACATACTTAAAAAAAAATAATAAAAAAAAGATTCCGACGGATTGAGAACCTCCACCTTTTTTTTAAAGTCGGTTAAAAAGATGATTGGTATACATGTTTTTGCTCGAATCTTACCGATCTCTGGTATAAAGGTATGTATGCAATATCATGCTTTAAACTTCTTATATCATCACTACACTAAACGAGCTGTATCAGTAAAGCTATATTTGTCTCTTTGTAAACACAAAGAGACAAATTCAAATCAAGTTTTCAAGTCTCAACAAGAAAGCTCTGAAGACTTTTACGAAACTTCTTCCTGTAAGGCTAAGGCATTTCTAAAGGCGTGTACTCCTGAAGTCTTTTAGGTTAATGCTACCCTGAAAAACACTTAACTATAATATAGTTAAGTGTTTTTCAGGGTAGCATCAACACTTATCAACCAACTAACTATATTATATTATAATATAGTTAGTTGGTTGATAAGTGTTTTTATTCTGTTAAGGAGTTTTATTCTATGAAAAATTAATTTTGTCTAATTTTAAGTTATTGTTAGTAATTATTTTTTCTTATTATGTAATTATAGGCAATTGTCATTATTGTGAGTATATTTTAATTTTTTTTTAATGTTTAAGTTTCTATTTGCCATTTATATTTGTTGACTAAACATGGAATTTGTGATTAAGTAGGTAATATGTTTTTTTTACTCTATACAAGTTAGTACTTGACTGCGATCTCACGAGATGGTAAGTGATGATGCAGCCTAAGATGTTATCGTTCTAACTTGGAAGGGTAAGTAAATTTACCCCAACGGTTACTACAAGCATCACACCGGAACGCTATATCGCTTGGCGGTGCGTCTTTGCTGGTAGGATGGTAACTAGCCACGGCCAATGCCTCCCACCAGACTAGACCTGAGCCAATTTAGAAATTATAAAATTCCAAAGTTGCTCGGGCGGGAATCGAACCCGCGACTCCCCACTCTAATCCGAGCGCGCCGCCACTGCGCCAGGGAGGTCATAAATTATGATTATGGTAAATGTTCTACGGTACACTGCACTTAATATAATATTATGATCCCGAGACACTTATTCTTAAGCCACATTATCTTTGCGGCTTGCCCTGTAACTTTGCGGCTACAGTGTCCTTCAAACCCTTCAAACAGTATTGCTGTAAAATTACTGCTTCACGGAAGAGTATTTGACATTGTGGTGGTAGTCAGGTGGACTTATCGCATCGACTGTATTATGTTTTAACTATTGGAATAAGTAATGTAAGAGGTGAGGTTTTTTACTTACTGAAGATTTTATACTGTTGTAATTTAGCAAGACAGTGTACTGAGTTGTAAAACGGTACGGTTAAATTAGTTAAGCTTACGGAAGGCTTTATAGCTGAACTTGTGTTGGGGTCGCGAGCACAAAGGCGTTAAAACTTCATAAAGTCGAAACTGCAACGTTAAGCGTTTAGCGAACAGCGATCCGCCTCGCGGCAATATTTCATGATACTGACATAAACCTAACCTTAATATTATCCTTAAATGATGTAAAAATAATATTAAATATTCTAACTGACTCGACCCTACTTTGCTTCGGCTCGGGATTTTTGAAAATAGTTTCCTTAGTGTATCTTTAATCCTGGTTTAAAATGTCAGCTCTGGGATACATGATGACGAATCAGTGATCGAAATAATTGTTAGTCAAGCATAATCAGATTATGGTGAAATAGCTCAGTACAAAGTGTCTTACTTTAGCAACATAACATTCATGACAATTATTTTGCTTTAAAAATGGATTTTAAAATATTTTGATGTGAAAACTCCTGGCGCGTTGGGAATTTTTAAGATGGGAAAACAATTGAACTCGGGACACTGTTACCGTAACTGACACTTATTTAAATAAGTATCTGTAGAATATAAGCTTTCACTTCTATCTTTGACATTGAACGCACAGTAGTCTGACAAAGGTAAGTCTCAGCGAGGTTCACTCGTATAAGTTGCAGATACTAAGATGTTAGATTATTAGGATTCAATCCATGATCGTGAAATGGCTCTGGAATTTCAGAAATACCTAATCAAAATTCTTAACAAACTTCCCAGATGCTCTCTAATGAACTTCTGTTACCGATTTGCAAAGTTTCTAAATTCCTCCTTGTGAGATGTCAATAAGCAATAACGCCCAAGGAGCGAGTAGACATCCCGACTGCACGATACAGCTCCGAACTATAAAAAGTTTTAACTTTAACTCCTTTGAGCTGCGCACGACTCAACACAAGTTAAGCTGTAAAGTATAAAGTAATGAGCTTAACTCATTTAAGTGCACCGATGTGAAACGTTCGTTCTAAATCCCTTAATGAACACTAAAGCGCTTGATGGCAACAAACTTTTTGATTGAAATCCAAGGAATTTTTATTAAGATTAGAGACCTTGATTTTAATTCATTTCAGCTTAAGTAAAATACAAATAAGTTTTTTACACACCTACCTATTTAACAATATAGTTTTTTTTATCCTAATTAAGCTTATACACTCATTTACATTCATAATCAAATTATTAACTTAATTAAAAAAATAAAAATTGATGTTGCATGGATACCAGCGACAAACGATAGGTATATCGTACAATCAATCTCGAAAATGGCGACCAACTCTTTTGTGTACATGTATATTTCGTTTCAATTCCGAACATTCAGAGCCCGTGTTGACGTCCGTCGGTTAAACTAGAGTAATATATTAGAAATGAACATCAAAACTATAACTTTCACTCGATCCACTCATATACGTTTTAATTGCAAAAGTTTGTGATATAAATCATTAAAACTATAAGTAGCTGCCTATCGCTGCTTTTCCCGCTTGAATTCTAGTTTCATTTGTATAAATCTCATGACAACTTTTTGCTTCATCATCATTATCGTCATTGCAGTCCATAGTTGATTAAGATTTATCTTAGATGCCAATTGATTTATTCATAGTTTTGATTTTATGTAGCATTTTCCTTCTTAACTCCATCACTATTTTCTTAGGGTATCTGGGATTTATCCATCTGCATCTGGGAAGTTTGTTACAATTTTAATAGTAATTAAAGTCACATTGACTTTATTCATTAGTTTTTGAAAAACAAACAAATGAATCATTTTAAATTGTGATTATGCAACGACTGGAATGAAAAGGGATCAAGAATTTATCCTGCAAACGATTGCATTATTATATTAGTAGCTGCCAAATAGAGAAGACAAAGTAATGGGTTCTCCCACATCAAAGTATTGACCAGACCACTTGGTCGTAATTTTTTTTTATAAAAAAAAAATACTTTTATGTGCAAGTGCAAGTGCGTCTATACAAAATTGGTACGACATTAAATATAATGATATTTAAATATATTTCAATTATAATTTTTATTTCATCTTGTTTCCGTCGACACCTTTTTTAATTTTGATTTAATAATAATATAATAAACATTTTTAAGTAACAATGCACCGGGTCTACTTCTCTTCATGAGTTTCATATTTTTTACAGGATTAAACTGAAATATTATTATGAAAAATTTTCATTTCGCTGAAACACTTTTAATCTATAAGCCGGACAATTTGTTAAATGCACCATTCCATTTATTACTGCAGGATTATTGTTACGCTGATTTGTGTATTGTTTTCTTTGGTTCAAACAAAACTGAGTAGATACTTTTATGGCCTTCATTGCACTATTGGGACGATGTGGTATGTAAGTGAGAAGTCCCAGGTTCAATTCCTGACACGAGCTACTTTAATAAGTATTATGTATAAATTCCAAGCGATTTATAGTTGCAACAAAACGTATCAAGTAGTACTTACGATTCAATATTACAACCATTTATATCCACAACAACCACGTATTAATTAAGTAGGTAGACCTACTTTTATCATTTTTGTGGCAGAGTAAATGTATTTTATAAATTTTAATGACTCTTGTTACGAATATTAAATTCTTATTACCATTAGTTTGTACTTAATATGCTAGTTTTTACGAGGTTTATTACATAACCTTTCACTTATTTCTTAATACATTGCAATGAAAAAAAAATTACAACCAAAACGCTTCAAACATACATCAAAAACGATCTCTACCGCCGAAACAGTGGAACATAAAAACACCAAACGGCACCCAAACACAATCATCGAATTCAGCATCAACCGTCAATCACGGCGAAACTTTCTTCCCGGTAATCACAAACAGTCAGAGGAGGCGTTGCCATGGTAACCGGCACTCCACCGCGCAGCCGCGCCCTCCCTAGACTCCTCCCTTTCGGCAGCCTGTTGCTACCGTATTTGCCGCACGCCAGTCATCTTTCGAACCCCAGGGGCCCACTACCAAACAATAAATACCAATAAATATCGATAACATACTAACCAACGCTGGACAGTACTAAACACCTGTATAGACAATGCTCACACGGTTTTGATGTGCTAGTTGGTTTTGATAGGCTCACGAACTGTACAGTGTAAACACACCAGTATCAGGACAGGATAAGTACGTGAGAGTTAATGAAGACCTGCGAAATCAGGTACCCACTTGATGTGATATTCTTAGAAATTATTATGACAACGTTTCTAGCTTCCATGTGACATGAAAATTTTGGATTCCTTCAACAAATCGATGAAGAGGAAAATTTGTATAAATTATTAGGAAACTTCAAGACAACCGTGCCTGACATTATTCCTTGATAAATGGCCTTAACCCAGATTTGGGTCCAAAGCATGATATATAAACTGTTATCATTTCCCTGTGACAAAATATATGAGGTTTATTATGTTTTGAGGTATCATTAATATACATGTCAGGTGGAATGTCAGATGTCATTTCACCTGAGTTGGTATTGTCCCCGTATTTAACCAAATTAAAATTGGAAAGCGACAAAAATAAACACTATCCTGCGTCATAAACTGTTTGGAAAAGTGCAAATGTCTAGTGAGAGTGTTTTCAAAACAGAAGTTGGTCAATTGAACTCGAAATAATAAGATGATTTCAGTTTGTGTCGGACCGACTGAAATATAAACAGTGCTCGATCATCAATGCTGAAGTAACACATAACAAACATCACCTTGGTAACGTTGCTTAGCACCTAGTGTTGAGATAGTGGTTGCTATGGTAGCAGCCTTTTGCAGGCTTTGGATTGGCCCTTACCGAATTTTTATCGCGACTGCGCCTACTGATCAACTGCTGATCCAATTACGGCATGTTTTCGTCGTCAAGTCAAGATGTCTGATGAGGATGACAATGACACTTTTTTTATTTACTTTTATTATTTTGTGTATATAGTATGATTATTATTCTACTTTAATAGTTAATCTTTCTATTTTTCTGTTTGTAAATAGTAGCTTTTAAATTTTTTAATGTTGCCAACTGGTGGCATCAGCAGTGGTGCCGGAACCAGCGCCACTCAACCTTCAGCTGCGCAGATAACTTGCTCCCACTGTTCCCGTGTTTTCAATAGTGAAAGGGGTTTAAGAGTACATTGTGGGAAAGTCCATAAAATTCACAATGTGTCTTTACCTATTACAACCCAGTTTACCCCACTAACACCAGGTAGCATACCTAATAATAAACCATTTTGGCAATACCTCTCTAAATTAAAGAGCACCACTCCCATTTTAAAGAGAGTCCCCCGTGGCGCGAGACCAACGGTTGCTCAATGTCTAGCAAAATATGTCCGTTGTGCTGCCAGAGAGAACACAAAGAGTGCTTGGGAACAGTTGTTAACTTTCTCTTACAAAGTTCTACACGTGGAAAAGAATTTGGCCGTCAAAAAAAGTCTTACAGCTCAAATTAAAGAAAACTGTACAATTTTGAGCACTTTCGATCCCAAACTTTTAAACCCTAAATACCATAAACACAAAGAATCCTTCCAACATGTAGAGTCGAAAATAGGCGATGGTGACATTAGTGGAGCAGCCAGAATTCTGTTTAGCAGCGATGTGGTCGCGCCTTACTCTCCAGAGACTCTTGCAGCTCTGGAGAGTAAACACCCGGCCCCATCGGATGGCCTCTCTTTCCCGGATTCACCGGATACCAATTGTCACAGTCTAGCAATAACCTCGCGTGAAGTGATCGTTGCCTTGAGCACCTTCAAATGCGGCTCCGCCGGTGGGCTCGACGGCTTGACACCTCAACATCTCAAAGATTTGACATGTCAAGGCGCTGGTGAAGCTGGTGAATTGCTTTTGAGGGAGCTCACGGCCCTGATCAATTTAATGCTCTCCGGCAATGTGTACGAAGGCATCACCGACATTTTGTACGGGGCCAATCTCTGCGCTCTGCGCAAGAAAGATGGGGGTATTCGTCCAATTGCCGTAGGGTGCACTTATAGACGGACGGCAGCCAAGATTTGTTGTGCCCACTACCGTGAAATCTTGACCAATAAGCTACAGCCCATACAAGTGGGATTTGGCTCTAAGGGGGGTTGTGAGGCTGCCGTCCATGCTTTATCAACTTTTGCCCACAGCAAGGAAGGAGAGGTCATTCTGAAGGTTGACATTAAAAATGCCTTCAATTCCGTGAACAGGGATACCTTGCTGGCAGAAGTTCAAAAAGAATTACCCGAAATTTTTTGTTTTCTTTGGCAATGTTACAGACAACCATCAAATTTAATCTACAAGGACAATCTTTTGGTTTCAGCCGTCGGATGTCAACAAGGTGACCCTCTTGGACCAGCCATTTTCAGCCTTGCGATAAATCCAATAATTCGGCAACTAAATTCGAAATTTAATGTATGGTACCTAGATGACGGTACCCTCGGAGGCGATCTCGAAATAGTCCTAAATGACTTTATTTTCTTAAGAGAGAAATTACAATCTATTGGATTGGAGCTCAATATCTCAAAATGCGAACTTTTCGTACAGGACATCCCCAATAGACAAGCTTTTATTTCAAAATTTGATGCACTAGCTCCTGGCATTAAAATTGTCGATAAAAGTTCTCTTCACCTTCTTGGGTCCCCAATATTCGTTGAATCCTTCCAAGAATTCATCGATTTAAAAATTCAAAATTTTAACAATATTTCAGATAGATTGTTTAAAATTAATGTGCATGCGGCCTTTACCTTAATTAGATACTGTTGTTTTGGCCCAAAATTTACTTACATACTCCGTTCTTCCCATTTATGGGAGGTTCCGCATCTGTTAGACAAAATTGATACCATAATGCGTAATACACTCAACGCTATTTTAAATGTGACATTGGACGACCGAGCTTGGACTCAAGCTACCCTTCCTATTCGGTTTGGGGGTCTTGGCGTCCGCAAAATTTCAAGTATTAGTTTACCAGCTTTTTTATCCTCAGTCCACAGCACTAAGAAATTAACTATGGATATCTTATCGGGTTCCCTGGTTGATTTCGAGGTGCCGCGTTTGACAGATGCGTTGGACGCTTGGAAAATGGCCTGTCCAAACACGGAATTGCCCGTCAACCCGGCCTCCCAGAGACAGTGGGACGAGCCGCTTTGCAGATTGATACGGAAGAATTTATTAGATACGTCACTCAATCCTGCGGAGCGTGCCCGCCTGCTGGCTGTGGGGGAATGGGAGTCGGGCCTTTGGCTCCAGGCGCTGCCATCGCCCGGTATAGGCACTATGCTGGACGATGTCACGTTCCGGCTCATTGCTAGTTTACGCCTCGGTGCGTCTTGTGTTGCTTCGCACCGTTGTCATTGCGGAGTGGCTGTCGACAGTTTCGGACACCATGGCCTATCGTGCTGTAAAAGCGCGGGCCGCATAGCCAGGCACGCCACTATCAATGACATCATCCGCCGTGCTCTTTCTACTGCCGGCGTACCAGCCGTATTGGAGCCCAATGGTCTGGTGCGTGACGATGGGAAGAGACCGGACGGTATGTCGTTGCTGCCCTGGAAGTTGGGTAGGCCTTTGGTATGGGATGCAACCTGCGTCGATACCCTTGCGCCATCCCACCTTCCAGCCACGGCAGGCTGTGCCGGCGCAGCTGCTGCAGCAGCGGAGACCCTCAAGCGGCGCAAATATACCAACCTTATAGGTAACTATGAGTTTGTGCCGTTTGGGGTCGAAACGCTGGGGCCATGGGGTCCGAATGCACATATTCTATTCAGAGAAATTTCTAAAAAGCTAGTCGACGCTACACGTGACCAGAGGGCTGGCCTATTCCTTGGTCAGAGGTTAAGCATTGCCATCCAGCGTGGCAATGCTGCCAGCCTTCTGGGCACTTTGCCTGATGACGACGGTGCGGAGGAATTCTTTGATGCATATTAGCACAATTTTCTTTTTATACTTTTTATGTTTGATTTTATATTTCATAGAATAGATTTATATATGATGAATATATGATAATGCAAAATTAAATCCCGGATATTAAAAACAAACTCATTAATATATGTTAAGAAAATCGTCTAGCTGTTCATTTTTCTACAAAAAACGACAACGTTTTTCTACCCGTGGTCCGATTTTCATAATTTTTAGAAATATTGCAGACACAATGAAGAACTATGCTCACATATATTTTTGAATACCTATTGCTTATGTAAAATGGTATATTATAAGCGTCTAATATCCATAAAATGTCTAATTTGGTAAATATTTTGGGGGTAAAGATGTTATCACCCGAAGAAATATTTCAAGAACAAAATGTAGACCTGGCTCTGTATTTTCAAATCTCTATAGGGGTATAGATAGTATTTTTGATAAAACACCTATTCGCGTCGCGTTTCGTCGCTAGACGATAGTCTTAATAGCAAAAAAGTGTAATAGCTATTTATTCTATTTTCTCGCAAAATATACCATTGATTATAATAATAATTTCATAATCTGCGGATATGCAGAGGGCGTAAAAGTATTTCTTTCGACATTTAGCCCAATAAATCAAATACTCTAGTGCATAAAAAAATCTGGTCAAGAATGCACTTGTAAAGCCCTTTTAAAGTTATTCGATTGTTTTCAAACAAAACTCTTCCGACGATTTTATTTCAAAGAGCTGACCCACTGACCTATTTCTAGTGTGTGGTCTAGCTGACCGACATTTATTATTTCCGATCTCTACCAGCTTTACATTGAAGGATGTAACAGAGCTTTAAATTATCACGAGTTTCTATGAATTGAAAAGCTTGTCGTTAGATGGCGTTGCGGGTATACAAATATCTGGTATGAAAATATCAAAATGAAATATTGTTTTATTTGCACTAATACTCTACAATGCGTATATTGTTCATCGTTTTTAATGCGTAATAAGGGTAATGTTTTTCGAACGTATGTTTATATGATGTCCCTTGAATTAATATTGAAACTGACATAATTAACATTCAAGATGACGTCTGTTAGAAAAAATAGAGGAAAAGCTAGTAATTAAACTTTATTAAATAAAAGGACTAAAAATAAAAAAGTTACACAAGATTAGATGCTCTACAATTAGACAGAAAACCAAAATAACTGACGCATTGGAGCAAGCACTTAAGTTGAAATGGAAATGGGGAGAACACATCGCACGTTACACAGATAAAAGGTGGACTATAGAAACTACGCGGTGGAAAGGACCAGGAGGAAAAAGGAAGGTTGGTAGACCAATAAAACGGTGGGCTGATGACATCATAAAAACTGCAGGAAAGAGATGGATGGTTTTAGGGAAAGACAGAGCTGAATGGCAAAGGTTGGAGGAGGCCTTTACCCTAGAGGGTGCTCATATCTCGTAACGAAAGTTGAACCTAAAAATAACAAAGAACACAAAACAACATATTATATTATCTCATCTCATACACACACGTACACACATACACATACTCACACACGATTACTAACGAACTACTATAGTTATATAAGAAAACATTGTTACTAACAAAACTTATCACAAAATAACTAACATAGTTCTAAGAAAAATTGTTACTAACCGAACCAAACAATATGTAATTAGCTATTAAGGAGGTATGAGATTAAAAAGGCTTTTTTATTTTTATTTTTTTATTTTTTTATTTTTATTTTTTATTTTTTTATTTATTTCTTTTATTTAAATAAAAGGCCGTGGAGTTCGAATCCGAGTCGCGCTCGCACACGGAGGGTTCCGTACTATTTCATTCCGTAAATTCGATCACGGTTCAAGAGATATACTCCGGACGGACGGACGGAAGGCTTAATAAAAGTGGTTCCGTTTTTATTCCCGTTCCCGGGTATGAAACCCTAAAAACACGACTGATCTATGAACGCATGAGGCACAGGTATACCACTTGACTGAAAGATATTAAATATGACAAACACAGACAGTTAATGACAAATGCATACATTCAGCATGATTTAAAAATTCAACCCCTAATGGGTTGAATTAAGGGATACGCAAGTGAAGCTGAAAGCGTCCTCTATAGTTAGCTATAAAATTCATAATCAAATCAAGAGAAGGATGTGTAATATCAACCGCAACAATATTTCACGTGCCGGCAATATACGAATTTCACACAACACAGGTTATTTCGGAATTATATTCAAAAGTAGTATAGGAGTGTACGTCGTCGGCATATTGTAAAAGCAACGGCCGGAATGTATTTCACACCTCCATTTGCGTTCCGTACTTCAGTTCGGGAGTGGAAATAAACAAGCTAACTTTTGCCATTCCGCGCTTTATGCGGATCGCATTCGAATTAAAGTTGCCGGATTAAATGTAATACTCGCTCTCAATAATAATTGCGCTGCGTTGACTTGCCAGCAGTGAGTCGTGTTTTGTGGCGTTTGCACGGTTGGATAAAAAGTAGCAGGTAAAAGTCAAGTGACAGAACTACAGAACTGCTTTTTCCAAGCCACAAATAAACTTGCCAAATGTTATAGGTTTTTTATACGTGCAATTTTAAGAATATTACAATATGTTAGGACATTATACTGACTTCATTGGAATAGCAATAATTAATTCTAAAAAAAAAAATATACAATACAATTAAGCTCTAAAGTGAAAAATATTCACAAAATGTATACACCGTCAAAATGCCCGCTTAATGGCATGGTGCCCAAAACACTGGCGCTATTGCCTCGCTGTGTAGGCAGGCTTAGCCGTTTAGCGAAGTAAGCGCCAGCTCTTTGGTCACCTGATTGCGTGAACCAACTTTTTGGACACAACATTGACATTTTTTTTTTGTGTCTGATGACCATGGACTTAAAGTTTCAAATGCAAGCGCCGCAAAAACATAGTCCTTGCTGTTTTTTTTTTAATTTACAGAATACTTGCATAATTATATTCGATACTTACTTAAAAGAAAGTGCGACTTGGGCGGATTTTCGACGCTTAATCAAAAACTATCAGATATAAAAATAAATGAAAATTTGCTAAATCTATATATATAAAAGAATGAGGCATTTTGGTGATTTTGGTTGTTCCAAGGATTCCGCCAAAACTATAGGTCGTAGAGATCTGAAATTTGGTACCTAGGTAGATATTAGGTCATGAATTCGTACTAAGACGGGGATTCCAGAAATTCAAATTTTAAGGGGTAAAAACCGTTGGTTTTTTGGATTTCCCCATACAAAAGTGAAATTTGTTTCGTTGTTCCAGGAATTCCCGAAAAGCTACAAGTCGTAGGGATCTGAAATTTGGTACCTAGGTAGATATTAGGTCATGAATTCGTACTAAGACGGGGATTCCAGAAATTCAAATTTTAAGGGGTAAAAACCGTTGGTTTTTTGGATTTCCCCATACAAAAGTGAATTTTTTTTCGTTGTTCCAGGAATTCCCGAAAAGCTACAAGTCGTAGAGATCTGAAATTTGGTACCTAGGTTGATATTAGGTCATGAATTCGTACTAAGACGGGGATTCCAGAAATTCAAATTTTAAGGGGTAAAAACCGTTGGTTTTTTGGATTTCCCCATACAAAAGTGAAATTTTTTTCGTTGTTCCAGGAATTCCCGAAAAGCTACAAGTCGTAGGGATCTGAAATTTGGTAACTAGGTAGATATTAGGTCATGAATTCGTACTAAGACGGGGATTCCAGAAATTCAAATTTTAAGGGGTAAAAACCGTTGGTTTTATGGATTTCCCCATACAAAAGTGAAATTTTTTTCGTTGTTCCAGGAATTCCAGAAAAGCTACAAGTCGCAGAGTTCTGAAATTTAGTACCTAGGTTGATATTAGGTCATGAATTCGTACTAAGACGGGGATTCCAAAAATCCAAATTTTAAGGGGTAAAAACCGTTGGTTTTTTGGATTTCCCCATACAAAAGTGAAATTTTTTTCGTTGTTCCAGGAATTCCCGAAAAGCTACAAGTCGTAGGGATCTCAAATTTGGTAACTAGGTAGATATTAGGTCATGAATTCGTACTAAGACGGGGATTCCAGAAATTCAAATTTTAAGGGGTAAAAATCGTTGGTTTTATGGATTTCCCCATACAAAAGTGAAATTTTTTTCGTTGTTCCAGGAATTCCCGAAAAGCTACAAGTCGTAAAGATCTGAAATTTGGTACCTAGGTTGGTATTATCATGTATTCGTATTCAGAAAGGGATTTTCGAGATCCAAATTTTGAGGAGGAAAAGGTTTGAACTTTTTGGCCGCCATTTTGAACTTTTTTGTTACTGGGCCGATTGCTTTGAAAATCGACTTTTGACTATGGCAGAAAGCATAGAGAAGGAATTTGTTGCCACAATTAAAAAAAGTGGCCGCCATTTTGAACTTTTTTGTTAATGGGTCGATTGCTTTGAAAATCGATATTTGACTATGGCAGCAAGCATAGAGAAGGAATTTGTGGCCAAAATTTAAAAAAGTGGCCGCCATTTTGAACTTTTTTGTTAATTGGTCGATTGCTTTGAAAATCGATATTTGACTATGGCAGCAAGCATAGAGAAGGAAAATGTGGTCAAAATTTAAAAAAGTGGCCGCCATTTTGAACTTTTTTGTTACTGGACCGATTGCTTTGAAAATCGATATTTGACTATGGCAGCAAACATGGAGAAGGAATTTGTGGCCAAAATTTGAAAAAGTGGCCGCCATTTTGAACTTTTTTGTTAATGGGTCGATTGCTTTGAAAATCGATATTTGACTATGGCAGCAAACATGGAGAATGAATTTGTGGCCAAAATTTGAAAAAGTGGCCGCCATTTTGAACTTTTTTGTTAATGGGTCGATTGCTTTGAAAATTGATATTTGACTATGGCAGCAAGCATAGAGAAGGAATTTGTGGTCAAAATTTTAAACAGTGGCCGCCATTTTGAACTTTTTTGTTACTGGGCCGATTGCTTTGGAAATCGATATCTGACTATGGCAGTAAGCATAGAGAAGGAATTTGTGGTCAAAATTTGAAAAAGTGGCCGCCATTTTGAACTTTTTTGTTAATGGGTCGATTGCTTTGAAAATCGATATCTGACTATGGCAGCAAACATGGAGAAGGAATTTGTGGCCAAAATTTGAAAAAGTGGCCGCCATTTTGAACTTTTTTGTTAATGGGTCGATTGCTTTGAAAATCGATATTTGACTATGGCAGCAAGCTTAGAGAAGGAATTTGTGGTCAAAATTTTAAAAAGTGGCCGCCATTTTGAACTTTTTTGTTACTGGACCGATTGCTTTGAAAATCGATATTTGACTATGGCAGCAAACATGGAGAAGGAATTTGTGGCCAAAATTTGAAAAAGTGGCCGCCATTTTGAACTTTTTTGTTAATGGGTCGATTGCTTTGAAAATCGATATTTGACTATGGCAGCAAGCATAAAGAAGGAATTTTTGGTCAAAATTTTAAAAAGTGGCCGCCATTTTGAATTTTTTTGTTACTGGGCCGATTGCTTTGGAAATCGATATCTGACTATGGCAGTAAGCATAGAGAAGGAATTTGTGGTCAAAATTTAAAAAAGTGGCCGCCATTTTGTACTTTTTTGTTACTGGACCGATTGCTTTGAAAATCGATATTTGACTATGGCAGCTGGCATAGAGAAGGAATTTGTGATCAAAATTTAAAAAAAGTGGCCGCCAATTTGAATTTTTTTGTTACTGGGCCGATTGCTTTGAAAATCGATATTTGACTATGGCAGCTAGCTTAGAGAAGGAATTTGTGGTCAAAATTTAAAAAAGAGGCTCGATTTTGAACTTTTTTGTTACTGGACCGATTGCTTCGAAAATCGATATTTAACTATGGCAGCAAGCATAGAGAAGGAATTAGTGGTCAAAATTTTAAAAAAGTGGCCGCCATTTTGAATTTTTTTGTCAGCGGGCCGATTGCTTTGAAAATCGACGTCTGACTATGGCAGCAAGCATAGAGAATGAATTTGTGGTCAGAATTAAAAAGTGGCCGCCATTTTGAATTTTTTGTCAGTGGGCCGATCGCTTTGAAAATCGACGTCTGACTATGGCAGCGAGCATAGAGAAGGAATTCGTGGTCAGAATTAGAAAAGTGGCCGCCATTTTGAACTTTTTTGTTACTGGGCCGATTGCTTTAAAAATCGATATTTGACTATGGCAGCAAGCATAGAGAAGGAATTTGTGGTCAGAATTTAAAAAGTGGCCGCCATTTTGAACTTTTTTTTTACTGGGCCGATTGCTTTGAAAATCGACGTCTGACTATGGCAGCAAGCATAGAGAAGGAATTTGTGGTCAAAATTTAAAAAAAATTAACTTTTTGGCCGCCATTTTGAACTTTTTTTTAACTGGGCCGATTGCTTTGAAAATTGATATTATGACTATCGCAGCAAGCATAGAGAAGGAATTTGTGGTCAAAATAAAAACAAATATGAACTTTTTGGCTGCAATTTTGAACTTTTTTGTTACTGGGCCGATTGCTTTGAAAAACGATACCTGACTATGGCACCAAGCATAGAGAAGGAACTTGTGGTGAAAATTTAAAAATTTTGACCTTTTTGGCCGCCATTTTGAACTTTTTTGTTACTGGGCCGATTGCTTTGAAAATCGACGTCTGACTATAACCAGCAAGCATTAGGAAATATTTAGTGGTCAAAATTAAATTAAATGACGGTAAATACAAGAATTTTGGAAACTTAACGCCTGAGGGAGTAAAGCGAAAGATCAACGTGAGCGAAGCCGCGGGCGTTTGCTAGTAATGTATAAGTAAAGCAATTTCAAATGATACCTTACACAATATAGTTGTCTCACTTTGGTAAAAATAAATATAATTTTCATTTTTTTTGTCAATAATGTTGGATCACGAACATATTATATTTCTTATCCAAATTTCACGATGACATCTTTTATAGTTACTGAAATAATACTGAGTGTGACAGATGGACAGAAAGACGGACGGACAGAAACAGTCTCTCCCTAAGAGTTCCATTTTTACTATTATGGTGTGGAACCCTAAGTTTTAAAGAAATTGCAATAAGCTGGTAACAAACACTAAAACTGCACATTGAAGCTAATGCGGCCAGACATTGAGTCCAAGAGATTGACATGACTAGTAAGTAATTTCATAAAGTGTTTTCTTGAATAACAACAATAGTTAAAACTACAGGTCGCTCCGACATGCACACTAATCGTAGTAATGACAGGAGTTGCCAGCGAATTCCTATTAGGATCCCCATTGACCGCCCGGCACCCGAAACTTCCCCGGTTTAGGGGATTCGAGGACGCTCCAGGGACGAACCGGTTAATCCCCTACCAAAGTCTGCGCTTATGACGTCCTGTGGATTATGAAAAGTTTTGTGATGAATTTTCGACACTCATATATTTTTACGTCATGGTTATTGTTTTGTTGCAAAGAAAATTACAAGGTTAATAATAAGCAGTAGAAATAAATAAAATATTGTAGTTATGTTGTACAAACAACAACTTTTCAAATATGCTGCGGATGAAATTGGATGAGTGAGACATTTTGCGAGAAAAGTTTTAGAGTTTAATTCCATTTAATAATAAAGTATTCAGTTGTAAGATATTGTTTTTTTAATTTAAGATGTTCTAATTAGACATTAGAACATTTTAAATTTATACTGAAAATTAATAAATAAAAGTAACCAGGATGAAATTTTAAAATAGTTCATAACAAAATTAGAATTCATGCGAATACCAAATACGTAAATATTATGATTGAATATGATTATGAATTATTCCACCATGACCGTTTTATTTCAATACGATATTAACTTCAATTTATAACTTATCCATTTCATTCAGTGTTATTTCATTCAAATAAGCTTAATATTACTAAAGGTCCTTTTGCCAAATATTCGTCAATAGACACAAAGTCCGGTTTAATATAATTCTAGACGTAGACACAGACCAGATGTCTCTAGGCATTAGTGCTCGGCGAACTTTTAATCCTAATATCCTTTCCTAGGAAATGAAGTTTAAGCTCGGAACGTCCGGGGCAGGACTGAATTGGACTTAAGTCCTGTAAGGAATCCTTTGGCAACCGGGGAGTCCATCGGTAGTGCTTTCAGCGAACTTGTGTTTTGCGAAGGAAACAACGACAAAGAATTTATTGACGCTAAATTTAATTTTGAACAACCATTCTCTAATAAAGTAAAGGAAATATCGAACGGTGGAAACAAAACGTGTTTTATAGTCAGCGATGACAAATTGGAGTTTCTGCCTCTTCACAAACGCAATATAAAATAGAACTTTGACATAAAATAAGCTATTACGATGGCAATAAGACGGTTTTTGTAAATAAAATGAAAATGATAAAGAAGTCAATTATCAGCGAGAGAAATAAAAACGGAACAATTTGTACACCGTCGCCTTGGCACAATACAGAAATCAAATCAACGAAACGGAATGAAATCAAAATCTCGGACAGGTAACCGATTACGCGACAACAAAAGCCGAAATTAATTTCCTCCGTCGGGAGATAAATTCGAGTTTTATTTTAAAACAAAGCTCACGAACAATTTTGGAAATTGACGCCGCGATTAAGATTCATAATACTTGTAAAGTTTTATCTCCTACCGGAGCCGGCAAGTTCGCGAGAGCAATAAAGCATTTTGGCAGATTTTGAAGTGGTACGGATATTAAACGTACATTACGCGTACTGCCGCAGATGTAGCAAATTTTCGGTGCGCTCGTCTGACTCCTTCATTATGTAACTTTCTTATTGTATCTGTTACTTTGTGTTGGATGATTTTTGATTTTGCATCTCCTTTATCTAGAGTACCTTTACTTTATTTTCCACAATTTTTCCTACCGTGTCTTTTGCCTATATTATTTTATTTTATCCAACACTAAAGTATTGCTTTGTTACATGTGTAGATTTTGATAAAAAAATGTGTACTTTCCTTATTTTACAGTATAAACTTATCCAATTTCACTTCTACCCACTCTAATCTAATGTAATAAAACGTATCTGCAAGTTAATAACTATGTTTGACGTCGATTGTCCGTAGCAAAGTTTTAATTTCATCACGGCTGCATTTCATCGCACACACTGGGCCTATTTCAGCTAAACGAAATAACTCAGTTACCCGTTTACTTGCTAACTTCATTATCGTAACTGCATTCCTCTTCGCTCTCGGATACCATCTAATATTTAGAACTTTCAAAATTTATACTGAAATTATGTATATCTATATTCTATACCATACTAGACTTACGATAAAATTGAACTTTATATTTGCGTAAATTTTGAGCTTATGTTGTGTGACTTTATCTAGCCCGCATCATATTTGGCTTCTCAGAACCTTGAGAATTGATTCGTTTTCCCAACATTTTATTTACCACTATCCCATATCAAAAACGAAGTTAAGCAGTTAATTAAATAATATTACGAAATCCAATTTCATAATTATTATGGTTACAAAGAATGCCTACGTACATTAACGAAAACAAATTAAATTAAACAGCTTGTAAATCCAACATTACCTCCGTCACGAGTTTGGTTCAACAAACAAACACACCAACCAGAAACCGTCATTATAATTACGCCGCGAGTATTCATTACAAACTCCCGCAATGTGTCGAAGGCTGCAACTGAAAAACTGTCAGCTGCCACTCCCAATTGCGATCCAGACAGATTTATACATAATTAAACACAGCGAACAAAAGCGCTTGCGTTAATTAAAAGTATTTTATATCACAGTATTACTTGTCGGTGTTGATTTCAACTCGAAAACAAATAGCTTGTTGATTTTGATGCCGTGTTGTTTGAGTCTCTACTTCTCTAGCTCTAGTTGTGTTGCGCTTTGAAACAACAAAACAATAATAGTGCTGATGTGTTTTTGTTTTCTTTTATCTTTACAATCGTAACAGTGTTCGTTAGCTCCCTTAGGGTCCTGAACCACAGAAGACCTTTACAGGTACAAGTCCTAGTCATCATCTAGTGCCATATTCAAATCGAAGTTTGGCGGTCAACATTCGAAAAGCCAGTCTTATGCCGCATCTTTCAATTGTGGGTAGCTTAGACCCGTCCACTCTCCTATGTCATTCAACCATTTACGTCGCTGGCGATCTGGAGATCTTTACCCAACAATTTTTCTCGCTAAGACTAACATTGGAAAGGAATACTGAATACAAAGAATGCCAGTTTCCTACGTAAAATGGAAGTCATGAGTTCTCTCTTTTTATTGACCATTTCCAATTCCCTGCTGTTTGGGGGTAAAACTGTACTACGTGGTCTTAAGCATCCTTCTTTATACCGACATCTCGTATGTCTGTAATCTGTTGGCTGCTTCCTTCTTGAGAACCCATGTTTCACAGCCATATAAGAGAGTGGACCTGACGTAACATTTCATGAGACGACATCTAAGTTCGAACTTTAATTTGGAATTGCATAGGGTCTTCGACATCTTGTGAGACATGCATTTAGCTTGGCCAATTCGACACTTTCTCTCGCAAGTGGTCTAAGTCTGACGTAAAGTATCTACCGTGATACTTAAACTTCTAAAAATTAAGCTTTTATATGCGTTATTTGCTTAAAAGGGGCGCAAAAATTATAACAAAGAAGGAAAATCATGTTTATGTAAATAAAAAGAAGAAAATATGTAGGCATGTTTATTGCTTACGTACTCGAACAATTAACTACTCTGATCCACTGTACTTGTCCAGTGCGAATGGAAACTGTGCAGCAAAGGGGCAACTTATCATCGAATAAAAACAAACCCGAAATATTTCCCGTACCAAATGACAAACGCACGGAGCACGAACCCTTTCTCATTTACACGGCACACAACACAACAACGAAATAGAAAACTAAACCAAATAGAGTTACTCGAATACCCTCGAGCCCACGTCAGGTTTTAGACAAATAAGGAAGGAAGCGTTTGCCGCTCCGAGCGAACTCTTGCTGCAACGGGGAAATACTGCAAACGGGAAACGCTCTAAATGCTTTTGGTTCCGTATATGTTTATTAAAAACAAAAACTCAGGTACTGTACACTGGTTTTCGCTAAATTGAAAAAGTACTGGATGGATTGATGTAAAACTTAAGACAAGAAAATTGTAAGAAACAGGAAATTTACATTATTAGGCAATGCAAAGCGTGGGCTAGTTAGTGGTAAACATAATACTTTTACCAAATAAAGGAAAATATAGGTACCTAATGTTTTAAAGTGTAGGCTCTTTGGTTCTGGTACTAGATCACTATATAGCTAAACATATTAACCTTTAGTCTAATAGTAAAGATTGAGCATGCTCGGCATAGTTTCATAAAGGTACTGTGTTCAAATTCCGGATCGAAAAAAGAAAGTTTCTGGGTTGCATTTTATTATTTTTTATTGATATTAAAATGATCTAATATTCTAAACATTTAGTCAAATGGTTAGAATATTTTGTCTGGTTTGGATGGTTGTAAGTATTTAGCCAAATGTTGAGAATATTTGGTCTAGTTTTGGTTAATATTAAATCAACCAAACCAAATCGGAGGGACTCTAGATATCAAAGAAAAAACTGAGATTTAAAAAATATTCTTTAAAAAAAGTTCGGGTAAATTATTTGAAAAGCTACTCTTATGTTTTTAGAAGTAAAGAATATGCATTTAATTTGATTTTGCTTCTAAGAACCCTTCAAAATTCGCTCAGACTAGAAAAACTTGAGTACAAATTGCAAAGCCGTCCGAAGAAAAGGACTTCAACAAAACATTTCATTTCGAAAACATAAAAATGATAGTGGATCTCCAAAATAGACGTAACAGCGAACCGAAGAGGTTTTATTATTAAGTTAGACCGGTCAAGACGCTACTCCAGACGGCATATAGTGCATCGCAGCTCCACTTAGGGCAGGTAAGTCGTAACCTGTAAGAGAGCGAGCGTTGTACCGCGCTCAAAGCGACAAACCCCAGTTTCGTCGCTAGGAGTAATAATGTTAGTGCCGTAGCTGAAATTTCGTACGGCGCAGTGGAAAAATTGCAAAAGAACTCCTTTTGTTGGGCGCTCGGGTTTTCTTTTCTCAAAAGGGGCTGATTTATTATATAACCTTATACTGCCGTCTTTGAGGAAGTGGAGACGCTATTCTAATTTATTTTTTTCGTTCTCCAAGCGTTTAGTGTGCTGGCAGGTACAGTTTTTGTAAATTAAAATCTTGATCTTTGTATTTATTTATTTAGTACCCAGAAAGTTACAACTACACACAAACATAGAGAGGACATGCACAAGGACATCTTATCGCTACAAATGGGGATCTCTTTCATATGCCCTAGATGTGGGAGCAATTAAAACATGGTATACGAAATAGACATCCCAACAAAAACATTTTCATGTAAATTGTTGCCAACACGAGACGATATGGCTCACTGTCAAATACTTATCCGATCTCATGTAGAGTAAGTAAGGGTTTTTAAATCATCCGAGGGAAACAGGGCCATGTCAGCTATTAGTATTTATTGCTATTAATATCTGTATATCATATGACTCCTTTAGATTATTAATATTGTAACGAAGTCAAACAGTATAGTAATTTTATGTCTATGAAATTGCTTGAATCAGAATACATTCAAAAGACTAAGTTTTGCGTGAAGGTAAATAATGGAACTTTGAAGGCAACTTTGTAGATTATTATCAAATTCCTCTCTTCCCCCCTACCTTACGCTCCGCGAAACCTTCAGTTACTCTTTGGCAAGTTACGCTGAGCCAGGAAACTTATACGATGGTATTATTTTACATTATACCCAACACCGCCTCTGGGTTTGGTTTCCGAAAATAAAAAACAAATGTTATGAGATAAGACCGTTCAACGATGTCACATCTTATAACAACGACACTAAAGACAGAGTTACATCATCGTCATAAGTTATTTCGAAAAAAAACCGGCCAAGTGCGAGTCGGACTCACGCACCGAGGGTTCCGTAAAACTAATAAAAAAAAGGAAAACCATAAGAATCACTTTTCTCACCGAACCGCAAACTTAACTTTGTTTTTTGAGGTTAATTGTTAATACCAAAAAAAACTACTTACTGGATCTCGTTCAAACCAATTTTTGGTGGAAGTTTGCAAAATTAGGGAAAACTCTAACCACGTAACCAAGAAACATGGAATAGTTAAACACAGTTTCGTCCTTCTCTATCATCAAATATATGACATTCGATGGACATAAACACCCTTTATTGCACTTTTATTTGTTTGGAGGTAAAACTCTCGGATTTGCAGTTTGCAATCAGTAGCATATCGGTGGAAAATATTAAACAAGAGCAATTTCCTGCGATCGCGCAAACCAACTACATACTTTGAATAATTTTCATAAAAATATAACGCTCCATTTCTTAGGCACAACCGATTTCAGTCATACTACTCAAGTTGTCAAAGAAATTGCGAGGCAAACGTTTCAGAAGCGGGATTTTGCTGCGAGCTTCAAAAGAAACATGGAGTGAAATATGCAGGTACAATAACTGGGTAATGTAAGACAGCAATCGTCTGAGATCTTTTCCCGTTTCTTTTTTTAGACACTACTTTACCTAGTACCTACTTAACTGCAATCTCACCCGATAGAAAATGTTGCTTAAAATGTTATCGAACTATCTGGAAGAAGTGAGTAATGGATTACTAATATAATGCTACACAGAACGGCACCGGAACGTTAAATCTATACTCCCCGTTCAATTCGAGCGCATCACCAACTGAGTCAAAATGTGAAGTTGTGAAATTCTTTATGTTTTTTTTTTATATAAGGACATTACATACATGATACATCGCAGTCTAGCCAAAGCTTAACAAAGCAAGCGTTAGCTTGTGGATTAATAGGTACCTACTAGATAAGTGATAAATATACCTACATTAATACAAATAAAATATAATATATTTATTGAAAAACATCCAGACATAAGAAGCATTCCAGCTCATCACACAATAATTTTTCCAGTTGTGAGAATCGAACTCACGACCTCCGACGCAGACGCCATGGCTAAATCTACGCCATTTGGTCATCAAACCGAATGGCGTAGCGGTGGTTTGAATATTTGTTACGCTTACTTTGCTACTGAATCGATTGAACTGGGAATAGAAATAGCCTGAGGTACTCTACAAGAAATTAGAAGAAGACTAAAGGAGAGATTGATGGATTGCGTGAAAGATATGCGTGTGAAAGGAATGAATTGCACGTTGACAGCTGAGAGTAGTGAATGGAAGAGGAAGACATATTGTGCCGACCCCACATAATGAGGGAAAGGGGCGGGGAAGAAGAAAAAGTACTCTGAAATTCAAAGTTGGTATTTAAAATCCATAGTTTTGAAAACAGGCATAGTTTTGCACAGAAACAGGCAAAATCATAGATTTTTTTTAAAATTATTCCGCTAAAATATTATCCAAACGAGAAAGGAGTTAGAACAGTACAAATAACAAGTTTGGTATTATTAAATTTGTTCGTCATTACCCATTAGACAAAGTGAGGAGTCGGAGCGATGTTACTCATCACAAAGGCACCTGCTACATTCCTAACCAATTACAGTAACACTGCTTAGTTAGAGTGCTGTACACGGCTAAAACGAATGGCAAGCATTTTCTAAAACTCCTGTAGGCGCGTTAGGCATCTTTTGATATGGGAAAGAACCATTGAACACGACGCCATTACCGTATCCAACACTGTATGTAATTGTCTAAGTTTTCACTTCTGCCGGGAGTACCACGTCATATTTTTTTTTAAATTTGTATATTGTACAATGTACAATGTATATGTTATTAACTTCATTTACATTCCCACGAGCTCTGCTTTGCTGAATTGTATATCTCTGTTAATTTATGTTTTTTTTGCTCTCTTCCGATTTGTGTACGTTCATCAAATTAGGTATTTTATGTGTGTGTGTGTGTGTGTGTGTATGTGTGAGTGACTGTGAGTTTCTTACACCTTTACGCTTAAACGAATTACTCATACCTATCTGTATTAATCGTACAAATTAACCAATTCGGCTGGTCATGAAGATAGACTGATAGTATGAGCCACAGAATAGCTGTTCTGTGGTATGAGGAATATTTAAACACTGCTCGTTCTACGCAAAGGCAGTGTGTATCGTATAAAATCCGGCGCCGCGCGCGTATAAATCATCACAACTTAAAACAAATAACAACTTGGATCCAGCACGCCTCAGCTTCGAGATAAGCGGAGCCGCGGTAATTTGCATACATTATCATCTCTACCTACTTCTGCTTGGTATTTAACGTTCACGTTTAGATAACCAGTCACTAATGTATGACTTCTAGGGATTTCTCTATTAGATTTATCTGTAAAATCCGCTTCTATAGTTGGCTCGTGTGAAACCATGAAAATTTCAAGATCTTTTGTCCCTCCTTTTTCCACTTTCTTGCAGAATTTTAGGTCAAAGAAGCATGTAACTAGGTTTACATTTTTTTTCGTATCGTTTACTAAATTTTAAGAATTCGGAACGCAGATTTTTAAGAGCAAGAAGTCAACCTCAACTTTTGACCACCAACTGACTTGGAGCAACCCAAAACAGCATGGATCTCTAAACTTTCTCTCTTGAGGTTAATGGACATAAGAGGGTTATAGAAATTAAAAATATTGTTACTGCTGGTTTTATCAGTAATTTTGGCAGTACCTCTGGTGTTGCATGTGATCACTTACCGCACTTAAAAATAACAATGAGCTGATTAAATCTCTTTCCGACCATAAACCCCATACGAACGCGTTCTTCCAACCATCCATTAACTCCTTAATTATAAATCCATCTCAACGCCACCTTGCACCGTAACCGCAAGGGTAGTTTGCACGACCGCCTGCCAGCATTCTGCCATAACCAATACAACCGCATCCAATAGACGCGTTCGCCGTGAACTGCTTTAACGTAAATGGCCTGTCAATTAGACCCGCGGTCGTTTTGTAATATCCGCACACAACCATTGACCATCCTCCAGTCTCACGGTCTAGTGATGCAGGTAATACCCGGCTGAACATGCCTCAGCTAACATGCCTTCCCTCAGTGCCTGAAGGCTAAGTGTTGCCAGTGATGTCATACGGATCCTAAATATGGCCATTGAATAAAGTTCTCATAAGAAGGCTCAGAGTCTCTACGTGATCAAATAAATAGGAGATCCGTAGATGTATCAGAGTCACCGACATAGCTCAATTTATTGTCAAGCTGAAGTGGCAATGGACGGGGCAAATAACCGATAGACGTTAGAGACTCAAAGTGCTAGATTGGCAACCCCTCACGGAAAATTTCCAGTGTTGTTATACCTTCTACCAGATGGACTAACGACATTAAAGAAAGTCGCGGGAAGTTGCTGGATACAAGCGTCGTAGGACCGTGTAGGTTGGAAATCATTGCAGGAGGCGTTTTTCCAACAGTGGACGTTCGTCGACTAAAACGAACGAACTAACAAATACTCTTCCAACTCTTTTTCGCTGTAGTTTTCCATCGATAAATAAAATCACAGTGACTTGCAATACCACAAGTTTATTTATGAGATAATATGTGGTACGGGATCAAGGTGAAATAAATAATTATTTTTACCCGACTAAAGCAAGGCCGAAAAAGAGTGTTTTCAGCTGGTTTACAGTGTAGTGTTACAGTAAAATCGGATTTTATTAGAAATCTGTGAACTCACTGACCGATCCAGCATCCCATCAATATCAGAGACACCTAGTGCAGCTTCATATTTCGTGCTTTACACTGCGGGCTAAGTTACAAGCTTAAGCGTGCAAAAAATTAAAAAAAAAAATACATTTTTGTAGGTAGTAGGTTTTCTTTATTTAACTTATTTTCAAATCTTGGCACAATTGTAATAACGAATATGAAATATAAAATTCTGGCATTTTGCGCAAATTCAAACTTAGTAAAATTTTCAAAGTCAAGTCTACACTCGTAGCTAATAGGTGAGGTAAGTAGGTAAATTTAATGGATATTTTTGTAAACATTTACTTTTATGCTTACCTAATGTTAGTGAGGAAGGATAGGACTAGATATAATATCGTCTTCAAACATTAAGGTTGTTATTAAAACAGTAGATATTTATATTATACATTTTTATTGTAAGTGGTTTACTCTTGTAGGTATTACAAATTAGTCATGTTTCACGTTTCTAATGACATTCTTGAAAAAAAAAACCTCTACTCGTCTGTAACTTAACACCCTGTATACAGAGCACGTCCTGACGCGATACATCAGTGTACTATTGGCACGGTCTCACTCCCCCATTTGCATGTAAATTGAATAACGTCGGAGAGCTTTAGACGTTACCCAAAACGTTTGTCCACCAAGAACCCATACTTCTTAACTAGGTTTCAGTGATTAAGTAGGTACGTTACAATATCAGAACGTTTTGAAAACAAAGGAAAGCTACCCCCTTCGCACACGGCTCGTAAGCGTAAGCGTAGCGTCATCCGCGCGTACGACGAGAGCAGTACGATCACGAAAATGTTCAAACATATCCACAGACGAACCGGTGTTGCAGCGTATCTTAATTGCGTAAGCGTAATTGTCATATTGTTATGCGTAGGCGTCATAACGATATGCTTACGCTTACGAACCGTGGGAAAAGGGTCTTAGTAAATATCTACAACTAGCGGAAACACGTGGTTTTGGCAATGAATTTTCAAAAATCAACTCTTAGATGGTAATAACTTCATGAAAGAAATCTATATGTAAAATAGCTTAATCTAAATCACAAGATAAAACACAAATAGTCACCCTTCCCTTTTACATAGTCTTAGGGATTAGATCATAATTTCTAACTTTCATCAGACATTTTAGGGTTAGCAAGGAACCCTTATAGTTTCGCTATGTCCGTCCGTCCACGGCTTAGTTCAGTGGCAAATAGTATTGGAAATCTGTTATTTGATTTGTATCTATAACTCTTAATCACGCCCACAAAGTATCGAAATAGTTTTTTGAATAATATTTTAAGGGGAGGTAGGTACCCTAAGAAAATATTTTTCAAAATTTTATTCATGTAAATTGGGGATGATTTGTTTTTTAGCGTCCATCCCATAGTGTGGGATGTCGTTGAACAGGTGGGATTCAGTTATCTAATTGTGAAATAATTTTATAATCTTATTGATGTTTTAACGTACTCATTTCTATAGTCAAAAGTTTTTACTTGTAAAATTGTGAAAGGGTAAAACAACGACTGGCAGAACTTCAAACAAAAACACTGATAATATATTTTTAAATTCACAATATAAATCTTCTAAGCTCTTAGGTGTCTGGTGTCAATTCTATGGGTAATTTCACACCACACAGCGAGGCGCTGCGTTGAGGTGTTATATTCATCAAGTATTGACGGAAAATCCTAACAAAGGGTAATCGGATAGCGCTTACCCGTTAACTGGGGAAGGTTTATTAATATAGGTATACGGATTTTCAATGTATTTTATTACATTTTCATGTTTTGTTTGTTGAATTGAAGAATATGTGACTAAAAATGAAACACCCATCACTTCAAACGGCTCGTTTATTACTGAATGTGAAATGGTAGTAGGTAGTACAACGATGCAGCGGCGCGCACGCACACACTCGAACGCCGATGCAAATTTATAGTAAGTAGGTAATTAGGTACTTATAGAAAACGGAATAGGAATACGCTACGTACATATCATGAATACCCATACATTACGCTGATCAGCGAGTACATACAGATTGGTGACGGTTTAGACCGGCCCATCACCACGACCGGCTTCCCGCGTAGCAAAGACTCCCCAAGTTATCGCTTACTCGCTCCCTATACTTATATTATTAAGTATCGACTATCGACTTTGATGTAGGTAGGTACTTGTGTTATAAAAAATCTATGTTTATGTTTTCACATGGTCCTATTTTAATCGGAGAAGACTGGGCCATAAATTCGGCAATTGCTCTTTTTAACCCCCGACGCAAAAAGAGGGGTGTTATAAGTTTGACTATGTCTGTCTGTCTGTCTGTATGTGTGTCTTTCTGTGGCATCGCAGCTCTCAAACAGAAGGGCCGGGATTCAATTGTTATTGCTGAATATAGATGACGCGTTTTCTAATAATTTGAAGTTAAGATTAGCATCAACTATAGATCTTCTATGAACGCCTCTCTACGTGTTTACGCTTACGCGTTGAAAGAATAACGTACTTAGTGGAGGGTCGTTCATTTTTAAATTGGACGATCTCTACCTTTGTTCCCAAATAGAGATAGACATTTTACACATTAAGTATTATCTGATCAGGAAGGAAGGAAGGAAGGAAAGGAATATCGCAAATCGTTTTTCTATACAACAAAGAAAAAATGTGACAACTGATAAGCTCTTTGTTATCTTTTTAATTCTAACGCGACTCGACTTTAATGTACTTTATGTATCCAAAAAGTGTTCATCAGTATAGAACAGCAATTTATCCGAAGACGCGCAGAAGTTCCAGGACCGTGTTCCTGCCTCATTCTAACTTGTAATTTGTTGTGAAACGCAATTATACACGCCGCGCGCCGCCCGGGGCGCCGGCTAATAGTGCGGCGGCATTTTCTCTCGATGAGACATAGCCCCGCTTTAAGGCGTAGTGGAGTGTGGAGCGCTCGGAAAGGCTTCATATTAATTGTGTTCGCAATTATTTCACTGAGCGTCCGCGTCCTTAAAATTATTTAAATGTCAGCTTTTTATACATACAAATAAGATTATGCTACAACAATTGACATCTACCCTGGACAGGGCGGATGGCGTGAAGAAATGTCACCAGTTTATCGGTACCAATAATACCAGCAGTAGTAAGGCCACGCTGTAGTTCGCTCAGCAGTCACCTATAGAATTTTGACAGATGGCGCTTCTGTTTGCTTGTACGAAAAAGGTGTACGTAAATTGTTCGGATGCGCATATCCTGAGTTTTTTACGCACAACGCAACTGGTGCCAGGGGTGATGTGTGAGGGGGAATTTACTAGCTGACCCGGCAAACGTTATTTTGCCATTAGGTATAGGTATAAAAAAATTGCTTGCGACCCACTTTCAAACATATGAAACACACGCAGAAACATTCTTAATCGGTCGAACCGTTTCGGAGGAGTTTGGCAATAAATATTGGCACGAGAATTTTCTATATTATAAAGAAAGACTAACTGACCTGGCAAACGTTTTGGCGTTTAGGGATATAAAAAATAGCTTACGTATTACTCTCAGACCTACCGAGCCAGCGCATAAAATTTCATAACATTCGATCGATCCGTTTCAAAGAATTTTGGTAACAAAAATTAGCACGGTTTGCCTGCGTCCATTTTTGTTACACACAATAGATAATAGCTTTACTTAGTTTATGAATATGGATTTTTAATCCCGCAAGAATTGTGAACTTACCCGGGATAAAAGTAAAGTGTACAATGTTCTGTGCTGTGTCTATCGCCAGACCATAACTACATACAAAATTTTAGTTAAATTGGTTTAGTACTTGTGACGTGATTGAACAACGAATGAATACTAATTGTACCAAACTTTCAAATTCAATGTTGGCAGGATATGTTAGATAGACTGCAACATTAGTCTTAGTTCCAGTTGCTTGAACTAACTTTAACTGAAACGTTATCGTTATAGATATAAGGATCAGATCGAAGATGAAGGTGGACCGATTTTGATGGCACTTTTAAACTAATATTGTAGTATTATCACTTGAATTTTAAAGTAAATTGTGTAAATATTGTCACCTTTAGTGCAACAATATATTTTGGATCACGATAATGCATTAGATAAATAAATATATACGGGAAATTTTACACATCGAAATCTAGCCCCAAAGTAAGCGATAGCTTGTGTTATGGGTACTAGATAACTGATATATATACATAAATATAATATATTGAAAAACACCCAGACACTGGAAAACATTTATGCTCATCACATAAATATTTACCAGTAGTGGGAATCGAACCCATGACCTCCGGACGCAGATGGCAGGTTCGCTACCACTACGCCATTTGGTCGTGCATTGGTTCCATTTTCTACAATTACTACACGTATCTAAATTCTGAGCACACGGGAAATGCTTTCATACATGTCGCGTGCGGTACTACATTATAATAAAGGTACACCGTATTGAAACAGCAATGCACTCAGACCATATTAAATAGACCATGCCATTACCATAGCGCTTCGTTTACTTATCTTTGCTGTGCTACTTAGGCTCGGTTGCTTGACTTGACTTTAACCGAAACGTTATAGTTAAATATGGCAGCCTGAGATTTTTTTAGGGCAAGAAAAAAATTACCAAAATTAGTCTCAATTGAATGGAGATCTTAACCTTACCAATAAGGCATGCCTATAGTATAGTTTCCTAGTAGCTTCTTTAAACCTTTTAGTCCTAGAAACTATGAACTAGCTTGATATGTTTTACGGCTTTCATTCTTTCATTGTTTCAAATCACATAGAAATAAAGTTATTTTATGCTCTCTACCTACTTGGAACGGTGTTTAAATTAGGAATGAAACTAAGAAAATATTTATTTTTAGAGTTATCTATGGGCATTGTGAATAGGTAACAATGAAGCATTGAACATTACAATATTATATTCTTTTAAAGACATTCATTTTAGTTTAGAACCAAACCAAACATTCTCAGATAATAATTTTGCCACATTTTATGTGAACGCTGTTATGTCTGTAAGGCTTATGACATCTGAAAGCTCTAAGCGCATTACGTAGAACTTCGTATAAATATTAAAGACATGCCTATTCTCACCATTGAAGCAGACCTACGGGACTTAAAAAGTATCTTTGAGTTACGAATACGAACCTATAGAAAACGTAAGCTGATTATGTCCATTCACAGAGAGGTGTGAAAGGTGAATTCTGAAACTGGATACCTACTTATTTATTTCATGAAGATTAGGTACTGCTTTTGTTCGGAATTTATGCTAGTTTTCACAGGGTGGCGATTTTTGTTTCTTTTTTATGCTATTTACTCGTAGTACTTGTCACCCATTGATCTAAATTCAACCATTTACCTGGTGTTTTTCAATATATTATATTTATGTATATTAGTATGTATGTATATTATCAGTCATCTAGTACCCATAACACAAGCTATCGCTTACTTTGGGGCTAGATTGCGATGTGTCAAATGTCCCGTATATATTTATATTTATTTATTTATTTTGTAGAGATTTTGTACTCCTTATTAATCAATCAATCAGTTTATTTGCGTCAAAACAAATGCGTCAAATACAGATGTACAATTACAAAACAATCTTGACACAAAACAATCGTCAAATATTCCAAATCTCGCTCCCCAAAGCTTTAAAATATGCCAAAAAACTTTTAAGGTATGGATATAGAAGAATATCCTATTAACTCCAGGACTAGGTCGTACATTATAAATAAGTCTCTTTAAACAAAAGGCAGGCAACAAATCCGTACAACGTTAACGACTGTAAACCATACCCTTTAATTTAATGAGCTCTTAAACTCAGGCGCATTGAAACAAAAGGATGGTAGGGGAGTGTACTTTGGCGCTCGTTTACAATTCGACGTGATGTCTTAAACGTAGTGTTGTTAATTATTCTAATAAGTAAAGAGAATATTTATTTGGCGGGCAAAATGGTTTTATATAGGATATTTTATATTTCTGTTGGTGTGTTTGACATAAACTCTAGCACAGCAACGGAGCACATCTTTAGTGGATAAGCAACTTTTGGACGACCGCCATTTTTTTGAAAAAATAAGACATGTTAGTGCTTTCGGTTACAAAAAAGATAATTCACTGTACTTGTCTCAAGATTTTTGGAAGTTTTCCTTTAATGGATGTTTAGAACCATGGATTGGTATGGTTACTGGACTGACAGAATTTAGCAGATTTTTTATAAACTATACGGTTCATTCCCTGGCAACAGCTAGTCTATATATATAAAAGAATGAGGCATTTTGGTGATTTTGGTTGTTCCAAGGATTCCGCCAAAACTATAGGTCGTAGAGATCTGAAATTTGGTACCTAGGTAGATATTAGGTCATGAATTCGTACTAAGACGGGGATTCCAGAAAGTCAAACTTTAAGGGGTAAAAACCGTTGGTTTTTTGGATTTCCCCATACAAAAGTGAAATTTTTTTCGTTGTTCCAGGAATTCCCGAAAAGCTACAAGTCGTAGGGATCTGAAATTTGGTACCTAGGTAGATATTAGGTCATGAATTCGTACTAAGACGGGGATTCCAGAAATTCAAATTGTAAGGGGTAAAAACCGTTGGTTTTTTGGATTTCCCCATACAAAAGTAAAATTTTTTTCGTTGTTCCAGGAATTCCCGAAAAGCTACAAGTCGTAGAGATCTGAAATTTGGTACCTAGGTTGATATTAGGTCATGAATTCGTACTAAGACGGGGATTTCAGAAATTCAAATTGTAAGGGGTAAAAACCGTTGGTTTTTTGGATTTCCCCATACAAAAGTGAAATATTTTTCGTTGTTCCAGGAATTCCCGAAAAGCTACAAGTCGTAGGGATCTGAAAATTGGTAACTAAGTAGATATTAGGTCATGAATTCGTACTAAGACGGGGATTCCAGAAATTCAAATTTTAAGGGGAAAAAACCGTTGGTTTTAGGGATTTCTCCATACAAAAGTGTAATTTTTTTCGTTGTTCCAGGGATTCCCGAAAAACTAAAAGTCGTAGAGATCTGAAATTTGGTACCTAGGTTGATATTAGGTCAAGAATTCGTACTAAGACGGGGATTCCAGAAATTCAAATTTTAAGGGGAAAAAACCGTTGGTTTTAGGGATTTCTCCATACAAAAGTGAAATTTATTTCGTTGTTCCAGGGATTCCCGGAAAACTACAAATCGTAGAGATCTGAAATTTGGTACCTAGGTTGATATTAGGTCATGAATTCGTACTAAGACGGGGATTCCAGAAATTCAAATTGGAAGGGATAAAAATCCTACTTTTAAGGGATTTTCCCATACAAAAGTGTAATTTTTGCGTTGTTCCAGGGATTCCAGCGAAATTAAAAGTCGTAGAGATCTGAAATTTGGTACCAAGGTTGGTATTAGGTATATCATGAATTCGTATTCAGAAAGGGATTTTCGAGATTCAAATTTTAAGGAGGAAAAATTTTGAATTTTTCGGCCGCCATTTTGAACTTTTTTGTTACTGGGCCGATTGCTTTGAAAATCGATATTTGACTATGGCAGAAAGCATAGAGACGGAATTTGTGGTCAAAATTTAAAAAAGTGGCCGCCATTTTGAACTTTTTTGTAACTGGGCCGATCGTGCTTTGAAAATCGATATTTAACTATGGCAGCAAGCATAGAGAAGGAATTTGTGGTCAATATTTAAAAAAGTGGCCGCCATTTTGAACTTTTTAGTTACTGGGCTGATTGCTTTGAAAATCGATATTTGACTATGGCAGCAAGCATAGAGAAGGAATTTGTGGTCAAAATTTAAAAAAGTGGCCGCCATTTTGAACTTTTTTGTTACTGGGCCGATTGCTTTGAAAATCGATATTTGACTATGGCAGCAAGCATAGAGAAGGAATTTGTGGTCAAAATTTAAAAAAGTGGCCGCCATTTTGAACTTTTTTGTTACTGGGCCGATTGCTTTGAAAATCGATATTTTACAGTGGCAGCAAGCATAGAGAAAGAGTTTGTGGTCAAAATTTAAAAAATAGGCCGCCATTTTGAACTTTTTTGTTACTGAGCCGATTGCTTTGAAAATCGATATTTTACAGTGGCAGCAAGCATAGAGAAGGAATTTGTGGTCAAAATTTAAAAAAGTGGCCGCCATTTTGAACTTTTTTGTTACTGGGCCGATTGCTTTGAAAATCGATATTTGACTATGGCAGCAAGCATAGAGAAGGAATTTGTGGTCAATATTTAAAAAAGTGGCCGCCATTTTGAACTTTTTTGTTACTGGGCAGATTGCTTTGAAAATCGATATTTGACTATGGCAGCAAGCATAGAGAAGGAATTTGTGGTCAAAATTTAAAAAAGTGGCCGCCATTTTGAACTTTTTTGTTACTGGGCCGATTGCTTTGAAAATCGATATTTTACTATGGCAGCAAGCATAGAGAAGGAATTTGTGGTCAAAATTTAAAAAAGTGGCCGCCATTTTGAACTTTTTTGTTACTGGGCCGATTGCTTTGAAAATCGATATTTGACTATGGCAGCAAGCATAGAGAAGGAATTCGTGGTCAAAATTTAAAAAAGTGGCCGCCATTTTGAACTTTTTTGTTACTGGGCCGATTGCTTTGAAAATCGATATTTGACTATGGCAGCAAGCATAGAGAAGGAATTTGTGGTCAAAATTTAAAAAAGTGGCCGCCATTTTGAACTTTTTTGTTACTGAGCCGATTGCTTTGAAAATGGATATTTGACTATGGCAGCAAGCATAGAGAAGGAATTTGTGGTCAAAATTTAAAAAAGTGGCCGCCATTTTGAACTTTTTTGTAACTGGGCCGATTGCTTTGAAAATGGATATTTGACTATGGCAGCAAGCATAGAGAAGGAATTTGTGGTCAAAATTTAAAAAAGTGGCCGCCATTTTGAACTTTTTGTTACTGGGCAGATTGCTTTGAAAATCGATATTTGACTATGGCAGCAAGCATAGAGAAGGAATTTGTGGTCAAAATTTAAAAAAGTGGCCGCCATTTTGAACTTTTTTGTTACTGGGCCGATTGCTTTGAAAACCGATATTTGACTATGGCAGCAAGCATAGAGAAGGAATTTGTGGTCAATATTTAAAAAAGTGGCCGCCATTTTGAACTTTTTTGTTACTGGGCCGATTGCTTTGAAAATGGATATTTGACTATGGCAGCAAGCATACAGAAGGAATTTGTGGTCAAAATTTAAAAAAGTGGCCGCCATTTTGAACTTTTTTGTTACTGGGCAGATTGCTTTGAAAATCGATATTTGACTATGGCAGCAAGCATAGAGAAGGAATTTGTGGTCAAAATTTAAAAAAGTGGCCGCCATTTTGAACTTTTTTGTTACTGGGCCGATTGCTTTGAAAATCGATATTTGACAATGGCAGCAAGCATAGAGAAAGAATTTGTAGTCAACATTTTAAAAAGTGGCCGCCATTTTGAACTTTTTTGTTACTGGGCCGATTGTTTTCAAAATTGATATCTGATTATCGCAGCGAGCATAGAAAAGGAATTTTTGGTAAAAATTTAAAAGAATTGGCCACAATTTTGTACTTATATGTCTTACCATGGTAGCAAGCAACCACGGCCGGATGGACGAACGGACGGTGGAGTCTTAGTATAAGAGCTTTTACCCTTTGGGTACGGAACCCTAAAAATGGCCACCATATTTAACTTTTTTGTGACGATCGAATTTTTCAAAATCAATATGTGACTATTACCAGGAAGCAAGAGAAAATTTTGTGTGCAAAATGGTGTGTAATGCAGGAATTTTGGAAATTAAACCACCATAGTAAAGCATAACTCAGAAGTTAACGTGAGCGAAGCCGCGGGCGTTTGCTAGTAATTAATACGCGAAGGACTCAATCATAATAGAGACTCAGCACAATAACGGGAAAGGCATTCCAGAAAATGGGTTTTAAATCAAAATGTCCATTAGCTTAAAACGAATTGGCGCGCGGGCATTAGCGCTAGCGGCCACACCTTTAATTTATCGCATTCACACACGGCCACACGGGTGGACACTTCAATGAAATTAACTATGATGAATGGAAAAATTGTCTCCGCGGCTCATCAATCATACAAGTTGAAACTATGAGACTAGTTTCCGCTCCACGATACGGCGGCGATGCGATTTGCTAATGGTTCTACGAAACTTGGGCTTAAACTTTTTTATACACTCTACATTAAATAAGTTGCTTGTTTGCGATCTCTGCCGTTGGTTACCATGCAGCTTGAAAGGTTTATTTTTTTATTCATGGGTAAAATATAATCAATTGCAAGCACCTATATTAAGATCTTATTGTAACGTACATTTTCATGAATTAATTATCATTCATTCATTCAAGGAGTAAGTATTAAGTAACCCCTAACGGTTTCTAGTTCAACGTATCGAACCAAGATTTTACCATTAAGAATTGAAAACTGGTAAGTTAGGTATAAGAATCGGTACTTATTTATTTTTGTATTAAAAGTGTTACCTACTGAAAAAATCCGAGATTAATTTTTAAAGTTATTCAATTTTATTTGCTTAGGTTTCATTTTCTTTTTTATCATAGTTTTTATGTAATAGGTACGTTAAAGTTTAGAAATTTTAATTCCTGCCGATTTATACTTTACTTTATACTTTAGAGGCATGAGTTTAAAATTGGTTGAAGGTTATTTGCAAAAATACCCTTGTATAAGATATTTCTCATGGACTATCAATGATCGTGTGTTATAAAAGGCTTATTTAAATACGGCGACAGTGTTTCTATAACCACCCGTCATTGCGTTGATAGAACAGTAAATTGGCCTGGTTTATTTATACTGAGGTGCGGCCAAAGCCCATGTATTTAATTTGATAATGGTGTTCCCTTCGAGGCAATTACCCTGAATTATTTATTTTGGGACCGAAGCAGAGTACCTAATCAAAATGGCAATGAAGAATTTTGTCTATATTATTAAAAAACTAGCCTAACCGGTGAATATATTGCTATACAAGGGATTTGAAAAATAGATTACGACCGATTCTCCTATTCTCTCTTCATGTAACCGAATACATAAAATTCATAAAAGTAGGTCAAGCCGTTTAGTAGTAGTTTATCCTATCCTACTAATTAATATTATAAACGATTGTAAGTATGGTTTTTTTTTTATTGGAGATAGATAGACTTGCGCTTGACGACAAACATGCTTATAAACTCTTAGAAAATGCCTATAAATAAACTCTTCTCTTGAAGGCACCCAAATTGTACTTGGCTGGAAACACGGAACGATTTTGTTATAGCTTAAACCCGGATTGACACAAAGCCTAAAAATATCCATTCCACGGGATTAGTGAAAATCCCGAAATTCACGCGGAGCCGCGGGCAGTACCTAGTGACTCAATAAACCAATATCAAAATAAAGATTCTTTCATTACTGCTTAAAATTTATTTATTTAAATATAAGCATTCCTCATTAGTACCTGTATCTTCTTTTTATTTCTACTTTAATTTTTGTTAATTGTTTCTTGGGTGCACAATAAATAAATAATAATAAATAAATAAATAAATAAATATCAGAACTTTAAACACATCGCAATCTAGCCCCAAAGTAAGCGATAGCTTGTGTTATGGGTACTAGATAACTGATAAATATACATACATACTAATATACATAAATATAATATATTGAAAACACCCAGACACTGGTAAACATTCATGCTCATCACATAAACATTTACCAGTAGTGGGAATCGAACCCACGACCTCCGACACAGAAGCAGGTTCGCTGCCGCTACGCCATTTGGTCGTCATAATAAAAGTATATACATACATACATACATAAAAAAACACTTACCTTACATTTAAAGCTGCAACGAGACAATGTGACACAAAAATGTAAACAGTGTCTTAACCTAGTAGGTATGAGCACTTAACGAACATCGCTAACTATGCTCAAGACGGTAAACTCGGCAGGTTCAGCGCCAAACCAACGACTGAAAGTTTATTCGCAAATTGACTCCACCTATTCGCTTTAGGTGCAGTTTCTTTCAGCGACTCGGCTTTAATATACCGTCCAATTCTTTAGCGGGAGCGGTTTTTTACTCGTGACTGTTCAATGCTTAATTTAGATTCCTACATGCACTTATACATTGACAGTTATTGTTCATATTTTTTGATCGTTTTATTTCTTTTATTGTAGTTCACGTCACAGTTAAAGCATATTTTCTAAAAGAAACACCGAAATAAATTGCTTAACTAAAAACCGCAAAAATGTTAACACATCCATCGAAATCTCAAGCAATGCCTAATTGTTACTGGTGAGAAATCTCCTTTCAGAATAACACATCGGAGGCTATTAGAGGCACTCTGATGCATGCCAATTTTCTCTTCAGCACCTTAGCTCTTTTAGTTACAAGTCCAAACTAAAATATCACTGCTCGCTCAAAAGCGCCGATCAATTTTGAACTTTTCCGCTTTCGCTAATAAATTGTACCCGTACATTAACTTGTATTAAGAAATGTGAAAACTAAGCAGAATGGCATTTTAAAGACTTCTGCTACGAAACTTTGTTTTGCATGACTTTGTTAACGGTTTGGCAATTTTAAATTTCTCTCACTGATGTGATTGGTCACTTATTTTGTTGGTTTGGGCTCTTTATTTCAACCCAATTTAGCAGAACCTTAAATTAATTATTAATTTGGCTGCCTGTCTGTTCGCCACATCCGGTTTCTTTTTTCAGGAATGGATATTTATTAACTGACCATGACAATAGTAAGTTGGCACAGAGATAGTTAATCAAAAGATCAACTATAACATAAAATAAAACGGCCATAGCGTACCACGCTGGCAAAGTGCGAGTTGGCAGGTTTCACAAACCTTTATGAATTCTATGCTGGCAAACTGTAACTCGGTCACGACGTTACCCTTCACCGCCAAGCAAGTGGTATTTGGTTTCCACAAACGCACATTACTACGAAATGATTCGAACCCCCAACTCTCTGAAATGAGACATGTCTGAACGAATGGACTATCTCTGAGTTTGCTAAGTTAAACGTACCTATACGTATATGTGGTTTTATCAGGGTCACAACAAATGTTCTTTAATCGCCAACATTTCCACCCCAGGATAGTGCCGATAAGAGCAGGATGCCGGAGCAAATCCACTGGCAAATTGTTTTCTCGCACCCGTTTTAATGGACATTGTACACATCACATATAGATTGAAAATGTACTGTTTGTTTGGTTTACAACTTCACTATCAGTTATTTTTGAAAACTAACTCGAAAAGTTCAACTAGTTCAATCCACCGATAGACTGGTTTTGGAATATATTTTTAACTCCGCGAGAATCTGTGTCTGCGTTATTCTAAGTATTTTAGAATACTTACTGCAGAATCTTCTTGCATTTTTTTCAGACAGTCTTAATACGAATGAAAAAGAAAGCCCATCCCAATTCATACCGAAAGGATAGATAAATTTATGTCCCCCGTCAGCAGGTCCGTCGCGGAAACATACAGTTTTTAGTGGGTGCAAGCCCATATAGCCCTCCGTTTCCCCTCACGGAGACACATGCGTTAGGCATTTTCTGTGTATCAAAAAAAGATAAATCTATGTACCTATATAGTTTGACTTTGATGTCGCACTTCCCAAATTGTTTTTAAATTGGTGTTGTATTACTTAGCTGTTAACATAAATTCTTAAGTTTCATTGTGCTCAGTATTTTATCTAGCTTCAGTGCCTTTTAAATTCCTCGCAATGTATTTTCTGCATTTGCTTTACTGCATTTGACCCATCGAAATGTAGTCTGCAAAAAAAGTCCAACCACCTGGCAGATTCCGAGTTTTTTATATATTTTGATAAACAGGTCCGCGACAATTCTCCTTGACACAGGGTTGCAACCCTTGCCCCGCTGAGTTTGTGTAACGAAGATGGATGAATCACCGTTTTCCAAAGTAAAGTAGTATTACCCGTAATATTGTGTCGCACCGTATATTCTTGTTTATTTCTGTTGAGACATTTTTAGGGTTCCGTGTGGAATTTAATAAAATAAATTACAAAATACAAGTTACAAAAATCCCATCTCAAACATTTATATACCTACTACTAATTTTATCTAATGAATGTTGCGTTGAGGAACAAACTCCTTCAAGAGTAACAAACTACTGAATAAATTTCTCTTCAATTTGTAATTTAGATACATAAACTGTATTAACAACATTTAGTGGCCTGATTCTAGTTGCTGAGAGAATTTAAGGTGAAGCCTTCCATTTGTTTGCAAATATGAAATATCAAGTTTGCATTCGTTATTCCCACCACAAAATGTTAATTGTTTTATAAGCAATATCACAATATAGAGTAAATGAACAAAATAACCTACTTTTTCTTTAAATCCAAGCAGTCCAAATCGCAGAACAGTATTATATGCAGTTGAAGAAAGAACGGTCATTAAAAATTAAAACTACGGAACTATGTGCGTGGAAGTTAAAGACACGCTTGACGTTGACGGAGTGTTTTCAGGTCTGAAAAGGGTTTTGCTAAATTCAGAGTGCTGTTTTATCATATTATTTATTAATGCTGTTGCCCTGACCTGTTACGGTTTGTTGGTATACTCATACCTAAATAACATTGGGAAATTCTATACCCAGGAGATATCATAGTAGATTCTTCACTGAAAAATCATGCCCACGTAACTTGCCTTGAGAAACATTTTATGAAGTTGGCATAAGATTCCCCTTAGAAAGAGGGTTTGGTTATGCCAATCACACTGGCCAAATGTACTTTGAAAGGCTTCATATATTATGTTTGAAAGCATTGGGAAGAACTTTCGGGAAAATCAGATGACTGAGAATCGAATCTTGGACAATTTATTTTAAGCGATATTTTTGGCCCGTATCGTTCGTATGGTCTGTGATGGTGTGATATAATCAGACTTTTGTAATCGCGTTTTTCATATTTCAAGCTAAGTGTAACAGTCAAACTAAATTTATGCTTTTCTCACTAGGGATTAAAGTATTAAAACTGCTGAAATGTTTCTGCAGTTTTTATTTAAGGCTGGTACAGTTGCACGCCTTTTAGGTGCAAATTTGTTTAAACTACGCTCCAATTATTTGGGGTTCTGAATTGTATTCCCAAATGTAATTTTGAGCACAATTTTTGAGATTGTTATAAAATATTTTTTCTGTGACTAAGCGTAAATTGTGGATGCAATAATTTGAATTAGATAACGGTCTAAGAAATAAGTTTAATATTATAACGTCAGTATCAAGGTATAGAAAAATCCCGTCAAGCGTGAGTTTGGCTTGCGCTCTAAGGGTCTGTTTGTACCACCAGTCCATCACGCAACCATGAATGCTTTATTATTGGTTAAAATTCGTTTAGAGGCCACAAATAATATTTTACTGACATAATATAGGTGCTCATATGCAAATTTTAGCTCATAAACGTCTCCTAAGCGAAGTTCAAAATTTTGTACCTTACAACAACTACCTCCATAGGACAATAGATTTGAAGAGTTTGTAATATTATTTCATTTAATAAGTTACCTGTTTTTCTAAGTTTTATTTATGTTACGAAGTAGCTTTATCTAAGTCACCGAGAAAGTTGCAGGCAAAATGACCAAAATCCGAAATAGCTGAGTATTCTTCGAAAAGGCTTCCACGCGATGAAACTGAAAAGAAGAACTGACAACAAACTCAGCCGTTTAATTTGATAAGCCAAACACAGTCACCTTATATTCCTGGAGCGTCTCCAACTAAAACCACTTTAATTAAACAGCCATACAGGATGATGCTGAGTTTATTTGCGCTGTCATGTCTCGGGACGCAAATAACCTGTTTTCTATGTACGGCTAAATATTTACCCTTGTTTGCCGCTACGCAAGCAGACTCGCTTTGACTCCGGCTCACGACTTGCTATCGCATTACTCTGTCGCATTACCAATGCTGTTATACAGGGTGAGTAGTGTTTTCTACTGAAACGCAACCGGCAATAGAGAGAAAGAGACAGGCTCGTCTTTTGATATGACTACGTCTTAATTTGTTTTCATGCATATTGGAAAAATTTGATGAAATTATTGTTTTCATCGGTCGGGAAGTTTGACCACTACAAGTTATTGCGATCTCACTTGATGGTAAGTGACGATGCTGCCGAAGATGCATATTGAACTTGGTAGGAATAAGTAACCCCTAACGGCTATTATACACTATACAGCATCGCGCTGGAAATGTAAATTACTTCGCGGGCGTCTTGGCTGGTAGGGTGCTAACTAGCTACGGCCGAAGCCAGACCAGACCTATATCAAATGATGAATTCTAAAATGGTTCGTGGCGAGAATCGAACACGCAACCTCCTACTCGGATCCGAGCGCGTTACTGCTGCCGGTCGTCTAATGAGAGGTCTAAAAGAATACGAATCATTTGTCTTCGCAGACGGTTACATAAAAACTACGATTTTACCAAATTCGGTCCGATCCATACCAAAGTATAATTTTAAGCTTTATGTTGATAAAGCAATCAGTCAATCCACTGCTCTTTTTGTGCGTATAAATATATAATCACACGTCTTACGTACTGAATATTACAAAATGCATGTCAGAAACAATGATTTCACGGCTCACGCCACTCCTGTTGGGGTTGAATGTATTTTGCTGGCAACACCAGTTTGTTGTGACCCCTCTTGTCCTCTGCCACCTATTGGATCAGATGAAAAATGTGTGAGCGGATCAAGTTTTGAGGGCTCTAGTTTGCTGGATTTTTGACGCTTTTCCCTCGAGTCAGATATGTTTTACCGTGTGACGGCGAACGCAGCGCTATATTTTCTGAGCATCTATTGTTTTGGGCTCCCAAAAATCATTTTTGCGCATTGAGATAGCAATAATATTGTAGGTTCTGCAATCCGAGGGAATGAAGAAACGCCTTCAAAGTTACTATATTGCACTTATTTTATTATCTCCTAACATTTAATATAAGTCCTGGGACTGAAGTCAGTTTGAGCTTTTATAATTAATTCAAGTCGAACTCTAGTGACCACAACTTTGAGGTACCTAAGTGATTTTATCCTCTTGTGCGCTCGTTGGCTTCAGACAGTAGTTCATAAGTTAAAACTAGTTATGCAACATTTTATTAATTTTGACAAGAATATGTCTGAACAGAAAGTTCTCGTACGTTACTAAGAAAGTATGAATGTATGCCCCTGTCAGATGCAGTAGGTAAGTACGATATCACACGTCTCATATTGCCCTGTTATATCATCAGCTACATTGCCCTTCAAACCGAAACACAGTAATACATTACTACTTCCCGGTAGAATAAACCGGTAGTATGAATCCGGACGGACTAAAACAGCCCTACCTACCACCAGTAAAAGTTATATAAAGCTCGTATAACAACAATAAACTTGAACAAGTTACATCACTTATATAAATACTGGGTCAAAAGCGAAACGTAAATACTCGAAATATTGAAGCAACATAATGAATGCGGAAGGAAAAGATGTTTTATTTTTACTTGTCTCGGTTTCGTTCGAGTTGAATTTAGATAAGTTTATCTGTTCCCTCCAGAATATGGCGCAGATGGGAGTGAATACCCGTTGATAAGGACAGCTGGATCTGGTATACCTACCGCTGAAGCAGACGACTTCACCGCTTTGTGCTGACATTATAAATGCAAACGTCTTTAGGAAACGAATTTGTTTCCATCTTTTTTATTTAGCTTTTATTTTCATCAAAGAACCAGAAAATTATATTGCTGTATTCAGCAATATCCGATAATTTTGTTGAAACCTCACCACACTTTTACATAAACTGTTTTCTCAATGTTCACTACTACTCTACTTTTTCATCCCGACATAGGTGCATCATCAGGAAATGTTGACGCGACAAACTAAGGTACTTTGTTAAATAAGTACATCAGTATATAAATATTAAAGAAATTATAATGCTATTAGTATTAAATTTATAACTGATGGTAGAACTTTTGCGGAGATAGTATGTGTAGGTACTATAGGTGCCGCCGCAGTTCCGTTCCGTTCCGTTTCAGCCGACGGACGTCCACTGCTGGACAAAGGCCTCCTGCAATGCTTTCCAGCCCGCACGGTCCTGCGCCATCTATATCAAGCGCCTTCCCGCGACTCTTTTAATGTCGTCACTCCACCTGGTCGGAGGTCTGCCCACACTGCGCTTTCCCGTGCGGGGTCGCCATTCCAGCACTTTGGGTCCCCAACGTCCGTCGGTTCTACGAGCTATGTGCCCCGCCCATTGCCACTTCAGCTTCGCGATACGTTGAGCTATGTCGGTGACTCTGGTTCGTCTACGGATCTCCTCATTTCTGATTTGATCACGCAGAGAAACTCCGAGCATAGCTCTCTCCGTCGCTCGCTGAGTGACTCTGAGCCTTCTTATGAGGCCCATAGTAAAAGACCAAGTCTCGGATCCGTATGAAATCACTGGTAACACGCACTGTTCGAAGACCTTAGTCTTCAGGCACTGAGGGATATTGGACGAGAAGATATCACGAAGCTTCCCGAACGCTGCCCAACCGAGCTGGATTCGGCGGTTCACCTCTTTCTCGAAATTGGACCTACCTAGCTGGACCGTATGTCCCAGGTCCGCCGTAGTATCAGTACCTAATTATTCTACTGTGAAGCAGTGGTGTATTATTGTGTTTCTGGTCGAAAGTCTATCATACTGTCTATTTTAGGTGTAAGTATGTCAGTTTTCCCAGTGACTTAATAACTACGTAATTGTTAGCAAAATGTTCCAAAAACAGTGCATAAAATTGCCATTCCAATAAACTTTCATTGAAATCTCAATCGTAAAGTTTCGCACATTTTCATTGCCAGCCGTGAAAACGCCGTCGCGATCGGACGGCCATTAGGAAGCATTATCTGGCACTGTAAAAGCATAATCTAGCTCCTTCAATGCGTAAAGAACTATATAAACGTCAGATATCATCTAATTGAAGTTGGAGTAACGGCCGGGGGCGGCGGCACGTTAAAACGCCTAAGGTAACGATCGAAAAGGCTCTTCCAAGTGTAAAATATTTAAATTTTGCTCCTCGCAACAATTGGAGGGGAAACGCGAAGGTGGTCGCACACTCAACTTTTTGGCCGCGCACGATTTTTTTCATTGTTATGATTATATTACATTATATTATAATCCATTCGAGTTATCAATACAGATGAACTTGTATCCTATTCTTACCTGAAATGAGATTCTGCCTTAATTATTAAGAGACAACCTATTATAAATCTATGTTATTAAGCTTACACACTAGTAACTCTCTGCACATGCAACCGAACTACCAAGAGAAAATCTAATGTAATATACAAATTAAAAATAAAAAAATAAAAAATTGTAGGCAACTAGTTTTCGTACAGGTGCTAGTTAAGATTAATTTATGAAAAAATATTTTACTTACTTCATTTTAACCTAAAACTCTTTGACAGACTGACAGACAAAAGCTTATTAGGTTTTCCGTATTCACAATAAATACACAAACCCTTATATGCCATTATAACTTTTGGATTATGTAAATAACCTTTGTAGTTGCTATATGTGTAATGTTAAGGCAACAGTTACATTTCACGTGCCTTACACGCTGTTTGTGCGTTCTGTACTCGATCTCTGACTCCTCATATTAATGTGCGTTCAGCTTTAAGTCGAGATATAAATAGCGGGAGTTTAATTAAAGAGAACCGGAGGTAAGCGATGGTCATCATATATTAAGTTATTTCATATATTAAGTCATCATATATATTCTATACATTTTACATACTGGAAACCTGGATGACAATACGATTGATAAAACTGCAGATACCTATATTTTTTATGAGTTTAGTTATTAGGCTAGGGTCGAGATAATTGTAGTAAATGACGTGTGTGCTTACTTACACTGAAATTTAGTTTGTAAGACGATGTAAATTATGTAAGCAGCCAGGCTAATTCGTTGCGCGGAAACGCCAACAAGGTATTGTTTCTTCGATGCGTAACATTTTTGTTGTTATAGCACCCTGAAAAATGCAAATGTGCTTACTTTTCCGAAGGGAACGTATTGATGACGTATTTCTCAAAGAGTCCACCAAACATTTTCCGAATGGAATTTGAAATATTTTTAGGCGAGTAGTCGCTCAATGGGTCGCTCCGCCAGCGCTGCTGGAATTCATTACGCTGAAATTTGTTTGCGATATGAAATTCCTGAGACGTCCCCGCGTTTTCCAGCGATTCGGATTATGGCACTGTCCATTTTTTTTTGTTCTCTGGAATTTAAGTTCACTGGCTGTTCGATTGTAAAAGATTCTTAATTTCAAAAAGGGGAAAGCAGCAGCAATTAAAAGCTTTTATAGTGTACTAGCTGGCCGGGCAAACGTTGTTTTCCCATTTAAGGGGTATGAAAACTAGCTTACGACCTATTCTCTGACCTACCGAATGAAGACAAAAAACTTCATAGAAATCAGTCAAGTCGTTTCGGAGGAGTTTGCAGGTTAAAAAGTTAAAGTATTCTGTCTGTCTCAGCCATATTCGTTCGTTCAATGATTTGAGGCTTGAGCTGTGGTTGATGGACAAATCGAGTGATGGGTTACAAGATAGCAGTTAAGTACCTACTTGAGTGCAATCCAACTGGATGGTAAGTGACGACGCAGCATGTAAATAAAAAATAACAGCATAAAAAAAAATACAGAATCAAAAGAGAATTAATTGGTATAACTTGCATTGGAACGGTTTTGTCAACTAGGGTGGGGCCACCAAAACCCTGCCTGTGCCGAGAACCGAACTTTTTACTTTCTAATTAAATATTATTTTGCACTCCAAAGTGTGCTTGAGTGTTCTTCAGAACCAAATTAAAGTCACCCGCCATAAAATTATTGGTTTGCTGTTATTTCTGATATTTTAGGTACATATAAAAATATAGTTTATCGTTGAAAATAAAGCCGTGAATATGGAAGCGCGTTTAGCTTATGTGTTTATTCATTCAACCGACACTAATTCGTTATTACAGTTTTGCATCGCAAATTTAACGAAACTTCAGTCCCCTTTACTAAAAGCTTCAAACCGGTGATGGATCACTGAATACATTATACATTCTCTTCATTTTAATAGCATAATTATTTCAATAGACATTAATTTTGATGACCGAATGGCGCAGTGAACCTGCCGTCTGCGTTGGAGGTCATGGGTTCGATTCCCACTACTGGTAAAAGTTGGTGTGATGAGCTTGAATGTTTTCCAGTGTCTGGGTGTTTTTCAATATATTATATTTATGTATATTAGAATTTATGTATATTTATCAGTTATCTAGTACCAACACAAGCTATCGCTTACTGTGGGGCTAGATTGCGATGTGTTGCGTGATTCAGGGGTTTGAGGTCAGTCGCATCTTTTAAAATTAAACTTAAAATAAATTACTTGTTGACCAGAAGGACAATACCGGTGGTTTTATAAGCTAGGCACGATTCTACTGATTTTTATTGTTATTTTGCCTTAATTTTTTCCATACGTTAGCCTCTGTATGTTATTGTATTTATATGTATTATTATATACTTTATAATTATAATATTAAAATATATAATATGTTCTTAAATATTATATCTGTTTTTATTTTTTTATAGTTTTGGTGGCGTCTCAGGCCTTTAGCCTGAGCCTTCATGCTGAGACGCCACCGTTTCAAATCTATAGGAATAGGGTTTAATGTTAATTTTGTATGTTTAATTTTTGTTTTTTCTTATTTCTTTTAGCTTTATATTTTAGATCTTTTAGTTTTTACATCTGTGCTGTGCCTATTTCTATTTATTTGAATAAATTTATTTTCTTTCTTTCTTTCATTTTATTCTCTTTCACAAAATCCACGCACCTCTACTTCGGTATTCCATTACTTCTTCATCTTTCAACGCGCATACTCAATTAAACACCACTAAACGATTTAATTTTGAAGAGAATGTTGGAAAATTCTAATTTTAACGAAGAAACTAACTGGCGTAGTTAGGTACTGGACATTACCTAACTACGCCAGTTACGTTCGCTTATCGTATATTATCGTTTACAAAAACCTTTTAGGTTTCGGTAATATTATACTTTTTGTATGTGGATACAATAAACGAAAGTTGTAAATGTGAATCTTATATTATTACAGATCATTATGTCGGCAGTGATAATTTTGATACGCAATAAATAACTTGCATTAGAGAGTTCAAATTATGGGATTTTCGTGGATTTCCTTCATTCTCTTTCGCACAGTCCCCTCCGCTGTACCGTTCGATAAGAAACTTCGTTTCAATTTGTTGCTACGATTGGTGGAACAGATCCCATTTTTAACCGACTTCAAAAGAAACGAGGAGGTTCTTTGGTCGGAATCTTTATTTTTTATGGTTTAGACTTTACAGTTTAAAAAAGAAAACAGTTCTTATAAAAATGGCATAATACGCTTTTGCGCACTATGAAACAATTAATATAACCTTAACAATGCCCGCGAGTTGGTCCCATTCCGAGAGCGTTTAGTGTTTTATATGCCAAAGGGATTTATGTTATTACCATCCATATTTCTGCGGACTGAAGCCGCTGAGAGGTCACGAAATCTTGCTGAAATGTGCCCTCTCCTTCTTGCCCGTAGGCTCGTCTCGCTCGCACCCGCGAGTCGGTTTAAAGCGATGAATATTACTGGACGCATTATTCGAGACACGTACTGAGGGAGCTCGCGACCGCTCATGAACTCTGATCTCTAACAGGAGGCTGTAATGTTAAGGCCTTGTCATACTGACGACGTTCTTTCTTTCTCCTTTTTGGCTGTGTCAAGTTTCACGATATTCGAACTTTTTTTTATACTAGGTATATAGGCTAGCGCTTGACTGTGATCACACCTGATGGAAAGTGATGATACAGTCTAAGGTGGAACACGCTTGCCTAGAAGATGCCTATTCACTCTTGATTTGAAGGCACCCGGGTTGTAAGTGGCAGGAAAGACACTGCCTGGGAGGGTATTCCAGGCCTTTGCAGTGCGTATCAGGAACGAGGAATCAAGCCGCTTCGTACGCGTCATTGGTACGTCGACTATATATGGGTGGAAGCCTTTACGATGCCTTGCCGTTCTATGGTAGAAAGGTGACGGGGGAACCAAATTAAAAAGTTCCTGAGCACACTTAAACAAATAAACATTTGTTTTTTAAGTAAACATTTTGGACAACTGACAGGGTATTGTAACGTCAGCCATGCACTTCCTAAGGATATCGTTCAGTCGGCATAATTCTGTCCATTGGATTAGGTACGAATGACCTTATGTGCCTACCTATCATGCCAATGCATGATAGGTAGGCAGTGACAGGCCGATTGGGCCTTAGGAAGGAAGGTATGGTTGTAATTATTGACGAATTTTTTGTGACACCTTTTATCAATTAAGGTGTTTTTTTAAAAGGCTGTGCTTAGTTATCATCCCTACAACTATACGTTTTGAAGTTAAAACTTCTATAAGCGCGTTGAGCATTTTCTGAGATGGGGAAAAAATAATTGAACACCATTACCGTTCCCGACACCTCTGTATATAATATTTGTAGTGTACAAGTTTGAATTCTTTACTTATTGTAAATTTATCATGCAATCTCCACGATGAATTTCGTATGTATAACTTATGATGAACTTACCAACAGCATTTTTGGTTATAGATATAGGTACCTATCAACGACCATCTATATAAGAGTCTATAGATAGATAGATAGAAATTCTTTATTGTACACCAATAAAACATGAGAAAACATTGATAAATACACAAAAGTTATACTAATGTACATATGGCGGCCTTATCGCTACACAGCGATCTCTTCCAGGCAACCATCGGGGTATGAAGCGGTGATTGGAATATAATGAGGTAGGTGGTACAATAGAAACAATTAAAACTGAAGAAAATATCATATAACACTATATAAATAAATACGTATGTATATATATATATATATTTACATAATCATAATAATAATATAATCTATACTTATAATAAATCTGTAACAGGTCAAATTCTGTACATTAAAGATATTTTGAAAATTTTTTTTCGAGGGCACTCTAAAATTGGTTCTGAACCCAAAACTGTATTTTTTTTCATTTTTGTCTGTCTGTCTGTCTGTCTGTCTGTCTTTCTGTATCACGGCCGCGCATCACGCCGAAACTACTGAATGAATTCCAATGAAACTTGGTATGACTTGAGTTCATACTACGAGGAAGGACATAGGATACTTTTTATCCTGAAATTCAGCATGGTTCCCTTAGGAGAGGGGATAAAAGTTAAATTCTCTCGATTTTCTTTGTAGCCAAACTCCTCCTAAACGGCTGGATCGATCGTTGTGAAACTTTCGGGGTGTGATCTCTGGGTCGGGGAGCGGGTTGTTATCTATATTTGATCTCCCAAAATGCTGAAGAACCCTGGCCCTGGCCGATTTAATTTTCCCATACAAAAACCAAGGGCGGTACCGATGTATGGTGGAATCGAACGAATCGCACATCAAATGAAAGAGCGTAAAAAAATAATCGATCCGAGTCGAGGACTTATACGTGGAGACTTAGGATTATCGAGTATTTTCTAATTGAAAATAAAATTAATAAATTGATTTAATGGCGTTGCTATGTAAACATTTCATTGCTGTCACGTCAGCACCTCTGACAAGTTTGTTTCGAAATTTGTAGCCGGAGTATGATGTCCGACCTTTTTGGTCTATTTAATTTATTTGATATGCAAATAACGTTATAATGCCGATTTTTAGTTTGGGAGAAAATCGTCGAATTACGTCGATGCCAAGTATTTGTTCAAGAAAGGATTAACGCTGAAACAGAATGACAAAGAAGTAGGATCTGCTCCATCGTATACAATCGTTAAAAAATGGTCAGAAGAATTGATGACCCACGAGCTGGACGGCCATCAGCTTCGAGTACTGAGAATAACGTCGGAAATATTTGGGATTTCATACTCGGGGCCGTTGATCGAAAATCAGATAAATAGCTGAAATCATAGGTGTATCCTATGAACGAACTTGAAATATAATTCATAATGAATTGTGGCTTCGAAGCTTTCTGCGAGATGGGTACCGAGGCTTCTTTCAGCTGAACATAAATGCAACCGACTAACGATTTAGCGCAATTGTTTGGAGTTGCAATTGTTAAAGCCGATTCACCAAACTTCTTACAGATATTTGTTAGTACTGATGAAACTTGGTAAATCGCGGTTGGATTTACTTTCCTTTGGCAGGAGTTCGGGGGAGAAAGGTGTTGTATTTGGTAGAGGTTTGGTCCCTGATTACAACAATACTATTCGCATTACGAGGTAACGCAGTGTTTTGAGCTTTTCAAAAATCAATCTATATGGCGGTCAGTATAAATCGGGAAGTCTTTTATCGGAGTAAGGATGACTTTCGGGAGATACAGTAGGACGAGATGGAACACCACACATGTATTTTGTTGTACCGACAAAAAAAATAGGCCACAGAACTTTTTAAATATGTTATTTGTAGTATTAATTTTTGACACAAACCACTTAGGATCTTGAGCGAGCGAAGCGAGCTCGGGACTTGGGGCACCCCGACTCGGTTAACCGATAGGTGACGAAGAGGATTGCATTGGCCTTGCAGGCCCCACCATCCTTCTGAGTGGTTATTTCCTTTTATGACCACCCAGAAATAGGAGCTCCTTCGACCGAGCCAAAAAAGGGTAAGGGAAAGACAGAAGGCTAAAAGAGTCTTAACCTCAAGATTTTAAAGCTCTGTCGACTGACCCTTAGGGGGGGTGAGGGGTAGATGGTGATGGATAAAGGGTTTTCCTAGCTCCTTTACTTCTTCTCCGAGCCTTAAAAAGGGTAAGGGAAAGACTGAAGACTTAGGATGTAGAGCGAGCGAAGCGAGCTCGGGACTTGGGGCACCTCGACTCGGATAACGGATAGGTGACGAAGAGGATGGCGGGGCCTGCAAGGCCCCACCATCCTTCTGAGTGGTTATTTTCTTTTATGACCACCCAGAAATAGACCGAGCCAAAAAAGGGTAAGGGAAAGACTGAAGGCTAACAGAGTCTTAACCTCAAGATTATAAAGCTCTGTCGACTGACCCTTAGGGGGGGTGAGGGGTAGATGGTGATGGATAAAGGGTTTTCCTAGCTCCTTTACTTCTTCTTGAGGCTAGAATTCCCATTTCAAAACATGTATTTCAGTAATTATAACAGCAAAATCGAATTCAAAACTTCATAATTAAAAAAAAATATTTCTTAAAAACTACTACGTGTCGAAAGTTTTAGCTTGGGAGGGGGGAAAAAATCCCATTTTTTTCTTCCCACCCCTTCCCCTTTCGCTTCTCTCCGCGACGAAGCGACTCCATCATCGTCATTTTAATTATTTTCATCTTTTTAAATTTGTTCAAGAATGGTGCAATACCTTTTCAGGGAGTGGTATCGGGGGTTAGGGGACACCCCCTCTCCTCCCCTTCCCCCTTCCCGTCCCCCTACTCCTGCCAAACGATTCTAAATTTTTACCATGGAGTCTTCTTCCATTCTCTTCTTCTGCTGTCAACGTGCAATACTCTTCCATACGATCCATCCATTTCTTTTTTGGTCTTCATCTAAGTACTTACTAAACAAACCTCTCTTATTCTGAGAGGAAACCCTAACCCAGCTATTGTGGGGTTGAGATGAAATTCAATTAACTATATTTGATCCAGCGAGAAGCTTCGGCCGCGTTCAATTAAATGTTGACAAAAAATAACAGGCAAAACGAAGTTTGCCGGGTCAGCTAGTATATAAATATATTTGTATATAATAAATTCTAATAAATAATTACAAAACCCTCAAATAGAATATTAAATGTTTCAAAATACATTTATTAAATTCTATACCTCTGCAAAACGTCTTTTTTCGCAAACGTTTATATTATATAACGCAAGTGTGAGTGTACCCTAAGCTGGATGTAGCGTTAACAATGAAAAAATTTGGCCCCGCAAAGGTGGAAGAGTTGTGACAGCCCAGCGGAAACTTCCTAATCAGTTGTAACAAATTTATGTCGCGGGCGTGCGTGACTGCCTTATCTACCGAATATAAGGGCTATACGCGTTGGGCAAGCGCATTGGCCAAGTCATGTTGGGCAAACGAATTGGCCAACACTTTTTTTCTATTGCAATCATCATATAAAATTAGAAGTTGACTGCCATCTCACCTGGTAGTAAGTGACGTTGCAGCCGAAAATGTTTTCGTGCTTACTTGAAAGGTTAACCGCTGACGGTTGCTACACAGCATCACACCGGAACACTGAATCGCTCAGCGGTGAGTCTTTGACAATGTTTACGGTGAGACACAATGGCTGAATCCTCCCACAAGACTAGTCGGGTTCCGTACCAACAAAACGTACTGTTTATTTCATCTCTATTGCAATATGTTTGCTATAATGAGACACTTGGTCACCGATAAGAAACCTCAGGATATGGGCATCAACGATTTACATTAAACCTTTTTTGTACAAGTAAATGGTAGCGCCATCTGTCAAAATTCTATAGGTGGCTGCTGAGCGAACTACAGCCTGGACTTACAGTTGTTGGCAAAACAAGCAGTTTTTCACGCCGTCCGCCCTGTCCATGGTATAAGTGTGTATTCATTTGGTTACATTTTAGTTAACATCAACGTGTTAAATATATGAAATTGGCCAAACATGTTGGCGAAGCGTGTACTGTGGCTTTTACATAACGTTTTGTATAACCTCTAATTGATCTTTTGATGCTTCTGACGCTAATTTGCCGACTGTACGCGCCAGCCCTGAGATCTCTCGTTCTGAATTCACAGAATACTAATTACAGTTAAAATTATTTGTTACGCTTTGGTAAATTTTGCACTCACTAATCAAACTTCGTGTCTGATTCTAATTAGGGTTAATATTATTAATTTTGGAGGTATAGGGTACATAGCTACCAATATTTTACTGGTAGGCTAATAAGTATATCAAATTTTCTTGCGCGTGTTTGTTACAATCAAACGTCAATTCAATGTAAGATTTCTGTCTTTCAAACTTTATCTTTCAAAATATAAATTCTTTGAACTTTTACTCCAGTATGTATACACCTTTATCGTGCAACTGAACTGATGACTCAGTATTTTCTAAGCGCGAACGAACTATAGTCATGAAAGTATCAATAGGTATGCTTTTTCCCTAACGAGGTTTCCCTAGAAAGTATAAAGGCTTAGAAGTGAGCATTCCGCATCCACAGTCGAGACTGTCCCAAGAAAAACCACCCGCCTCTTTCATCAAATCGAATTCAAATAAAATTTCCTTTCACCAACCGCAGGGATCCGTACGTCGTAGACACTTTAAACATTCTCTTTTCCATCCATCTACTCGTTGGAAAACCGCTCATAAAAATGCAAAATTAATTTTAAATTCCACAAAGTGCCGGCCGTATTTGCAACATTCGTATAATTGAAGAGACTGCATACGGGAAATATGTAAGACTTTATAGTTTTATTTCCATTCGCTTTGCTGCGAACTTATTTGTGCGGAATGTCCACTCCGGGCGTCGCAAACTCCCCGGTCTGCGGGGCTAGACAAAGTCACAAGCGTTTGGCGTTAACGCTAGTCGACAAAAATGTATGGACAAAACAAATGACTGTAGAAAAACCACGACAATAATTACTAAACACGCTGTGTTTGAATAATTACCTACGCTAACTTGAACGCTCGCTGGCGTTCTCGCGGACCCTGTAGATAACTTTAGCGTACTTCGCTTGACAATTGACAGCCGACAGTATCAAACACAGCGTGTTTAGTTAATTATTGTCGTGGTTTTTCTACAGTCATTTGTTTTGTCCATACATTTTTGTCGACTAGCGTTAACGCCAGACGCTTGTGACTTTGTCTAGCCCCGGTCTGCTCGCTAGGGGGAGCGCTGGAGAACCGAAGACATTCGATATTATACTCAGGCACGTATCGCTTCATTTGAAATCAAACTTTTGCGGAGTGAATTCCAACTTTAGAGTTCCGTGTGGTGACAGGTGAAAACGATATTTTAATTCAATTAATTGTCTGTAACGTTAATTACATATATTCGATCTTTCGTTAAGTGATGATGGAGTGGAAAATTTACTAATTAGTAAATATAATAAATCCTAATTGGTTGCTTTATAGCATAGCAGCGGAACGTTAAGAAAATTCTCTTACGATATATTTTTGTCGATTATTATGGTTGTTTTCAATGGAGCTGAAGCTTCTGACCGTACAAGAAATAAATTTTTCTGATTTTAATTATCTTTATATCTACCGGTGTAATTCATAATATTATATTTATGACTATTTAGATATACATATTACTATCGATTAAAAATATTTCAATCCTCGATGACGCGAAACGAATGAAACATAAACGATTTTGACAGAGTGGGGCGCGTCATCGTGGATTGAAATACATAATATCTATAACATTACAATCTGTTAAAAAGCTAAGCCGCTTGCCAAGTCTACATGTCACATATTATGTATAAAAGATGAAACCATTTACTTTTTCACGTAGGCCGATTTTCCAGACACTTACGAATTAATGTCAAACTACCATAACGTTCATATTGCATGCTGTATCTTGCAAACCTTAGTAACTAGCTTGTTTTGCAGATTACTTGTCGTTAGAGCGTTTACACATTATCCGATCCGATATCGGATCGGATAATCTGAAATCGCTCTTAGGCCTACAGATAAACTTCCTGCTATATCTTCCGAAAGTATGGAACCTTAAAAGTAAGAGCCTGATTTACACTTGGCTGGTATTTATATTGTTTCCCTGTTTATGCAGTGTTATTTCTGTGAAAGCAATTGCGATTCGATTTTGCATAATTCAAAAAACAAATCGCGTATCGATATGTTTTTACCGCAGAGGATTAGTGTTAGTTTCACAAGTTTCTGCATAATTAAATTATTTACAACCTTTATTTGATTGTTTTGGCTGACATAGAAAAAAATAAATACTTTGAGAACACACTTTGAAATACAGCGTGCAATAGGTAAACTCTAGAATAATAGGTACTTAATATATGTTTTAACCTTTACTAAATTGAAGAATTAGCAGGATCTTCATCTAATAATTAGTGACTACCCATATCTGATACAGTGCATTCCAGAACATGCTAGGAAGGCAAGGAGTCGCTAACGCGGGCAAAACTGCTCACCTTACAACACCGACGGAATGTTGCCTGTTTAGCGGTTTTTTACAGGATATACTTTGGTGAGTGTGCTCAGGAACTGCATAACCTTGTGCCTCCTTCACCTTTCTACCATAGGACGGCAAGAAGCCGAGAGCGGTGACATCCTTATGTGGTTGACGTCCAATTAACTCGCACGAAATGTTTTTCTTCCCCGTTTCTGATACGAACCGCTAAGGTGTGGAACGCCCTTCCAGCCTCCGCGCTTCCAAAAACAATCTGGGTGCCTTCAAGAGAAGAGTGATTAGGCATTTTCTAGGCAAGCGTGCTCCAACCTAGACCTCATCCTTGCTTTCCATCAGGCATGATTGTCGTCAAGCGCAAGCCTTTCTTCAATAAAAAAAGAAAAACATAATTGCAATACCTCCGTTGAACTGCACTGCGCTCATCATAATTAGACATCAGATCTATATGCTCAATAATGTCACCGGCAGTGCCTTATCAACCAAATTACAGATTGATTCTTCACAACTAATGCTTTATGGCAGAATATCTGAAATTACCGTGTTACCACAGTTTGAAAATATTCTAGTTACCTAGTAGTATCTTTTAACACTGTGGTATTACTGTTTCAGAGGTAAAAATGTCCTACTGTAATTTGCACTGTTCCCGTTTTATCTATTGCAAAATGCAGGTAGCCACTAAAATAATCCTCATAACTCCGCAGTGGTTTGCTAATTATGCGGTGCGTTCGCCTCGATAATTTCCCGTAGGAATAGAGAGCTATGCACTGTTTTAATCATATACGCAAGAAGAGATTGCATCTGAACAAATAATCCCAGTTTGAGCCGGTTCAGTGTAAATTACTCGTGGTCGTCTGCTGCTCTTGTTTGCGTTCCAGTTTGTTTTTCACAATTTGCTCTCATTTAAACCTGATGTGGAACTCGCTTTGTTTGTTTGATCGGGTTTATTGGTGGTGGCTGATTTTCTTGTATTATAAGCTGTGTAAAAGAGCAATCAATACATTATTCATCTCGGAGATTTTGTCAATTTGCTGATATTTGAATAACCACAGAGAGGGAGACGCTAGCTGTCTCTGGACAATCTCATAACTAACCACTACCTACTTGTAATAATACCTAGTACTTACCAACTTATACATACGTCTACTTTTTCTGTATCATCATCTATATAACATGTATCTACTATTAATATTACAAGGTGATTGGTAGACTGAAAAAACAGACGGTCCGTCTAAATGGAAACGGAACAGAGTGGGTAAAATAGGAGGTCACTGTTCACATTTAGAAGGTCCGCTTAAAACTGAACAAAGGCATATCAATTGTTCTGCTACTGAAATATCCGTCTATGAAAGAGGACCAAAAAACAGAGGTCCGTCTGAATGGAGTGGGTAAAATAGGGGGTCACTGTTCACATTCAGACGGTCCGCTTAAATTTGTAACGTGAGAAAAACCACGGTCGCCCAATGATTCGAAATAAAATCACCACACCATCCTTCTCCAGATGTAATCCAATCTAAATCTGTAGGAAATAGGAGTGCCTCCGTCCAGTACGTAGCAAGCCTCCACACGGTCCGTAATACTGCCATGAATATTAATGTACGTCAGTTTATTTGCTTATTTATTAGCTCCAGGGGACAATAATGGCATGTCGCCGTTCCCTGCACTCTTCGATTTTTAGCAAAACAAGCAATGAGATATTGTTTATCCTGCCACTGCTACCGCGAATAAACATAAAATAAGGCAACCTGCTTGCGTTTGTGCGCCAATTTAAGATTTAATTTCGTTTTCTTAGTTTTAAAAGTAATAAGGCAGACTGAGATTCTATTCTTGGGCAATTTTTTTAAATGATCACTTTCTTACAAATATATAAACTCTTGAAGATTTACTACCCCAAGCCTACGCAGTTTCTTATTCGCGTATAAACAGAATACAATTGAAATTTGAATTTGATCCAAGCAATCTACCTATAACTGTTTTAAAGGTTACTTTAATTTCTAAGAAACGTCAAAGAAAGCAATAACGAAACTATAGATTACTATTTTTCATTCAATTTCAAATTTAAATGATTATGGTTTCTGCAATAAACGCCTCGTTTTGTAAATAAAAATGTTTGTTAGATATGTACAAAAGGGCTTGTTGGAGCGTTGTAAACAGAATTTCCCGCTTGATTACATAATTCTGTACAATCAAAACATAAAGTACGACATGCGTTGACGCGCTCGTTACCATCAAAATATTACCTACGTATGCGCCAGCAATATTTCGCAAACCTCTACAATTTCAATTAGGTACAAGCATTACTTTGCTAGAATAAAATAGTACAAAATAGAATATTTGACCTCAAATTCGCAGATTTGAAATCAACAGGTTTGAATTGAGGTTTGAAGCCTCATGTTGGTTGATTAATTCTTCAATGGCAGGGGATACATTTTCCACCTTTACAAGTAAAAGATAGATAAAGTTTTTATTTTGATTGATTAAGTTAGAGCAAGATCGCCCAAAAAATTAATTAATTTAGAATTTATAAAGCTTTGACAGACAGACAGACAAGCTGACAGACAGACGGTCAGACAGAGGGACAAAAGCAAATCCACCCAATTTAATTTGGAGATCCCGCTCGCATCGCATTGCTGCTTTGATTTTGTAGGATTTATGAAAAATCTAATGAAGGGAATTACTGTGCAATAATGATTTAGTGAGATAATAAACAAACGCGCCAGGATTTTTATATGCATAGATAAGTTATCTTTCGTTACGTAGGTCGGCCAAAAGCGTCGTTGGCTGGATGATGTGAAATAAGCAAAGGCTGTAAGAATAAAAAGTTGGGAAGTTAACGCAATGGGCAGAGATTGATAGTTGAATCTTTTGGATAGTTGAACCGGGTACGCAAAGGGATGTAGCGCCGTTGATGATAACGAACATTATTTTTTAATACATTTTCTCAAAAAGTTGGCATTTCCATGTATGTTTAGCGTGCGCAAAGTTATTCTTTTCCGCACTAGTGCTTTTGTGTTTTCCTCCTACGCGGCACCGGAGCGGGCGCACCAGGAGCGCATGAACACGAACACGGCATGCAAACACGGAGCAAGCAAACACGTAAAACCAATATTTTTTTTCCGCAAATGGATTAAAGAACGTCGTTCAATGCACGTGCGGATTGTCATTTTTACTCGTCCTTATAGTTGACCCTCGCCTTCGGCTTGGGTCAACAAACCGGACTCGTAAAGAAATGACAAACTTTCCGCACTTATATTGAAATGTACTATTCATTTGAGCTATAATATTATTAATTCTAATTTAATATTAATTTTGTCCTAACCAGAATTTCCTTTGTAAAGAAAATAGCACCGAACTCCCAGCGGTAAAGTTTTTGATGGAACTCACAATGGTATGAGCGCTCGCTGCATCGGACGGGTCATTTAGTTTCAACTTCCCGTGTTGATATGAATTTAAATCAGGGCCTCACTCCTAATGGAAGTTAGGAGGTTACCAGTTAAATGCAGCGCATTTGCGGCTAATGCTAATGGCGACAGTCCTAAACTGCAATAAATTAACGTGTACACGACTGCGCGTACAGTTGAAACGTTCGGTGACTTTAAACTAGGTTCAATTTATAGTCAAAATTTGGAGGAAACAAGAAATATTCTCCGTAATGTTCTTAAAGGCGTGTGAAGCTTGCCAAACCGCACTCAGTCACCGTGAAATTTTCACTCTGAGAAGAGACCTGTGTACATTTGAAATAGTGACAATAATTTAGAAACGAACACAGTGAGCAAGGCGACGAAAAAGAATCAAATTAATCAATAGTTGTTTATAGCTAAGTGTGGATTGGCAAGCTACAAAAACGCTAAAAAATTAGTAGTTAATGTATTTCAAGAGGTTTCGAAGCATGGACCAATTAAAAATTGTATTAATCACTAAGCTATTACTGCTCATTGTTTACAGCTTTACAACATTTAAAATTCTCGTATTGCGTTCATTTTATATTGGAATTTTATCTTTACAAAATACCCTTGCTACAAATTTTCGAATTATTCAGATATTTGTTAGGAATTTCTGCCTAAAAATTCCGACAGCCATTAGAAGCGAGCGAGGGCCCGAATTGAAATTCATAATAACACGAACTCTAGTTAAAGTTACAATTAATTAACCCTTCTGGTGCAGATACTGCATAGTTTGCTTTCATTGTTAGTAGCAACAAAAACTTCGGCAGTCTCATTTCTACCATGCCCAGTCATTCAGTGAACTCTGGAGAAGTAGGTAACATCAGTTGTAGAGGCATGACATTTTCCGTCTTCTTAAACTACTCCATATCAAATTACTGTAGATTAATGAATTTACTTGATCCGTAGACTCCTACAGAATTTGTTATCGGATGCAAGAACTCTACATTCTTTTTTCTTTGTTTTTAATTTTTATTTTTTGTTTTTTTTTTTTTATGTACAGGTAGGAATTCCCGACTTCTTAGCAAAGTCCTACCAGGTATCCAGGATATAGTGTAACACTGTCTCAACTATTCTGCCGTGATCATCGATAAGGAACCTGAGGATACGGTCATCAGAACAATTTACGCAAACCGTCTTCATACAAGCAAATAGTAGAGTCGTCTGACAAAATTTCGCACCTGGCCACAATATGGCGAACTGAGATGGCGAAAACCGTCTCCATGGAAACGCGCATGCAGACTATTGACAAGGTAGTAATTATAGCGGGGACCGTGGTCTATAGACAATACTGTCATCGGCTTACTACTGACCTGAGCTACTGACGCTGTCGTTGACAAAACAAACATCTTTGACACCATTAAAGTGACTTTTTCTCGCGGTCTGTCCGCGTCCAAAGTACAGGTCTATTGCCGTGATACAATAATTGCATTATTGTGTCGGTTTGAAGTGCAATATAGCCGTTGATATTACAAGGAATAAGGACACATTTAGGCAAGTCACAAGATAAAGAACGCAGTGCAGTGCGTCATTTGAAATTACAGTGCAAAGTCCTAAGACGCACTGCATCTGCCATGGACAGACGTACTACTTAAATCTCAGGTGAATGTCTTGCTGTTCTCGTCATTAAAAACAACATAAATATACATTTTCGTAGCCGCAACCTTATGTTAAAAGAAACGTTATTATTCAAGCAAGCAACAAGGTGACACAAAATTGAATATAAATCAAAGGTACGAAAAACAGGAGCCGATTTATAATCGTAGCCCCCAACTAATCAAGATGCGGGCCGCATGATTTATCTTGTGTCAAAGTTGAAATTAATTCAAAACAAGAACCGTCTTACCGCGCTGAATCGAAGATTGAAATCTTGTAAAATAAAGGCCGATTTAGTAGAACTCATTAGAATATAACAGTTTTAAAAATTAACTACTTCTGTTAACAAAGAAACAAATTATAAAATATTGAGTATATTGGAAGGAATACAGCTTCTATTAACTCTCGAAGGATTACAAAAAGACTACACAGCAAAATTATTATTGTAGCTGTCATATACGACTGCAATGTAATTGGTTATTTTTCACGCAATGAGTGTTTTGGTCTTGGAGCCTAATAAATATAAAAGGAAAACCTTTAATTGAGGCCTTTTTGCTTTTTTGCTATTTTCAAGTAAATTCCAATAACACATCCGATCTTGGATAAACCTATGTATTTGAAGTTTAAATTGCCATGGTTTTTTTCTATATTTTAGGAAAGCCAAAATCAAGGTGCAATGAAGCAGCAAACTGGTTTCAAATTGTGGGGGCGCCAGATATAAGTGCAAAGTTAAAAAATTTTTTGTATATATATAAAATTTTATATTGTCTACTTATTGTGTATGAATTTCTCAAGCGTGGGTCCGCTACAAAATAAATACATATTTCATGAAGTGCTATTGAATAACAATCGCGTACCGTCGACCGAGCGCGTACATTGACACATATTAAAATGGACCCAACCTTTAAGTGTATTGGATTTTCACGCAGGCTACCCTCTTTTGGCACATGTTGAATGTAAAAAAGTAGATACGAGCTTGCAAACTGCGAAATGTTTTAAAAACATGATGCATTCTTTTTTAAAATATCATACTGCTGTTAAATGTTAATCGAATACACCAGATTTATATATAAGGTGTTGTCAAATTATCTGCCACCGTACCAGGAGGTGAATGTGCCATACGTATACACTATAATAGTGAAGAAATCTCAGTCCCCAGGCTCAACATTTTTTTTATTTTTAATTAAAAATTACGTCGCAACCCAAGGTCAACGCTCTCACGCCGCGCCCAGACAGCTGATTTCCGTTACGAGGCAATAACTGTACTAAACATGTACTCAAGTTTGACTGATGGACGTGTTTATGCAACATGATGCGATATGTTTATAATGTTTAATTAAAAAAATTGAGCCCAGGGACTGAGATTTCTTAACTATTGAAGTGTATTATTTATGGCACATTCACCTCCTGGAACGGTGACAGATAATTTGACACCACCTTATATATATTTTAAATAATATAATACTATATTAGCTTTTAAATAGATTAAGCTAGCATTTAACATTTTGTTTCAGGTAAGTAAATTTCAACAACTTTAAAAGAGCGAGTGAGGCAAATGGGAGGTGCGAGCCTAATTAGTAACGGTAAGTATTTAATAAGTTTGAATAATTTAAAAAAAATAAAATGTAAAACAGATAACATTACTTATGTACCGATAGTCAATACCTATATAGTAATATCATGGCGCTACTATTTTATTTGATAAAAAAATATTAAACAGAAGAAACCTTGATAACGAGATGGATGAACCCAGTTACGAAGGTATACGAATTCAACTTCAATTCCATTTTTATTTATTTCAGACAGTCCAAACAAGATGAAGTAACTCAATATTAAGACTAATAATGTAAAATAATACAATAAAGGCCAATTTACCTAACAATGTAATACGTAATAGCAATATTGGAGGAGTCTTAATTCAAATTCCGATCGCATTAGTTATCGACGTACTGTTTAAACCTGAAGAGGGAGGCATTGTGTCGAGACAATGCCGCGAGCGAACCGAGGGAAAGAGATTTATGAAATCAATAGGTATTATCATGTTAGTAGAGTTGCTAGTTACAGTTCTGATTAATAATACGTAGTTAAGCCTTATATTTAATTACTGGTAACTGTTAATGATTCATTGAATCAATTTAACTTTCGCTTTAATAATAATTTTAATGTAAATTTTATCTTTATTTAGACGGTTACAGATGCGTTTGTGGAAACTAAATATCACTTCTTATTGGTGAAAAAATCGGTCAAGTACGAGTCGGGCTCACGGACAAAGGGTTTAAGTACCATTATGTAAACAAAATCTGTAGCAATTTAATATCGAAATCAATATCGAGTGAAATAAATATTGATTCGGGCTTTTGTATCACACAAATGTAGCCAAATGATAATGCAGAACCCCCTATCCACTATCTACTTTTACGATAATATTGAGGCTTCTGCATCATCGACCAAATACGAACAAAAAAAATACGTTTTGAGAACCACACTTTTTCCTTGCTCTCCATGACATTATCTTCAGGATAAGGCAAGAATAGTACCACGGCACAAAACGAATTGACAACCGATCGAATGCGTTGCAGCTCGAACATAAATAAGCATTTGCTCGCGCGCTTTGGTGTGAGTGGCGGACGGATAGAGAGCGGTTGATGGCAATTTATTTACTTAAAAGAAATGTAGCGTTCTTTTTAGTAAAACGTAGGTACTGCAGATTCTGGAGAGAAAGAAACAAAACAGTCTTAAATTTATGATCGCACAAGCGGCAAACCTATCGAAAAGAGCAAAAACCGAAGGAGTCTAGAAATAATTTTACGAATCGCACCAGATTTTGGAAATTCCGTCGAAGTTTCGCCAAATCAGAAATAAAATATGCTGTGGAAATAACTAACTGAAGCGAGGTGAGCCGAAAAATTGTTGTCCTGATGGTCAGTTTTCTTATTTTCCTGGTGACATAGATGGCTGAGTTTATATTTTTTACAAGGTCTCGCATATAATAGTTGTACCAGTTGTTAACATGGAAAATTATTCTACTTGTTAACATGGAAAAGTATCCTACAAGGTCATTTTCATATATAAAGAACAGCAGTGGTCCTAGGATGAATCCTTGCGGAACAACCATTGTCAATTCTGCCCCTGCATATCTCACTGTACTGATGTCTACTTTTTTCCTGGTATTTTGATAAGACTCTAGCCTTTTTTAAGCTTTATCCTGAATAATAAAACAGGTTTCCGTGATAGAATGACAGCCAATCCATCCTCACTTATTTAACTAAATGAACCATTTTAGAATTCCTTCTTCCTATTTTTTGAGAAACGCCATTGAGTGGAAGACAAAATAATTTTCTATAGGTGAATTTGGTTAGGATAAGGAGGAATTTTAAGATTCATAGATACTCAATTACTACTTCCATTTGAGAATTCCTGTTATGAACCAAGAAAGTGTACTGCAGTACCTATCGATATTGTGTAGGTACTAACTAGAAGCACGAAATTGCCAATAAGCCGCCAATTACACAGAAGAGAGCACGCTACAATGAGCACCGAGTTACGTGGCGAGCGCTCCGCAGTCGAGACACCTTTCATCGAGTGCATCCCGTGAAACGACGCGCAATATTATCTCGCTCGGCGGTTAATCGATGGTTTATAGTTTACATAGTTAGTTGACTCCAATTTCCGAATTATTGTACAGTTACATATTTACATTATGTCCATAGTCTGCATCTGCGTTTGAGTTATAGAAAATCACTTTATACATCATATTGACCGTAACCTATGCTGTATTTATATTTCAAATAATGTGTGTGATATAGACGCTTTGACGGTTTAGTGAGCTTGTTTCATCTAAAATTATGTCAAAGGTTTCCTTTTTTTAGGGTAGGGTTTACATGGAAACCATTAATTGTCGGGAGTATTGAAAAGTTTTAGTTCTGGGAAGTTTTAGTAGTAAGGTGCTTTATAACACTCACTGAATGACTGTATTGATTAACATTTTCACTTGCAAGTGATATTTGCTGCCATAACGTTCATAACACCGATATATCAAAGTCACGTGCTTATTACATAGTTCAAAAATTTACATACCTACAGTGGAACATCAAGTAGTACCTGAACAATGGAACTCAAGCCTGTATATTCCGAGGCTCGAAATTAGCAACCAATTACACCGAAGCGTGCACGCCAGAGTGAACACAAAGTTACGTAGCGCTTGAGACTTTTCGCCGAATACGAAACAATGTGCCAGTCTCTACCTGTCTACTAATAAAAGGATTTTACTCAATGTTTGCATTTGTTAGCAATACAACATTTTATTATTAGTTTATGAACATCACACTTATATTATGAAGGCGAAGTTTTGTGATGTTTGTTACTTCTCCATGCTAATACTAATGAAGTTGGCTGGATGATATCCTGGATTAAAACAAAATATATGAGATGGTTGATAAACCGAATGTTATGTGGGCGAAAGGTTATATAATATTTTATTTATCAAGTCCGATAAAATTATTTTGAAGGCACATAATTCCTAAAAGGTAAACTAAGAAGGAACTTCTAACCCCAAATCCCCTGAAGATCAAAGTGAATCACAAGAACATCACTGCTTTATAAAGAAAAAAATAAACCCATTGCAGTAGGTATTAGCGAAGAATTACGGTGTAAAGTCAGCGCCGCCATCCATTAGTCGAAGACACAATTTGCCGGGGACGGCCGGGCGGCGGCGCGGGCTCGCCTCAGGTGCCACCAATAGCACAATTAAAGGAAAAGAACTCCAATTCTCTTTAAGTGAATTAAAATTGGTTTTCATTGCGTCCCCGTGTAACTAGGATTTACGTTTTTGCTTCTACAACGGTTTAATTGTTTCCCTCGGATCCGTTTTATGTTTATTTTACTGTGTTTGAGGTAATTTGTTCGGGGCACGACTTCTAATTTGATTTTAAATCTCCTTGTTTTCGTTTGGCAAGGAGGCGTGGGACGTTTTCGGTACAGCGTGTGTTTTTTGTTTATGTCCTATTATTTTTTATTTTGGCGATTAGTCACCTGCTGTGCTATTCTGTAAAAATACTTATAGCAGCGACGAGCTAACAGCTATGCGCTGATTGGTTAATGCTTCCGTCTGTTATGCAGCCAAGGCGACAATTGGCTGCTGATGGCTGCGTTGCTATGGTTACCGTCGATGGTTGGCCGCTGTACAATTTTATTTTTTCGATAATAACACCCCTGTTTTTATTCCATTTTGAAATGGAAACATTAATTTATTACCAATCGTCAAACAATATTATGTTATCTCATTACATCGTTATGCTGGGTAAAGTTACGCTGAAAGGCCGAAAACGCTCTATTCGCGTTATGGATCACAGTAGCACTACGTGTTGTAAGCATTTTCGGCCTTTAAGCGTAACAGTTATTATATTTACGCAGCTCATTCTTGAATTCTTATAATAACGTAGCGTTTTATTAACAATATTTAGCTTTCAGATATTCATCAATAGTATAGTTCTTATAGTAAGTACCATTTTAACAGTCCCGACGCCCTCTGTAGGTCTTGACTGAGCACCCTATTTATGAAAATTTCAAATTTGTAAGTAGTTTAAAACCTAAAAAGATTGTCAGGAATAAGAAGAACCAGGGTAATGTATAGCTTTATATTTACCGGGTAACTTCCATGTCTATATTTTCTCGTTGTATTTGATAGAAAAAATCAAGGCAAATAAAAATGTGGTTGAAATGAACAAATGGAATGTAACAATGCAATGTTGTGCAATGTAATATAATGCCTCTGTACGCAATTCTTAAAGAAAAAACACATAATCTTTTTCTTTCTAAAAACCGAACTGCAGCGATGAAATTAGCTGATACTTATCAAACGTCAAGAAAGATGATCATGATACGTATCTAAAAATTACCGATTCTACACACACAAGTAGACAATTCCTTCATAACACCCTCCTCTTTGTTTCGAAGGTTAAAACACACAAACGTGATCTCAAGAATTGTCTGAAGATTTCTACTATCCAAACAGCTTAGCAAGAACAATATTATGAAATAGTTTTGCTTGATATTCTGAAGGAGTTGAGGTATTAACTTCACGTGGATTTTGTTTACTTTGTTAATCCTTTAGTTCCTTGGAGGGTCGGGGTACCCTTAGGCTAGATATTATAGGGTATGGTCCAAATAATAGAAGTAATTCGGGTGTAACGAAAGTCACTGTAACGAATTTTTTTTGTAATCAACAGTTGTTTGTTTGTTTTATATGTACTAGGTAGTTATTTATATATTTTTAAATTGATAAGTTTTATTGTAACATTTCAATAAAAAATTGATATAATTTAATCTTAATATGCGTCATGTAAATTTCTTATCCTAATATAGGGGTTGAAATCTTCCATCAATTTATATGTTGAGGAGGAATATACAATAGGAAACCAACATACCTGAAAGTTCTACATAACGTTTTCAAAGATTACTAAATGTTCAAAGCTTGTAAATCTGCTCTTAATCCGCGTGGTGGGCTATCAAGCTAATCTCTTTCGTTTGGAGAATACACCTGTCTCCAGTAGTTTTCTGAAAGAGCAGTCACAGCATTATATTTTCTTAAGATAAGAATGATGAGACAAGAAGCAAGACTTAATCTTAATAAATAATTTGTATACCTGTGTCAGGTGCAAATCATTTCAGTACATTCATTGCAATGTCATAGAACTGCAATGTGCACGTCACCCTGATCTATCTGATTCTATATGTTATTGTTTCCAGTATTATCGCCTGGTACAGTGCCCTTCAAACAGAAACACAGCATACCTCAAAACGTCGCGAAACTTGTTTTACTATGGTTGGTAGCAACTTGATGCACTATAAATTATTATTATCTACGCTCATTGCTTAAAGTTCGAATTATGAAATCGAAATGTGTCAAATAATTACCTACTTTATTCACAGACTTCTATAATTATTAAAAAGTTATTCATAATAACATCGCTCTACTATGGAAATATTTAACGAAAGTTGTATAAAATCTATAACGATACACGGCTCAGGATTCCTGTATTTGTATCTGGGGTAATATTTTTTATGTAATATTTTTTTAAGTGAATCCACAGACAACATATAGTTGGTAGTCATTGCCGAGAGTATGGATGGGCCATGATTGACCATAGACAACAACACAATGTCTAACGTTCCGCGTAACGTTCCACCTGGGCCTGTATTTATGATTACGATTACGATTACGATTACGACTACGATTACGACTACGATTACGACTACGATTACGACTACGATTACGACTACGATTACGATTACGATTACGATTATGATTACGATTACGATTATGACATTATCTCGTAAATCTATCGTCCGTAAACCGACTTTACAGACAACCAATTTTACTACGATTACGACTACGATTACGATTACGATTACGATTATGATTACGATTACGACATTATCTCGTAAATCTATCGTCCGTAAACCGACTTTACAGACAACCAATTTTTTTTGTTACTTAGTCAAAACTTTGCGCTTAAAAATGTCTAGCAGTGAAACCTACTAAAGAAAATTTCACTCCACCTGACATCTTAGTAGTTGCAATGATTTACGACAAACGTTAGCAAGATTTTATGATTTGGATTTATGATAATAATATGAGCGTAGATAAAGTAGTGTATGAAACTCTACATAATTAGGTATTAAAACACTCGTGTGATACTATTAAAAAACTCGCCTGCGGCTCGTTTTTTAAACTCGCACTCGTGTTTTAATACCCCCCATTATGTAACCGTTACATAAACTACTATATTGTAACCGCTCATTGTCTTAATCTTGTACCAAACACCCTCTCTTTTATTAGAGAAGCTCATATCGCTTCAGAAGGTTTCCTCGGAGTTTATGATTATTTTTTAATTTAAAATATCGTCTGTTTAGTGCTCATAGATATTAGACGTAGATTAATTATCGTTTGTATCAAAAATATAATTATTTTAAAGGTCTTTCTAAAATTTTTTTTCTTCTGACTAAAGAAACACGCCAAGCTCTTTATTTTTTATTAAATGAGCGTTTTAATTATTATTTGATAATTAAAAACTCAAAAGTTAAAATGACTCTTTCTTCTCCAAGTAACATCCAAAAGCTTAAAATGGTTTCATTGAAGAGTTTATATTATGAAATTGGGGGATAGAGTTTTGCGTATCAACTAACTACATTCTTCATATAATTTTTCCGAAATTTACACGGTTTCACTCAAGCGAAGCAAGGTTGGGTCAATTAGTCTTTCATAAAATGTATCCATACATAAATCACTTAAAGTTACGTTTGTTATAATAAAGCCCCCCCTACACGAGGGTATTATGAAACGAGTAAAACGACACTCCATACTAAGTGGGAACAATGTTTTTCATTGCGCTTTTAATAAAGCCACCCGAGTCTGCAGCCGAGTAATGAATGCGGTGCTCATCCCGCACATCAAAGAGAGCCGCCGTGCTCACATGTCAATTACTGTCAACTGCAATCAGCAGCGCGTCATCGCACCTCGGCGATTAATACCTGCTGATCATTTTCTAACTGATTGAATCGTATCTATGACAGAGAAGTACTGACAAATAAAGATAGAATTAGCATTGTTAAGAAATAGTTAATCGTTATTAGTAATACAATCTCGCATTGAGAAGTCAATATCTCCTGAGGGTGTCCCGGTGTTGGGGTGAAACGTGAGTTGAAAGTGCACGCATTGTACGGGGGATCCTCACTCAGGAAACCTGGCCGCCGGTAGTTAAAATACAAAACGCAGTATAAAAATAAGTGACAAAGATACGATTTTTTTAAAATCCCTTAATGGAAGTTAATTTTAACTTAAACTAATATTAAAACCTATATCTAAGAATCTGGAATCTGTTCAGTGTAGTCTCTATTGTGATATTGTAGGCACTCTGTTCTTCTGTCCTTGAAAATGCACAAGCACTAGCACTAAGCACAGTACTTTGCTTTCACGCACACTAACTCTTTAAAAAGCTTTAGTCTTTTTGCGTCTTCTAATAAGGTCCGTAGAGTCGAGGAGTTGGATTGCCTCCACGTTTACGTTATGATGCAGCCGATCCTCATGGGCTGCGCCAAATTTTTGAATGATAATATCAATGAAGTCCATTCGAAGAAATATACGAAAATTGTATTGAAAAAATTTTAAATTATTTGGATATTTAATGATATGAAATGGACTTTTACACATCAATTCACGAGTATACCACAAAACCCAATATTGTTTTGTTATAAAAAGGCAGTACTTCACAACCGGCGGCTGCATCGATGGATGGGCCCGGATTGATATTATTTGAATCCATTATGCAAATTAAACGACTATGACCAAACCGAGAATCAACTCTAATGAATACGTTTGCGGTTTAGTTTTTACCCACGACGGAACGGAGTACGGGTATATGCGTTTAGGGTGAGAGACCGTTTGTACATTACTCTATTAAAAAGATTTTATGTTTGTTTGTATGTTAAATTGTTCACAAAAACCAATAATGCAAAAATATTTTTGTTTGTTTGTTTGTTTGTGTGTTCGTTTGTGCACATCGATGTTCCCATTTATTTCAAAAACGGCTTGACCAATTTAGATGCAGTTTTCTGTATAATGTTTGGTGTCCAGCGGCAATGGTTCTTAGATAGTTGTTACGAAAATCGATCACCAGGGGGCGCCATAAAATACATTTATATTGCAAACGAATGTTCCCATTTATTTCAAAAACGGCTTGACCGATTTAAATGCAGTTTCCTGTATAATGTTTGGTATTCATTGGCGATGGTTCTTTGATAGTTGTTACGAACATCGATCACCAGGGGGCGCCATAAAAAACATTTACAGTGCAAACGAATGTTCACAATTATTACAAAAACGACTGAACCGATTTGGATACAGTTTTGTATAACACATTAGTGAGTCATTGGCCCCCAGCCCAGCGTGGTCTTCTCCGAAGGGAACGAGTCTCTTCGGGGGTACGGGCCTCGAGGCTTGCCTCCTTACCCGGGCGATGTGTCGCAGGGGACCCTTGATCCCCCGGTATTGTTCTTTTAGCCCCGGTAAGGGGCTAAGGCTTCGCCTTCCTGGCTTGAGGCCTGTTGGTGTGGAAGAGCTGGTTGTCCCGCGCGGTCAGCGATCGTGTAGCCGCCCTGCGCGGGGATGATGGGGTCCGATTGTGTAAACCCCGCGTCGTCGTCCTCGTCTTCGCCGACGGCCGCGCGGATGCGCGCAGGGGACGGGGACCGCAGGAGCTCGCGAGGTAGTGGACGCCCCGTTGGTGGTCGTTCTTCTAGCGGTGCGATACCGTGGAGGTGTTCGTAGGGTCCGTTGTCCGCGCGGGCGAACAAGCTTCTCGCAAGGGCGCGGACAAACTCCTCCACGGTGGGCGTCTTAGTGTCCCGATGAATGACGTCATTTCTGACGTACCTCGGAGCTTCAACGATCAGGCGCAGGCATTTGTTCTGCACAACCTGCAGCCGGCGCCTCTGGGTGGCTGAACATAGTGCGTACCAGGCAGGTGCCGCATACGTCAGGCGAGAACGGACATACGCCCCGTAGACACGGAGCTTGGTCCTCGGTGTGAGTCTGGAGGCCAGGACTTGGCGCAACATCGACACGGCGGCCTTCGCCTGGTTCTCGGCGTGATCCACCGTGAGTGCCATGGTCAGCTCCCGGTCGATGCGGCACCCCAAGTAGCACACCGAAGTCTGCCACTGTAGGTCCTGTCCTCGGAGGCGTAGCTGACGTAGCGGTTTCCACCTGCCGAAAATGATGGCGGCCGTCTTGCCCACGTTGACGGCCATCCTCCATTTGTCCAGCCACTCCGGCAGCAGGTCCAGCACGCGCTGCATACGGTTGACGGAGACGATTTGGTGATACGACGACGCGAGGTACGCACTGTCGTCAGCGTACAGTGACAACAGCACGTCTCTTTCACCCTCGCGCAGGTGGTCGGCGAGGGTGGGAATGTCATTGGTGTAGACGGCGTACAGACACGGTGATAGGCAGCTTCCTTGGGGCACCCCAGCACGGATCGGGCGCGGCTGGGAATCAGCGCCCTCCACGGAGATGTAGAAGGACCGGCCCTCCAGGAATGAGGCCACCAACCGCACCATCGCGGGTGGCAAGGTGGTTGTCAGGAGTTTCGCCAGGAGACCGTCGTGCCACACACGGTCGAAGGCCTTCTCGATATCGAGGAAGACCCCCACCGTGCAGTGGCCCTTGTTCTTCTCGCTGGCGATGTGGTGGAGACCTCTTGCCAGCTGGAGCGTCGTGGAGTGGCCGCTGCGGAACCCGAACTGTTCTCCGCGCAATCGGATGTGGGCGTCGAGTCTTCGCAGCAGCAGACGCTCGAACAGCTTGGCGAGGTGCGGCAAAAGGGTGATGGGGCGATGATTGCCTGGTAGGCGGCGGTCCTTGCCTGGTTTGGGGATGGTGATGACCTTCCCCTGTTTCCAGGTCTCCGGAAAGTGGCCCGTGCGGAGTATCCCATTGAAGAGTCTAGTAAGTGCTACGAGGACTCTCCTTGGCAGCTGCTGGATTGCGGCGATCGTAATCCCGTCGGGTCCCGGCGCCTTTCGTTTTTGGAGACGAAAGACGACCCTCCCTAGCTCGGACGGGGAGATAAAGTCTTCTCCTCGGAGTGGAGGAGTCGGGGCCGACAGGAATTCCTCCACTTGACGGAGTATCGCCGCGTGATGTCTGCACGTCGTCTCGTCGCTGGCTGGTGGATTTGGGGTGAACTGTCGTTCCATATATTCCGCCAGGATCTCTGCCCGGTATCTGGCGGAGTATCTTCGCCTACCCTCGTTATCTAGCAGTGGGTAGACGGGTGGTGTAGTAACGGTGAGTGTCTTGCACAGGTGGTACAGCGATGTTTCGTTCTCGGACGCCCCCTCGATGATGTTTTCCCAGTCAAGATCATCGCGGGCGCCCAGAGCTTGTGACACTTCCTGTGCAAGACGGTTGAGGTCACGCTTGACCCTCGGACAGCGAGTACGCGCCCAAAGCTTGCGTAGGGCGCGTTTTTTCTCCAGCATGTCCCGGAGCGAGCTTGAGAGCAGGTCCCGTCGGCCAGCGTGCGGCAGTATGGTCGTGGCTCTGGCTTTCGCACTCTGGATGGCCGCCGTGATCTTGACGGCGGTCGCGTCCACATCGGCAGGAGTGGAGATGGGACCGGCGAACTCAAGCTCCGACAGCGCGACTGCGAACTTTTCCCAGTTTGTTCTTGTTCTAGGCGGAGACGGGATGGTGAAATTGCGCTGGAGGTTCAGCGTGACGAGGATCGGCAGGTGTTCTGTGTCGAGGTCATACATAACCTCGACACTGATCGGGTTGTCGACTTTGTAATGCAGCACGATGTCCAGCACATCTGGCTGGCGCCGATGGTCGGTCGGGATATGAGTCGGCGCGGTCGGACCCAGAACCCCGAAGCCGTTGCATTCGCTGTCCTCGAGGAGGCTCCTTCCGTTCGCGGAGCAGATCCGCGAGCCCCAGGCTTGGTGCTTTGCGTTCAGATCGCCCACGATTAATGTAGGGCCTTGCCACTCGAGCAGAGTTTGTACATCATTGCTGCAGTAGGTAGTGTTGGGTGGTCGGTAGGCGGCATAGATTTTGAGCTCCCGGTCTCCCGCCTGGACTCGCACTCCCTGCGTGCGCAAAGATGTGAAGGGTGCGTGATCCAATTCCTCGTGCACGAGGTCGCGCCGCACCAAAGCGGCCGTACCCCTGTAGGCATAGCCCTGGGGCGAGACCTCGTCGCGCCGGTACACGAAGAAGTTGGGGACTCGGAGCTCCACGTCGTCCTTGAGCTTGGTCTCACCCAGGAGGATGACATGAACATCCTGCGACTGAGCGAGCGTCGTCAACTGTCGAACGTGTCCTCTAATGCCGCCCGGATTCCAGTACAGCACTCTCAGTATGTGAGGGCGCGTGCGAGCACGGACATCGCTGCCGCGATCGCTGGCATTGCTCCCTGGCCCTGCAGATATGCCGTTAGGCCGGCCATCACCGCCTCCAGCACCACCCGGACTAGGGCCATTGCGTCCGGGTTGCTCTGTCCTTCCCCCTGGGTGTTAGATTGAGGGGCGGCGTAGGTGGGCTGTGTGGTTGATGGAACTTGCTGCTGTAGGGTCGCGGTGGCGTGGATAGGCTCCTGGGCGGCCACTGCGGCGGACGCCTGGGCGGTGGTACGGGTTTCCTCTTGGGCAGGTAGGCTTGCAGGCAGCGGGTGGTGCAGGCCTGCGGGTACCGGTTCAGGTGACTGTATTTGTAGCGGAGCGGTCGTGCGGGCGGAAGCTCCAGCTGACACTTGGGCAGGCGTGTCGATAGGCACTCGGTTTGCTGCAGCCAGAGCACGCATGGAGCCTCTTGGGTATGGCGTGGAGGCCGCGGTGGGTTCGGCACGATTTGGTCGGGCAGCTCTTCTATTTCTCCTCCTCCTGCCTGACCTCAGAGCCTGTCCGCGTTCAGTCGGTGGGTTTGCCGGTGGGGCTAGGGTTGTTGCGGTCTGTGGAGCGGCCTCCGGTTGCGCTTGGGCGGTGCGCGGAGTGGCACTGCGTGGAGCGGCAACGCGTGGGGCGGCGGTGTGTTGGGCGGTGTTCTGGACGGCGGCTCGTGAAGCGGCCGCGCTCGGTGCTTCGGTGTGCTGGGCAGTGTGTTGGGTGCTAGGGTGCGGCGCAACGGCGCTAGCGTGCGGCGCAACGGCGCGAGGGGCGGCGGCGGGCGCGCGGGGGCGGGGAGGTTGCACATCGATGCCCCGCTTCCTAGCCTCCCGCCTGAGGTATGAGCATCTATGGTCGTTGGCGGCGTGCCCCTGGCCACAGTTCGCGCACGTGGGTATGTCGGTGCGCAGCCGAGTGCAGTCCTTCACCATGTGCTCTCCTGCGCACCTGATGCACCGTATTGGTCGGTGGCAGTTGGCCGATGAGTGCCCGACAAGCTGGCATCGGTGGCACTGCGGAGGCCGGCGTCCGCCCCGCCATGCCTCCACGGTCACTCCCGGCATGCACAACAGCTCTGTCATGGCATAGAGAGCCGCCAACTGCTCTTTTTGCATGTGGCACAGCTGCACAAAATATGTGCAGCCGTGCTTGCCTTTCGGCGGTGGTAACGCACGCGCTGTCTCCGCTGGAAAGCCCAGCTGTTGAAGTGCGGCCACCACTTCTGTGACCGGAGTCTCGTATGGCAGCCCGCGGATGGCGACCTTGGTGGGCCGTTCGGTGTCCGGGCTGTAGCAGTAGAACGAGACCGCCTTGTCTCGTTCCGCTGCTTCGGTGAGATGCCTCTGTACCACCCGGAACTCCGCTTCGGTAGCTGGGAGGAAGCGAACCCCCTTCCCAAGCGGCCTGGCGTTCGGCGCGTGTCCCAGCTTCCGCCGCAGGATCTCGAAGTGCCCAGTCCAATTTGGCAGGCATTCGACCACCAACGGCGGGTACGAAGAGCGTGGGCGTGCCAGTGCAGCGCCGGCGTCGGCGGTGGCGGCGGCGGCGGCGGCGGCGGCGGCGGTGGCGGCGGCGGCGGCGGCATCGGCGGCGGTGGATTCTGAGGTCGTAACTGTGGCGGCCAGCGGCGCGGCCGGCTGGCGGCCTGCGCGCGGCACGGCGGCAGCCGCCGCATATGACGTGCTGGGCTGCGGCGATGTGGCCGACATGTCCATCGGCGGCGGAGACCCCATGCTACGCAGAGATGGTAGTCCTGCGTAGCTGGTCGAATCAATCCCCGATGCCATCATAGGAGAAGGTGACGGAGGGGGTGAGGAGCGTGGTTCTGCCGGTGGAGGTGTCGACGCGCCAGTCCGAGATGGCGACAGCGATTCGAGTGCGGTTGCGTGGGACGTCAGTCAGGACGAGAGGCCGCGCGGGTAAAGGGCGGCGGCACCGCGCGATCATCGTGCGCAGGCGCAACGCAGGTGGTGGAGTGGGATGCGGCATGCGGCGCGAGCGCGGACGTTGCTGCGCCCGCAGCTGGCAGCGACAGCGCGGGAGATGGTGTTGGTTGCGGCGCCGGCGTCAGCGACTCAGGCGTTTGCAGTTTCGATACCAGTGGTTGCAATACCGGCGGCGGCATCGCGTATGGTGGCGGTCTAGATGCTGGTGGCTGTTGCGGCGTCGACGACGGCGACAGCGGCGATGGCGGGGACGGAAGCGCCTGATACTTTGCTGGCGGACGCCTCTCGTCTCCTTGTGCCGGCGAGTCCGGCGAGGAATCCTCGGGCCGAGGACGCTTCGCTGCTTCTGCGCCAGGTGTAGACTCAGTTACACCTGCAGCTGCGAAGCTTACGCCAGCGTTCTCCAGAGGATTAGTGATTTGTTCGTTGGGTTGCGCCACTTGCTTGACGCGAATTCGCGACCTAGATCGAACCAGCTCGGTCCGCGGTAAGACCGGTACATTTTCCCGGCGAGCGGTGGACAATGGAATCCCAGTTCGAGTATTTTTTCTTCTTCGGCGTTGTTCTAAGGGAGGTTGTTCCCTTTCGTCGGACATGATGGTGGCAATATCACTGCTTCCCTGGTTGTAGGTACGAGCTGAAATCCCCTCGGCGCGTGCAACCACACCAGGCGAGACCCCGAAGGGAGACCCAGCGAGGCGCCCGCGAGCGGGGACACAGATCCGCACCCACAGGTGATAATAAATGCGTAGGCAGTATTGTGTGGAATATCCGCCGTTTTTACAACGAAAAACGTGAAGAAATTCCGCGCGGATTTCAATCGGCGGGTAGCAGGCGCTCGCGCGCAATCGTGTCGACCGGTTCCTCAAGCCGCACTCAAGTCATTGGCAATGGTTCGTAGATAATTGTTCTTGTGATTGAACAGCAGGGGGCGCCTCAATAAACGTCTCTTTATGACTTGGAAGGGATGATGCCTTCAAACGCTGCTAGAGGAGCTAATGGCTAGTTTGAAGTTTAATTTTCATTTTTTAATAATAATATAATTTAAATTACATTAATATATTAATCGACAAACTATAAAACAAGTGGAAAATTAAAAAAATTTAAAACACCCACGACTTTTGTAGACTTGTAATTGAAAAAGAATTAAATAATTTTTTTGAAACTCCCCGACTAAAGGAAAGTAAGAACTAAGAACCTATCAGTACAATTACAAATCCAAGAAAATCCGTCGGAGCTGCCATTGCTATTTTCGTTTCCAATATCAATTAATTAGTAAGTATTGATAAACTGCCGGTATTTGAGAAGTATCAAGAAATTGAATTAGTCATCAACAGGTAAACAACACCATCAACACCGTCATAGGCAAAACACAGCAGCTCCGGCGGATTTTCTTGGATTTGTAATTGTACTGATAGGTTCTTAGTTCTTACTTTCCTTTAGTCGGGGAGTTTCAAAAAAATTATTTAATTCTTTTTCAATTACAAGTCTACAAAAGTCGTGGGTGTTTTAAATTTTTTTAATTTTCCACTTGTGTGAAGTTGTGGTCGCGGTGGGGGTGATTTTTCATTTTGTTGAATTCAATGTTTTCGTTTAAATTACGTTTATCGGTGTAGAGTTTTGTTTGCTAAATCTGAATTTACGATTATTCTTCATTTGGATTATTAATTTAAGCTTTTTTTAAGGATTTGTACTAGCTGATTTTGTAACTGTTACGATCTTTTACTTTCAACCAATCAGACCACGGTTTTTCTAGCCGTACTGAATATGGTAAATAAAGCAAGTAGGTATTTTCAGGCATAATATCGGTTATTAACTATTTCAATCGAGTAGAAACTCCACAAATGAGCAAGGACAGACAGCTTTGAAAATTAAATTACATTGTAGGGCTTCCAGTTTCTAACAATCTTCGGATACACAAGTTTAAAATTATTATCTTTTTTGTAAAATAAAAAAAAACGATAGTCTGTATATTTCAATAGAAAAATCAATCTAAAATTTGTAAAAAATAAGATAAGTAAATATATGTATATACTATCTACAAATATAATTCAATCTGCCGAAGTAAAAAGCATCCCGATGGATAGGGAGTAGGGACAGGGTCGAAAATGTATTATTTTGATTCCCTTATTGGAATTAAAACTGGAAGTGTTGAAAAATTGAATTTGCCTGAAGCCTATCCGGCCGCGCGGTGTAATTGGCTTATCCTTTGACGTAATGGACTATCCCGTGACCCAACGTCACAGTCAATCGAAGATTCAAAGTAGTGTCCTAAATCCTAATGCGATCCGGACTGGCTTGGGACTCGATCAGTTCCTATAATGCACGTTATATGTTTACCGTGCAGTATAATTAAAAGGCTATTCGGGATCCGTTATATTGACATTTTAATGATGTTTCGAAATGTCATCCTACTGCAAAATTAGAGTTGAATTGTTATTCATCTGAAATAGAAATGTTTGGACATTTTGTGATTGTTATGAGATTAGAGACTACACTACCTACTCTACAGATTCTTATATTACGTGACGGTAACGGTAATAGTAAAGAGTTCAATGGTTTTTCTCAATCTCAAACGAAAATGCTTTTAAAAAGGTTTAATTTGAAAAAATCCTTGTCGAAGCGGTTAACTGTGTATAACAAAGACAACAAAAATATAAATAACTAAACGCAAGGATTTGACTGGAATCGATACAACTCGGAACCGTTTCATTGACCTGTGCGAGATAATATAAAAGTTAAATGATACTATGCCCGTCCTATCGGAAAATAGAAGTGGATCTTTAGTTCCTCGGAGCCCCAGTAACAATGTCGCGGACTGTTGCCGACAGAAGTGTTAGTTTCTTTTGTGTTTGCTCTGCTTCTGTACTTATGTGCAGTTTGAGAATTACTCGTATAATATAGTTCTGGATATATCAGTATACTGAGAATTTCAACTTTGTTGAATACAAATTGCCTTTTTGTTTTATTTTAATCACTTGTTAAGATCACATACCTGCTAAAGAATGTTACATTTGTATTTGTTTTACATGATGCAGAGTGTAGTAAAAACCTGGTGGAGTTAATAATTTATGATATACTGCACTGGATTGAAACATTTATATATCAACCTTCTTGGATATACCTGTGTACACTTTTTATCTTAATAGCTGGTTTGGATTCGATTTAGAATAACCATTGATAAGTATTTACAAGCCAGTGTGCGTTGCCATAGTTAAATATATTGATATACAAGAATTGTTAGTTTAAAGATATAAAATAAGAAGTATATTATTACAAAGTTGTGCTTTCCTGCTAGACTGCAAGGTTTTGCTTACAATCAATTATAATAATAATACATTTACATTTGTTATGTGTAGTATTTTCTTGGATAAATAAGGAAAACAATGTCAATAGACTTTTGATGGCGTTTGTATCGGATCCGCGAAACTTGAACGAAGTAAATCGTAACTCGTCCGAATTCCCACAAGCATTCAATCGTCGTTCGAAAGAGAGGGAGTTTTGTGTTGTACGTTTAGGCATTACGATAAACGTATCTACTTACGTTACTCGTACGTGATTATGTATACTAATATTATAAAGCTGATGAGTTTGTTTGTTTGTTTGTATCCCAGAAACTACTAGTCCGAATCGTAAAATTATTTTTGTGGTGGATAGTCCATTTATCCAGAAAGGCTATAAGCTATAAAACGTCACGTTGCTTGTGCTGTGTAATTGTTAAAATTACGTTCAAAGTTCTACTTTAAAAGTGCAATAAAGTCCGCGACAGCACTTGTCTTTTTAGTTTTCATCTTTTAAGATTGATTCATTTTAACGGGGTATGTTGAATCCGAAATTCAGACAACATATTTCTACTAAAATACGGTAGAGCGGTAACCAGTCATGACAAATCCCACACTGACCAGCCGGAAATCGAACCCAGGATCTTAAGATGTACGTTTAGATACAATTGTTCCTGCAATTTAACTGCCACATCCCTACTATGTTTTATGACAGACCCATTTAATTCACCTCAATGCTTAGAACTACGTTTTAGACAGACTAGACTGTAATTGCTTCACTAGATCAATCTGATTCGATGTACTATCGGATAGGTACAAATATTTTATTTTCTCATTCACGTGAAAAGGAATGCGAGTCCCAACGACGCAAACGCGCTTGAATTGCAATAGAGTTCATCAAATTCTTGCATGCTTTAGCTCGGAATTATGTATCGTACCTACAAATAGAGATCTAGGATATAATAGTTTTTTGTGTCGTCTTCGCCATCAAATCTTTTAGAAAATCATTTTCTTTTTTAAAGCATAGTACCTAATTAGAATAAACAGGTGTAAGATTTCAAAGATTAATTATTAATTTAATAATAATTCATTTAATTATTTACTTAATAATTCCCATAGCTTACTTTCTAACTTTTTCTCTGGACTGGTTATTTGCCTTATGTCCGGGATTGACTTATTTATATGGAATACTATCAAATAGTACCTATGTTATTTGATCATTTTTATCAAGTATTTTGTAGCCTTTGTAAGTACGGTTGCTTCGCATATCCTGTCCCCAAGTGGCCACAAATGAAAATAATAATCACACGTTTGTCTTAAAATTAAAAAATATAACATTAAAATTTTAATAAAATGAAACATTTTCATTCCCAAAATAAATAAAACTTCTCCAGTTGTAAATAAATCTTCACTGCGCCGCTCCGTATAATGCGCGGCGGATTATGTGTTTTATTTGGAATCTCTTACCGATGTCCTCGCGTAATTGTGGATTACGTTCCTTGTCCTCATTTATCTTGAGCAGTGGGGAATTTTTCATGCGATTATTTTTCTTGTCATGCGAACACAAGTGTAGAATTTTTTTACATCTATGTTTATTTTATTATTTAAGAAATTTTATTGTGTAATTAAATTTTCAATGTAACTAGTGTCGTGTATAAATACGAACGTGTGTTTTTTGCCTTTTATGTACTTTCTGTTTTTAAAATTTCTTTAATGGAGGATAAAAGTGGAATATGCAATATATAAATTGCGAAAAAAACAGGTGTTGCTCTGATGTGGTTTAGGTATGCTTAGGTGATTGTTCTTTATATTTTTAAGAAATAGAAAGCCATCTGATAAATTCACCATAAATAAAAATATTTATTGAGTTTGCCATTAAAAATATATGAACTTTTTAAATCAACTTTCATATTTTACTGCTCCGTATTGTGCGGTGAGGATTAAAGGGTTTTATTTGGAATCTCGTACGGTCGTCCTGACGTAATTGTGGATTACGTTCCTTGTCCTCATTTGTCTATGTACACCTTGGTATATTGTTTTTTTTATTTATTTATTAATTAAAATGTTCTTCATATAACATTTCTATTAAACTATAAATTTGACGACCGAATGGCGTAGCGGTAGCGAACTTGACGTCTGCGTCGGAGTTCGTGGGTTCGGTTCCCGCTACTGGTAAATGTTTGTGTGATGAGCATGAATATTTTCCAGTGTCTGGATGTTTTTTATTTATGTATATGAATATGTAAAATATGTTTGTATATTTATCAGTTACCTAGTACCGATAACACAAGCTATTGCTTACTTTGGGGCTAGATTGCGATGTGTGTAATGTCCTGATATATTAATATTTATATTTAAACAACCAATTTATCGTTGAAAATTTTCATAATTAATGTGCAATCGAAAACCAAAATATATCTAAATATTCGAGTGTTCTTCCCACGTTTTCTTTTACCAAGAAAAATATAACTGCTCCAGTATATACAAACCTGTATTTCATTAATCAGTTTCTCGTCATTCCAAAAACGGCACGGACGGCAATCATTTGAAATATTTGGGTGTCGATTATCATCTTTGTAAAAGCCTTGCGAATTAATTATTTAGCACTTCAAATTTAACTCAAACCAGATGTTTTATGTTGCAGACGCGTTAGTTAATAATTCCCTTTATAGCCTGTTAACTTGCTTACTGGCTTAGCGACCTCTTCAGGCAAGGTTTTCTTCGAGTTCAATATTTTGAACTTTATTTCTTTAGTGTTAGAGTTGAGGCTGTGATTTTCGATGTAAGTAGGTACGCTCTAAAATATAACATGTCGTTTTGTACGTATGTTACTGTAAAAGCAAGGATGGCTAAATATACTAGGATCACATTTTGATTTTATCTAAATTTGATAAAATTAAATTGTGACAGTCGTTAATTTTTAACAGTATGTGTTTGCGCAAAAATATTTCTCATGAACATTTAATGGTATATCTTAGTGTCAAAATGTTTTCAGGTGACTTATTAAGCACAAAAAAACTAGGAAAGATTCGAAATAAAAACTTTGAAATGACATAAGTACCTACTGCATAAAGTAATTCTAAAATTCCATCATAATATTCACCAAAAACTAAACCCACAAAGACTGTAATGTTAGTTTAATAGACACAAATATATTTACCGAAGTCAGAATATTTTACAGACTTTCATAGAACTATGATCTAATCCCCTATTAAGAGTTACCAATTTAAAAGCATATTTGGTTTGATTTAATTAGTTTAATTCAGTTTATTATATAAAAATGATTAGGTACTGGGTTATCCTAGGATGTTCCACTTTCCTTGTGATTACAGCAACACATATAAAATGCTCCCATATCCAATGGAGTTAGTAAACATTCTGCTATATGAATCGGTAATATTGCTCCGCTTTATTGAATTACATTTCAATTTTGTTTAGTATTTACGTTTAGGTATGTTCGGAGTCGTTTGTTGAAATTTCATATCGAATATGTTAGGAGTATGATTTATGACTCTTTAAATAATTTCAAATAATTTTAGGTGGATTGGTGTTCTGAGGCACCCTATTTATATATTATCTATTACAAATTTTTTTTTTGCAAATAGTAAACTAATTACATTTTGTAGGTTTGTAGTAAAGATTATCGCGCAAATAACAGTTAAACATCTACATATTTTTCAAAAAAAGCTTTGCTCACAAATACGTATTTACCTCATTTGGTTTTCAAACCTTCAAAATATGGGAAACTGTATAAAAGGATCGTTCGGGTTTTTAAGATTTTTAAAAAAAGATTCTATGAATTCATCTGTCATTGTGATACTATTGTTAACGCAATTAATATCATTGCCCTACAACTATATTATGCATTTAGTTTACCTATTGTGAAAAACTATTTAAAATTTGGGGTGGCTAATTTTGTCAAATCACCGTAAACAAAAACTCTGTTCAATAATTTGAATTACCATTATGATTTAAAATTGTTTTCTTGTAACTTATAATATTAAACGAGGCACATTTTTGAGGCGGACCATTGCAACCTCGACATTCGTACTATAGCACGGCCGCGGAGCACGAAAAATTTCGTACATTAACCTGTTACTACCTGTCTCTATCACTCCCGCGTCAAAATAATGCGGTCACGCTCGCACAGATGCAATGACCCCGTCCTGTACGAGCTACGACGTAAGGGGCAGTTTAGACCCCTTGGAGGTCTGCAGTACTAATATAAATCTGATTATGAGTACATAGCAGATCGTATGAGAGCAATACTTCCCGTCCGAAAACTCATATGCGCCGATTTATTGGAATTGATTAACTCCGGGGACGGGTCTTCCGCATTCCACGCGACATCGGTCAAAGTCTGTTACGATGGATACACACAAAGCTCATATTTGTATTATCAATTTTCAAAATTTAATTTAATATCATTTATTTATCGCGACGACCGAATGGTGTAGTGGTAGCGAACCTGCCGTCTGCGCCGGAGGTCGTGGGTTCGATTCCCACTAGTGGTAAATGTTTGTGTGATGAGCATGAATGTTTTCCAGTGTCTGGGTGTTTTTCAATATATTATATTCATGTATATTAGTATGTTTGTATATTTATTAGTCATCTAGCACCCATAACACAAGCTATCGCTTACTATGGGGCTAGATTGCGATGTGTAAAAATGTCCCGTATTTATTTATTTATTATTATTCTTTACATTTATTATGCATTCATATTTTTTATATTTTTAAATATTTCATTATTAAAAAAAAAAAAAAAAACATTTAAAAATATAAAAAACTAGTAGGGCGCGTGAGGGCGCGGGCCACATGTGGCCCGCGTGCTGTCTTCCCCCCTATTTGCCTTGCCACTTTTAGTATCTTCAAAATTCGCCATACATTTTTCTATGGTAAAAAAAAAAATCCGCCATATTGGATTTTTTTTCTATCCATCGCGTAGACCTTCAGACCTTGATCACTTCTTGTCGAGAAACCGTTCTTCCATCTTTTATACTTTCCGAGATATTGGCGAAATTCGTTTGGCGGCCGTTTTGAATCCGCCATTTTGAATTTTTTTTCAGCTCACTGCCAATTGGATGACATTTTAAATGACATTTGGTCGAGCACCCCCCACCTATCTTTGATACCCTGGCTGTGCTCTTCACCTGTCTCCGAAATCCTCACTCATCAGCTTTCTCCGTATTTTTCCTCCGAATGAATTTTTTTCTTTTATACGACACCATCCTTGAAAAAATTTTTTTTCATACAAAATTGTTCAGGAGAGGTGATCAATGAGTGAGTCAGTGAATCAGCACGAGTAGCTATATATATATTAACTAGTAGGGTGCGTGGGGGCGCGGGCCACATGTGGCCCGCGTGATGTCTTCCCCCCTATTTGCATTCCAACTTTTAGTCACTTCACCATTCGCCATACATTTTCTATGAAATAAAAAAATCCGCCATATTGGTTTTTTTTTCTATCCATAAAATAGACCTTTGTGTCCTGATCATTTCTTGTCGAGAAACCGTTCTTCCATCTTTTATACTTTCCGAGATATCGATGATATTCGTATGGCGGCCATTTTGAATCCGCCATTTTGAAAATTTTTTCAGCTCACTGCAAATTGAATGACGTTTCAAATGACATTTGGTCGAGCACCCCCCACCTATCTTCGATACCCTGGCTGTGCTCTTCACCTGTCTCCGAAATCCTCACTCATCAGCTCTCTCCGTATTTTTCCTCCGAATGAATTTTTTTCTTTTATACGACACCATCCTTGAAAAAAATTTTTTTCATACAAAATTGTTCAGGAGAGGTGATCAATGAGTGAGTCAGTCAGTGAATCAGCACGAGTAGCTATATATATATTAATAGCGGTCCACCGGCCTCGGGAACAGGGTCCAAGCAACCGGCGGTCAGGGCCCCAGAGAGAGGAACCTCCTGACGATGCGAGCCGTGTCCAGGAGTACAGCCTTCTGGATCTGGCCCTTGACCCAGCTACCCAACGAGAGCCTCGAAAGATGTTGGTCGAGGCTCTTGGCTATAAGACCATTAGCAGAAATTACTATCGGTACAATGATTGCTGAGTCTACATTCCACATAGCGACAACCTCGTGCGCCAAGTCGAGATACTTGGTGAGTTTCTCTTTCTCAGCTTTCACGAGGTTCTCGTCATGCGGAACAGCAACATCAACAATCATTGCACGGCGCTCTGATCGATCTATCACCACTATATCAGGCTTATTGGCTACAATAGTCCTGTCTGTAATGATAGACCGATCCCAGTACAGTGTGATATGACCATTTTCAAGAACTGGGTCGGGCACATACCTGTAGTACGGTACCTCCGATTCCTCAAGATTGTATTTCAAGGCAAGTTGTTGGTGGATAATCCTGGCCACTTGGTTATGTCTGTGTAAGTATTCGCCGTTAGCTAGATGAGAACAACCAGAAACAATGTGACGGATAGTTTCTCCAGGGCGGCGACATGCCCGACATATGTCTACCGTTCCATCCTTCACAATGTATTTTCTGTAATTGTTCGTCATCATGACCTCGTCCATAATTGCACATACAAACCCTTCGGTTTCCCCAAAGAGGTCACCAAAGCGCAGCCAGGCCACGGACGCTTCAATTATTATTATTATTATATAAGGTCCTTTGCAGCATAACTTGCTGTTTTCGATTAACTTTTTCCGAGTTATGTTTTGTTTTTAAATATTATGAAATCCATAACTGCGCGTTAACAGGAGTAAATAATTAGTTATTTCTATTGCACATTTAAAATTAATTAACTCAGTTGTTGTATGCTGAAGGTGTCAGAATCAGGCCTGACATCTAACCTTTCGTGTGTAATAAGATAAGTCCGTTTTAAGTCGATACTTGACCAATAAAATATGCTTAGTGCTACTGTGCTAGTCTAATCTGTAAGTGACTAACAATTTACCCTTCACGATATGTTTGGCTGTGTAGAAATAATGAAATAAGTAGACATATGCTAACCCCAAAGCAAACGAATGTACCACAATATAACGGAATCCTCAATTTGCATGTTTGAAATGCAATTATTGAGACTTGACATATTTATTTATTTTTATTCACCATAACAAACGTTGATGACAAGTCACTCTGAAATATCGGAGAAGATCACGCATGATTGAAATTTAACGATATTGTTGTCCCTTTCGACCCCAGTCCGTTCCGAAACAGAAACAAGACACGCTTCATGTGCCACCGACCTAATACGGAAACTTTTTGATACCCCAACCCGTAAATGCACTGAGACAGATTATTCTGCCTTTCATTCGAGGTACGTGTGACTGGTCAAAGAGACCCCTTTGATACCCGCGCTTTGTCGTCCGCGTTTAATACTAGACTACACATATGTTATTTCAGTCATTAATTATATCTTGTGCAACTTCCTGTAAATAAAATATCGTCGCATTTGTCAAAGGCTTGCGAAAATAAATGTTTTCCATTTTGTTTGTCCAGCAGCCCGTCTAGTGATGCCCGTTTGAATACCATTCTCGCTTTGGTAACGGGGAGAATAATAATTATCATTTATTAAAATTTTAATGTCATATTTTAATATTTACCCACGACGGAACGGAGTACGGGTATATGCGTTTAGGGTGAGAGACCGTTTGTACATTACTCTATTAAAAAGATTTTATGTTTGTTTGTATGTTAAATTGTTCACAAAAACCAATAATGCAAAAATATTTTTGTTTGTTTGTTTGTTTGTTTGTTTGTTTGTTTGTTTGTTTGTTTGTTTGTTTGTTTGTGTGTTCGTTTGTGCACATCGATGTTCCCATTTATTTCAAAAACGGCTTGACCGATTTAGATGCAGTTTTCTGTTTAATGTTTGGTGTTCAGCGGCAATGGTTCTTAGATAGTTGTTACGAACATCGATCACCAGGGGGCGCCATAAAATACATTTATATTGCAAACGAATGTTCCCATTTATTTCAAAAACGGCTTGACCGATTTAGATGCAGTTTGCTGTATAATGTTTGGTATTCATCGGCGATGGTTCTTAGATAGTTGTTACGAACATCGATCACCAGGGGGCGCCATAAAAAACATTTACAGTGCAAACGAATGTTCTCAATTATTACAAAAACGACTGAACCGATTTGGATACAGTTTTGTATAAAATATTAGTGAGTCATTGGCAATGGTTCGTAGATAATTGTTCTTGTGATTGAACAGCAGGGGGCGCCACAATAAACGCCTCTTTATGACTTGGAACGGATGATGCCTTCAAACGCTGCTAGAGGAGCTAATGGCTAGTTTGAAGATTAATTTTCATTTTTTAATAATAATATATTTTAAATTACATTAATATATTAATCGGAAAACTATAAAACAAGTGGAAAATTAAAAAAAATTAAAACACCCACGACTTTTGCAGACTTGTAATTGAAAAAGGTTTAAATAAGTTTTTTGAAACTCCCCGACTAAAGGAAAGTAAGAACTAAGAACCTATCAGTATAATTACAAATCCAAGAAAATCCGTCGGAGCTGCCATTGCTATTTTCGTTTCCAATGTCAATTAATGTAATTAGTAAGTATTGATAAACTGCCGGTATATTAGAAGTATCAAGAAATTGAATTAGTCATCAACTGGTAAACAGCACCATCAACACCGTCATAGGCAAAACACAGCAGCTCCGGCGGATTTTCTTGGATTTGTAATTATACTGATAGGTTCTTAGTTCTTACTTTCCTTTAGTCGGGGAGTTTCAAAAAACTTATTTAAACCTTTTTCAATTACAAGTCTGCAAAAGTCGTGGGTGTTTTAAATTTTTTTAATTTTCCACTTGTTGTACAAGTGAATTTATTATAAAATTTTATTTTCGTCAATCGTCGAAACGGGAAACTCATGCATAGAGGTAGACCGTCAGAATTATTTGACTACTACATTAAATAGGCCTTTGAGCAAGATCCTAATGTACTTGCAAGGATTGTCTATTTAATTATAATAATTATTGTTAAATTCATGTTCATCATTGATAGTTAAATTGAAAGTAGGAAGTGATGCATTTAGGCTTCATTGCAAAAAAGTCCCTCGTTACTATTAGCATATTATGCTGCAACAGATTTCCAAGCTCCGACCAAATGGACTGACGACATTAAAAAAGTCGCAGGAAAGCGCTGGACACCAGTATATGCAGGACCATGTAGGCTGGATATCATTGCAGGAGGCTTTTGTCTAGTAGTGGACGTCCGTTGCCCGAAACGAATGAACAATATAGTAGTGTTATATGATAACTTCACAAGAATTGCTTCCACACTATAATAACATCAGCGCAGATCAACGCGTTATTAAGAAGTTCCTCGCCAACTATAGGTACACCCCGGAAATGAGCTCCGCTATTGTTGATCCAGTTAAAACGAGTTCACCTATCACTTGCAGGAATTATACGCCGGTTTTAAAGGCACCTCCACCGAACCCTCTTTGTAGTTCGTGTAAATAAAAGTCTGTGAAGCGATAGAGCCACAGATCAGGGAAAGAGCAAGATCGGCCAAGGAGGTGTGGTCCGTGCGAACTTATATAGTGTAAAATACACCTCCTGACCGTTTTTGTCTTTAGTGGAGTGTCGTCCACCGATCGCTTCACTGCTCTCGATTTTTATAAAAATGCCGTGTTGTTCAGTGGTTGTTTGCAAAAAATCAAGCAAAAAAGTGAATAATACTAAAGATGGCATCTCATTTCACTCGAAAGTACATGTATTTTGTTGTAATTTTCCATAAAAATCAATAAAACATTATTTAGCAGTTTTAAAAATATGTAAAGTGACAACTTTGTATCACATTATAAACAAAAACCATTGCTTGCTTACTATAAATCAATCAATGAACCGGCCGGTCTTACGACGCAATGGTTGAGTGTGCTTTACCGATTTTCACTTGCACGTTTCGTGGTGTGTTTCGTGGTAAGGCCGCTGTGGGCTTGCGTAAACTAGAGATGGGCGATGTTTTCGATATTTTTAACGATTTATTTTGTGTGATACGTATTTTACGCACCTATCTATATCGATTTGTTCAAGATTTCTAAACCGTTTTGAAAATATTTTATTAATGGTTCTGAGTGCAACTCCTCAATCCTGAACAGCAGAGTACAGAACTCCTTAACCAATGAAATTCAAGAACTTTTGATAATGAATTAATATTTTAACAAGCAACGACTTCATACTTAAACCCAAGTCCAAACTCTTCAATCCTGATGCTGCACTCCTAAGCTGTGGGAATTGAGGAACTGTTGAAAAGTTTTTGAAAGACACTGTAAAAATTATTTATATTGAAGTATTATTAATACTCACCCTACTTCAACCAGTGTGTAGAAATAGATATTATTTTTTACTTTGTGGTTTTATTCTTTATTTCTTTTCTTTTTTCTTTCGTAAGAACCTACTCCTGACGATAAGAAACACAACACAAAAATATTTATTGAAATCGGTCCAGCCGTTCACGCGTGATGTCGTGACCCAGGGATTTTGGGATTGATTTTTATACATAAAAAAATAGAGAATAGAGATATTGTGAAAACACGAATATTAAAAAATTGAAGAATCGATAACTTTAAATTTTAGTCACTCACTAAAATTAATGGCTTTTCGATGGCTTTCATTGGCGTTTCACCACGGTTGATATTTGTTTGTGTGCATCTGCACGGTGTTCTAAATTGAGTGCTGTTTTATAAACAACAAAGACTATATTTGTTCTTACCACTTTGCACTGATCTATCGGTGTGCGTGGTGTGTAAGAGACTTCACATCTATTGCTGCATGTGTATTTGTAGCAAGTGGTGGGGAAAACTGGCGACAGCAGGTTTCAATACAATTTGATTCATAGGGCCCATCTCGCTCTTTCCGTGGTCTGTGGATAGAGCCTTCATTCAAACTGTTTAAAGAGGCCCGATTCGTTTTGTGGGTATCCTTTTTACCGTGTTTGGAATGGAGTAACTACCTGATTTTATTTTTGTTCTGTAAATCTTGCTTACCTGAAAAGTTTCCATAATATGCATTCACTTACTATCTAAATTAGAATTTTAAAATTTCCAAACTTGCACACGTCTTGGCCGGAGGCTTCGGCCGTGGCCGGGTTACCACTCTACCAGCAAAAGACGCATCGCTATGCGATTTAGCGTTCCAACGCGATGCTATGTAGGAAGAGTACCTAGTAGAGTGTAAGAAAAACTTGACTAGCATTACCTGAGACTGAAGAACCAAGAAGACATACCTAGTATTCTCCCTTTGCAAAGCGGGTGAAGTACTTAATCATTATTATTTCTAACTGTAATTCTTGGAATTCGAAAATAGTTCATACGCATTTTTTATAAAATTAAATTTCAATCGTTATCGTATAATGCATACCTAAATGCCAATATTATTATTTCGCACTATGATACTATCTACCTAGGTACCAACTGCCAAGTCTAAAGTTCTGTACTCGTTAAAAAGTTATGCCGCGAAGTAGGTATCGGAAATAAACGGGGGGTATTGTTGATCCAAGGTTGGCAGGTACTTAAATTCACCTATCACATGCAGGGTTGCTTGTTGTTTTTCAGGAAACCTCACAAGAACAGGTTTCTTTGTGGTTTGTGCAAATAAAAGGGAGTGTAGGCGACGGAAGGTTGAACCTTTGAAAACGCAAGTTCCTAATAGATTTCGTGCCTCCACCGTATTTGACGTGGCTTATACTATTTTGGATTTTGTGAACTTATTATTATTTCTATTTTTACGTTTAGTAGATGAAGATGTAGACTGCGTTGAATTTTTTTGTGGCCTTTTCATCGTAAAAATATGAATGCTTTTGTTGTAATATTTATTGTTTTTAATTGTTTATTTGTTCCTGAATGCTACCTGATTTTTTTTATATCACATGTAAAACGATCACTTTTTTAAAGATATTATAAAGAAGCTTGTGACACTCTCCAGATTTTCAACTGAGAAACTAATTGATATATGTAATTTAATTTGTATTAGGGCTGATTTTTCAATACACAGATTGTCGTTAACTAAGGAATAAATATGACGTTTTGACAGATTTTGGATGGCATATGTTTCAAATTTCTTCCTCAGATAGTTTATCTGGCGATTGAAAAATCGGCCCTTAATTAATCAGGTACTATTCTTATTTTAAATTATTACATCATGTCAATTCATTGTTCTGTTGTTTGATTGCAGTTTTCTCCAGAATAATAAACCTACCTTTGTTAGCTGCCCACAGACTATTAAATTCTATTTATTTTCTTTGTGATAAAATTTAAATTACAATTGTGTCTAGGCCCCAATTACTCTCGATAACTTTTTTCTGCCGTTTGGGTGGTTTGGACATAGGTCTGCACAGAATTTGACCTACTGTGCAACCTTCCTTCATATTTCGATTTTTTTTTATACTATATAGGCTAGCGCTTGACTGTGATCACACCTGATGGAAAGTGATGATACAGTCTAAGGTGGAACGCGCTTGCCTAGAAGATGCCTATTCACTCTTGATTTGAAGGCACCCGGGTTGTAAGTGGCAGGAAAGACACTGCCTGGGAGGGTATTCCAGGCCTTTGCAGTGCGTATCAGGAACGAGGAATCAAACCGCTTCGTACGCGTCATTGGTACGTCGACTATGTATGGGTGGAAGCCTTTACGATGCTTTGAAGCTTTGAAGTATGTGTTTCCTTAAAAATATTTGCAGCTCTCTGTAGCTAAAACTAAATAAAAAATGAGACAGAACAGCTTAGTACGTAGTAGAAGGCAGTACGTTGAAAATATAAAATTAATAGCAGTATGAAATCGCGATTCCGGCGGCACGTCCACTTTTATCGTCTAGTAATTGAATTTGCTCTCCCGCAAACAGGAAGCGACGGTTTACGCTGAATATTGCTTCCGCTGATGGAGTTATTATTTCAAATGTTATTTAGACTTGGACTTTTGATTCGTCTTTGCAAATCCGGAGTATTGCACCGTGTTTATAATGTTGAATATTTCAAACACAAAAACAAATCCAGTATTTTCAAGAATATTATTATTTACCAAGCGAGCGAAGCGCTGCAAATTTATATTTATAAACGTATTATATACATATACCTTACAGCTCTAAAACTTTAGGTTGGTGCGTTTGGTAGACCATCAAGAGTAGATCTACCTTATTTTTAGGTATAGTTAGCTGACCGGGAAAATGCTGTTTTGCCAATTTAGGGGTATGAAAACTAGCTTACGACCTATTCTCAGACCTACCAGATTAAGACAAAAAAATTCATAAAAATCAATCAAGCCGTTTGATTACAAACACTGTGACACAAGATTTTTTTATTAGAAGATTAGAGATAAATAAATTGAAGCCCTAACTGCACAGACTACATTTTATTCCGAAAAAGTCCGTAAGTTCCCGCGGTACTTATAAAACTGAAAGCCGCACATGCGTAGCCGTGGTTAAAAACTAAATAATATCGAAGGGTGTGCGATAAAAACCATTTTGTATTGTCTGTATGGACGGTATTTACATAACGGTGGGTGCTAAGACGTGCCGATTGTTTTACCCGTCTCGACCGAAGATGTAACGTTCACTTTATACTTTCAACGATGTAAATTACTAGAAGTTCTCGTGAAGCTGTTCAACGGATGGTTATAGTAACTGTAGCTGGGGTTTTTAACATTGGGGTTCTCCTACTGATTGATCACGTTACCATCGCAACGGAAAGTATTCTCCATATTTTCAGGACGATGGTAATCAGCAACAACCTGAGTATTTCATGTTCCAGTTGACTACAGTTCATCATAATCATCATCATCATCTCAGTCTGCGGACGTCCACTGTTGAACATAGGCCTTCCCAAGCGCGCGCGCCACCACACCCTGTCCTCCGCCTTCCTCATCCAGCCACTTCCCGCCACCCGCTTTATATCGTCGGTCCAGCGGGCTGAAGGTCGCCCCACACTACGCTTACTCGTACGCGGTCTCCACTCCAGGACTTTCCGGCTCCAACGGCCATCGCCCCTGCGACAAGCATGACCTGCCCATTGCCATTTCAGCTTGCTAATGGTTTTGGCTATGTCGGTGACTTTGGTTCCTGCGGATCTCCTCATTTCTGATTCTACAGTTCGCCAGACTAAAATAAGTTGTGCTGATGGGAGTTCCTTATGTTGAAATCAACGCAGCTGGCATTCTGCTTCAATTGCAAGAGAAACCGTACTGTAAAGAAGTATTTAACCTCATAATAAAGTAGTAGTAGATCACGCCGGATGGAAAGTGATGATACAGTCTAAGGTGGAGCGCACTTGCCTCGAAAAATGCCTACTCACTCTTGATTTGAAGGCACCCAAGTTGAACACTGGAACAGTGGACAGTGGCTTGGAGAGTGACGGGGAGAGTAGGTAGGTTACTTAATAAGTAAGTAATTTTTGGGTCGTAGAATAACGTTTTTGAGTGAGGTATTTAGCGATAGTCTAGTAGTTCAGATGTCACCGAATGAGGAATGCGGAGGTTTCAATACCGTGGCTCACGCTTGAATTTTACTAAGATATCATTATGTGGGCATATCCGTGCCTGAGAGTTCTCTATATTTATTAGCACAGTAGGAGGAGCACTTTAGCAGAGTAGGAGGTTCCATAGACGTACCAATTTTATTCTGAAAAACTATCTATGCCCAGAAGTGGGCCACCAAAAGTGATATTTCACTTGATTTGGTATAACTCATTTTAGTACGAGTAGTTACCGACACTAGACAGTGCACTAAATTCTCTAAGATTTGATTAAATCATTGGGTATCTCCTAACAGTAATGAATTCCTACATTGCAGCCAGTAAACCGAGGCTTGAGCCGTACAATGCATCATAGAGCATTAATGCTCAAACATAAATCAAATTACGATTATTCATATAACTATATTAATTGCTTTTGTAGGTTTAACTTTAACCATCATCTTCCAGTACAGTGCATTTTTAATAGTCATTTATTTGTTAATTATTTATTATTTTTAAATAATAAATAAATTAGTTATTCTGAATACAATAATACAATTTTGTGAATTGTAATATCTATTGTATGAAATGTAATGTATCTACTGTTGGCTATCCTAATGATTAATAAAATAAAATAAAATAGTGTTTTTTGCATATGTAAAGTAATATTTCTCAATTTACAGTGAAATCTCTTTTTGATGAAATAATAACATAATTACTTAATTTATTTCGAGTCTCATAATAACAGATGCATTCGCTTCGACTGCTAAGCGATTAACGCTTGCATCATCATGCGTTCCGTTACGATGCATAGGTGAGATTGCAATCAAGTTCTAGCTTGTAATCAATAAAAAATCTCACATCATAACACACTACTTGAAAAGATTGTGTATGGTATATCCAATATATAAGATATGTGTGTGTATATATCCAATATGCAGGAACACTGGCCACATGAAACATTACGTACAATTCTTCCGATTACGATTTGGAGTCTAAGAAAGTGTTGTAAGAATTGTGTGTGGGGTTTCTGCATCTGCATATTGTGGGCGGAGTTCCTACTTATTGGACCATACAGAATCTTTTCAAGTAGCGGATTATACCAAAACAAATTAATCATCATCATCATATAATTATGATTTCCTCAATATGCTAAATATGGATTTCCGCAAAATAGCGCCTTCTTCTGTTTAATACTTTAAAAAATCTTTTTTGAAACCGCTTTGAATAAGGAGGTTCGAACATACCCAACCTGGGTGCCTTCAAGAGAGCGTAGTTCAAGTTAGCCCATAGGCATATAGGCTAGCGCGCCCCAACATAGATCTTATCAGTGATTTCCATAGGTGTGATGCCGTCAAGCGCAAGGCTATATTTAAAAAAGTACCCAAAATAAGTACCAAGCAAGATATCTACATTGTCTCATCCAGTGAACACCAAATCTCCTATTTCGCGTTACCTCTCACTCCGTTGGTTTCCTAAGGTTTCAGTGGTTTGGAAAGTGGACCGTTTTCGCAGCAATAATCATTTATCGGGCCCACGTTACGTTGGCACGTGACCCGGTTTGCTGTGACTAGAGTGGAAATCGAGTTTTTGGACCTTTTTGATACCTCTACTGTGGTGATATTAGTAAGTTGTATTGTGCTTGACGTATAATTTAATTAAATGCGGATCTTTGTTTGTGAGGAGTTTTTTTTTATTGGACAGTGTTACAAAAAATAAATGACTGTACAGTGTTACAAAAAATAAATTACAGTTTAGTTTGGTTTCAAAGATAAAATTACAAAATATAAAAATGTTGTATTGTCGTGCAAAATATAAGACATTCATAATATTGTAATTTAGTTACAAAGGAAGTTTTTAAGGGATATACTTGCAACTGTCCCAATTGTTCAAGAGATAAAACCCTTCTTTGAGCCTGTATCTAAAATAAAATCTGTGCAACTTATTCGTTTAAAATACGACACTCATGGCCGGAGTTTACAATGCATTTTTGTTTCTTTATCTTTACACACGATCTCCAGAAAAAGTATCATAATCAATGCTTGTCATTTTTAACACAAAATTATCGTATACCAAGTCAAAGGTATTATTATAATATACCATCACGACAATCAAATGGCTGAAGCTGCTTTTAATAACTTTAATAATAAACCTAAAAATGACCTCAATGAATGAAACTGACCTTATTTCGAAAGAATGTTAGTTTGAAAAATATTTAGTCAAAGAGGATTTAGCATCAACAAAAAAATTGGTTGTCTGTAAAGTCAGTTTACGGACGATAGATTTACGTGATAACGTCATAATTGGCCTCTCTATCGTTTGTTTTATCGTGCCTCTCTATCGCTTGTTGCGCGCTCTCGCTTGCACGCACAGGCTCAGGTGGAACGTTACACGAAACGTTACTATTTTTCATGTGCGTTGCTGGTGTTCATCAATTTATTAAACGTTATCACGTCAAAGTACCCTAAAATTCCGTTAAAATAACCGTCTCCCTAACAAACAAACATAGGTATCGTCACCAAATAACCATGTCATTTCGCAAACACAAGTCAAGCGTCACACACGTCGGCGTAAACACACGTAGCAAGTAACGCGATTATCCCCCTCCCCATACACTCCCCCCCCCCCCTTTCAGACCAAGCATGAAACCGCGCTAATAACGAACTCGCCAGTCGTAATTTCCTACATATGTCTATTTGAGTATTTGCCGACTGTGTTTGCTTGAATTTACGCATGCATACATGCAATATCATTGGTAGTGTTTACAAACATGCATTCATATATAATAACTACTATCTATGCGGAGTTAACCTGGACATTCACAAATGGACATAGGCCTTCTGAAGTGATCTTCAAAAAACAACCTGCTTTGCGTAGTTTGTGTCTAACGGCTTCTCAAAACTCTCTTAATGTTATACCCTGGTTCTATTCTGGCCTATACCAGCACCACAAATCTTAAATTTACTATTACCACGTACTTACATTTTACTAGTGGGACCACAGGATAGGACTCTTTTTGTAATGTTTGCCCGCCGTTCCTACCTACCTATACCATCGCACTAGTCAGCTATTTCTAAAGTAAAGCAGTGTTTCTAGTTTAATTATATAACACCTATTGTGTTTCGGTTTGAAGGGCTGTAACTGATGAAATTACTGAGCAATTACTTCATCTCGTAAGTTCATATGAAAAAAACATCTATCGGTCAGCCGGTGTCGTGGTAGTGATCTTTTCAAGATGCCTAAGTCTAGGCACTTTGACCGTCGGCTGAAATAAACAATCACGTGGTAAACTTACAGAGCCGCTGCCCGTGGAGCAATTGAATAAGGAAACAGACTGTACAGACAGAACAATCACAATAGGTGATTGTACTATCTCTATTGAGTTGAACAAAATACGTCATAATATCAAATAAATAATCCCGACATAGTTTATATCCAATTACACTCACTATACACTAGTACTAAAAATAACATCAATCCAAATTAATTCGCTTATTAGGCAGGCAGTGAACTAGCTCAGTTATTTTATCAGCTGTAAATTTTCACTCATACATATTCGATTGGTCCGCAGTAGAGGAGCGCGCCACGGGCGGTTTTGTAATATTGAGATTTCATAATTTTGTCTCCTTCCCCAACTTTGTGCTTTGTTTAAAAGAAAATTGGCTCGTTGTTGTTTTTTCATCCTTTGTTGCTCTTCACGAAGCTGTATAGTGTAGGTATATTCATAATCAACTCATTGCTTACTCTACCTACAAACGTAACAGCCTCATTTCTTGTTTATTTGTTTTTTTGGTTAAACGTAGCTAACACAAAATGTAGGTACATATCATACCAAATTCAACATTTTATTGTGGTATGTACCCGTTACATAATATTATGAAATTAAGTTTCATTTTTTGTCAATATCTCTTTTCTAGTTCCGTAGTAGGAGACAATGCAAAAACTAAAGCAGAGTGAATTAAATTTTAATTACACCATTCGATAGCAAAAGAATTAAAGAATTCATTACGCGTTTTCCTAAAATTTTATGATACTTGGCCCGGGTATCCTCTACGAATGGCCACACTACAGCGAAAGAATTGTATGATTTATCGATTACCACGGAATTCCTCAATGTAACACCTGCTTCGATGCAATGTCGATAGATTGAACACGGCCTAACGTTACACAGAGCTAGATAGAAATAAAAAGGCGTCTATCGGTGCGCTACCATAACTCGCGTCATTTCCTTTCACCCCAATAAAACTTGCAGTGAAATTGTACAGGAATGTCGTTGCATGTCGAAACGTCGAGTTTTGCCAGTTTTGAGACGGTTTAGCTGTCAAACTTTATCTGGTGTAAGATACGAGCGGTCAACGATCGTTTGTCATTATATTTTACTCTGTTCTTTTAAGTTACAGTGTAAAAAATAATTTAGGGCAAGAAGAAAAGAAGAAGTCCTAAAAGTGGACAAGAATGTCCAACGCAGGTTTTTTTAAAACGTAGACGATCATAGAAATTTGTATACATACCTATGAAAAAATAATCATTCTTGTTATTGCATTTTATTTTCAATACAATTAATTACTATTATTATTTTAGATCTTGAAATTTATGAGCACGTGTGAATTGCAAGAACTAAACTCAAATCTTATATATATAATAATATATATAAATCTCGTGTCACAATGTTTGTCCGCGATGGACTCCTAAACTACTGAACCGATTTAGTTCAAACTTCGTGAATATCTGTCATTTGGTCCAACTTAAAAGATAGAATAGTTTTTATCCCACGTGGACGAAGTCGCGGGCATCAGCTAGTATTTCATAAATGTGCACTAGCCTCCGTGAATACTTACGAATTTTTCTTAAAACTCAACTCACTATCTTGACTCTACATAATATTAAATTTCAGTTACTTACTTTATAACGATACCATATTGTTACATCTTGCGCTATCTCTGATGTCGCGTTCACACTTTGTTTCTCAGCGTATTGTTGCTAGACACGCTGTCTCTTGTCACTTACAGCGTATATTTTAAAGCAAGCGTTGACGCCACCCCGTCTCCTTTGACTCGTTCACGAAACTATTCACTAAGTACCCTCGGAGAATTGTTCGTCTGTCGCCTATTACCGTTTGAGAGACAATTTTGAGAAGCCACTTATCTCGGCATACGTAAAACAGGTACAAAACTACAATCCAGCTTTGCGTACTCGCGAAATTGCATTTGCGACTACGCTTTTCCCAAATCATTGTTTTATAAGACATTTTTATTTTATGAAAATTTCAATCTCATTAGAATTCAAGATCAGCTGGATGCTCAGAAATTTAATATTCCGCTGTCTAAATCTTGGTAACGAGTCAAAATGTTGCAAAGACCAGATTTTTATTAGATGCTAGTTGTTCGTTAATCTCTAAGCACTCTTTTTCAGGTAAATAATAACACAACTTGGGCCATATTAATATAAAAAAATAACAAATCTGTTTCTTCAGAGAGAAAATTGATTTTGTTTTTGGAGCAAGACATATTAGATAGTAAAGTTCGGGTAAACTCTAAAGATTTACTCGTACTTTTATGAACTGTTACAAAAGGAGAGTACCCATAATGTGGAAAAACGACAGTGCCATTTCAGTATATTTTTATTCCGGCGTATAAACAAATGCGGCACTCTCGACACTCAACCAAATGGACTTTGACACTCCACGTTTTCTGTTTTTATTTAAGCATTTGCGGGGCACGTATGGTCGATAAATTTCGTGGTGCTTAGGCGGCCGTCATTTCCACTACCTCGCTACCTCGGCTCTCAAGTGGCTCTCAGCAAAATTGGCCGGACACGGCTGTGCGCGCCGAAACATCTGCTATGTGGTGACCGATTCAATTTTGCGATACACCTTATGATTTTTTTTTATCATTTTCAACGTGTTTTCAACTCACAATGTTGTTAATTCACAAACGACTATCGATTTCAAAACATTGTTATTACTTTTTATCTTCCACTGGTAATTTACGAAATATGCTAAAGTAAATATAGGTACCTGTCGACTTATTTTTTATTGTTATTTTATTGGGAAATCACAATCTTTTTTCCTTTTTCCGATGTAAATTTTTCAGAAAAAAATTCAGTTATGCCATGGTAGCTAGAAATAAAATCTTACATAATATTTTCAACAAATTTTCAACAAATTTCCATCAAATTTAAAATTTTCATTTCAAAATTACATCCGCGTCATTTTAACAACGTTATAAATCTAGATAAGTACCTACTTGACTTAGAAATAAATTACAATTCATTGAAAAAAACTAAACCTTCCAATCTTTAACACGTTCCTTAAACCTAGCTACTAAGATGAGAAGAAAATGAGTAATTTTTTTATTAGGGGAATACAAGTATTTGTATTTATTAGTACCGTCTTATAGTTTATAGATAATTTTACTTATGAATTGGTGCTAAAAATATCTGGGGACACCTTTAAAACCACAATTTTGGGCATAAAATCAAAAATGTATATTCACTTTTCAGTACTCTGTAAGTTCTGTAAAATCAAAATTTGAAATCAGGAAAATGTTTTTGGTGGGATAATTTTTTCACTTTACGCCCATGTGACGGTAGCCAAACGGCCAAGACATTATTGTAACTAAAGTGTAGAGTTTGTGAAAGTAGAGCTTGTATTTAAGGGTGTATAAAGTCAGAAGTCTTGCCCTACATGAGATCTGATAACTTTTTGACAGTGTGAGAAATAGGTATGCTCGTCTGGCGACATTTTACATGAAAATGTTTTTGTTGGGATTTAATTTATTCAGTTAGATATCACCGTTCAACAATATCCTTTATCAGTCGGGTAAAGAAAACAAGGTATTCCAATAAACTTAAAAGTAAATTTAGTTTGAACGCCTCAGTCTGCGTTCTAAGAAGAAGAAAGGCGACGCTCAACAAAAGAATGAAGCAATTCTTTCAAAATTTCAGGTTCTGCCATCGTGAGCGTTTCCTAAACACAGATCTAGTGGATTTTTTGACACGTTGTTTAAAAAAGCCAAAAATTCTACAAAATGAGAGTATGTATTGTGTGATGTGTCATACAGTAGTTACAGGCCTTAGTCAGTTACTTGGTATACTATGTACTAAGGGATATTATAACTAATGTGCGGAGTAAAGAGCTCAACCTTTTGAGATCGATTTGCAATCATATTGGAGCAATATCTATATTTTTTATCCATTGCTGTTGCTAAATATAATTGTGAGCCAAAATATGATCAATACTTTGGTCAAATATTTTTGTGACCGTTCCTCAAGTAGTAAGATTGGTGTATATATATCAATATTTTTAAATAAAGAGCCCCATAATGTCAGTTTTACTTACAGTATCAAAGTTCACCCTACATTTTACCGCCACCTCTGAGAGCGAAGCGAGCGCGAGTTATTTATCTTTGCCGGGCGTGTAATAGAATTTAATTAAGTAACGTGCGACATGCTTTACGCGCTTGGAATGTTGCGAGTTCCAACAACTCGATACAAGGATATTTCACAGGGTCCTTAGCTATACATATCTGTAATAATAAATATGTCTTATCTTCACTAACTGCCTGCGAATTGGTCCGTGGGCTCAAGGTTTAAAACAAAAATAACGTCTGATGTTTGCAAAACTACATTTTATACCCCAAATATTTAGGTTCAGTTAAAAATGCTATTTTACGCTTATACTATCACTATTTTTTACAAGCATATATTCAACTTGCAATGTAACTTGCTATGTTTGTTCGAGTGGAATCTTGCAATTCAATTTTGAAGCAGACATCTTCAACCCGTTTATTTTGGTGGTTTAAGATCTTTATTTTCTCAAAAGAATTACAAATAAATTCGCTTATTTGAGAAAACACAATAAACTTATCTTAGTTTCATAAACACTGAGCATGCTGAACTTAAACTTTTAAAACATAAACATTATACATTATACATTATAAACAGTTTTCAGTTATTAACTACTAGGTACAGTACGCATTTAACAATTTTTTTTTTTAAAGTGGGTAGTTCCAGTTATCACGCATCACTATAGAAAACATTGCGATCTGACTTTAGCAGGAACACTGATCAATGGCAAATGGAAGCGACTCACAACGATGTATTGCCTTGCAAGAAAAATTTTAATCTTTTTTTGAAAGAAAACATTATTTTGGATGACAAAGCATGGTTACTTTTGTGACGTCATTCTAAATCCATTATAGCGGAACATCCAAGGTTTCGCATCCACCTATACGATAAATGAGTATGTAAATATGACAAAAAAGACATGGAAAAGGTCTCTTACAACCGTAATTGGCGGATTGGCCAATACGCGGGTTGATGGACAACTAAGGCCTGGTTGCTTGAATTGACTTTAACTGAAACGTTACAGTTAAATATGGCAGTCTGATCCTTATTTCGAAAGACGTATGAGTCAGGCTGCCATATTTAACTTGGTACAACGTTTCTGTTAAAGTCAAGTCGAGCAACCGAGCCTTAGTGATACTATAAGAATTACGCTTTCACTTTGCCTCTAAAAATATTATCCGTAAAATTGCTGAAATCCCAACCAGTAAGCATATTAAGTATATTTGCAAGTAAAACACGGAAATGTAACTGGTATCAACAGCTCGGTACATAATAATGTTAGTCGGGAATCGGGATGTGCGACGCGACGTGGCGTGGCGTGTCGTTGCGGGGTGTCAGCCACACGTGCTGCTGGTTTCCGCCCTAATGACTCTAGTTCGACAACCGTATTTTTATTCCAACTCTATTTATCGGTACGGAAAACTAAATACGCTTTATAGATATGTATATTTATTTAATAGTGTGAAATATAAAGATTGGGCTCTTAGACTGTAAGAAAACGTGGGCATTATGAAAACAAAACATGAAATAAAAATTCACAATGAGAACCCGAAAGTCTACTGCAATTAAAAAAGAGAAATGTTATGGGTATTAAATGCTTGGTACATAATAATAAATAAATAAGTAAATAAATTTCTTTATTTATGGCAACAAAGGCCCAAATTGGTTAGTAACAATTTAACTCAAAAACTATGTTAGTAATAGGTATACACTTGATAAATAGAAATTGATTAATTAACTAGAACCTTCACGGCATGTGCTAGAAACGGAGAGTCCAATTTTACCGCTAACATTTTCAGGATACTATTGGAGCTCGAACGCAGTCTTGCTAGGACGGATGAGGTCTTTTTCGTATAATTGCATGAAAGTTATCAACTTGCTCTTGCGCGAACATGCATGACGCTGAGCAAAACCGCGGCAAGCCCAACAGTATCCTGAAACCATTGTTATATTGGACCCTCGACGTGTCCATAGCCTTCTGGGTGTAGTTGGTCCACAGGCCACCCGTGTAGAAGGTCTGGCAGTATGCCTTAAACAGGGTTATTTAATAATGTTAGTTTGGAAGTGCGACGCGAGGCAACGTGGCGTGGCGTATCGTTGCAGGGTTTCAGCCGCACGTGATGCCTCTAGTTTGATAACCATATTTTGAGATAGGATGTAGGTAGTAGCTAAATGGAAACCACAAACACAAACAAATATAAAATAAAATCTTACAATTAATGAAAATACATTTTAAATAAATGTTTAAAAAAAATCGAAAAAATTAATCTTAAGAAATAAATCTTGAAGCTCGTTGAAACCGAGGCAGTTAGGCATGGTACCCAAGATGCTGGCAGTGTTAGCCATTGGATAACCAAACTTATCTATATATCTGCCAGCTAAAAAAAATTCTACAAGCTTACATTATTTTGTAGAATGTCGCCTCTGATCATTATTTATTAACATTTTTAATTTTGTAGAGTGGAAAATTTACTATTCCATTATTTACAATAAAACGTTTACAGGCTTGTAGATTGTCAAAGTAAAGGAACCCAATTAGAAGGTTTCTATGACAGCATTTAACAACGAAACACTAAAAACGTTATGCCTCGAGGCAATAATATTAACTCTAAAAACTTCACCGTAAAATGTAGCACATCCCTAAAAGGATACACCGCATTAATAAAGTTAATACTACGTAACTTAATTATCTCCAGGCATGAACTAAAAATGTTTTCAACGAAATATCCTGTACTTTGATCATGGTCTGATCAAATTTCCTCTTACCAACTTTTCAGCCAAACGCCGAAGTTCGGGCTATGTTTACATTACAGAGTCGGAGGAAAAAAACGATTTAAAATTGAGTTTGCGGAACAAGATGGTTCCTTTTAAAAGGGCGGATATGATCTACAAGGAAAAGGTTAGCAAAATTCACTGATAAATAACAATATATCAGTAAATTTGGCAAAAAATTTGACTTATTGAAGTCGTAACTTCGGAGATAAAAAATATGTTACATGTCAATATTTCTCATTGAAAATTAAAATATTTTATTCGTTCCTAAATTCCTGAAAAGCCTGCCAAATGTAAATCGGAATGGAACGAAGGGTTCCGTACCATAAAGAACATACACGCATCAGTTTATTTTTATTAATTGGTCGTATGGTGGCTACAAGACTACATTAGAAAATTTGGATCAACTTAGGACAAAAATATTTTCCGGCATAAATGACTTTTGACAATCTTTTAGTATTTCTCCATTGTTATCTACCTACTTCAAATGTTCTGAGTTTCCAGCAAATGTCATTGCTGTTTAACAACAGTTAAAAGTATGTCAATTTTTTTTTCAATTCCTCCTTACTTCTATTTACCCGGATTCATACAAAATCTCGCACGAGATGTAAAATTTACGGTGAAGTTAAATTTTGTAACAGCCGTTTCATACGGACGCTTACATGTACGAGTATTTACGCTTTTAAATAGTGTTAAGTGAGTTATGAACGCAGTCATGTGGTGCGCGCTTAAATGAATTTATCCATAATGCAATGTCCATCGCCGCATTACCTACAAGTACTCGTATTAGGTAGAATAGGAATTTTTGTAGCTGTTTGATAAGGGGATTTATTGAATTTATTTTTGTCTTTCTCACTCTCCGTGATTTGGTAGGTGCGACAGCGTCGCGGAAAAATATAACAGAAAAACGACCTTTTACCTAATTACTCAAAAACTAAGCTGGTTATCAAAAGTCTGTTTCTTAGCGTTTTTGGATATTATTATTACCGACACTAAAACAAAAATTACAATTACATCCAATGTAGTGTCCGATAAAAACTCGAAAAACTGAGATTTTGGACCAACTTTTGGGAGAACTTTCTATCGAGAAAATTTTATCCAATCGTGTTTCTGCTTCTTAGCGATTTTAGATTAAAGACCCAAAATACATGACGTGTAAATTTGAAAGTAATTGTCTTTATAGTTTTTACGTAAAACTGCATTAAAAATCACTGAAATACCGCTTGTACGCCGTTAACTATTTGGAAACTCTTGACCAGCACTCACGGATTCGCGGGCCATTGATAGCTCATTGATTTAGACCTCTTGCAACGGGGTCACAGGTTCGAACCCCGGGGTCCTGAATTTTCGAAGTTGTAGTGTAGAAAGAAACTAAATATCACTTGTTTAGTGATCAAGGAAAAAGAAAGGTGACCTCATGAAGACAAAATTTGAGTAATGAACTTAAGGAGTTTGAGTACTAGAAATGTCATAAAAAGAAAAAAATATATATTCTATGTGCTTAAAAATGCAATATTTATTTAGACAATTAGAGCCATAGGGCGAATACATAGTTATGAGACGATGGTGATAAAATCTACTTATGAATCTTAATATTGTGAGTGATCAGACAATGATATACTAGTAGTTTATTTAGTTTTAAACTTCGTTTATCTTCAATGAAATCGTTTTATTTTAATATTTGATAATGAGATAGGTAAGTGATTGATATTCTATTGCACGATGATGAATAATGAATATTGCATTAGACAATATTATTTGCATGTAAATTAATTTATTCCGAATTTCTATACCTACCCTGCCTAAAATTTGCATGAAATTATCTCTGGGAGTAATAAAGCAAAATTTTAATATTTCCACTCCTAATGAACTCCAGGTAACAGACTTCACCTGTCTCTTAATTGAAACCTTGCAACATTCCTAAAATTAATGTTAGAATATTACATTATGAAAGTTTTTAGTAAAACCAGGACTAGAATAATAGAGTCCAAAGATCGAACAATGAATTGTAATGAGAGACTTTCAAACCTAACAGCGACGATTTACTTTTATTTAAATTCTTAATATTTTTTTATGGTTTCCCTTTGCTATCTATCTGTTTGTTCCCTTGTCTATTTAACTATTGGTTGCTGTTTTTAGGCTAATCTGTAGTATGGTAGTGAGAAGTAGGGTAGTGCAGGGTTTAGAGTGCAGGTCTAATCTGTTGGTCCTTGGTGGTATAAAACATCAGGAATTCAAGTTGACATAGATTTAAGTACAGGAATTTATCTCCTAAATTTTGCAGCTAGCAAACTCAAAACATATGAGGCAGTTACTTCCCCAAATCCTAGAAAATTGCTTATTTTAGTTTAGACACGTAGATAATTTTTGTTCCTAGTATTTGCATTTAAAATTTTCAGAACCTATGCCGCTACATCAACAAAAAGTACTCGTAAAGGTGGTCGTCTCGTATAACTGCATTAGTGCGTGACTGACTCAAACCTTATAGGTTTTTCGTCCCGAAAGAGTGGAAAATACTAAGGATTTATAAATGAAGCGGGACGCGAAGCTGTTATACTTACTCAAGCGCAACCAAAGTGCTGTCCATTCTGAAAATAAAGTTTTGAAAGTCGCTGTTATCGCAGCGGCATTACCGTCTGAGTCAGTGTTAAATGCTCGCGACGGAAAGAATGGACCGGTGCATGCTATTCCACCTTTTTATTTTTGAGCTTGGACGATAAGAGTTCCGTGAAAAGGCGCACTTTGTGCTGGCTCACAATTGGGGGAGTAATTTAGGAGCTCATTTCGAAAAAAGCTGTTTCTTTTCTTACGTAATTTTGTAATTATGCTAGAGTTAGCTTGAAAGGTTGAAGTTTTGTTATTTGTTTGGAGAGTACCTTACTATGTTTTGTTGTGAGAAAGTTTATTACTCCTTCACGCAGCGACTGTTTGGTCGATTTATACGAAGGCTACTTACGTATATCCTGGGGTCAACACTTAGGCTATTTTTATCCCAAAAAAACGAACGATTCCCGCTGGATTTGTGATGAACTGAAATTCACAAGGGAAGAATCGCAACCAATAACGTAGTTTGTAATTACTTACTAGAAGACGGCTGCAGCTTCACTTACTTGACCACCTGTTTTACCTTCATCTTATCGTAACGGTTGGTTACAGTGTAACATCTCTAATATAGCTCCAAATTCCATCCGGAGCAGTCCAATGGATTGAACCATACATTGTAAGGTCAGCTAGTCATCTTTTACTCTTACAACAATACAAATTTCAATAACAACGGGTTAAATATTATCAGTTTTAAGGCCAATTTTTCAATCGTCAGATAAACCATCTGAGGAATAAATTTGAAACATAAACCATACAAAACTGTCAAAATATCATATTTGTTCATTAGTTAAAGATTATCTGGCGATTGAAAAATCAGCCCTTAAAGCAATGTTAACCACAGACCAAGGATTAACTTTATATTGAGTTTTAACGGCTATTGACATCATAATAAAATTATTACGTAACTCTGTGCTAATTACGCTAATCCAGGTTGACGCAAATGGGTGCTTAAGGGTGTAGTTGTTACAGATGCTTCATGTTTGAATTTAAAAAAAACCTTCGGTACCTAATTTAAAATTTATTTCTTAATTCTAAACAATACCATTTCCAGTAGCACCCAAATATGAAAAAGGGCTTAGATTTAGAAAATATAGAATTTCATTGAACTCAACGGGAATCGAGATCAAATAATATGCTCATATTTCGAGTATTTGAATTTTCTACGAGCTTACTTACTTTTCTGGATAAATTCCTTTTAAGATGTCGAATGAAATCGCCCGTGAGCGCAAAGCCTAAGCATACTGACCCGGACATTTTATGCGCATTTTGCTTTACATAATCTATGCTTCAGTGTGTATCTGTGTATTAAAACATACCCTATTTCTATTGCAGTTGAGTTCAATGTCAAATATAGAGCGCGTTTGAGAGAAATTCATGATCACGGCTGAATTTTTGATCCATGAGTAATCTTCGACAATATTTCGTGTGTATTCGATTTTAGGATGCTGTACTTGTCTTATTTATTGTAGATTTGGCTGGATATAATATAAATAAAAATCATGTTTAATGTCGATAAATAAAGTTAACCTGTTTTAGTGTGCCTGACAAACCAAAATTCTAACTCAATTCAGTCTGCAAACAATTACAATAAAATCTCGAACATTCGAATACCATGCAATAAAATAATCCCGTTTCAGAACTCGTAAACATGTACCGAAAGAGAATAACCCTAAAACGCAATCAAATAAATAAGGCAAACTTAAAAACTAATGTCCCAAAGTTGTCGCGAGTCAGTCCAATCGGCTGAAAAAGGTCGACGCAATAAAAGTAAAATGAGTTTATACGACTATTGTTCTGAGTATGGGCATGTTTCGAGTCATTTGAGACCGTTCTGCTCGAGGTCGCCGGACACTCTTTGTCTAAATCGGCGCGGCGAAGATGTATCGACAGATCGTATTACTCCAATACCACTTGGTTGGTGGAAATACTGGGAGCTAAAAAAAATTGTTTTAGAATTCAACCTCGCTTTTGAAGCTTTAAAAATTGTACTAGATATGATTGGAATAGAAATTTTATTTGTAGGCAGTGAAACCTGAGTTAATATCAAATCTATCCTCCATCCAGATAGTTATTATAACGTTCATCTACTAAGAAAGGATTCGACCTGAAATGTGCTAAAATAGAGTCCGCCTGCGGCCACCTTACAATAGTATTTTTGCACATTACATACATTTTCTCAAAAAGTAGACATTTCCATGTGTATTTTGCGTGCGGGAAGTTATTCTTTTCCGCACCAGAACGCGGCAACGTAGCCAGTACCGGAGCCAGCACGGGAGCATGGCACGCAAACACGAAAACCAATACGGTTTTTCGCTAATGTATTAAAAAACGTCGTTCAATGCACAGAAAACATTGGTCAATATAACGTTAGGTATTCCTTGCTCTGTGCATTGACGTGCGGAATTGTCATTTCCCCTCGTCTCTAAAGTTGACCCGCGCCTTCGGCTTGGGTCAACAAACCGAGACTCGTATAGAAATTACATTATTTCCACACTTATATTGAAATTTACTATTTTTTAATAGGCTTACTATTATGGAACCAAAGTACGAAATATACTGAAAATTCGTATTTCAATTCTAGTTCTAGATATTGCAGTCCACTACTAACACTGAGCATGGGTAAGGGATAAAAATTTTACCCCCGATTTTACCCTTGATATAGGATAAAAATATTTTCTTTCTTTTCTAACGCGAGCTAACGAGCGGGCGGGTCACCTGATGGAAAGCGATCACCACCGCCTGTCGACATTTGCAGCACCACAGGAACTGCAAATGCGTTGCCGGCTCTTAAGAAATTTGTTTATCCGCCCCTTGAACAACCCCATGTTATAGTTTGAAGGAACACTGTTGCTGGTAGCTGGTTCCATACTTTGCATGTGCGTGGAAAGCAAGATCTGGCATATCGGGTGGTCGTGGATTGCCAGCCATCCAGGTGGAATAGATGGAACAAGTTTTTACGCCGGAATGTTTGCATAGAGAAAGTGGAAGGAAGGAATTAGGAATCACTTAAAACAGCTCTTCAGAGCACTTCCCATTGAACAACCGATAAAACACACATAGAGAGCTGACGTCTCTATGTGTGTTTTATCTCTTAAGGTTCCAGCTTGATAGTGAGATTGAGGTCGTCAACAAGTTGTACTGCCCGTCTTTGGATCTGGTCAAAAGGAAGTAGTGAAGCCTATGTTAAGGCGTGAAATAGCGATTGTACATTTGGAGCATTCCAAGTTTCTTAGAAGCTAGCTTAGCTTTATCTTCTAAATGACAAAAGAATTGGACATCGTTCGAGATTTTGACGCCAAGAATTCCTACTCTGTTGAAAGATAATATGCGGGAGAGTTTCTCCACCCAATACAACACGGCTAAAGGGGAAAGAAGTCTTTTTGTTGATTTTATGCATTAGCTGTCTCTTTCTGCATTGCATGTCTTCGTAGAAAGGGTTCAGAAGGAGTAAATAAACCACGTTGCACTGCATCACGCAAAGGAATTCTTATTTGAAAATTTAAAAGCATTATTATCGTTTTAAATTACAAACATTAGTAATTTGAAAAGCCAACGCCATTAACATTTGAAATTACATTTCAAACCGAAATCACGATTAAATTCAAATTCATATAAAGGCGCTAGAAATCCCAATTACTCTGTCTTTGATTTCGAGCCGTTTGAAAGAAGAGGCAAAAACGAAAATTCTCATAACTTTATTAAAATAAATGTAAGTCGCTCCCTTGAGGTTCACAAATATACCGAAGCAATTTCCTACTCGTATTACGGATCTCATTTCATTTAACACCTCAGTAGATATCAGAACTTATAATTAGCAAGTAATTAGGTGATATGTACGGAGCTTCTATTAATACTTGTGAAAACATACATTGCAATCTTGCCCCAAAGTAAGCGATAGCTTGTGATATAGGTACTAGATAACTGATAAATATATATATATATACGTATTAATATACATAAATATAATATATTGAAAAACACCCAGACACTGGAAAACGTTCATGCTCATCATACATACATTTACCAGTAGTGGGAATAGAACCCACGACCTTTGACGTAGACGGCAGGTTCGCTACCGCTACGCCATTCGAACGTCAAAATCTGAATATGATCTTATTAACAAAATTTGATCTTCAGTTATAAATACAACACTTACCGGCTCTCAACTGAAAATCTTCCATTCTTCCAACCCCTTATGATTCAAAATTAATATATTTTCTTAAATTAATAATAAATGCTGTACATAATTTAAGCTTCGAAGAAAAGTATATTCAGCATCTATTCGTTTTCATATTTTAGACTTTTGCATACTTTGAAACTGTATTTCTCTCCCTACATACATTATAGCATAAGGGTTAAGAGTAAAATTTCAAAAGACTCCCTCATAACGAGGTCCTGCGAAAGATGAGAGTGCGAAATTTTCGTGTCTCTACTGCAAAAATATAAAATTCATATTTCGTCCTATATTGTACAATGTACATATTATTATGTTTGGTAGTGGTATAACATTAGGTAAATACAGTGAATCTACAATGTTGTTGTTAAAAAAATTGTTAGTAACGCTTTAAATATAATTTTAGACAATAAATGACTATACTTGCTAAATCCTCGTCAAAGTCCATTAATCATCAATTATAAACATATCGTATATTGTAGGTATGTGTTATAACCAATTATGGTAGACCGAACTATTAACACCTTTTGCGAGGAGGTGATGTCATGAGAGGGAAAATCAGGTGGCACATCCCTCTCGCAGGAGACGCACGGGCGCCGGAGAGTCAATGACCTCCAGCCTCCATGAGTTGCCGTTACGTTAGGGGCCGTCCATTGTAAAAACATAGACAGGCCTGAAGGCGGCGCGTTCGCATACGGGCACGCGTTTTAGACGGTTTCGGCAGCGGCCAGGCGGCCGATCATGAAGGGACCCGCTGCTGATGTGGCTGGTCGAGACCTGGCGGGAGCGCGGTGAATCCCGTACTCCCGCCAGCAGGTCCGCCGTGGAAACAGACAGTTTTTAGTGGGTGCAAGCCCCACATAACCCATCCGTTTCCCCTGACGGAGGGGTATGTGTTAGGCATTTTCTGTCTATAAAAAAAATACCGAACAATTAACATGAAATCTAAAAATGTACTGAAAAAATAAAGCGCATATTTAAATGCAAAACCAATTCGAAGCTAATAGCAATAAAATAAAATAAAATTTGAAAACTTTCCGTATTCGATGCGTTTTCTAAATTACCCAAATTAGATCCAGTCGATGGCGCAGACATTGCTTTTTGCACGTTTGCAAAAGGCGATTATTGGGTGAAACGTCCTCGTCGGATATTCGTGTCAAATCCACGGCGTGGGTCAATTAAAATCATAATTGAGTATTTGAGGGGCGGCAAGCGGGGGGAGGGGGGGGTCTCGTTGTGTAATAAAATGAGACTCGCTTTACCTAAATTAAAACTACCCGGGCAGAAAATGTCTATAGCTACTTTGGAGGCATTTAATTTGAATGTTTTCTGATTACTTCATTTTGTTCTGTATAAGAGACGATGACGCGTAACGCTCATCATTATCAACCTCATTGCCAACCTCAGGCGCAGTGGCACGGCCTCAGGAACAAGTGGGAGGTTCGATTCCCGCCACGAGCCAGTTTAGAATAAGTAAGACCTAATTTGGCTCAGGTCTGGTCTGGTGGGAGGCGTCGGCCGTGGCTAATTACCACTCTACCAGCAAAAACGCAACGTGATTTAGCGTTCCGTTAGATGTTGTGTAGAAACCGTTATGGGTGTAGTTACTCGATACTCCTTTCAAGTTAATAGGTACGATAACATCTTCAGCTGTATCGTCACTTATCATCAGGTGAGATCGCAGTCAAGTATGCACTGACTTGTAGCACAGTTTAAAGATATCCTTATTTTAACACTTACAACAAACTCAACTTTTTATGTCCCAGAACTTGGCACTGGTCTTTTCTCGAAATATAATCATGTTACATCAGGAGGACCTTGCTTGCGTAGTAGTTTGAGTTAAGGCCGGTACAGGCTCCTAATTTTGTTAGACAAACATAATATTTATGGTTATCATAACTAGCAATTTCTGCTTCTTGATTTGCTAAAAAACGTAACATCTAATCATCCAATTAGGATACAGAGTCAGCTGTCAAATACGATTAAGATAAATACTTTTTTTCCAAGCTAAAGTTACAGAATATGTTTCTAATCATACTCCGTCAGATTTATTAATAAGTCAGTAGCAAGACAATAATAAAGTTCAGTGACATATACATTGTACAATAGTAGACAGTTGAGTTGTATCGCTGACAGAGGCCAGTTGTATCAATGCCTGCTTCCAATTTATGTCGATCAGACGAACGCAATCTCACAGAGTGAATTACACAAATGAAATTTTCATACACTGCCACACTGCCCCGCGATACATTAAATTTGTATAAGGTGACTATGCTTGTCTCGATGCAAACGTATTTTGAAGACTTTCTTGGACTTGACGTAGATTTTATCAAAATATTGTAAAACGCAACTAATTTTCAATTTTTCTGATACGCTTATATAATATGCATAACATGATATTCATTGCTTCAGTTGTTATTTCTGCGTTGAATTGTTCATACATAAGTTTTCAATCGAATTTCTATTGCCCCTATTTTTTCTACTTTCTTCGCCAAACTATACTTTAATAATTATAACCCAATCACCTAAAGTGACCGACAGTTCACCCCTGGTGATATTCTAAAGATTAATGCAGTTTAGTAAAATACAAAACGTCATTTCACTGTATCGAATTAAAAGTCGGAGTATTAGTCCATTGAAATGTTACATTTTTTTGGCCTAACCTTGCGTTTTTTAGAGGACGCAATTTTATTTTTTTGATGTGTAGTGGGGGTCAGTGTAAAGCTGAAACCAAGTTTGTGGGGTTGCCACCCTTGCTCCACGGCCGCCATCTTGAAAATAGGGGTTGAAATGGTTTTTACGATATATCTCTTAAACTATTTGTTTGATAAAAAAAATTTGGTAACATTTTTTGTTACAAATTAAATTTTCTACAACTTTAATCCAGTAACTTTTTCTCGTAGAAATATAAATAAAAAAGTTATAAGTGAAAATGTTCAGAAATTCGAGAATTTTTTTTTGATATAACTTTTTTTTTAATCATTTTACGAAAAAATTATATTAGACCATTTTTGTAGATCGTTTTTTGAGGAACAACTTTTGTGCACAATATTTTTTCATTAAGTCAATAGCTAAGGTTTTACAGCGCCCTGAAGTGTGTACTATTTTTCAGTACTCTTAACTATACCTATATATTATACGTGTACGTACTAATAATGTGTCATCAGTTGTTATTTTTTTTAAATTTTGTTATTATAATTTTTCTATTTTGCAATATTATTAATAATTAATTATTGACTTTTACACTCCATTACAGGATTTTACAATAATTGATTTTTAAAATAATTTTAAATCTGATGGCCGTTACCGAGAATCCTGTTCAGGTAGAAAATACCCAAATAACCATGAGGAAACAAAAGAACAGCTGCCTGCTATTATTATTATTATTCCTAACCTCTCTTATTGTAAGAATAGCTAATAATATTGTTTTGAAGTTGTCCCTCAACTTCTTCACATTTTCGCTTATAACTTTTTTATTTATAGTTCTACGAGAAAAAGTTACTGGGTCAAAGTTGTAGAGAATTTAATTTGTAACAAAAAATATTACCAAATTTTTCTTATCAAATAAACAGTTTAAGAGATAAATCGTAAAAACCATTTCAACCCCTATATTCAAGATGGCGGCCGTGGCACAAGGGTGGCGACCCCACAAACTTGGTTTTAGCTTTACACTGACCCCCCCTACACATCAAAAAATAAAATTGCGTCCTCTAAAAAACGCAACCCCAAATGTAACTTTTCAATGGACTATATAGTCTGTCTGACACGAGGCTTCGATCGCAACTAGTTACAAGTGATTAATTATGGCAAAGACAAGAGAAAATACAAATGAAAACATGGACTTCTACTCCTGATGCAGTAATCTGTTATGATAGAATCTATAGTTAAAAAAAAGAAATGACCTAAAAAATCATCAACCTCCTCACTGCTATTAAGCAGATTATTAAAGGAATAAGTAAAAATGGGAAGAGTATAACGAAGCCCAAGGGATCACCCGAACTAACTAGAGGCAGCTAGTTAATAATAATATTTGAAGAAGACAAATCCAACTTCCCACTCAGTAAGCTAAAACAGATACCGAAGCTTATTTTAACAGGTTGTGTTACTAGTTTACTTAACTCCAATGCAAACTAAGAAACTTATCAAATAAAGGTACATACCTAGTTAGTTACTGGAATCTCATGTGCTTAGATTAAGGTTAATATTGTGTATTATTATGTTTAGCTATAAAATTTTGATTAACAACATTACATTTATGTTATGACAGTGATGTTCAGTTACCGCCCGTTGATTTCTGTTCAACGACGTATAATTTTGAATTGTTTTACAAGAATATTGTCTTTGAAATTATTTTCGCAACTCATTTTATCATTCTCCTACTTATTGTGGAATATAAAAAAAAAACTTGGCGATTTGGAAGAGGACAAACTTTTCATAATATTATGATTATGTCTCCTGATTGACTGAACTTACTGTTAACATTGTTTTAGATATAGTATAGGATCCCGATATACAACGACCTTCACCGAGATGCTTATTTGATGAAACATATTTTATATGTAATTTAGTATATCAATAAGTATATTGCATATGGGTTGTCAAACAAATTTCAGTCCAGAATATGATTAATTAATAATTAAAAAAATATTTTTTTTTCAACATTTCACCGGTTTGATTATTAGACAAATTCTATACCAATCGAAAGTCTAAAGCCCATAGAATATGAAAACGTTGGGTTGTTTATTCTTTTCCGGTCACAACTCTCGGGTAGCCAGGTATAAACAGGTGAATCGATTCAGCATTTTGCACCGGTCTGATTATTGAATTAAAATTAAATGAAAATAAAGATTATTTCATTCTGAACACGATGGTATAAAGCTGCTTGCAAAAAATCAGTCCAGAATTCCGGTTGTCGAATTTTGAAAAGTGAAATATAGTCCATTGAAATGTTACATTTTTTAGGCCTAACCTTGCGTTTTTCAGAGGACGCAATTTTTGATGTATAGTGGGGGTCAGTGTAAAGCTAAAACCAAGTTTGTGGGGTCGCCACCCTTGTCCACCACGGCCGCCATCTTGAAAATAGGGGTTGAAATGGTTTTTACGATATATCTCTTAAACTATTTGTTTGATAAAAAAAAATTGTAAACATTTTTTGTTACAAATTAAATTCTCTACAACTTTGATCCAGTAATTTTTGGTCCAGTAACTATAAATAAAAAAGTTATAAGTGAAAATGTTCAGAAATTCGAGATTTTTTTATATAACTTTTTTTTAATCATTTTACGAAAAAATCATATCAGACCATTTTTGTAGATCGTTTTTTGAGGAACAACTTTTATTCACAACATTTTTTCATTAAGTCAATAGCTAAGGTTTTACAGCGCTCCGAAGTGAGTACTATTTTTCAGTACTATTAACTATACGTATATTAGGTCCTTACATATGAAATTGGCGTTTTGTCGTACTGGCCACTTTGATCTCAAATATCTCTTCTTTGGTTAGAAATTCCAATTTCAAATTTATACAGCTATTTACTCATGCTTTTGTGTTTTGAAAATCGTAATTCATTTGTTTTTTTCTCTTTTGGTTTTTTTTTTTGCGCCACTCTGTTTACAAAATGGAAAACTTGAAATATCGCGTTATTTACGAGTACGAGTTCCATCGTGGCACCAGTGCTGCAGAAACGGCTCGAAGGATTAATGATGTGTACGGCGAGGGTGTCGCAAAAGAAAACACAGTGAGTTTTTGGTTCCAACGTTTTCGTTCTGGAAATTTCGACCTGCAGAACAAGCCCCTTGGACGGCCGGAGACCAAAGTTGACAATGAAGAATTGAAGGTTATTGTGGAAGCGGATCCATCGCAAACCACGTCCGAGCTAGCTGCAGGCTGCGATGTTAGTGATAAAACTGTTTTAGTTCACTTGAAGCAAATTGGAAAGGTGAAAAAGCTTGAAAGGTGGGTACCTCATGAATTGAGTGCAGCAAACCGACAAACGCGCGTAGACTGCTGTGTTACATTACTCAACCGGCACAGTAATGAAGGGATTTTAAATCGAATCATTACCTGTGATGAAAAATGGATCCTGTATGATAATCGGAAACGCTCATCGCAATGGTTGAACCCTGGCGAACCAGCCAAATCCTGCCCCAAACGAAAATTGACTCAAAAAAAATTCCTTGTGAGCGTTTGGTGGACTAGCGCCGGCGTCGTTCACTACAGCTTTCTTAAATCTGGCCAGACGATTACAGCGGATATCTATTGTCAGCAACTGCAATCCATGATGGAAAAGCTAGCTGCTGAACAACCGAGGCTGGTCAATTGCTCTAGGCCACTGCTGCTTCAGGACAACGCTAGACCACACACTGCACAATAGACGGCTACCAAATTAGAGGAGCTTTAATTGGAATGCCTAAGACATCCACCTTACTCCCCGGACCTTGCTCCAACAGATTACCATTTTTTTCGAAATTTGGATAACTTCTTACAAGGGAAAAAATTTAACTCCGATGAGGCAGTCCAAGGCGCTTTCAAAGATTTTATTGATTCCCGTCCGAATGGCTTTTTTAGTAAAGGGATCAATGAACTACCTATAAGGTGGCAAAAGTGCATAGATAGCAATGGTACATACTTTGATTAAATATATAAATTATATTTAAAAAAATCGACTTTATGTTCCTCCCATACAAAACGCCAATTTCATATGTAAGGACCTAATATTATACGTGTACGTACTAATAATGTGTCATCAGTTGTTTTTTTTTGTTATTATAATTTTTTTTATCACAAATTTTTCAATATTATTAATATTATTAATAATAATTATTTATTGACTTTTCCACTCCATTACAGGATTTTAAATTTATTGATTTTTAAAATAATTTTAAATCTGATGGCCGTTACCGAGAATCCAGTTCAGTTAGAAAATACCCAAGTGACCATGAGGGAACAAAAGAACAGCTGCCTGCCATTTATATTAATAATATTGCAAAATTTGTGATTAAAAAAAATATAATAACAAAAAAAAAACAACTTATTATTAGTACGTACACGTATAATATACGTATAGTTAATAGTACTGAAAAATAGTACTCACTTCGGAGCGCTGTAAAACCTTATAGCCTTAGTTGTAACCTTGTTGTGAATAAAAGTTGTTCCTCAAAAAACGATCTAGAAAAATGGTCTGATATAATTTTTTCGTAAAATGATTATAAAAAGTTATATCAAAAAAATTTCTCGAATTTCTGAACATTTTCACTTATAACTTTTTTATTTATAGTTACTGGACCAAAAGTTACTGGACCAAAGTTGTAGAGAATTTAATTTGTAACCAAAAATGTCAACAATTTTTTTTATCAAACAAATAGTTTAAGAGATATATCGTAAAAACCATTTCAACCCCTATTTTCAAGATGGCGGCCGTGGTGGACAAGGGTGGCGACCCCACAAACTTGGTTTTAGCTTTACACTGACCCCCACTACACATCAAAAATTGCGTCCTCTAAAAAACGCAAGGTTAGGCCTAAAAAATGTAACATTTCAATGGACTATATTTCACTTTTCAAAATTCGACAACCGGAATTCTGGACTGATTTTTTGCAGGCAGCTTTATACCATCGTGTTCAGAATGAAATAATCTTTATTTTCATTTAATTTTAATTCAATAATCAGACCGGTGCAAAATGCTGAATCGATGCACCTGTTTATACCTGGCTACCCGAGAGTTGTGACCGGAAAAGAATAAACAACCCAACGTTTTCATATTTTATGGGCTTCAGACTTTCGATTGGTATAGAATTTGTCTAATAATCAAACTAGTGAAATGTTGAAAAAAAAATTTTTTTAAATTATTAATTAATCATATTCTGGACTGAAATTTGTTTGACAACCCATATGCAATATACTTATTGATATACTAAATTACATATAAAATATGTTTCATCAAATAAGCATCTCGGTGAAGGTCGTTGTATATCGGGATCTTAGGCTAATAATCTGCAGGGTAAAAACTTTGCTGCTGGTTACTATAACGTTACACTGTAAATACTCTAGGAGGCTCATTTGACATGGAGTCAAGAGATTCGTAATAGAGATAGAAGTCTATTATATCGAACAATCAAAAGCAAACACACTTGTGCACTTACCCCAACAACCAATCCAAAAACCATCATCACTTTAAATTGGAGTATGTTGGTCTACATTTGAAAAGCCTTGCTCTTTAGTGCTGCTTTCTCCAAAGATTGGTCAGATCCGGTCCACCCGTTTACTTCGTCTACCATTAGCATCTTCAACGCTCTGGAGATCTCTTTTCAGCCTTCTAGTAAACGTCATGGGGAGAACTAACTGGTTTTCACTTCATGGCAAAGAGACCGCGTGGTCATCACCACCTTACAAAGTGTAAACAGTGCTAGAAAAAGTAACGCACAACTAAAAAACCCAGATTGTCCGTCCGTGAACTCGCCGGCAATTCGCCTATTTCCAATTTACGTCTTAGATCAATCAAGAGCCACGCCGCTGAGTGGATTAGGCGCGAACGGAATTTGCATACCCTGCCGCGCACTACCACGCGACATTTGTTACTGGATGTTATACTTTAATTTGATTCATCATCGTCGTTTTATGCCCAGACAAGTATTACAATCGGGCACTATTGCTTGTTCTAATTTTTCGCTTTTTTTTTATATTTATACACCACATCACAACCACTGTATGTAAATATAGTGGCAAGATGCAATACTTTACAAGAGGCAATACTTATTGATACAGTTCTGTAATGAAAGTGCAAACTTTTATGATTAACCTTTAAACTCATAACATTCTCTCTGGCGTAGCTTCCACAGTCGCCCAACCCGTTCGCAACGCTGTTGCGGTCGATACGACCACGCTGTAACATAAAAATCGAAAAAAAAAACATATTTACAACTTTGCGAGTTTGTTGATACTGTACCATAAGTAGGTGCTTGTAGACTATTTTTATTTACTGAAGTGGTGGATTTAAGTACACTAACCAACATAAAAAACTGTCAGACATGCAATTCGTGCCACTCGCACTAATTCACACTCGGGAGCTTGTACTCATTAAATTTACGAGGCTTTTTATTACTAATTCAAGCCGACACCGGCTCGTGTTCGTTAATTGTTTTATGTTGTGAGCTCTACAGGAAATTAAAAGTAAAGCTAACATGGTGACAAACGATTTACTCATATTAAAGGCCTGTAATTATTGTCCATATAAATGTCATATACTTTGGTATGACTGTTATAAATACGTCAACCCGAAAATATAGAAAAATACGATTGAAATTTATCGTCTCTTTACTTAGACCATAGACAGATTTCATTTTTTTACGTTAAAATTAAGGGAAAATCCTCTCTTATCTTCAGAATGAATATCATTTTAAGATTACGGAATTATATTCTCAAGTTTTGGGTATGTTGGCAAAATATTTTTCATCTTACTTGCTCGGAAAATGTGTGACCAATTAATGCTCCAAATGCACGGAAACAGACAGTTTTTAGTGGATGCAAGCAGCACATAACCCATCCGTTTCCCCTGGAGAGAGATATGTGTCAGGATTTTCTGTCTATAATCTTTCATTATAGTTAACATAACATAGCCAAAGTTTAGCTTGTTATACAAATTCAGCGCTGACAACGCAATATTAAATCCAATGAAGTGGGAACGCTGTAATATCGTAACAGTTTGGGAAATTTACAGAAAATTCGGTGGAATTCAGACAGCCACTCCATCTCGCAGCGATCCAATTACTCGCAAGCATATTAGCCCGAGGAGTGAATTTCTTGACCTTACTAGTATGTATCCGAGAGGCGATGGCAAGCAGTGTTGCACCAAACCCGCTTATATCGTTAAAACGGATTAAGATACAAACTTTAAGCGAAAACTTTTATATTGCAAAGGCGACATGTGTATAGATTTTTGAGGTTGAAATTGGATCAGAGATAGTTTTAACGCGAAATAACAAATAAACTTATCTTACTCCATCCCGTTAACATTTAAGGTTTCGAACGGGATTAGTGTAAAACTGTAAAATAACCTTGCCTGTATGTGGTTATCCGGGTTATAATATATTATCCTTACTTTAAAATCCCGCCTGTTTGGTTCAGTCAGGAGTAACAAACATAGAAGTACACATACTACACGTTACATCTTCATCAACAATCATGAGGAACTATTGCCTTTACTAATATTAGTTTGATAATAATAGTGCAACCGCTTTATCCTATGCCGGGTACCACCGACACGATAGTGCAGTTTGTTCATCTTTAGCCGTTGCATGAAAGCAATGGGGCCAACGACTTCAGATTTGCGACAGAAATGGCGTACAGCTCGCCGGGTAGCACTTTTATAGGTTTTTGTCTTTAGCTGGAGTCTAACTTAAAATCTGTATCATCAGCTTAATTCACAGAAAGTATTAGGTACCACTGATAGATCTCACGTTTTAAAATTATAATTATGCCCAGTTAGTTCATCGGTTACTTCAAAGATACTCCTTCAAACAAAAAAGAACAATATGATTCACTCTACGATTTCACATTGTGAAGTCAACATCTCCTGAGGATGGTCCTGTGTCGGGGCACTCAAATTTTTTTCAAGTAGCACATTATAGCAAATCAATTTAAGCTGTCCTGCTAAAAAGGACGAGCCTTACAGGAGTCGCATATCGTAGTCGAGCCGAGAAAAAAGATATTACGCATCGGAAAACAGAATCGCCCTCTAATTACTGATTAACGGTAGAATATCCGCTAGCAACTATCCGTACGGACTCTACAAGAAGAGTCTTACTCTGTGTAATAGTAGATGACCCACCGAAAACTAAAACAAAATGCTAATAAAAAGAATTCGGGCAAATAAACGTTCGTGTATCTATCTGTTAGGGCCGCAGTATCGATTAGCAGTTAATCTTAATTTGTGTTGGAGCAACTAAATTGTTTGGCTCGGCGAAATAAACCTGAGCAAAGACCATCAGTCTGGGTCGACACTGACTGTTGTTCGTGTTTGCTCACACGTGTTTATTGGAGGCTTTGTGAGCTATTTCCACAATTCCGCGACCTCCCTAGTGCTAGTGAAGAGAAAACGGGGGGTCATAGGTACGATTCCCGCACTGACTAATTTTGATTTTGTAATTTCTGAATTGGCTCAGCAGCCGCAGATAATTGATCACGTGATGTCCAAGCATGGCAACTTTCATTCTCATCATTTTTTGAATTTAGAAGAAGAAAGAAAGAAAAATCGTTTATTTGGAATCACAACACATACTATATAGTCCAATTTAGTTCCATTCCTTTCCTTTCATGTAATATGGCTCTCTTATCTCTCTCTCATGAATTCAGGTCTCTTTTCAATCACGGCTGATATTCCTACCGACAAAGATGTCCCACCAAGTAATAAGCATTTCAATGCGATGCTCGGTGTTACATCTACCCATCAGGCGTTATATTTACCCCATCCAAGTTAGTAAACTTACCCCTACGAATGCTCAACATCATCACTAAATAGTTTCAAATAACACTAAATCGCTCAACAGTTTTTTTTGGGTTGAATAAAGCATTCGGCAAAACAGACTAGTTTTTAACTAATATTATTTTAGAAATGAAAATTCATGACCTCCCGTTTTAAATACGACTCTGCAATAACTGCGCCAGAGAGTTTATCAAAAATGTACGTTTAGTAGAGAAGATTTCAGTCTCTCGAACCAAGCTATACACTGCAAATGTTTACTGAACTTCAAAAGAATACGCCATATTGATATTTGCGAGCGTTTCCTTGCCCCGGGCTGTGTACGGAGATTTGGACCCGTCGGTTGCTAATGAGTTTCGATGGTCTCGAAACGAATATACTGTTATTTTGTTTTGCAATAATATTCATCACTGGTAATAGCCAGTAACTATGAACCAGAAAATTTTGGTAGGTAGTAATTACTAATCAAGTTAAACTCCATTTAAAATTGATAGATTTAACAAAATTTCTTTAATTTGCAAAAAAAAATGTCTTTTAAAGATTTAACATAAAATATTTAATAATACCTTTTATAAAAGTCTACAAAAATAACATGGAAATAGTGGTAAATAAAAGACAAAATGAAAAAACATTCAAAGTAGACAACCAAAAATCCAATAATAATTATATTTTAGGTACAAAACTCAATTCAGCAATTCTATAAGAAATACATACATAATAATATTATGACAAGCTACCCTTCAAGAAATTTACCATAAAAACGTACCTATTTCACTTCAGCTACGGGTGAAATTTAGCAAGAGAGAAAATTCAAAAACAAAATACAAAGTAAGTAACAATATTTTAAAATTGATACGAGAAAAACCCGCACGGTACGCGCAGAAACTTCCGAGAAAATCTTACAATCCAACCTCGATATGGGATAGGATCAAAAGAATATACCGCATCGGAATTATGTAGGGGGTAAAGCATCGGCTAGCGATATGAAATTGCTAGGCTAAGTCACAATAGTAGGGGTGTATTCACGAGCATGATTTTGTTTTGAAAATATGATACGAATGAAAATCGAATGCATGCGGGAAACGTGAAAACATTTTTAGAGTGGTGGCTGTTTTTACCCCACTGCCCCTGAACGACGGGTTGTCGTTTTAGATTGTATCTATATAAGTGTTTGTTACCCTGGTTTTGATTTGTACAATGTAGCCAAGTGGGAACTTTCTGATGTTCTAGGCTTTAATTTTTCTTTCAATAATTCTGCTTAAATAGTTCAAAACGCAACATGGTCGAGAATCGTGAAATTTACTTTGCGCGAAGGGATAATTTCAAATGTTTGTTTCCGGCATTTAATTTTAAATTCAAAACCAATAGACGCAAAATTACTTCACTGCAATAACTGTGTGAAAACTTTACGCTAATCGCTTCCCTGATATCTCAGAATGACGAGTGCAGTAAAATGTGACATTGCAATACAAGACCCTGGGATGCATATTATCTAATAAATGCAGGTATATCATTTACAAATCTGATGAACGTCTTGAGCGTCTCTTCATCTTTTGTTATATAAAAATCATATACCTATTATACAAAATTTTAAAAATTACTCACTTAAATAAACACAGGATATAATACGCCATAGATCACACAACACATGTACAAATATCTGTATCTGCCCTACGTTCTCTCGCCTGCAGCCGATATTAAATGTTTGCTTTCGAACGTTTCGTAGGTAAACGTAAACAATGTGCTCTGCTATGTACACTACACACTCGGCCAAAAACGTTACAAGCATAAACAAACTCTTATTCAATACACATAAACGCTACATTTCCGCGCACACGTTTATCACTGTGTAGTGTGTACTCTGCAAGGAGGCACGGATTTGCGCCCAATATTTCCTAATCCCCACGCTATATGTGTTTGTATCATGTATCATATGTGTCATCGATGTCATAAAATATATTTCCACCAGTTGTTTTGTCATAGCAAATAATGTGTTAGCTTGTTTGAGAAGCGCTCAGGTTTGTTGTGGGAAATATTTTTATTGTAGTAGATATCTGAAAACTGTATAAGAAAATTGCTATTCAACAGTAACTGCTACTTAATTATTTGCGAAAAAATCTACATAAAATGGTTTGACATTAATAAAACTGAAATTCGTAGTTTTGAGGTAAATCCTAAGCTTTTTTTTTAACTGAATAAATTTCTCATTTTCATGCACTTCCAAAAGCCTAACCTCCTCCTAAACTTAGAAATAAGTAAATTTTTTCTCTTTGTAGTGGAATAATATATTAAAAGTTGAAGATTACAATATAAGTTTTAACAAATTCATTGGTATTGTTTCGGTGGATGACTATGTTAAAGAATCAGAAATATTTCGAACACCTTACGTTTTTTTGCATAAAACACGTACAGGGTTATTACATTGTCTCAGTGCTTTGCCGATTTTTAGGCATGCAAAAATTAAAACCAGTTTTTTACCAATATTAGTCATTAGAATTAGTATTAACGGCCTACAAGCCGTATTTAGGTGATTTTGAAGGAAGTTTTATGCAAAAACTATAAAGACAATTACTTTCAAATTTACACGTCATGTATTTTGGGTCTTTAATCTAAAATCGTTTAGAAGCAGAAACACGATTGGATAAAATTTTCTCGATAGAAAGTTCTCCCAAAAGTTGCTCCAAAATCTCAGTTTTTCTATATTTTATCGGAAACTACAATGGATGTAATTGTAATTTTAGTTTTAATGTATCGGTAATAATAATATACTAAAACGCTTAGAACAGATTTTTGATGACTGGTTTAGTTTTTGAGTAATTAGGTAAAACGTCGTTTTTCTGTTATATTCTTCCGCGACGCTGCATGTCGCACTTACCAAATCTCCGTGAGAGTGAGAAAGACAAAAATAAATTCAATCAATCCCCTTAATTAATTATAGTTATCAGTTACATAAAAAACAAAACCACCAAAAATTCAAAGTTACATAATATAAAACTAAAACTAAGACTAAAATAAATATAAAACTAAAAGTAAATTTTAAGACTAAAAAACAAGACCTACTAATTTTTAGACATGTTAACTACTAGTCTAAAGAAATAGTAGGTGTTTCAGATCACTATATCAACCAGCGATAGGGTAAATAGATCTTCATCTTGAGTGGATACTATTTTCAGCATCACTAAGCACGGATAATTGACGGGCCCTCAATAAATATTGACTGTGCAAGGAGCACTGAACGCGTGGAATTACAAAATGTCCGATAACATTAATGTTGGCGCTAAAGTTTGTATAATTTACCACCCCGTTCTATTAAAACCGAAGCGGCATCTGTAAGGGTAGAAACACATTCAAAACACGCGACGGAACTCCAGTCTCCACGTCACAGTCAGATTTAACGCACGATAAAATGAATAACATTTTTTTTGTATTTATCATTTTAGCCAAAATGATCCCAAAAGCAGTTTTTCTTTTTGTATATACCGATATCGTCCAGGTATTCAAAGATTGATCGACCGATGTCAGAAGATTTTTAATGTATTCAAAATAACAGCTAAATAGATATACTATATAATAGATATACTCAACTATATACTTTTTCATAAACGTACAATAACCGTGGAACAGGTTTACTCTGTTTTGTCATTTTATGCCAACAGTAATTTGACATTCGAAGGGAAGAGATAACTATTCCACAACTATTTCACGTTTATGAGGGGGTAAAAGATTTAAAAATCCCAAATCCCAAAAAGCGAAGCGTTTTACACTTGTGTTTCTACTCTAACTGTGCCTACATTATAATGTAAGTTGCAGAGTAAATTGTGTGTGATTTAGACCGCTAACAGTCTACGCAGGCCTCTGGCAACTACATCCTTAAGTCTGCCAAAATGTTTACACGTGGAATTGCTTACCATACATTACCTAGTACCTACTTAGATTTAATAAAGACATGGTAATATCCTTGTCAGCTGCTATTTCTCTGTATTAGCGTTAAGTGAGAGTGATATTTACTGTTATTACTGTAATTCTAGCCAACGAAATATATGTATTTCTTCTAATATTACAATTAAAGTGAATGTAAATTTGTTTGTTACGTTTTCAAACCTAAACCACGAAACCAATTCTGATGTTTGTCACCGAGATTGAAGCTTGAGAAAAAACATAAGCTACTACTTACTTTTAGGTATATCCCGGAAAAATCAAAATGCCCGCGGGATATTTAAAAACCCGATTTTTTTCGGTAATCTATAGTGACAGCTATAGGTAGATTGCTCTAACAAACTTCTTTAAAAGTTGGTTTAAAGGTCAGAATAGGCCGCGGAAACGGTAACGGGAAATTCATATTCCGATTGAGGTTTATGTGAATAACCAAATTTTACAGTGTAAAACTGAACTTTTAGTGTAAAATTTTCGATTTAAGTTTACAATAACTGGGCGTTTTTTTCCGGAAAATACGACATTTTCTTCCAATGAATTTCGTTTTGGCCGTTTCCGAGATGAAGAATTGCTCGTTTAAAGGTATAACAAGATACCTATACGAAAATTAATTTTAATAAGTCCTGCAGGGCTATGAATTGTTCACAAAAAATTTTGCGTATTCTTTTAGAGTTCTGCAAACGTTTGCACTGTAGAGAAAGACTCAAATCCTGTTACTTCATGCGAGGTCACGCGCCCGGCGCTACGTATCGCTGAAGTTTTTTTATCCAGGGAAGTACGAAATTATTCTTGCCCGTGTTGTAATATGTAAGTACTTATTGATTGCTATTTTTAAAATGTTTGGTTTGCAAGTTCCATTCAAACACTGGTAAAGCCGATGAAAACTTGTTAAAAACAACGCGAGGTTTATACGAAAGAAAGCGTTGACTGACTAACTGACTAAATCGTCTACGCGCAGTTCATACCACTAGACGGATCGGGCTAGGCATGCAGAGGTGTCGGTTTCGGTAAAAGTATCGCGAGTTCAATGGTTTTTTCTCTATCTCAAACTGAGGTGTCGGTTACGGTAACAGTATCGCGAGTTCAATGGGTTTTCCCCCATCTAAACTGAGGAGTCGGTTACGGTAACGGTACCGCGAGTTCAATGGCTTTTTCCCCATCTCAAACTGAGGTGTCGGTTACAGTAAAGTTTTCAATGGTTCTCATCTCAAAAATGCCCACCGCGCAAGCAGTTTTCACTTACAACTTTTGCGGGATTATATTCCGGATAAAAGAGAACCTTTTGACGTTTTCGCTATCAACTTTCAAAATTTCAGCCAAAATGTTAGGGTACATATAGCATAAAGGAGTAACAAACCTACAAACATGCAAATTTTGAATGTAATTTTATCCATTAGACTATACGCCCTGTAAAACAAGATTGAAGAGAATAGCTACCGAAGCATTAATAGGCTACAAGGTATTTTACTTTGGAAGTTACAAAACAAACGAGCCTCCAACCCTCACGGGGGCTAGGGCCCGACCTCACTAAACTGAGTGCATTACTCACAAAACTCCGGAAAGAATTTCAATTTAATAATTAATCGTGCGAAACTCTGCCACGGGACGACGCCTGTCCTGAAATATTGAAAAAAAGAGGGGCCCGCTCGCGATTTTTTGCGTGTTCCAATAATCGTACTTAGCTATAACCTAAATCTTTTCAATTTCAAAAGTTTCTGCATACACTGACAAACAGCTAAAACCACACCAAATCTATTTGTAAGAAAATCTGTAAGAAATTCTCTCTATGTTTTTGCTAACTAATTAGTAACTAAAGTATATACCTACCTATCTGTTTCCTAAAATTGTACTAAAAAAATCTTTTAACAGAGCCAACATGTACGATTACATGTCACAAAAAACTTGGGGCTACGTTAATTAGCGTAATTTGAGGTTAAATAACATACACGGGAATGTAGGAGTTTCAGAATAATAGTTAAAATGTTTAGAAAGTAATTATATCATCCCGAATAATAATATTAAAAGCTTTATTGGATTTAAACAAAATAAGGCGAAAAGAGTGAAACGGCCCTTACCTTGGGTAACCAACTATAGTTGGTTGCAACTGGTCTAGTAGACCTTAACGTACCTATGAAGGTAAGGGTAAAAGAAAATTCCTGTAATTTATTTTTAATTCCGTGGGAACCATTTACTTTTTTGAAATAAAAATTAGATTAAAATTTTATGTTTGAGTACCATTCTAAATGTAAGTCAATTCGATAATGGTTGTGGTGTGATTGAGTAACTAACATCTAATCACAGAAACTTTTGTCTAACCTCTTTTTATGACCCGCAGTTGGGCACAATACATGCTCCACTATGGTTTGGACATGGTCCACCATGCTGGCGAATTACGGGCTGGCGGGCTTCGCACACCTTTGAGAACATTGTGGAGAAATCTCTTCAGGCATGTAGGTTTTCTCACCAGGAGATGTTTTCATTCTTCACGATAATTGCGAACAGTTAGAGTATTCGCATTTCCATCACCACGATGCGAGGCAGAGGTCCGAACCAATAAGCTATCTTTTTGGGTTCTCCATTACTGAAGGTTGGCAGTCAGCCCCTTCAAATTCTCCTTGACCATGGACCGTGTAACCTTTCTCCGACCACCTTTATTCATCCATTATATATTAATTGCTTGTAACATATACGGTACGAGAGTTTGTGGGCTATATCACTGTTTGTTTACTTTCATATTATTATTTATAATATAATAGGATTTAAAATGACCACAGGCAAATCCAACTTTCCTCTATCCACGATCAAAGATAAAGTACAAACATCACATCGCTGGATGTGGCCGAGACACGCAAGCAGCACATTATTTATAATGTAATATGCATGAGGAACCGCTGAGCGCCCTTTTACGAAAATATTAAGCAAATAATATACGCGGCTGCGAACTGGAAAGTGGACTGTTTTGAGCCATGAAATCAGCGAATACTTTATGTGAGGTTCAAGCTAACTCTAAAACTACGTCGGGGTGCGGTGGATATGAAAGTGAATCCCGTACTCACGCTAGTAGGTCCGTCGTCGAAACAGATTTTTGTAGGTGCTAGCCCTACAATTTCTTTTTCAAAAAAAAAGTGTCATCTTAACAAGTAGGAATTTACATACATTCTTCATCGCGGGAACATCCGGAAATTCAAATAAAATGCAATAAGGCACATCTCTGCCAAGTAAATAACGTCATTTCCGTACAATTTGATTTCCCGAGTGCGGTTAGTATATTTTGCCAAGGACTGCCGTGACAAATTCGTAATGTTATTGTCAGTTTATTTGACTACAGCGTCAGAACTGGCAATGTAAAATGGAATATGAGAAGTTTACGTATCTATTATTTTTATCTGAGATATTTATCCAATCGTACCTAGAACTAAAATTGTTTCAACCCGCTATTTTAGGGGCCTTTCTCAACGAGCAGCTAAAACAAACGTTGTCAGATTGAAATGTTTCTACAAACACTAGGCGCATAATGAGAGTGTTCAGTATAAAGAATATTATCATATTTCTATCTTTCGCTTCGGTGTAAGTTAGTTTTGGTTAAGGGCATTTCGATAGCACGAGTATTATTCGGATTGATAAACCACGACTTTTGGCCCATTTTTCCAAGAGTGAAAGTGTCTAAATACATTTAGAGTTTTGTTGTTTCATTAAGGGCTCGTAAGATTCAGTAAAATCTTTTAGGTGACTGTGAATATTCTATCTATCCGTGGTTTGCCTTACTAGAGATAAAATTTTGACATTACTTGTATGGAGCTTACGTCACATTGATATCTCTAGTAGGGCAAATAGAAGATAGACATAATATTGTGAACCGGCATTACCGTGAAGTGTAATACGTTTATTCTTTAGCTTTCAAAAGGTTTATTTTATAGCTCCAACATCGAAATTTATAATAAGTTTTCGAAATAAAATCATAATTATTACTATTTTCAATTTGTTAAATACAAAATAATTCATTATGCCTTCTTAAATAGTAATTGCTAGAGTATTTAAATGTAAACTTTCATTTAACTATTTAATTTCCTTTATTTTTTTACTGCAAAACAGAGATCTTGGAGTAAAGTTGATTTATTTAATTATTAGTTAAATATTTAGGCAAGTAAAATATATTTTTAAATTACTATACAATTAAAAAAATATTTTACTCGCCTACATTCGATGTAATTTTTTTTATGTATAAAAGTACTATACCTTACCTTTGAATGTATTTAGAAATTGAACTAAATCAAATGAACTACCAACACTGCAGGTAAAGTAAAATCTCGTCAAGCCTTCAGCCTCAGCCTAGCTTTAAAAATGCAAAACGCATTAACCATATTGAAGAAAATTAATTTTCTATGTTAACCACATAATCCGTATTTACACACGTTAAATCCTCACATGTAAAAAAGGGAGGCGGAGGTGTCGGTGTGTGAATCGCGTATAAATTATTCCCCGCGGCCCTCCGTGGACGGCGGAATGAATTTTTAATCGAATTACCCGCGCCCGTGAGAAATTTTACAGATAAATCTTAACGATATTAGCGTGATGTAATGGGCGGAGCGACACGCTTGACATGGCGCGTTGAAAGAATAAGCCCCTTCGCGCATGGCCCGTAAGCGTAGGCGTAGCGTAAGCGTAACGCTATGACGCTACGAATGACAGTATGACATTATGCCTCCTACGATTCGCTGCAACACCGCTTCGTCTGCGGACATGTAAGAAAATGTTTGTGAAGTTATTTTCAAAGATAAACACTATTGGGTATTGAACTCCATTACTGGTGTTATCTTATTCTTATCTAGGCTAGAAATAACGACATCTCTTGAAAATAAAATTCTTATACGACAAGGAAATCAAAAGTTAAATGCATTTAAAATTTTTTTCTGTCCCTTTCTCGCAAAACTATTATTTGTGGAGTTACTCTGGCATGAGTAATAGTGACGTCACTATCCGATATAGCCATCTCTGTCTAATCAGGATTATTGTATTGCTTAAAGTTTTTTCGTTATTTACTCGGATTCATTTGTTTTTTCAAAATTTTAATTAATATTGTTGAATATTGTTTCGAAAATGGGTGACATTTTGATTAGAGTAAAATGTCACAAACACTTCCAGCGCTCGAAGCTTTACCTCTACGATTGAATGGTATCGCGGCCCGACACCCGCCGCGGCCCAATCATCAAATATTTGCATTCCACTGAAAAAGTAATGCGATTATTAATTTACTCCCGATTCATTCCCGGTTCGATTCCCGTCCAATAAACGTTGCAGCGGTGATTTACGATATTCTCTGTATGCAAAACTGGTGAATTTAGTTTGTGATTCCGATTGGAAATGGTGAAATGCGGCGCCCTCAAACATTTCTAGTTGCGCTTTTGGATCGATGATGTATGTACGCGGTTTGTGCAAAATTTTGATATTTAAATATCAAAATTTCAAAATTGCATTGGTACCAGAATTTTATGATCCCTTCATACATATAACCAATACCTTATTCAATTCTCTGCAAACCTCGCGTAAGATTAAAAATCCTTCCCACATCATAAATCCTTGTCTGCATCATTAGGAGAAAATCTAAGCAAAAATTCAGATTCCTAGGACCAAGAGTGATAATAAGTCAGTGCATGGAATTTTATATACTTACCTACTTATTTATTTATTATCCAAGATGAATTTAATTTTCATATTCTACGGCCATATTTGAAAAATATTATCGTAATGTTGTGCTTTCCTCTTCTAGGCAAACTTAGCATGTATAGGATAATTACATTTTCTTATTGTCTTACGAATTTCAGTGATTTCTTTTTTAACAAAAAATTGCAAAAAAAACTATGTGATGTTACGTTACGTATAACATGTAACGTTACTTTACGTTGCGTCGGATTCTGAAAGCGTGTTATAACTAAATTGCAAAAGATTATGAGTTAGGTACAAAAAATTAAACAAAATCCGCGATTGTTATTAAAATAACTGATTATGAAAATTCTTAGAAAAACGCCAACGCGGCAACAATTGTCGGAAAAATTTGGTCCTGATTAAATTAACAGTCGACGCCCGGAGTGATTATGTAAATTACGTTTCATTTTACGAACAAAAAAAATTCTGAATTGGATGACAAGCGAAAGTATCACCGCAGTTAGTAATTTTATGAATACACTACATAAAATATTTTCCTGCAATTTTAATTTTGTAGTAATGAATACAATAATGAGTTGGTAAATTGATTTGTAATGATTGTGACTTATTAGTTTGGTTGGTCTATTTATTTTTTATTTTTTCAATAGTTATGTGAATTTTATAAGTACAGTAAATAATTTAATAAAATAATAGCTATACGCTGCTGCTCGCTCATTGTTTTTTCAATAATAAGTATAAAAAACAAGTCCTTTTAGTTTTACCAAAAAGTTTTGTTCCTTTAAAGTTACGCTCTATATTATGTTTAGAAATAATAGAAGGAACACTTGCTTTTTCTTTAGAAATTATTGTTTTCTTTCAAAAATATCTTTAATTAGATTACAGACCATAAATGACGTTTTGAAATCTTCATAGTTTTTAACCTGCAAGTCACAATAACAGATTAATTAACCGTTTTAGCATGTTAATTAATTATGTTGAAATACACAATAGTAGCATACGTGTCTAGTTATACCAGGAGCTATGTAGATAGTGTTGTGCAGAGTTCGAGGTACATCCCTAGCTGTATAGTCTATAGTCCGCAGACAATATCGGTAGACAGCGGAGGCGTAGCGCCGGTCTCTCAGTTTGATTACCGTAAGACCACCGCTCGCTCCGTTGAACTTTCTGAGCATTTGATGCTGTACAGACACCACGCTGACGTGAAATTAATGGACATTTCCTTTACCACCTCAATAGCTCAACTGGGTTGAATTGAAGTTGGAAATGGTTCAATTTTCATACAGAGGATAGGTATTGGAGTGACGCAAGTATTGGTATACGTGCGTTGAAAAACTCATTTTTTAGCATGGCATAGGAATTTTAAATAGGTTACCCAACAAACTTAAATATGTCTATGTCTGATATAATAAAATAAGCTTTTTTCTAGTGATATTTTGAGCATGCTCTATTGATATTATGCCGTTTAAGTTGGTCATAGAAATATGTTTGCAACTACCCAGCCCAATTCCTTTTTTCTCAGTTATTAAGCTGCATTAGATAAAGTGACTTTGCACAGCTGACAACATTATAGATTAGGTACATAATGTCTCGATATATCTGTCTTCATTGTTTAGCACGTGAAAGGACAATGCCTTTTCTTGTATGAAAAATGGGCTATACTTGCGTCTTAATGAAATCATCGGTAAAACATTATAAATATTCCCAATAATATGTAAAAAAAAAATCAGTGAGATATAAACCGGGAATTCGTAGTAATCTAATTTTCTTTTTTTTAGGTATTTTGAGGTTAGGTTAGTAGTTCTCGCGCACTATAAGTTGCTCATAGTGATTATTTTATTTAAAGCGACCTCGTTATTACCGTGGAACCCTGGATGATGCATATAGATATACATACTTAATTATTCCTAGGGCCTACCTACACATATATTACGTTAGTACTATAAAACAAGATAGGTGCCTACCTCAGTAGTATCGAGGTACTTGATAAAAATACGGTTTACCTATTTATTTTTAAACAGTAGGTAGTGTTTTAAAATATAGGTATAAACCTGTGGCCTGCTAACATCAAAAAGAGGTTCCCAGGCTCCAAGCTAACGTTGGCAGAACCTTAAGAGAGAAAATAGTTAATATTCCAACTCCTTGCTTAGCTACTTATTTAGGTACTTAACTGCTTGATAAACAAACAAATATAGTTTGAGATACAATTTATATAAAGAAAAATATAATTGTGTTCTGCAATATACTATGGTTATAGGGAGGTAGATAGGTAGGTACCTACCTAAATAAATGGCCTATCTGCTGGCAGCATCAAGAACAGATTCCAAGGTCCAAGCTATCATTGGCTAAGTCTCGAGAAGGAGGAATTTTCTGTTATGAAGGAATACTTAGGTAGGTACGTACTTGATAAAAAAAAGCGGTTAGGTGATTTAAATTGTTTATTATATGGGTATGTACATAATTGTCTATCAACCAAAGCAAACTTGTGATGTCCAAAGTCTGGTATAGGTGTTGTCTGGTCTTCAGAAGTTGTACGAGGAATCAATGTAAAGCATGCATCACATAAGATGCCTCCATCTGTTATCTGCAACAAAATGTTTGAATTTAAATAAGCATCCAGTTGGAATACACTTCCTAGAAGACCTTATGCAATTCTAAATTAAAGCTCGAGCTGAGATGTAGTCTCATAAAATGTTACATCTGGTCCACCTTCTTCTATGGCTGCAAAACATGAGTTCTCATAAATCGTTGTGTATATATAATACACAATGATTTTTTGTTATGTGAGAAACGGCCCGTTCACCAAGAGCATAAAAGCTTAATGTATCAAAATGTAATGTTTTATTATATTTTGTCCATTAAGCAGCCATAACTTAACTACCAATTATTCTTGTTAGTTTAAATGAAATGTTTTACAGCAGGCTGCCAGTTTTAACCAAGGCATCGTGCATCAGTCGCATTGTCACATACAGGTCGAGTTTTGTCAGCCCTACGGGCTACAATGACATTACTCACACATAGAAATGGAAAGCGTATGCGAGTAGGGCCAGCGTTCTAGTAGTAGTGTAGGTGTTTGGGCCTGTTGTACTGAGTGTCAGGGGCCTGACACTACAATGAGTTAAGTTAGCAGAAGGAATTAAATATGCCTGTGTTAGGTATATAATAGTACACAATACTTACTGAACGCGGTGCGATCCAGGAGTTCAATACATTAAGTGCTGAATGTGATAATTCATCCAGAGAATGTACTAGCTGGTTCAGTTAATGCACCGGCGTGATACACTGCCAGGCCTAACTCCTCGAGACGACGCTGACGACATTGTTATTGCGTATTAGAGAGTCTATATCTCATTTAGATTATTGCGTAGAATAGGAGTCCATTTCTCAACAGTCAACACGCACAAACACTTGTTAGTTTTCACAGAGGATCGCTTTAGTCGGAGTGAAACTAAGCAAGCGACAACACTGATCACATTAATCACCGTCCAGAAAATAAGTTAATAAAACACTGGGTTTTCCAAGTTTTCCATGTGAATTACTTTTCCAATGGTTTTGCGATTAGATACGAAGTGACGATTATCGACATAGACAGTTCTGTTCTGTTAATCCATTCGTCCCTTTCGGGACAGGCAAAGGTCGGAGACCATACAGCCTATTCATTCGTGTGTATTTTCTGTGTTATGTATTATATAGGCATAGCCTGTTCAATCGTTTTAAACAATAATAATTAATCATAAATATGTATGATTCATCTGGATGATTTTTTTTAATCTTGTAGTTTTTTCTTTCTGACTCTTCTTTCTTTGGCGACATAGACAATTATCGAGACACGACATAGATCGTAATAGAAAGTAGAGACACGAGTTGATGTCTTGATGACATTTAAACCAGTGTTTCTACTTACGAGTTTGGTTTTACCCTAGTTTCGACGGTGGCGCCGCCGAGTCAAAGGTGTAATGGAAATAGGTTACAGTATTAAAGTAAAAAGTAAAAGTAAAATATGCTTTATTGTACACTAAAACAGTATTATAATTAATAATTTTAAATAAACTAATGAATAGGGTTTAAGCCATGTAGGATTTTGTCACGATTAGCTGCACATGAAAATATCAAACAACACAATAAATGTGATGTACTCTGTGGTGTTGCAAGTGCTATTGTTTGTCGCAATTAAAATGTTTGGTGAAGCATTCCTTACTTTTCAATATACAGCTATGAAAATAATTTGAACAGGTGGTGCAGTTCTAATCTGTATAGATCACTGATCTGATCTCTATTCTAATGATTAATCATTCTATACAGTTCTATTTATCTGACAGTTCCTATTTGTACCGATTTGAAGCGCCACCCTCGAACGGCCGTGGTACTAAATTGACATTTGTCGGTAGTGACCGTCGTTTCGAATGTCATTTTATTTTAGTTCCATGGACGGTAGCACCAGGTTAGGTACGTAACCATCAGCGCCAGAATGGCAAAAATCATTTTTACTTTGACAATCATCGATCCATGGAATAGAGATCAGTCACTGAGCTCTATCTCTGGATTAATTATTCTATACATCTCACATCTGACAGTTCCTTTTTTGTACCGATTTGAAGCGCCACCCCCGAACGTGTACGGTACTAAATTGATATTTGTGTGCAAAAAGCTTGCCTTGTTTCGGTTTTTATTATTCGATCTATTTCCTGTATTATTGTATCCTAGTTTTCCCTTAAAAAGTGGGTTTATAAAAAACTGGTATCATTCGCCGAGTGGTAGTGGCTGTGACGTTTCCAGACTCTATTATGGCGGTTCCGCTTGTGTCGAAACGTTTAATTACTTTTATTTTTATAATACTTTTAAACCCCGGTTCGCACATCATTAAAAAAAATACATGTAATATTATAATTTGAAAGAAGATTTTTCATGCATACGTGCTTCAGACGCAGAGTGACGCAATATAGCCCATTTTCGGTCAATCACCTTTATTAGCTGCAAACTCAAATAAGTCGGAAAAGTCAAAGGCGTGTCTGATATTCAAGCCCCAGAGTTCTAATAATTAGGCACTATATTTACATAAGCTTTATGTCTCTGAAAACCAATGTACGATGGCTATGCTAGTGGAAAGTAAACATTTGCACAAGTTAGTGCAAGTGCACTTCTACTCTCGCGGTCCCAGGGAACACTGGCTGTAGGTACTATTAAGTGTGTGCATCTGAAAATATATTGTCTGATTTTTTAAGGGCCTAAAAAGGCGACTTGTCCTTGCTAAGACTGAGAAGTGTAATTGATCTTCTTATCCTCACCACGCTAGTCCAGTGATTGCCAATGAGAACATTATGGAGAATTAATCATCAAGGATACAGGTTTCCTCGCGATGTCGTCCTACTCTACCTGTATCATATAACTCGATGACAAGTAAAGGGTTATATTATACGGGCTGTAAATGAGAGACATTAATATGAATTGCTACTGATAAGTAGTAATTTTCGTAAGTGATTTACTTACAAAAATACTCTTGGTAATTGTACCATTTCTCGAAAATGTTATAAACCTTGTCATAAAACGCAATTGTATACGGATTTTTCCTACAAATAAATGGGGAACATTATTACAAAAAAAAAAAGCAAAAAATCGGCCTGACCAACAAAATTGCAGTTTATCCGTTTATTAAAATATATATTTCACAATCGTTGGCAACGAATATCTGGTTCAATTAAAAACATCATGTACAATTCATTGTTATTTTACTTTGGCGCTAGTCTAAAAGCTGGTCAACGATTTATCACACTTTTTAAACAAAGCTTTGTATTGAAAGTAATGTTTGAAATTTATAATGTTTAGCAAAATAATCTACAACAATAATGCTATCCATAATAATAATTATTGTTTTACATTAATAACTATTAAAAGTTTTCAACAATTTATTCTATTTTCATCGTACTTCTTTTATATCAAAAATCTATGAGAATGTCGTACCTACTTTATTTTTTTTAGTTAGGTATAATTAAACACGTAGAAATATGAACATGACCTTGTTCTAAGCTTTACTCATCCGCAGTTCTAAGAGTTATAAATTAATTACTTTGCGGAAATGAAATATCAAGCAAATCGTAGTGCTTTACACTAAAACAAGAAAGGGAAAAGTTTAAAGTAACGTGCGTTTTGCTTTGACGCCGAAGCTTCGACAGGACATGTTAAAAAATTTCACGTAGGTAATAATTTGATGTCTGCCCAAAGTGTTTCGAAAAATTGTTAACCAACTCCTCGTGTATTTAGACCCGACACGCCATTACAGTTTGAGAGCTCCATTCAAAATTATCGACAGGAGAACAAATAACACCGCTTTTCAGTAAATGCAGCCAAAATAACAGCCTCGCGATATTTAATTGACGTTATTTTTGCCGGCTTATGTTTACGTCGTTAACAACATAATAATATGTTCCTACAATCTCTCCATTTTTTCTATTTTTGTTAATCTGAATTACAGCTTTTAAATTGTGGAGTCATAAATAAGTGCGTGGGACCGATATACGTTGACAATCAATGGTGCTGGAAACGCTACAGTTTTTGTGTAAAAGATATGTACATATACAGTGCAAGTGGCATCTACATTATTGGCGCGTGACTGAGTTTATCATTGGTATCACGAACACAAGTATCCACTGTTGACTGCCCAGAGGGCCCGGTTCGCTCGAATTCAATTAATATTGTTTTAATTTATATTAAACAAACACACGGCTCTTCAATATTCCATGATGCGTAAGCAAATAATGAATCGAAATTAACACGTCGCTAGCGGAGGTAAAATATTTCATTACATTGTTGAACTGTAAACACAACGAAAATCATTATTTCGAGTGGTCTCGAGTGTCATCTATTTGTATAAAATATTACTTTACCTCCTCTTAACTTTTTGCTGTATCATATTTGGATTAAACTTTGCAAAATTTTGGTAAGTGTAACAGTAAATCCTGGATTAAGATTTTTAACACTCCCCACACATACATGATTTGAATAATAAAACAAAATTAATATTATTTTCAGAACCGACTGACGTGATTTAGCAATTCCACGAAAATAGTCTCGTTATACGTTTAACTTAAAATACAAAATACGTAAGAGACGGCAAACGGCTCCAGTAATCCCACAAAAATGTCTCCCAGCACAGCATAGGAAGTAGGAAATAAACCAGTATTGTATCATTTCGTTCGATGCATTTTTATGGGTTAAGCCATAAACGAAACTGTTGAGAGCTGAGACAACCTACAATAGTGCACTTAAGTTTCTCGTAAACGCTATATCACTTCCCTTAACTGAACATTGTTATTTATGTTTAGTTATATAACTTGAAAATAATAACAGCTAGGTACATTCCTACCCGTAATTAACGTACTTAATAGGGTAAAATTAAATCTCAGGTCAGGTCATTGAAAAGGAAATTCAATTTTTTCTCGGGATTAGTAAAAAATCGAATTTAACGCAGGCGGAGCTGCGGGCAAAAGCTATTTGTTGATTTACAGTCAAAAACTGATTTGTCAAGTCAACATTTGTCTGTGAGTCATTTGAAAATTCAATAGTAATAGTAGCTAATGCAGGCGCTCTATAATATTATTTACATAAAAATCGCCCACATTAAATATTCATTTATATTATTGTTACAGTGTATACAATAGGGGTATTTTTTATAAATTAAACACATTAAATATTTTGGAACCGAAAGAAGTTTGAAACGTCTTAACATCTACTTTATTTGCTACAGGGATTCCTGGAGCTTATACTAACAGTTTGAGAAACTCTGACTTAGATAATACTACTTTGTGGGACATAAATACCAATTCGAGTGCAACGTGCTAAGACACAGATAAACACTGCGCTGTAAACCAAGAAGTAGGTTTCACTTTAGTAAACGAAAACTCAGTCGAATAAAAGCATAAGATGAAAATTGTAATTTTTACAGGCTTTGGTTTTTTTATTGTTGAATAAGGGCAGGATTTTTATTTTGATTCAAAAATGGACATTTACACATTAGTATTACAAGTACACACACAACACTATCACTATTATAAGTGTTTATATGAGTTCCATAATTCATTATTTACTTAATTATTTTTTTGTAAAATATTAGGGCATTTGGGCACATATTACTTTTCGTAGTGATGTAAATTAATTAAATTCAACCAATTTAATGGTGCTGTATAAGTCGTTCAATTTTTACTTGTTTTTTTGTGTAAGGTTTAAATTAGGTAATTAACTATAATGTTAATAAAGAAATACTAACTGAAAATAAAATAACACAACTTACAGTTTATTCCACTGGAGTGCTACTATGTAGAGATGTGTAACACGGTGCCACTCTCTGGAAGACGTTATGAGATGGAAAAGACGCGACGCCGGTCGCTGCAAGCAAGAAAAGTGAGTTCGGAGCACTCCGCTGCATACAAATAGTTCACAAAACGAACGCGCGACGAGTTTTCGGAGAGACGACACGATTTATTCAAATAGAGTTAAATTGTAAAAACAGTTTATAAATGGCAATAGTTTTAATCATGTACTAAAAGACATTGCTATAGCTAGCTAGCGTTGGGACCTATTTTATGATTTTAAAATCCAACCAACTCAAACGAAGCCATTCTCTACCACATTTGTGTGAACTACCCACACAAAATAAGAAAAAAATTATGATATGCAAAGATTGCTTTTTCAAATCTAAGAAGAGTAGATTGTTAATAAGAACGCATTCCAACCTAGAAATTTCCACAAACATTGTGTTTTATCTGGTTCAATAGAATTATATTATTATGTATAGAAATTTCAGTTCACGAAGACGCGCCCCACTCTGTCAAAATCGCTTATGTTTCATGCGAAACCTACGGAGATTGACAAAGTGGGGCACGCCATTGTGGATTGAAATATCTATACTTAACGTTACATTTATATCAATTGTTCTTAAAATAGTGCTAGTAGTAGATAACTTAACCTAATCAAAATTCAAAATCAGTCCCAAATAATAATCATTCAGTAATCGGATATCTACAAAATTAAACCCAGTCGGACGACACTTCTTCTGAAACAACAATAATTCATCAGGAATCTCATGAATGGGGGTTGAATTACGGCACTGAATGAGCATCATTACGATTTTAATCCACGCCCCGATAAATCAGCACCGGCATTGATTGCCTCGGTTCCAACTGAATCATTAGAATTGGTGCAGTTTATTAATTTAAAGGACTAATGGAGTTCAAACTCGGACTCCTAATTGGCCTAATCCCTACGATTATTTTGAAATTTCTGGACAACGCGTTAGGAAAAACCATCAACTAGTTGTACAAGTAGGCAGCATAAACTCGTAAGCAGGTTAAAAGTTTAAATTCTCTCATTGAAAACAACTGACAACCAACATTTATTAATTAGTTTATTATGTATTTCTGTTTTGTACAATTTCTTGTGTGGTGCAAATAAAGTGTATTTATTTATTTATTTATTTATTTATTTATTTATTTATTGAATTTCGTTCCATATAGTTTAGGAATGGGCAATCTTTGACGATTGTAGATAATTATTCATGTGGCTAAGGCTGCTATTTTCTGAATTGTCTCTAACCATGGAAACAGAGACGTCTTCACCACTCAGTTAAAAAATGTTCTATTTTGTAACACTTAAAAATAACCTTTCACAAAATAAACAAACGTATCGTACGAGATGAAAACTTGAAAGGTAGCAACAGTCAAAAGCGGAGAAAGTAGCTAGGTATATTGTAATAAAAACGAATTATGAGGCAATTCAGAAATTCTTTGATCATACCCTTCAGTCGGTCCCGCTGTTTACGTTTCCCAAGATTTCTCGAAGTAAACAAAAACGGAACATCTTAATCTAGATAAAAGAACCTTCGGCAACGGGTTAAACACTCGAACGACAAACATCGCTACGAAGACTTCAAAAGCTTTGAAATTTCTTCAAGCTGAAAGAGAAAGAGAAAAGGGGCGTAGTTGGTATAAGAAAAAATAATTTTAATCTTGTTTAGTGAGTCGTCGAGGCGACGGCGAGACCAGGAGTCAGGTGGCACGTTGGGAAAGAAAACTCATTACTTCTTATTCACCAACGGCGATATAGTGATGTTCAACAGTTATTATCGCAGTTTTTTCATTGTCGATAATATCTACGCCTATTTCGTTTGCTATCTATGAATTCTTAAAGATTTATATAACCTTATATATGAATAAATCTTTAAAAATTTGAAAAAGTATAGCTTGCATTCAGCTAAGATATGATTATTTGTTTTATTAATTCTCGAAATACTTACTTGAACTCTTGAATTCTAAGCTCTGAGTCCTATCGCCATAGGTACGTTGGTTAAAGGCTTAAAGGCTCACTTCTAACAATAAAACTGTACATATTAGCATAATTTCAACTCTTTGTCTAAGTTTTGTTTATATTTTTCTGCATTCAGTGTTTTCTAGCTCTCTTTCTCCACATTTACAAATGTTGCAAATAACAAAATATTTATGTACTAAGCCATGCCTTTACAATGCAGTATTTACTGTTGTAAACCATAATTAATAGCTGAAAGGGCTCAATAAATATTCATTTAAACTTGGAAGAGCTATTTAAATAAATTTACAAACGTCACTTATCGGCGAGCCAACTTTGCCATATTGTATCTAATGCGTTTCGGGAGATATATCGATAAACTTGGGCCATTCACGCGTCATCCCTATCCAAGGCCCGGCGATAAATTTTAAAAGAACGCATCAGTATGCCAGTGTCGTTGCGACTCGCGCCGTCTTCACATCGAGCAGGACAAAGCAAGATATATTGTGTCTGTATGAGCAATACTACTATTAGCTATCGCCGATTTGTATCTTTGAACTTTACAGAGTTTGAAAATGTAGTTATCGCTATAATGCTATTGCTATATAATCACTTATCAGCTATACATAGATAGAGATATCCACTGTTCGACATAGGCCTTTCCGATTTTCCTCCATCATCATCTATAAGCTACCAGTAATTTTCAAATGTTGAGAAATACATGAAAAACATTACACATACAATTACAAGAAGCAACATTTAATGCCAATTTTTTTATTCTACGAACGAAATGTAAAACACCGTTCGAAAACGATGGTAAATGTATCCAAATGAGATTTGCTCCCGAACCTAATGCCTGCTTCGGTAAGTGTTCAGGTGATTTGGGAGTGCGGGATACAGATTGAATTTTGGCGGTGGCCCTAGAGACGGATATGTCATGGTCAAGGACGATATCTTGCTGGATAAGACACAGTGATTCTACTCCCTATTGAACTTCTCCGTTTGATATGTATAATGCCATTTTTAAAAAGAGCAAGTGCCGCGTTTCTTACCAGTTCTTCTTGGTGCAAATCGCTTTTTAGAAATTGGCGGTAGAGTTTTGATATCTCATGGAAGCCTGTAAATTAGGCCTAAAATAAAGATTCTCATTATCCCACCACGAGCAAATAAACTAAAATGTGATGTTCATTTGGCAGAAACTCAAAAAGAAATGTTAGAAGATATGTGTTTTCATGTAGATTATATGCCCGCGTATTTACTCACTATACCCTCATGCAAAAAGTATAATTTTCATTTCAAAAATACTTTTTTTGCGAATAGTTATGACTAAAAGTTTAGCAAATAGAACGTCCAATAAATATTTACTAAACTTCATACGAGATTATGTCAATATAATCTCGTATGAAGTGTGCGAGCGTTTAGAGAGTGCGAGATTATGTAAATACGAGTAATCTTGCACTAAAAAAGCTCATAACAAACTTGATTTTTAAATCTTTTCCCAGGTCTAACGAAAAACGAAGACTAACATGCAAAATCATCTCGTGACGACCACTTGAGTATAAAATAGATAAGAAGGACAAAGTTTTAAACAATATGGTATTATTATATTCTTTGCAAATGACATAATATATTAAATTTTAAACGGCTCTTCCAGACACAATAACGTACTCGTACATTATGAAAGGCGATGTAAGCACGCCCCCTCCTCAAAGATCTTTTTCCCTATTTATTTACTTCCATAACATCTGTAATGATGACTGAACTGTACATTTTTATTATTCGTAACAAATATATTATTATTATCTCTTACACAAACCTGATTTTCTATTTTAAGGCACTGTAAGTATCTTTTGAAATTCTCTACGGGATTGTTTTTGAAGAAATAATAACATTTTCTGGTCTGACGGGGATAAATGTACACGTACTTCTAAATTTTTCTTTTGTTTAAAAGTTTAGCTGAATTTCAGCTCTCGAGGACTATTGGTCTATTCGTTTTTATTAATTCTTATTACTTTATGTAGTATACTCAAAATGTTCTACAACCAAGTAACAATAGTTTCGCGATTAATCACTAACAAGATATCCTTTAAGGGACAATAGACGTGTGCCCTTTACGCCCGCTGATCGCCCCGTCTAGTATTACTCGCTAATTAATTGGTAATCCGGATACAAAGCAAATCAATTACGGGTCTATAATTACGATGGAGACAGTATTAAAGGCCTACATTGTCATGACGTTTGTTGCGTTGAGATATAGGTAGCTCTTAACGTTTTATTCAACTTGCATATTTGGCGAGTTCCCTGGTACACAGCGCGTGCTTGGGAGTCGCAGGTTCGATTCCCGGTACACATTTTCTAAATTGGCACCGATCTGGTCTGGTAGAAGGCCTTCTCAGTAGCTAGTTACAATCCTTCAATTTACTTTGATTTTATTATACACAAGTTAGTATAAAAAACGTTCTGTGAGGAAAATTAAGGTTTTTCATTAAAATTATAATTTTGTATGCAAGTATTATAAAAAGAAATATAAAATCATTAATTAATGTTCAAATGTAATTTGTATTTTAAAGCAAATATTTTGTTCACTACGACGTGCTTCACTACAACCTCATCTGATGGTAAGTGACGATGCAACCGAAAATGCAATGAATCCCACTATATAACTTGGAGGGTGTATAGCACTTTTATACTGCACATAATTCACGGAATGCTAAATGACTTAGCTTTCTGATTCGATGCCGTGTAGAAAGGGACTATCCACAACTTACGCTAGATTACGATAACATTTCGACTCGGTACATCATCACTTATCATGAGGTGACATTGCAGTCAAGTAAATACATATAAAAAAAAACTATTAGCTGGTTTTCATGCCTCGAATTCATTTGAACCTCGGATTCCGTCCATAGAGCAGCAGTCTAAACTACTGGTCTATCACAGCTTAGTGGCGCGATCAAAAGACCCTAAATAAAATATTCCATTTATAAATAAATACTTTAAAGAACGACCTTTCCTTTTCAAGGAAAACTAATCTAAAGAAAGATCGCAATATAATGTTATCAAATTCCGATAAAACCTAATAAAAAAATGGAAAATGTTTTCAATATTTGCGAATAAAATCCTTGCTTTGACTATTGTTAATTTATTAACATTCTTAATAGCCAAGTCAAATATTTACTCTTATTACAAGTTAGGTCTTGACTGCAACAAATACTACATTTTCCAGTGAGTAGCCTAGAGGCACCATTTCAGCACTTTGGGTTCTCAACTTTCATCATTGTGGCAGACGTCTTCACCAGGTGGACGGGCGACATTAGTGAGTGAATGAATGAATGATGTTTAATTCATATCCGAAATTTTGCATACAATAAGTTACTTTATTTTCAATGCACATTTCCTGTCATACAGATTTTAGCTCATACCTTTGGAATCCGGATGTTAATTAAAAAAATGTAGGAGTTAATGAAGACCGTAGTCTATAAAAAAGAAAGTTAAGATTTAAATCAGCTTAGTCTTAGTTAGCGGGATTCCATACATCCATAGTCATTATCCTTTAAAACTCTTACTTGGGCAGTCGTATAAAATCCTTAACTAGCCTAGTTTAAATATAAGATACTATAAAGAGTCAAGATTCATATTATATGTAAAACATAGGCAAAGAGCGATTAATACGATGAACTCAGGTGGCTTAGAGATCATGGTTAAATCAAACTGCTCGGATAAACAAACATTCACACAAATGTTAATAGGATTGCTTATTCGTAATACGTGTACGATAACTAATTGCCAATTAAGCTCCGCTTTTGTGACCCGGTGCGATTAAATTGTTTATTAATTGTAACATAAGAAAATACATTATATTTAGTGATAGAATCTAATATTTTTAAGTGCCAGCAAGTTTAGCATATCGTGAAATTAAGTATACGTTGAAGTTTGAATATTGATACCTACCAGACCTAGGCGATTATGTAAGAAAAACAAATTCATAAACAAACTCTGCCACCTGATTGGCTGGAAAAAATTGAACAACAGATTTTACCAATCAGTGATCATAATTTGTTTACGATTAAGATAGCGATGAAAACGTATTCTTACAAAATTTCCCCCGTCTTCTGCTTTAGCAGCTTTTGCAATCATCTCCGAGTAAACTATAGTCACCGAATACATAATATTACTGATGTATAAAGAGTTGTGTCCATTGATGTGGTAACGTCACCCGATATGGAAAATAACAACTCAAGTAGATACAATGGCCAATATCTGAAAATCTTTACAAAAAAATCAAAAATAAGCACCCATAGCAAGCTTTTTCTTTACGTCAGTAAACAAGACATAAATAGAAGACAATAGCCTTAATACCGCTACGTCAAAAACTATTTGATGATATGTCCTCACAAGTTCAGTCGGATGAAAATGAACGACGTGCCGTGTCGTGGCTTCATACAAAATTCATGCATATCTCGCGAGCGTCTCGAAAGTCACGCATTCGCGTAAATATGCTACAAAATCACACCTATATACACAATCTAAAATGTAAATGATGAATAATCTTTTTTTTATCTGATGGAAAGTGATGATAAAGTCTAAGGAGCGCTTGTTTAAGAGATACTATTTTGCAAAAGCAAACAGCTGTTATCATCACTTTTACCTTACCATGGCTTAACACCAAAACGTTTTATGCATATTATAAAAAATTTAACACATGGTATTATTTAACCATTGATAATATGAAGTTAAAAGGAACTTTCCCTGCCGCGAAACCATTACAAAATTATTCGGTAATTTATAGTCTGTAATCGGTGCATCGATAAAATATTGACGATAGCAGATTATTTTGTATTTCATTAAAACCAGATTATACTCTTTAAATAATTTATTTTTATTGTACCTGAATAGACGATTAACGTTCACAATAAAGAATACTAACACGAAAAATAACTTCTTTAAGCGTTGAGCCTTATAATTATTAGTATAACAATTTCGTTATTCTGGGGAGTCAATTTTTATTTTCTGGTAGTGATTGTCAGGTAATGGATAGAGTTATTATTGAAGCGTAATACAGTGTATTCAGGATGATTAATGAAAGAAATATCACAACTAGAGAAACAATCATTAAACACATTCGTACTAATCTTTCGACAATTTTAAAAAGTTTTAAGCCCTCAAAGTCACCAACAAGTCAAGTCGAAGAAGACAACCTCGTAAAAAATCACCGAAGTGGGTGGGAACGCTCGTCGAGAGGGATAATTACGGCGGCACATCCCTCTCGCAGGAGACGCGCCGGTTGCTGGGGTGCGAACACCTTCCTTCGGCGACCGGTGCCGGCCTGCGGGTGACATACGTAAGGGCTTTTGGCGTCCGTCACCCGAATTTCACCTACAGGCCAAGGTGGTGGCGCGATCTGTTCGGGACGTGCCTCCCAGAAGGGTCGGTAGCGGCCAGGCTGCCGGCAGCAGCGACGGGACCTGCCGCTTCGGTGGCGGGTCGAGGCCTGGCGGGAGCGCGGTGAATACGCAAGTGAATCCCGTACTCCTGCCAACATGGTCCGTCGTTGCACAGCTGCACAGGTTTTAGTGGGTGCAAGCCCCACATAACCCCTCAGTGTGCCCTGCGTCAGGCATTTCCTGTGGGTAAAAAAAAGCCCTCAAAGTCACGACATTCTTTGGCGGGATTGAAATATTGTAGTCGAATTCGCACGTGTCAGCCAAATCCGAAACGAAAATAGCGCAAAAAAAAAATGGACACCGTATAGTAGCCGGGAGGCAACTGTAGAAAATTGGAAACGTCATTTTCGCCCTTTTTTTAATGTTTGCCGCGGCGTGCGCCCAAACCTGATAGGATTCGGTGGCACGGCGCGCCGCCGGCTACAGCCCAACTTACCTGTGTGACTCGACTCGTCGGAAAATAACCGACTGGTCCTTTTAAATCGCTCCAACTGCCATCTGACTAGCAATATGCGGAATTTAGCAGTAAATGTGACAAATCGGAACAGAAACTAATGGGAATACCAGCAACATGCGGCAATGAGACAGATTGATATTGTCTGAATGCCGAATGGTCATAATAGGTAGGTTAACTTGTGGGACATTTTTTTCGGACTCTAACTGCATTAGATATTTAGATCCTGTCAAATTTTATTCAAATTCTACAAAGAAATGATATTTTATAAAAAGAAATATCATAGGCCGAAAGCAGTAAGGTATTTCTAAACATAACTGTGCTTTGCTATGACACAAACTGATGTATCAAGATGATGAGTGTAGTGCAGTGTGTCGTATGACATTGCAATGCAACGTACATACTAGGATGCAGGAGTATAAAATGCGTTGCATCTGTCATAGGCAGGCGTATTTAACTCACATCAGTTGAAAGTCTGTTTTATCCGTCATTACATTATTTTCATTTAAAAAATGACACCAACGCTCGTTTTTGAAATTTGATTATGTTAGATATTACTAGCCATACCCCAGTATGATCCCTTATTGTCCAAGAATTTACGTCGCGGATAACCCAAAGGTCTTCATGCAATCTTTCTTTGAAAGCCTTAAAAAGGAATATTAATTATATTACTTTGTAAATTATCAAAGACGTCAGTTTTAATAAATGAGTATCTAAGCTATGTAGTGGCAAATATCCATCACACACCTGTTATTTAGGAATAAATTATTCAACTAGGTAGGTACTTCTCTTTCATTATTCTTCAAAATGTTTGTATAATTGAGCATATCGATTGTACAAAACCCTCGGCGTGGGAAACGCGCACGTTGTGTCCACTTTATCTTGTTGTATCTTACACAAAATATATCAAACATAATATTACGTACTTCCCATATTGTGTCCACGTACGCTTATTTAATACGGGGTGATAGGATTATTTATGATCCTTTTGAGTGCGTTTGTGAAAACGGAAACTCTCTGTAGGTACCCAGAGATCCCACGTATTTTCGCTACTAAGAAGTGTTTTGTTCGTTACTTAGAGTTTATTTAAACGTTTGCGATAGAATACACAACATTATTTTTGCGGTAACACTTTTAGATATTTTATTTATTAAATAGGTTATATTAGTTTATCATCAACATTGCTCAGAAATTGTTGCGGATTGTTAAAAATTTGTCTCATCTCACATACATTTGACATTATGAACTAGCTTTTGCCCGCGGATTAACGGTGGACTTTTTCGAAATAAACAGTAATTCTCTGATACCCTTCCAGCTTCCGTGTTCCCAGCCAAATACAATCTGGGTGCCTTCAAGAGAAGAGTAAATAAGCATTTTCTAGGCAAGGGCGCTCCATCCTAGACCTCATCAATTCTGTTCATCAGACTTGATTGTAGTCAAGCGCAAGCCTATCAATTATATAAAAAAATACGCCGAGTGACTTAATATTTCATCTATTTTTATTTCAAATTCCATTCGAATCCGTTATTATTGCGGCGTTAAACATACACCAACACATACAAACTGCCGTCTTTATAAAAATTATTAGTTCAATGTGACTGTGAAATAGTAAGTAAAGTGAAATGTAGTAGTGTGAAATAGTAGTGTGAAGTAAATATATTGAAACCACGTCCAAAACATTAAACAACTAACAGTACATGTAGGTATGAATCGCAAATCTGCTTAGCACGGATTTTCTAGGTAACATAATTAAACTTGGTACTGGCGTGACGGACATTTTGTAGTGTGCAGGGGCTTTAACAACAATGGTGTACGGGCTCCATTGTTACAGTATTCCGAAAATTGCATTTCCACTGAGCGCCCCTGGATTGGGGCTTTGATAAATTTTAATACAATTTTCAATGGGTGTATGTTTTATGAAAGGTTTCAATATTTTCATTATACTACACTTTGTGCGTGCGGATTTAATTTTAATTTTAAAATATAATCGGTAATCTTAAAGCAGAAAGAGCTCTATTCCTTTACATATTTGCTATAGACGCGTTGATGTAAAGCCTGAAAATGTCAGAGTTTTTTCAGCTGGAATTAAAGTAAGCTATATAATTTCTGTTTTAATGGCATAGTATTTCTATGCGATGAAATCAAAAATTATTTCCTAAGAAGAAATATCAAAATGCATTATGGTCTTAAGATAAAAACAGCTGTAGCTATCTGTACCTATATCTTGAGACATATTCTTCTAATTGAAATAAAAATCACTACGGTATTTATGACAGCATTTTACCAACTCTATTTTTTTTTTGTCATAATCTTGATACGAGGCTATTTTATCTGTGGGTATTATTTACAAGTGAAAAAGCATCTGATTTGATTTCTATTCTGATTTAATCGCATAGTATATCGACGCGCGTATAAATCAGGAATTATTTCCTAAGAAGAAACACAACTATCAAAGTGCAAGCAGCTGAGATGCTCTTCTAATAAAATTACCACGTTACTTATGACAGCAATTTACCAACTTCTTATTTTTTGCCCTGATTTTGATACGAGGTTATTATTGGATGGATTTTAATTAGGATTGGATGATTAGGCGATCTGTGGATATTATTTACGACGGATCAAGTATCTTCCATTATCTACTAAGTAGTGAGTAAGAGCAGTTTGTTCGAATAATAGTTTAATCCACAAAGGGATAGAGTTCAGCCACCTATAATAATTTAAAGTGAATTTCAAATAATATCGAACACAAAAGAACTCCGCTCCAAGAGAAACTGTGCGCTCAGCCTTTTAACTTTTTGTTACTTTCTGGTCCACAGTTATTGCTATTAGCAAACTTGCTTTACTCAGTTTGGCAGAAGTTACAATATAGGTGAGCGGTACAAACCCACGTCCGTTGTAATATAAACTCTAAACATTATGCGTTAAGGACTTTTATAGTATGTGAGCTTCTCTACACATAAACGTGGTAGTTGGTTGGATAATCAACCCTAAAGTTCAGGAGTTAGGGTTGTTTGTACACGTGTCAATGGGAGAGTGAACTGCACAAATTGCAACTACCTCCGTTTCCGCCGCCATGCACTTCCTCCGTTTGAGTTTCCGATAGATATATGCGAATACGTCTATTTCACACATAGAATGTCGTGTGATTTTATAAAATCATGAATTAAGTATATTTAGAAATATTTAAATACGAAGTATGTTTAACTTCCGATAAGGGTCTTAAATTCATCTTGGTTAGATCCAAGAAGTAATTTAAAAAATTCTAACCTCATACGTACCTATTTGGTTTCTTTGTATTACCATATAGCATAATACATTTATATTTTTTTGTTTCAGGTAAGTTGGAAACTTCGACTTTCCACGAATGCTTAAATTTTTCAAACATAAGCACGGAGAAGCAGCGTAAAGGAAGAAAGAGTAGAGAAAGGTAGGAAGAGTATGTGAAGTTTAGGTAGGTATGTATATTATAAAAAAAATGTTTTATTTCAGACATAGGTAGTCCATATTACAATTGTATTTTTACATTTAAGTAAAAAGAACAATTAAAATTCAATTTAATATAAAATAATAAGATGAATAAAAGAAACATTATAAACAATTATAATTAATTTACATATTATTATATTTTAAAGAATTTGGGGATGTTAAGGTGGTAGTTTTTCAGATTCAATATAATTATGTTATGTTATTACTAGTACATATAATAGCTCAGGTATAGTTAATAGCTTAGGTATATACATATATGAGTTCTAATAACTTTTTGACAATGCGAACCTCCGGTCTCGTCTTGGCAACAATTTTACATGGAAACGTTTTGGGTGAGATAAAATATTTCAAGAAGCCGTGTTACCTTTAAACCACAGCTAACGATGTAATAATAAACCCATCCATACAAGAGTGAATTACTCGACTTTTTCCTATTTGACGGTAATAATATAGCAACATGACGTAAGCTGAATTGGCAACATGTGGCTTCGCACATATAGAGCCGCGATTGTTTTCTTTGTTCGAATATAATAACAGAGTGACTCGCAATATTTCCTTAGTCGAGAATGAGATGTGTAGGAGACGTGAAATAAAATCTCATTCCGAATAGTGCTTCTTTTGACGTTTAGTGGTGTTCCTATACATTTTTAACGCTTATAAAAGTTGTCGCAATCCAGCCATGCCAGTTGAGAACCGCAGGTTAAAATCACGCCGTTTGTAAGTATTCTAAATTTAAAGGATGATAACATCATAGGTGTGTAAAAAAAAGATAATATGTTTAGTGATGTCAGTCAGTGTCAAATCCTAATAATTTTCGATAAAAATTAAAAAAATAATGTTTATGTTTTTTGTAAATTAAATATTGTACAAATCCGCACTCGCTTATCTACTTTTCAAAAACCTTTCCCAAGATAAAAAGGTTCCTTTGATGCCTGCCTAGAGTCTATGGTGTAAAGGTCTAAAGAACAAGATCAGTTCAGAAGAACAAATGTACAAATACACACTTTCACGTTCTGTACATCTTTGTAATAAATTAATTCTTAGCAGGACAGATTAATTTGTTTTGCTATAATCCGCTGCTTGAAAATATTCTGTATGGTACAATAAGCAGGAACACTGCCCACATGAAACACCACACACAATTTTCCAACACTGTCTTCGACGCACATTTCGTCCTGACACCGGGACATCCTCAGGAGATGTTGACTTCACAATGCGAAATTGTAGAGTTCGCAATCAAGAAAGAGGGTAAAATTAATTCTTTTTAACGTAGTAGAATTATATTTAAATCTCTCAAAATATTTAAATACAAAATTACAAATATTAATTATTTTATGATGGCATATTTCAACAGACGCAATTGCTAAGCGCGAGCCAACAAATCAAGCAATCGAACAAAGCGATCCAATTAAAATCGAAAAGGTAACAGAACCAATAAAATCCTTATATCGCACCCTAACATGAGACGCCATAAATCACTAGGGGACGAATATTTGAAATGTCGACTATGGGTCAGGTACCGATAATCGATATCGAGGTTCGAACGAGGACAGCACTCGAGGAATTGGAAGCGGTACGAGAGTGATACATTACTGGGGATAAAAATATTTCTCCGCATGGAGACCTGTTGCTTAGAGATATGAAGGAGAGAGCTTAGGCCGTGCTTTCACGTCCAGATGAACTATCTCCCTCCAATATATCATTGTGTGTTCGAGTGGAAAAAGGACGGAAACTGTTTTTGTAGGTGATATATACCTTTAACTGACTTCTAAGGAAAGAGGAGTTTCTTAAATTCACTAAATATTTATTTTTATGTGCACCTATGAGTATTTGTGCCTCAGATCACTCAAATTTATGCCTTGTACCCGGTTTCCGAATAACATAGGTCTAAAACTATCTAACAGTTTTCATAATAATTTCATTGAATCGGAGTTCAAAATTTCAGCTTTCTAGGTTCAAAAATTAAGTTTTAATGAGTGAAAAAAGGGATGAAACTAATATTGAAATAATAAATTGGGGTCGTACTAAATTTAATTTCATTAATCAATGTTGATATAATTTCATTAATTAAGGCGTTAAAGTTTTAGTAATTAAAATCTGGGATTAAGCGTCTAGTAAAAAAAACGTCTGGTAAAGTAATACAAAAACTAAACTTGTATATTCTTTTCGCAAAAATTTTCTAGTGTTAGTCTAAATCAGAAAAAGGTCGAAAACTTTGGAGTAGAAAAGTTTTTCTTGTCTAGATAAAAGCGTGTGCCTACAGGGAATTGAAAGCAGCGAAAAGAGATAGACGTATCGAAAATGTATTTTCGCCGCTCTACTATAGAGTGCTTTATTTAATTTAACCTGTATGGGGAAAACTTACAACGGAAGAGGTGAACGAAACCAGTGCTGAGTTTTTGTGGGCTCCTCTCAGTATGCACTGTGTATTATGTACAATGATTATATTCGAATATCAAATTCAATATATTTATTTATAAAGGTGCAAATAATAATATTATGTATCTTAAAAAACACAAGTCTGTCTGCTCACAAGATTCTATGATAATCTGATGTATTATTTTATCTAGAAATAATTGTAAAAACGATTATTTTAATAATTAAAAAAAAGCATATGCCAAGTGCAAAGTAGTTTTCCAATTTAATTTTCTTTTTTCCTTTTAGGTATTTTTTATTATTTTATTTTATTTTATTTTGGTGTAATAAATAAAATATCTGTTTACTTACGTATCATTCCAGACATGTTGTTAGAGTTTGACATTTGAAAGTGAGTTAGGAATACACAAAGAGATTTTTTTTTGCTACCATTCAATAGTATCCTTTTGTGGTGAATGTAATATTTATATTGATACTTATTATAATTGTATAGAACTAAATTAATTTTCGTCTATAACTTTAAATAGAAAATTTCCTAAATATCGTTTTCGCAAACATAAAGATAAACATAAAGCATTTGCAAGTAAAACGTTGTAGTGCATGTTTTATCTTAGGTAAAATAAAAATAAAACTCTTTAATTTTCCTAATCTATAAAGATAAATGTTACTAGCTAAGAAAAAATATTGACATTTAAAACGTCTATCAATTTTGTGTTTGCCGTTAGAGTGAAATAAATGAAGCCTGAGTTCTTCTATCTGCGTGGTAAAATAACATTTTGGTTTGCATACAGTCATTAAAACAACGTTTTAGCCTTGTTTAGATAGTTTTTAGTTCATTTCATATTGCATAATATGATATGAGTAACTACATGTAAACAGGCCTTTATATTTTACTACGTTTTATCTAATAGTAGTCTGCGAAGTTCCTACAATAAGTGATTAAGAAAAAATTAAAACAAGTTATGGTACTTAATTAACTTTGCTGAGAAAGTTGTAACTACAATGACACAAAGTTGAGTCAGCAATAATTATTTCTGTTTGAGGTACAATTTATTGGAGTCTTGGTAGTTTTAGTTTTGCTCCTATTTTATTTAAGCTTCCTTTTAGGGTTCCGTAGCCTACATGAGAAAAACATGCGAGACCGACTCGTAGTTGATAATCTATTTATTCGGTTGAAGACAAGTTAAAGTCGCAATAGATAGTGATAATACAAGGAGCACGCAAACAAGCACGCTTACGAAAAAAAACAGACGCACAGTCACACACACAAACAACTACAAGCTTTTAAAAAATCTCTGAGTCGTATGAAAATCCGAACACCCTTCGGTGTGGGGTGAAAAAAACCCTGAAAAATCTGTTAACCCAACGTCACGTGTTACACATCGCACAATAGCCGGATCTCCTCGTAAATAGGGACGCGGCCGATCCGAAATCAATTTTGCAGCCAGCCAACCGGTATATTGAGTTTTGGAAGCGCAAGGCGGCGCGGGTTACTCGATGTGTCATATTAAAATTGACGAGAAATATCGTACAAAAATCATTCTGTGGTTACCGAATTTATTTTAGAAACATACGGCGTCCGCAGTTTTGTTCAGGTAACCTCTATTTTCTCCACATTAATGTTGAAATTGCAAAAGTCTTTTCTTTGTGAATGTACACGTCATAATAGTTGTGTGATGATTTGAGTCGTGCGTTGATAGATCAGTATAAATTAGCCAGTCAGTTAAAGTCAAGTGATTCAAAATTTATTGGGTACTAGCTGCGGCTAGCGTTGTTTTGCCATATACATTTATTTCTCACTTAGGGACATAAAAAATAGATAACAACCTGCTCCCAGACCCAGAGAATATATACTGGCAATTTCATAAAAATCGATTCAGCCATTTCGGAGGAGTTTGGTAACAAAGAAAAGTAATATATTAGATTTTTTGTTGACCTAGAACTATGGGCAAGTATCTAATATCGTCTTATTCTACATATTATACCATGTATTAAAATGCATAATATTTATAATATTATGCTCCTACACAAAGTACGGAACCTTCGGTGAGCAAGTCCGACTCTCACTTGTCCGTTTCTTTATTGTTAATTATTATGTATGGTAGTTTTTTAGTTTGATAAAGTATGTTTTTTATGAAACTGGTTACGTAGGCGGCTAAAAGGTAGTTTTCATCACAATTTTTCGGTATGAAACTCAAAGTATTTCGTAGTAGACGCCTACATTCAAAATTGTCAAAGTCACAAAAGTGTACCCTAACAACCTGTCAAACTTGTAATCTTAGTTCGAAACTAGTAAAAACGTATTATCAAAGTTTGTAAGAGCGTTGCAAACATGTACAGCACGAAGTTTAGCGTGAGACCAAAATCCTGTGAAAATTACCTACAGACTAGCGTTAGACCTAAACGCATGTACGGCTACCTGTGTAAAGTTAAAGTTATGTTGTAGTTTTAGTACCTACCTTAAACTAAGGAGCGGCTACTAAGGTCTATTGTTCAGACTTTTGCTTCTCATAAGAAAGTCGGATGTTCTAATCTGCAGCCACGCTACTCTGACTTTTCAGAGTTAATGAGCATTTAACGGTGCTACGGTTAAGAGCGTTTATGCGGAACGATGTGAATCGCGTGTCGCTCCATACAAAAAAGGAATTCCGTTCCCGCTGACGCAATTTTGCGCGGAAAATGGTATTACAAAAAAATTTATAGTAAAATAAATATACAACTTATTAAAATAGTAAATGACCAGTGACATTGAATATTAATTGAATTAAATTACTATAATTCAGAAATAACAAAATATCTTGGATTTTATCCTAAAATAATACGTTTTATTTATCGAAAAATACTAAAAATGGCACTTTTTGGTTTATGGTTTTTGAATGAAAATTTAGGAAAATCGTGTTTTTTTTGAGACACTTTTTAGTAAATGTTATTAATTTTCTAAATATGTCATTGTTATAAGTTTTTGTTAAGAAACATGGCAAATATCTTGCATCTGCGTAGAGCATCGACCGCTATTTTAGCAAACAGCCTATACAAAAACTGTTCTAGTGAGAAAGTTATACACATATTTTAAAATATTTTTGAGACAAGTTCTAGATTATGAAATGCCAAATAATATGAATTCAATTATCTAATCTATAATTGAACACATAACTATTTTATGTTCCTTCGGAAATCGTAAATTTTGACTCAAGCATAATACTAACGCATGAAGCGCCTTAAGGCAAACATGGGTAGAAAACCTTTCTGTTTATGAGTTCATCACGATGTTCTCAAAAGTGTGTTAGCACTCCATTCTGACAAGCTTGGTGGCCTATGTCTAAACCCCTTTCAGAGGAAACCCATGACCAGCAATGCCACAAAAAAGAAAGTGAATAAGACTGGGTTAATGTATATTATACATTACCGGGATATCATCGTCGTCGTTTTCTGTTTTGTGCAATTTCTTGTGTGGTGCAAATAAAGAGTATTTATTTATTTATTTATTTATTTATCGTCAAACTCGTGATATACATGTTATTATTTCACTAGTGAAATTATAAACACCCGGAACTTTGTCAATCGTTTCGAGTTGTTACAAATTATGGGGCTCATTTCAGTGAACTTATAATTTGATCGTGGTGCTGCAGTTACATTTTATATTAAACCTAGGTGTATTACTTTTATAGTGGAGAACGTGGTGTGCGTTGGTCAATTCTATTTCATCCGCCATTTGCAATACAAATAGAGGTTATTCGAAAAACCCGCGGGCACCTCTCAGTTTCAAGTAAGAGAAAATACTTCATACCGAAAGGAATTTAAGCAGTTTTCAGCCTCGAAATTAAACGAATATTACCAACTGTTACACCCGAGTGCATGGTACACTGTGCGCCGTGTGTGAAGGGCAACGTTCGGCGCGAAGATGCAATTGTTCCATCTGACGGCTCCAACCGGAGCGCCTTCATTATGTTGCACCTCTGTCTTTACGTACTATACAGAGATGTACTGTACAAGTATATGGACGTTAATTTGTAACGTGTGCTAATTTTATAAAGTTCACCAACTATCCTTAATCTAATTGCCGTTTCTGCATCAATCTTATGGTCAGGAATTTAGAAATATACCGTCTCACGGCTCCAACCCGAGGGCTTTCATTATGTTGCACCTCGGTTTTTACGTACTATACAGAGATGCAACATGATACTTTACTTTGTAAAGTGAGCTAATTTCATAAAGTTCACCAACTGTCCCTAATATTATTGCCTTTTTTGCATCAATGTTATGGTCAGCAATTTAGAAATACAGCGTTTAACGACTCCAACCGGAGGGCCTTCATAATGTTGCACCTCTGTTTTTACGTACTATACACTTAACATAGATGCAACATGATACCATTAACATGCACTTTAATTGGTAACGTGAGCTAATTTCATAAAGTTCACCAACTGTCCCTAATATTAGCCTTTTCTGCATCAATCTTACGGTCAGCAATTAAGAATTAATATATTATTCAAAATATTATGCAGACACAAGTGCATGGTAAACTGTTCGCCATGTGTCAAGGGCAACGCTCGATGCGAAGATGCTAAAGCCCACCACGCTGTCCACCAAGGGCGGGTTGGCATGCTTAAAAAACTTAAAACATCGCGGTAAACTATAATCATGCATGTTTTCCCCCGATTTTAACCAATAATACATATGAATTTAGAATTTTAGACCCGTAATAAGTGCGTTTAGGAAAAGCCATTCTATTTTCAGTGCACAATTACAATAGCAAGTGTTAACAACGTTTCCAGTCTGAGCTGCTCTTAGCCGGTTTAAACTGGACCTGGTACAACGTAACATCTGGTAGACGTAACTTCTTGCTACCCATACAGCGGCGCGGCGTGCTGTATGTGATAACATGGGTGTTAGGTGCGTCCTAACTTAATATGCTGAAATTATTTTTATTTATAATTTAGGTACATTAGGTATATTAGGTACATTTTAAAAGTAACATTGGTAGATATTATAGTGGAAACTGTTTTACATTGCGCGCTAGATGTCCAAAAAGTTTTTTATATCTCATCTGAGTGTGTGCGCTCTTAGTACTTATCATATTTATAGGCATGAACTTGTAAAGGTAGATTTCAGCATACCTAATTACCTACTCCTGTATAACTAAATCTCCAGTTCTCTTGTAAATGGATACCCTTCCGTCTACTCGCGAAACATCACTAAATGTTATTATGTAAGTATATAATTTGTATATGATGATTTTTTTAAGAGAACAAGAAGCAAGATGCTTGGTAGTTGGTGGTAGAGTTTAACTCTTCATAAAGGCAGTGGCGTAGACGAGACCGGGTATACCTCCTTACATATAGGCTTATCAAGTAGGACTAGTATTGGAGAATATTGTGAATTCACGGTACAATAAATTAAAAAACATCGGTGAAACACATCACGGCCTTTTCAGAGGTGTTTGCGTGTCGAACGAATCCGGCCGTCACTGCGTCACGTACTGTTGCAAACAATTAAATCTTTCGGTGCCACGCTGTGGATCCGGATAAAATACCGTGCATTCACCCAGTCATGTGTTGACGTTGACGTGACGAATTATAATAAAGAATCAATCTGATTGTTTGTAGTGACTTTGCAATACCTACTTTGTACTGCAAGCTCGGACTTGAGCTGGAGATAGCTGGTTCAATTTAGAAGTTTTGACGTGATAACGTTTAATAAATTGATGAACACCAGCAGCACTCGTGAAAAATAGTAACGTTCCGCGTAACGTTCCACCTGAGCCTGTGCGTGTAAGCGAGAGCGCGCAACAAGCGATAGAGAGGCACGATAAAAATTACATAAAATAATGATTATGACTATGACTATGATTATGATTATGATTACGATAACGATTATGATTATGATTATCATGATGATTATGATTATGACGTTATCACGTAAATCTATCGTCCGTTAACCGACTTTACAGACAACCAATTTTTTCGTTTTTAGGTTTCCATACCTAAATGATAAAAATGCAACCCTTTATAGTATTATATTATCTGTGCTTATGGTGAGACTTATCGAGTTTAAATTTGGAATAGTTTTAGGAAATATAGTAACCCAACGTGGTTGGCATTCATAAAAATTTGAAAATCGTTTTTATTTCTATTTAAAAGGGGCAGAAGACCGGGGCGTTGAAATTTCAAAAATGAAATAACAATTTTGAGTGGGGTATCATGGACTTCAAAAACTAAGTAGGTAGGTAAGTATACCCAGATTTATTAGAAAATTATTTTTTTGCTTTTCAGTGGGTTGGTTTTTTGAAGGCGGTTCCCTTTTTTTTAAAAAAGAAATAGAATCATCATGTTTTTTAAATGGGATTTTTTTATTATTTAATTTTATTTCATACTTTTTAGTGATAAGTAGGTTTTGGGCTAATTAATACTACCTTATCAATTTATTCTAGTGATAGGTTTTTTTAGTGATAATTATACTTACCACTAAAAACATATCATATCATATGTAATACCTACTGACTTTGACATACCTACTATTTAGCTGTATGCCTAATGACGAGAATGAGGAATGTTGTTTCGCGATAGATCAAATAGATCGGTCCAGCTAAACGCGAGATAATCACGGACAAACCTAAATACCAATATAGGGGTTACACAGAGAACCTCTTTTTTTGAAGTCGGTCAATTAAAAACATATTTTTTAGTCAACTTGAGAATCACTATCTCTTTTGAAGTCCGTTAAAATCAACACTGTAAACTATTATACCGATCGCAAGCGATTTTCCGTTGAGGAGTTCCACTCTCCATCTCCGAAGACATTCATTAGATCTCGACCAAATTAAAATGAGTCTACCTGTGATGTATGGCCTACCTAATAAAAAAATAATCATCAAAATCGGTTTCGCCGAACTCGAGATAATAGCGAACAAACTGAAATACAAATATATGTATCAAACTAAGAACCTCTTGTTTTTTTTAAGTCGGTTGATATACTAAAACCTTCTCCAGAATGTAACAAACACTTTCCTGAAAACTGCATCAAAATCGGTTCAGCCAAACGCGAAATAATCGCGGACAAACATACATACATACATACATACAAACATACATACAAACATACGGGTCGAATACAGAACCTCCTTTTTTTTTTGAAGTCGGTTAAAAAGGGCGTTACTTGTATATTCTAAAACAGATTCTTATTTATTTGACTGTTGGTTTACACTTCTGCTTCATATAAGCTGGCTTTTTAAATGGAAGTGTGTTTTAGGAAATTAAAAATATCACTTGCTTCTCGGCGAAGGAAAACATTGAAGAAACCAACACGAATTTACCACAGTAATTTCAAAGGCGTCAAATTAATTTATATTCTAGAGATTTTGCACTACAGAATTGGCACTATTTTTGTGGTGGGAAATTACTTACCAAAGTATTTTACCGTACAACATTGTGCTACTCAGAATTCATACGTGTAGCTAAATATCGTGAATAAACACTCTATACTAGTACCTATGCGGATTGGCGTGCGCCTCTAAATTGAATTTCACTAAACTTTCAATAACCTTAGCGGAATCAATGCACGGTTTATTGACACTGAGCATACTCTGCATGCATGCACAGGTTTGTAGAACGGATATTGGCATATAACGGTATGGCGCTCAAATGAAAAAGCCTGACCGTATTTGTTGTGTGCTAAAATCGCATTTAAATTGCGTTGCCCTTTTAACTATTTTCGAACGATACAAATTGTAGCCATACAATATAGTGTGTTGGGTATCTGGAACTAATTTCTTGCCGTTCCTCCTAGTAATTTTCCTATTTAATATTTATTGCGTACACAGTATAACTGCGAAGGAATCGGCTGTATTCTGGGGTTTGAACTAAAATAAAAATATCACTCGTGCGTGCTACAACTATCGAAACCTACATTATTTTCAAAAGTTTACTTAAAAATATACTTTAGCTTTTATGCTTGATGAAAAACTGAAAATTCACGCGGGTGGACAATGGACAATGCAATGGACACCTACTTTCGTTGAATTCAATGGCACCACGGACAAATGCTTTCTCGAAATATATTTTCTTTTACACATTTTTTTCTGAAAAGGACAATTATATTCGATTTGTTTGCCGGTTGCTGTAGATTTTGACTTTCCTAGCCTCTAATGACTTTCATTATTGTTTGAACGTGCGCCTAACTGTCATCGGAGGGCAGTTTTCAAAGAAATGTGTATTAAGTAACATTATTTCACGCAGTATAGCCCAAGTCGTGTAATATTTCATAGTCGTGAGTATAAACATATATTATTACTCGGTTTTAATGAAATTTATGAAGCAAAATGTGCCTACGAGCACGATGTACATCTTAATTAATGTTCGCTACAAGAAGTGAAATGAATGGCTTCAATACAACCTTAATTACGAAATTATGATTAAAGTCGACGCTCGCTGGAACTAACTCGTCGCCTGGTGATGTGTGATCAACTACGTTATAATTACATCACATAGTTGGTAACACTCCTACTGTATTGACGTGTACAGAATATCCTTTAGTATTTCTTGGCGGTAGAGTTTGACTTTTTATAAAAGCTTGCAAGTTATAAGTGTAGGCCTGTGTTAAAAAATTGGTCGAGTGCGAATCGGGCTCGGGCACTAAGGGTTCCGTACTATCAAGACCCATTCTCCAAGTGAGAAAATCACGTTTGTTGTATGCGAGACCCCCCTTGAAAATTTAATTTATTGTATTTTTTTTGTATTTGTTGTTATAGCGGCAACAGAAATACATCCTCTGTGAAAATTTCAAGTATGTAGCTATCACGGTTCAAGAGATACGGCCTGGTAACAGACAGACGGATGGACGGACAGCGAAGTCTTTGTGATAGGGACCAGTTTTTACGAATTTACTAATTTTATCAAAATTTATTACGGAAAACTTTTGCTCTAACTTTTATCGCAGACGGGTTCAGTTTTTTCCTTTTTTTATTCTGGTAAAAAAACATAAATTCAAACAGGTAAATTCTTAGTCCAGCTATTAAATTATAAAATATCGTGAATGATTTCTATCGGCAAATAAATAGTCCCTCTAGAAATAAATTTTCCTCCTTGAATCTTTATTAAACACGTCTTGCCAAAGGGAAATAATATAGCTACTTGATTACAATCCGAAGCCTATGGAACTACGATCACAAAGTGAACCAGCTCCGAGCGAAATCCGACCTTATTTTTATGAGTAATATAGACCAGGTTTAATTAATCCGTAAATCAGAGTAGAGGGAAACCACAAAACTGCTGTACTGGGATATTGCTCAAAGTTCTGTTGCTGAAGCCTAAAAATTTTCAAGGGAAACTTAACATCGCTCCGGATGCTGCTGATGTTATAATGTACCACAAATTTATAGGAATAGGGTGCATTTTATAAAGAAACACTATATGTTATTATTACTTTTATTGATCATACCTATGTACATAATACCTATCTTTTTATATTTTTATAGGAAAATATGAACGCTAACCTATACATTACAATCGAAAGAATGAAAGAAATTTCTCTATATATCTTTAATTTTATATAGGTACTCTAATTTAATTTGAAGTTCTTTACTCAAAGTTATTTGGGGAACACGATAATAATTATGGCATATTAATACAAAAGCTAACCTGCTATATTAAACTGGTACCTACTAACCGCTGGCTAGTGGCAAAGTTTGGGCCCAAATTGACCATGTTTTAATCTCGTTAGAATTATAACGGTCACCAGTTTCTCGAATAAATTTTGTTTTTGTTAAAATATAAACAATATATCTTTTAATTTAGCAGCCAAATCGGTTCTGTTAAAGTTTTGTGAAACATTTACAAACATACTTTTGTTTATTACAAAGGTTCATTAACTACAACGTTTCAAAATTGAACTAAAACTAAGAGGAATTTCTTTTCCTAACATTTTACTTATTAAATATATGACAAAGGAAACCAAACATCTCATACAATTCAAATTTAAATTCGCGAAATGACAACAATTATCAAACTTAAATGATCAGTTTCACAAATGATTGATTAGTCTAAAAAAAAAATGTAAAAGTGTAACTGGAATAGTCTATCCCAACAAAAACATTTTCATGTAAAATGTTGCCAGACGAGCATATTATGGCTCCCATTGTCAAAAAGTTATCAGATCTCATGTAGGTCAAGACTTCTAACTTTATACACCCTAAAATACAAGCTCTAACTTCACAAACTCTACACTTTAGTTACAATAATGTCTTGGCCGTTTCGCTACCGTCACATGGGCGTAAAGTGAAAAATTTATCCCACCAAAAACATTTTCCTGATTACAAATTTTGATTTTACAGAACTTACAAAGTACTGAAAAGTGAATAAATTTTTGATTTTACGCCCAATGTAACGGTAGCCAAACGGTCAAGACATTATTGTAACTAAAGTGTGGAGTTTGTGAAGTTAGAGCTTGTATTTTAGGGTGTATAAAGTTAGAAGTCTTGACCTACATGAGATCTGATAACTTTTTGACAATGGGAGCCATAATATGCTCGTCTGGCAACATTTTACATGAAAATGTTTTTGTTGGGATTTCATTTCTTTTTGTAAGTTGTTTAAAACAATGTTCCTAACTTCAAATTTTACCTATTAAAAAACAAAGTCAGTTTTTAACTATTGTTTTATTGTGTATATTTATGTGTATAAGTGGAAATAAATCAATCCATAAATAAAATCAAATACGCAAATATTTATAGTCTTTATTTTCGTTGGGCGCTGAGGCGCTCTTGAAATTCATATTTGACGCTTGACACGCTTGCTCATTTTGGTCACAGAGCACTGGACTCTGGGCAATGAACACGCGGAGCTTGGTACGGGAATTCGGGATTGCCGTGGGCACTATGGTACTGGGCATATTGTCGTTGGGGCGCTGTTAAAATCCATATAATTAACGCTTGGCATGCCCGACGGCTAACTATGGGTACTGGGCACTGGGTCTTGGGTACTCATCTCACCCTGGGCACTAGGAACTAAGAGCTGGGCTCGTTGGACGGGGCCTGTGTTGAACTTGGGCTTGACGCGTCTGTTTGGGCACTGAGCAGGTATTTAAGCGCCATAACGCTCTTTAAAATCAGAGAGATTTGACGCTTGGCACGTTCGACAGCTCAAGCTGGGCACTGGGCACTTGGCTCAATGTGGGTTCTTGTCATTGAGCGCTGGATCCTGGTCACTCGACATGCAGTGAAACTCGGCTTGTTAAACATGACATGCATGGAACTTGGGCTTGAAACGTGCGAAACGGGGCACTGGGCACTTGGGCGCTTGGCCACTTGGGCACTGGAATCGCGCTTATAATTACCAAAAAAAATCACGCGTTTTCCAGATGTTTACTAGCAGGTATCTAACATGAAATTAAGTTTGTACCTATATACGTATGGGAAACCCCATATGAACTTCCAACCCCCTTATTTGATAGATGTGGGGTGATTTACTAAAAATCCTGAAATACGTATTTAATTGTTTATTACAAAGAGTTCCTATATCCATTTTGAGACCTCTAGCATCAATATTTGCCGTAGTTTCATTCATACTTCCATTCCCCCATACGAACTTCCAACCCCCTAATTTGATGGATGTGGGGTGATTTACTAAAAATCCTGAAACACGTATTTAATTGTTTATTACAAAGAGTCCCTATATCAATTTTGAGACCTCTAGCATTGATATTTGCCGTAGTTTCATACAAACTTCCATCCCCTATTTTAAGGGGTTGGGGGGTTAAATTTCCAACTTTTGGAATTTTTTTGATGGTTGTGTACTAATTCTAGCTTACATACCAAATTTCAGCTTTCTAGGACTTCAGGAAGTACCTAGGAATTTTGATGATCATCAGTGAGTCAGTGACGAAATCTGGGTTTTTCAGATGTCAATAAAATCTAAAGTATAAGATCTGTGGTATTGAAACTTTATACGTTTAATAAGTTCACCGGCGACATCGTTTCCCGAGAATTTTGATTATCTGGTATAATTCTGGCCTAAGTTATAAGGGTTTAAAAATACGGCGAAACACTTCGAGAAAATATAGGTAGTGCCCTCGCGCTTCGCTTGACTCGTCTGGCGGGGACACTACCGTGTCCCCAGATTGGCCTGAAATTTTGTCTCAAATAGGCTTCGAAACACAAAAAAGAGATGACACAACTAATTCGCTGATCTTTTCAAAACTTTGGATTTGAATAAAAATAGGATGAATGTTGTAAATTACCCGCCTATAAGTACCTACCCGTTTTTTTTAAGTGATATAAGAAACACGATAACAATAACTGGTAACTAAACTTGATGTACACTGCAAGTAACACTGGAAAGAAATATTGACTCAATAACGTGTTATTTGTAAAAATAAAACATATTAATATATTCGCAAATTGGAAAGAATGCCTCCAAAGATTTTTCTCGCAATAAAGCACAGTACACACGTCCTCAAAAACCTTATATTAGCCTTCAACATTAGCGCCTGTAATCATAAAATTCTGATATCCCAGTACCAGAGCAGCAATGAGTACTCAGGCTATGGAAGTGGATGAGACTGGCCTACTTACTCGTGTATCTGTCAAAAAAAAACACACTCGCACAAAGCTAAAGATTTGGTTTTTACAGATAGATCAAGTTTAAGGATCTAAATAAAATCAAACATTTGTGTGTATTCTAATACAGTATCGATGATCTGATTAGAGCAAACTTTTTTGTAAACCAATTAAGCAAAAGGATAAATTGGCTTACAAAATCATTTTGTCTCTTTTGTCGACCAGATAGCGCAATTGGCTCGTGCTTGGATAAGCGGATCGTCCGTCTACGGAAATGTTCCGGATTTCACAAATTCTAACCTGGCTTGGGTATGGTCTGGTAGGAAGTTTTGACTTAAGCTAGTTGCTGGCCCTAGCTCCACCTTCAAAAGTATAAGCTTTCCTATTTTATATTTTCGCAATTAATTAAGTAAAAACTAGGAATTTGTTTTCCCAATAAAGTTAATTTTGTGTGCAAAATTTCCTGTCAAACATGGTATTACTGATGCACATTACAGATGTTATGTACAACTTTCTTACTGGCTGTTCACGTTGGAATCCGAATTTAAAAAAAAAATGTTGAAGTCAATGTGGAGACATTAGTCTAATATTTGGATTTAGATCAGTATGGTAACGGATTCCATGCAACCTTGGTCATGGTTCTTTTAAGGGTACGTTTGGTACCGAAAGGGTAAAAAAACGGAACCTTTGGGTACGGTGTTTTTCTACTCCTGTAGAAGTAGCACTCTCTCGAAATGTTGGTAGGTACCTCCTCTCGGAAGCCCAATTCCTTTATTAGCAAACATCCGGGCTTTACGCTGACGACTTTTTTATTTCCGCTTATCCTGGGGAGTCGGCTGCTATATTTTTTGAAGACGTAAAATATTTTATGCCTCGTCGCGAGCTTGACGCGACAATTAGGATGGGTGCGCGAACTTTGTGTTACGTAGATGCTGGTTTATATGCTTTGGAAGCTTTGAAAAATACAACGAACAACGTCTTTTATTTTTAACTTGAACATATCTTTAATTTTTTTTATCAAAAAATGATGAAATCGACAAGATAATGATGTCATGAGGTAGGTAGGAATTGTCCATGTCAGTAAGTGTATTTTTTTTGAGTAACTCAATTTCGTATTAGTACAAATCTTATTGCGAAAATCTACTCAACAGTGCATCAGCAACACTAATTTTCTAGGTAGACTGTTATTCATTTTTAAATGCCTTTATATCAAGGTGAAGTTGGAATTAATTACGAGAACTGGGTAAGTGACAAACCTCTTTTCAAGAGAATATTTGCCAGGTCCTGTCATTTGCCCTCCTAACTCTGAGAAAAAAGATCTCGGTTACTTGAACTGACCCTTAATCAGGTTTGAGTGTAGATTGAAAAGACCGGTATTTCTTTATGGGCTACAACATATCTCAAGAACGATACGAAGTATACAGAATGCAAATAAAAACATACCATTCGAAACCTATAAAGAAATTAATAAACCCCATCCGAACCAGGAACGAAGACCAATAACTGTTTTGCCATTTAAACAGCTATAAAGGTAAATGTTCCCACTCCTTGAGCGAGTCTTTTATGAAGCAATCACGCCACCTTTCGGCGAACTTTACGTCCACTTTGAATACACACAATTACGGGGGAATAACTCCTTCAGAATTGTTTTCTGTTGCTGTGGAATACGAATTTATTGCTGTGTGCTGTTCCTTATTGCTCATTGATGTATATTGTTTACCTACCCAATTTTAAATGACACGGCGATCCACCTATTGTCATCACAAAAATAGGCTAAATGCGAGATAGACACATGCTCTTAGGTTCTCAATCAGCAAAACCATAACAGGTTTCCAAAAACTTTATTTAAGAACAAAATACTGGTTATTAAGGAAATTACCTGTATCTTTACTAAATACTTCATAATATTCTTTTGACAGACAGCCATTCTTAAGTATTATGATGATATTATAGCCACTTTATGAGCAACCGTATTGATATAAAAAATACCAAGAATGATACTTACTTGATATTTCAATTTCTTTTTTAATAAAAGTGAACCGCATTCAAAAACCAAACCCACTGAAAAGCGCAAAATAATTTTCTAATAAATCTGGGTATAACTATTTAGTTTTTGAAGTCGGTGCCAAATTTGCCCTCGCAAATCATTTTGAGCACGCTTTTTACAAATTCTAACTACTTTTTGGTGTATAATAAAGTGTTTTTCATTTATACAGGATTTGCCTAACTACAGTTCATGGCTAGTTCGAATAAGTCCATCCAAAACTATTATTGTAATATATTTGTTATTTTTACGGTGGAAAATATAAGTACCAAAGTGTACGTACTAAGTAGATATCCACCTTGAAAAATTACTCCTTTAACTGTACAGACGTGCAACAATTTATAGATGCCATCTCGCAGTAAAAAGCGTAATAAAAGGTAAACTTCCAACTAAAAGCAAATAATAAGAGCGAACCGTAATAGCGTCTTTTAGCCAAGACAAATATTTAAGGAGATAAACTCAAACTAAAAGATTAAACTACCAAAATGTCTCCAAAACGTGAGTCTACATGCTACACGTAAGTCGTAAACTTTACGAATCAAATTCGACTCAGAAACTCTGTGTTTCGACACACCAACTTTAGTCTGCAAACTGCAAAACTATGTTATAAAGTGCAAGTAATTTTGAACTTTAGCGTACGGTAATATAATTGTTATTCCAAGTGATATTATGTATCAAACTTGCAATGAGGTTTATCTCGGAATGGATGTAAGGCGCAGGTGATGCTTATATTTTAGTGAATAATTAAGTTAAGTTCAAAGTTAAATTGCTTTAGGAATAAGAGTAGACTATAATTATTGTTGGCGAGACACTGTTTGATTACCTACTTTTAATATATTATGCTTATGACTCAGTTACACACGAGTATGGCTGCCTGTGTTAGTGAACAGTATAGTTCTTAGCAAATGTTACACCTGGATTAACTTCGGCTTAGACAAGCTAATGATTCTTGATACCACATGCTTAGAATAAAATATACAAAAACACACATAGAATAATAAGGCTAGAAAATTTTTCAGTCCCTTGTTGGGAAAGTTGTGTGAAAAATCTAACCTTACCTAACCTAACCCTGATGCAAACGTTGTGTGGATTCCATTAATAAGAACCCCCTTTATCTTTTGCATAAATAAGAAGAAAAAGTGACTGACTGACCTGCTCAAACCATAGATTGATCGGGCTGGGCATACGGATAACTATATTACGCCATAGGCATTTTCTGGGAAAGATTTTTTGGAAAATTCAACCAAGGGTTAAATTAAAGGAAAGAGTTACAACTTTTTAATAACTTAAATAACGAGTTATAACTTAAAAAGAGAGACAACTTTTGCTAGGCGTCAATTTTACCACTTAGGGCCTTTCCTGTATAGACACTTTAACAGAATAGCCAACATTAATAAACTTAACAGGCATGGACTCAAAAAGTTCCTTAAAGAAATATTGCCTGACCATAATTATGAGGATACAGAAAAATTGTTGAGACATATTTTATAACATATTATATTGCTCACACACAAACACACAATCACACGCACACACACACACACACATGCACACACGCACACACACACACAAATACACACGCACACGCTCACACACGCATACACACGCACTCATACACACACACATGTAATCCATGAAATACGTAAAATGCTGCATGCAATGCTATTGTTGTTAATTTTGTACTTACTCTTCATACTATTTGATCTTTCATTTTGTAAAGCGTTAAACTTAACCAAAAAAAAAAAAGATTTAATTGTAAAATTTTAGTTGTTAGCCTAAGTATTAATAATAATTTGATATGTTTTCAACTTATGGGAAGGCACTGGCCCCTAAGACACGGGCTTTCCTAGTTTAGGGGTCAGGAGTCCAAAGAAGATTGTATATGGAGTTTTTCAAATAAACGCTTTATTTATTTATTATTTATTAAAAAGGTCTTACGCACGGAGCCTCTAGAGTCCTGAGATGAAACGCTTGCAATAATAGAGCTGTAACTGGAGGTTGAACACTGGATCACTGTTACGTCCACTACAATACTGACTGGATCACTGTTACCCCCAGTATTGCGAAGTGGATGTATAAATAAAGTTGTGGCGCAGAAACATGTTGCGCCATTAGCACGCCACCCGCGGAGGTAAGAGAAATAGACCGAGGTGGGTAGTAAGACTTCTTCTGTGGAATTTGTCCTCATCATGTCGGAATTGTGGCGTATTTATCTTGCGGGTTCACAAGACTATTTTATTAGTAGTACCTTTGAACTCAAGTTAAATTTATTCCAGATTGTACGTAGTAAGACACTACTTTAATCGACTATAATTAATAAAATAAATATCGGTGTCAATCCTTGAAGATATTATTAACCTAAAATGCAAAAAATCTAAAATTAGCGTGTATACGCTACAAAAATCTTTCAATAAAATATTACGTCTGTGGTAGCGCCTCCACAGCCTTCATAGACAGTTCATCTGAGGTGAGTACAGACGTTTACTGGCGATTACAATGATGTAGTGGGGTGTGGGTTCAACTCACTGAAAAAATAAAAACGATTTTCAATTAATTACGAGCATAAAAACGCTCCCTCGTACGATTGCAATGATATTGGGCCATTATTACCTACAGCTATTCCAAATTTCATGTCGATATCTTTAATAATTACTAAAATAAAGGGTCTTGACACATATAGACAGACGGACAACAAAGTAATGTTATAAGGGTTCCGTTTTTTTTTTCTTTTGAGGTACGGAGCCCTAAACACCAGTGGGCCAATAAAATATGATCGTTCGATTGCTGATTTTTCCCCGTCTCGTACCGGACCGGGCCGCTTATCCCCCGGAACTAATACAATCATGTCGGAAAGTGTTTTTTTCTCTTTGCATCTGAAAAATCGCCGAGCAGCAGTTGTTTATTACGCGGCTTATTAAACTTGACGGTTGAAATGTTATTAAAGTGCAATTTCCGATGAGAATTTTATTTCACACCAGTGGATTCGTTTAACTTCATCCACTTGGATTTAGCGACTTAAAAAGCCTGAGGGAATCCTTTGTTTTAGTTAGTATCAATTGATATTTTTCAGCATTAAAGCAATTCAAGCTACGCAATAGTCCAATAAGCAGGAACACCGCCCACATGAAACATCACACACAAATGTTCCAACACTTTCTTCCACGCACGTTTCGCCCCGACACCGAGCCATCCTCAGGAGATGTTGACTTCACAATGTAAATCGTAGAGGATATTGGGCCATACAAATTATTTTCAAGTAGCGAATTATAACAACACAAATTAATGTCCGGCTAATTATGGATTTCTGTAAAATAACGCCTGCTTCCGATCAATATTTGAACGAAATATAACAACTAGTTAGTGACTAGGAACTCCTGAATTATACTCCGTTCAAGAAAACAGTTGAGCTCGTACCAAGAATGCAACAAAGGCGTTCCGGGAGCCGACTGTCGAGCAGCTAAATTGATTAGATGCATTTCGTCGTCTGCAGACGCCCTAAGTATGTTTGATACTCAGTAAGAATTTTTGCTACTGGAAATATATTTTAAGAATCTCTCAATTTTGTTTCAGTCCTATAATAATATATTTCTCGTGAAAGGAATGGAAACGTATTTTTTTTCTCATAAAAAACTTCAAAGCGAAATATTTCTTTTACTATTTATTTGTTAATTCATCGACTTCAAGGGAAGGGCGGATTTACTCGAGACACACTTTGTTTTTGTATATTATTCAATAACCGGAGATTATTTAATGTACCCAGCATTAGTATATTGAATAATACATAAAAAATATTATTAAAGTAACTTAATAATATTTTTATTGCAAAACACATAAAAAGAAATAAATTACAATATTGTAGGTACCTACTTTTTTAAATTATTAAGTATATAAATAATTATTAGGAAAATATATTTTGTATTAAGTATACGAAACATATTTTTTCTTTAAGAACCGTTATTGTTTCTCTCAGTTTCTTTGAGAATATTTTAAGGAGTAAAGCAGAAACTTTTCAACCACTTGTAGAAATAAAAGGGCACAGGTAATTCAATTCCTAAACACTTGAAACCGTCAAAAGGTTGGGATAAAATTCGTTAAAAGGCTACCCATGGGTTTGAGCTACTCAATCGCTAAATTCGTACCTATTGCCTTGCTTTATCGTAATTACTCCCCAAGGTATGACACGTCTTTGTTAAATTCAATTCATATAGTTCATATCTTAAGTAATTTAAAATACGAACGGTGAGTTTTTTTTCTATTGACCGATTTTTTTGAGGTTTCTCGAGTAAGTAGCTCGTTTTTTTTATCGGCGAAAAAAGGTTTCAAATGACATAATATTGCCATACGAAAGATGGAATGATAGAATTAAATTAAAAAATATATAAAAATGGTCGCTAAATTGTTAGATGTTAAGTTACGTGATAGTTTCTGCACTTTATTTATTTTATTTTTTGAATTTCATTCCATCTTCGTCAGTCGGGTACAAAAAAGGTAAGTATTTTCAGTTTCAATAAATAATAAAGATTTTTCCCTATTCAGAAATTTAGCCATAGAGGTCCAAGAGGCCGCACGCGACTTCAAAAATGCGGCAATAAATACTATGTCAAAGTTCGCATACCCGAGCCGTCGCTACACAATTTTTCACGCACACTAGCATCCGCGCACAATACAAATTTCAAATTGACACATTCACACTACAAGCTGTTGGGCTCTTTTATTATAAATGCATTTAGGATTTAGGTATAATTTATTTTCCGCTTACTTACTTACTGTAACAGTACCCATCGCACTCAAGCAGAACGCTAAACCAAAAACATCAAAAAGAGCCCCGAAACCAATTCATCCGTTTTCAATTGCTACCGTCCAGCCATTCGTTGCGTTGAGGGAAACATTTCCCTAAAAGGCTGTCCGTAAGGAGGTTTGGATCCACGCAATCATTATTTATGCATTAACCTGGCTTCCTCGGTAATCGCTCCCTGAGGCTTGGAGGGCTCCTCGCATGATTTTATTTTACCACTTACCCGCATAAACCTCCCTCCCGAAACGAGTTTTGACAATGTATCTGTTACGATATTGTAATTGTTTTACGTGATCTGAATCTGCTTGGAGCTGGAAACAGCGATATGTGTTTGCTCTGTAGTCAAAAAATACATACCTATATATATTTCTCTTGTCATTGTAATATTTTATGCTGCTGTTCTCTACTCTATAGTATACACCACACCATATAGTTCGGAATTTCTCGCTGCACGCAGAGACATAAAATGTCGAAACTGTGCGCTCTCTGTTGCATTTTGGGCTTTACTGCAAGCCCCAATTTACTGCATAGATCAGATCCTCAATTTACTGCATAGATCAGATCCCCAATTTACTGCATAATCGGATCCTACGACAGACAAAACATGTTATTTGGCCAGTTTGAAATTTTAGAGTCTCATTAATTTCCAAATTGACTTAAGTCTGGTCACGTGGGAGGCTTCAGCCAAGGTTAGTTACCAGTTACTATGTATGTTTCGGCGTGATACTATGTAGCAACCATTGGGGGCTATAAATTAAAAAAACAAGCCAAGACTGTGTCATCAATAAAGTAAAGTGAAGAGTGAATAGGCATTTTCTAGGCAAGCGCGCTCCATCCTAGACCTCATCATTGCTTTCCATCAGGCAGGATTGTCGTCAAGCGCAAGCCTATCTTCAATAAAAAAAAAAAAGTAAATTCACAGTAAGTTTCACTCAGCCAAGTATACTGACTAGTATAGAGTACTAAGTAGTAACTTAAAAAAATCTCACATAGATTACAATTTAACTGCCAACTTCGAACTGTTAAACATACCTACATCACAACAATGTAGCCCGCGTTCACAAATCACGTATTAAGCATAACAATTGGATGCGGAATGACAATCAGTCAATGAAGGCATGCAACCCTAAACAGTTCAAAGGGAGTAATTGGTCTGCGTATTAGCGCTCAATCATGATATTGCTGCCAATAATGCAATTTAAATGCAAAAACGCTCGGGGCGTTTGCAATTTCCGTGATTTTGTGTTACCGGTTGCTTTACACTTTATACAGTGAAGTGTCAATGTTTGGACGGGAGTGTGGAGGACTAATAAAAGGTGCATCAGTGATGACGGTCGGGACAGGCCTTTGTCAATTCAGGTTGAATTTTTGTTCGGTGGTTTAAATTTGCTTTATTATTCCCAATATAGGTACTGATTGCAGTATTTCGCTTCACGCGAGGCTATAAAGTGAGGAAATTAAATATCGTCTTTTATATACGCTTTCTGTAGCACTTACGGTAAGCCTGTTTTCTCATTTTATTTTATCGCGGGCAATTCATAATTGTAATAATTAGAATAGCATCAATATTCAATACCTACATTTCCTACCGTTTTTTGTACTCAATGTAAACTTGACTACATGATCTCTCCGGATGATAAGTGCAGATGCATCCAAAGGTAATGTCGTACTAACTCACTGAAAATAATTCAAAATTATCTTGATTTAAAATAAAGTCAGTTGATCTCTACCTTACCTTAGGGGTCTAGAATCAAATCCCGGGCTCGCACTTCAGAAATTTCTAGAAAGTAAAACATCACTTACCTACTTATCTTTGAAGTTAAACATCGCGAGGAAACTTGTGTCTCTGAGAGTATTCAAAGGTGCGAGGCCCACCAACTCACATGTAGCCTAAGAAAAGTTTTTTTCTTAGTATTATTGATAGGCTTGCGCTTCATTGATAGGCGCGCTACTACATTCATGTCTGATGGAGGAAAATGACGAGGTCTAGGATATAGCGCGCTTGCCTAGAAAATGCTTATTCATTCTTCTCTTGAAGGCACCCAGATTATACTTGGCCGAGAACACAGAAGCTGGTAGGTGAAGTCTGAACGCACTTACTCGTGTATTGACTCATCATCGATTTCATCCAAACCCGTACTGAAGAAAGTGGAAATTTCTTTTGTAACTTTATACCGGAGACCAACCATTAAACCATCCTAGGAGGGTCAGCTAATTTGAAATTTTTTCAGAATAAGTCTCCTAGAGAATCTAAGCGGATTTCATTGCACACGTTGATATGAAAGAGTGCGTTCAAAACGTTTTGTAAAAACAAAAACAAGTAAAAGTAGGTCGCTAAGGGTATTATTGATCAAAAGCAATTTGTGGTTTTTCCCGCCTCACACGACATGCAAATAGAAAACAAAAAGAGCACACAAGACCTCCCGCGAAGGTAGGCACGTCTGCATCAATCTTCGGTGGGAATGTGACACACCATTATAAATCTCATTGGAGATACGCCGCCATCCATCAGCGAAAGGAAATGAAGTCCCGCACGGGCGTACGGAACGCAACACCCGCTGGGTATAAATCCCGCTTCTGAACTGCTGAACTTACGTACGTCGCGCGAGCTTTGCCATTTTGCGTTCTGTTTTACGAAATCTCTGCACGAAACTAAACTAACGCGACAGGTCTAGCCATTTCCCAATGTGTCAGTTGATAGTCTGAAAAATAGTGTTCTTACATGTTCAACATTGAACGTGTTTAGGTTTAACTATCTCTACAAGCTTTTGTAATTTCTGCTGTTAAAATACAAGGATGCTAAAGCATCACAAGTTAATTTCTATCCGACCTGATAGTACGATAGTGACGATGCAGCCGAAGATGTTATCGTACTTATTTGGAAGAGGTACGTAACATCTGACGGATGCTACCCAGTAGCAGTATTGCGAAGGAACACTGAACAATAATAGGCAGTCGCGGCAAGAGCCTTCCATCAGATGAATTCTGAAAACTGCTGGATAATTAAGAAGATTTTTTTACACCAGTTTTAAACTCCGATACATGAACGAAAATGATGTCTTCATTTTGGTTAATGTAACTCTAACTCTGCGATTTGCCATTTGTTAGAAAGATATATAGACTCCCGTAATGATATATTAAGACACCCATATTACTCCGAAATTGCCGTAATCACAAACAACAACGTAGTCAACTCAAACAGGCATCCGCATCACTACTCCGTCCTCAAGATTTGTCTTCGCCCTCGCTGTCACCTCGGTCTCCCGCTACTAATTCAAAACATTAATATTCCTAATGGAGTAAGACACCCGGCTAAGCCGAGCGCCACTAAACCTACTTGCATCTAGGTGTTACTGTGCGTAAACACAGATTTTAGCTACCAGGTACATCGCATCATTTTTACCCAAGATATAAAAGTGAATATACGAGTAAGTTGTAAAAGTTTAACCCAGAATGTAAAAGTGAATACGCGAGCAAACAAGCAGCCGAGTCACCTAATATTAAGAAATCATCGCTGTCCTGACTTTTGTAGTGCTAGAGGAATTAAAAATGCATTGCCGGAATATTCGCCCCTTGAATAACCTGATGTTATCGTTTCAAGGGAACACTGCTGCAGGCTGCTAATAGTTGGTTTACCTAAGGATTGAAGAGGATACGTATAAATATTTCCGACACTCTCTGGTTGTCCAATTGACAGAATTTTGAGTCTCACAGATACAGGGTGCAGCCGTGACAGCTGAAGAGACTCAAGGTCAAATTCCATCACCCACTAATAATAATACGAGGTATGCCTTAAAATAACTACTCCCTAAGTTCCATAATTTATCTTATAAAAATTCATACCAGAAATGATAGCGGTATGAGTGTAGGAACTATACGCGAGTACCAACAATAACACGCGAGTGAAGCTGAAATTGCTTCATAAAACATTCTTCATTCATATGCAAGTATAAAACTTTTAACTCATCTCATAAACCACAATGCAACAAAGTTGACATTTTGAAACGTTTCTGCGACACGTGCCACATATTAATGAATAAAGAATAACTTACTTTAACTTACTAGCTGACCTGCCACTGCCTCGTACGGGTAAACTCGTGAGAATTTCGGGAAATCCTTTCTTTTCCCTTGTCTAAATTGAGGAGGAAACCTTTGTGGAAAATTGAAGCTTTCTAGATTGAAGTGTTTGTAGGTAAGATAGATTGCTATAGCAAACCTCTTTGAAGTAGATAATAAAAGGACAGAATAGGGAGCGGGAACGGGACCGGGAAATTCACATAAAATAGCAATGTAACTAGTAATTATAATATTGGCACGGATCAAGTAATCGTGTATCGACTTACATTTGACTTAATATGGTAAAAAATTGTTAGTACCTAGGTGCAAAGAAAAAGTTTGAAAAAAGAAAGCACAACGGAAACTTAAAAAAATAGCATATATGTATAACGTTGTTTCACGAAAAGCGCAATAGTTATTATCTTGACAAATGCTAAGAGAGCGAGGCAACAATTTGTATGATGGTGTTTTGCTTTAAAAGCGTATTCTCTGATGCAAATGCCGCGATTCAGGTGCCGAGAGCGCGAGTGTGGATTTAAGTTGGAAGAAAGAAACGGGGGTCTTGAAAAGAATAATAGTATCAAAGGATTTTTCAGAGCGAGACGTGATTCTGTTGAGAGAGCTTTTGGACTTCGGCGTAACAAAGGCGTGAATACGACAAACGGTTCGCTGGGAAGATGAAAAGGGCGTGGGATGCAATGTAATTAAGTTTCGCTTAGTTTTTGTGCTATCAGTGCATCAGGCATCTAGCCTATATATTGTTTCATTTAGGTATACAGTGTATCTAAAGAGACTAAGGAAACTGTTAGGTCTTCATACACTTGTGAAGTACCTACTATTTCCGATATCCGCGAAATAAATATATTTTTATTATGAAAAAAAAAATATTGGCATCTAATTTGCAAAAACAATATTATGATTTGGTACCATACCAAAAAGTGTTAAAAACTAGTAGGTACTTGTGGCAGTTAGCCCATATTATTAGTCGGTAATAATACCTATATTTCAGAGCAACTTTTGGGAAAACTTTCTATCTAGTAAATATCTAATCGTGTTTCACAGCGATTTATAAATGACGTTTAAATTTGACATTAATTGTCTTTATAGTTTTTATTTGAAACTGCAGTCGTTATTCGTATAATTAATTCAATATAGGTAAATTTCGATCGATGATCAAAAATAGTATTAAATTCATTTTAATATAAATATAGATACCCTACATACATACCCTGTACAAGCAAACTACACATTCGGGGAAGTGGCAATTCAGAGAATATTTGGGAAATCCGAAATATCCGAATGCCCAATTCGGGGAAAGGGGTTAAAGCCTACAGGACTTTCGGGGAACTGGATATTCCCCGAAAGTCCTGTATAAAATATATTTGGTATATTAAAATTAAATATATTTGATTATTTGGTATAAAAATATATTTGGTATATTTTATACCAAATCTCCGTGAGAGTGAGAAAGACAAAAATAAATTCAATAAATCCCCTTAAAGACCGCTTCTACGCCGTTAAAGCAATTGAGATTATATGATACAGCACTTCCCCAATGATTTTTGTCATTTAGGAGTTTAGTTTAGGAGTCAGTCAACGAATGGACTAAATTTATTATAAGTTTAGTCCAATCGTTGACGGACTCCTAAACTACTTAATACACGCGACATCACCTTTTTTATTCATACTCGTTATGCTAACGAAAACAATGTGAAATTGACAGCGCCCTCAGACGGTCGATTTCGAACGTTCGCTGTATCATTTGGTATTTTACGACAAACATGGTATACTGGTCCTAACCAGTGTAAGCTTATTCTTTTTTTTCTAGTACCTCAGAAGGAAAAAAGGAACCCTTATACTATCAAATCACTTCGTTGTCTGTGTTTATTTCCCCCTATTTCCGCAATTTTTTTTCTTAGACGTAAGTTGTAATTCATATGCTGATGGTGATTTTAAGTGCCTTGGAGATATAGTTCAAACCTCTAAGCGTATAGTCAGAAACTTCAGCCTTAACTAAAAACGTACCTTACCACTCTGTCTGAGAGTCATAACGCGAGTTCTTCAAGTTGTGTGAAGCCTGTCAATTAGCAATAGGCCAGCACAGTTAACATGGGACATTCAGCATGTTTAATGACTAATAACCTCCCCAAATATGCATGTGCTAGGCTTAATTATAATAATTGTCCGTCCGTCGGGCCATAAATAATAGCATGCATGTTCTCTGGTACGGATTCAGCAGCGGTCAGACTACATCTGAATGCGAGATCCTGTCGAGAGCGAGGTGCATATCAACTAGCAAATCCCGTACTCCTGCTAGCCAGTCCCTTGAAAGACAATTGGAGAAGAATAATTTATCGTTTTTAAAAAAGCTCCGACGGATGAGTATCGAACCTTAGACATTTCAGTTACATTTTCTGAACTTGTTTGCGTACTGGCTTTGACTGCCTCGCTCGATATTTCGGGCTTCACCAGGATTATAACCAGTCGCTAGGCTTAACGCACATCTCCGAAGGCGCTTGTTTACTCCATGTAGGCGCGGCTTACTTGAAAGTTGGCGGAATCTTTAGTACGTGACGTAATTAAGAATCTGCTCCTCGAGCCATTCTTCGGCTTACTGCGCTTTGCTTTTAGACTAGAGGCTATATTTATTGCTAGTCATTTCGAGTGCTTATACCGATTATAGTTTGCACGTTTGACTACTTAAATATCTTGTATCGAGATTCGAGACTATATGGTTAGTTAAGTACAGTTATAGTTAGTTCTTTAACGGTCTATTTCACACGCTGCATGCGCCCGATGGCGAGGGAACCTTAGTACGTCGAAGAAGATAAAGTTACGCGATAGAAAGAGGCCACAATTTTGTTTTTGTTGCGTGTTGTTTGCGGAGGCGGAGCCAGGCGCAATTGCGAACTGAATTGCACTTTTTGTGTCAGCGCTAGAGTCGCTATTTCTTTAAATCATCTTGCGGAGTGAACCTTCTGTACCGATAGGTAATTTAACGTATTCCGTGGGCAGGTGCTGGATGAAGCTGAGTGCGCAAAATGTGAGGACCACATTCAGTGCATAATAACATGAGCATTGAGCAGTCGTATCAGTTAACAACAGGTGAACGTGTTTCTAGTCTCATCGTTCTTTGCAGCTTTTTACATAAAAACAAAGTATTAGAGAGCCAGGGTACTAGGCTACAAGTAATCTCTGATTAAATTAGTACTACACCTTACACAAGATATTACTTAACAAGGGTTGAAATTTTGGTCCAAACCAAATTCGGGGTATATGAGTATTTTGTGGCTACCGCTTTACGTAATTAAGTAAGACGATTCTTTTTTAACCTTAAGCTATCGAATCGTGTGATTTAAGTTTAGATATAGATAGAAGTTAATAATACTTTGCAGCTGCATCTTTAAACCATATCCCGGGATTTTGTTGTCATCAGTTTTCTGAATCGTTGACAGCTTAAATGAATTTTGAAAATTTGATTTTCACGTGAAAATCATATTTATTTGAGATTTAATCTAAAATGTATCTACGAAGACTTAGAACATAATATTAAAATACGAGTACCTTATAATATAATTTATTCGAGCTAATTCCCGTTTCCGTGAACAAACGGCAAGAGGCGATTTGAAAATAATAATTTCCTCTTGAAAGCATTGCTTTACTCAAGGTTTTAATATGTTTGTTATTTTATTCCCTGCATAATACCTACACGCAATACGAGTAGATGCTATAGTTGGTATCACTTGGGAACTGTTTCAAAGCGGAATTGCAATCAGATGAGTCAAATGCAGAAATACTACGGCTATGCATAACTGAGAACGATATTTTTCTTGTTTCATAATATTAACTTCTACTTGTCTGCAATTTAACTTCATTTTCTGAGAAAATAATATTAAAAAGAAAACCGACTGAGTTACGTTTAGAATTGTTTTTTATTGAAAAGGAAGAAATTCTAATAGATTCATAATAACTTGAAACACGTTTTGCATAACACACAAACCATAAGTAGATGTGTAAATCTATGCTCCATAAATAAATAATCTTTTTTGCGTCAAAGGCATTTTCAGTAGGCGGTCTATCAAAGAACAGTTTAAACCAAAGGTTTGGCTTAATCTGAGGTAGATACCATACAGATAACTATCATGACTTTATACACTGTAATGAAAACGCCATGGAACAGCCTGAGTTGCATAAAATAACCTATATTGACACCTTATAAAAAAAAGACGTGTGGCACTCGGAGACTGCCGCGGTAAAACTATTGCATAGCTGTTTTTATCAGCTTATGCAATTATTATTCATCGATAGATGGCAAAACTAAATAGTGTTAGGTTATTTTCGTTACGGAATTTCTGGATTCGGTCTCCACGCTCAAGGCCCGCGATAGAAGCTATGCAATAGCTTAATAACACAGTAACAAGTCCTCAAAAGTTGTAAGAGTAAAAAATTAAACCGGACAAGTGCGAGTAAAACTCGCGCAGCAAGGATTCCGTAGGTACTACTTACTATAGAAAAATTTATACCATAAGAATCACTTTTCTTACCGAACCGCAAACTTAACTTAGTTTTTTTGAGGTTATATTTTATTTTCCGTAAAATATTCATTAATTTCTATTAATCATAGTTATTTCACATCGCAATGGGAAGTCGCGTGAGCGAAGCCGCTTCCGTAAAAACTTAATATTACTTAATTCTTGAAACTTAATTACTATGTAAACTTAGCAGTTTCTTTGAATTATGACAAGTCAAATGCAAAAACATTAATAGAAAGTCGGGGAGCAAGTAAACAAATTGAGGGCCGTAAATGAAATTTTCTTCGAAAGTACAACAAAATGGCGTTCTATTTGAAGTGACATGATGGATGGGGGATCTAAATTTATCTCCTAATACTAAAGTAATCAATGCCTACCGGTGGGACCTTTTGATGGACTAAGAATGATGATGGAACAGGACTCAAACCTATTACTAAAACGTAAACGGAAGCTTCTTATATCGGCCCGTAAGTGGGTATAAAACTGAAGACACTTTTCCTCACTCGCTTTTTACGAGCTCTCGTGGCTTTATGATATTTAAGCTTTTATGATAAATGAAAAGTGTAGTATGTGATGAGAAAAAATACACTCACCAATATAATATTGCTTACTCTTCAATGTATGACAATTCTTTCTAGACATTTCCCCGCGGGTAGGAGCCTCATCTGTTGCAAATAGGGTGCGGACTGCGGATAGCGAAAGTGGAACGGTGGTCATAGGCATATTTTGATATGCTATAACTTTTTTAGATAAAATTATGTTGAAAATATTCTTGGGTACTATAAATACTGACGTATTTCACCCGTGGCCTTTTAAAAGAAGGCTCTGGAACCGGAGCCTATGAAATTGACGAGTAATCTAGTTATCCACGGGGGCGGAAGCGGAGTAATGCCAAATTGTGACTCTCGGCCGTTCAAAGGGCCTCTGTGTGGACACATAAATCCAATTTACTGTTCCGACTTTCACAAGCCCTAAATGCTTGTAGCAATTAAACGACGCGTAAAGCGCACACCCTTTGCAACCCTTTTTTGAGCGGCCCTGCGGTCGGGCGACTATTCGGAATGGCTTCGATTTGATTAATACATGCTGTAACACGTAAGGATTTCATTTGTGGTAATGCGTCCAGAGGAACCCGGGACCCAGCCATAATACTATGTGTGGTGCCTTAAATGCTATTCTTTAGCATATCGAAATAAATTTAAGAAATGAAAATATATGTAAGAACTGAAATATCAACGCACAGTCTAAACCGCTAAACGTATTTGTAGCCTTTGTACTTACACTGCGAGTGAAAGCCCGTAATTTAGGTAAAATACAATTTTGCGATCATCTGCATCAAGCAAAAAAGGAAATAGTTTATAACAAAAGTGACGTTTGACAGCAACGATCGCGAGATTCATGCCTGTTGCAAACCAGTCGCAAGATATTTATGAGGGTGGGTCAGGTTGTTGCATATAATCGCAGAGATGGGTTCCCCGCTGAGCTAATCTTACGTCTGTCATTCCAACTGCATGTACGATTATGAAGTATGCCACAGGGTAATTTCCGGGGAGGTTCGTTTCGTCACCGATGAGCCTTTGACGACGTTTTGAGAAACTTCATTTGCGACTTGGTTATTGGCAGGCAGCGGCTGGTGTGCAAAGACGGCAGGATATTGCATTGTTCAAAGGCTTGCTACACTATTTGTGCAGTGCAGGTGGTCTTATGCTATTTTATAAAGGCATTGTACTTGACGGGTTTAATGGTTTTCTTTTATCCTCATAATTTACTGGGTATCATTGACGGTAGTAAATTAACTCTCCTACCAAATCAAAAATGATCAAAAATCACTCATGAAATGAGTTAATAGTTTCTCGATAGTTTACGGTCTTTCTCGATCAGCTGTTGGATCAAAGACCACATGAAAGCAGTGTTTCTGGAGACTTCACGTACTGTGAGAAGTTTCTCACTCTGAAGCTCTGAACACCGATCAGCCCTGGTGGCGAAACACCGATAAATTATTTATTATTTACAAACGCATTTTTGTTATTTTAAGAACATTGTCAAAAAGGTTTTTCGATTTACTAAGTCACAACTCGACCTAATAGGAAAAAAAGTATCTACAAATGAAATGAAAACACTAGGGATCCTAATTCAAATCAAAGTTTACCTAAAATCACTAAGGTTTGGAGACGCATTAAAATTGACATAGATTCAAACGGATCCCCAGAGGGGCCACGTCATTAGATGGAGGCCTATCGCCTCCTCCCGGAGGACGCCCGGGGTTAACCTCTGTTTAGTTTAAATCGCCGATAGCCCTCCCTGGTGGTAATCAATGTGATTTTACAATGAATGGTACGGGAGCTAGCAACGTTTGAAAAGTAAGAATTTTAGAAGAGCTGATTTTGTGATATGTCGTCCTTCTTGCACTTTCGGTTATAGTCGGGGCCATCTGGAAGCCGAAAGCCGTTGCGTTCATTAATGCGCATCCTTGGTCTGTCCAGGTGTTGCAGCTTACGCCTCCATAATGTTTATACCAATGTTGTTGGTGCTACTAATTGCCCTTAAAATTATTACAGGCGCACTACCATTTATGATGACGTTTCATATGTTAACTCATATGTGGTTGACAATTGACTTAAACAAAAATGAAACGTCATCATAAATGATAGTGCGCCTGTAGTTATTTTAAGGGCAATTAGTAGCCCCGACAACATTGGTATAAACATTGTGGACGCGTAAGCTGCAAATAGGATGCGCAGTAATAAACGCAACAGCTTCTGCCAGCCAGATAGCCCAGACTCTAACCGAAAGTGCAAGAAAGACAACATATCACAAAACCAGCTCACCTAAAATTCTTTCTCGAAAACGTTGCTAGCTCCTATACCAGAACGTAATATTGATTAAGCTTGGACGGCGTGAAATTAAACCTGCTCAGTTTATAATAATACTGATAGGGTTTGTTATTGCTTCAGGTTTTAAGTACCTTTAGTATCACCGGACTAAGGGGGTCAGAGAAGAGGGTTTTAAATTTTAACTATTTCGTTGTCTAACGTACGTCTCTATTTCTGACCCAACAATCGTTGTATACCGTTTTGAGGGAGTAGACTTTTGAGGTTATAGCCTTTTGAGGCTTGACTTGAGCCTAACCGGTACTGGATTCACTCAAGGCACACACCATTTCTGTCAGAATGGACCGCATTTGTCCGCAAGTTTCATCACGTGATTTTCTTAGTCGTTTGAGTCGTAGATATTTTTCATTAGAAAGATCCGTATCAGATTTCTATTTGAGCATATCATATATTATGTAATTTCTTGTTTACGATGAGGAGTTTATAATTAGTAATATTAATATCTACTTTTATCACGTATGTATTACAAAAACATCTTACCCCTAATAATTCGCAAAAAAAACTAAATTGGTCTGAAATACCTACCTTTATTTCTTTCATTTCATTTGTTAACCTGAGTAGTGTTACTCCTACCTGTTTTTTTTTATTACAATACAAAAGAGAACAAACTACATAGCCCCCTTACTCAAAACAATCGTTCCGTATCAACAATTCGATAAAAGTTGCTTAGGTACGACAGTTTAATCGCGAATAATGTCTTAGTTTTGCGCAAAAGTGTTACATAGTGAATGGTTATAATTGGAAAATGTCAAGCGCAGTGTGACGCCCCGCGGAGCTGCCCGGATTAGGGTCCGCTGTCAGAGTCCCCGACTCGAGTACCTACTGCCGACTGAAACACGAGCGGACATACGGTCACGAGAAAAATAATTAACTTGAAAATTATTTATTTTCACGTTAATGCCCAAAAATGTTGAAACCGCTTTCAGGTTTTATGTATGTAATTGAGTTTCTGAGTTTCTTTAAACTGGATGCCGATTTTAGTAGGTACATTTCGTATCGACAGAATCTAAGTGACATAGACTAGTAAGCTGTAAAATGTTTACTAAATTGCTATTGGGGTGACTAAGTGCGACTAGTTTTATTTTAAGTAAGGTACTACTTAAAATAAAACTAGTCATATATTTTCTAAATTCTATAATAGAACTTATGGCTAACTTATTTTACGGGTGTTTTTTCTAAAAATATAGACGTCATTTATTCTCAATTTTCAAACAATATGTAAATTGATTTACATGAAGACTAGCGATGGTAACAGTCGCTAACGCTTATCGCTTGGAGCTCCACGCAAAAAGGAAATTATTATAGGCCACGCTCCATTTGCAACCTTTAGCATCATAAAACTAGTATATTACTAACTTATTTTTAATCATAAACGTCTGATGCATGAAGAACTAGTGTTGGCCCCATAATGACATTGCCAAGGGGAAAATGGTGACCAAAACATGAATATTGTTGTTGTTGAGCTTTGAAGTGACATTTTGTATTTAATTTCCTTTTGCTTCCCCAAATATGTGCGTTTGACGGTTGAAATGGTAATGTCAACGCAAGTAGACGATATTGTTATGCTTACAATGCAATGATTTCGATACAATGAAGACTAGTTTGCATAGATAAAACTTGATTTTCTATACAGCTCTAATTATTCATTTACGTGTTCGATATAAGGCCTTACGGACTTATGGCTCTGACATAATATGGACAGGTGGACGATAAAGTTACGATGTAAGAAGGGTTCCGTTTTCTCATTTGAGATACTGAACCCAAAACAAACTTAATAAACTAATCCCTCTATACGTAATAAGTAAGTGAGCAGATTTTCCTTTTCTCTGTTTACAATACTCATTTCGAATACAAAAGAACAGGGAGTGGAGTGTCAACATAAAAAGCGAAAGAACGCGGCACAAGAGTGAGAGGGATTTTTCTTTATTATTTCCTCGGAGCCTCTTTAACGCGCGATAATTGTTTTAGTGCCCGGGAGAGCGCGGCCCGCATTTTAATGATGAAGGCCATTCAGTGTACGATTACTTTATTTACGAGTACATTAGAGATGTTTACACGGTACGTAAGATTGCTGGTTTATAATTTTTAATTTACTGGTGGTAGGACTCTTCTAGCATCCGGGTAAGTATCATTGCAGTGTTACTTGTAGTTATTCTACCGTAAAGTTGTAATATATAATTACTGGGTTTCGGTTTAAAGGCCACTGTACGCCGATCAGATACTGGGAAAAATGCGACTGACGAACAGTGCAGTGAAAATTTGAGGGGAAGCATTGTATCTGACATGAGCTCCTTTTGTATAAAACTATCATTGAGTATTTCTAGCCCAAAAATTCACCGGAATTCTCTGCTTCTGAAATCTGCTACAAAGTAGAGCAAATTCTTATGCTCTACCTACTTTGTGACAGAGTTATAACGTTACAAGTTTAAATTTTTCTTGTAATTGTAATGTTTAGGCTACAAAAACAGAACGTCCCTTTGTTTGTATTGGCACTAGACTTGTTTTTCATTACATATTCCACACTACTACTCGCGTTTTAATACTTATTTGTGCCATGACCTAATCGGCACGACTCCTAAGGCATTATAGACATTATTTTTTACCCGTCGATCAATTTCAGCGAGCTGCAAATGAAATTTCATCGCAGACGCATGAAGCGGTAAACAGGTCTTTTGCAGCATAGCGAAGCGCAATCGCCCGAACGTAATCCCCTCTAATTACTTGAAGACTCGACGAGAAGTTTCCTAATAAAGTAGATAGTTAAGTGCCGAGGTAGATCTTGCGTTACATAAGTTTTCTTAAGCGGTTCTCCACTCGAAATACCAACTTTTGGACTTGCGAGTTGAGTAACAAAATAAGGTTACGAACGTATCGTAGTTGGAATGTAATTTATGAAATTACGATTCTAGTGTTTAATTTGTTAGTAAAACCTTTTTACACTTTACAAGTTATGGTCTGCCTAAAAACTGGATAATAAATAAAATGCATTAGTGTAACAACTAGCTGACGCGACAAAATGCTTGTTTTGCCATTTGAAATATGAAAAATACCTAACTGGGCCAGCTACTTAGTCTCTTATATTTATATAAAAATCTCGTGTCACAGTGTTTGTAACTGAACTCATCTGAAACGGCTCGACCAATTTTAATGAAATTTTTTGTTTACATTTGGTGGGTCTGTGCATAGGTCATAAGCTATTTTTCATACCACTATATGTCAAAACTACGTTGCCCGCGTCCGATATTATCTATAGGAAATAATCATCACTAATACCAGTGTATCGAATTATATAGAATCCTTGTAGGCATCGGCTACATTTCGTAAAGTAAAATGTTTAAAAAGGTCATGGTATTTACTTATATTGACAGACGATATTGAAACCAAAACATTTTTGCGAAAACTGAAAAATTAATGTTACGGCTATAGACATAGAGCGTAAAATTGAATGTACTTCAAAACGCAACATGGTCGAGAATCGTGAAACTAAATTTACTTTGCGCTATTGTGCAACCTTATTAGGTTGAAAAACTGTTGAAATACATTCAATTTTAAACAGTAAACCGATAGAAGTAGAGTTAGTTTTTCAGTCTTAATTTTTCATATTATTTCTTTTAAACGCTACGTGAATCACCCCCCTGTATAAAAAGTATTCCACGTTAGCAAGCATTGTATACTTTTGTAGACGTGGATGTCGCTTCGCGCATTTTGACACAAGCCTTTCGCAAATACGTGATGACAGCTAGAGTAGTGGACGGAAGGACAAAATTTTATTTTGAGGAACTTCGACTATAACAGCTATGTAATAGAGTTTAAAATTGCTGAAACATGTTTAAAACTCATGTAAAATGTTATATCGAAATATCCGGTGTGCATCGGACTTTATCTACTTGTGTACTAGGCCTAACGGATATTATATGAGATTTTATCTAAAAGCTTTTATAATTGAGTTAACAATATAGGTTTAGGCGTTTGAGTTTTAATGTAATAAATAAGGATATTATGACATTTTTTTTAATATAATAGTCCTCTGGAATTGTTCAGGTCTAACTTATTTATTTATTTTACATGGATTCGTAGTTTCTAATGTTTTATTGATACGGCTCTCCTTTTTGTGTCGCGCTTCTGGGTATGGCTCTTCTGAAGCACGGGTCCAGTGCGGGTTGGCGGTCCTCACACACTTTCGCGAACATTATGGTGCATGCCGGTTTCCTCACGGATTTCCAAGTTCAAGTTAAGAAAAACCCGTATACTTGGCAAAGATTACCGCCTTACCTACATACAGCCTAAAAAACTACAAAATCTACTACTATTTAGACCTACTTTTTAATAAAAATGGTCCATCAATATGAAGTGATGTACTTTAGTGATCGATTAAGTAATTCAGGACAGTATTTCTCAAAGGAAATTCTATTTCAAGGGTCTTCAGCACCCAAACCTTGTATTACGTAGTACCTATTCAATAGGTATTATCGAAAATGCTCAATATTTCGAGAAAGTTTCCCACTTGAAGTCGTAAGTCAAGCTTCATTGGAATACCTACTTTCGAAATGTACTTCTTTTTGTACAATGGAGCTTTCGCCAAGTCAATTAACTTAAAAACGTTGTATTACTGATGTTTTATTGGTACATTTAATTGTTAGTCAACAATCAATTTAATAGCAGAAATTTGGAATGATTATAATTCAATGATTATAAAATATCCTCAGTTATATGTAAGGACTGAATATGATATGTATCGAAATCAACGTTTCAATGGATGGGCTTCTGTAGATCAGTGGCAGAGTACCCACCCGTGAAAACTTTGAAATGCGGGTTCAAATTCCGCTGGGTGCGATAATTTTAATACGTATTTGCTAATTAACATACAGGCTACTTTCTATCCTGGAAGAAAAAGGAAGACTTGGGTAGCTACATGAACAGAAACTGATCGATAGGGACAACCCTCCACCACCCATGGCCCAATCAACCTCGCGGTTATGGGGGCCGAAACGCGGGAGGGCGCCCGTTCCACGTGAACTCCCGTAGCTTTCCGAAGTTGGCCGCCGAACCCACGAGATCCTGATAATAAACTGGGCCAGATACTTCGCGAACGATCCCGTCCAGCAGCACCGGAGGTCCTCGTATAAGGAGCACTCCCACAAGACATGGTGGAGGTTCTCCTCCGCCAGTCCGCAGAAGCACTCGCCACTCTCAACCAGACACATGTCATGCAGGCGCTTCCGAAAGCGACCGTGCCCCGTCAGCATCTGCGAGGTCTGATAATCCGGGACGACCCAAGTCGCCTCGAGTCGCCCGGCCACGTCTGGAAAGAATCGACGAAGCTCGATCGATAGTCGACGTCGAGTGTTCGATGTCGAGTGCTCCAACCTGTACTAAGGTTCTGTGTACGTAGGTATTGAATTCGTCGGATATTTCGGGCAACTTTCCCTCTTGAACTGGCGTGCAAGTTTTATTGGGATACTTGTAAAATTTCCGCCTATTTCCCTTCAAGTGTTCGCGCTTGATTAAATAAGATAAATTGACTTAAACTCGGCCGAAATTAACGAAGAATTTAGATTTTTCAATTACAAGCCTCGCCCGTAAGCCGTCGAATCGGTTTCTTGTTTTGCCACCGATAAATTAAGTTTTGGACAAGCAATTGAGAAATAATTAAAACGAATCGAGCCCGGCTTTAATCATCGATCTTGTATAAGTTGAATATAATGGCGCGATTTAAGTCTGTTTTCTTTGTTCGATCTGAAGTATTTTGTAATTTCAAAGTTGCTTTTTGATTTTAGTCATCAATTACAATAACATAAACTATTATACCATATTTTATTAAGAGGAGTAAGCGTGTTAATTAAGCAATATACAAAAAAAGGGTAGTGAAATTATTAATGTACTATATTCATTAGGCCAGACAAAGACCACCTATTCTATCGTCCAATTGACATGATGCTGTAGACTTGATCCAATCTGCAGTTCTTCCGTATCCACACCACACATGATCAATCAAAACTGACCAATCGGCACGGATTTTCAATGGAAGCCATTACGTCACCAGGTGACGGTCAGGTGACAATGTTTTCATCCAATCTGCATGATCAGGCCAAGAGAATTGAAATTAGATTGTGGCGTCAAGCATAATAATTATCATGCCGTTTTAAGTGATTCAATCGGCAGCACGATATCATCATAGATAGCCTACATCTTATAATCACTGATAAGAAACCTTTATATGGCCTTCTGAACAATTTACGTAAACCTTTTTCGTACAAGCAAACAGTAGTAACATATTATAATGTCAAAATCCTATAGATTGAGCGCACTACATGGTGTCAAATGCTGGGATCAAAACAAGCATTTTGGGAAACTGACGACATTTTTTCGTGCGGTCCGCTCTGTCCAGATTATAATATTGTCTATTCGTATGATTCAATTCAGCGAGTTTCGAAGACAAACGTGAACCAACATCCTTGTTCAGAAACTATGAAATTCCACCAATAATGCATACATGCTACTTTTATTGATTACGGCATATCATACAAATAACCTTATGACCATAGATAGGTGGCTAAAAATAAAAACCGTAAATAGCTTACACTAGCTTCTCGTGTAAAATAAATAATGCTCTTTTTAAGCTCGTTCAAAGCAGCCAAGCAGTTGCTCCTCGCACCTTTATCCTGAGTTTCGGCGGCGGTAGATGTTCGTAGATTTTATTTTAGGTACAAAGAGTATTGTCAGCATTTCTCGATTGTTACACGGGCTAAGGAAAATTCACAGTGTGATCTACAAGAAAGGTGTATCAAAGTTTTTACCGCCGTGGCTGAAATTTTTGTTTCACCAAGGTTAAACGTTATACTAGGTGTTAATATTTTTTACATACTGATCCCAGGTAGCAAATTATGCACCTAAAAGAGTCCTAGGAGTGTAATTTTTTTATTCCTATAGAAATCCTATAAACGTTTATAGTACCGCATTTGGGCGCAGTTAATAAGACTGTTACGTCCTATATTCGTTTTATAATAGCCCGGTAAAGTGCAATTTGATTTTTTAATTATCTTGTAAGGTGCTGTTACGAAAAAAAAATGTCCTACACATGTACTGTAAACGCACTGTATAAGCACGAAAACTTCTGTAACGCTCTAGCGGGTGCCGCTACTGGTCATCATTTTATTTAGCTATCTAGCAATCATAAGGAGTTACTGACCCGTTCCGAATGAGTACGATAACAATATTATCTGTAGCTGCATTGTTACTTAACATTAGGTAGTTGATATTACAGTCAGGTACAATTTGTTATGTGTTTAAAACATATTTAAAATGGAATGCAGGATCTAAGATGCAGGGCTATGGATACGTTACAATGTAGCCCCAAAGTAAAGGAATAGCTTGTGTTACGGACACTATTGTTTTGGCTTTAGCAACTGTAAACTATTGTACGTCGAACTTGATCAATATTTTCGGCGTTTCAATCAAGGCAGTATTATCGTCGAGTCGGTTAGGAAGATTTGCATGGAGTGAAGAGCCCGAGGATAGATAAAGTGGCCGGGCATTTGGACGGATGCTGATATTATGGAGTGCTCTACAGTAGAACGGGGTATAACTCGTGCTGGCTTCAAAATGGTGAATATAATTTTGCCTATGCTCAGAAATACTTTAATACTATCTGTGTAATGTGTATGTATGAGTATTTCCTTGATTATATAGTATTTGAGAAATTAATATCCTTAATATTAATTTATTTACTTTTCACATTATTATGATTATAGAGTGCCTATGCGCTGCAATTTGTCTATAGTCAGTAATAATAACAACAGCCTAGGCTTAAAAAATAAAGAGTGACATGGCTACGCACCTACATCACATTTTAAACTATGCTCCAGTAGTATAAATGAATAAATAAACGATATTTATTTCTGACTTTGCCGTATATTACAAAAATAATGTGCGATGCCTGTAGCTTTCACTAAGTGGCCAATTAAGGCCAACTATTGCCCAAGTGGCGCAAAACCGTGCTAGTCCTAAATATCATAGGAAGCAAAGATATTCTATATAAAAATAGGTAGATATCGCACATACGCGCGGTATTTGTTGCCGACAAATTACCCTAATCAGTGTAATTTTCTTTAGTCCGTGAGCAACGGAGAATTGAGAATTGAATTGAGGTACCGTGTGTCTGGCGTGTGTCAGCGCGCAACAGAACTGAACGTCGCTTAGTATGAACGTAACGTATCTTTAGAATATCTTTGATAGAAAGGCATATGCTAAGCTAACTTGAAAGTGACGATGAGCGAAATTATTATTTCTGTTGCGTTGAACCTAAAAATTTAAGAAAATTACTTTTTAGTAAAAATTCAAAAGAACACGAAGAAAATAAGACTGCTATAATTATAATTTTCATGATAAAAAACCTGTCAAGTGCGAGTCGGACTCGCGCACTGAGGGTTCCGTACTACAACCGGAGGAATAAAACCATAAAAACCACTTTTCTTATCGAACCGCAAAACTAACTTTGTGTTTAGAGGTTTATTGTAAATAACAAAAAAACTACTTATTAGATCTCGTTCAAACCAATTTTCGGTGGAAGTTTGCATGGTAATGTACATCATATATTTTTTTTAGTTTTGTCATACTCTTATTTTAGAAGTTACAGGGGGGGGGACACACATTTTACCACTTTGGAAGTGTCTCTCGCGCAAACTATTCATTTTAGAAAAAAATGATATTAGAAACCTTAGTATCATTTTTGAAGACCTATCCATAGATACCCCACACATATGGGTTTGATGAAAAAAAAATTTTTGAGTTTCAGTTCTAAGTATGGGCACCCCCAAAATTTATTACTTTTTTTTAAATTTTGTGTGATAACCTTAATGCGGTTCACAGAATACATCTACTTACCAAGTTTCAACAGTATAGCTCTTATAGTTTCGGAAAAAAGTGGCTGTGACATACGGACGGACAGACGGACAGACGGACAGACGGACAGACGGACAGACGGACAGACGGACAGACGGCCAGACAGACATGACGAATTTATAAGTGTTCCGTTTTTTGCCATTCGGCTACGGAACCCTAAAAACGTGCCGTCTAGATGTGAACCTTAATTGTTCAAGTGAGCTACTAATTTTCGTGCAATTAGAAAGACTCGACTAAAGTTAGTTGAGTCTCGGAGCGATTCTTTGAACGCGTCCCGTAAAATATCTTAATCATCTAACTTGAAGTATAAAAACCTGTCAAGTGCGAGTCGGACTCGCGCACTGAGGGTTCCGTACTTCAACCGGAGGAATAAAACCATAAAAACCACTTTTCTTATCGAACCGCAAAACTAACTTTGTTTTTAGAGGTTTTATTGTAAATATCAAAAAACTACTTATTAGATCTCGTTCAAACCAATTTTCGGTGGAAGTTTGCATGGTAATGTACATCACATATTTTTTTTAGTTTTATCATACTCTTATTTTAGAAGTTACAGGGGGGGGGACACACATTTTACCACTTTGGAAGTGTCTCTCGCGCAAGCTATTCATTTTAGAAAAAAATGATATTAGAAATCTTAGTATCATTTTTGAAGACCTATCCATAGATACCCCACACATATGGGTTTGATGAAAAAAAATTTTTTGAGTTTCAGTTCTAAGTATGGGGCACCCCCAAAATTTATTACTTTTTTTTAAATTTTGTGTGAAAACCTTAATGCGGTTCACAGAATACATCTACTTACCAAGTTTCAACAGTATAGCTCTTATAGTTTCGGAAAAAAGTGGCTGTGACATACGGACGGACAGACGGACAGACGGACAGACGGACTGACGGACAGACGGACAGACAGACATGACGAATTTATAAGGGTTCCGTTTTTTGCCATTCGGCTACGGAACCCTAAAAACCGCTCAAGTCAAAGTTTCTGTATCTCTTTTTGTTCTTTCTTTGATGAAAGGTAACAAATTGTATATTTAGAGAAATTAGCTTGGCGATTTTTTTTGAGTTCGTTAACAGATTTGCATTTAACTCAGTAATTACGAAGGGTTGGCTTGAGCTGAGTTGAAGTTTTGAAAGCGTTATTATCTCGTGCAAAAATTTCATTAGCATATTTTCAAAACGTCAACCCTGTTCGTGTCGTGAAGAAAATGTATAATGCATCGTCAGTATAAGTACCTAACCTTAGATATTCATCAAGAGATCTTCTGGGAATTACGTAAATTCCTTTCTTAACCCTTGTCATCATTATAAAATACACGCTTGAGGATAGTTACAGCTTTCTAGGTTTAAATGTCAGCTGAACGATGATGTGGCAGTTAGTGAATTAACTCATGTGTATTGAACTTTTATTAAAAAAATCCACTTTAACCTTTTTGGTACCTTGGTTCAAATCTTAGAAAATTCCTTTGCACAGAAGGTATGTTCAAGCGTAAATGGAAAGAGGAATGAAAGAAGGAAGAGATAAAGATACTCTCAAGCGTTCATCCAAGCGAGATGGAACAGTTTGCTAGTATGATATTAATTACAGCTTATAAAATTAAAAAGTTTTTTTTTTTTTTTTCAAAATAAAGACAAATGAAATCTGCGGCAAGTTATACTATAAAATTAATTTCTGTGATTTTATCCAACGAAAATAAACGGGGCGGTGTTTGCTAGTGCAGAGTTGCAGACGCTCGCCGACCGGGTGCGATTGTGCGATGTGATGAAATTAATGTCTTAATCAGGGAAATTTATTCATTGCAAGCCGCAGACCGGCTAAACGATGACGCTGGACTTGCGTACTTACTACTCATTTTGTTATAAACTAAAACAATTCTAACATTATTATAATTAATACTTAAATCTGCGTAGTATCTTAATTTAGTTTACTTAAATCTGCGTAGCTACCTACTCGTAATTTATTGTTAGCATTTTTAATTATTATTATAAGTTACCAACTTCCTGGAACCTAGAATAATTTATTTGACCCACCAGGCACCACCAATACTCGAGCCTCACAACAAAATTAGCATAAATAGAGGCAAAAATTCAACATAACAATATCCATAGCAGAATATGTATAGGCTTAGTACAGGTTTTTGCACAAATTTCGAGTCGACTCGCTTTCGAACTGAATTCCTCCACACATTTACAGCCAGCGCCATCTATGTCAGCGGCTGTCGCACTTTGTAAAATTGACTCAAAATTTGTATCAATACCTGTACGTTCCCTAATGAACTGGCAAGCTGGTAGGGAACCCTGAAATAGTAGATTTCAATATGAGTGCGGAAAGTTTGTCATTTCTTTACGAGTCCCGGATTGTTGGTTCCAAGCCGAAGGCGCGCGTCAACTATAGGGTCGAGTAGAAATGACAATTCCGCACGTGCATTGAACGACATTTTTTAATACATTTGGGAAAAAAAATTGGTTTTACTTGTTTGCCCGCTTCGTGTAACTGAGTGCCATGCTTCGGTGCCTGGTATGTGCGCCCAATCCGGTGCCGCGCAGAAGGAAAGCAAAAATGCACTAGTGCGGAAAATAATAACTTTCTCCACGCAAAACACACGTGGAAATGTCTACTTTTTGAGCAAATGTATTAAAAGAGTATTTTTAGAGGGTTCTCAAGACCGTGGCGTCGTGGGTAATATTTGCACTGTGTCAACAGACGGCTGGCGGTGGGCACGCGGCCGGTCAGTAAGTAATGAGGCTGCAAACATATAGTGTGACGGGGTGTGGCTAATTGATTGGGGCGCACCCGCCGATTAACTGTGCTGTGACTTACGGCGAAACTTGTTTTTTACATGTTTACATTCATACACATATAGGGCTATAGGGCTAGCTCAAGCGCCCCTGCTTTATTAATTTCTACTTATCTTGCGTCATATGACAAAGAGAAACGGCAAAATTTCAGCTTTCTAGGAAGAAAGTGAATCCCGTACTTCCACCGAGAAAGACACATATGTTTGTAGAGGCTGCTAGCACCACACATGTAAAGGGACGTCTACTGCAGTCTTTATTTGGTCCATCCATCGCATAGGCGATCTGCCGCGAGGTCTGGTTCTCTCTACTTTTCCTTGGACGATTAGACGTTCGATGGAGACATCGTCACGTCTAGTCACGTGACCAAAGAAAGTGAGAACTCAACATGCAGTGTACGTTCCTTTACATGTGTGTTCTGTCTGGAAGAATGGAGACTGATAGTCAAGCGTGTGACTGAAAATGACCACGACCGCTCTGACAAGAGCGTAACGAAAGAGATGATGAGCACCACATAATCCCTCTGTTTCCTACTAAAGGGCATGCGCTAGGAAATCTCTATCAACTAATAAAATGCCAAAATAATAAAAAGTTGCACTTTTAGATTTATGACGTACATAAGGGGTAAGGAAGTTTTTTATTTTATTTTACGGACGCACCCGAGCAATGTACTGGCGGGTCAGCTAATAGTTAATACACAGTATTTGTACAATAATAACGTTTAATAATTTCGCTGTGTAGACAATCGAAGAGTACCACCCACTAGATCGTGCCTGGCGGCTGTGTGTGGGGATTACGAGCGGCCTCCATCAGCGCAGCGGACGCTGTGTGTACTGATCTAATGAGAAACTGAATGTTAGTGCATATGAAACTATATCTTTGTATTACGGCACTGAGAAACTTTAATAATAGCTAAAGATTGTATAACAAATAAACAAACAGTCTCACCTAAATGCATATACCGATCTCCAAACCATTTTGGGTAAAAAGATCAGTAAGGTTAGTACAGGTTTTTGTTATTTCGTATCTACTCGCTTCGAATAAACGGACTGGATTTCTCCATACATCTGCTGCCAAGTGGCCAAAGTCGCATTGTAAACTCTGCTGTCGGCTGTTGTTCACTTGGGATGCTAAATAGATGTATGGAGAAATCCGTCCCGTTTATTCGAAGCAAGACGACTCAAAAGTTGTACAAAAAACAGTATGGTTAGTACAAGTTTTTGTACGTATTTCGAGTCGACTCGCATCGCACATACGAATCGAATACTTCCATACATTTACAGCCAGCGCCATCCATTGACACTCGCTGACATACGGCTGTCAACAGATAGCGCTGGATGTAAATGTATCGAGGAATTCAATTCGTTTGTGCGATGCGAGTCGACTCGAAATTCGTACAAAAACCTGTACGAACCCCTCTGTACTAACTCTGCAATCATGAATCATTGATTTTCGTAGCACTTGTATGACATTGTAGCACGTCTACGTGTGCTACAGTAAGACTCGTAGACAAGCTACACGTGGTTATAATAATTAAGATACTACAGTTTTAATTTTCTGTAGTAAGTACTTATTACTTATACATTTATGTTAATATTTTTTTTCAATTCAGAATTATAATATAAAACAATGAACTTGTCATTTCCAATAAAACGCGCGCAAGTTGCGCTGGTAGTCAGTGGTATTAAATATAAAATGGAAAATTCTTTCCAAAAAACCAACTTCAAATGCCACTACAAAGAATGAAATAATTTTTAATGTACACCAATTCGAAGTCGGGCAATGTTTCGTTCAATCATTAATAGTCCTTCGTATTATAAAACTTGATGTGCAAAGAAACGACAAAATTATCGACAATATGAATATACTTTTTAGTGGAAAACAACTAATGCGCAAGGCATTGGTAAAAATGCCCACACCACTTGAAGTATGCTTCTAAAATCTGAAGAGTTTCCTCAATTTCTCCAAGATCCCATCATCAGATCCTGACTTGATGAATACAGTCATTACTTGATGACTGCAAGGAAATGCAATAGTAACTATAAAAAATACCTAAATCGCTTCAAGTATACTAGCAAAATTTGAAGAGTTCCCTCGATTTTACCAAGATCCCATCATCAGATCCCGACCTGATGACCATAAGACTACCTGGAATAAATTACTCTTTCAAACAATACCCAAATCACTTCAAGTGTGCTTATAAAATTTAAAGAGTTCCCTCGATTTCTCCAGGATCCCATCATCAGATCCTGACTTGATGACTATGGGACCATCTGTGAACTATACCCTTTCAAACAAAAAAAGAATTTTCGAAATTGGTCCACGCATCTTCGAGTAATCGGGGAACATACATAAAAAAAAATAAAAAAAAAAAGATTCCGACGAATTGAGATCCTCCTCCTTATTTTTGAAGTCGGTTAAAAATTAAACATGCTTTTGTACGAAACATTCGAAGCTACATAAAAAGTAAATACACTGTTGTGTTCTCTACAAATGAGTGCAAATTGAAGCAATTTTAACATTGTTCCGCGCCGCAAACAATATGACTACAAGTGGAAAATTAAAAAATTTTAAAACACCCACGACTTATGCAGACTTGTAATTGAAAAAGGATAAAATAATTTTTTTTTAAACTCCCCGACTAAAGGAAAGTAAGAACTAAGAACCTATCAGTATAATTACAAATCCAAGAAAATCCGCCGGAGCTGCTGTGTCCTGCCTGTGACGGTCGATGGTGCTGTTTACCAGTTGATGACTAATTCAATTTCTTGATACTTCTCATATACCTACCGGCAGTTTATCAATGCTTACTAATTTCATTAATTGATATTGGAAACGAAAATAGCAATGGCAGCTCCGACGGATTTTCTTGGATTTGTAATTATACTGATAGGTTCTTAGTTCTTACTTTCCTTTAGTCGGGGAGTTTAAAAAAAAATTATTTTATCCTTTTTCAATTACAAGTCTGCATAAGTCGTGGGTGTTTTAAAATTTTTTAATTTTCCACTTGTTTTATAGTTTTTCAATTAATATATTAATGTAATTTAAAAGATATTATTATTAAAAAATAAAAATTAATCTTCAAACTAGCCATTAACTCTTCTATGCAGCGTCTGAAGGCATCATCTAACCCTAGATGTATGTAGGTACATACATCTAGGGTTAGATGTACTATGTACATATGAAGGTTTGGGCCTAGTTAAAACATACGAATCCCTGTTTACTAGACTGTATACACAATACGTGTTTAATAGAAAGATAACACATTAAACACAGGGAATTTCTCTAATAAAGTAAGAAAAACTGAGTGAGGTGCGGCTGGCGCCGCCCCTCGGAGGCTGACGCCCTGGGGCATGGCCCTCTTGCCGGGTAAGTGCGCCATATTCATTCATTAATCCTCGCCACCAAGCCTAATGTGTTAGAATAGTTTAACCAAATCAAATGAGCCTAAACTCGGGGTATTTACTAGTTACCATTAATATGCATCGCTAATCAGCCCCATGTTGCATCGTCAGACCCTCGTCACCAAATTTAATGTTTGAGACTAGTTCAAACAAACCCAATCACTAACACAAGGAATTTACTAGAAATATATTAAAACAGAGAATTTCCCTTCCAAGTCATACAGATACGTTTATTGTGGCACCCTCTGCTGTTCAATCACAAGAACAATTATCTACAAACCATTGGCAATGACTCACTAGTATTTTGTACAAAACTGTATCCAACTGTACAACTGTATTGGGAACATTCGTTTGCACTGTAAATGTTTTTTTATGGCGCCCCCTGGTGATCGATGTTCGTAACAACTATCTAAGAACCATTGCCAATGAATATCAAACATTATACAGAAAATTGCATCTAAATCGGTCAAGCCGTTTTTGAAATAAATGGGAACATTCGTTTGCAATATAAATGTTTTTATGGCGCCCCCTGGTGATCGATGTTCGTAACAACTATCTAAGAACCATCGCCAATGAATACCAAACATTATACAGAAAACTGCATCTAAATCGGTCAAGCCGTTTTTGAAATAAATGGGAACATTCGTTTGCAATATAAATGTATTTTATGGCGCCCCCTAGTGATCGATGTTCGTAACAACTATCTAAGAACCATTGCCGCTGAACACCAAACATTATACAGAAAACCGCATCTAAATCGGTCAAGCCGTCTTTGAAATAAATGGGAACATTGATGTGCACAAACGAACACACAAACAAACAAACAAACAAACAAACAGACAATCAAACAAACAAACAAACAAAAATATTTTTGCATTATTGGTTTTTGTGAACAATTTAACATACAATCAAACATAAAATATTTTTAATAGAGTAATGTACAAACGGTCTCTCACCCTAAACGCATATACCCGTACTCCGTTCCGTCGTGGGTAAAAAGCGTTCGAAACAATAAAGTCTGTTTACAGAATAGCGGCGGAGACACAAAATACGCCATTCTATTTCTAATTTAATAGGATTTCGACCAAACCCCACGTGACGAGTGCATTGTTCCGCCGTAACTTCTTTTTGATTAGGCGTAGAACGCACTAGCGACATTATGATCGACATGCAGACTTGTTTCAAAAAATAAGAACATTCTGTTGGATTGAATAGTAAGATTGGATTTGCCTTGCTCAATAGAACATTGTTTCAAACAAAATGAAAACCTCAAAACTTCCGTGAAAACTAAACCCAATGATTATTAACAATGAAAATTAAAATCTTTATTTTTCAAACGGACGTAACTTACAGGTTGTTATAACATTAGAACTCTACTGCAATGTTCGTAAAACAGGGTTGTACCTGAAACTGAGAATTAATAGAGAAAAGATCTGCATTCACTATCTAAAGGGATTGAGACAACATAGAAATTAAGTTTCCCTGTTATTATAATTTATCTTCATTTGCTTAATCAATATAACATAGTGACTAGTTTTGTTGTATACAATTAGTTTAAAACGCAAAAAGTATAATAAATAAAATATATAGCACCGCACGACATAAAGTCGAGAATGTGTTTAAACGTTAAATGTGAACGCAGAATGGCAGAAAGTTCTTTTTTTCCGTGAAAATTTGATTTTGCGTGGAAAAGTTAAACATAGAAAAGGTTTTTACCGAGAAAAAAGACGGAGATCCTCAACCATGGTTCTGGGTAAAAATCTAAAAGCTTTGTTAATAATTGGTACATTTTCAGAAACAATGTTGTCTGTATTCTGTACAAAATAAGTTGAGACTTTAGGTACGTGCGAATGAATCCAATCGTTACGAATAAACTCTTATATTTAAACCGTATTCTTGTTTATTTAAATAAGTAATTGAATGGAAACTATTGGGAGTCTTAATTAGATTTAATTTAAATAAAACAACGTCAGAAACAACATAGAAAAAATGAAGAGGCAATAAAGTTTTTGATTGTTTATTTATTTAATGGTGTTTGAATGAATGGCTCGTAGCTGACAAACTTTCCACTGAGATACAGCCAGCTGACATTAATTTTCATTCATAGTAGCATATAAATGATCACCAGGTAAATTTTTAGTTGAGAGGAAATCATTGAAAATATTTTTTTTTCATCTTCAAGGAGCCAGCTGACGTATAATCCACCATGTTATGGTCAGCTGACTATTTTTTTTCTTTCAAAATACTACATAAACTATACTCTGATAAATTTTCAAATAAGAGGAAATGACTGAAAAAAAATTTTTTTTTGCATGCGTGGGAGGCTGCCACGGCCCATCCCACCCACGGAGTCGCAGCTGACGGTCACGAGTATTCATAGTATAAGTAATTTACGAAGTTTCGCTCGAGAGAAAATAATTGACCGAAAATGTACCTGGCTCCCGGACCATACCTATCACCTCACAGTTCAAGTCACTGGACAAATCGGCCTGAAAGGCTTACAGATAGTTGCTGTGACGTAGGCAACTGTTAGGATCTTTGAAAATTCAACCCAACGTTTGTCCACTGCAGACGTAACCGAGATCGAGTAGAGGGCGCTGAAGTAGCGGCCATTTACTACGGCCGTGTGTCCACCGCGCATCCGTAATTTCATACTGATCTCAGTCAGAAAATATTGGAACCGTAGACAAACTACCTTAGGGAGTAAAATAGAGATCTCGCGATTGACGCCGCGGGTGCCATAATATACGTATTTACCTAGTAAGTATTGTACTAACAGCTTTTCACACAATGTCGACGTTGTAAAATGCTTCTTTTGCACTTATTTTCGATTAAGATATTGCAGATGTTGGACCAAGATGGAATCAATAGGTGTGGCGATCGAGAGCGGACGTCGTCGGGAAGTGAGTGCAAAGAAAGAATAACGTTGCAAGTTGAGAGAGATTTATTGTTTCTGTTCAATATTTATTTCTGCTCGCACTACTAGTTTTTACTTCGACTATGACCATTACAACCTATTATCGTCCCACTTCTGAGTACAGTTTTACAATATCTAAGAAGAGATTATGTCATTTTGGGCTTAGGCTAATATCACGGTTCTGTTAAGGTCTGAGGACGGACGAGATAAAACACATATTTGTATATTACGGCTCTGGATAAATAAATATTATGATTTATTTGAAAGCACCTACACACCGGAAACAGAAAACAAAAAGAAACTGAAACTTTTGGTCAAGTTTGTGTCATTGATTACTGTTTGACAAGTGACAGCACATGAGTATAATGTCAATATCACAATGTCATTTTTATCATAGGAAGTAGAGTTCTATTGTTTTAGCTTAGAAATCCTAACGGGATGGACAGCAATGTCTTATTAATAGAGTATCGTTAGCACCTTGTGGGTCCCCAGGCCTATTCAAAGCAAAATTTTCACACACTGAGCGATGTGAAACAAGAAAAAGAAAAAAATACGGAACCCTAAAACACTGAAAAATTAACTTTTCGTCTATAGGTGAGTGTAAAATTGAATGGATTTCATCACAGGACATACAATGTTCGATTTTGACGCACTTAAGTAAATTTAATCTCACAATTGTCGACCATGTTGCGTTTCGAACTACATTCAATTTCACGCTCTATGTCAATAGCCGTAAGATTAATTTTTTAGTGTTCGCAAATAATAAATTTTACGCCATTACTTTTTTAGACATTTCACTTACGAAATGCAGCCGACGCGTAACGTGAATAGTTCCCCTGAACGTTAAAAAAATCACACGCTATCGCATTTAACCTGTACCACACCCATAATTGGTTTCATTTTCAAGTGAACAGGTCCGGTGCGATGTGACATGCCGGACTTTCCTAATACGGTGGCGGTGAAACCTCATTATGGACCTTAAGGGGATTTATTGAATTTATTTTTGTCTTTCTCACTCTCACGGAGATTTGGTAGGTGCGACATGCAGCGTCGCGGAGTAATATAGCAGAAAAACGACGTTTTACCTAATTACTCAAAAACTAAGCCAGTTATCAAAAATCTGTTCTAAGCGTTTTAGGATATTATTATTACCGATACATTAAAACAAAAATTACAATTACATCCATTGTAGTTTCCGTTAAAATAGAGAAAAACTGAGATTTTGGAGCAACTTTTGGGAGAACTTTCTATCGAGAAAATTTTATCCAATCGTGTTTCTGCTTCTAAGCAATTTTAGATTAAAGACCCAAAATACATGACGTGTAAATTTGAAAGTAATAATTGTCTTTATAGTTTTTGCATAAAACTTCATACAAAATCGCTAAAATACTGCTTCTAGGCCGTTAAGCTTGAGTTGTAAGGATTAAAAACCTAAAAGTACGGGCAGACTCGAAATGTAATTATACCAGTAGTTTTACCAGCAAATGAAGTGACTTGCGAATTTTTTTCGGTATCGGTAGTTTTCGCATTCAATCATTTTTTTTCTTTTGAGGATCGTGTATGGTTTTCGATTTTCCTCAATTGGGAACGTTTCTCTTTTTGTACTTGTGGATTCAGATGGCATTTCATTATTATTTTTAAGTTTGTAGTAAGTAGGTACCTATCACTAATATCACCTTATCACACTATCACACTAATATTATAAAGGCGAAAGTTTGTGTGTAAGTGTGTGTGTGTGTGTGTGTGTGTAAGTGTGTATGTTTGTTACCCCTTCACGCCGCAACTACTGAACCGATTTGGCTGAAATTTGTTTTCAGCCAAATCGGTTGAAAGTTTCCATTGGATATTTAAAAAACCCTAATTTTCATCACACTAATATTATAAAGGCGAAAGTTTGTGTGTAAGTGTGTGTGTGTGTGTGTGTATGTTTGTTACCCCTTCACGCCGCAACTACTGAACCGATTTGGCTGAAATTTGGAACATAGATAGCTTATAACCCGGATTAAAACATAGGCTACTTTTCGTCCCGGGAAAATCCATATTTTCCATGGGATATTTAAAAAAACCCTAATTTTCAACAGTAATCTATAACTACAGCTATAGGTAGATTACTTTGACAATCTGTCCTGAAAGTAGGTATATCACACTTCACACTATAATAATATAATATTATAAAGGCGAAAGTTTGTGTGTAAGTGTGTGTGTGTGTGTGTAAGTGTGTATGTTTGTAACTCCTTCACGCCGCAACTTCTGAACCGATTTGGCTGAAATTTGGAACATAGATAGCTTATAACCCGGATTAAAACATAGGCTACTTTTTGTCCCGGGAAAATCCATAGTTCCCATGGGATATTTAAAACTACTGAACCGATTTGGCTGAAATTTGGAACATAGATAGCTTATAACCCGGATTAAAACATAGGCTACTTTTTGTCCCGGGAAAATCCATAGTTTCCATGGGATATTTAAAAAACCCTAATTTTCAACAGTAATCTATAGCTACAGCTATAGGTAGATTACTTTGACAATCTGTCCTGAAAGTAGGTATATCACACTTAATATCACACTAATCACACTAATATTATAAAGGCGAAAGTTTATGTGTAAGTGTGTGTGTCTGTGTGTGTGTAAGTGTGTATGTTTGTTACTCCTTCACGCCGCAACTACTGAACCGATTTGGCTGAAATTTGGAACATAGATAGCTTATAACCCGGATTAAAACATAGGCTACTTTTTGTCCCGGGAAAATCCATAGTTCCCATGGGATATTTAAAAAACCCTAATTTTCAAAAGTAATCTATAACTACAGCTATAGGTAGATTACTTTGACAATCTGTCCTGAAAGTAGGTATATCACACTTAATATCACACTATCACATCACACTTCACACTATCACACTTCACACTAATATTATAAAGGCGAAAGTTTGTGTGTAAGTGTGTGTGTGTGTGTGTAAGTGTGTATGTTTGTTACTCCTTCACGCCGCAACTACTGAACCGATTTGGCTGAAATTTGGAACATAGATAGCTTATAACCCGGATTAAAACATAGGCTACTTTTTGTCCCGGGAAAATCCATAGTTCCCATGGGATATTTAAAAAAATCTAATTTTCAACAGTAATCTATAGCTACAGCTATAGGTAGATTACTTTGACAATCTGTCCTGAAAGTAGGTGTAAAGGTCATTGAAAAGGAAATTCAATTTTTTCTCAAGATTAGTAAAAAATCGAATTTAACGCGGGCGGAGCCGCGGGCAAAAGCTAGTTTAATGAATAAATCTGTGAAAGAATCTAAAAACATTTATAACTTGTGTAGGTATAGTTACTGCATATATGAAATAAATTTATCAATTTAATTCAAATTGTAATTGTAATTATAATACATATATATATATATATATATATATATATATATATATATATATATATATATATATCTATATATATAAAAGAATGAGGCATTTTGGTTGTTCCACGGATTCCGCCAAAACTATAGGTCCTAGAGATCTGAAATTTGGTACCTAGGTAGATATTAGGTCATGAATTCGTACTAAGACGGGGATTCCAGAAATTCCATGTTTAAGGGGTAAAAATCATACATTTAAGGGTATTTCCCATACAAAAGTAAAATTTTTTCGTTGTTCCAGGAATTCCCGAAAAACTAAAAGTCGTAGAGATCTGAAATTTGGTACCTAGGTAGATATTAGGTCATGAATTCGTACTAAGACGGGGATTCCAGAAATTCCAGGTTTAAGGGGTAGAAATAGTACATTAAAGGGATTTCTCCATACAAAATTGTAATTTTTTTCGTTGTTCCAGGCATTCCAGAAAAACTAAAAGTAGTAGAGATCTCAAATTTGGTACCTAGGAAGATATTAGGTCATGAATTCGTACTAAGACGGGGATTCCAGAAATTCCATGTTTAAGGGGTAGAAATAGTACATTAAAGGGATTTCTCCATACAAAATTGTAATTTTTTCGTTGTTCCAGGCATTCCAGAAAAACTCAAAGTCGTAGAGATCTCAAATTTGGTACCTAGGTAGATATTAGGTCATGAATTCGTACTAAGACGGGGATTCCAGAAATTCCATGTTTAAGGGGTAAAAATCTTACATTTACGGGATTTTCCCATACAAAAGTGTAATTTTTTTCGTTGTTCCAGGTTTTCCCGAAAAACTAAAAGTCGTACAGATCTCAAATTTGGTACCTAGGAACATATTAGGTCATGAATTCGTACTAAGATGGGGATTCCAGAAATTCCATGTTTAAGGGGTAGAAATAGTACATTAAAGGGATTTCTCCATACAAAATTGTAATTTTTTTCGTTGTTCCAGGCATTCCAGAAAAACGAAAAGTCGTAGAGATCTAAAATTTGGTATCTAGGCAGATATTAGGTCATGAATTCGTACTAAGACGGGGATTCCAGAAATTCCATTTTTAAGGGGTAAACATCTAACATTTAAGGGATTTTCCCATACAAAAGTGTACTTTTTGCGTTATTCTAGGGATTCCGGCAAAATAGAAAGTCTGAAATTTGGTACCTAGGTTGATGATGTGGTTAGGTGATGAATTCGTAATCAGCTGGGGATAAGTAGGAATTTGTGGACAAAGTTTAAAAAGTGGCCGCCATTTTGAACTTTTTTATTATTGGGCCGATTGCTTTGAAAATCGATATGTGAGTTTCGCAGCAAGCGTAGAGAAGGAATTTGTGGTCAAAATTAAAAAAGTGGCCGCCATTTTGAATTTTTTTGTTATTGGGCCGATTGCTTTGAAAATCGATATGTGAGTATCGCAACAAGTATAGAGAAGGAATTTGTGGTCAAAATTAAAAAAAAGGCCGCCATTTTGAACTTTTTTGTTACTGGGCCGATTGCTTTGAAAATCGATACCTGACTATCGCAGCAAACATAGAGAAGGAATTTGTGGTCAAAATTTTAAAACGTGGCCGCCATTTTGAATTTTTTTGTTACTGGGCCGATTGCTTTGAAAATCGATATGTGAGTAGCGCAACAACTATAGAGAAGGAATTTGTGGTCAAAATTAAAAAAAGTGGCCGCCATTTTGAATTTTTTTGTTATTGGGCCGATTGCTTTGAAAATCGATATGTGAGTATCGCAACAAGTATACAGAAGGAATTTGTGGTCAAAATTAAAAAAAGTGGCCGCCATTTTGAATTTTTTTGTTATTGGGACGATTGCTTTGAAAATCGATATGTGAGTTTCGGAACAAGTATGGAGAAGGAATTTGTGGTAAAAATTAAAAAAAAAGTGGCCGCCATTTTGATTTTTTTTGTTATTGGGCCGATTGCTTTGAAAATTGATATGTGAGTATCGCAACAAGTATAGAGAAGGAATTTGTGGTCAAACTTAAAAAAAGGCCGCCATTTTGAACTTTTTTGTTACTGGGCCGATTGCTTTGAAAATCGATATGTGAGTATCGCAACAAGTATAGAGAAGGAATTTGTGGTCAAAATTAAAAAAAAGGCCGCCATTTTGAACTTTTTTGTTACTTGGCCGATTGCTTTGAAAATCGATACCTGACTATCGCAGTAAACATAGAGAAGGAATTTGTGGTCAAAATTTTAAAACGTGGCCGCCATTTTGAATTTTTTTGTTACTGGGCCGATTGCTTTGAAAATCGATATGTGAGTAGCGCAACAACTATAGAGAAGGAATTTGTGGTCAAAATTTTAAAACGTGGCCGCCATTTTGAATTTTTTTGTTATTGGGCCGATTGCTTTGAAAATCGATATGTGAGTATCGCAACAAGTATAAAGAAGGAATTTGTGGTCAAAATTTTAAAAAGTGGCCGCCATTTTGTTTGTTTTTGTTTTTGGGCCGATTGCTTTGAAAATCGATATGTGAGTATCGCAACAAGTATAGAGAAGGAATTTGTGGTCAAAATTAAAAAAAAGGCCGCCATTTTGAACTTTTTTGTTACTGGGCCGATTGCTTTGAAAATCGATACCTGACTATCGCAGCAAACATAGAGAAGGAATTTGTGGTCAAAATTTTAAAACATGGCCGCCATTTTGAATTTTTTTGTTACTGGGCCGATTGCTTTGAAAATCGATATGTGAGTAGCGCAACAACTATAGAGAAGGAATTTGTGGTCAAAATTAAAAAAAGTGGCCGCCATTTTGAATTTTTTTGTTATTGGGCCGATTGCTTTGAAAATCGATATGTGAGTATCGCAACAAGTATACAGAAGGAATTTGTGGTCAAAATTAAAAAAAGTGGCCGCCATTTTGAATTTTTTTGTTATTGGGACGATTGCTTTGAAAATCGATATGTGAGTTTCGGAACAAGTATGGAGAAGGAATTTGTGGTAAAAATTAAAAAAAAAGTGGCCGCCATTTTGATTTTTTTTGTTATTGGGCCGATTGCTTTGAAAATTGATATGTGAGTATCGCAACAAGTATAGAGAAGGAATTTGTGGTCAAACTTAAAAAAAGGCCGCCATTTTGAACTTTTTTGTTACTGGGCCGATTGCTTTGAAAATCGATATGTGAGTAGCGCAACAACTATAGAGAAGGAATTTGTGGTCAAAATTTTAAAACGTGGCCGCCATTTTGAATTTTTTTGTTATTGGGCCGATTGCTTTGAAAATCGATATGTGAGTATCGCAACAAGTATAAAGAAGGAATTTGTGGTCAAAATTTTAAAAAGTGGCCGCCTTTTTGTTTTTTTTTGTTATTGGGCCGATTGCTTTGAAAATCGATATGTGAGTAGCGCAACAAGTATAGAGTAGGAATTTGTGGTCAAAAAAAAAATGGCCGCCATGTTTAATTTTTTTGTTAATGGGCCGATTGCTTTGAAAATCAATATGCGAGTATCGCAACAAGTATAGAAAAGGAATTTGTGGTCAAAATTAAAAAATGGCCGCCATTTTTAATTTTTTTGTTATTGGGCCGATTGCTTTGAAAATCGACATCTGACTATCACAGCAAACATAGAAAAGAATTTGAAAGGAAAGATGGAAAAATACAGGAATTTTGGAAATTAAACGCCCGAGGGAGTACAGCAGAATTTCAACCGTGAGCGAAGCCGCGGGCGTTTGCTAGTATATATATATATATATATATATATATATATATATATATGTTTATTCATACAACAGCGATGTTTTTCTACTGTGAAGCAATAATGTATTTCGGTTAGAAGAGCACTGTAGCCGACGAGATAGCTTGACCTAAGAACAGTGCGTCACATTGCAATGCAAATTTTGTGGGACGCAATGCATGGATAAGCGTATCATTAAATAATAATAAATATATTATACGGGACATTTTACACATCGCAATCTAGCCCCAAAGTAAGCGATAGCTTGTGTTATGGGTACTAGATAACTGATAAATGTACATATAATTACATACATACTAATATACATAAATACAATATATTGAAAAACACCCAGACACTGGAAAACATTCATGCTCATCACACAAACATTTACCAGTAGTGGGAATCGAACCCACGACCTCCGGCGCAGACGGCAGGTTCGCTACCACCACGCCATTCGGTCGTCAATATCAGGTCTTGGTCGTAATTCGGTGTACCCATAAAAAACAGTTTATTATTACGATTTCATAAAAAAAAAAACATACAAAATATAAATTCCTCGTCAATTTGTGCGTAGTATCTTCCAGATAACATGTGCATTATCTCGAAACAGCTAATACGGCAAAGGTCGCCATGGCAACGGTTAATCCGAGTAAGGAATTAATCCGTCAGAGCATAAAGCGAGATTTAATTAGCAGTGTGGTATTCGGTTACGCCGAGATATCTTTCAGCTTCCGGAAACAGTATCAGTGACTTCGATTAATTAGAATTGGTTGGAGTTTGAGCTTTATTTTTTTGGAACGAAGAGACTTAATAGCGTTTATGCAAAACAACGCGCATCGCGTTTCTTGCCATAATAAATTGGTTTTGCGTTGGCGCTGACGCAATTTTGCGCTGATAATGCTATTACAAAAAAAATTATAGTAAAATAAATATACTACTTATTAAAATAGTAAATAACCAGTGACATTGAATATTAATTGAATTAAATTACTATAATTCAGAAATAACAAAATATCTTGGATTTTATCCTAAAATAATACGTATAATTTATCGAAAAAAGCTAAAAATGACACATTTCGGTTTATGGTTTTTGAAAATCTAGGAAAATCGTGGTTTTTTTTGAGACACTTTTTAGTAAATGTTATTAATTTTCTAAATATGTCATTGTTATAAGTTTGTGATAAGAAACATGGCAAATACCTTGCATCTGCGTAGAGCGTCGACCGCTATTTTAGCAAACAGCCTATACAAAAACTGTTCTAGTGACAAAGTTATACACATATTTTAAAATATTTTTGAGCCAAGTTCTAGATTATGAAATGCCAAATAATATGAATTCAATTATCTAATCTATAATTGAACACGTAACTATTTTATGTTCCTTCGGAAATCGTAAATTTTGACTCAAGCATAATACTAACGCATGAACCGCCTTAAGTTGCGGTGAGAATTTAACGATTTGACCCTAAAAACAAGCCAATCAAAACAAAGGGGTTCCAGCACGTAAGGTAAGGTCAAGGTAAGAAACCTTTACAGGTTACTTAACCTTACAAAGTAAGTACGATAACATCTTCGGCTGCATCGTTTTACTATCAGATGACATCACAATCAAGTACTAACTTGTAGAGGGTAAAAAAGAGAAACCATCACGTATGTACAAAGCGATATGCTTTTAGACTTTTACTGTCATTCCAATTGAGGAGCGTCTGATAAAGATCATTTTTTGTGCTACTATTTTAATATAGGTACTTAATATTGTTATACTAAAGTCATAGGGAACTATAGGAGTGTTATTATCTCGCTGCAGACTCGGTCATAAATCGTTCGAGTGTTTCGCTTTTGTTGTTCTGCAGTAATGCACAACTCAACAAAGAACAACAAAAGCGAAACACTCGAATGATTTATGACCCAGTCTGCAGCGAGATAATAACACTACTATAATAAATATATACCTAACACGTATGTATAATAATTCTTTCAAAAGACTACTTTAATTCCTAGGAAATACCTTTCTCTTATTTTAGACTTGATTCCAGCAATTTTTCTGACTTACATACTAACTGAGCTGCCGCTTCCCCTTTGAGCTGGAACCAATTTAAAAAACATAATGATTTCTTGTACTCCCCGCGGGGGAGTCCATTCAATTTTGACACTTAAAGCAAGAGGTGTAAAATTTAGAATGGCTGTTGCACATATTCAAAATTTAACGAGACGCCGCAAAAATTCCAGGCAAAAACAGAGAGCTGAAACATTCGTAAACGTCCCAGTAATAAGTTGCTCGATTCTTCAAAAGCAACTAGACACCGGGTCTCGGCTGCTCTGATGCCATTTTTAAGGGGGAAAAAGGTAAATGTCAAGCAAAAAGATTTGATTGGTGCATAGTGCATATTATTTTTAGCGGGCTGCTTGAAACAAAAGATTCAGAAAAGTATCCGTTTTGCACCAGCTAAATGTTACATGCATAGAAGTTACTTTTCATTCTGTTAACGTTTTAACTTGTTTGTCCATTACTCTGTCAACTAATCTCGATGATTCACTGTTTTATTGAAATGGATAGTCTCAATTTAATTAATGAGAATTTTCGGAGATATAATATTGTAAAGAAACATTTTTTGTGTATTTTGGCCAAATTGTATTGATTTTATTAGTTTTTCTTTGTACAGGCGCATGTAAAGTCAATACCTTATTGTGATTATTTTTGGTATATTATGTATTTTGTGATAGCTACTAGTCGACTTTAAATTTACAAGGGTTCTAACGCGCCCTGCACTGAGAAGAAGCCTATAAAAACTCAACCAGGTTGAAAGAGGAAATCATCTTAAACAATTTATATTGTGGAATATTAATTGACAATAATTACTATGAAATTTTATCAAAAGATCGTTATCTTGTTACTTTAAATAAAAAATAAATGTCTTCATTTATTCATTCACTGACTTATTCGCATGCTTAGATATTTAGCTTTAGAAAGCTGTAAATTTCCACATAGGTTTTCTTATGATGTAGACAGTAAATAAGCCAATCAAAACAAAAACAGGTGGAGCTAGTCATCAATAAAAATAAAGAAAAGAACCATTTTTGACGTGATAACGTTTAATAAATTGATGAACACCAGCAACACACATGAAAGATAGTAACGTTTTGCATAACGTTCCACCTGAGCCTGTGCGTGCTAGCGAGAGCGCGCAACAACCGATAGAGAGGCACGATAAAACTAACGATAGAGAGGCCAATTATGACGTTATCACGTAAATCTATCGTCCGTAAACCGACTTTACAGACAATTTTTTTCCAGAAAAAACTTTTCATTATTTACCCATTTCAGAGCCAAAAGGCAATTCACAACCGTCGGTGTAGAGTAAGTAATAAATTTCATATTCACTTTTCATAGAAAGTCAATGTTGCAATATTTTATGAGGCGGCAATTTCGTTTCGCTTACCAACAATACGAAGCCAAGACTTTCTTAGTAAATGGAGAATTTGTCTTGGCATACGTCATGATGTAATAATAATAATCATTTATTTCAGATAAAACATATGGTATATAAATAAAATAAAAATACAAAAGGTATGCTAGGGCTATAAAAACTAAATATAACTAGATAGGACTATTTTTTATTTGCATCTCGGTGAACAGAGCGCCAGTGATTTATTATATCACTAGACATACTCTCACCGATGACCTTAAGGATGACGTTTTTCGACTCCAGCAATCGCTTCCAAAAAGAAGCGATTCGACTGCGTCTAATCGCGAAGAAATCGGGGATCCTCGCCTCGGCGAACATGCCCGACGCGCTGCAGTACCTCGGCAACCTCATGAGGATGCGGTATGCATCATTATACTGCACCCTCATGGTGCTCATTATGGAACGCCTGAAATTCGTCCATAATTGACCTGTGTAAAAACATTGGCAATATGCACGAAACAGGGTTAATTTAACTTCGGTACTGCACTTTGAAAATCTGCGTGCGAGCATGTTACACCGAACCGACAGTGCTCTCCTCTCTCTTTCGATATCAAGGTCATCCCTCAGGTCACCGGTGACAATATGTCCCAGATATTTGAACTGTTGCACCTCCCGAACTGCAGAACCATTCAAATAAACGCGTGGCACCTTCTCCGGACCCTTTCCTGATCTAAACACCATAACCTCCGACTTCGAGATATTATATCTCAATCCGTGAGCGCCCGCGTAACGCTCGCAGATTGAGAGTAACTTACGCAGACCTCCAATCGATGGGCTGAGAAGCACCATATCGTCCGCATAGCTGAGATTGTTTACACAAACATCTCCCAGATGACAGCCGATTCTGGTGCCCCCCAACTCCTCGATCAGACCATTAATGTATACGTTGAAAAGGTCCGGAGAGGTGAGTCCTCCCTGGCGAACCCCGCAGTCTAGCCTATAACCGCTAGAGGTCGCGTCGCCCCACCTTACGCTGTTTATTTGGTTTCCGTACCAGTATTCCAACAGACTCGTTATCTCATCCGGGACCTGAGCCGCATGCAATTTGCTCCAGAGAACTTCATAGTTCACTAGATCGAATGCACGGCTCAGGTCTAAAAAGCACGCATATACGGACGTGTCACGCTTCGTGTAATATTGTACAGTATGTTTGAGACTGAGGACAGCCGAGTCCGTTGAGAGACCGGGACGGAAACCAAACTGAGCATCATTTATACGAATATTCTTCTGCAGCTCGGGATGCAGCAACCGTTCCAATATTTTCCCAATTACAGTACCCAGAGAGATAGGTCTATAGTTATTTGTAGTGCCCAAATCACCAGTCTTATTTTTATAATCGGTACAACAATAGTTCTCATGAGATCAGCGGGTAAGTACGAATAACGAATACACATGTTAAATAAGGTACATAGCTTTGAGTACAGAACATTCCCCGCGAAAACGATATGCTCTATACTCAAATTGTCATGTCCAGGTGATTTACCGCGTTTTATTTCTTTAATAGCATTTTTTACACGGTCTGGTGTAAACTGTATAAGGTGTGTTGAAAGTTCGTCTAATTTCGTGCGTTTGAATATTTTTATCTATTTTTAGCGGTTCATTTTGAAATTTTTTCGCAAATAATTCCGCTATCTCCCTCGGTTCCTGTAGGTTTTCAACCCTGACCGGTAGGCTTTGCTTACAGTTAAAGGATTTGGTAGCGTTCCAGAATTTTATAAAGTTATTTAAATTTTGTAATTTTTTAAATTTTGTAATAAAATTACCTTATAGGCTGCCAATCCACTGGAGAGGGGCGAGGCAGGGGAGCGGAGAAACGGAGAAATATTAACCTATAGGATTGCACAAAATTAGAGGAGCGGAGATTTTTTGCAATCCTATTGGTTGATTTTTCTCCGTTTCTCCGCTCCGGCGGATTTGCAGCCTTACACACTTGCAACTATTGTTCAATTATTATCAGTATAATCTATACGTATAAAAGAAAAGGTGAGGGCTTAACTGACTGATTTATCAACGCACAGACCATTGAATTTTGGCAAAAATATATAACAAATGCCACTAGATTGGCTGAAAAAGTAATACACAGACTCGGCGTATCAGCGGGCATTTCTTTACGATTACGATAGTAATGAATACGTTTTTATTACGTTATTGCCGCCGACATCCAATGCGACATCAATTATTGACACAATTGAGGACAGAAATCTACGCTTTTTAGTACTTTTTTCATTAATTTTGTGGCAAACTTCAATTTGTAGTAATAATATTACAACAACATCGTTGTATAAGTAAATATATTATTTTAGTTTTCTCAAACATTTGGTATTCGAACCTCAGATGGAGTCACAAAGCGTTTCAATTAAACCACCGAGTCACTGCCTTAAAAGTAAGCGGCGGTAAGTACCTCCCCAAAAATTAAAACATTAACAAAACCTTTTAGACATAGCCCCCAAACTCTGTTCCGGTTTCGAATTAATTTCATATAACCTTCTCAGAACTTTGGCTTGTAAATATTAGGGATCATTTCGTAATATTATTTTAGAAGGATCAAGCAAATATTTTTCAAAGCAACCCCGAAAATTCACGAGCTTAATTAACCTATGCGAAAAGTTTCCGAACCAATCGCTCCACTTGTATAAAACAAACTAATTTAAACTTATACGTCACTGCTATAAAGTTTGCTCGATATAATAATTACCTTAAGTAGGTACCTCATGGTACTTTCTTTCTCGTGTATTTCTTGCCCACTTTTGCAGTTATCTTAGTTCCGTCCTTCTCTCCCTTTGTCTTTGTTGCTATTAATTTAGAGTTACTTCCTTTACTTTTCATCCCTTGAATTCAGTGAGTCATCCCAAAGTTCAACTATAATGTAATTCGACGCGACTTCACATTTTATTTCCAAAGTGGAAGGCAATTAATAAAACGGATGGAAATATAACTGGGAATGTAGTTTTTATTTGCAGCTAGGTACGGACCTAAAACTATATTAAAAATCTTATCCAGATCTTAACCAGATTTCTCCTTCAAGAAATTTGACGTACAGTACGCGCGGCGAAAGTTTGGCTTTGACCGTTATTGCGCAGAAATCAGAAATTGAGTATCAACCAATCAGAATTTGGGTACCCATGCGCAGTAATCCCCTCCACCCGAAGGTCAAAGCCAAACTCTCGCCGCGCGTACTGTAACTTGCATTATACCCTATCGGATAGCTACAGAATCAAAGAATACAAAACCCACAGCCATATTTCGACAATTTTGTTTTATTTTTAAAACTACTATTAGGTATGTACGTAAATTTCAAATATTAAAAATGTTGTTTTTTTTATTCAATATCATCCTTGAATTTACAACAACAATAATGATTGTTTGATTGATTAAAGAATTGATTAAGCACCTTTGATCCTTTGTCACTCGAAATCAGAACTAACTTAGAGTTTGATGAAGTGAAAATACGATTTTGATTATTATCATCGTTCGTTTTAACGGGAATAATTCGCCTGTAACAAAATAATTCGGGAATAACTTTTGACAGATGGAGAGATATCGCTAAAAGTCGGTAGATATTGGATGCCTTACCTTTCAAAATACAAACGAGTACCATCCAATAGTACCGACTCGTTAGCAGTCCCCCGTCGATCATAGAGCTTGTTAAAACTTGGCCGAATAGAAAAAAGTTATAAGGACCGTATATAGACAGCGCGATCAAAGGACAAATTTAACTTTTCCTTGTGCTGAACTATTTTTATCCAACTAATAATATATTAAGTTTTCCCGTTGTAAGAATCTTCTTGCCCATCCGGGCTATTCTACTGCGAATTTGTATTGTATTACGAATAAATAACTGCTTAAATATTGATAACTTACTGAAATAATTAACTACGACAGACAGACATACCAACGGACGGAGAATGTGATGTCTTCCCTAAAAATTTTCCATTTTTACCATTTTAGTAAGGAACTCTTAAGATCCAGATAAATAATATACGACCCAGTTGTTGAGGATCCAAAGTACTGGAATGACAACCCACAGGGGCAACAACAGCGCAGTGTTGGCAGACCTCCGATCAGATGGACTGATGACATTAAAAGGGTCGCGGGAAGGCGACTACTCAATAGAAACTTTTCCCAAGCATAGCTCTTAACCTAGATATAACCAACCTCTTTCCAAATTTCAGCCAAATCGGTTCTATGGTATCGGTAAAATGATCTTGCAAACATTGAAACATTAAAAACATCGCCTATTACTTAGTAAAGAGAGCATGATTGCAGTATCGTTATTTAAAGAACGACACTCAATCAAACTGTAAAACCTGGGGGCAAGGAAACCCCTCAAATTAGAGCTCTGAGTTACGCTTCTTTCCTTGCACCTATATTAAAGGGAGCCTTCGCATTAAGCCGGCGTTCGCTGAGTAATGCGTATCATTTTTTGCCTGTTTCCTACCTTTTTATAGTCCCTCGCAGCTCGAGCTTTATTAAAATTTATAAGCACATAATATGCTTTCAATAGATAAGATGCCGCTTACTTTGTCAAGGATTTTTTTGCTTTCCAAACTAGCTTTAAAGTTGCAATGAATCTAAAGCTCATTTCGAGTGAAGACCCATATCCAGAAGCAGCATTTAATAAGAACTAAATTAAAATAAGTCTAAATTGTGTGGTAACAACTTGTGACTAAAACCAAAACCAAAAAACATACCTAGTCAATTACAAATAAAAAATCTTACATTTGCTCGTGTCATCAATTGAACCGAGGACTTTTTCCATTCACAGTTGGTAATACCAAGACAAGAGGTCCGCAAATTATGTACATGTCCATATAACATGACTATCAAATGTATCATAATGTAATGTATGTATGACTTTGATTTTTTTGCCTGAAGCACTATTCTTTTTATGAACTTGGGGATTAAAACTACAAAATTATAAAAACCCTAAATTAAAAAAAATCCAAAGCGACGGCTCCTGGTGGCAGGGAATGTCGTGAAAGCCCTCGTCGCTAAGTATGTGATCTAATAGAGATTATTTTTCTTTTCTACGTGACCTCAACAGATCGTGAGATTGACGGGAGCTTAATGTACCTTTTGTATTGATGACAAACCCACGCATTCAATGTCGCTAGCGTCCTCTGGGGTTTATTTAGTCGAGTATCGCAACTAATTACTTTCTACCAGATGACCCGTCTCCTAGTTTTACCGTCTGACCCAATTAGGCTATAAAAATACTAGACACAAACCAGGTCACCTGGGTTTCAACGTGCGTCATTGGATAATGGAGACAGGTGCAGACAATGGACGGAAAATTGATGGCCATACAATAGGTACCGTAAACACAAACGTACCTATAATGTTTTTCTTAGCACTGGGGCCGTATTACAGTCACTTAAAGCAGTAATCCTATAGTTCTGTTTTAATATTTTTATGCAAACATAGTATGAAAATTTCAAGACAGTATCTGCCACATTACTGCTTTAAGAGATGGTGGCAAGGCCCCAGTCACTCCTACCCTACACACGTGCACAATATACTATAGTTAACTCTGTCATGCAGAGTTAAATCATTTTGATCCTGTACTATTTTTATAATTTCTCTGTAATTATAATTTTTAGATTGTGTAAAAAATACGTATTTATCGCTATCGTAATTGTTAACAAATTCTGCCCGCTGATTGGTTCCCTGATAAATCAGGTAGTCCTGATAGTCAGCTAATCGAGGAGTAAAATTTTCTAACGATTACGATAATGATGAATACGTTTTTCTTACGCAATCAGACCCGAAGCTTTGTCTGGTGGGAGGCTTCGACAACGTTTTGTTACCGCCCGACCGGCAAAGACGATTTAGTTTCCCGTACAATGCTATTTTGACAGAGTGGGGCGCGTCATCGTGGATTGAAATATCTATAGCAATCGTTAGTGGGCTACTAACCCCATTACATCTTTGGCTACATAGTTTCAGGCGACAAAGCTGTCGTGTAGAACTACCTAGTAGTTACTAAAAAAATCTGCGTGGAAAAAATGGAAAATGACATTTTATCCGCTTTGCTGAAAAAGCATTATGGAATCAAACTTGTCTTTTACGTTTTTGGTAAAAATTAAGTTTTCTTTTAATTCGTTTCAAATTCTAGCTGCTTGTCAGACGTTATTATAATTTAGACTGGGGAGAGAACACAATGGGTTGTATGACGTGCATTATGTTGCACAATGCCTCGTATCAAACGTCGGGATCATGTACGTCTTAATGTCTGAGCACACATCAAGATTCAACCGTCGTCACCTGCGAGCGGCGACGTGTTGGGAATAACAAACAAACACATGTGCATCTGGAAGGACATACAGTATACGCTGGACATAAATGTGTACATACGTATGCTAGCATAAGTAATAAATTACTATTAATATTACTAGATAATGAACTGTGTGTTCAAAATTCTATATGGATTACAGTTATTTTTTTTTCTCTATATACAAGTTAGTAGTAATGATGCAGCATAAGATGTTATCGTACTAACTTGGAAGGGTAAGTAAATTTACCCTAACGGTTTCTACAAGCATCGCATTGGAACGCTAAATTGGGTAAATTGGTTAAAAGTTTAATTACGAGTAATTATTGATTTATAGGTATAGGTAGGTACTCTCTATCTATTGACGTAAATAATTAATAATTTTTTATTACACTGTAAAGTGAAATTTTTTTCGTGTGTGTGCTAAAACCAACTTGACTGAAATTTAGAATACAATATTAAGTAACCCTGGATAACCGCATTGGCTATTTTCTTCCTGGAATTTGAAAACTAGCAATACCTAATTCAGCAGCTAGTTTAGCTGAACCGACAGACATTGTTCAGTCATGCCAATTTCATATTAAGTAAGTCATCACAGGACCCACTGAATTACACTATAACAAAACCTGTCGAGCTTTTTACGAGTTTGTGCTAGACTAACGACCGGCTATTGATTTTTATAGTGTAGAGAAGATCCATAAATAATGTTATTTAAACTACGCAACTTTCTGCACTCCTTCTCAATCTAACCCACAAATAAAAATAAAGGAAACCAGACGAAAATCCAGCACAATGCAGATAAATAGCTGTAACCTCCTGCGCGCAGTATAGGCGTATCACCTGTCTCCTGCTATCCCAGCTCGTCCTCTTTGGAATGCATCCAATTCCCGCCCTCGCTTCGCTTGAGTGGGAGGCTTCTGTTTGTTTGCCAGCGCCTTATCCACTTTAATCGTACTAGTTGTTACAATGTTGTCTTATTTTACCGTATTATTATAAACACAATCTTGATTTGAAAATTGCATTAAGTTATTAGGTATTTGAGCTCATTTTTTTCGTGTTTTTACCATTCCCGTGGGAACCATGGATTTTTCCGGGAAAAAAGTAGCCTGTGTTTTAATCCAGAGCATAATCTATCTCCATTCCAAATTTCAACCAAATCGGTTCTGTAGTTGCGACTTGAAAGAGTAACAAACAATCACGCACACTTACACACAAACTTTCGCCTTTACAATATTAGTGTGAATTGTGATTGCTAACATAATAAAAAGTATGTTTTTAACTGACTTATTATTATGTAGTGAATGAAAATTATGTTACTGCTACTTTGCTAAACTCAACCACCAACCATTGAAGATCGTGTTATAAACCAGAACTTCCTCTACGTAAGATCTACGTATAACTCGGCCGACGAATGAATCCAAACAGCAGCGTATGCATAAACAAATAGAGCGAAGTTTGGGAGGTCTGCCGAGGGGATTACCAACCCTCTCATGGTCAGCGCTCACAATCCTCCAATACGATTTAACTTCACTTATCGAAGTGCTTCGTTATGGTGTATTGGTCAAAATGCTCTAAGTACATACGCTATAATATGTATATTTCACAACATAATGGTCACTTTGTACTGAAACAATGTTACTTTTTTATACACCACAAGTAAGTACTTGACTGTGAGCTTACCTGATGATAAATTACAATGCAGCTGAAGATGTAATCGTACTAACTTGGAAGGAGAAGGAGTAAGTAGCCCCTAATAATTTCAATGATTCTGTATGACCCTTCAAAGTACCATACAAATTTTTCAAAATGATTTTCTCAGATATACGTATCGCTCCATTATCGGGCCAATAATTCAAAGTTTTAAGTAACAATTTTGTTTGATTGACTATGGCTTTAACAGTTATTGTTGGTAAAATTCTGGTTACAGAAGTTAGGAAAGATTTTCTCGTATAATCTGCCTACTGAATGGCATAGAGCCAATCAGCTGTTGGGATTGACACGAATCAGGTGATAAAAAATCGTATACCAGAAGTATCGTGTAAATGAAGTGAGCCCGCCGACACTGGAAGTCGCCTCCGAGGCAATATTTTATTCATTACATGATCAAATGAAAAGCAATGCGATTCGGTTTGAAAATCTAAAGTTGTACTTAATTGATGGCTCTGAATAATTCAGGCGTTCGTGTTCGCTTGATTTATTTGAAGGTCATTTTATTACATTTGTTGCCTGCAATTTCATTTTCGCCGAGTGAATATATACATGTTTGGACAGCACGCGTTTTGGTCAGTAGCGAGGAGGTAGGTGCCCGCCGTGTGCTCGGAAAATGTTTCTGACATTTCAGATTCGGGAGTGCGGCTGCGAAATCAGTAATGTGGAACTATATTTTATGTAATACTAGAATTTTCTCCCGACTCCGCCACGCAAAAGTAAAAAGGCAACTAGAAAGAAACATGAAGAAAAATATCTTGTTTCATAATGTTCCTTGTAATGCCATTTATATTGTTATACATTAAGACGATGTCGATGAAGCTTTCCCCACCTGGGAAATATTTTTTTTAATTAGGATTGCCCAAGTGATGGATGCACCAGACACCACTTAATGATGCACGAATGTTGCCTATTTCTAAAAATCTGGTAAAATAGGTTGACGCGCTTAGGTAGGTAACTCTGCAAAACATTTATGCTCATCGTACAAACATTTACCAGTAGTGGGAATCGAACCCACGACCTCCGACGCAGACGGCAGGTTCGCTACCGCTACGCCATTCGGTCGTCAACAACTAAACCTTCAGTGCGGACATAGTGGTGAAAGCTAGCAAATTATTAAATATCTTACAAAGTAGATTTGGAGATGTCTACTATAAAGGGACAAAGCCGGTTTAGAAAATCAGCGCGAGACCTTTTTGTGTCACTGTCTATCAAAGTGTGGACGTTGAGAAAAAGGAACATTACGAATTTATCACCCATTTCTTTGTAAAAAGATTTGTTTGCTCACGAAATATACTAACAGACGTATTTATAGTCATCATGATCCACAACAGCTGGTAATGGATATTAAGATGAGAATAATTAAGAAGGTTTTCGCTATAGACCATCATGCTGTTCAAATGCGAATTGGTATCTTCACTCAATTTTAAGAACTCTAATATTTTCGAATCATGTTTTTTAAGTTAAAAAACGGGACCCTATTGCTGAGAATTCCCCGTCCGTCTGTCCATCCGTCTATCGCCGGAATGTATCTCTTGAACCGTAAAAGTTACACACTTTATATTTTCACAGATGATGTATTTATTACAACAAATACTTAAACCGCTATAACAACAAATAGGTACTAAAAAATAGACTTAATCAAGAACCCTTCGTACGCGAGTCCGACTCGCACTTGACCGATTTATTTCTTTACTACAAAGTACCAATTTAGGTAATCATTTCCACAAACGTAAACAATGTCGAACTCAATACCTACAGCTAGAGAAAGGTACATGTGGCTTAAACCCCGAACCATAAATGTTGGTGCCGAGTTGTTAACCACTGGACTATCACGGTCTTCTAAAAATAAGTAATGATAACCCTCTTTTTCTGACAAATTTGGGCACAACAGTCAATCTCGACTGACTTTTACCACCATCACGAGAGATAATTGTTATTTTAGTGCATGAGACTTGTAAATGCAGAAACAAAGACGTAGGTACTCTTTATTCCTCTTTTTCATAGTCCGTTGGGTTGGCAGCTCCGCAAACGGAAAGCGCAGGTGGCATAACATGTTCTCCGAGGGACGGAGGTGAAACAGCGCCAATTTGAAACTTCGGGTTACTAGGTTCACACTAAGAAATTTTTGATAGAAAAATGCAACAACATTTATTTACCCGACCAGGGAATCGAACCCAGGGCCTTGAGAGCTTCAGTTGAATATGCAGGTAATGAGACAGTAAAATTGCTTCACAATAGTTTTTTTTTACTCTAGGCTCAGAATACGGAATAGACTCTAGGTACCTATACAAATTAGTACTTGACTGCGATCTCACCTGATTTCGTCTCACCTGAGTGCGTCTTTGCTGGTAGGGTGGTAACTAGCTACCTGAGGAAGCCTTCCACCAGACCAGACCTGAGTCAATTTAGAAATTATAAAATTCCAAAGTGGCCCGTGGCGGGAATCGAACCCGCGACCTCCCACTCGAATCCGAGCGCGAAAGGGAGTTATACAAGTACTAGTGGTAGGTATAAAATATATAGGTAGGTATATGAATCTTTAATAAGGAACCTACTTTGCATTTTATTTAATAAATTACAGACGAAATTAAAACGGCTCTTCTTTAGCGCCATACCTCACTATTTTAACTCGTCTTTTACTGCGGGAAGTAGGTACCTACCAAGAAACTCATTGTACTCAGTAATTAACGTTAACGAGTAGGCCATTCACTATCTTTATTACGCATCTTTCGAGAAAATAGTAATAGCATAACTTGGCTTACTTTACCCATAATACCGAAAACCAATAAATGGAGCAAAATGTTTCGTAATAATGCAAAATCAGTTTAATGTCTATTTTTGACGATGATTCGAGTGGGAGATCATGGTTTCGATTGTCGCCACGGTCCTCTTTAGAATTTTATTATTTCTATAAATTAGCTCAGGTCTGGTCTAGTCTAGTAAGAGGCTTCGGCCGTGGCAAGTTACCACCCTACCAGCAAAATCGTCAAGCGTTTTAATTTTACGGCGCTATGCTTAGAAACTAGAAACCGAGGGTGAATTTACTTTTCTCTTCCAAGTTAGTACAACAACATATCGGCTGCATTATCACTTACCCTCAGGTGAGATCGCAGTCAAGAATTAGCTTGTAGGGTGAGAGAGGACTCTGTAACTTACTAGTAATGAAAATATGAAGCTTGAAAAGCTAAAAATAAGCATAGGTACCTACATAGCATACATACATACCTATAGTAATCAACTCGCTAAAAAGCAATTATTATAACTATTTACTAGTAAGTAGGTACCTACCTAACCATTTAAGAGTTCCATAGTCTCTTTCTAGATGCATCAACATAGTCATCATCTAAAGTGTTTTAATTAACGTAGGTAGGTACTTACTACTTAGTGACTTAGGTATTTTAAGTCGAAGGATTTTGTTATAAATCGTAGATGTTTAGAATTGAGATCAGTTTTTAAATACCTACCTGATTACTGTATGAAATAAGTAGGTGCCTATCTATATAAGTACTGTCGTACATTTCATAAGTTTCAAAACGATAAGACTTATAAAAACAAGTATGGCTCTGACTTCCACGATTTGTTTACATTCAAAGAACGTAATATACGTCGTAAGCTTGTAGAACTGTTAAAAAACTAACATAGTACCCAACGCAAAAGACGTGCCATCGTGAATAAACTGCGTCAACAGCTCAACACGCAAAGGCTAACATCCCCACTTGCAGCCCACTCAACTAAAAAAAGACTAAATCTTGATGATTTATTTAAAGTCCGTAGATCCCTTATCTGCCACCTCGTGTTATCTCATTGCGTGTTTCCTAAATAATTAATGCAATATAGGGCATCGATTGTGAGGTGACGGAGAGCGCGGGGCGGGGCCTGAGGCGCGGGGGTGCGCGCGATCACGCACGCGATTGGCTGTCACGGCTGCGTGAGTGCGTACCCCCTCTCCGCGTGCGTGTGCCTTCGCGCGCCTCTCAGTCAAAGTCCGGCCGCCGCGAGAGTAGCACGTACCGCTCCGCCCTGTCTGCCGCACGAACGCGTCTACCTCCCGTACATTCGACTTTGCTTTCATTAGTTTTGTTTAAATTGGGACTAATTCATCTGTCCATATGGTTCATCTCGTAGATATTTTGCGGTCGGCGAAAGTTGAATATCCGCCGCCTGTTATTGTAAGTAAAGTTTTTGTATTTAATTGTTTGTAAGTTTTATTATTTAATTATTTTTTTTCGACTTTACTTTTTATTTATTTATTTTTGTTTTCAGAAAAGTGATGCTTTTGAGGTTTTCGTATTATTTGGAAGCTGAAACATACGAACTAATCGATGAAGACGTGACGGTCACATGATTATTGTTTATTTTGTGATGCGACGTGTTTACGTTTCAAGAACTTTACAATTTGAAATTTATAATTATTACACAAAGTTAAATTGATTTTTTTCAAATTTAGAGTTACAATTGGCTTTACTTTCTATATTAAGTTTAAAATAAACATTGAAACTATATTTTTATTTCATGTGTTGAATATAATTTGTTTTCGTTTTACCATGCTTTGTGAATATACATATTTTTAGTAGAATTTGAATATTGTTTATTTTTTTAGTAAACATAAAATTCTGTTTTGATTACTGAATTATATTATGTTATTTTTATTTCTTATGATGTTTGTTTAATTTCATTTTCTTTCGGATTTTAGATATTGGGTACAACAAAGTGGTGCAATTTTTCTCATCATTGTGCATTAGGTTGACTGAAATTAACCGCGATTACAAATTTTTTAAACATACCTAATATACATCAAGACATAGTCATTTGTAGGTGATATTATGCAGGAACAAATATCGTTGGCAGAGTTAGGTATCTTCCCGTGCATATCAATTAACTGGGCAAATCGATTTACCCTTTACTCGTCCCTCGTCCCTTCGCACACTTTTACGTTTCTAGGTCAAGGGGCTTTAGTTGTTTGTCAATAGGGCGTCATTGAGTTGCATACTGTTTCAATATGAGCTTACAATATCCTAAATTACTATTTATTTCATAAAAGTAATAAGGTATACCTATTCTATTTCGTAAAAGTAAAATGAAAACAGAAACATGATAATACTTTTAAATAACATCGTGATCTAATAAAACTATCTCTTCGGAAAAATGGAACTGAGCAATGCTTGCATCTAAAAAATACATGATTCATCTATAGTATGTTTGTGGTCATTTAGTAACACTTTAACTTAGCATTATTCAAGGTTTTTGGAAACTATGTGTATAAAATAATAGGTACAGTGTTGGACTTTCTTTTAGAAAACTGACACATACTCTGAAATAAATGCAATAACTCGATTCAGAAGCTTGTGACTATTATAATTATGATGTTAATTGACTGAAATTGAAATTTTGTTCCTTTTTTAATTAATGTTAACTTTGGTTATATCCTATACCTTTAAACGAGCAATTCTTGTATATATATATATATTTCTATATAATCTGAATCTCGGAAACGGCTCGAACGATTTTCATGAAATTTAGTATACAGGGGGTTTTGGGGCCGATAAATCGATCTAGCTAGGTTTCACTTTTAGAAAATGTCGAATTTACCAAAAAAAAATATGAACCCTGCTGCCATCTATTGGCAACCGAGCAAAGCTCGGTCACCCAGATTCCTATACCTTTAAACGAGCAATTCTTGTATATATATATATTTCTATATAATCTGAATCTCGGAAACGGCTCGAACGATTTTCATGAAATTTAGTATACAGGGGGTTTTGGGGCCGATAAATCGATCTAGCTAGGTTTCACTTTTAGAAAATATCGAATTTACCAAAAAAAAAATATGAACCCTGCTGCCATCTATTGGCAACCGAGCAAAGCTCGGTCACCCAGATATTTCATTTTGAAATCAGACACAATTAAGATAAAAATTAAACATTAGTATAACTAAGCATACCTAATTTAAGAAAACAATAAATTAAAAATAATCTTATTACATTAATATTAAAGAATTAGTTAGTTGAATGTTTGAACGAGATAACTATTCTTGGGTCATATTACAGCTAGTTGTGATGTAAAAGAATTCTTAAAACGAACAACAAAATGTACTTACACAACAATTTCATAACTCGGCATCGTTGAGCCCACACCCGTTCCCAAATAGGCTGTACAAGATATCATAATGCGTTATGGATTCCTAAACTGTCGGGTCACTCGTAAGCACTACATAAAAACTTTTATCATGCTCTAACCAGACCGGGTGGACGGCAGAAAGTTCTGAAAGAATGTCTCTTCCACGCCCCATTACTTTGCAGAGTTGGGGTAACTTCATTTTTTATAAGTTTTCGGGATAGTGTGTGGTGATGATAGACAAACTAACTTTCTCTCCTCGCTTGAGTGAGTTAGGTAGCAGGTTTTCCTAATTTAAGGGTTTCGCCACTCCCAAAGTTTTAAAGATTTGTTTCTTGTTCGGGAATACATTACGGGGAGATGAATTTCCATTATTACTTTCTTACACCGAATATTGGCCATACTAATAATATGATCGACATTATCTTTCCAAATTCAAAGTTTTTCCTTGTGGTGAAAATGACAATTTTAACTAGGATCGGGCGATTTCAGTTCTTCCATTACTACACTATACCTACTTCCAAATACTTTCAAAGTGATTTTATTTATGTACATGTTTTATCCTAATATAGAACTCTACCTCACGTTCTATCTAAGTTTTTTCTTTATTTTGTAAAAGTAATGTTATGTCTATCTAACTTTGATAACCTTGACTATTACAATATTATGATAGCCAGTAAAAGAAGGCGTCATTTTGAATTCCAATATTATGAGCTTGACCAAACTATCTTTATTTTTTCCATCGTTAAATTCTTAGTCTATTACTAGTAAACTGTAATATAACTGAGTATATTTTCTAAATTCTTTTATATTAAAAGCATATACAATATTACACTTTATGGATGGAATGTGCCGAATCTGAGAGAGGACAAATTCCTCCGGTATTACATTTTTGCAGTTTCGAAGCTACCCTCTGGCCGCAGCACGATTATTCTGTCAAATTACTTAATAAATTTTGTTTAGGTTCGGGATTGGCCGCGTACTCGTAATTTATGATCGGTTTTACTTTCCAACAAAAGCTAATAATTTGTTTTTGAAATTCCCCGCTGGAACCGCAGCGTCTTTTGAACTTTATTAATTTAATATTATGTTCTAATTTAGCATGTTTGACTTTTGGGCATGGCCAAGTTTTACTGAACATAAATAATTGCACCTTCAAAATTAAAGTAATTTTTACCTAAATATATTTTTGAAGATGTGGAATATCAATCCTTTCCCAATATTTATTTTGAATGATAAAAGGTCGAAGTTGTATTTATTAATAACGAAATTTTCTGAGATGGAGACTCAAACTCTCTCCAACCAAAGTTTGAAGAGTATGATGGATTGCTATTACCTACTTCCAAATTTAATTCCATGTTTTCACTAAGTCTAATATAAATCTGTAGTTATAAAAGCAATAGCAGTATTTAAGTTTTCTAAAGTCATTTACAAAAGGTAAAGTTTTTAAAATATCTACAACCAAAAACATAAACTTTCAAGTATATCAAAAATTTGATTTATTCTTTTGAACAAGGCACCTGCTCACTCACACAAATAAAATCATTTGGCGCATTAATCATAATTTTGATATCTGATTATACCTAGGTAGGTACATTTCGGGCGTCGAGTTATCTTATTTAGGCTTTAATTTTTTTGTCATTCTCATCTCAACCAATATCTTATTCTGCAATCAGCTTCAAAGCTATTATTGTAGTATTACTATATTATTACAATAGCTTTGTTTTTGGATGTCAGTGTCATGTATCTTAAACTCTAGGTTAATCCGCAATAGAATCGACACTGTTTTGAATAATGGCTGTATTTATTAATATAGTTATATAATAATAATATCTTTATAAAAATGTATAGACCCCATAATATATTAAAATAAAATAAAAATAATAGTCTAAAATAAATTTAAATACATTCTGTATTTAGGTCTATTTCCTATTAGCCTTCCGGTGCACCTAACGGTGACCGAACGCCAATGATTCATTGGCGTGAAAATTGAGCAATTCACACACTTGGCCAAAGTGCTCAGGATCTCATTTTTGGAGTCTCGCAACTGGCTCCAGAATGTTGCGATTCGCGATCTTTATCGACCCAAGTCCATGTTACAATTAACTTGGTATTATAGCTTATAGTAACTTGCATAAGTATATTAAAATCGACCAAGTCGTAGTTGGATTCACACTTTGTATAAGGAACCCTTGGTGCGTGAATGCAATCGCACCTGGCTAGTTGTTAGTCGGTATGTAATTACTGACTTTTATTCCCATATCTCCATTATAAATGGATTAGATTCTCAAATATTCTATAGAGTTCGATAGCTAAAGTGGTTTCGTGTCGAATTAGGAACTATGAATAGAGACCGGAAACAAATTGACGGTCAAAACTTTACATAATTCATTTTGACATGTTGGTCGTTCCGTTGCCTAGCAACAATGACATACAAGTGTCATTTCCGTGACTTTGCCGCGCGCCTTTAGTTTATTCAGTTCGACAGCTTTGCCTTGGGGCCATGCGGGGACATGTTATTTCACCCGTATTATTTTGAAGCGATAGTAATGTTCAGATAGTGTTTATTTTGATGACAGGGCGAGTTGATAAATACGTTTTTAATAATAATGCAGCCATAAATGGAGCGTGTATTTATGTTAATCGTCTGTGACACAGGATAAAAATTGTATTCGAAATTATAGGTACAGTTCTGACTAATAATATTTTGGACAGCGTTGTAAAAAACGGTAGTTCTTAATTCTTATTTGTTTTTACAAGTTTTCACTCTATGACTATCATACCATATGGAAAACACTGAGGTCCTCTAGGTTGGGAGTAGGAAAATGTTGTTCCTTCTTGTCTTGAAGATCCACTTACTTGGCTGGGATCATAGGAGCTGAAAGGTTTTTGCATACTTTGTATATTGGCGCAAAAACGTAAAAGTGAACCGTTTTAAGCCTTATGGATGCCCCTAAATGCCATATAAAAATGCCCTTGCTCCCGTCGTGTTGCCGTTTGGCAATGAATATAGGACTAACAAACTTATATAGATTTTATTTACAGGAGACTGTTGTTTCACGAATTTCACCTGATCCAAATAAAAAAACTCAAACACTTATTGTATTCTACGGCGGCTTAGGTCTTTTGATCTTCCATTATTGATTGCTTACGCTCCTGCGTAAGGTATTCCTTTGTAACCGAAAAAATCAATTTACCCAAGCGATAAGAACGTTTAAGCCTGAAAATAAATAAACTTCAGATGAGTTTTTGTAAAGTTTTTTCAGTTGTGTGATCTTTCAATTCTAGGGAAAATGTTTCTTTTGCCATCAAATAGATACTAGAAAAATTCCTATGTAGGTATAAATATTACTTTAGTAGTGTTATTTTAGGTGTTTTCGAAATCAATTGTAAGCTTTAATAAGATTACCAAATTATTTAAAAAGTTTTCACGAAAAAAAGGCCTTTCCTAGACTTTTAAAATGAAAAATATATTTAAAGATTTTGAATTTTGATTTCAGGTTCAAGTAAGACCTACATACTTGTATTATAACCTCCAAGTACTTACCCAATCAACATCTTAGTCAACCTCGTAAACTTCTTAATTCAAGATATTCCGTTAGGTATATATTTTGTTTTCGTGAGATAGAAGACTGTGTTCTTCCATCTAGCTTTACCCATCCAAATTATTACATTTCATCGTATTATACAAATGTAGACCCAAATTCAACAACAATTCCGATAACGTTTTCGAGCTATCTCGCTCCCTAATTGGAAACTTCAGCTTTATTAGTTTTGACGTGACGATACAACTCAATAATAGAATTTATATAGAGCAAAGGTGGATGCTCTATATAATATCTCTATTGTAATTTGTATGTCAAATCTATTTGTTACAGGTAAGTTGATACCTATACGTGTTATAATATCGGTCATGAATTAATTGAAACTAGGGTTAGTAGTTTTTTTTGGAATGGTTTTTACTTTTAGGTACCTACATTTAAACCAAAAATCATTGCTTAAGTCATAATGAACAAAAATTGACACTAAACTTTATCTTTAATGCCTAATACTAATGTATTCCGTCCATAAAGATGTTATCCGAGCTTTTACACCGCAATATCTACATTGGTCTGAATACAACAAACTACGTTTACCATTTACAAGCATACGCACCGATATAGCATTTAATGCTTTGCAAATAGAAGCGATGATCGAATGCATGATTTATTTCATTACACTAGAAGCTTTGTTGCTGGCTGTATTACGGCCATAAAAGTCATAAAGGTGGGTGAATTAGTAGTCATATTTTATTGGATATAGCGTGTGTTATAATTTCTTGTATAAATCAACTTAAGTTGTTAGAGGTCTCATTTTTTAGGCCTTCAATGGAAAACTCATTTTTTATAGTAGGTATAATTTTAGGTGCCTTGAAATTCATATATTTGCTGATCCAACAAAATTATCACATTTAGGTTAAATTTCACAATATTTGTTGTTGCATATTTATTTCCATTGCATATTATTTGCATATAAAAAGCCGACTGACTGACTGATCAATAAACGCAAATTTCAAACCACTTAAGAAATCGGACATTTTTTTTAAATCGGTATCATCCATAGGTATAATTTAGTATTAAAAGAGAATACTATTCCCTACCAAAAATTTTTAGTAGACGGGGTACTTTAACTCAATAATATTTCAGCGCAGCGTGTGTTAGGTATTTCCCAATGTGCTAAATATTTATACTTTATACCTAACTCTGAGCGGCTACAGCTCCGCCCACGGCCGCATTTTATGCCATCTCTTTTTAACACTGCAGAAACAAATGAAACAGGTAATTTATATCTCTAGCTAAGAACTGGAGTAGTTGGTAGCGCTTGGAAGCCTAGGAAAAACAGACTTTCACTTGTAAATTAATTATTGTAGGAAATAAATTGGTAGATTCTGCCAATTTTTGCGTTATGTTATTCTTGTGTGGTTGTTGGTGTGTTGGTAACATGTCAAATTAGCTGATATTTAAAAGGTAAAAGATTGCATCCATTACTCCCAAGCTGAGGAAAAAGGCGCCTTGGGCTCGCTTCTCTCGTACATTCAACAGCATGAAGCATCGAATCTGCATAGCAAACGCAAGAAACTTTGTCGTATGTCGCTAGCGCACTTAATTGTGAAGAATAAATTCCTATGGTACTAATTAGATTAGATAAAGTATATTTTGTTTTAAATACAACTATGTCCTGTATAACCTGGATAATAACTGTTTATTTATTATGTAGCTTTAAATAGCATCCACGATAAATAAATTCAATTAAGATTTATTTTGAAATCAACAAAGTTTCATTTTTAAAAAGATATTTTGTACTTTTATTTTCAATTCTGCAGGTAGGTGTTTATTTTCGAAGAATTTAGATATAAACTAAGATCAGTGGTCTGATAAGCTACTTAAAGGGGATGTGTACTATCCGGGCGCGATTTTTGCAGTTTCCCAGATTTCGTGCTATCGGGCACCAATATGAAGTAAATGAGTTTTGTTGAGCAGAGTTTTTATTAAAAACATGTAGATGCTTAAATGTTGTACCCGCAAAACTCATTGCCATAAGCCTAGGATGTATAATTAGCCCACTATTATCGAAAAACTAAATAAAATTTGAATTTCGCGGGCTGGTAGAGCCGAAATACCTCAGTCAAACCTATTAATTGAAAAAAAACCCCAAAAGCATTAAAAAACTAAAATGTCATTTTTCTTTTGCAGATGAACCGAGCAATACAGGTGAAACCAGCGGACAGCGAAAATAGAGGAGGTAAACAATTTTATTTAAATTTCTTTAGTAATAATTTTTAAGAAAATGGTCTATAGGTAACCTACCTATATTAATAGTGTGTGAAAAAAATTTTTTTTTTTATAATCAGAATTTTTCACCGATTGAAATTGGCATTTTTTATCACCGACAAATCATTTTTCTAAGTAAACTTTAAAATTTGTATTATAATTTAATTCATGATAACAGTGAAGTGTCTGATGACATCAGCCTAGTGCAATTAAGGTTCACTTGAGCAATACAGCGGGTTAAATATTTACATTTTTAAACTAAAGTAAACGTCTCTCATTGGACATTTTTGTCAACTTCACTCTGGCTTAAATTGTGATTAACTCTGAGTTAACACATAACCCGGGTCGGCGCAAGTGGGCCTAAGTGGCATTTTATGAGCTGAAATTCTTTTTGCCCTTATTATTGTAATTTTGGTTTAATTTTTGAATATCACATTATAATATAGCAACATCGCATAAATACTATGATTTGATGAGGTTACTAAATTGATGAATGGTATTTTTATCTTATTTTATCTGCGTTGTAATAAGCATTACAAGTAGTATACTATATTTACTTACCTTCAAACTTTAGATCATGTACTACTTATGTGTGAAATATAGATATAATGTATTAACACTAAAGGACCAAACAATTCACATTAACCGTAAAGAGTAACCCATTAATTAAAATTTGTCCCCGTAAGCTCTCCCGAAATATCTTTACGTAAAATTGTTATATTGCCATTTTACTGGATGTTTCCTTCCGTAATAGAACACGTCTACCCTCTCGAAATAAAGGGGCCAGAAACCACTCGACCCGGACGAAAAATCTTTTGTGAGTAAGTAAAAATTTTATAGCAATTTATCGGGGCCTCGAGTACCCGGCGTGACCGTTGGCTGGTTAAATATTGATATTGCCTTCACAAATCAAATTATTTCTATAATTTTCTGCGAGCGATTCTCGGAAACGTCACGAATGACGAGGGACTGAGCACTTCACCATTGATTGTGTTCATTTTGACAATTATTTCTCGCACAAAACCATTTGTCAAATTGTGTTTTATTGATTACGAGATCGTAGCGTCGATAATAACTAATAATTACTCGTAGTGTCAAATTTTTGAATTTGGTTCAAGTGAATATTTATTTTATTTTATTATAAGCTAGAAATTGGATATCGGGTTGAGTATGATAATATTATATTAACTTTAAAATAGAAAATACCAATGATTCAACATGAATATCTTAGATTTAGAATACTAAGTATTTTGTTCAATCCATATAAAAATTTCTTTCATGATGCTTAAATTTGTTGTTAGATCTCATATTTAGGATGTTACTGAATATATAGTGTCTTTTTTTATAATATTATTCCCTTCGCATTTATTTCACCGTGTTATTTGGCAAACACACGAAGGATTATTTCCACTTGTACCTAAAGTGACCCTCGCGTCCGAAAGGGTTAGTAATTCGCGGTCGTCCAATATATACCCCAAGGTAACCCCCGAGGAAATTATGGAAACTTAAACATGAAGTAACTTGTATTAGTGATGGGACACAACTGACTATAACTTTCATTAGTAAGTAGAGTAACTAAATTACTTTTACTAAATATTAATCATGGAGAAATTCCAATGATTAGCGGTCGCAAGTTTAGCGATTACATCGAGTACCTAATTCATCAATTCATGTCGTGATTTCTGGATGTTTACAAACAATAAGACATACCGCTACATCCCCAAGTACCTACTGTAAAAAGTAAATAAAAACAAAAATGTAAATAAAATCTGTTTATATAATAATACTAATTTACTCGATTTAACTGAACAACAGTCGCTCAAAGAGTAATTAACGTCAAACCATCAACACAACTGGACGGGAAATTTGAAAATTGATATTCGATAGCCTCGGTTTTTCGCAGTTGATATAGGTACTCTTTAGAACATCATCAGCACAAGCAAAGTAATTTATAATTAGCGCAACATAAGTATAGTTTTCTAGCTCATCACCAATAATTTGCTATAAGGCACTAGCCTCGGTGAATTGAACGGTCTGCTGGTAGTACTTTGCAAATTGAATCAACATGACTGAAATGCAGAAATACAGGCAGCAAATTGGTGCCATTTCACGCAAACGCTAATTTTACCCAACGTTAGTGAGTAAATTTTTAATATACATTTTTATTTCGCATCTTCACATATAAAGAATTATATCTTTTCGCATATAAAGAATTATACCTACCTTTGATATTGATTGGCATCTTTAATAACATTTACGTTGCAATATGCATCCATTAGGTAACATTAATTATACGTACTCGTAGGTACGTATGTACAAATATTTTACGTTTGAGAAATCAAAAGCTTTTCCGGTGAATATTTTCTACACAATCGTAAAACATTCTCTTCTAAGAATTATTTTTATTTACTCCATAATATTTTTAAAAAGAAAACAAGTATGAAGCAGCTTTTACAAATTGAATTTCCTACAACCAATATAATGTGAGATTGTGAGATGTACGTAAGTACGTATGTAAGATCGAATTGAAACTTTTCTCGATAAAATCAAAGCCAGTTACGAGGGAAACGATCGCGTCGACGGCGAATAAAGTTCTATCCAAGAATTCATCAATCATCGTTAATACTTTATTAAGCAACAGGTTTCCTTACGACTCTCGCAGATTCATAAAAGTGAAGTTTTATTTACGTACATTTCCTCGCGTGACTGCTGCGGTTATTTCGACACGTCGTTTTGCCTGGCTTATTATTATTGCCACATTTTAGGCGTCTGTATAATAAAGTGTTGACACACAAACATCTATTAATCATAAAAAATTAAACTCTCTTCTTAGTTTTTACTGTTTTGTTAATAGTACGCTATAGTATAGCTATGCTGTCCGTCCATCCGTTAGATAGGGCATAAGATTACTCACGAGTTTTTTATTTCAATCAAAATTAGATTTAAACTGTTCACAATAAGTAGACAAAAAATATTATGCTAAGTAAAATTCTTATATTTTTCTTATGTACCTATTCTAAGTAAAATATTCCACATCTACCCTGAAAACTTTCTTCGAAAATCGTTAAGATTAAGTGGCGCCAACTGTATTTGTAATTTGGATACTACTGACTGACTAGAATGCGTTACGCTGTACGAATAGGTATTTGTTTTTTTTTATTAAATTATCCTAGGAAAAGGAAATTTATCACAATTAAGGCGTTATTCTTCGGGATCTTTATATTTATTACCGTAATATTGTTTCGTACCTACGCACCCAAAATATCATTGTACTATGTACTTTTTCCAAGAAATCAATGCCCTATCAGACATTTCAAGCACCATTTTCATACCGCAGAAGGAAATCGAGCTGAAACCAAAGCGGCTGACACGAAAAATCGCACCCTTCAACTTGTAATGGCCTTCCACACGATCCAATCATCTGCCGCTACACGCACGGCCCATCATCCACAAATCTATATTATAATTCACTTGCCGCCGCTGAGCTGCGTGGCTAAAATATAGCGCAGTAAAATAAATCTCCTTAAAATATTATGTTCTTAGAAAAAGCATTCTAGGACCTTTCGTGATCACGATTTACATTTATTTTCATCCCGTCTGTCCTCCGTACTTGGATACAGCTATTTTACTCGGCGATCATAATACTGATCAGTTAAATTAAAACAAATAATTGGTCAAGTGCGAGTCGGGCTCACGCACTGAGGGTTCTGTACCATCAAGACCAACTAACCCGAATAAAACACCTATCACTCTGCCCACCAAATTTAAAAATGATAAAAAAATCACGTTTATTGCACGGGAGCTCCATTAAATATTTATTATATTTTTTTAGAATTTGTTGTTATAGCGGCAACAGAAATACATCATCTGTGAAATCATTTTAAGTGCCCAACTATCACGATTAAAGCGATACAACCTGGTAACGGACGGACGGACGGATGATGAAGTCTTAGTAATAGGATCCCTTTTTGCCCTTGAATACGGAACTCTAAAAAACCAAAAAATAGCATTATATCGATAACAATTAAAAACTTGTACCTACCCCTTTTTAATAATAGCTATTGCATACAGGCTGGACACTAAAATTATTTTATTTAAGTACTCAGTTTTAATAAATATGGAGTACAGAAAACAGAGGGACCAGATTTTACCAAGTGCATAGAAAAACTGTTTTTGTGCATAAAAGGACTGGTTTCGATATTAAATTCAGTAATACCTTTTAATAAACACCAATTCCCATATCAACTGGCATCGATAGTTACTGGCGTACGTCACTAAAAGGCTTTTGATGAGTCGAATTTAATTATCGGCCGGCCTTCCGTGGCTTCGGTGATGGAAAATTTGGCCTAAAATTTTTATACGGGTTCGCTTTATTTTTATGAAAAATACAGCCATAAATGCTAGTTTGTGCGAACATTTCGCCCCAGTTTTATTCGTTTTATGTCGTCCTGTCACGATTGATGCTTATTCTTTTATCTCCCAAATATTACACGCCGGAATCCGTTTTATGTTTAGGTTATTCATATCTCTTAATTGAAAACCTAAATTTGAATCTGCTGGATTTTATCAGTGATGCATATTTCATTTTTTCGGCCGAAAAATGTTAGTGTCTACCTATACGTGATATTTCGTAAACGTCTATTTAAAATATCTGTTCTGAGCTGCTTTCTTTGTATTTTCATTAAAATTAAAAAAAAAATCATTTACAGACACTTTATGACTATTGAAGTAAACAGGAATTTTGAATATAACTACATACGAATAACTAGTACTACACTATACTATAGGTACTATAGGTAGGTATACGAATAAAATCCAATAAGTACCTATTAAAATTTGCCTCCTTACCTCTCAAATAAACCATAAAGATAATAAAGCTATGTAAATATCTCGTGGGATATAAAATTTTACAAATGAACACAGTTATACATAGATAGAGCTTTAAAAAAATCGTGAATGGTAAAGCAAATCAAGTTAACTAAACACTCTTATCAATCACATCCTTTTGCTGTCAAAACAACACGACCAGGCGTTTTCACTCGAGCGCCGACACAAATACAATTTCCCCAACGCCTCAGTGTACACGGCAAATATAACTAATTGATGTTAGCACCTATTACAATTGCCTTGTAAACATTAAGCACGCCAGTTGCCCTCCGAAATTCTTTCACGAATTAATTATTTATGTAAAGGAGTTTGTTTTACTCGAATTTTTTAGGGTTTTACTCGACTGACAAAAGATTTATTGGAACAGAGTTTTGATAGGTGTACAGTGTACACTCTGTAGTTTATTATTTTTAACTAAGTAACCCATAATATTAGGTACTTTGTTTATTTGCTACTCCTTCACGCCGCAACAACTTCTCCAATATTTTTAATAAAATTTAGGGTCGATTGGATATTGTAATTTTTGTCTTAAATGTAGTACACTTTTTATACAAGAAACCATGTGCTGTTTGCCCTTGCAATATACGGAATATTTTTATGCTTTGCCTTGCATTTTTATTTGAAGTCGTTTCTAAATAATATTGTTTATATTTTTCTTGATGTTTGAGCTGGTATGATCTGGTTGTAGTTCAACAAAGGTGTTAAGGGTGTTAATGTAATTGCTTGGCCTTCATTTTGTTAAGTGCATCTGGCGTGCTCAGCTAGGGTTGAGATAGTGTAAAGAGAGTTACTCGACGCAAAAAGACTTTCGCATTCGTATGGAGTACCTACTTACTTTCTTAAATTCTCGACTGAAACCGTTTAAAATAGTTATAAATCGATATTATGTTAACGTTATTTTATTGCAGTTGTGTGGAGATCACAGATTTCAAATCTTGTGCATATTTTGTATGTTTTTATTAAAAAAAAATTTTTTTTTAATTTTCTACGATTTATTGACACAAAATATAGCAGTGACGGATAATCTCTACATCAATAAACGATGATCTTGGCTGACGGCTGGTGAGGATTACGTAATATTTACTGACAAAATTAAACCTAAGAGAGTCTACGGTAGAGTAACATACGTACAGTTTTTTTCTTGAGTAGAATAGGCCAGTTTTTATATTATTTTCAAACAAAGACATTAAAAGGATGCTTTCGATATTGATGAGTAAGTAGGTGCAACAATGTGAATGTATGATTTTGTCTTTTTTATCTTGTAAGGTAAAACACAGTCTTCATTAGATTACACTTGCATTCGTCTGCCCACCGGGTACAGTGATTTTTCTTGAAAAATAACAAACAAAAGAGATAGATTATAATTAAACATGATTTACTAATCTAAAATCTTTGTAAAAATTATGTTGTTTCACAAAAATACAAATTAATTTTTACCAAAACCAGATTTGGGTGAAATACAAACGAGATTATGTGTGTGCTCTCATTGCATTCATGCCGCGAAGTATTAATTTGGACACCACAATATCTTCACATACGTGCGCGCCGCTTAGCGCGTTGTGGTAGGAATTTACAATAATATCGCAACGTCCCGGGCCTGGCGCATTCTGCTTCGGCGGGCACAACTTAAATGAAAAATGCACTTAATACTCGAATAAATACTATTACTTGTATCATCTCTTCCGATAGTCACTAATGGTTCAATGCAAGTCGAGTAAACCTTAAAGTTGCAATTCTAGTCGAGTAATCTCTACTTGAGAAAGAAAGGATACATTTTTTTAATTGTTTACCAAACTAATAGATAATATAAATAGTACTATTACTGCCTATTTAGATTATACTAAGTTAATAAAAAAAATCACATGTTCAATCATCATCACCCTATTGAAATCCTGGGTTCTAAATAGCTAAGCACAAAGGTTTAAAAATTCATAATCTTTAGTACTTATTCTAAGGACGAATATTAAAAAGGTTCAGACTTTTAATAATTATAGTTTTAACTTTGGAGCAATTTAAACATACATTAACTTCATAATCTCAGTATATTGCCTATTTAGTTTTTACATTATTTTATTTGCAATTAATTTAGTTCTGTCAAAAATGCACTTAATACTCTGTGTTAATACTCGAATAAATACTATTACTTGTATAATCTCTTCCAATAGTTGCGAATGGTTCAATGAAGGTCGAGTAAATCTTAGAAAACGCAATTAAAGTCGAGGAAACTCTACTTGACGGAGACAAGATACATTTTTAAATTTCATACCCAAAATATTAGTTAATTAATATAAATAGGTAGGTACCTACATTATTAACTGGTATTAGTTAGTATAAGCCAAATTTACTTAAATAAAAGAATATACATTCATTCATTATCACTCCGTCCAAATCCTGGGTCCTAGAGAGCTGAGCACAAAGGTTTAGTAAACTCATAATTTTAAAGTACTGATTCTTAGGACAAAAATTAAAAATGATCAGATTTTAATTATTCGCTTTAATTTTGGAGCAATTTAAACATACCTCAACTTTATTGTCTCAGCATATCGACTTTTTAGCTTTTACATGCCACTAATTTTGACATTTTCTCTTCTATGTAGCAATAAAATCTTATAAAGGGTTGTGTACTTAGGTTAGTTAGAACATTCTTGAAAATTTCAACGTAGTTATGAAATGCTGTACATATTACAGAACTTATATTGCTAATACGAAGTGTGAAAGTGGGTAGGGTTGTATCGGAACAGGATCGGAGGGGAATTACTGTGGTCGCCGCTCGGAAGTTGGCGCTGCGGTTGCGAATAAGGTTCCGGTTGCATTGGATACCAATATGTGACGTCATTTAGGACACGTTATTACGGTTACAGACGTTGTAAGAGCTTTTTAATTTTTGTGCAATAAACAACTTTACGTTGGTATTAAACATTTTGTTCACATAATAAATGACAGTAAGAGTTTATAAACTTTATAGTTTTGCACATTTAGGAATTTGTTGTATTTTATTTTTAAATACGTGCCTATTTCCCACGATTACATCAGGGATTTTTTCGAATAAGAAAGATATTAATGGTATATGCATTCTAGAATACTATTTTATTCGTAGTATACACTCTACTTTAATTTAATATATCCTGAAAATAATTTGGAAATCAAAGAAATTACCTATTCATAAACAATAAATTAAGAAAGCGCGACAGATGCGCCAAACGCTGTAACGGATGTTGACCATAACGCTCCGTCAAGAAATAAACAACTTTTCAAAGCTTCAAAGAAGTAATTCGATTTTCAGTAAGTAATTTTGACAACAAAAATATTTACACCGTATAAAAACATCAATTATTATAATTGTATGAAAAACCTAAATCATTTAATTCAATATCAAAACTAGCTACAAAATTTTTTGAGGACGCTCATACCTATACTGATAAATAGTGTGCTTCAATAAACGTAGCACAAACTCAAATGCGCGCACATAGAAAACACCGCGAGCAAGCGATGGACTGAAAAGAAAATTTCAATTCGTGAAACGTCGCGAACATCATTAAAATACTAGAAGTAGAAAGGCGTGTTCCCGTAGACATTCAGCGGGCATAAAGAACGGGAATTGAATAAGAAAATCGCACAAACGTTACGTCATGTGATCGTGACCTAATCGCCTCGGTGCCAACTCCGTATTCAACTAGGCATGGTTATTAAATTGCTGCAAGCTATCACCATCTGTAAGTACTGCTAAGACAGCGTGAGAAGAGTTAAATTTTAATATCCGATATTAACATTTACTGTGACGGAATAAGGCCTGTTTCAGTGTGCGCGGTTTTAGAACATTGTAACGGCTCCGCCGGGTGTTGGGCCATTATTGCCTTGCTAAATAGTTATTTAAATTCAACACTTGATCTTAATGAATATTGGTAGTTCTGAATTGGGGACTAGTGATTTTGTATATCCGACGGCTTATATTTGAATAGCGTAATATCGCTTATAATTGTGTTTTGTTACATAGCGGAATATTAACTATATTAAAAGCTTTACAACATTTTAGTTTATTCAAAGATGTCAGATAAACTTTTTTTATAGTTAAGGATGACGAGATGAGAAAGACGTCTAGATGCAAAGTGATACACCTAACCAATGCCCAATGTTGAATGAGTGCGTCCCAGGAATTAACCTTGCACTATCATACGACGTACTGCACTGCGCTCGTTATCCTGATAGGAAAAAGAGAAGATATTTAAAAAATACTAGCTGATCGGTCAAATGTTGTTTTGCCATTAGGGATATGAAAAAATAGCTTAAAGACCTATTCTCAGACCTACCGAATATATCCTGAAAACTCCATAAGAATCGGCTGAACTATTTCGGAGGAGTTTGGTTACAAACACGAGAATTCTATATATTATAGAGAAGACAAGAGATAAACAAAGTAAAATAAATTAATTGAATTACTTAATTTTAAACCGAAATGTGCAGATTATTTCCATTACATTACATTCCTCACAAAAAGTTAATTTGCTAAAATTTATGTAATTTCAATCCTTTTTTACTGCACAACAATTGAATTTCTTCGAACTTCCTGAATGACGAATCAATTAATCAATCAGATTTCACTCCGAACCTAATTACTGGACCATGCGTAAATAACGAATTGGAGTGCGATCAATCATTTTGCCGGAATAAAATTATTCTGATTGGGGATCGTCTGTTTATAAAAAAATACCCCTTTTTTATTGGGTCCTTTTGAAGCGTTAAAACCTTTTGAGGGCTCAAACGCTACGTTTTAGATTGAAATTCGTTGTTGTGGAAAATGTACTCTTACATAAGTAGGTATATTTTTTCCCCTAACTGTAACTGTATTAAAAAGTCGGCTAAACGAATCGAATTCTTCCATACATTTGCAGCAAGAGCCATCTATAGACAGTCGCTCAAAATTCGTAATGCATACCCTCTACTTTCTTATACATAATATCTCGAGCGAGGAGGCAGAATGTGTCTGGTCAGTCCAAGTATGTCGCAGTTAGGTATTAAGTTGAGGTTAGGTTAGATTAGGTTCGGAAGTCTAATAGACATCGTCTAATGTGATAATGAACACCCCTCCTTTACATAATTCTTTCAAACACGTCACACAACATCAACTACGATAAAGAAATCGCAGTAAGGAACCTTAGACTTGGCACGACTTTGTCTAGATTTCATTACTTTGTAGAGATAAACAAGCAGCTCCATCGAGACTTGGCTAGGTTTTTACAGAATGTTTTTGGAGGGATACGTGTTCCACAATCGAGGGGCAGATAAACAAAACGTAACCAGCGGGGCTAGACAAAGTTACAAAAATGTATGGGACAAACCACTGACTGTAGAAAAACCACGACCGAATTGAGCTAAACACGCTGTGTTTGATAATCGACTACGACAACTTGAACGCTCCCTGGTGTTCTCGCAGACCTTGTAGATAACTTTAGCGCACTTCGCTTGACAATTATTGACAGCCGACAGTATCAAATACAGCGTGTTTAGCTCAATTCGGTCGTGGTTTTTCTACAGTCCGTGGTTTGTCCATACATTTTTGTCTACTAGCGTTAACACCAAACGACTGTTACTTTTTCTAGCCCCGCAGAAACGTCAAGTTTCAAAAACAAATGTATCTTTAAATAAATAGCAATATAACTAAAATAGCTACTCAAGTACTCACCAGAAATATCTTTGTTCTCCTCAAAATTATACCCGGCGCTGCTGTATAGTCTACAAACGTAGCAATCTTTGACGTATCTTTGAAGTTAGACCCTAAGGAGCCGCAGACTGACACGACTGTGTATGGGAATACGTTACTTACGGGTACTTTGTCTGTAGGAAACGCGGTTTAGACGAATAGAAGAGGGAGGTTTCATCAAATCACCGGCGTAGTAATGTAATTTTATGTTTTGACGTGACAACGTCTTATAATTCGATAGAGCCGGTTGCACGCACGAAAAAACATGACTCATCCGGCGTTACCGGCGTTACCGGCGTTACCTCGCTCATGCGGCGTTACCGGCGTTACCTCGCGAGCGCGGAACGAGCGACAAAGAAGACGTTGTCACGTTCAACTATCGTCAGTAAACCGACTTTACAGACAACCAATTTTTGACGTGACAACGTCTTATAAATCGAAAGAGCCGGTTGCACGCACGAAAAAACATGACTCATCCGGCGTTACCGGCGTTACCTCGCTCATGCGGCGTTACCGGCGTTACCTCGCGAGCGCGGAACGAGCGACAAAGAAGACGTTGTCACGTTCAACTATCGTCAGTAAACCGACTTTACAGACAACCAATTTTTGACGTGACAACGTCTTATAAATCGAAAGAGCCGGTTGCACGCACGAAAAAACATGACTCATCCGGCGTTACCGGCGTTACCTCGCTCATGCGGCGTTACCGGCGTTATCTCGCGAGCGCGGAACGAGCGACAAAGAAGACGTTGTCACGTTCAACTATCGTCAGTAAACCGACTTTACAGGTAACCAATTTTTTAAGGAATTCCTAGGTTCTATTATTTTAATTATAATAACAAGTAAGTGCCTACCTAGATCGTCTAAACCAGCAACATGAACCTGAGGACGAGCCCATCGGAACATTTTACGTCAAAATTCTTCATGAAAGTAAAAAGTATCGCCATTGTTGTTTACAAGTTCTGCCCGCTGATTGGTCCCGTGATTTACGTGCAATCGGGGTGCAAAATTTGCGAACGATTAAGATAACGTTTAACGGCGTACAAGCCGTATTTAAGTGATTTTGAATGCAGTTTTACGTAAAAACTATAAAGACAATTACTTTCAAATTTGAAAGTCATGTATTTTGGGTCTTTAATCTAAAATCGCTGAGAAGCAGAAACACGATTGGATAAAATTTTCTCGATAGAAAGTCCTCCCAAAAGTTGTTCAAAAATCTCAGCTGTTTTCCTGTTTTTTATCGGAAACTATTTATGGATGTAATTTAAATTTTTTATTTAATGTGTCGGTTATAACAATATCCAAAAACGCTGAGAAACCGATTTTTGATAACTGGCTTAGTTTTTGAGTAATTAGGTAAAAGGTGGTTTTTCTGTTATATTCTTCCGCGACGCTGCATGTCGCACCTATCAACGTATCCGTAAGAGTGAGAAAGACAACAATAAACTAAGTTTTTATTACGCAATCAGACCCTTGAGCTGATAGAGCTATAGGATTTCCCTCAAAGACCACTACGCCGTTATGGTCTTCACAATTTCTTTTGCGTATATTCGGTAGATCTGAGAATAAGACGAAAAACTATTTTCGTGTCCCTGAGTGAGAAATAATTTATATGGAAAAGCAACGTTCATCGGGTCAGCTAGTATTTTTATGTATTTTAAAATTTTCCAAATAGAATATAATATACCTAAGGTTGGGTTGCACGATATGCGAGCCGTAAACCTCAGTAAAAAAAATTACACAGTCGTAAAAACGACAGGTTTAATAAAATTCAGACAATGCGGGGCCCCGGTCCTTTGTTTTTATCCTCTCACTTGTCATGCGATATCATTGAGGGTGCAAGTTAATAAATCGACTCCTTCCTAACCCAGGATGCGGAGTCCCAAACGCATATTAGCAAAATCTAATTTGGTAGATAAAATTTCTCTGTAGAACTAAAAATTATATTCTTATTGTGTAGATTCATATAGATACTAACTATAAAAAAATTTAGGCAGCTATTACAAAATACGGGCTGGAAATTTGCTCCATCAGGAAAAACATAATGTTTAGTTTCAATTAAGTAGGTGTTCGGTTATAAATTTGGCTTAGCTTGCCTGAGAGGCTTCGACAAGGTCTAGTTACCACTCTGGTCAGACGTGCAGTCAAGCAAGTAATCAAGTGACCAATGAGCAATGTATTGTAGCAACTGCAGTAAATTACCCTTTTTTAAGTAACTAGAAGAACATCTTTGGATTCATTGTTACTTACAGCTTTGCTTGCAGTGATATCGTAGTCGAGCAATGAACCTACAAACACTTTTTTTATACCAATCATGATATTAAAGGTCTCTCTTTACCTTTCAGGTTTTGCTGAACACAATTTATTAATAAAAGAAGCCAAAAGGTTCGGCCATCGATTAGGATTAATTTTCATAGTTATTTCTTGAACAAAAAATTGAATAGAAATTATAAGGCTGCCAATCCACCGGAGAGGAACGAGGCAGTGGAGCCGAGAATCGGAGAAATATTAACCACAAAATCTCCGCTCCTCTTAAGTGGAGCAATCCTATTGGTTAGTATTTCTCCGTTTCTCGGCTACGCTGCCTCTCAGCGCCGTGGCCTAGCAGCCTAAAGCATGTGTTATCCGTTCGTAGAAGCTTTGTCTGATAACGGACGAAGTCGGTGTACGGGTTATAGCAAATATTCTTTACCAAAAATTGTTTGATTCATCACTTGTTAGATCAAATAAACCGTATTTAAAATTGAAAGTTAGCGGATTTTGCAAAAACGCATTCCGCACATGTCCATCCCGGATGTGGGTCTTTTATTTCACTGTCCGCGGGGGTGTCACGTGGAACGGCCGCATGTGACCCGCTGATAAATCGATTTGCAAGCGCCTGGCCGGTGTAACGGTATCCAGTATCCACCTGATAATATTGTACGGGACACTAGGATTTTTATTCATTTTTGAACCGCGCTATTGTTTACAAGATTCATGCATGTATGTATGGGTGTAAGTTTATTTACTCAACCATAGCTTCAAAACATCTGAACTTCCTGAAAAAATCCCTCAAAAGTAGTTAGTTGGTTTTCGATAATAAATAATTGCATTAAATAACTCTCATATTAGTATAATATTTTAATGAAACATTTAATTTAGTATTAATAAAGTTATAAATTATAATCCGTTTAGAGTTTCATGCCCATTGGATAGATTATATTAAGCAATATAATACCGAGTTGTCAATACGGACCAAATTCGCGGAAAGTTGTGTGTAATTAATTACGTAGCCAATATATCATTTCATCAAATAACACTAATTCGATATCAGTTTATATAACATCATAGCTGTGCGCCAAATTCGAGGGAAGTGCTGCTTCAATTTAATTATATTAAGCTTTGACAAAAGATTATCTCTGAAATGTTATGAAAATACGAAATCGTTACCCGGGAACGGTTAATGTATTTATTTGGTAAATATTTACGGACAAAATTCAAAGGCGAAAGTTTTAGCCTTTCAATTCCGAGAGTATTTGCCAAATCAAATAAAGTTTTGAACAACATTAATAACAATAAATTAGATTCTACTATCCGAGATGGTGAAATAATTTGGGAGTGACAGTCGAGTTTGTTTTGCGATATTGTTGAATCCGATGCCTGCTGAAAAGGGGATTTTCTTGAGAATTACTCGCAAGTGTGGGTTAGATTACGAAGTTTTGGAATTTGATTCGTTGTAATTATATTTTCGCACTGTTAAGTCTTAACGAAATTATATTTCAAGTTGATAATTTTTAATAATTCATGCATGACTCAAACTGACGGGTGAGATGCAAAGGAATCTTTATTTGAAATTTCGTACTTGTTGGTTTATCATAATTAGATATATTGTAGACTCCTGGCAGTAAACTTCCAGGATTGATAGTGTAATCTAATAGCTTTTTGGCCTAATATAAGTCTTCATATTTTTATTTCAGCCAAAAGCCTACCATGTCTTATTAGCTTCCAAATTGAGAAAACCCAAATAAAAGAGTAAAGGCGATTGTATTAAACCTCAAATTAATGTAAAATATAGTCATAAGTTGACGTTAAATATTATAATGTAAACGATAATAAATTCAAAATAGTCAGTCACTCAACGGACAAACTGTTTCAAAGTCGATTTAAGTTTGAAGTATGCAAAGCTAAAACAAAATTTTAAAAGCTATGAAATACGAAAATTTACTTAAAATATTACTAATATTTAAAATGTTGAATTTATTGCGTATCCCTTGCGATTCAATCAATAAAAGATAGAGGACAACCAAAAAATCCATTAAAAAATTAATAATCACTAGAAAAACCAACAATGTTGAATAAAATTTGTTACTTTCATATTGTAGTACCTAATATTAAAAGCATCTCACACATGAATTTTGTTAAGGTAATAAACAAAATTTAATTGTACCAAGTATGAAAACCTTCAAAGTGAGCGTGCAATAATTTAGCTTACAATATCTGTACCAAGTTAGATACCAAAACATCGCACAATAAAGTAGGGCGTCGTATAAGCACCGATAAAACAAAACAACAATACGAAAACTCCTACAAAAGATACCAAATCATTTCAAATACAAATAAATCACGAAATGACAGCGGGGAAAGATAACCTATCTCTTATACGAAACTTCGTGCTCTCTCTATCAAGGAACTATAAATTTGCCATAGGACTTCGCTCGTCGAAATTTTCTTCTACCGCCGAAGCTGGAAGTCGGAGTCGTAAATATTTTAAAGTAACTATCAGAGGAAAAGTGACACCGAGTGTTGACGCTAGGAGCAAAACTTAGTGGCCAGTGCGACAAAATAACCACGTCGAAACTATGTCCGAACTTCAAATATAAAAGTTTGGAATGGGATGCTAGGAACATGGTTTTGCAATCGTACAGTTGATTCATAAACTCATACTTCGAGTGCAGATATCGAGATAAACACGGACGCACGCAGTTTCTCAAATTTGTACTTTCTTAGTGTGTAAAGTTATGCATGTAGGCTTTATTTATATAAATATCAACCTTTCAATACTAAAACTAAATCGATATGCGTAAAATCTTCTTATCGGCTAAAAAAATCCATATTATTTTTGTGCGTATTTGAGTAGGTTCCGTTGTGGTTTAGATTCAAAATTAGTGGGCTTTCGAGGAAGCTTGTACAGAAATTAATTGGATTGGTTGATACTAATTACAGTATGGAAATTTCAATAAGATGTTCAGTTTTAAATACTTGATTAATGATTCAGTTTAAAATAAATGATTTTTAATCTGTAAATGTGGGAATTTAAAGACAAATTAAATAATAATCATATAAATTGCGAAGTTTTTTAGCTTATACATGTGACCTACATCTCAGTAATTCTCTGTGGATAGTCGTCTTAACACGTGCTCGTTTCTTCACTGTTAGCTACTTAAACCGTGGCAGCTGGTAGTCGTTTCTTTTCCAACAATGCATTTCTCCGTACTCCCGGAGGACAGGGACCTTTTGTCATAGTCCTGGATTCAGACGCGTACGCTGAAAGTTAATACTTCTACGTACGAAGAGAAGACACTCCTTTTATTTTGTTCGGAATTTGGTGAGGGACTTGTTTCCCGTGTTTTAACACGTTTTTGACTTACTAAGTAGATTTAGATGTTTTTGAGAACGAAAACATCTTTTACAAGTGAGGTAGCTAGATTAATTAGTTTGTTTAATTTATCGATAGTTAGTTGCTAACTAAATGTCGATGTAAATAAAGTTAAGTAAGGTGGAGCTTGCAGATAACTCTATGACTGCAACTCCAAATAACAGTAAATTTAAATTTTTATTAATATTTTTCTAAAATTGAATCCCATTGAAGATTCATCCCCTCTTTTTCTAAGGGGAGATCCCTGCCCAGATGTGGGACGTAAAAAGAGTTTCACGGATACGTATTGAGGTAAAAATACTGAAAATTACCTTCAGCAAAATATTGCGAAATGACGTATGTTAGTGGGCAGTATCGCAATTGGATCCTCGATAATTTGGGTTAAATCCGTAAAAGGGTTTTGTGAAAAAGCAATGCAATGGCATCGCAACTCCGTAATCCCGTACTCCATATATTTTGCCCCAATTATAATTTTATTTGGCTGGACCCAACTGGGGCTCTCTCGTTATCCACTCGTAAAAAGCTTAGTAAGGGATGGTATGTAATTCAATTTTGTTCGGCTCTTAGGGCTATAGCAGATTTATACAAAAGTATCACTGATCAACAACTAAGCACAAACTTTTTGTTATAAACTAATCGTTTGTCTGTAAGTTCGCCTGCCTGGTTTAAGGGTTTTTTTTAATCCTACGGAATACTAGTATAAGGATTTTGAATAAAAGAGCAGGTATATTTTGATATACTTTTTTCTACACCTAAGCTATTTTACATAGGCAATAAATACCAACATACAGCCTCGTACATAAGTGCGCGTGTAAGTACTCTGGTAAATATGTACCCATATATATTCACTGAACAGGATCAGTTTAGCAATTAAGACGTGAAGTAGGTACTTAACGGAAAAATTTTACATTTATAAAGATAAAAGTTTAACAGGAATATACATATCATTTTAAGAAACTAACTATCTTGGTGCTTTTAGGGTGAAGGAGCTGTTATTACGAGGAAATTTGTACATCTCCATATTTTGATTTTCTAATATAATATTGTATATTATGAAGCCTATCAATATCTTCTCAGCTCATTTGGCTGGTTTTTTCATCGTGAGACCCGTGGTTAGTAATTGGTCGTTAGGACTTTGACAACAATTGCGGTGGTTATAAAATCAATATGAACGCAAAATCGTAGTCTGCCAGTCGCCGATGCTAAAAATGTGCCACGACCCTAAACGCTTCTTAGTTGCGACCATTTTATAGGTTTTTGGCATACGCTTGAAAGTTTTATTACTGAGGTATTAGCGGGGTCCGTTTTATCTTCGGCCAAATCCATTTGTGTGGGACGGGTACTCAAATCTCATTTGCAACATAGAGCTTGTTGAAGCTGATCTGTTGGGTACTATGCGAACTCAATTTTACATAATCGATAAACGGTCAGGGCTGATACATGGCATATACCGGGATAAAAGCTGAGAAGAAGAAGATAAACGGTCCAGGGTTTGAATTCCATCCACAACACGTCCGGCTTTTGAAAGCCAAGCCAAGGTTTCGTTTGAAAGTTCAATCCGTTTTTCGGACGTTTGGTTTTATAATGATGCTAGGTAACCAGGTAGCCGTTGTTTTGCTATTCAGGGGTATGAAAAATAGTTTACGACCTACCGAACGTAGACAAAAAAAAATCATAAGCATCGGTCGTTTCAGAGAAGTTACCAAACGGGGGCCTTATTTACAATTTTTATTTTACAATTATTTTCTTTACTCAAAAGTTTTGCCAACTATGAAATCAAACAAACCCTGTGATTTTTAGTCTAACAAGCTAACTTAACTAGACCAGCAAGACATAGCCTTCGGCTTTGACCTTCAGACTTACAAAAATGGATAAAATCTTTTCATAGTCAAATTTTACTCCGTTAACTTTCGTTTTAACAATAACATTATGTTAAAAAGAGCAGAAAAACTCGTCTATTTCTTTTAAAAGATTGTTCACGTTCCCAACTCCCGTGGCACAAAATTATATTCAACTTTACGGTCGGGGCGAAGTGTGTGTTATTCCACGTTACAGCCGAATAGACAGTCGAAACGATACTCGGGAATTCCCCGGCCGCCATTATTATTAACTTTGTTTCCCGCGGAGGTAAAAGACGTACAAGCAAATCCTTGGTATGTTACGGGCAGTATCGCATGTTTAGTCATGGTCATTTTATACTGAAAACATTTCTTTAAAATCACGTAAACTTCGTTTGATAATCACGAAAATCAAAGTCAGTAATAAAACCCCGGAGTAGTTAAAAATGACAGCATGTCAAATTTGTTAATAAAATACTGATAGTCATCATTGCACTTCACATATTCCCAAGGCTCACGCTCTTGAAGTTAGAAGGACAAATCGTTTAGTTCTAAAACTGCCCTCAATCCTTTATTTGCCCAAGCATAATCATCATTATATCACCAAATCAGAAAGAAGTATGTAGTAGGTCTGAGTACTAAAACAATATTTAACCATGCAGCAGTGGAATAACCTATCTTATCCAGATTTGTTGTACCAGAGATAGAAGTAGACCAACCTACTCTATGCATAAAAATTCGACTTAGCTCTGCATATTGGCGAGTTACTATTTATTTTTTTCTAAAACGACAAAAAGAAAGTCCCTAATTTATTCATCTATGATTGAAAATGACAGAAACCTGGACGTTACAACTGACAACCGAATAAAGTATAGACAGTCGAAATGTTTCTCGGGAACTCCCCGCCCGCCATTATTGTTAACTTTATTTCCCTCGCAAGTAAAAGACGTACGTACAATCGAATCCTCGGGAGGGAGTGCTCCCAACGCCCTGATACCCTGAATTATTTATAGGCCAAGCCAACACACGTTCCGCTGGACTTATGAATGTACACACTTTAGCACTTATGAGCAGTTAATAAATTATGTGAGCAGCGGTGCCTGATTGTAAGCTCTCCCTGCGCACTGTTTCTTGGTTTCCTCGCCGTCTGATTTATGTTTGGGAGTCACGAAGATAATAATATGTGTGCGGTTATTGTTTTTATTTGCACGGAAGCTGTATCATTATTTTCATCTCATTTACGAGTTATTTCGTTCAGCCTTATATTCTTTCTTTGCATATCTATGATTTTTCCAATCATATTATGAAGTTAAAAAAAAAGACTTACTGTAGATGAATTAGCTAAAACCGTACTGTGCGTTCTTACAGTACGAAAAAATCATGTGACTTGCGATGTGACTAAGATACGATTCTCTAATGACATTTTAAACGCATGCTTCGATGCATTTTCCATTCACCGGTTTTAGCTAATTCATCTAAAGTAATTCTGCTCAATTAAGAATGCTTAGAAAACATGAATGAATAATGGGTTCCATAATAAATAAATAAATAAATAATAAATAAATAATGATTTATTTCAGGTGATAAAAACCCATCAAAATACAAAAATGAAAAATTAAATTAAATTAACCTACAATACATAGGTATATGCTAAATATAATAAAATAATAATAACGTAAATGACTTACGCTAAAATAATTGCTAGAAATTGCCCCCCAACGGGGTTTGTTCTATTTTCGGTTGCTGTCGCGATGTACGGCAAGCCAGTACTTCAGTACAGGGTTGTCAGGATAATCAGAGCACACCTTGAGGATCTCGTTGCTCGAGTTGCGAATACGCAACCAGAACGCCGCCATTCGAGATCTAATAATCGCAAAGTAGTCCGGGACTCTGGCGTCAGCAAACATGCTCGACGCACTACAGTATTTAGGCAATCGCATCAGAATGCGGAATGCATTATTATACTGCACTCTGATGCTGCTTCGTGCACTTTTTGTGCAGCTGACCCAAAGCCGACAAGTGTAAAAGCATTGACAATATGCCCTAAACAGTGTCAGCTTCGCTTCAGGACTGCACCGCGCAAATCGGCGAGCGAGCATGTTGCATCGGACAGCCAGAGCCCTTCGTTCACGTTCTACATCCAGATCATCGCGCAATTCCTCAGTCAGGATGTGCCCTAAGTACCTGAATTGAGTGACCCTTTCAATAGGAATACCATCTAAGAATATCATAGGGATCCTCTCCGGGCCTCTGCCCGAACGGAATATCATCATTTGCGTCTTTTTGGCGTTATACTTGAGGCCGTGGTCCCTAGCATAACGTTCGCAGATAGCTAGTAACTTTCTAAGTCCACTGATCGAGGGACTCAGAAGCACCATGTCGTCTGCATAACTGAGATTATTCACGCACGTTGATCCAATGTGACAGCCGATCTTCGTACTTCTGAGTTCCTCGATCAGATCGTTCACGTAAACGCTAAAGAGGTCCGGAGAGGTCAACCCACCTTGACGTACGCCACACTCTAATATGTAGTCATTAGAGGCTGCGTCGCCCCATTTCACAAAGTTCGTTTGGTTCTCGTACCAGTATCTCAACAGATCTACAGTCTCCAGGGGTACGTTTGAAGCTATTAATTTTTGCCATAGTCGCTGATAGTTAACTAAATCAAAGGCACGGCTAAGATCTAAAAAACAGGCGTAAACAGATGTATTTCTGTTTTTATAGTAGTTAACTGTCGATTTGAGACTAAACACTGCAGAATCTGTTGAGAGTCCGGTACGAAAACCAAACTGCGCGTCGTCTACCTTTATGTTTTCGCTTATGCCGGGATGCAATACGCTTTCCAGAATTTTACCGATAACAGTCCCTAATGAGATTGGTCGATAATTTTTAAGACTGGAAAGATCACCGGTTTTATTTTTCGGGATTGGAACCACCACAGTTCTCATAAGGTCTTTCGGCAAGTAACTCGTATTAATACAAAACGTAAACAATTCGGCCAAAATACGGAAAATTTCGGTACCTGCATATAAAATGTGTTCTAAGCTCAAACCATCAAAACCAGGAGATTTGCCCCTTTTCATTTTCCACACAACTTTTGCAACAAAATCTGGTGTAAATAATATGGGTTTATCTTTTACGTTGTTGTTAACTACACGAGGCATCGAAACACACCGTTCAATCCTAGCCGGCAGTGGCTCCACTTTGAAGTGATGCGAGAATAATGGGTTATAATGGGTTATAATAGGTTATTTTCCATAATGGGTTATAATGGGGAAGTTTAAACTTGACCCGATTGATTAATAACTCTACATTTTTCAGTGCATTGCATTCCTATACAAAATACTGTAGTATATTGTGAAAAATGCGAATGAAAATAAGAAAAAAAATTCCGTTTTATCTCAACCTCTCTAATTAATTTTAAGTATTAATTTTTTATGGTTTTTGAAAGATCAATATGGAAGTATTTACACAAAACCAAGACCATTACGACTTGTTCGAGCCCCCTGAAGTTATTTATTGTTTTTTTAACGTTTCCATCACCCAGCGACCAGCATCCGTTATTTTGGTAGAGAGACACTAAGTAGTACACGGACAGAAGTGGATTTAAGGTAGTAAAAAACTGTTTGCAAAACTTCAAGGATTTTTTTGGACCTCCATCGGCCACCGACTAAATAATAATTTTGCGGAAAAATTTTCTAAATATTTCTGATAATTTCGTTACACATTTTATTCAGTATTTGGGCAGACTGAGGGACCATTGGGAAACATTGCAGTTTCAATCCAATAACAAAGATCCATTATTTTAAGTGAAGCTAATTTTGAACGACAGAAATCATTTAGCCGTTTTTGCTGATTTATATTTTCGATACGCAATAAACAATGTATAGGAACAAAAAAGTGTGTAAAACACTATAAAAAATTGGAACGAGCCAAAGCCTCCCACCGAATACGAACTATGGGGATTTAGAAATGATAAAACCACGGCAGAGCCACGGGAACTTATTGTATCAACAGCACCAAAGAAATAATTTTATCACTTTCGCGGAATTGTGGACTTATATTTCCCACTCCTGTTTGTTGAATACTGAATGTTTTTGTCGGTAGTGAGTCGTGAGTTTTTTGGTTCTACCGCCAGCATGAAATGTCATTTGGAAGAATGGCTCATTTGTTAGTGGAAGTGTTTATTAGGAAGTTATTGTTATTGTGCTCGTTCACGCGATATTAAATGCTGTGGTAATTTCCAGTTAAGTAATACCACATTATAATTAACACAGTATATTTTGAGGTGTTAAATTGAAATCAGTGAAATAATAGTGGCCCTAAATTAAATATAATGTACGCAATGTTCCATTGAAAAATACTTCATATTTAGTTGCTTCAACAATCCGACTCTTTCATAATATTTCAAAAGAGTAACCCTCTTATTGATAAACGTGAACAGCTGCACAATAGTTATTGTCTGTTTTGTCTCTTTCCTCCAAATGTCAAATAACCGTTGACAAACAAAGACAAAACAGATAATAGATATTTCAATCCACGATGACGCGCCCCACTCTGTCAAACTCCATACTAACCGAATGAAACATAAGCGATTTTGACAGAGTGGGGCGCGTTTTCGGGGATTGAAATGTATATTCCACGGCTATTTTACGTTAGCGAAAAAAGGAATTTGAATGACGGGGATCGGTCTATAAATAGGTTTTCTCAAAATATTGAGCCCAAAGATGTCTGAATTACTATCCTTGCAAAAATGTTCCTGATATTAAAAATATCTGAATTAAGTACGATAGGTATTTTCTATTAATGCAAAGGAGAGGCAAGTTTTCCTAATATAGTGCAGATTTTATTAGTTCAGCTGGTTTTATCGGTACATTTCCTAAGCCGAATAACAGGCATTTCGTAGACGGAGATTGCGGTTTTCGCTAGAATTTGAAACGTGTGTGTAATAACATGTAGACCTAGCCTAAAGGGATTGAGCCATACCAATACACTGAAATTATAGTATAGGTGTTGTGTAACGTAGAGATAGGCTCCTATGAAAATTCAAAACTTTACCCTCAAGGAAAAAAGATGGAGCTTATTTTTTTACATTAGGTACAATTTTGACGACCTCCCTGGTGCAATGGCGGCGCGCTCGGATTCGAGTGGGAGGTCGGAGGTTCGATTCCCGCCACGGTGGCCTTTGGAATTTTATAATTTCTAAATTGGCTCAAGTCTGCTCTGGTGGGAGGCCTTGGCCGTGGCTAGTTACAACCTTACCAGCAAAGATGCACCGCCAAGCGATTTATAGCGTTCTGGTGCGATGCTTGTAGAAACCGTTGGGGTAAATTTACTTACCCTTCCAAGTTAGTACGATAACATCTTAGGCTGCATCATCACTTACCATAGGTGAGATCGCAGTCAAGTACCAATTTGTATAGAATAAAAAATGCTTTAATTTTACGAGTACCAGAGGCTGTACCACCACCTCTTAAAGCGGTAATGCTGCATACTATTTTAGTGTTTTCATACAAACATAGTATGAAAATGTCAAAACAATACTGCAACTTAACCGCTTTAAGAGTTGGTGGCACGACATCTGTGTACCTATATGACCTACATCAACATGACTGGGGTAAAACATGACATCGCCCGTAAAAAAATAATCACAACATCGAGAAGTATCATAAAAATAATCAAATGTGAAAATCATTGGAATCTATTTATTGGATATTTCCAACCAATAATTTATACGATTCGATCGCGATATCCAGATTTTGGAATGCAATAAGCTATTCAACGAATGTTATCCCCCAAAGCAATAATGCCGCGAATATCGGTCAAAATTGAATTATTTACCAAATGCGCGGATATCAAACCGTTTTATAGACAATAAAGTATAAAATTATTATTTCCATGTTAATGGCGGCGATAAATCTGGAGTGATATGGAGTGATGCCATGTAAGCAGGGATGCCACACAATGTATTCGGATGGTCAATTTATCGATTTTCTAATTCGAATTAGACTAGATAAATGAAACCGAAATAGACTCAATAAATTAAAACCGAATTAGACCATGTTTTTTTCTAGAATAAAAATATAAATAGCCCATGCCATCCATATAGTCAATTTTAGTAAATCGGTCAGACATTTTTGAAAAAAGCAAGTGCCGAGTTTCTTGCCAGTTCTTCTCGGTGCAAACCTGCTTTCCGAACCTGGCGGTAGAGTTTTGACTTTTCATAAGAGCCTGTTATTTAGGCCTATGTGCAAAATAAATATTTTCATTTTCATTTTTTTCATTTTCAGTATGGGTGGGTTTGATTCCCACTATTGGTAAATGTTTGTGTGATGAGCATGAATGTATTCCAATGTCTGGGTATTTTTCAATATTTAATATTTATTTATATTAGTAGGTATGTATGTATATTTATCAGTTACATTGTACCTATCGCTTACTTTGGTACTTAGATTGCGATGTGTGTAAATGTCCTTATATATATATTTATATTTAAATGTGTATAATTTTAAGTTTCTGAGCCCTAAAGATTTGAAAATCAATAATGAAGAAGATACGTAAGATCTACAAAACCTAAAGTGATTTGATATTTTTTTTTTGTCTGAGATCTGGATCTATTGACAGCTTTTAACTGATCTGCCTGTTGGTACATTCTTGCGCACTTTGGTTGTCTTGGGAATCCAAATTTTTAATCTATTGGTGTTTACTACTACGGAGTTTAATATGCAACAAATATTAAATGCAGTAATAAACTAGCAACCCTAGTTATAAAGCGCCTCACGAGGAGTTTAATAACCTAATGTTGGGCATCTCAAGTTTTAAGACTTTGTCAGGCATCAGATATTCGGGCTATAACTCCTTGATCTTCGGCTTCGTCGATATATTACACTGCTAAGTTAACTGTGATTATAGAGGCTATTATCTACTACTAGCAAATACATCAATAAAGATGCAGATTAAGCCATTGTTTGTACCTAAGTCGTAAATTATATTGTTAACGTTAAAACAGATAGTTATCTATAAAATACATAAATTGGGTGTCTTAAAGTTATTCATACAAATTAACAATAAACATTGATGGACTGTAAAATATTTAATTCAATTGTTACCAACATTTTGATAAGCAAATATTTTTGTCATGACAGTAAGTTTTATTGTGACAATTTCAGTAAAAATATCTATTCCAATTCTATAACATCAGTAATTATTAGTTCTAATGTTTATATGTTAAGAAGATATAACATAGGATTTTTTAAATTTCTGTAAAATAAAGACAAAATTTAAAAAAAAAACAGGATGGGTTAAAGGCATTTTTTTAAGAAGCTGAAAATCATTCTACAATAATATAACTTCTACCTATATCTGTTTCAAAGACAACACAAAACCAAACTTGGCAGAGGATACCAAAGCTGTTAACTTTTGTAACTAATTTATGGTGAAACGTATAGTGAATTCGCCTTCACTAATAATAAATGAAACTCGGTGACCTTTGTCAAAATATTCGACATTTCTTCGAAGCTTGCGTAACCTTTAAGAGCCTACCCTATTTCACAAAATATCTTCATCTATTTTGAAGTTCATTTAAGGGTTAATAATAATAATTTAATTGCAAGCGTATGTATAATAATGTCACTAAAAAAAACAGTTAGTGATAAGTGAAATCAAAAACGAATTTTTATTTTACAGTTCACACATTACAAAACACATTTTAAACACCTGACATGTTTTTATTTTATTTTGTTTTCAAGTTAACGCTTGACCACAATTTCACCTAATGGAAAGTGACGATGTGGTTGACGATGCATCGCGCTTGCCTAAAAAATACCTATTCATTTTATGTCATGCCATGAAGTTGATTTGACTGAAATAATAATGAAACAAAAAAATATCAAATTTTAAATACAAAGGTTTATTCAAATTTAAAAAAATTATCTGAATACAGATGGGTTTAAAAATTAACATATTCTAGCTTAAAATTTACCTACAAAAATAATAAAGACCATTAATTAATTTAAAATGTACTAAAGTAACTTTGAAATCAATGAAACCCCACCCGCCAAAAAAAATTTCTACCGGCGTTTTCTAAGGCGTAATTTCCAATAATAATCTACAAAATAAACTATTAAGAACTAAATTAAAAACGTAAAAAAATTGAATGTTTGCTTTAAAAGAGTAGCCTTGAAGTTAATGACGTCTGAAACCCTTGTTATTAAAAATCCATAACCTAGCAAGCGCAAGCTTCCAAGCAACCGCACGAATACAATCACGCCGACAAATAAAGTAATTAAACTTGAGAACAGGGCGGTGATTGCAATCCGGGCGTCATTAAACAATCAATGACGCGATCTAATCACCCCGGGTTCGATCCCGGCCGTCATAATGGGCCCATACTCCGGGGTTGATTTGTCCGGAGACTTCATTATTAATTTAATGGGGAAACCGACGTATTCTCCCACTATTGAATTTATAATGGATGTCGTCCATTTTGATAGTGGCTGTGGTCGAAATGACCTACATCAATCGAATCTGGTTTTATAAATAACAGATTTATTCATGGTCCGATTTTCATAGATAAGGGGTGTAGATACATTTTGGTGGACACATTAATTTTTTTTCACATATCTTTTTTTATATAAGAGTATAAAATTTAATCGATTTACATTTTGGTGGACACATTAATTTTTTTTCAAATTTCTTTTTTTATTATACAAGAGTATAAAATTTAATCGATTTTGTACGTGAGGCATTTCATTTAATTTTTTTTCTGCTCCCTTTTTTAGTTGTACTCTGTGCTTCCTAATTCCACTCTTATAGTAACATGTTTTTATAAATAATTACATAATCGATAATTACATAATCACAGTTTTGATCTTTTATTTTTGTATAGTAAACTATTGAAAACAATACGAAATAGTGATTAACACACTTCGTCAAGATAAACTAATATCATGGATATAACTTATTGTATAAAATTAATCCCCCTAACACATTAAACAATAAATAAATTTTATTTAATACTAAAAATATATTAAGCTCTTTCTACGATAATTTTAAACACAAACAAATCAAATTAGATACCTCCCTACATAATAAGTACAAGAATGCAAATTTATCTCGAGTAAAGACTGCAAATTAAACGGAGCGTTTAGTTAATTACACCCGCCAGGTAACGTGTTACATAAAACATTGACTGATATTCCACGCGATGTTTTGTGTTACATAAAACATGCCGTTTTCACGTTACATAGAAGATCGACCACCATTTCTCGCGATGTTTCATGTAACATGAAATTTGTCTGCTATTCCGCGCAGTGCTTTATGTTAGGTACATAAAACATTGACTACCATTTCACACGATGTTTCATATAACAAAAAAAATTCTACAATTTTGCGAGGTGTTTTAAAATTACATAAAATATTGACAACCATTTTGCGTGATGTTTCACGTAACATAAAAATTGTCTGCTATTCCGCGCAGTGCTTTATGTTAGGGACACAAAACATTGACTATACCATTTCGCACGATGTTTCATGTAACAGAAAAATTTACTACAATTTCGCGAGGTGTTTTATATTACAAAAAATATTGACAACTATTTCGCGTGATGTTTGATGTTACATAAAAGTTTGACTAATAATAACAATTATTTATTATCCTACGTGGTGCATTACACAAGAAAAAACCTGTCAAGTGCGAGTCGGACTCGCGCACTGAGGGTTCCGTACTTCAACCGGAGGAATAAAACCATAAAAACCACTTTTCTTATCGAACCGCAAAACTAACTTTGTTTTTAGAGGTTTTATTGTAAATATCAAAAAACTACTTATTAGATCTCGTTCAAACCAATTTTCGGTGGAAGTTTGCATGGTAATGTACATCATATATTTTTTTTAGTTTTATCATACTCTTATTTTAGAAGTTACAGGGGGGGGGACACACATTTTACCACTTTGGAAGTGTCTCTCGCGCAAGCTATTCATTTTAGAAAAAAATGATATTAGAAACCTTAGTATCATTTTTGAAGACCTATCCATAGATACCCCACACATATGGGTTTGATGAAAAAAAATTTTTTGAGTTTCAGTTCTAAGTATGGGGCACCCCCAAAATTTATTACTTTTTTTTAAATTTTGTGTGAAAACCTTAATGCGGTTCACAGAATACATCTACTTACCAAGTTCCAACAGTATAGCTCTTATAGTTTCGGAAAAAAGTGGCTGTGACATACGGATGGACAGACGGACAGACGGACAGACGGACAGACAGACATGACGAATTTATAAGGGTTCCGTTTTTTGCCATTCGGCTACGGAACCCTAAAAATTGATTGGCATAGTAGAGCTTACAATTTTTACCAACGCTGAGTTTTCCACTATGTACAATAAGTACATCATACCTCAAGCACTCAAGTAACAATACCTAGTTTAAAATAAAGCTTTAAACATTTTCATTATATCGGCGATTTCCTTTTTAGAAGTCCGATACAAACTAAACATCTGTAAATTAAATGGACGTTTACTTAACAACGCTCGCAGGCTTTAATAAAACAACAGCGTGCTACGTGGTTACACTCCGTCTGTGTCCTCGTGTACACAGGCCTAAAACACCTGGATGAGGCAAGAATTTTTTGTCGTTTAAAAAATTATGTAGGTAACTCATGTAAGAAAAATCTTGACATTTTCAAAAGTATTGAGTTTCCTGCCCAATCTTCTCGCTTTCCGAACTTGATGGTAGAGTTTTTAACCTTTCATGAGAGCCCCCAAATTAGGCGTATAACTTAAAAATGAAGATTTTTATTTTCCTTTCCACTATCTAAAGAGCTGACTCTAGTATATGACTATGTAGATCTTGTTGTGCCTAAATAAGCTTATTATGGAGTTTTAAGGCTGCATTCTGAATTATTTTTTTACTATACTCTTTTTTATCTATAAAGAAAAAAATAAATATCTATTTATAGCTTAATTCGTACTTTAGTGTAGATTATAAAATTAAGAATGATTGATATTACTCTAAATAACAATTTAGTTGTCTAAGTGTCTATGGATTTGGCAAAAATAAATGTTCAATTCATTCATGAAATTACTTACTTGACAATTAAAAATAAGTCTGTAATACGCCCATGCAAAATACAATATGCATCAGTTTTTTAAACTAAATAAAGAAAATAATCTGTGCAGTCTATCAAATGAAAAGTTTGCATAAAATTCTTGATTACTCTATGCAGTTTAATTAATAGCAGTAAAAATAAGCAATAAGTGTAAGATCTGGTATTTTACATAATCCTGTACAAAAGCAAGGCACTTTTCTAACTCATAAGTATTTTTTATAAAGTCTGAGTAACAGTAAAATATTATATTCGTAAGCGCAATGATAAATTGGACTTCAGAAACTTTCTTATCCTTAAAAGTGCTTCCACATCCCCAACATCCGTGAACCAAGGTGTATTAGAGTGCCGCCAGTAAATTAATCAAGCGAGACAACGGGCATGCATGCTAGTTCTATAACGGCGATATAATGAAAAACGCTAACGCTACAGCCTGCATTTAATCATAATAATATCCTGACCGAAATTATTGTATTTTGCTAGTGAACAATTTATGACAGCATCTTATTGAAAAGAAACTAAGTATTCTTAAAAAATATTTTTGAACTTTGCTTCTCTATTAATGTTATATTTGTAACGTGGGTTTAAATTGGACATAGTAATTAAAGATATTAATTACTATATCCACGATATCGAGTTACATAAGGTACTCTAGTGCTATACATACCTATAATAAAGACCACTCAAATGTCATGCATCAACATGGGACAAGCAATGTTTTCCCATACCAAAAATCGCTAGTTTATTAATCGATAGCTTTCGATGGTAGCTAGGTACTTCCACTTTTTCAACATCCGTGATCACTGAGGTATATTAGGAGACTCGTTGTTAATCAAGTGAAGTAACTGCCTGCGGAACGCTTCCAAGTTTCTTTAATGACGAAAATTGTTCGGAATAATGACAGAAAATTATGCCTACTTATCTTTTCCGAACGGCTCAGCAAGGAGGCTGCATGATCCGAGTAGACTTGTAGATTCTGAGCTATCTTGAGCCATTTACTACAGAGGGCAAGTATGAAAAGTTAGGTATCAGTTTGATATTAAGAATCTTGTGGCTGCTGGCTTTAGAACACTCACAAGAAGATCGCAAAATAAGTACCAACTGCACTACTTACCTTTGCAATTGAGCTTCATTTCATACACATTACAGACCAGAATTTACATCGTATTTTTTTTTGTTATAAAATTAACCTGTTACGCTCTAGGTTATACCTACCTGATTCCATGGAAGGAATCATCCATTGCTTTTTTAGGCTTGACAACTCTTAAATTGAGAAGATTTTGGCCGTAGCACTCTTCACCCAAGTTCTTATTAATTTTGAAGGTCACACATAATATGTGTGTGGTGAATAAATCTCAAGCATGCAAGTTTTCTGACAAGGTTTTGCTGAACCTTGATTTGGAGTTATACCTACTTACATTTTTGGACATCATATAATCGTAACGCAATATTAAACAAAAAATAAAAATATAGGAGGTACCTATATTATTTTAAGTAGATATTTCATCAGCTATACTTCCTTTGCACCTCTTTGCAAAATAGCACGATTTTAGTGCAATTGTTCATCTAACGTAACAGAATAGCCCGGTATAAACAAATGAATTCCCTTTGTCTCTTAAACAGGGATTGTTCTCGTGCATTAAAAACGTAAATTCTATTCGCGTTCTCTACAAAAAAGGCGAATGTGCTCACCGTAACGGGAAAAACGCTCCTCCCGTGTATGATGATAAAAAGTTTTTATTGTAAACAATTAAAAGTTTGAGGCTTGTTGGAGACAAAGCGGCGTAATAATTTCTCCCGGTGGGGTTTTAGTTTGTTTTGTGCATTTTAATGCCGTATCTGAATGGTGGGGCGGCCGAGATTGGAACTGAAAGCGGTTTATAAATAAATAAAATAAAATAAAATAAAATAAAATAAATAAAATAAAATAAAATAAAAAAGCCTTTTATTTTTCCGAAAATAAGGTTACAATAATTCATACTTCTACATCTTACAATCTAGTGTTAAATTAAAGTAGAATTTAAATCAAAAAGTTAAAAAATAAAATTTAAACACTAATCGTCGGAAAACCCCTCGCGGGTTAAGGCCTCCCCCAGAGACTTCCAGCGCTGTCTGTCCTTGGCTATCGTAATCCAGTTAGTTCCTACACCTTTTTTGATGTCGTCCTCCCACCGACTATAAGGTCTTCCTTTTGCCCTTGTGCCTTTTGGGCCTGGCCATTTCATCAGTCTTAATGTCCAGCGTTCGTCATTGAGTCTAGCGACATGGCCGGCCCACTTCCATTTGGAATTGAAAGCATAAGATAGGGCGTCGGTTACTTTGGTCTGCTGTCTTATGTGAGAGTGTCTTATTTTGTGGATTTTTCTTACATTTGTGATACTACGTTCCATCGCTCTCTGGCAACTCCTTATCAAACCTTTCGCTTTGTTAGTGAACTTCCAGGTTTGGCAACCATATGTCAAAGTAGGAAATATGCAAGAGTTCATTATTTTACTTTTAAGTTTCATAGACATTTTGCTCTTTAAAACCTCCTTCATACTCCAGAACTTGTTCCATGAAATTTTTATTCTTCTTGCTATTTCTTCTTCGTTATTATTTTTTTGGAATGATATTTGTTTTCCTAGATATATGTAATGCTTAACATACTCTATCTGTGTGTTTTCTATTATAATTGGAGTTTCTGAATGGTTAGTTATTATCTTGGTTTTGTTAAAATTTATTTCAAGGCCTACTTTTCTGCTTGCTTTACACAGTGAGTCCATCATATTCTGCATTTGAATGCTGTTTTCGGCAAATACGGCTATGTCGTCGGCGAATCTAAGATGGTTTAAATATTTACCTTGGACATAAATGCCTTGTCTTTCCCATTGTAACGTTTTTAGAATTGACTCTAGAACCGCTATGAAAATTTTCGGGGATAAAGGATCTCCCTGTTTTACTCCCCGTTTTATGGGGAATGGTGAACCTAAAGTTTCTAGCCGGATCCTGCTAGTACTGTTCATGTAGATATATTTCAGGATTCTAATATAATCTTGGTCTATATTAAGATCTCGTACAGCCTTCCATATCGCTTCGTATCTTAAGCTGTCAAAGGCTTTTTGGTAATCAATAAAAGCTATGTAAAGAGGTTTTCGGAACTCTTGGAATTTTTCAATCAAGAATTCGACAGCTTGAATATTGTCAATTGTAGAGTAACCAGACCTAAAGCCCGCTTGTTCGATTGGCTGCGTAGACTCTATGATTTCTTTTATCCTTTTTTCCAGGATTGAGGCGAAAAGCTTGTAAAGGCATGGTAATAAACTAATTGGGCGGTAATTCCCAATGTTATGCGGATTCCCTTTTTTGTACAAAAGGATGATTGTAGACTCAGACCATTGTTTAGGAGCGATGCCTGATTGTACTATTTGATTAAATAGTTTAGTCAAAGGTGTTGTAATATAGAGTCTAGCCAGTTTGATTGCGTCATTTGTTACCTTGTCCGGACCTGGACTTTTATCCGTTTTTAATCGGTTTATCGCGCTTAAGACTTCAATCTCGTCAAAAGGAATTGATTTGTTCCTATGCGTATCGGCACTGTAGCAGCATTGCTCTTCGATCTGGTGCGGCTCTACATAGCATGACTCTACTTTATCATACGGTTCTGTGTCGTCGTTTAAATTCACGTTGATGTTTTCGTCGTTTCCGCTGTATAAGTTTTTGTAAAAAGTCGTAGCCAATCTGAGAATATCCTGTCGGTTGTGTAGGGTATGAGTAGAGTTCTGTAAGCTGTGTATCCAGGTATTGAATGTCTTAAGTTCTTTATGAGCTTTTTTTATGCTCCCGGTATTAATTAAGTGTTTTTCTATAGTTTTTTGTCTATGTTCTGCGTAATCAGTTTTTAAATATTTGCTGGTAAGCTTATATAGAGCGCTTAGCTCGTTTCTCATAGTCCTCGTTTTTGGCTTTGTCTTTTGAAGCTCGTATTTTCTCTTAAGCAATCTCAATGTGCGAGCTTGTATAATTTCGTTCTTTAGTTGAGTGGATGGTATATGTGCTCGCTTCTGACTTGAGTCGATAGCGAAGACTATTTTGTCGTAAAATTCTTGAATAGTATAGTCATGACTCTCTAATAGCATAGTATTGAAGGTACTAAGATGCGTAATGCGTAAGGTAAGAAAGCGGTTTAAATCTTATTTAACCCTTCTGGCGCATTAATGCTTTGTGGTTATTAAATAATTAATTAATAAATGTGGCGTCGAGTACGGACGGATTGAGGCCTGATTCTTTAGAATCCCAATTCGCAACTATACTAATCAGCCGAGCGATCCACGCGACGCGGACGGCTATATTTCGTGAAGTGAAATGTTTATTAAAAGCTTCCCAGCATATGCATCATTCAATTATACACGTGATTTCAATTATAGTGTGGAACATTTGATTCAGACTTTAAATTAAAAAAAAATTGTACGGTTATTGTAACATAATATCTTTTATGAATTCTGTAGAAATTTTCTTGAGACTTTGAGTTTCGAAAAAATATTATGTATTGTAAAAATATGTATTTTTTTAATACGTAATAGAGCAACCAAAATTGGTATCCTTCCGCCAAAACAGTAACCAGTTCCAATAATACAATAGGTATATCATTTCGTTGAATTAATTGCATCCCGGCTTTACAGAATCAAACCGCGCGCCGCCAATTACGACTATTAAATGAAGTTTCCACTACACACGGCCGCGCGGCATTTCCGACCGCACCGCGTTTAATGTTACCTGTGTCGGCGCCGCGTGCAGTTGAGGGTTGATTGACAATGTGGCCGGGCTCTTAATATAAATTTATTGTTTCCAAATTGTTTCGGAATTACGTCCTGCGTACAAGATTCATCTGTAACGTGTTTCGTCTTCTGACTGCAGCATTTCAGACATAAGATCACATTATGCAAACTCGATTTATTATGGCTTAATAACATGACTAACAAACTGTGATTTTAACATTTTATTTATTAAAACTGAATTGAAATACATTTAATAATATACTGTTCAAGTTTCCATAGTATTAATACAACATCTTCGTTGAAGCATAAATTAAAACACATTGTATCAAATGCTTTTGCTGCATTCAATCAATCAATCAAATTATTTATTTGCTGATATAGGTATTTACAAAGTTCGTTATTACTTATATTTCATTTCGCTTCATTTTTCAGATAATTTTTATTATTATCGACAAAGTAGTAACTTCTATTGTACAGGCACATTTCGCACGTTTAGAATTTAGTCACTCAATTGATTTTTGTTTTCCTGTGGGGTGTGGGGCAACCCCATATATACTACCGCCGCTGCAGCCGTCGTCATTCTTTTATTGTGCGAGGCACCGCGCGCACGCTGGCGCTGCCATTAAAATAAATTATTAAAAAGAAAATAAAAATAGTGAAGTGTTCATCGGATAAGAATACGGGTAAGTGTTACTGTGTATTTTTACCACGTAATAGTGATAATTCTTGTGAGTGTGATATTGTAATTAACCAAATTCCTAGCGGGTAATTGCGGGTTACCACGATGGATTTACATGACTTTTTTTTTTTGTAAATGTGACGCCAAAGTACATCCAGTCTACATACAATTTCAATTTTCAATTTATTTATGATTGAACCAATGAAAAGATTGCACAGTACATACTCACAGACCTAGCGTCTTTATGCTTTCCTGGTGGTTAACCGCGGGTTAACACGATGGATTTACTTGATGCATAGTAATTAGTGATCAAAGTAGTGAACAAACACTTGTGAACATTGTCACGGGCCTAGCATCTTTATGACGTCCTGGTGGTTAACTGCGGGTTAACACGATGGATTTGCGTAATGCATAGTAATCAGTGATCAAAGCAGGAACGATCACGTGTGAATATTGTCACGGGCCTAGCATCTTTATGCTTTCCTGGCGGTTAACTGCGGGTTAACACGACGGATTTGCGTGATGCATAGTAATTAGTGATCAAAGTAGTGAACAAACACTTGTGAATATTGTCACGGTCCTAGCGTCTTTATGCTGTCCTGGTGGTTAACTGCGGGTTAACACAATGGATTTGCGTGATGCACAGTATTTAGTGATCAAAGTAGTGAACAAACACTTGTGAATATTGTCACGGGCCTAGCGTCTTTATGATGTCCTGGTGGTTAACTGCGGGTTAACACGATGGATTTGCGTGATGCATAGTAATCAGTGATCAAAGCAGGAACGATCACGTGTGAATATTGTCACGGGCCTAGCATCCTTATGCTTTCCTGGCGGTTAACTGCGGGTTAACACGATGGATTTGCGTGATGCATAGTAATTAGTGATCAAAGTAATGAATGAACAAACACTTGTGAATATTGTCACGGGCCTAGCGTCTTTATGCTGTCCTGGTGGTTAACTGCGGGTTAACACGATGGAGTTGCGTGATGCATAGTTATTACTTTACACTTGTCAATATGGTCACGGGCCTAGCTTTTTTATGCTTTCCTGGTGGTTAACTGCGGGTTAACACGATGGTTTAGCATGACGTTACACACTTTACCTCTTGATGGTATCAAAAACCTTTGGGTGATAACCCGATTGCTTTCTTTTATCAGAAAATGAGTCGCAATAATTCAATTACAAACAGCGTTCGATGTCACGCATATCGCCGCCACAGGCGCCATTGCCATCGACTCTTGTTCCCGTAGATACGGCACAAGACGCATTTACCGAACTCAAACCCAGAATAAAAAAGCTATTGAAGGAATTCGCTGTCCCGGATTATTGTAACCTATTAAAAGATATTAAAGGCTTAATCCAAAAATATCTGTTGCTAGCGGGGATACCCCAAGGACTCGTGATATAAAGCTCCAGGCAAGGCAGCTTGGTTTAGGAATCACAGCTATAAACAGAGCTATGTATGACAAAGTACAAGCAATAAAAATATTGTCGCATGGCTGCAACTTACTCACAAATTCCCACTATATAGAAGAAAGAAAAAACATTATTTAGGAATACATTGCCGAAAAATCAAAGCTTCTAAAGAGATTGAGAGGCAAGGAAGCCAAATTAAATAGGGACAGAAAAATTCGGTCTCGATAAGACCTCTCGCCCTCGATATCGAGGAAAATGATCTGGCCCTTCTTGTTACCAGCCATCAAACAGGGGGGGGGCGCGAGGTGGATCGTATCGGATGCAGTATACACATTACCAACGAACAGCGGCGCGAACGCCGCCGACTCACAAGTCGTCTTCAAAGACGATGGACACCAGCGGCAGGCTACAACACTATTATTCCTGTCGGCCTAGTAGGCCGAAAATCCCCGTTGTTTTAGATGGGATTCGTAAAGGTTACCGCATACAGTTCATTCGCCAAGTCGAAAGCTATTGCAAAATTTTGAAAGTCGGCTACTATTAGAAAATGTAAACACCGTAAAGCTCATTTTATACCGAACATTTTCGTAGCTCGAAAACGAAATGGCGATTATAGATTTTACTCTAAACTACAAACAGTTAAATAAATTTAGGATTGAAGACCATAGAAATCCAATCCAACCCAAAATGATACCAAGGATCGGCTTTGTGACAACTTTAAACGTAAAAGCCTACTTACTCGTCCCTATATCAACCTCTCATCGTAAATATTTACGATTCACATTTAAAAACAAAAGTAATGAAAAAGTAGCTTTGCTATTTAAGATATTGTGGTTTTTAATCTATTATGACTTTTTATGTATTGGGATCACCTTCGAAGAACGTCTTAGAAATGTAAACAATACGTTTAGGTTCCATAATTAATTATGATAAAAGTTGTTTACATTCCTGGCAGAGGCGTAAGTTTTTGGGTTTCATTTACAACTCTGTGGATATGAGGATTTCACTTCCATGAGAAAAATTTAACAAATTTTTTTTAATAGAAAAGTTTTCTCGCCTGCCAGTTTGCACTATTAGAAACTTTGCCTATTTAATAGGTACTCTTACATCGGCCTGTCCTGATGTAAGATATGGTGAATTATGTACCAAAAGACGTGGGAACCAAAAAATTTGGCTCATACACCAAAGTTGCTACGAAACATTAAAACCTATGAATGATATTCTACCATCTTACAGTTTATTTTGACCTAGAGAACCCAAATAGGACTGAGCAGAACAAGCGTGCCAACGCCGGGTGGACCGCATATGAAAGTAATTTTCATATAAACTATTTAGAGCTGTTGACGGGTTTTCCTCTGTCTTAAACCATTGCTCGCAAGAGGTCTAAAATTAACATCCTAGAACGCGTTGATAACACAACCGCAATCAGCAATATAGATCGGATGGGAGGAATTCAGTTTCCTCACCTAAGTGAATTAACAAGATCCATTTGCCAATGGTGCGAGGAACGAAAAATATTTGGTATCTTTGTATCGTAATATATTTATAAACAGAAAAGACAATGTAGAAGCCGACCGCGAATCTCATGGAGAAAATTCTGATTTATTATAATGGGAACTATCATAAAAGCTGTTAAGTACCAGCTAGTGACGTCAGCATTCGGAGAAGCAACAATTGACCTTTTCGCTTCTCGCACTACTGCCAAATGTAAAACTTACGTATCTTTGAGACAAGATCCTGATTGTCTTACAGTAGATGCATCTTCATTATGCTAGATATCAATAGTTTTTTTTATACATTTCCACCTTTTTCACTGGTTTTAAAATGTTTACAAAAAATTTTAAATGATGAAGCCGAGGATATCTTAGTTTTTTCCTATTGGCCAACACAGCCTTGGTTGCCCTTGTTAATGAACATGGTTCAATCCAAAATTATATTTGCTACCCGTAATTTCAATACTGGAATAGGAATTCCTGGACTTATCACCGTCCCGAGAAGAAACTTATCCTAAAGTTCACAACAAGTTTTGAAGAAGTTTACAATAAGACCCAGGAATGGCATAAAGGTTAATTATGGCATCCTTATCCAAAAATACACTGCGATACATAGAAATTATGGTGGCTGTTCTGTCGTATCAATAACCATAGACCTTGCGAATTCTCAGCTTCATCCATTGTAATTTTTTCTCACGGAACAATTTAATAATGGAGCTGTGTATGGATCTTTAAATAGTCACCGCTCCACGTTATCGCTTATTTTCGGTAGTGAATTATCTAGTATCGATCAAATATAACGCTTACTTAAAAGTGCCTATAAGTTAAGACCATCAAAACCAAAATATTTATTTACTGGGGATCCAGAGGTCGTATTAAATTTATTTGCCAATCGAACACCCAATTGAGACCTTAAGTTAAAAAAAAAAAAAAAAAATGACCAAATAATTAGTTATTTTACTTGCACTCTTTAAAGCACATCGAGTGCAAACTTATCGGCCCCTCGGGTGTTATAATAGAGATATCAGACATCGGCCGCAGGGCGCGAACGAACAGTCTATTTTAACCCTATTTTGAAGAAAATAGATCAATTTGCCGTGCTACCGCCATACAAGATTTTCATCGTCACGAGGAAAATTAGGCTGTCTATCGTCAATCCGCTAATTTCAATGCATATAATAGCCACACAACCCGGCATCTCCTCAAACCATCAGCAGATGGTTAAAGGTTGAGCGAAAACGGCGTGGATGTGCCGACGGTCGGCGCGCACAGCACGCGCCATATCGTTAGATATTATAAGAAATACAGCTGGCTAGACTAACCGCTCGCAAACATAATATGTGATATATATCATATACTCGTGCACTAATTTAATAGCCAATTAACCAAGTACGATTGATAAAATATTAGGAGGTAATGCAATTTATTGAACTGAGGATTGATTAAGATTAAAAAATAAATTCATATGTACCTTAGAGAAGTTGTGTAAGGTTTATTCTGTAAACAAACGTTGATTTGGCATGATAAACACAATAATATAATTATTGTGTTTTACTACTTACCTTCACAAAATTTTCGTCTCTAAACATCTACTTTGTCGATAATAATAAAAATTATCTGAAAAATGAAGCGAAATGAAATATAATTAATGATCAAACGAACTTGCAAAGTGAAGTTCGATCATAGTTATATGAATTCGCTTCATTTGAAGATATAAACACCCTCCCTCCCAACCCTCATTAGAAAATTTTGTGTTCTCTAAAATAATGACGACGGCTGCAGCGGCGGTAGTATATATGGGGTTGCCCCACACCCCACAGGAAAACAAAAATCAATTGAGTGACTAAATTCTAAACGTGCGAAATGTGCCTGTACAATAGAAGTTACTACTTTGTCGATAATAATAAAAATTATCTTCAAATGAAGCGAATTCATATAACTATGATCGAACTTCACTTTGCAAGTTCGTTTGATCATTAAAAATATATGAGATCTAACTATTGAAAGTGTAAAGCTATTTACATTACATTAACTATATCTTTAAGCAGTTGTGGTATTAAGGAGTAACAAACGTTTACACAGTCTTGTAAAAATTCAATTCTTATATTAATAGGATGATATAGTGTAAAATAAATGTAAACTAGTGAAGGCATTAACGTATTGTGATTTGCCCTTAACCTCACATTGTTATCAATGGCCTTATTCTATTCAATTATACATGGAATTATCAACAACCATACGGTCCAGATTAATAAACAAAAATTATACAAAAAGGACAGGTACGTATTTAGATAACATCTTTTTAACTTTACAGTTGAAAAGCAAGGTGACCTTAACCTGGATAATAACCGTATTCTACCGTTATCATCAGTACATTTATTAGGCCTAACGACACGGATAACAACGTTTTAATGTCTCTCCCTAATACCCCCTTTTAGCCCCCCTCCTTACTTCATCCTGACCACAATTTCAGCCCCACTAATCAGATAACAGCTTAATGATAGAAATATCATTAGGAAGAGTGCCACCACTTTTTATGTGGGTGACTGTAAAATTACTTGGAAAATTAATTTAGGGCCCATGCCCATCAAGACGTGCGGTAGTAGGTTTATTAAGGCAAATTTGACAAAAATAGCTACAAAGCAACTGTGCTGAAAACAGAAGGAAAAAACATGACTCGAAAAGATAGTCATTATAGTCCATCCCAGTCTTACTAGAGCTTAGTCAATTTATAAATAACTAGCGTTTGCACGAAATTCAATTTTTCCCTTGGTAACCATTGATTTTCCGGAATGAAATGTATTGATTAATCTACAACTCTTCAAAATGTCAGTCAAACTGCTTTAGTATTCATTGAGGCATGAAAGAGAAACAAACATACATACAATTTTCATTCATTCACATGAATTAAACGTCATATTAATCCGACTTGTGTCAGAAAGAATTTAGGATCAGTTTTTGCTACAGACTTTGAGTTGACTCGCTTCGAATTAACGGAGGCGATACCATACATCTGCAGACAGCGCCCCAAGCGGACAACCGCTGAAAGCTTAGTTCACAAACTGTCCACTTGGGGTGCTGGCTGTAGATATATTGAGTAATCCGTTTTATTCCATATCACAAGAAATTCTCTGCACGAAAGTCACAAAAGAACCTTAACCAATTAAATTTGGAAACCCCTACGCTTGACAACATGGCACGTGTCACTTAATCGAGTAATTTGCCAAAAATGCCTTACATAATTTTGAAATAAATATCTAACACTGCTGCACCTTATTAAACAAATACTGCATGGAAACTGGCTTTCAAAAGAAAAACCGCACGGAAATCAGTCCATCTGTTTGAGAGCTACTTACGATGCCAGAGACACACACACACGGAGACAGACAGAAATAGACGTCAAATTGTTGCATTATTATGCTAAAAATGTCTGCTGGTAAATTGGTGCTGCACCGTGCACCGCGCCCGGCATAGGTAGGTATACAGTGACGTTTAATTAATGCCTGCGAATTAATCCGAGCGGTGGAGATGCGTTTTCAGAGCTCGTCGGGTGTCAGCCAGTGTTCGCTGGACTTGCGCTGTCGGGTGCACGCTGGCTTTAGCGCCCGACGGTCAAGCTTATATAGGCGATATTTTAATAAAAATCACAAATTCATCTTAAATACAAAAGACACGTACGCCGCGCTTTTTCCTTTTTCCTGATACGTACCGGTTTTGGACACAACCCCTGTCTCCATCTTCCCTAAAATGGATGCATTAAAAGAAGTATGAATAGGCATCTCCTAGATAACAGCGCTGTACTTTAGGTTCTAGAATTTTAAGATGAAATCCGTGCTCAAAAATCAATCAAAATGAAATAAGTGCGTAAAAACGTTGTGATAAAGATACGCGTTTTTTTGTCTTAACGAACACAAGGAAGAGTAAAGCGTGCAGTGTACAGTTACACAGTATCTACCTGGTGTTAAGAGATTCGTCTGCCCAATGCCTATGCCAGATACAATGCGTCCTAGGACTTTGCTTTCAAACGATGCACTGTTTTTAAGTCTGACTATGTCTTAACATGTAGTAAACCTTCCATCAGTAAAGCTTGGAAATTACTGCTTCACGGCATAATATCTGACAGTATGATGGTTACCATTCAGGTGTATACTGCAAAAAAGTCCCACCACCATCTAATAAAGGTGTTCCGACATATTAAGTGCTCTGTATTTAGCCCTCACGTAACCGCCCGCCCCGCCCTGACGCAGGTTAATATAGATATCTCAACAAACAATTTCGCGACCCTTGTTAGGTCGGCCGTAGTAACTTCATTGTGATACCTACGCTCTGACGCTGGCACACATTACCGTGTATCTACAGTGTATACGATGCTGATAAAACATAACTAGACTCGTGTCTCGGAAACGTGTGGGTTAATTTATACGAGTATAGCGGAAATGCTCGAACATTCGGTAGAAGGTAGGTACTGAGTTGTTTTGGATATAATTTTGAAGTGTCAAATTAACCTAAGAATGCTGTGAATAAATCTTTGCATAGTACGTAGTTAGAAGTTGTCATCCACGGCTATTAATAAATAAAAAACATAGTTGTTTATATATTTCCTTCAAGTCTGGATGGTTGGAACTTAGCTCCAGCTGGTTGTTACAAATTTATCGAAAAATATGCACTGCCAAGTGATTTAGCGTTTCAGTGCAATTTAGATGCTGTGTAGCAACCGTTAGCATTGGGGCAGTGATTACTTACCTTTTCCAAATAATTAGTCGCTATTGCCATTTACAAAAAGGTGAAAATATAGTCACGTACCTTGTAGTGTATAAGAAAATATTGATTCTATAGTGCTAATGGTCTGTTTAATTTTTTGAATCGTTACACAAAATTTCGTGAAAGTTTACCTCTATATCTTTGAAATATCCTTGCAATAAGCTGTGTAACTTTCATGCTGATGTCGGCATAATTAATCATGTTACTGTAGATTTTATAAGCATGCCAAATATTTCGCTAGAGCTCTTGTAAGTTGGGCCAATCATCCATTCGTCTTTGTCCCCAAGACACCTGCGCGACCTCCAATTATCAATGTAATTGGCTATTCAAAGTTGGCGCGATGGGGCGAGCACGGCATCGTTAATTAATAGAATCAACTGAACATTGAAATTTTCGCTCCAACAGTCTGAAGCTACATGGAAGCAATTTCAAGTGAATTTACGTGGAATGCTCCTAGGAGCCTTGAATAGCTTTTAGTTTAGTTGCTTCAAAAAGTTTGGTTCAATGAATAATAAGGCAAGACAAAAATCATTAATAAGTTCTTATATACCTTTTAACGCTTTCAACATGAGAGTACACGAAATGGAGGAAGTGTTAAGGTCCGTAACAAAGCAAACGAAAATTCCGATATCCGAATTTACAGCTACGGAATGTAGGTATCGCATCGGCGAATATCCAGGAGCGGTCAAAGGCGAAATTCCCGGAAAATTTTAACGAAAGCGTAAAAAATATCTCCTCAAAAAGCGCCGCCGTAGCATTTATTATTTCCCCATTCATCATCAATCTTACCTGGAACTCAAAAAAAATTGGGAGCGATTTTTTTACGCAAACTCGACAAATCCACTCGCTAATGTTGCTTGAAATTCATCAATAATAGCGCGCACCCTCATAAATTTGCGTTAGAACTGATGCGGTGTTATCCTTGCAGCCAAACAATATGTTGTTATGATTGATCGAAGGGCCCGCGGCGTGTGCCTACTTCATTCAATCAGGTGCGCTGGAAAATCCATTTGCAAAAAGTCATGATGACTGATGCTCTCTGGATGTTAGTTGTTTGGAATAATGTACGGCTTTTTTCGCGAGGGATTAACTTATAACGTTACTGGCTTTTCACACACACCACACATCTTGAGTTGTGTGAACTTCTGAATAAAGTTAAAAGATAAAATGTTTCTTACGTGGTACATTGTGCGTTCCCTAATTTTGATTGAATTTGTTAAAACCCGAAATTCACGCTGGCGAATTAGCTATATAAAATTATTATGGACAGATTTTTTATACGTACGAGTAAATGGTGTGCCTGTACGAGTCTGTCCGTACAAGCTTCGCCCCTAGAGACTTTATTTAACATGAGTTTCCACAGATAATACTGTAGCTGAATTTAGTTTCGCCAACGATAATATTTGCTGTAAGTTCCAATTGACAAACTCAGGAAGAAAGTGCAAACTGCAAAACTAAAATATCGATTTTTGAACTATTTATATTTCCTCAAGTAGGTATTTGGTCAATACTATATTTTAATAATAAATATATGTAAATAATATAAATTGATTGATCATAAAATAGCGCTACATTTTTGTAAATAAAATTAATGTTAGAGTGAAAAAGATAGAGCTATTTTTAACCGATCGGTTTTGCTGTACCGATAAAGTAATAATATACTTCGTAACTGAAATGTTATAAAGGTAATACCTATATCTAATCTAAAAATATATTATATCAGAAAGTGTTTGTGGTAGGTTTGAGACTCAAGAGCTATTGTTTAGTTAAATTGTTGGTTACTACAATGTTATACAATGTCAGATCGTTATTTAACAAACTTTATACTGTCACATGTCAAATAGACGTAGGTACCTTTATAAAGTCCAATACGTACTTTAAGTACAAAAGTTTATACGAGCTCTCTGTGAGAAACTATCCGACCGCCGGAAGTCCGGCTGAACGATAATTTTATCACTATTAAGGGGATACGAAAATAATGTTCGTACTACACGTATCGGTTTCGATCCGGTTTGAGAAACTAGTATTTCATTAAATAACAATCTATCTTCTCTCCACAAATACGTGAGGAATTTATTTTATCTTTTTAAGCATATTGTATGAACAGATGGTTGCGAAGTTTAGAAGTTTATACGATTAAGTAGGTAGGAAAGTTATAAAGTCGAATTGGAGATCTTGATCGAATTGGCATTTTTAAAATTTATAATGGTCCGAATGGGAAATCCATTCGGACCATTATAAATTTTAAAAATGCCACAGCCTTAATAATCTTTCTGGAGTCAATATTTAGACATCTCAGTATGCTTCATGAACGATTAGTCTACTTTACTCCTTTTCTAATTCTATATCAGTCCCTTAATGATGTATTATCAAGAACCAATAAAAAAATCACGTTGAAAAAAAATGCAAGTAGTGTTGCTAGTGTAGGCCTTGCATCTTGATGCTGAGATCGTGATGATTTTTTTTTAAACTTTGGTCCTGAATTCAATGAAGCGCTCGTCTGAAAAACCGAAGTTCTACCGGACGAAAGAGAATGTAGTCAGACCTTAATAGGATAGGAGGCTAATAAGACCGGACGGGCGCGGGACGGGACCGACACGGATTAGGTTTAAACCCACAACGGAGTTACATAGTTAAGCTTTGTCTGATTTGCCGTGAAGTTAGAGCTGCCAAAGAGAACTAAAGGAATGATTCGATTTGACTTGATTCATAGTTCGTCGTCAAATATAATCACATTTCGTTACCTATTCCAATATGTTAGCGAAATGGCATAATCAACAGATTTGAATATTGAGATACATCAATAATTTCAAACCAGCCCTAATCTTAAATCGGGGTATTAAGTTGTTATTTTTTTTTTCATAATACGTGTCGCAATTCATAGAGCACGTTAACTTTTGAGTTAGCGAAGTTGAGAACTAGACTTTGATCATTTTAAATTTTACTAAAAAACCCGATTTGCGGGACCAATTGATAGATGATAGTCCTCTTCGTCTGCGTGTTCACTTACCAATATATGTGCTTGCAGTCAAGTATTAAGTAATGCTTGAATAAACAATTGTTTAGTTCTTTACTAAACGTAAATGATGACCATATTGTATAAACAAACTTGAAGCATGTTATTATGACAATCATTACAAGGTTTTCGAAGAACGCGTTCTCTACTGATTGAAACTGACGTAAATAACACTTGAAAATTGTATATAGCCGTCCACAAAAGGCCAACGCAGACATGACAGGCCGGTAACATTTCTCCATGACCTCCGCTGTCAATTCCACTAACAAGCGCTTATTTATTCATGGTGATTGGGGGAAGGGCCGCGCTGTTATACTTTATTAGGCTTCGTCAAAAGGAAGGAAGTTGTAAGTTTTTCAGCTTGAATAAGTAATAGTAAGGTTCGGATTGTTGCGTCATTGGTTTGAGACTACTTGATAAAATGTACGTTATTGTTTTCTTAGTGGTCACTGGTCATTGCAATTTAATTAATTAGGTACAGATGAAGTTTAGCTGTTTAGTAATCAACTTTAAGTTACATCAAAAGAGTACATCAAAAGATACTTGAATATTTATAGAGAGGGTTGATTGAGTTACAAAAACGTATGCCTACCTAGGAGATGCCTCTTGATTTGTAGGTATCCCAGTTGTAGGTGGTGAGAAATGCCGAGGCTGGGAGGGTATGCAAAAGCTTAAAAACTTTATTTCACCTATGCCTGACTTACAAGCACTCAAAGGTCAAGACATTTGTGATAGACTCCTATACTTATAATAATTGATAATATACTAAAATCCGGTCGCGGAGCACGAAGAATTTCGTACATTAACCTGTTACTACCTGTCTCTGTCACTCCCGCGTCAAAATAATGCGGTCACGCTCGCACAGATGCAATGACCCCGTCCTGTGCTGATGCGGGAGTGACAGAGACAGGTAGTAACAGGTTAATGTACGAAATTCTTCGTGCTCCGCGACCGTGCTTTAGTCGACTTAAAACTAAGTTTATAATGCATCACGTACCTAAATAGGAAAGCACACCGTCCTGTTTTTCAGTAGGCATCTTGAACAGCGTAGGTAGAATCATCACAATAATTTACGTACAGGCCGGCAATAAATATCCTCCACCGAAATAAGCAACGCTCAGTTGCGAACAAAAAGTTTGAATATCACCCGAAGGATTCCAACAATAGGAAGAAACAAAGGTCTAACAAGGAACGCTCCACGAGGGGGCACGTACGCGGACGTGTTCCGAAACATTGTCCGCTAATATCAGAACCGGGCGGTCATTAAATTCAGATTTATACCCGGCCGGGATATCTCTCCCGTGCGACCGCGCTAATGACCGGCCAAATTGTGATAATTTCACGCTGGAGTTAGTATTTAGTAAGTAATGAGTGTGTGACGGGGCCCGGCGCCGGTTTAGTCCAGCCGTAAATACACTCATTTACACTATAACAGTAATGTTTGCCAGACAGATTTCCAGCGCGTCTGACAAACTCCGCGTGGGCAAGACATTAGAATAAAAAAAAACACAATTACCGAATATTCTATTTTGAATACGTATGAAAATCATCGTCACCCAGCTAATATGGTTGGGGGATCCATCAATCAAGCCACGTAACATAACCGCGGAAACAATAAAAAACTTCAATACACGTATTCCAGTAATGTGTGTGAACTAGCCATGTACTAGATCGAAGACATCATAGACATAAAGTGCGATGCAACGTCAAAAGCAATCGTTAAGCCATCTCAATAGCATCAGTAATTGGATGACTCTTGAAAATCGGCAAAGGCTTGTCCATTGGTAATGAATCTGGTGCTGTTTTGTAACTTTGTTTGAATCGGCTACAAATTCGGAGTTCACTCATTAAAAAATATTTTTGAAAATTTTCAAAACTCTCTTCCCACTTACAATACTAATACGTGGAACAGTCCAGTCCAGTATTTTTTCAATAGCAGAACTGTCAAACCGATTACTCTTAAAATATTAATGCTGTTGAGATATACAATATACAAAAAAGTGGCACTCTGGGAGTGCCAAGTGAAGTAAAAATGGTTAGTTAGTTACAGAGGAGTTCTAACGGTTACAACGTCGCGAATTCATAGGTTTTTCCCATCGCGAAAAATGTCCAAAGCGCAGTAGAAATGTTCACTTAGAAAACATCCAAATATTTCCGATATAATAATGCTAGAAAGCTAAAAAATTGGATAATTAATTTAGGTACGTTCTTCACGGTAATAGAGTCACTGTCATTACTGGCAGTGCGTGGGGGATATAATAAATTAATTATGCCACTTTTTCATTAACGCTGTTTTCCAAATGCATAATGTATCGGTTTCCATGAGTTCCCGTTCATTTCAAGTATATTTCGGAGCCGACTTTTTGCACTTAGCAGCGTTCTGGCGAGCGGGCGGTGGATTTTTGTTTTTATCCTTTTTGTTTCGCTGTATTTGTAACGATCATCCCTGTTACGAGTTTTCATCCGGGCAAAGCTGGATAAATGGATCATCAGAATCTTTAATAAACATAAAAATTCATCGGAGCAGGGCTTTTCCCGCCAGCCATGATAAATCGTGAATTATTTATCTTTAAATTGTAACGTTTGTGAATTACTTTTTAGTCATTGTTAATATCCTGAATGGCCGCCGGTTCGGAGTCCTTTGTGAAAGCTTTCTATGATGCTCAAGTTAATTTTTAAAAGGAACGTGTCTAAAGTAGGGGATTATTAATGTTTCCTAAAAGATTAAAAGCGGTTCGGTTACCTTTTTATTTGAGCTTACGTGTTGTAAGTTATTACTATCATGAACAATTATAAAACAAAAATCTACAATAAGAGTGATATAGATAGGGCCCACAGTAATATAGGTATATTTTTTTTTATACTATATAGGCTAGCGCTTGACTGTGATCACACCTGATGGAAAGTGATGATACAGTCTAAGGTGGAACGCGCTTGCCTAGAAGATGCCTATTCACTCTTGATTTGAAGGCACCCGGGTTATGTAAGTGGCAGGAAAGACACTTCCTGGGAGTGTATTCCAGGCTTTTGCAGTGCGTATCAGGAACGAGGAACCGAACCACTTCGTACGCGTATATATACAAAAATATCTACGAATACAAACTGCGCAAAATCGAAAAGACTTGAACTGTGTAAGGAAATCATATTATTCATCCAAACGTATCACGATTTCAAATTGTCAAACAGCAAATTATTCTGCCCCTTGATTGGCAGAACTTCCTGTTACACAATTGAAATCGTGAGTTTTGACAATAAGCCCCCAGCGGGGCTAGACAAAGTCACAAGCGTTTGGCGTTAACGCTAGTCGACAAAAATGTATGGACAAAACAAATGACTGTAGAAAAACCACGATAATAATTACTAAACACGCTGTGTTTGAATAATTAACTACGCTTACTTGAACGCTCGCTGGCGTTCTCGCAGACCTTATAGATAACTTTAGCGTACTTCGCTTGACAATTGACAGCCGACGTTATCAAACACAGCGTGTTTTAGTAATTATTATCGTGGTTTTTCTACAGTCATTTGTTTTGTCCATACATTTTTGTCGACTAGCGTTAACGCCAAACGCTTGTGACTTTGTCTAGCCTCGCTGGTACGAGTCATAATATTATTTTCTGTTTTTTTCCAAAATTCACGATACAGGATCCCAATTATATCTACACACGTTAGATTATTCTATGTATTTTATGCCAATATCAAAACTGAATTTTGAATATTGTATTGTTAAATAAATGTAACATACTGAATTCGAATTATGGTTTGAGACCCGAGTTCAACAAGCTATTACCTTGGTTTTACCTTTTTTGTAAATAACATTATTTATGGTATGAAATAAAATGTACAACCGCGGTAATCTTCTTGATGCAACCTGGTCTTTGCATGAAAAACTTATCGAATTCTGGAAACTAAGAACAAAAATGTTGCTTGCATTTTATATGAATACGTGATTAATTTAATTTAGGAATGGTTTATTTTATTGTGTTTTTTTTTGTATCGTTTGCTCTGAAGAAGTGCCAACTCACGTGATGATCGTGACTTGGTTTTTAACAATTTTTTTTGTATCTTTGGCGAATGTGAGCAACACTCTTCCAGAGCATTTGAGTGCTCCGTCAAAATTGAAATAATTATTATAGTAAGAATAGTAATAAATTATAAGATTTAGTTAAATAGTTATTTTGTGGTCAGTAAGTTAGTTATTATGTGTAAGGTGTTAAGTAATTGACAACCACTGATCCCGAAGCCTAGCGGTGGAGTAAGCGTGTGTAGCTTGTTTTTGTGTTCCAGGGGGCGCGGGAAGGCGACGCGTGTAGGCGGAGAAAGGTAGCGTTTTGTTGTGCGTGCCCTAGGCTGTACTGTTATCACTGTCTGTCAAATAGCGCGCTAAGTGAGAGCGTTCCACGTCGAATCTACAGGAGCCTTGCTTTTACATTTTTTTGTTGATTCCTAACTCGATGTTTTGTTTTTTTTTTCTTTATTGTAAAAGGCTGTTTCACCACGTAGTTTTAAACGCTTAAGGAATGTTTCTGTCACTGACTTGTGCCGCACCGCTCACTCAAAGCACAAAACGAGTACTTGAAATAATGTCTGTACAATTATATGACCTACGCAACAAATTAACTAGCAGTGTCTCTCGTGTAACTCATGTGACTTTAATCGCAAGCCATGTAGGTATTACAAGATAGCTCGTAAAGGAAAATCGAACTCCGTGTACCACTAAAAAGCTTATTACTGTGAAATCACAAACTGTGCTTTAAGCGTTATAAGTTTAAGCATATACCTTGCCGGTTAGACGATCCGTCGCGAAGTTTAATCGCATTGACGTGCGTAACGCATCATGATGATTGAAATTTTTGATTCATTCATTGACATCTTGAATCGCATACCTACCGTCCATGATACGGTTACAGCAAATATTCTTGACTCTAAAGTGTAACTTATATTCTATCGTTTCAAGCATGACGAATGTCGCATTACAGCCGGACCGATCCGGGTGTCGTGTTAATTGTGTAATCATTTTATAGCGCTATCTTTTCAATTTATGTGGTACTTTAATTTTTGTCTTACAAGTTTATACTATCACAACGTATATTTTTTGTCTCAATACTTGTCGTCAAGTAATGAACAGTTGCGTCAAGAGAATAGAGCTGTTATAATTACATCGTCGTCATCATAAAACCACACAATAATTTTATTTATTAGATTTTTGCTCTGATAACGACTAAAGATTTAGTTATCAAATTAAGTGCTGTGTGTGAGCGTTGCAGTTTTAGTTAGCGTTGACTTTAATATGCAAGTCATTTTAATAGATTTAGGTGAGAGGTGGTAAGAATATCAATTATCGATATATTATCTTGTCGGTGTACCAACATAAAATGTTTCTTATAAAAGAACAAGAAAACATTTATTTTATTTAACACGCTTTGTTGATTTTGATATATTGCTCCACGCAAAATTTGACTGGCTTTACGAAAATAAATTGTGACGAACTTGTTTCGAAAGAAATTACGAAGCAAAAATTATATGGATTATTATGGTAATAATATGGCATTAATGTAATTCGTTTAACGACCTGACGGCTGTACTTTTATGATAATGGATAAAGACGGATTCAATTTAAACGACATTAATAAAATTAATTATGCGCGTCAAAGCCTTAACAGCTAACTTGGAGTGAAGTTTGTGGTGAAATTAGCCGATTTTTATATCACTGTTGTTTTGAGTTATTACTGTAATCTTTTTTCGTTTTATTTTTATTTTTTGTTATTGTCTATGTTAGTGTGTAAGCGTTCGAATAACTTTAATTTCAGTGAACGATAGTGGTGGAACTTTTAGAACATTAAATTAGATAACTCCTATTTTCATCACTAAGTACGAGGTAATTGTCATTTTAAGGTACCGTACCTCAAATTAGGAAATCGAATCCTCATAGGATCACTTTGATGTCACTTGTCCTGAATCGCAATTAAGCGGTTTTTTTAATTGGTCACTGACAGTTTTAAGCAAAGCTGAAAAAATGTTGTGAATACCCCTACTGTGTAGCGTTTATGGTTAATTGGTGAAAATTAAAGAGCCGTAATTATAAAATACAGAGCCGTAATATTCGCAAAATAGATAGACATAGAAATATATTATGTACAATGTTCTCGTTCACTGATATTTTAATTATTTTATTTATTATTTTATTTAAATAGCGCACTTGCGCGTCTCGCGTAGATTCGACTTTAAAAAGGCAACGCTCAATCTGCACTTAGTATTCGTCGTGCTGTAAGAAACATTTTATTTTCCTGTTGATTTGGAGACGTTATTAGTTTATTATTGTTATTTTGTCGTTGGTTTGTTCAAATGGCGTTGATTTCTGTACAAAGCCCAATGCTAAAAGCCCGAAAATGCAGCTAGATTAGTTAGTTGTGTGAGGTAAATAAATAAAACGTATTGGGTGCCGCGCTTGATTCAGACAGACAATCGGTATCTAGTTTTGGAAACGATTAAAACGTTCACAACTAATTCGATTTGTATTCGAGGTGTCCGTAGCACATTGTGGTGAAATTATGCCTAAGTACGCCCCTGCCCACATCCCTTAGACATGTTTTTATTTTGTATTTCACCCACGGAACCCTCTGCGTTTAATGACGAGTCACCGTTTTAGTGTAATGTGCTAATTTATGTGTTGGTCTGGATTTGGATTTTGTTCGTTGTTTAATTTTGACTAAAACTGTGTGTTATATGTGTTTTATAGACGCTGTGGTTGTTTTTTGTGTCATGATGGAGGTGAAGCGCGGGCTAGCGTGCCGGGGCGGCGGTAAGGGCAAAATTGTACTAAAGAGGTGTTGGTGGCGCGGTCACTTGCGACTAACGATAATGGAAGGAAGTTATTCATAAGCTCATATATAGTGCACCTTTTTATACAAAAAAATATATTTCAATTCAAATACCATGATAATTAAAATATATTCACAATTCATGAAAGGAGTAATGCTAAGCATTCCTTATAAATAAATAAAATAAAAATAAAGCATACCTACAGTTGATCAAATAATGCGACCGAAGAATTTCCTTCGATATTTTTTTTTACGAACAATATACGATTAGATACATTTGCATATCTCCTTCTTTATTTTGAAAGTCCCTTTTGTTTTAAAACTTTGAAAACAAGGCACCAAAATCTAAGAGCAAGTATAAATTTTCTTTGAATTTCGACGCTGGTAACCAACACCTCATGCAAATTTTCAAAATTTTAAATTTTCTCACTTGAAGTCCTATAAAAAAACAATATTATACGTATATGGCATATATGGGCTCATTTAATTTTCGAAAAGAAAGTGTATGGTTGCTTTCGCGGATACGGACAGACGCCGGAGCTCAAGCAGAACGCAACGAACAACGAAGAGCTGAGTAAGCAACATAGTACGATACTGAGTTCAACGCTCCACCCATATCCGTGAAAGCGGCCTAAAAGGTTTAAAACTTAGTTAATCATGTTTCTTGACGCCTAAAAATTATTTAAATCATCGCTGTAATGTTCTCATTCAAGATTTTATTATTGTTATGTTAAAAGCGAACATTTCAGCGCAAGTACTGAGACACTTGTGATTGTAACAGTTGAAACCAGACGGTCATGACCGTACCGTCACGCCTGTCACCGCCGCAAAGCCGTCGACAAGTCCCCAGGGGTACCAATTGGCACGTTCATACATCCGCCGCTCCACGCACCGCCGCTGGGCTTTTGTGGTGTGGCTCAGTGTTCAGAGGGGCTATCCGCTAACTCCGTGATCATCACAAAACTTAAGTCACCGAGTTCATTTAATAGAATTTCACTATAGTTCTTAAAACTTAGCCTGATCGCTGCGACAGCTGTCAAAGTGACACGATTAGGGATGGGACTATATTGAAAATATACTACTTGAAGGCAAGTAGGCACAGGTCATACGACGTTGCCACAGGTCATAAATGTCGTTACAAAATTGAAAACTTGATGGATGTGATTTCGATGACAGCTGTCGCAGCGATCAAGCTCAGTTTTAAGGACTATAATAACAAAAAAAATCTTAATAAACCTAAAAAGAAATTGGATATCAAATGAGTTCGGTGTTTATCTTATTACGATAGCCACTATGTTGGTCAGTTGCACCCGAGACCTTGTAGACAAAATCTTTTTTCCGTACACGTTAAGGCTTCATAATCACTAGCGAGTTTCTCACAATGATACGAGAAGAATCTCTTACGCCTATCGTGTTGAAACTGAACAATTCAACTGTGGTGTAACCTAAAATGTAGTTCAAATTGTTGCCATACATGTCTCTGAGGTGAATATGTTGCCTTAGAAAGCGTCATTATACCATTGCGTTGAATGCTATTTGTAGTCACGCGAATCCCAGGCAAATCTCATTCAATACAAATTGATATAACGCCAAATCTGCGTGCGCGGTAAACGGATTTTTTCTCGACCCCCAGGGCCTTGAGTGTGCGTTTTTCAAATGTGACACAAACGGATGTTTATACTGAACCATGTATTCGAATAATCACGGATAGGCTACGTGAAATACTGTCGTTTGAACTGTCCACTTTGAGCTTTCAAAACCAAACTCTCCACTATTTTTCGACTCCTAAACAGAACGTGGTCGGCCTGAAAGTTAGGAGTAAATAGGAATTTGGCAGACACCGAACTCCTATAGTATATCCATGGGAGTTCATTTTTGACAGCTCTAAGTGTTCAGTTAGTTATAACTGTGCTGTTTTTGGAACTGCACGATTGTGTGTGAATACTCCTAACTGAGCTGTACAGTGTGCCATTGTACGACTAAGTTCCCACTTTTCCCGCAGATCGGAAGCTGTTCGTTGGTATGCTGAGCAAACAACAAACCGAGGAGGATGTGCGCCAGCTGTTCACACCGTTCGGCACTATAGAAGAGTGTTCGATACTCCGTGGTCCGGACGGCGCGAGTAAAGGTAAGCTGGTAGCTCAGTTTACACGTAATATAGGCACACTTACTATTAATTTTAGTCTCAGTTTGGCAAACAGTGTAGTTTGGCAACCACCACTTTTTTTTATAATTGATAGGCTTGCGCTTGACTACAATCAAGTCTGATGAACAGAAATGATGAGGTCTAGGATGGAGCGCGCTTGCCTAGAAAATGCCTATTCACTCTTCTTTTGAAGGCACCCAGATTGTATTTGGCTGGGAACACGGAAGCTGGAAGGGTGTTCCACACCTTAGCGGTTCGTATCAGAAACGTAGAATTTCTCACAGTAACCTTTATTACACTTATGTATATTATTATACAAAGTACTTTGGCAACAAAGCGACATACTTGGATCACCTCACTCGTAGAACCCTAAAAGGGAGCCGGAGCTGCATCTCAGAGCTTTCTGGCTCATCCTGGAGCCGGCAGGCGAAACATTGGGTCTGAATCCTCGAGGGTAGCAATTGGCTCAAAATTCGGTTTATATAGGAAAATCCTGCTGACTATTTGCTGATGGATAAAATTGGTGTCACTAGACAGCAAAAATTTAGACAAGGAGATACCTACTTACTGCTAACGCAAATATTTGTGGTTAATGGATCACAGCACAAAACTGCAACAAAGCCAATTTCAGATTTTTTTTCAATTATTTATTGATGTACAAATCGTAATGGTTACTAAATATAAATAAAATAAATAAGGTTGCAACAATAATTAATTTTAGTCTTGCAATTTCAGTTTCAGTACGTAATATATTCACCTAAGTTATAGGAAGTCACAAAAATGTTTTAAATCTAGCTGAAATGTTTTCTTCAATAGCATACTATTAATACGTGCTTGTATATTTAGAACGTAATAGTATGAAACGAAATTGAAAAATATTAAAACGTTTACCTCAATAAAGTACAGGTAAAAGTGATTTTGTCATACTAATATATTTTGTAGAGCCATCAAGCGTAACACATAAGGTAAGTTTCAGTTCAAAGCTCGCTTTTGTAGGTATGAAGCTCACGAAATTTGAAGACCCAATTTACTTTGACGCAAAATGGAACGCGCACCTAATAAAGACGGTAAGGTCAATATAAGAACGCGTATCATGACAGAGACGCGGAATCAGCGAAACGTACGTAATTTGAGTGAGCCGGGAGCTTTATTTTATGTTAAATAAATCTGTAAATGAGACAACGTTTCGGCAGCCATTCGCTTTTTATCAAGAAATCTTAGAACGTTTTATATTTACAAAACCTTTTCTCTTTCAAGATTTAAGGTAGCTACAAATTGTCATTACAGTAGCAATATGCTGCGAAGGCCATTTTGACAGATGGGAGGTGTAAAGCATAAAGTCACTCCTTGCTCTGTGTGTATAGCAATAATGAAGTACCAGAGTGAGATGCAACAAAAGAGGTGGAGATGCAAGAAAAACTCTTAAGAGTTTATGATTGCACCTTTTATAATTAAATAACTGTATTTAAAGCCTTTCCATGAAAATAAATAAAATAAAATAAAATTAATAAAATAAGGTATTATGCGAATGACAATCTTCATAGTGTATCGCTGTAAGTTGTTAAAAATCTGTAGTAAGCTAGCATTTACATTGACTGTTGAATATAACACATTAGTTTTAGATAAGATACCTTCACATAAAATATGAAACTTGTGTAAAATGCATCTTATTTTAATCACGGTTTAAGGTAAAAACTGATACATAGCCTTACTACATACTACTTACTTATTAGCTGTACGAGTGCAAAACTTAAAGACAAAACAAACATTTTCCACACTACGCTAGCTTCATATCCGAGCATAATATCTAAACGATGTAATATTTTCCGCACGAACATTGCATGCTGAAGAGGACTGTTCGCACGTAGGGGAAGCAATCAGACGTAAGAAGTTGATACGATAAATTTCACTCCCGCACCAATTCTGTTGTCCTTGTACGAACGGGCGCTCGCGAAAATTGAAAACCCAATTTACTCTGACACAAAATGGAAAGCGCGCCTAATAAAGATGTGAAGGTCAATATAAGCACGCGTATCATGACAGAAACGCTCGGATTCGGTGAAATGAACGTACCTACTGCTTGATTTTATTTTATTTCTAAAATACATACTTCTATCTTTATCCGCCATTGTTATAACTCGGGCTATCAATACGTCCGTGGCGAAATACCTATTATTTTATTGAACAAGAAAAATCACAAACAGCAATATTCAGAAAAAAAAACAATAATTTTACGAGAAAATTTTCCCAGCAACTATACACTCCTATAAACCTTATGTAAAAAAATTATTCGAGCCGTTTTCGAGAAATAAAAAAAAATATTCTTATACTTTACAATACGAGGCAATGTAGTTTGTTGAGGTATCGCTATCGATAAAATATTACCTATGCATCGATACAAACTGGCGGAGCACATATAGTTTTACATTCCGAGTTGAACAGATATCATCGATGGATACAGAATATAGTACTGTTCGTTTAACTCATAGTGATTTTAGTCGTTTTAGCTCAAGGAAAATTACAATTCATTTCAGTTAGTCGAAGTTTATAAAGCTTGATTATTTTTCCCGAAAAGCATCCTAAGATCCACTTAAGCCTACTTTCGTTACTTGTCAGACTAATTTCAGCAGTCGTGAATAAATTCGTGTCTTTTTATAAGCTTCAAAGTATACCAAATTGACAGCTGATTTATACAGCTCATAATAGCTCAAACGGATTCAATAACATCCTTGACTTGATGCTATTGCTGCCCTGTCAGTCTAGTCTGAACAGTCATGAGTGTTTATATTCAAAGTTTCAAGATTTAACGTGTACCAACAATTTGAAAAGTAAGTAAGTATCCTTACATTTTATTAAAGCTCAGATAAATACAAGTGCATACGTACATACCCAATTAGCTACTATTATTGTATGTCAGTTAATGTAGTAAAATATACATTAATAAGTAGAGGTTTTTTTTATAATTCTTCAAAGCTTCAAGGTATACAAAATTGACAGCCGATTTATGCAGCGTTACATACTACCTCTTCGTATACACTCGAGCTACGAACACGATGCCTCGTAGCCGATAATGGCTGTCGCTACAAATTGACGTAGCACGCGTAGGTTTACACTCTACGCCGAAGATAGCATCGACGGATACAAGATCGTACTCGATTTACTGATAGCGGTTATAAGTGAAATTTCGCTTTATTTGGAGCTGAAGTTTTGTTTTTATACTCGTTTGTTTTATCTGCTATTTATTCTGTACACGAATATAATGAAGTCATGAGAACCTTTTTATTCTTAAACAATTCCAAATATAACCAGGTTATCAATTCTAGCAGTACATTGACACACATAGAAAAGTATTCATTATTATTGTACATAAAAGGTACATGTACTTTAATAGAACTTTGTTTGTACACATATTTCTCCAATACTAATTTTCATCAATTCTTACTTATTCATTGTAAAGGTAAAAAACAAGTGTCAAGCGCACAGTCTTATCAAAATTAGTTCCATAATTTTTACCTTTTATAACTTTCAGATTATCATTTGTTGGTTAGGTACGACAGGCGTGTAAAGAACAATAAATTAATATAATTCAAACCTCAATCGTCCCACGTTGCGCGAAGCAGAGGCATTAACTGGGGCTGTTACCCACAATCACCTAAGTTGACTAGCACGCAAATGTTTACTACTAATTCAGATTGAAACAGCAGGGATGTCCAATTCGTATCGATGAATTGGAGATTATCGATGATTCATTGAGCAATCGATTACTACTAAATTTTACTATTTACTTATTATCTTTATTTGTTGTAACATTACTAGAATACGAGTTTTCGCTTTGACTTTATCAAGCCTCTGTTTATTTTCTTTTTTCGAATTGGTTTTTTTCAAAACCGTTTTTGAAACATCACACTGATATTATTAAGGCGATGTGCTGTTAACGCACAAGTCACTTTATCCCGAAAAAGTCAAATCCGAGCTGTGAGCGGGTGCTATCTATTATTACTAGCTATTATGTACTACAGCAGTAGTACATAATAGCTAGCATATACCAGAAAAAATAAAGTATCGACTCAAATACAAAAAATTGTAATTATTATATTTTTATACCACCAAAACTTCTCAAACATCTATATTTAATTGAATTGTGTTTTTCAACTTTAGGTTCTACTCTCTGCTGTCTGTCGTTTTGAAACATTTAAAGTTTAAACATAAATAATTATTATGGTTATTGTGTTATGGCCATAACACTCAATAATAATACTATAAGTAGTAATGTTATTATCTCGCTGTAGACTCGGTCATAAAACATTTGAGTGTTTCGCTTTTGTTGTTCTTTGTTGAGTTGTGCATTACTGCAGAACAACAAAAGCGAAACACTCGAATTATTTATGTCCGAGTCTGCAGCGAGATAATAACACTACAATAAAGCATGCAAACTTAAAACTATTTTCTGTGACAAATAAATGCGCCTTTTTATTTTTCGCGATTTAATGCCTTAGTTACGGAAAACCCTGTTTTAGCGATACGTGATTGGTGTAATCGTCTATCAGCTTATTTCTAGCCAATCATGCGAGACTGTTGTTATCAGTACTCATTTGCAAAGCATAGATATTACGCCATGGATGTCGCTAGTGGATATTGGATATCGCTAGTGGGGTACAACGGACATCCCTATCCGCGAGGCGCGACCACGGACACGTCATAGCTACAGCGACAGCCCGTCTCGGCGTTACGCAACTTTAATTTCATTTTGTTCTCGCTTGAATTTCGCCGGATTTTAATTGAGTTTGCGCTCGTAAACTCCGCATAACGTGGCGCGGTTTGTTAGTCGCTTAAGCGGTACTGTCTTTATGTACATTAAGTGGTAGAGCACACTGGGGACTTTTTGCCTTAAAACTTTTGTGCTGCCGTTAATGTGAACAGAAAATAAGTTACAAGTTAATATCACGAAATTTGCAAACTTCGCATTATACTAACTCGCGCATTAAGAGGATTCGTTGCTTTTTTAATTGTAGATCCTTAGATAGGCTTGCGCTTGACGACAATCATGCCTGATGGAGCCATGCCCATGGAATAGTTCCCGTTATTCTGAAGTCATGAAATTTGGTAAGAAGCAATTATACCGCAAGTAAAGTATAAAATTATAGAATTTTTTTATGTCGTAAGCTGCTTGCTTAACAGATGCTTTCTGTTCTCAAGTTTTCACACTATAAGTAGGTACTTACTTGTAGTTATGAACTTAAAATTAACAAATAAATATATGATTTGATGATGACTCTTAACGTCCTATGCAAACGCCACTTGACTTCTGTTTCTGATTACACTATTAAAATAACGCTAAAAATTAGTAACATAAGGAAAAAATATAAAGAGACAGGTCCCATCTCTTCCGATAATGTGTTTCGAGGCTTAGCACATTTCGCCTCATCCGCCATTATTGAACGATAAAGTTATTAACATCGCTAATGTACGCGAAGGACCAGATGTAGGACCAAATTGTTAATACTCTTTAATTACACGGCGCCACGGCACGATAAACTCATTTTTATAGCCCCTCAACGTTATCGCTGTCGACGTTTTAATTATAAATTAAGTGGGATTTCAGGCTCGCGTTTCAGTCTTTGATACTTTGAGTTGCGAAAAAGTAGGTAAACGCTCTGGAGCTACTTTGCCGTCGCGCCTACGAGAGTACTCAGTAACTTTTCCATTTAATCCACGTTTAATTACAATTTTCCAAGGTGTGCCTTCAATTTTTTAATGAGTGGGTATTAAGATCTTCTGCCTTTTACACCTCGTCAAAAATTGAGACTTCTCAAGGGTCATAAATCTCAAAACAATTTGCTTCTGTGTTGTTTAAATTCGGGCACAAATAATGCTGAAAGCAAAGCGATCTTTGAAAATAATTTAGGATCTGCATAAGCTTTTATATGAAAATACGAGCAGAAAGGTCGTTCTATACCATAAATCGTGACGTCAACTGTTCATTATTTGGTGAAAGATAGATAAAATATACTGGAATTAAAATACAATTAATAAAAACATAAAAAGGAGCTTTGAAATAAATTAAACATGAGTACGCACACTACAGTAGGTATTTCTATTAAAATTTAAATTGCCTGAAGCACTTTAAGTTTTATCAATTCTAGTTCTAACATCACTTCTAAAGAGTTTTCCAAATTTAGAGAAACTAAGGGAAGAGATACACATGCTGGAGTCTCCTTTTTCTCAGCTTTTATCCCGCCATACGCCAGGGTCAGCTTTCCTGCTTAGTTATTATTATTATTCGTAAACTTAGTTTTAAGTCGACTTGTAGTTATAACCATACATATGCGACATACATAAAATCACCATACATTATCACCATACTTAAGCGATTATTACCATACATATTGACGTTTTACGTTAGGCCTGTTGTCGCCCTTGGTCTGTCACTGGCGTGGTTTGTCTACGGTCGGACAGATGGCAGCATTGAGGCAGGTGTGACTGTTGCGCCGGCGACGGGGAACGGGCTTGCTGGCCATTGGACGACAACGGACGTATTGAAAAACCACGTAGGAGGAAAAAGATGGCGAAAGAGCATAAGACAATGTGTGAAGTGAAAAGTCACAGTGATTAATAGAGTGGTTATAATTAGCAATGATTGATTGGTATTGTATAACGGGCATATTATATCTTATCGTACACAAATGAACTAATAAACGTTGTATGTTTTAGAAGTCATTTGTCATCAGAAGTGCTCAAGGAACCACGTGCCGGAGAATGCCTCGAAATGAAAGGCATAAAATATGCAGGCGGACATCCAGTTGAAACACGGTAACATTTTCTGCATCTAGTAGCTGCGGCAGTGATGTCGAGAAGTAATAAGCGACGCTGTGACCGTGTTTCAAAAGTGAGTTAAAATATTTATTATTATCTGAATTTGACTCTTTATCAGATAATGTTGATATGTGGCTAATGAACGTAACGGCGAATATACAGTCGATTCGGTGACACTGCTATTTGATGATGTCAATTATTGATACATTACTCGTGTCTCAGCGATTGATAACATTACTTGTGAATATGAAACTGTGTTGAAATATTTAATACTTGTCCAAATGTATTTCAAATGACTGGTCAACATTAAGACAAATTTCGTCTGTGGAACTAGAAATAGACATGATTACATTTTATCAACGCCCGTATCACATGTTTGAGAAAAAAAAGTGACTACCCGCGAATTGTTAAAGATTTGTTGAAAAATGCTATTTTTCGTCATAGAAATTCCTGCGAGTTCGGGATTAATAAAATAAAAATAAAAAAGCCTTTATTGCTACTACCAATTTTGCGTTTTTATAGTTATCACTTCTTTGCATGCATTACTTATTTCAATATGAACCTTAAATTAACAATCATTTACATGTCCGTCACACTATCTTTACTATGTAATTAAAAGGTTACAAAAATAATAATAAAATAACTATGCTATCTGGTCTATATGGTAGAAGTCGCCTTCTCGGCGTAGGCCTCCCCCAATTTCTTCCATGCCTCCCTATCTCTTTATCATTATTTTATGTAATACAAAACATGTTTTATCGTGCCTTTCTGTCGCTTGTTGCGCGCTCTCGCTTGCACGCACTGGCTCGGGTGGAAAGTTGCGCGGAACGTTGCTATTTTTCATGTGTGTTGCTGGTGTTCGTCGGTTTATAAGACGTTATCACGTCGAAAACACCTATGTCGATGATAAGTAATTTATGTCTAGAGTCATTGTTAAGCAGCCTAATTTTACTTGCAACTAGCCATAGTTCGATTGTCTCCCTTTTCGCGTTTTCATTTTCATTTTCATTATACGTTGCTAGATTTTCTGACATAGAGTTGACATCTGAATTTAAGAGCAGGATATCCACTAAAATGAATTCATTACACATGATTTTTGCTGTAAATTCACACGAATGCCATTTTGACCTTTGTTGAATTGAGATTCAATAATTATTAATTTATTTCAAGTTTGACTTTCTTGCCGATAGATGGCGCTGATCGGTTCTGACTCGCGGTGACATTGTTCTTTACTGAAATAGTTGAGTCAAACGGTTCAACTTTACCGCACCGGCGACTTATGTAATTTTTGTGTCTTGATAGCACATTATGCCAATTGAAGTAGCATATCAGTGTTTTATTTACCTACTGGACCATGATTTGGGGACAAGACTTTTTGTCCACCTTTGTAATTCCGCGATTAAGTCCACGATTTTTCGACAATTAAATAGAATACTGTTCGGGAATTTATTGTGTTGATAAAGTCGTAGGTTGTACATGGTTACTTACTCATTGCTACAGAATAGTTTAGTTAAAAATATTTCGTATCTAGAAGGGATTTTCTATCGCGCCTGCGCGTTTGAGCATGCAGTAAGGTGGCGCAGCACGCTCGACCGAGGTTGCCGACGCGCACGGCAGGGCTGTTTGCTGTTTCACCTAGCATTGTATGGAAAAGAGGTAGACTTGCATACTTTTGTGTTACCGCCCCGCTTTCCGCTCCGTTTTGGGTGAGAGGGCGCGATGATTTGCGCCGAAATCAAGCTCGCGAAAGCAGTCGTTTGGCTAAAATGTTTTTGAGAAAAGGCTGCTCAATGTGTGGTTGCGAAGTAAACTTGTTTCAAGTGATGAATGGATAAACTATGTTCAATGATATTTTTCTTTCGAGTTGCAATATTCCTAATCTTATGTATTTATGCTCAAAGCTGCCATATAATGTGAATCTTTTGAGGCTCGTAACTTTAAAATAAATGTAATTTAATTTTTTTTATATATACACATGAAATGAATCGATATTTAACTTAATTTTGTACCAACCACGTCGGATAGTATAGTGGTCAGTGTTCTACGTTGTAGGAAGAAAGTGCCGGCTTGGGTCCTTTTAATTTTATATATGAAAATGACCTTTGTTCAAAAGTTTTCACATAAACATTGTAACTGACTGTAATTTATTGTCCGTATTCGAGATTCAAGTAGGTACCTGTTGCATTCGCGACTCATTAAAATCAGGAGAGGCCGAACAATAAAAAAGTAAACATTATGATAGCACTTTAGGTAACAAAGTTCATAAACGCAATGTACAATGTAATAAGATGATAATGTTGGATACGTTGCTGTTCACAAAGCTCAATAGATAAAATCAGTTGAAATCCAAGAAACATTTACAGAATTTGGAATGTGAAGGTCTTGGGAGTCCATTTCTACACAGGAAGGCAGTGTCACGGAGCGCTGTCCCGTATATAAAAAGTACTCAGTGCTGTGCTAAACTCCGGTGTCGCCATGAGATCGAATTGTAATTGATGTAGGTACTGGGAAGTAAGGAAATCCCAGAGGTTCAATGTGAAGCTCATGAGTATGTCAATGTATCCATTTTCTATGAAAACGAAAAGAACAGTGGCAGAAGTTTATACAAATAATGTTCAGCGTCTAGAATTCTAGATGTTACATTTATTACAAGCGATTCTAAGAAATAAATATTTTTTTTGTTTTTCCAAGGTATCACCACTTATTGTAAAGGACGAGTCAAAGAATAAGATATTTTAAGATATTCAATTGATTACTGATAGGATCCGTTTCCACATTCCTGACAGCTATTGTTGCAGGATGCCAAATTCGTCCACTTTTATACTATTTTTTTTTTTTTGATTATCGGCCCAATTTTGTACGAGTATAACATGGCAGATACAAAAAAAAGAACGACTTTCAGGTAGCAGTACCTACTACGCTAATTCTTAGAATGTAGAATACAAGACAATATCGATTTCAATTACTTTTTTTTTGCATTTTATTTGACTCGAATAGGTACTTCATAACGGAGGTCGCGGTTGTTATTACAGTTAATATATATATATATTGTCATACAAACTTAAGTAGCGTGTTTGTGTGCTTCAATATGGAGGATAGTATTAGAGGATGATTGGTCGCCAATGTCCCAGTTGCAACAAAAGTTCGCATGGGTGAACGTTGTAGATTGGGAATTGGTTGGCTCGCTGCAATTGGGAATCCTTGCTGTCAGTGAACGCTGTGGCAGTATGTGGACCAGGTTCGCATACTGTATAACAGGCATCCATGCTATTAGTGAAAGCTATTGCAGTGTGGCGATCAGTGTTGATGACTGTCAAACCAATGCCTTTATTACAGTCCAATGAAGAAGCAGTAAACACGCGCAACTTAGTATGATGTTACTAATCAGTCATGTTTACAGTTCTACGTTGGACGAGTACGCTGTTCGGGGCGCACGTTAGACTTCTTTGTACGAAGCTACTGTGGCGTTACTTACGCGTGGCATATCAATTTAATATGGCTATCTCTGTCTAATTAGAGATGTTTGAATGCTTATAACTTTTTGTTATTTGAACGATATAATTCGTTTATTCATCATTTTATTCAAAAGATAATCTAGTTTTAAGAATGAATTCAAAGGACAATGATCATAGATGTGTAGAATCCCGTATTAAGCTGAATCAAATCCAAGCTTGATTTCTTTATACTTAGTCTACGGTCTCCACTTGGTCTCCACATTAACTCCTACAATTATTACTTTTTTTAATTAACATCCGGATTCTAAAGTTACAAGCAAACAAACAAGCTGTAGATACTTCTTAGTAAAATCAGTATGACGCGAAATGTGCATCGAAAGGGAGGTGAATAACGTTTTGTATGCAAAATTGGGTTCCGGATATGAAACACAAATTCGTGGTGCCTCTGGTTCTTAAAAAAATCAAATTTTTTTTTTTCTAGACTATTTTGGTTTTGGTTCATGAGAAAATTTGATACCACCGTTGGTCAATCTCCTCTCAATATTCGGTTTAGTACGTAATACCCAATTTTAGGCTTATAATGTGATAGCGTGTGTAGAAAAATGAGACTATAATTGGATGATAAATTATAAGTCGGATGTTGTCAAGGTGTTATTTTCGGTTGGACATTAAATAGCTGATTTCTTGTGTCTAATGTATTCGCTTCGAACAGAAGATTTACAGTGTTAAAACTGATACATTAGTGCCAGTTATCCGAGTGAAAACTGGTACACCGGTGACAGAAATCTGTGTGAAAACTGGTACACTAGTGACAGATATCCGTGTGAAAACTGGTACACTGGTGACAGATATCCGTGTGAAAACCGGTACACCGGTGACAGAAATCCGTGTGAAAACTGGTACACTGGTGACAGATATCCGTGTGAAAACTGGTATATTGGTAACTATCAGAGATCCGTGTGAAAACTGGTCACTGGGTGCCAGAGATCCGTGTGAAAACTGGTCACTGGGTGCCGGAGATCCGTGTGAAAACCGGTACACCGGTGACAGAAATCCGTGTGAAAACTGGTACACTGGTGACAGATATCCGTGTGAAAACTGGTATATTGGTAACTATCAGAGATCCGTGTGAAAACTGGTCACTGGGTGCCAGAGATCCGCGTGAAAACTGGTCACTGGGTGCCGGACATCCGAGTGAAAACTGGTTACTGGTATGAGATATTCGTAGTGAACAGTGGTATAATGGTAACCATGAGTCACGACCCTAGATGGCGGGTCAATACACGCTCAAGTAGACGAGTTGCCTTATTCGAACTGTAGATCTTGTGTTCCGTTGTAAAAGGAAGGTGTAACGAGATAACGGTTATTCTGAATTCAATGTTTACATTCAGAATGATCGTGGCATCAATTACCATTTGCATAAATTATTATTCTTCTGTTCTCAGCAATTACACCAGACAAACACGCAATTCGGGACGAATGCGTGTGCAGGAGGGCCGGATGTTGTCGCCCTTGGTCTGTCACTGGCGTGGTTTGTCTACGGTCGGACAGATGGCAGCATTGAGGCAGGTGTGACTGTTGCGCCGGCGACGGGGAACGGGCTTGCTGGCCATTGGACGACAACGGACGTATTGAAAAACCACGTAGGAGGAAAAAGATGGCGAAAGAGCATAAGACAATGTGTGAAGTGAAAAGTCACAGTGATTAATAGAGTGGTTATAATTAGCAATGATTGATTGGTATTGTATAACGGGCATATTATATCTTATCGTACACAAATGAACTAATAAACGTTGTATGTTTTAGAAGTCATTTGTCAGGCCTATGCGAAATAAAGGTATTTGGAATTTTGATTATTTTCGAATTACACACATACACAAACACATGCTGGGCAAACAGAACATTTGAGCAGTATCTCCTAATCACCTGAATTTGTACCTGCCCAGTTTTCTCGAGGAACCCCTTGCAAGTGTAAAACATTAATCCCCGTATATCAGGAGCGAACATAACTCCTCGCGAATAGCGCCGCAAAGTGCCAGCGTATTTTACCTTTACAATTAAACCGGAACGAAATCACTTTCGCCGAGTTACAGAACTCGGTAACGGTCAATAAAAGTCTCTTTAATCTGCTATTTCCGACGTTATCACCGCGACTCACCGCGGCAACACTGCGGTCGTATTCTTGCCGACTATTGATTTGTCGAAATTAAGGTTAATATCATTTCTAAGAAAGGAATTAAAATTACTTGAATTTAATTTCTTTGGATAGGCCCTTAAGTGAGAACTGTTGTACCAAAAATAAAAACACTGTGTTATCAGTTCTCTTGTGCCCATAACATTTATACATACTATTGCTTACTTTTGGGATAGATTGTGGTGTGTGTAATGTCCTGACATTTAGTTTATTTAAAAATATAGTATCTTGGTTAACCACCAATATAAAAGAATTTGACTTTCGATTTTAACCTACAATGGTTGAGTTTTAGCATTATAATATATTATATAGTTTTAGCATTAAATCGTAGTAAAAACATATTGCTTCGGCTGTATAACATTTAAGAATTTGGTGTTTCATCCATTATTACAAAGATATTGAACAACATAAACATAGGACATTAGTACACTTACCTTTTTTATACTCACTAAAAATGATTTATTATTTAGCTACAATTCACCTAAGAGAAAGTAATGGATGTCACCAAAGACGTTATCGTACTAACTTTTAAGGGGGCAGTAATCCATTAACGATTTTTACGCAGCATCGCACCAGAACGCTTAAATTGCACGCCAAATCTAATTAAGTATTACCACCTTTCACGCATCAACGATTCAAAAGAAAAATACTGAATTCTGTACAGTTTCCAAAAATAAACTCAAGAGGTCTAACAAACTTCCAGCAAAAGTCGAAACTCCGTACGAGTAAATTCAGTTCGCGAAATTTTGTTATTCCATTTCTGGCGTACCGGCTACACCGTCCCGCCGAGGAGAAACCTTTGTATTTCTTGCCCGAGTTTTATTTTTAAAAACAACATCCACCGAAAATCTAAGGCTACATCCATCCACCATCCATCCACGTTAGGTGTGCCTTGTTATCGTTCGCCCAGCGTAATAAGGGCGCAGGTCACGGGGTATAAGCGTCGTAAAATTGCCGCAAACTAGCTCTCTTTACGGCCCCCGGTAACGGCGAGGTAGTAAAATATCACCAATTTACTTTACACTCAGCGACGACTCACGAGCTCGTCTGACGTATGGTGTACCCTCGGATATAACGTGTGATAATGGAGTCCTGTCCTACTTACGTAACCTATCCTTGCTATTTTGGACTTTCTAGATGCGAATTCGTCTCTACTTGGTCAGAGAGAAACGAAAAGTAGTGTGAACCAAATTGAATAAGTGTTGATGATGCTACGAGTAATAAAAAGATAGACACGGTGGCAGAACAATCTGAAAGATTAAAATTCCCATTTCACAATGTTTCTCCTCCGTAACGGCTTAACAAACAAGAAATGGCAAAAAAATGGTATATTCGCTAGGTCTGAAAATAGGATGTATATTATTTTTCATATCTCGTTTATAAAAAATGATTTATATGGCAAAACAATGTTTGCTGGGCCAGCTAGCATGGCCATAGTAATCAGGTATATACGCACCTGTTACAAAACATAGTACAAAACATTTATCGTTGGTCGGTCATTTAGTGAAATACCTACTAAAATGTTTTATTTCATTTCATTTACATAAGACTGATTTCTACTTAGGCAATGGACCATTTCATTTATTGGTATTTAAACATATAAATATCAAAGTTTCCACATTTCAAAAACAACATTGAGGATTATTTCCTTGTAAAATTCGAGGCGTTATTAACACTTTTATCAAAAAGATTCATATCTCCTGCACCTTTTTGTGTAAACTCCTCGATGCGGAACCCAGATATGCGAAGCAACATAATCGCTGGTAGGGCGTACCCACATTTATTATTGTCCTTTGTAAGGGAAAACGAATGCGGAACGAGGTTACGGGGAAAGGTCCTACGTACGTAAATATGACACATTGGTGTGAAGGATGAGACGAATTTGTTTCATTGAGGTTTTGTAGTCACTCAGAACTGTTTTATAGATCTGCAGCTCTAAGCCCATATTACGTTTTTATCCATGTGTTTTTAAGACTGCTAATGCATCAATTCCAAACGCAATTAAAAAAAAATGTTTAATAATGTCCGGAGATCTCTTGAACAATTTGGCGATCATTTTCATACAATTTTGACTTTCTTTCAAAATTTTATGAATAAATTTCTTTTTAGCGTATCTCAAAATGCCATAGAGCTGCAGACAGATATTCTTATGCCGTCTCTCAAACATCATGATATCTATTTATATAAAACGACAACAAAAATCATCAATTTGATAGATTTGTTATCAAAATTTAACAACACCACACATTATTAAATTTTTATTATAATCTTGTACGTTTTTATACAACACGTCATAGTATAACTATTCTAAAAATGATCAATAATTTAGCATTCGCTATGTATATAAGACGAACTTTATTAACGTTATTAACTTCAGTTACCATAAGAAGTTAATTTTTTGTATACGTACCTAACCGATATTCAGCTCAGCTGTTTTCAGCTCGTTGACAGATCAGTTAGTCAGCCAGTAGGTCAGTCAGTAGTAGTTATGTACTTTATCCTACCTAGTTAGTATTCCAACTAGTTTTAATTATTGTTCTCGTTTTATTGATCAACCGTGTGTCCCAATAATATGTAAAGTAGGAATCAAGTATGTAAAGTGGTAAAATTGAAAATCTCATTGGGAGGGACAAGGACTCCGAGCGTGATTCTGCGCCGTGATTTGCGCAAAATTGCCATCCGGTCTTACGTCTTTAACATCATCAGCAGCATATTTTTATTAGGAGAAGGAAAGCTCATGTTATTTGGAAGACCAGGGTGCGAGCAGTACACATGCGAGCACTGATAAGGTAAGAAACCCACTGCAACATGTTCGTAGTCTGTCTCTCTCATTGGAGATATGTTGCGAGCTCTGGTGCTTTCTACTAAAATGCTACAACTAAAACCTACTAATTCGAGTGGTAAAAGGAAGATACTTAGGATTTATAATAACGTTGTAACAATGTGTTTATCACACAAACCGCAGACTAGGCCTTTTCACGGTGCCGGTGTAATTATATGTCAGAGCACGGTGCGCCCGGTGCGGTTGATTTGCGGCGAGCGCCGTAACGCGGTGTGACGTCATGACGTGCCGCCACGGGCGTAACTGACAGCGGGGGAATTGCCGGGACACGGGCAACGAGCGGCCGACTTTGAGGTTTCTCTCGTCCGATGTAGCAAGAAAACTGAGTTTTCTTCATCCTTTGCTGCTATCTGATAATATAAAAACCTGTCAAGTGCGAGTCGGACTCGCGCACTGAGGGTTCCGTACTACAACCGGAGGAATAAAACCATAAAAACCACTTTTCTTATCGAACCGCAAAACTAACTTTGTTTTTAGAGGTTTTATTGTAAATATAAAAAAAACTACTTATTAGATCTCGTTCAAACCAATTTTCGTTGGAAGTTTTCATGGTAATGTACATCATATATTTTTTTTAGTTTTATCATACTCTTATTTTAGAAGTTACAGGGGGACACACATTTTACCACTTTGGAAGTGTCTCTCGCGCAAGCTATTCATTTTAGAAAAAAATGTTATTGGAAACCTTAGTATCATTTTTGAAGACCTATCCATAGATACCCCACACATATGGGTTTGACGAAAAAAAAATTTTTGAGTTTCAGTTCTAAGTATGGGGCACCCCCAAAATTTATTACTTTTTTTAAAATTTTGTGTGAAAACCTTAATGCGGTTCGCAGAATACATCTACTTACCAAGTTTCAACAGTATAGCTCTTATAGTTTCGGAAAAAAGTGGCTGTGACATACGGACGGACAGACGGACAGACGGACAGACGGACAGACGGACAGACGGACAGATGGACAGACGGACAGACGGACAGGCAGACATGACGAATTTATAAGGGTTCCGTTTTTTGCCATTCGGCTACGGAACCCTGAAAAGACATCAGACCTCTTTTTTTTTTGACGTGCAACGATTAACGTCTTATAAATCGATAGAGCCGGTTGCACGCACAAAAAAACATGACTCATCCGGCGTTACCGGCGTTACCTCGCTTTGAGGCGTTCCATGTAAGGCTTGAAGTGCAAGCGAGAGTTGTCACGTTCAACTATCGTCAGTAAACCAACTTTACAGACAACCAATTTTTTTTTAGTTGACGTTTTAGTTGGGAGTAATCGCACTCCCGCCAGGCCTCGACCCGCCACCAAAGCGGCAGGTCCCGTCGCTGCTGCCGGCAGCCTAGCCGCTGCCGACCCTCCTGGGAGGCGCGTCCCGAACAGGTCGCGCCACCACCTCGGCCTGTCGGTGGAATTCGGGTGACGGACCCCTTACGTACGTCACCCGCAGGGCGGCACCGGTCGCCGAAGGAAGGTGTTCGCACCCCAGCAACCGGCGTGTCTCCTGCGAGAGGGATGTGCCGCCGTATTTATCCCTCTCGACGGGCGTTCCCGCCCACTTCAGTGATTTTTTACGAGGTTGTCTTCCTCGTAAGACATCAGACCTCTGCTTTTCATCTCTGATTCGAAAACCGGGCACGTCTTTACGGAGTTATGTGCATTTTAGGAAACTAAATATCACCTGCTTAACAGTGAAGAAAAATATTGCGAAGAAACCTACATATTTGAGAGTTCACCACAATCTCAATGGGTGGCGAAGCCTGCCAATCCACACATGGCCAGCGTGGGCTATGGCCACTGTCATTCTGAAAGGAGCCCAGTGCTTATAATGCGAACTTAAAATGTGTTGAGATAACGATGACGCTGTTGATTTTATCTATAGAGCTAAAATCTTTTTTTACATAAATATTTATACTTATTTAAATATGTTAGATTGCGGAGCACCCGTGCGGTTGATTTGTGGCGAGCTATGTAGTTTAACGCAGGATGACGTCATGACGGGCTTAACTGACAGTTGGGGAATTGCCGGGACACGGGAAACGAGCCGCCGACATTGAGGTTTCTCTTGCTTTTTCTAAGAAAATCCCATTCTTTTTCGTTTTACAAGACGATGAAAGGCGTAAACATGTATAAGTGTTAACGAAATAGAATTTTCTGTAATTTAAGCAAAATAGCAGTATAGGGTTATTAAAGATGACGTGAAATTGTAATTATTTGTCACGGAAATAACCTGAGCTGTGGCGAACGTTGACGTAACGAGATCATGACATATGACCGTGCAGGCATCTTCCTGGATACATTTTCGGTTAAACCAATACCTCTATTTAAGCTCCGTTTGCAACATACCATTTATAGGATTCCGGTAACATAATAGTGTAATATATTCCTCTACGAGAAAGAAGACTGATCCAGTAGAAAATCAATGGGATGCTGATAATGACTATACGAGGTCCTCAAGTGAGCTATATTAGTAGTAAAGGGTTATTCCTCCCCCACACAGGCGCGTTATTATCGCGCGATAATATCGCAAGCGTTATTGCGATATCTGTTTTCAGTACATTTTGTATTAGGATGGTCATGTAGTTACACACTGCTGCGATAATAACGCCGCAATGGAAGTATATCGGTCGATATTATCGCAAGCGTTATTGCGATATCTGTTTTCAGTACATTTTGTATTAGGATGATCAAGTAGTTACACACTGCTGCGATAATAACGACCGATAATAACGCCGGACGCTGCGTCCGTCTGCGCATTATTATCGCGCGATAAAAACGCAGCTGTGTGCAAGGAATTGGGACGCATTATCGCTATAACGCTTGCGATATTATCGCGCGATAATAACGCGCCTGTGTGGGAGAGACTCTATTTGCGTGAAATTGTAATTATGCGTCACGGAAAACCGGCGGCTGAATTATGGCGACCGTTGACGTAACGAGATCATGCCATGTGGCCGCGCGGGCATCTACCGGGTTACGTTGCCGGATAAACCAGTAGATTGAAATCCTGCATCAAATAGCAAAGCAGCCTAAGGAATAAAATTTTGACGTAAACTCTGGTTTTTAATTCGAGTCAAACATTCGATTTTGTGACAGTGAAGACAATGTGACATATCTTCATAATGTCCTCATATTTATTTTAACTTGAAAGGGAAGAAACAACACCTGATGTATCTTACTCATACTTACATTACCATTGCATGTGAAAGCACGACTTATTCACAAACCATCGGTACTTTAACTTACAAAATTTTCGTTTTCTAAAGTGCATTTTTGTAATTTACTGCCATGTTATAAATTGACATTCGACAATGTACTATTGTTTTACAATTTGTTGATTTACCCAGTTAGAGCCATCGACCTTATAAATTAGTATCTGGATGACCGAGCTTTGCTCGGTAGTATTACAGCTACTCACTTATTATTTTGCTCTGTGTACTCACCAATAAATGGCAGCGCCAATAGATGTCAGGTATAGATTTATATTTTTTTTGGTAAATACGACATTTTCTAAAAATGAATCCTAGCTAGATCAATTTATCGCCCCCAAAACCCCTTGTATACTAAATTTCATGAAAATCGTTCGAGCCGTTTTCGAGATTCAGATTATATAGAAATATATATATACATATATAGGTACAAGAATTGCTCGTTGAAAGTTATAGGATTTAATATCTGGGTGACCGAGCTTTGCTCGGTTGCCAATAGATGGCAGCAGGGTTCATATTGCTTTTGGTAAATTCGACATTTTCTAAAAGTGAATCCTAGCTAGATCGATTTATCGCCCCCAAAAACCCCTGTATACTAAATTTCATAAAAATCGTTCGAGCCGTTTCCGAGATTCAGATTATATAGAAATATATATATATATACAAGAATTGCTCGTTTAAAGGTATTATTATTTATCGAAATTATTTAGTTTTTTTTTATTTGAAAAAGCCCAATCGTACAAACCCGGTGAACTTCAAAGTCATCAGTTTTCCACACAAAAGCGTGCGAAGTGTTTTTCACCGGGCGGCGTGGGTACTCGTAATATCAACACAACTTGTTGCATGCTGGGCGGTTGCGGTGTATAAATAAATGCTGCGTGTTTCTGTTTACGTCATCACACGCGGCGTGACGCTGCGAAACGTTACAACTGTAAGCATTGTGTCCTGTAATGTCTTAATTGCCTTATGTATAATGTCTTAATTGTCCTCCATTTCTGACGACCTCCGTGGCGCAATTTTTAGTGCACTCGAATTCGAGTGCGAATGGGGTTCGATTCCCGATACGATTTTATAATTTGTAACTGGCTCAGGTCTGGTCTGGTGGGACGTTTCAGCCGTGGATGGTTGATTACCACCCTGCCGGCAAAGTGCGTCTTTGATGTAGCGTTCCGGCGCGATGCTGCGTACAAACTATTAGGGGTTACTTACCCTTTCCAAGTACGATAATATTATGTTCGACTGCATCATTTACCAGGTGAGATTGCACTGTACAAAATCTCACCTTCATGTCAAAATATTTCATTACTCTCTCAATTTCAGGATTCTATGTAGGACTCTATATTGGCGATCCCTGGCGCAATTAGAGCGTTTTAACGCTGAAGAAATATGTATTTGATATTACCAGCTAGCTACCTAGTAGAGCAAGTTCAAATTATCATTCAACTGAACAAAGTAATACATAATAATTTAAACATTGTACTATCAGTGATCCGAAAAAATAAATAATGTTCTTTTTTTGCTTATACATTTTTGTCGGATAATTTACTGAAAAATAAAAGTCACCAGAAGTCTTACCCCTTATTTATGAACGCGAAATAGCGGTGGCATAGTTATTCGCTGTTTTGTCTCTTGAAATGAAATGAAATGAAATGATTAATTTATTTTGCCAAATGTGAGTAATGAACAATATGGATAGTAGGTAAGATTTATAGTTTCTTTCACATTTTGCCATTATATTGTATGGCGTGCAAAATATAATAGTTTGCTTGTTACGATAAAGAAATTAATTGACAAATGAATCCTTTAGAGAAAATCAATATACATATAATAAAAATTATCTACAATTATAAAACGTCATAAATCAAGAATATTCTCAATAATGTCAAATCTTACTACATCTATTCAAAAAAGCTTTACACTAAAGAAGCATTGATTATCTGGAAATACTCGTATGTCAAATCTTACAATTATTCAAAAAATCTTGTACACAATAAAAGCATTGGTCAATTAAATAGTCGAATAACAAATTACTTTCCTACGAATGACAAATTACTGTTGGCAAAAAAAGACAAGTTTAAATTATCATTCAACTGAACAAAGTAATACATAATAATATAATGTTCTTTTTTTGCTTATACATTTTTGTCGGATAATTTACTGAAAAATAAAAGTCACCAGAGAAAATATTATATAAAATATCACCAAAATCACAAAAATTCATTCGAGAGCTTTCCCCGCGTTTAATAACCTCAACTGGTGACAGAAGGGCTGGCTCATTTTTTGCGCAACGTATCAGCCTAGCTGTTCAACGCGGAAATGCAGCCAGTATTCTTGCCACCATTCCACGCGGGCAAGACTTGTATAGTAATTAGAATAAGCTAGTGATAAGTTTTATTGTAAATATATAATAAAAAAAAAAAGACAAAATGAAGTATAACTATATTCAACCGCCATTCAACGATATTGAATAAGAGGGTTAGTATTTACGAGAACTCAATATGCTCTGTATACCTCTATTTTTATGTACAGACATAATCAATTAGAATGATTACATTTAAATGTAATCATTCTAATTGATTATGTCTGTACATAAAAATGAGTCGAAGAAAATGAAAGCCTTAGTCTATTTCTCGATGCCTCAATTATTTTTCTGATCTCTGTAGCTGTAGATAAGCGGGCGTGTTATTTAGAGACTTAATTAAAAACTTAATCTTGGGCTGAATCAAGGGCTAAATTATTTCTATAGCCGAGACAATGGAGCGATTTATTATCCGTCATTACCACGGCAATATCGCGGTAATGACACGGACGCGGGAAGCGGGGATTACTCAAACTGCCTCCCATCGCTGTAATAAGCGAGCTTCGGGACTTCGGACTCGATTGTAAACAAACGGTGTCGTTAATGTAAACAACCTTGTCCTCATGGTAATGACATTAATATAATATTGTACAAGAGGACGCCCGCAGTTTCACTCGGCCTTCACGCATGACCTCTATACTTTGCTCCCTAAGGGTAAAATTTTTAGAATGCCTTTTCGGATACCTTCGACATGAAGGTAGTGTGTAGTATTTTAGCCCAAACCGTCCACTAGGAAAATCACAAAATGTTATCGAGAAATTTTGAAGTCAATACTTTAGGCACAAAATTTTTTGAGATAAATAAACCGTTGAATTCTTTACCGCTTTTGACACCTCTGTATGTAAATATTGTAGTGTAGTCTGGAGATTCAAAAAATACATACGTTTTTTTGACTTTACTTACATGAATTGTTTAAGTTTTCACTTCTGTTTTCACTCGTGGACTGCCACGCCAGATCTTTTTTTGTTGTGTGAAAAACTGATCAGTGCCATACGGAATTTCTCGTTAACGTTAACTATACGAAAATAACTTTTTTCGTCATTGCACTACAATTAAAACAATGCAATTATCGACTGTAACGGACAGACTGACGGACAGATGAATTCGCACTACAAGGGTTCCTTTCTAGCATTTCGGTAAGAAACCCTAGAAAATTTCATGTTTGAAACCGTCATCTATCGAGAGATCTGTTTTAAAATAAAATCTCTATTTTGCGAGTAGTTCATTAAAAAATCGTAAATTGTACCGTATTTGGCGCTTTTTGCGCAAAGCATTTTATTTAATCACCACGCATTATGTAATTGAATATTTTGTGAGCAAGTATTTAAGTTTATTATCATATTTAAACAGTTTATACCGTTTCCAACTTATTTGCAATGCATCATGTAAATCTCGTCATATTCTGTGTCGTTTTGCGACGGCCATGTGCAATTTCGCAGCGGAGACTTAATGCACTCAATTAATATACCGTGACGAGATATTACATTATGTCATGGTGACATAATAATTTGCAACCGACACGCTGCCCTACATTGAATAATTATGTTATTTTAGGATGAACATATTATAATAATATGTTTGTTCATGTAAATGTTCGTTCGCTTTCTCATACATGAAACATGTCAGATTCTAATACCTAAATAAGGTATAACTAACATATTGTTAGTTTTTTACACACTACAAGTCAATGTTTGACTGAAATCTCACCTGATTTCTAATTTGGAAGGGATTAGTAACCCCCAACAGTTGCTACACAGGATCACCGTGGAACGCTAAATAACTTGGCGGTGCGTCTTGGTCGATAGAGTGGCGACAAGTTACAGTCGATTTAAAAGTGGTATTTTGATTGTATCAATATTTATTTTATTGATAAGCATTCACATGATAATGAAATTTCATGGTCGAAACTAATACGTATAGGTAACGAAATTACGTCAAATAACTGTCAATTATTTGACACGGAACACCTCCGAGGGCATAACAGAGTGAATCAGCGAATAAATCGTTTAGCGATACCAATGTTGGGCCCACCGGCTCATGGCAGTGACTTGGCTTATAAACCGCCTTTCACGCCGCGTCACCATGACGCAGGCTGCGCAGGAATTAATAGGCACTTGCGTTGCCCTACACTCGATTGCGATGTTTGTTTAAAAGCTTGTTGCGTATCGCTTGTGAAATGAGGGGTGGCGTAAGCGTCGGAGTTAAGGGGATGATGGCACAAAGTGTTTTTCTTTTTCGTTTTTGTTTCTTCTAGACGGAGGGTATGTCTCAAATGTTGTGCATCTTTGTTTAGTTTATTCCTAGATACAACCCCGATTCAATTGTTTAATTCCATGGGAATCTCGAAAAGTTCTCCTGAAATTGTTTTCCGCATTGGGTAGAGAATTTTTTAGTGTAAGAGTGTAGAGGCTAAGTAGGCTGGCATTAGTCAGTCAGTACAGAACTTATGAAGCTGTTTTTCGCGACTTTAATATTTTTTTTTAATATTATTCATTACAAAACAAGCATACATTTTTTACTTACTTTCCTTGACGACGTTGGGACGTTGGGATAGAAACTTTGAGCCAATTCAAAAATAATAATATTTCTGGAAAACTTATAAAAACTATTAAACGAGTATGTTTGTAAATATTTGAAGTGAATACAATGATTATACGCACCAATTACGCACTGATAATTGTATAAGTAATTAGAAAAAAAACCAAATAGAGTATTTACCCGTAACGTCTTTCACGATCTCCTGGGAGTGAGAAGCACGGCACTTGGCTGTGTCGCAATAAAATGCTCTACCTTTAATGAATAAATGAGAACGGGGGACACTTGAACGAGGTAATGACTTAAATGGGCACCTTGAGTGAACGTGGGGACACTTACGACTATGAATACGTAGATGAGGTGGACCATTTAGTTCAAAGCCAGTAATAATGGAATTTAGCTCTTATTTTCAGAGACAAAATCGGAGCAAGACTGCGGGAAAGGACGGTTGTGAGTTTCACATGAATACGAGAAATTAATTCTTTGATTCTTCAGCTATCGATTGATGCAACTAAGATGATAAATATGTAGCTGCAACCACCGAGCAAAAACCTCAGGATATGGGCATCCGAACGATTTACGTAAACCTTTTTCGTACAAGCAAACAGCAGCGCCATGCCACCCGTCAAAATTCTATGCTGGTGAGCAAACAGCGTGGTCTTACTGTTGTTGGCAAAATAAGCATTTTGGCACCGATAAACTGGCGACTTTTTTTCGCGCCGTCCTCCCTGTCCAGGGTACATGTCTATTAGCTGCAACACCAAACTATATCGTCCTATTTTTTACCTTTCCGTTTTCTGAATAGCTTTCCATTATGGGAGCAAATCTAAAGAGGTATTCACGTCAAACAAATAACTTCCTTGTGAACAGTGAGGTGTTCCTAATAGTTTCATACAGCATGTATTAGACCTGTATCTTAAGTCTATGGATTTATATAATGGATATTATAACTGTCGTCTTAATATGTAGCAGACGTGTAAGCTCGTATTTTTTACTCTTATTGACAGAGTACTTAATGGATTACTTAGGTATATACTCTAATTGAATCACATCGAAATGAGTTTGTAATTAAATGGATTCGGTACTGAAATGTTATAAATTCTCAGCTTAATAAACTCTGCTGGTCACCGGATTCACCCGTCAAAAGATATACTTAGGCATTTTGAAAGTACTTAGATACTTTACATATCTTATAACTTAGACACATTAAGTTTCTATAATAGTAATTTTAAATAGTACATTATTGTCTGGTACGAAAATAAAGCAATTTACAGACTACTAATATAAACAGTACAGGTAAAGGGTAAGAGTAAAATAAAGGCAAATTGTAGCAATTTCTCGTTATTGAGCTCTCTTTAAATATGAAACGGTTTCCCAGCCAATGGAAGAAAAACAAATATTGTTAAAACGTACTTCAGTGCTACGTAAATTCAGCATCAACATCAATGTAACCTTATACATCACTAGCTGACCCAGCAAACGTTATTTTGCCATTGTAAAAAAGAATTTTTTATAACTATCAGTCGAGCCGTTTCGGATGAGTTTGGTAACAAAAATTGACACGAGAATTTTAAATATTAACTAGCTGGCCGGGCATACGTTGTTTTGCCATTAGGGAGATAAAAAAATAGCTTACCTACTTTCAGACCTATCGATTGTACACAGAAAATTTCATAATAATCGTTCGAGACGTTTCAGAGGAAATTGGTAACAAAAATTGTCACGAGAATTTATATATTAAGAGAAAGAGACACATTGTATAAGATTTATACATTACTAGCTTTTGCCCGCAGCTCCGCCCGCATTAAATTCGATTTTTACTGATCCCGAGAAAAAAATGAATATCCTTTTTAATGACATTTACACCTACTTTCAGGAAAGATTGTCAAAGTAATCTACCTATAGCTGTAGCTATAGATTACTGTTGAAATCCCATATATAAATATCCCATGGGAACTATGGATTATGGATGGAAACATAGGAAATATGGGATAAAAAGTAGCCTATGTTTTAATCCGGGTTATTTTTTTTTTTTTTTTAATTTATTGTTCAAAGACATTCCAAAAAAACATATATTTTATCAAGATATACTGGCCATCCTCTTAAACTCAAGTAGTTTATGTGAGGATGGCGAGTTCACATGAATTCTTATACTTATTTAATCTAATTTAATTCTACATAATTAGTGCAAAAGGCACTTCCTAGCCAATGCTTTCACATGAAGAGGCACCTATGTCCAGGAAGTGCCTCTTGCATTGCCTTAAAAATAAATGTTTTTTAGATATTTTACTAAGCAGGGAATGAGGCAGATTATTTAAAATTTTAGGTAATGTGTATTTAAAGTTTCTACTACCGTGGATATTATTAGTTCTAGGTAAATTATATTTTTTGTAGTTTATTAGTTTGCGTAAATTTTTATTTCGTTCTATACTCTTGATATCTTTGATATTTTCATACTCTTCCCTAAGTACCGCCAATTTTACTTTACTGTGCACTGGCAGCACTTTACAATATTTGAATAATTCGTTATAGTCATTTGAGAATTTACTTTTAATTGTTTTAGGTACTATGGTTTTCAGTAGTCTTACTTGTAAGTTGAATATACGTGCCAGATAGCTTTTAAAAGTTCTTCCATAACTGCTAATGCCGTAATCAATAATTGAGTCTGCCAGTGCTAGGTATAGCAATCTCAGCGTACTGTAGGGAAGTTTAAATTTAAGGATATGTAATCTACTTAGGATAGCTCTTAATTTATCGCAGATGTAATCAATATGAGGTTGCCAGTTAAATCGATGATCAATTTTAAGACCAATATACATGTGTTCATTGACCAGTTCAATCGACGGGCAGATACACGGTTGTATGTTGCCATGAAGGCAGTCGTGCGTATGAGCCACTATTGAAACTTTATGAGATGTTTTATTATGGGCCGTGTGTATGTGCATTGCTTTCGTTTTTTTTGTATTTATAACTAAACCTACATCATGCGCCCATTTACATAGGGTGTCAAAATTAGCTTGCATAAGTCGCTCGGCCGCCCGCAGATCCTTTCTGGCAACAATCAAACATGTATCATCCGCGAACTGATACACGGAACCTTCCCCGAATAGGTTACACATCTGATTAACATACATTAAGTATTCGGTAGGGCCAAGAATCGAACCCTGGGCTGTTCCTTTGGTCGTTCGGATTCCGTCACTGAACGTATTATCAATTTTAACATGTGTGAGTCTGTTTCGATGATAATCTCTAAACCATTCGAGGAGGGTTCCCTGTATTCCACATTGTTTTAATTTTAGGTATAGCGTATCGTATACCAATAAATCGAACGCTTTGCTAAAATCAATAAAAACAACGAGTACATGCTTTTTTTCATTCAAGTACTCGTTGATTTCATTTGTAAATTGACATAAGAGTTGTGAAGTATTCCTATTTTTTTGAAAACCATATTGTTTCTTGTTAATAATATTGTGATTTTGTAAGAAGAAATTGATTTTATCGCCAATATACTTTTCAATGATCTTGTCAATGCAGGACAATATAGTTATTGGTCGATAGTTGTTAAAATCCCTATGGCTCCCTCCTTTATAGATGGGTCGAATTATTCCTATTTTTAAGGGATCTGGGTAGGTAGATGACGAAATACATGTGTTTATAAGATGTGTCATGACAGGTGTTATTTCTTTGCTTATAGCTTTAATATCCGAAGCTCTTATTTTATCGTAGCCTGGGCTTTTTTTTCCGTTTAAGTTCTTAATTATTTTAAAAATTTGGTCATTTGTCGCCCTCTCCATCCTCATTGCCACTTCTCCCTCCTCAGACCCTATCGAACTTAAATAAAAATAGTTGTTACATGATACTGATATAGAATTTACATTTTTCTCAAATTCTTTTGCGAAACTGTTAGATAAATCTAGTTTATTTAACTTAAATGAATTTAACAAAACATCATCGATTGATACTCTAAATTTACCACAAATTTCATTTATAATTCTCCATAATTCCTTTGAATTCTTAAAGTTTTTACTAATTTCTTTTTTTATATAATTATTTTTTATGTAATTTATGTATTTATTTGTTTTATTCCTATATTTATTATACAAAATTTTTTTATTTATGTCATCTGGATCTTTTTTCCAAAGTAGATATAACTTTTTTTTCTGGTCACACATTTTAAGCATTTTCTTATTCGCCCACTTACAATTATTTCTTTTATTACAATTTGATTTTATAACTCGTGTACATTTAGTATAAGCGGTATTAAATTGCCTTTGTATGAATTCATACACTTCGTTCGGCGATTTCAGCGCGAGCGCTGCGCTCCAGTCCACCTGACGCAGTTCTTGTAAAACATCTTTGCTATTGAGTACAGAAACCAATCGCGGTGTATTCATATTAGTATAAGTACATTTAGTGCAACGTCGGTGGCCTTGCGCGCACACGTCTTTCGCTTGCACCGTAAGCGAGCATCCTAATATTTTATGATCGGCTATTTGATCATTAAGGACAGCGGTATACACAGGTCGCGCGCATGCCATCCGCGTAAAAATATGGTCTATGCATGATTTCGAGATATTATTTAGTCCTTGCGGTTCAACCCTGGTATATTGCGAAATACCGCAGCTGAGTCCCAACTCGGACATTTTGTTTAGGTAGTTTGTACTTGAGGTATTTAGTTTCTTTAGATCTATGTTCATGTCGCCTACGATTAGTAAATCAGTCCTATCCGCCGTCCTAGTGATATGTAACGATAGTTCACTTATAAAACTATTCCTACACGTATCAGGTGGGCGGTACACAGCGCACACGCCTAACTTATATTTGTCGTTTACATGTATGTATCCCGTTACTGTTTCAAAAAACTGAGTAGTTGATGCTATCCTCGTAAAATTATATTTTTTGTGAACGTATACCATGATACCGCCTCCCCTACGAAATTTTCTTAAGTTAGTATACATGTTATAGTTACGCAACTCGAATAAGTTTTTTGTTGAGTCTCGTATATTTACTTCACATATGATAATCAGGTCTACCGTGCGACGACTATTCGTTATTAAATATTCTAAATAAGAAAAATTAATTAGCATGGATCTTATATTAACAGTGAGCGTGATGAGGCCCTTATGCTGCGATGGAAGAGAATCCAAGAAGTCATTCCACGAGTCGTAACTTCCTTCTGATATATTAGAGTTGTACCTATCCATATAAATATTGTAGGTAAATAATATGATAAGTAAGTATGGTTAGATAGTTCAAACCTCTGAGTCCTTTCGCATCGAAGTTACCCACTTCTCCACGTCGTTTTCGGATCTAACTATATGAATTTTGTCTTTTTCAGATTTTCTAATCAGAATATTTCCCCGTTTACACCACACAAACTGCACTATGTTGGTATCCTTCAATTCCGACTTGGTTTTCCACAGCAGATATGCAGTCGCTGGCGTTAGGGCTTCTCTTAGATATATCCTTCCATCACCATCCTGGCCGATGTGTCTCGGGGTTATCGTCGAGGTTTTGGCTGCGTCGAGCCACTGGTCCCTCCGACCCTCACGCAGCTGCACCACCACAGTTGAGGAATTCCTCTTACGTGCTGCAGGCGCTTTGTATTCCTTTCGAAACACCTTCACGACGTCAGTACTATCCTGTTTTATAATCTCTCCTATTTTGTTTGTTTTTTCGATAAGGTTTTCACCTTCTTCTCTCGGAATTCCGCATATCTCTAGAGTGTTCTCCAACTTGTTTTGTTCTATAGAATTGAGTTTAATGTAAAAGGCTTCATAGTTATTCTTCATATGTAAGTATTTATTGTTTAAGTCTTTGTATTGATTTTCCATTATTTTAATTTTTTCTTCACATTTATCCATTGTGTTTTGATAGTCATCTATCTTGTCTGAATAAAATTGCAAAGTTTTCTTTAGTTCTTCTTGTATTGTGTCCTTGATTTCTCTACGGATTGTTGCAAGTACGGTGGTTAAGATTTTTTGACTATTGGCATCCAAGGTGGGTCCCGGTCCCGGAGTAACCGAGTCCGTATCCGTGTTGTCCTCGTCCTCGTCTGGTAGAATTACCGATATTCTTTTTTGTTTCGCGGAGCCAATGCATCCGCGGCACTTCCAATCTGCAGCTTCGGTAGTGTATAACGCTGCTAGTTGATCATTACTTATTGAAGCGCATGACGAATGCATCCACTTATTGCACTTTCCACACTGCAATCCAGGACTTTTTCTGTTAACTAGTTTGTTACATTTTGCGCACTTTGCCATTTTAGAATGAAATCGTCTATTAATATAAGAAAAAACAATACACCCGCGCTGTGTTGGTACAGTGATCACGCACCTGTCGGCGCACACGTCACCTCACTACGCGAGCCGGGAGTGAACTGGTATCTATGTTATGTCTATGTATAAGCTATCTATGTTCCAAGTTTCAGCCAAATCAGTTCAGTAGTTGCGGCGTGAAAGAGTAACAAACATACACGCACACACGCTTACACACAAACTTTTGCCTTTATAATATTAGTGTGATTTCTGTACATTTCATGGTCTCTAAGCCTCAGTAACTGAGCTCAGTAACGTGGGGCCGCGCTAACAAGGCTGTCCATGTCATTCCATGTCGTTACTGCCACTAATGAAGGCTGTCATTTCACACCCTGTCTGTCACTCAGGTCTGTCAGGCCGAGCTTTAATCAAACACATCTCACCTTGGCCTTCTATTTCCTTTAATCGTGATAATGTTACAATACCTACTTTCGGACGACCTTTAACTTCAATCAATAGATAACTTACACTAACAATAGAAAAGGAAGTTTGATCCATATTAAGTTAAATTAATCTATATTGAATTAGGATGACAATTGGCACCTTATTAAAAATCACTTTCCTGGTTATTAGTTTTTTTGCAGCAAGCATTGCAGCTGGAGATACAATCGCATTAATCCGGAATGCACAATTTACAGTACTGGTTGCTACAAGGCATCACACTGGAATTTTCAGAGAGGGCAGTACTTCTTTGCTGGTGGTAGTAGTAGGGTGATAACCAGCTGCGGCCGAAGTCTTCCACCAGACCAGATCGAAGCCAATTTAGGAATTAAAAATCCTTATTGATGGGAATCTAACACAGGACCTCTCTCTCATAACCACACAAGTACGCCAAGAAGTCGTCATTACGTAGTCACTAATAATTCTCGTGAATTCTCGTAATTAAAAACTCCTCGGAAACGACTTGACCGCTTGTTATGAAATTTTCTATTTATGTTCTGTAGGTCTGAGAGTAGGTCGTAAGCTATGTTTTATATCCCTAATGGCAAAACAACGCTTGCCGGGTCAGCTAGTATTAAAGTAAAATTTTCTGGTTTCTCGTTTTATTTTAACAGCAGAGAAAATCGGTAGATAAGAAATGAATAATGGTGATGTAGCAAAAGTGAATACGCGAGTCAATTCGCTAAGTAAAGGTGGATATAATATTCGGGTTCTGAGTAAACTGTAACAGGCCCGCGGGGACGTACTAGTGTGAGTTATGACAGTGTTGAATGCTGGCAAGATGCGCGGAAGAATTTTTATTATCCCTCAATATACTATGAGTGGATACCGTAAAACATTACAGTTAGTTTGCCCTTACTGTCGTCAAGATATTAAATTAAATAAAATCTATTTAGAAAAGGGACCCATGCCTTTTTGTTTTGAGAGCACGGGCCACGAAAAGTAAATACAGTACAAATGTAAATTGTTAGCAAAGTGCACTGTGCACTCAAATTAAACCAATTGGTCCTTAAACTATTTAAAATTAAAATTATTTTCAACATAGTTAATATAGGAGTTTCAAATAAGTTATAGGTGAACATTGAGGTTCCTTGGTCTATTGGCAAATATCTTCTTAATCATAAAATCTTCACCTTTAGACGGGATCGTAAACTTTATGAAAAAACCAAAAAATCTTTATTCAATTAATTTAAAATAAAATTTAAAATAAAAATATTTGTCAAAGAATTTAAAATAAAAATAACAGCACAGGCACTTCTTATTTGCTTTTAGAAGTCGGTAAAAAATTGATTATTCTATTTGTCTTTCCTGCTTTTAGTAAGTAAAAATGTCTCCAATAAAGCTCTACAAAGAAACTCATTATATAAATAGTAACTAAATTTGTCCCCAAGGGCGGTAGAGTCGGGCTCCGTATCTTTTTAATCGTTCAATAAACTCTCGCGAACTTTTCCCTAAAGGCCACTACTAAACACGGCACGGTATACGTTTTTAAAGATATTTGTTTTATGTAAACAGAAGATGCTTCAAAGATTCTTCAACTTGAAGAAATATGTTCAAAAAACAGTATGAGGCTGAATTTTAAATACGAAAGTTTGTGTAAGTTGATGTCCTACGGCTAGGCTTCCAATAATTCTGAGACACTACTTTCACTGATATTTTAACGAAGCGAACCGAAAACTTTTTTGGTTTTCTTAGTTACTATCCAATCAAAATTATTATAATATTTCATTGGACACACTTGAAAATGTATTAAAAATTCAATTCGAAAGAATATAGTGCCTTCTTCGAGCTACATTCTAACACATTTTTCCAATAATTATAAGTTAATAAAGTACGTTCTAAATAAATTCAGCTTTTGGCCTTTTTTCATGAAAATTGACGTATTTGAGCTTTGTATGGCTTTATGTTCTAAGAATATTATTAATTTTAGCTCTATTTACAAAGAAAGTATTCAGATTTTGCTAATTAATTGGTTTTCAAATCTTCTCAAAGTCTATAACCTTTAAAGTAATGAATTTGAATAAACTACAGTAACGCTGAAGGAAAATATACATCCCAGTACAAAGCTTAAGGGCGCGTAGCGTAGTGAAAATTAATTAAGTTTACAGTAAAGCGCCGTCAAATAAGGAGGAAAAATGGTGGCCGGGCCAAAGTAGGAATTTTAATAAAGCAGGGTCACGTAAACATTGATGGCTAGGAACAATCCCGTCGACCAGTGGAAAGGAAATAAAACGCGGAAGCACGAATCTGATCTTTTTATTTGGTTTTATGCCTTTTAGCTCCAATACTTAGGACAGTGAGAGCGCTGAACCAAAGGATGATGCTGAGGAAAGAACTTAAGAAACTCTTGCAATGTAATAAGAGTTTTATAATATCTTATGTAAGCCAAACATAAAGCACATAAAGATAGCAAGATTAAATTGGGCTGGAAATGTTGAGCACGAAATGGGTACAGGCATCCAAAAACGAATGACCTCGAATCCAAACAGACGTAAAAATCATACGTTTGGGATTGCCATTACAAACGTAAGTTGCCTGGTTAGTGTTCAAAGGAAAAAGCTAAACAATTTGCAATATTTGGGAAGCAAACGCAATTGACAGAGTCCAAAAAAATAAACATGTGAAGCAGGCGAACAGAAGGCTGTAGTGCTATAGATGATAACGCACCGTAAACTAAGGAGAAAAATGGTCTCTGAGCCAAAGTAGGAATTTTAATAAAGGGTCACGTAAACATAAATAGCCAGGAACAATCCCGTCGGTCAGTGGAAAGGAAATAAAACGCGGGAGCACGAATCTGATCTATTTATTTGTTTTTATGCCCAACTTGTCGGGTGGAGTTCGTACCCGGTTTATATAGAGTAGTTTATTGGAAAGGATCATTGTATCGGTTTTGTATGACGGTTGTAGGGATGCCGCTAAAAGTTACGGACGTTTGATTGAATTTCCGGAGGGGTTTCCGGATACAGCTGGAAATTTCAACTGAGAATGTATTTTAGAAGATTGTATAGTACACTACTACTAGTAGTATCCGTACACTAAGCTGATATCAAAATAATGCCAACGCAGTTTAAGTCTAGGATTTAATGTAAAATCCCCAAAAATATCAATTTACGTTTCAAATCCTTTTGGTACAAGTGGAAAATTAAAAAATTTTAAAACACCCACGACTTTTGCAGACATGTAATTGAAAAAAGATTAAATAATTTTTTTGAAACTCCCTGACTAAAGGAAAGTAAGAACTAAGAACCTATCAGTATAATTACAAATCCAAGAAAATCCGCCGGAGCTGCTGTGTTTTGCCTATGACGGTGTTGATGGTGCTGTTTACCAGTTAATGACTAATTCAATTTCTTGATACTTCTCATATACCGGCAGTTTATCAATACTTACTAATTACATTAATTGATATTGGAAACGAAAATAGCAATGGCAGCTCCGACGGATTTTCTTGGATTTGTAATTATACTGATAGGTTCTTAGTTCTTACTTTCCTTTAGTCAGGGAGTTTCAAAAAAATTATTTAATCTTTTTTCAATTACATGTCTGCAAAAGTCGTGGGTGTTTTAAAATTTTTTAATTTTCCACTTGTTTTATAGTTTTTCGATTAATATATTAATGTAATTTAAATTATATTATTATTAAAAAATGAAAATTAATCTTCAAACTAGCCATAAGCTCCTCTAGCAGCGTTTGAAGGCATCATCCCTTCCAAGTCATAAAGAGACGTTTATTGTGGCGCCCCCTGCTGTTCAATTACAAGAACAATTATCTACGAACCATTGCCAATGACTCACTAATATTTTATACAAAACTGTATCCAAATCGGTTCAGTCGTTTTTGTAATAATTGAGAACATTCGTTTGCACTGTAAATGTTTTTTATGGCGCCCCCTGGTGATCGATGTTCGTAACAACTATCAGAGAACCATCGCCAATAAATACCAAACATTATACAGGAAACTGCATTTAAATCGGTTAAGCCGTTTTTGAAATAAATGGGAACATTCGTTTGCAATATAAATGTAGTTTATGGCGCCCCCTGGTGATCGATTTTCGTAACAACTATCTAAGAACCATTGCCGCTGGACACCAAACATTATACAGAAAACTGCATCTAAATCGGTCAAGCCGTTTTTGAAATAAATGGGAACATCGATGTGCACAAACGAACACACAAACAAACAAACAAACTAACAAACAAACAAACAAACAAACAAAAATATTTTTGCATTATTGGTTTTTGTGAACAATTTAACATACAAACAAACATAAAATCTTTTTAAAAGAGTAATGTACAAACGGTCTCTCACCCTAAACGCATATACCCGTACTCCGTTCCGTCGTGGGTAAAAAACCGTACTGACTTTGGTTTTCTAATAAACTTCACTGTAAAAAGTAATAAGGAAAAATTCATCGACGCAATATGCAATTTCTTAAACACAAATTGAGCCATTTTTGACACAATTGTGATATGCAATTTCTGAATTTCATTTTAAAATGATTAACACCATCCTCTAACGCAATTATTAAAATTGTCTACTTCACTTAAAAGTTTGCACCACGTGAGATCCAGTTTTCAATATAGTTTATCTTGCCTACTTCAGTTTTAATTTTGATTTTAATTTCGATTAAATTTAATTTAAGGCCGCTATGAATCCATGTCCTAATAAACGAAATGAAATCTGTGACCGCTCGCTTACGAAGGTCTGGCTTTTACTACTTATTTATATTAACTACATTACGTGCTTCCCTTCGACATTTGTGCAAGGTTCCTTCTCTAGTTTTTTTTTTTTTTTTCAAATAAATATGCAAAGGGCTCATCCCAGAAAATTATACTGACCGAATAATATACTGAATTCCCGGCATGATTTCAACCTCTGCCTTTGCCCTGGGGAGCGAATTAGTAAGTACGTGACTTAACTGAGGATTTTTTGTCCTCACAGAATATTGGGCTCCCTTTGCACTAGATTGGATACTTGGGTAAGCCCAATGGACAAAATAAAATATTAATATAATTACATATACCTACCTAATTTTTACTTGCAAGGGCTATGTTAATTCAAAGATTTATTTCATATAGGCCTAACTTACAGGCACTTTTTTAATAGTTAGTAAATTTTAACTTGCTTATTAGTGATAATTATTTCACGATTTAAAACTAAGTTAACGAAGGTTCCAAACCCTGAACTGAGAAGAAGCCCGTTACTAACTCTACCGGTTTTGTTAACACGACTTATGTAATAAAACGAATTATTGCAAATATCCTTTAAAAAGTTAATAAGCAATATTGTGAATTCGCCCCTAACTCAACTCACGAGTAAACAAATGTTCCACGGTTAAAGCCACGGAAATCATCTATTACAATATAGAATTTTCTATAAGTTGTAAGATGAACAATTAACTACATAATAGTTTTGAAAGTTGTTCCCAATACTTGTTCCACACAATTACGTCTTATACAGTGAAAACTGCAAACTTGTACAATATGAAAGTTGTAAAAGTGTGAAGTTTTGTTTCGCGTTCCATAATAAAACTTAACAAAAAAAACACACTGTAACTGTTTGCGGGAATTGTAGTTGTAGACTCTTGTGCGGTAAAAACCGTCGGCATACTTGAAAGTCGTTAAAAGTTTACGGCCTTGAAACTTTCAATTGCTCTCAGTTTCTGCAAAGGTTATCAATGATCAAAAAAGCTTTAATATTTTATTCGCGAGTCTTTTAAACAAATAAAAGTATCTTGCGTCATTTATGCTTTCTTGAAAGCTAAAATTTCTCTCAGATGTGTCCTTTATAAAGTAGACTAAAAATTATTAAACTTTTTTTGAATTTGTACCAAATTATTATGGTATCATCCGGGCTTATTTTTGCTACTAAAATTGGTGAAGTGCGAGTCGGGCTAGCGCACTGAGGATTCCGTACCGTCAAGACGAATTCTCAATAGTATTAAAGTAAACTTAACACCCTTGCTCAGCAAATTCAAAAACGATCTCAATAGTATTAAACTAAACACCCCTGTGCAGCAAATTCAAAACCTAGCAAAAAATCACGTATGTTGTATGGGAGAACCCTTAAATATTTGTTTTATTTTAATTGAACTACTTATTTTTAAAGTGAATATATAAGTAAATACTCTGTGAATATTTGAAGCGTCTACCTTTCACCGTTAGCAAATATCGAGCAAAAAAATTAAGTTTGTTGTATGGAAGTTAAATATTTTTTCTATTTTTAGTATTTGTTGTTATAGCGGCAACAGTGAAAAATTTAAGTCTGTAGCTATCACGGTTCAAGCGATACAGCCTGGTGACAGACGTACGGACGGGCGGACAGCGAAGTCTCCGTAATAGGGTTCCTTTTTTACCCTTCGAGAACCCTAATAAAAAAGATTATTTTTAAGTGAGGTTCGGAGTGCATGCTTTTGAGTTTGTCGACTCAATAGAAGTCTCAATTACGAATAATAATTAATTAAATTAGATTGAAAAGAAGCCTTAATATACTGAACAAATTAAACTAGACTTTAATATTTTTGCATTTATTTCTTCAACAAGATCAAAATCAACTTTATATTACACAGCTAACAGGAGTTTCATTCAAAGATGGATCAACTGACCAGTCTTTTTGAATTCTAATTGAGAGTAACCGGAGTTTAGCTATTACTTGCGCCAGTTTATTTGGCAGCGTAAACGAGGCCTCCGGAGGCCGGTTTTTACAATGGACCCGAGTCGAGCGTTATCGACTTTTGAGTTTTAATGACAATTTTATACAACAATATGATAATTAGGCGCTCTTTGTCCTCTCGCCGGATGCATTGGGACGTGATTCTTGCCGAGCTTCAAATTATAATATCATTATTGGTACTTACTTTGAGAAATTGTTTCACTTGTAGCAAATGAATCACGCTGAATTGAGAGAGTAAATAAAAAGTTTGAAAAATGTTATGCGACACGATCGGAGAGATATCAGGTGCATCAGGACCGATGGCTTAATGTTCTCGCCGAGGCATGGGGTTAATCAGTGCCATTTCAAACCCCAGACTTAAAACTTTTATATTCTGGCCCGCCCTGGGGACCAAGCCTCGTGCTCTGCAGTCGAGTATTCTCACCAGTAAGACCACACGGCAATCATCATCGACATCAAAATGATGCAGTTCTGCCAAATGCTGCATGAAATTCATTTTTCACAAGTCCCGACAGAAATATGAATTTCCCGTACCAGTTCCCGCTCCCTATTCCAACCATAGCTGTTCCTGTATGTATTTTGAATATCCCACTGAAAACTATGGATATGGATTTTTTCAGGATAAAACGTAGCCTATGTCCTTTCCAAAGCTTAGTCTAACTTTGTGCCAAACACCAAAATTGTTTTAATGGTTTAGGCAAAATTAAATTCACATTTGTAATATTATAATCTGCGTCAGAAATCCCAGCACTACTCAGTCCTTAGAACATAATACATTACATGGTAGGCAGTGACAAACGGGTCACTCGAGGCTCGCCGATGCTTGGTGCCGCGTCGGAACATAACAGTCATTATTTTGCAATGCACCCCTAATGATCTCTGACTGATGTCTCCACTGACCCGGCGCACCCACGAGGGTGTTACGTGTCATCTGACTCCCTCACCCGTCACCCATCAACCATTATTAATAAACACTACATAAGCTATTCTCTGTTGTTCATGAAATACAAGATGTTGTCTGATGTTGGTACAATTAATGCTTTATCATCATCATCATACGCTGTCTATTAAAGTCCACTGCAGGACTAAGGCTTCCTCATTGGCACACCCGCACCATTTGGTTCACACCACTCTTATTGTTGGTTGGTTTTTATTTTCTAAAGACTTTCAGTGTGACCCACGTATATATAATATATCCATTTCCTTCCCGACGCCTTCACAGTATTGTTACGCCATCTTGCAGCTTGCATTTGCCTGTTGGTTCAGGATTTCCTGGCTCCAGCGTCCATCCGTTAAGTTATCGAGTGGGGAAATAAATAAATGGATAATAGTTATTTATACAATTAGCAGCGACATCAAACTCTTTTTCTGATTTTCCTATGTCATCAGTTTTCTGAATTATTCAACTCAACGTCAACGAAATGAAGATGCTTAGGTGGATGTGTGCGATGTTACGCGTCTGGACAGAATTCGCAGTGAACGCATACGCGGTAGCCTTGGCGTAAGAGATGTTGCCGATAAAGTTTAGGAGTCCCGTTTGCGTTCGTTCGGCCACGTTTTGCGGCGCCCGCAGAGCTATGTGGGCCACAGGTGCCTCAACGGTCGCTGGACAACGTTCCCGCGGACGCCCAAAGAAGCGGTGGATTGACATCACACAAGCAGATGCTCGTGCCAACGGACTGCGTAGGGAGGATGCTGTGACGGCGCAGGGAAAAGATTAAGCAGGAAAGCTGACCCTGGCATATGCCGAGATAAAATCTGAGAAGAAGAAGAGTTTTCTGAATTATTATCATATCTGTATACAAGCAAAACCGACCGTATCACAGACCTGTCAAAGTACTTCTCTTTAGTTTAATTAAGAGTTATACTTACGTTGCTTCAAACAAGAGTCGCAAACGTTGGCGGGCTAACAATAACACAATAGATTAAACCAAGAGAAAATCTTGTAGCATTATCTAAAGTTAGATCCTATTATTATAAATACCAAAACGAGTAGTCATATCTCTATTTCTCAATTCTCTATATCCCTCGGCTTGGAGTTTTGGCACGGAGCTTCGTTTTGGACGAAAGTTATCAGAAAACTCGGATCGATCTGTTTACCTGAGACGAGATTTATGATTACAACAACATTCGCAAACAAACACTTACCTATTATGTTTTTCCTCAACGCTTAGAGTATTTTTAATTCGAAATGAGTGCCGCTTTTCACTCAATTGTTTTTGTCCTTGTACAGGGTACGCTGAATAGTATGGTATTTCAAACTTGGGTTTTCTGAAAGGATTAACGTAAAGCTTGTGTAAAAACCTTGAAAACCACTACTTTATAATTGTAAAATAGTTGCGAAGAGAAAAACACAAAAACAGAAAAATTTACTCAGCGTTGGCTTTTCAATACCTTCCCAACATGGGCCAGTTTTAGGATTTTATTATAATCGCCAAATTAATAACAGCCTGGTTTGGTTAGCGGCTTGTAACGTGGCTAGTCAGTACCATAGTAGCTGAAACGTACGGCCAAACAATTTCGTTTACATATCACGTGAAGCTAATAGTATGTTACCAATCTTCGCCAAAAAAAATCAGGAAGTACTTTATGTTTACATCTTGAAAGTAATCTTCGGATCTCGGGCCCATAACTCCAAAACGGGAGGCTCAAAACTTTTGGAAGTGCGTTCAAACGTAATCTTTTAACATCCACTGTGTGTATTGAATCGCTGGCGTAATGCGACCCAACAAAACTTCATGGGAGGGAAGTGTTCAGAACTCGAATGTATTGTAGGTTGAAGTATTGTTCGAGTTAAAGGAGATTATTACTAAAGTTTCACACTTAAAGGTACTTTTGTGAAGGAGGAGTGAAAAAAGAATCTCTGAAATGTATTTAGCGTTTTGCCTCGTGTTGTATTGTTGTCTATGTCACCTTTTATGTATTAGAATTTGGAACACTGTCGTTGGAAGTCGTCTGGAGTCTTTCCTCATGCATTGGAGTCCAATGATTGAGGAAAGACTCCAGACGACTCCTTCCTCAAGGTAAAAGTTTTCCCCTAATAATATAACGGATGAGTCAGTAATATTACCTAATTGGATTAAAATGAGTGTTTGAAAATAGGTAAGCAAATGTGTTTTCCATACACAATTACATCGTAACAATATCATTTCAGTAATTTAAAATTTCCTCGCACAAAAATAGTTTAGAAGAGAAATATTTAAATAAATTATCTGTCTTTTTTTTTCAAAACATTTATTTAATTTCATACGTAACATTATCTTATCTTAATCTTATCTTCTTAATAATATATATAAATCTCGTGTCACGATGTTTGTCCGCGATGGACTCCTATACTACTGAACCGATTATAATAAAATTCGCACACCATGTGCAGTTCGATCCAACTTGAGAGATAGGATAGTTTAAATCTCAAATTATAGTCGCAATTTTAATTTATTAATATAACAAAAACTTTAGCCACAGCAACGCGTGGCCGGGTCAGCTAGTATATGTATAAAACTTAAAATATAATCTTAACTGATATATATATTTTTTTTTATAATTGATAGGCTTGCGCTTGACTACAATCAAGTCTGATGAACAGAAATGATGAGGACTAGGATGGAGCACGCTTGCCTAGAAAAATAATAGATATAGGTATAATCTAATTCTAAAAACAAAAAAGAGGTGACAAACCAAGAAAATCGAATTTTAAGCGTCAAAGTATTCTTTCGAATCGGTGTTATTAATTATTATCTGTCTTAGTTTAAAGATGTTTCTAAAGCTGATAACAAATAGGTAGTAGTAGACTGAAGACTCTTCTTGCGGAGTTCGTCGCTGTAAGAGTTGGTGACTATTCGTGGGCAAAATGAAATAATTTTTACTTTGTGTTGTAGCAATATGATATTCTTTCGCAACAAAACACCACACATTAACCGCGCGGGCAGAATGACATGTGTACATTTGAAACGATGATTTAACGACCGCGCTCCCGTACGCCCGCGGCCGGTAAACGGTCATTTTCATCTCACATTATCGTACAATAAAGAGTAAAACACTACACCCCGACAATTTCACATGTAAAATTTCGCTTCATTATTTTTAATGGCCGCCCCTGATTTACGAAACGATGACACTCCGGTCCCCGACACACGACACGGGAGTCGGGGCGGAAATAAAAAGTGCCCCGGGCCCTGAATTCGCGAAAAACCGAGACATACAGCTTTATAAACAAAACTCAGTTTTAAAATATGGTCCGATGGCTCTCACGCATGGCGTGGCGGGCGAGCGCGCGGAATATTTTAATGTTCCCAGTTCCGTCGGCATTCACGGCCCGGTGGCCGTCTATGAGCGACGCCCGGCTCCTTTCAAACGGCACGCGAATGCCCGGCTTTATTCCGAGTCCTCCTGAGTTCCCCGTCCTTTGTGCGCGGCGTCCTCCACTTTTTGTGCTTTAATTTGTATACTACACGACTGTTATTTAAGCGCGAGAGGTTATTAGGGCCTCTAATAAGAAGAAACGGTCCGTTTTGCTTTAATTCTTTACACCCGGAATTTCCGGAAGAAATTAAAAAATACGGGACACAGGCCGGTCCGACGACAGGGGCGATAATTACGTAGCCTACGCCTTCGGACAGAAATGGGCCAGTGAAAAATATTTTGAATGTAATAAGTATAGAGTAAAAACTCACTTCAAGACTCCTGCAATGCTCAAGCAATGACCTAATACAGGATCCTGAGATGCACTGAGATATTATCTTGATCAAAAAAACATGGGTAAAAACCATCTGATATACATTGAAATCAAAATGGAGAAATGCAAGATCGTTCTGGATTGGAGACCGCGTACCGCCCAGTATGACCACGTAGGACGATCTGCCCGCTAGAGACCGATGGCTTGAAAAGGTTGCTGGTAGCGGGTGGATGAGGAAGGACAAAGTATCGTAGTGCATTCCTGGAAAGGCCTATGTCCATTAATGGACGTGTTTAGCTGATAAAGTAAGTGAGATAAAGAGAGCCGCCACTGCGTAATATACGGTATGCGTGAATCGAAATAATAAAAGTAGAAGAACATTTCCATCTAAACCATTGACAAGCAGAGCTTCCTCGCCCATGTGTATAAATATATCAACTAAAAGTAAATAATCTGAGTAATGGATAGGCATCTGAAGATAAAGGAAAATACGATGTTTCTGCCTTTCTAACGTATCGCTCGTAAAAATTTACTGATCCATAGCCAACATGCATAATAATATGCACTTTGCAAGAGGTCTTTATCTATCGAGTTATTTGTCGAAATCCCGCGCGAAATTAGTACCGCTACAAGACGAGCGAGCCCGTACACGAAAAGAAAAACAATCAGGGTTCGTTACGAGAAACGACAAAAGAAATAACAGTAATAAAACCGGTCTACGAGTCAATCCCGAAGTTACGCCATCGTTACCCAAGTTACGCGATCAGCGTCGATATCTACGTTCCGAATTTCAATGCTCGCATTATCATAAAACAAACAATAACCGTTTAAAATTAGCATCGGAACCGCGTTTTTATCGGTTGCAAATCGCAATTTGTGTTCGAAACGTACAGCGAGGGAAGCGGTCCAGATGGCCGCTAGCGATGCGAAATCTTTACTCTTCACTCTTGTTAATGCGACGAATTAATATAGGTAGTTGAACAGATGGTACGCGTATCCTTCGTAGGGTTGGTATAATGTAGCAATCGCAGGTTTTTGCGTTCAGGATTTCAGTCTTTTTGCGATGAGAATAGGAGGCACATTGGGGTGAATTCTCCGGGCATGTTTTGGGCACTTTGTGTGGGCTGTACGTTTAAATTTGAATTTCCGACATCGGGACGCTGGGCCGTAATTAGAGGCTAATGAGAGCAAGGGTACGTTTTCCGTTGTGAGGAATTTTTCAGAGGTATCCTATCCAGTTCGGTTGCTATTCGACCTGATATCATCGTTTAGATATGCTGTGATACCATTGCTAGCAAAAAATGAAGAATTACTAGAATTCAGCCTACTTTTGGATGTCGAAATTCTAGACCTTTGTCTTCCCCAGATAGGATTTTGACCTTTGTAAGGCTGAAGTTACGTTCTTACTTTAACTGAAGTATTACCTGTTGTCCGTGATTTATTTTGGTTTCCCACAAATTCCGTGGTAATTATTGACTATTCTGGGATAAGAAGTAGTATATGTCAGTCGCCGCGCTTTCAAGTATGTGCAAAAAAATCAGGTTTCGTTCCCGTTGCTTCCTTGTGGTGTGATTGAAAGACAGAGAAATAAACCAAGAAACTCGCCTTAAATATTTAAGTACGACTTGTAGTTAAATGTTGAAAAAACGACATATTTGTGAGTTCAACTGCATAATTTGTTCGACTAAGTACAAAAATTAAAAATTTGTCATTTAATAGGGCTATAATATGGCCAAACCCCCATTTTTTAGAAGAAAATTGAATTAAATTATGAAACGATCATGGGTTGAGGTGATAATAGCGATTATAATTATTAACTTTTTATATAATAATATAATAACCCAAAATGGGTGTGAAAATGATAAAGAGTAGCAACGATTTGTCACTTCTATTTGAAAGCAGCGCCTCCCAAAGTTTCTGACATTGTTATCAGCGAGTTCCTAATTGGCAAAAGTTTTTCGTTCAGCGCCGGTAAAAAGGGGGGAAAGGGGTGGGGATAATCGAAACGATATATAAATATTATTCAAAGTTTCTTATTACTTGGATGTTTAGTTAATTTAACGGTGAAACGGTTAAAGGCGGTTCGGTTGAATGGTTTCCAGGATATTGCAATATGAAACGATGTACCGTCATCCTGAGACATTGGTTCCTAAGCATCTTTATGCTGACTATTATTGCTAGCTTCTGTAGCGTACTCTTCAAATTGCAGTAATGCTTCGCTGTTGTACTTAGCTGCTTTATGGCAAAATATCAGACACTATACCTAGTGATGGTGGTCTATGCTATCCCATCCAAGAGGACTCTACAAAAATGTCCTATAACATGCAATAAGCGCAGTGATAGTGATATTATTGTTTCTGACCTCTGCCTCCCCTTAGGGGGTTGTGGGTTTGAAAATCGGGTCACACCTCTGACTTCCCACAGCTATGTGCGATGTGCGTTTAGGAAACTAAATATCCCTTGCTTGAAACCTAAATGCCATAGAGTTATCATGAGGCTCTCAATCTAGGCGAAGCCCGCTGACTCGCGAATTGCCAGCGTGGTGGGCTATGGCCAAACCCCTCATTCTGGGTGGCGAAGTGGAGGATTTTTACCCATCTATGGGATATATCCCATAGATGGGTAAAAGTCGCTACATAGGATACAACAATATTTCAGTATATAACATGAAACCCGCTGTTAATGGTTAGTGGTTAATACAAAATCCATTCGACGCTTCCCACGAATGCCACAATAAAGGGCTTTTTGCGAGAGTGCTCATTAAGACGAAATAAAATACGTCATTAAACAGGCTTCGAACGCCGCGCCGTAACTAATTACCGAACTACCGTGAAAATTGGTCTATTGAACCTACTTTTGTGCATGTTGGTACTAAAGTTACCTACTATTATAGAACAAAGATATTTCCTTAAGTAGTTTGGTTGAAAGACTGTACCCCAGATTAATACATAGATTACTTTTATGTCGGAAAATTCATGATTTCCTCGAAATTAGTGAAAAACAGAATTTTACGGGCAGAATCGATTGTCATTGAAAAATAATTTTTAGAAAACAGCCAATTTTATTGAAGCATCTTTTCATATATAAGCTGTCAAAGCAATTCGTAATTTGTCCAAAATATGGATAAACTAATAGCGTTTTCTTGTGCTCGTAGTTACAATGGTTTACATAGAAGTCCCTAATATTCCATCTCAAAAATTCACCTTGTATACTTTACACAGATAAACATACATACAATATTTCTCTGATAATCATACATACGAGAACCTAGCGCAGCAGCCGACAAGTTTCGGGGACTTCGTATAAAAAGAGAAGTTTTTACATCAAAACTTTATTTTGCCTTCGCGCTGATCCGTACGTGAGGCGCAGTATATATTTTGGATTTGATTACGTAGATGAAGGCGCTTGTATTTCTTTTAAGGCTTTATTTTTAATTTTTTTATCGTCGACTTCTTATATTAGGTAAAATCGTTTTTGCGCAGAGCTTTTCTGACTCAATACATTGTGAATCTGTGAATAGATTATGAAGATTACGTAGGTACTATAAAGTATGGAAGAATTAATGTAACCCATATTAAATGTAAAATCAACTTTACCCATCCGTTTGTTTACTTATCACAGCTGATATTTTTTTAAAGCTGATACATACAGACAATTACAATTTTGCACGCTGATTTCTGAGCTGCCACTAAACGCATATATACATATATAGAAGCCGCTGTTTTTTACAAACTTTCTCATGTCACACGTAACTTAAATCATTAACTTAATAATTGGTTCATTCTGTATGACATAACTTGTATGGAGCTTACGTCAAATTTAGGGCAAATCGGTTCAAATAGGTTCAAAGATAGGGCAAATCCGGATCGGATAGGTTATTAATTTCCACCTTATGTTAGTCATGACGATTTATGAATTTAAGAAGTAAGCATACAAAAAAGTTACATAACATTTTATGTAACTTTTTTGAATAATTGATATATATTTTTTTTATTTTTATTTTATTTCTTAAATCTAAAAGAAAATACAATATAAATACTTCATTCCCTTAAGCCTAGATGGCTTGTCTGGATACTGCACATTCCTCTAATTAACATGCACAATTAATATGTTACATGACAACGAGAAGGACTCTTTAACTAAACGAAGGTTAAATAAATGGTTGGTAAAATCGGGCCTCATAGGTACATCGATATTTCTGCGACGCAATGATAAAGCACAAAGGACAGTTTTGGGGTTCCACATCAACCATTGTAAGAGTAGCATTGCTAATGGATTAGTGGTGGACATCGGCCTCCTCGCATACAATCACGTGGACCCTACGGCGTCGGAATACAGGTCACAATGGCACGGCGTTTTGGCTCCACAATGGTTGTATGATGTCTAGATGCACGGAAATTGGACAAAATTGACGCTCCCTTGCCTATTGTACTCGTGTTCGTGGTCGGGTTTTGTGCTCTTGTCACGCGTGTCATATTATGTTTTAATTATTCATTTGCTTGGTGAATGCGGGGATCGTTTGCGCCTTTGTTTGACTGAAATTTCGGTGTCACGAGTTTTATAATGTTATCTATCAACAGACTTTTATTCTAATCTTTAAATTCTATCGTTACTGGTGGTAAGACTGTTCTTGCGGAATCCGTCCGAGTAGGTACCACCACAGTGTTAGCTATTTTGTAAACCGTGAAGTAGTAATTATTGTTTATTATAACTGGTAGTAAGACTTTTCTCGTGGGATCCTTTCGGGTAGGTACGAACTACCAACGCTGTGTCGTTATTTTACCGTGAAGTACTAATGTACTTATTGTTGATTTGAATGGTAGGTAGGTACGTGACGTGCCTACGGGATTAGCTACTGGGGTATATGTTACTTCTGGTAGTGATAATATTGTCGCCGTAAACGCCAACTGATGACCATTACGGCATTCCGTAACTTGGAGAAATTTCTGAAAAAAAAAATGTCAGCGCGATTTAGACCCATCGATAATTACGCTCCTATACGATGTATCGCATGAGGAGGCCCGCCTCAAAACTCTTGCCTCTAAGAAGTATCTCCATCCGGAAAAGTACTCATGCCACATAATCGATAGATAACATTTAACAATAAAATAACCGATTAAAAACCACATATCATTTAAAAGAATAGTCACAAAATTTTTATCTAGATATTATTATCCGTGATAAATAAATATTATTATCATCATAACCACAGGTCATAACAAGTACCTAAAGGCTAATAAAGTAAGTAACTTACCGACCCTAATTATGTACTCTCTACGAAAAACTCTTGTGTACTCAGCTTGTTTTGTTTCCGAAATTATTATCAAGTTTACGCGAGGGGGAAATTAGGATGAGTTCACGCGGAAAAGAGGCGAATACATCATCAATGGATGCCGTTAAGCCTCACGATATTGTGTCGTACGACATAATAAACTTCTTTATAAAAATCTCAGACCCCAGGAAACTTATTCCTAACTTTCCATGTTATAAACAAAATGGGATAAGCTACTTGTTTGTTTTTATTGAATCCATTTCGGAATTTGAATGTAGTGATTTTTAAAGTCCCTAAAGTCACATTCGAGTGAAACGAAGTAAGTTAATAGTGCTTCGTTTACAAATTTCTTTTAGTTTGTTGATAACTTAAGGTTAAGGCATTGAATAGAAGCAGAATTTCGCATTATGAAGTAAAAATCTCCTGAGGATGTCCAGATACCGGGACATCGAAACGTACGTCGACGAAAGTTGAAAAATTGTGTGTGGTGTTTCATGTGGGCAGTGTTCCTACATTTTGTACCATACAGAATCTTTTCAAGTAGCAGATTATAGCACAACAAATTATCCTAAGGTGAAAGTAATATCATTATTATTATCCTAATTATCCTTATTATTAATCACGTTAATGAGTGATTTAGTTGGAGTAAGACCGCCTTTGCACTCTTCTGTATTTCTTTCTTAATGTCTTTCTCTATCGGTAACATACTGTAGGGAAACGTATAATATTCTGTATAATATATGTGTAAATAAGTTACTTAAATAATTCAGAAAAAAAAGATGGATCGACGCAATAATTATTGTTTTTATACGGATTACAGATATTTTCTATCACGTACATTATCATGCGATATATCGTATCGTTTTCGTATCTTTAAGCTTCACAATATCACCATGAGCGATTCCTTGTCAGGTACAAAATATATGGCGAGGTTATGGTTCTCTGTTACCTTTGATTTATTCTTCTTGCATCAGTTATCCATCATTCCATACATTTTCTTACAAGGATATTACGGATTTTTCTATGATATGTAACAGTAAGTTTCATAACATAAGTGCGTATTAATTATAATTAATAGTTGAATCATATTATAAATTTTGTGTGTGTGTGTGTGTATATTTATTTATTTATTTCTTCTTCCTGTCACTAGTACTGAACCAAATTGAATAGAGATATCCTATAGCCGGCAGATAAGCACAAATACTTCTTATCTCGGGTTGGTAAAATAAGCTCATTCTACGCGGGCCAAGCAGCCGGCAAAACCTAGTCATATTAAACAAATAAGTAGTTTCCTGTTACTGAACATATTAGTTTCTAATACAAATAGCGTGTATCTAATCGCACAGCAACTTACAAAGTCCTACAGATGGCAATAGTTACTCGAGTAGTTTCTGTTTCAAGAAGGAATCCAACTATTTCTTGGAAGCTCGAGCTATTCCGATATTACGTACCTATTGACATTGGATGTCAATATATAATCTAACTGACTGCTGGCTGTCCGCAACTCTATTTACATGAATAATATTAAACATGAATTATTTCTTAGATTTCCAAAAACAAAAGAAGAACGATGGTATCTATTTTGTTGCTATTTTGTAAACGTTCGCATGTTATTGATCTATAACTTTTTAGGTCCACTAGCGCCAAACTGCAGTTTTATTAATATTACAAACATTTTTATACCACAGTTAACGTTCGATATTTTTGTCACTTTCAAACAGAGTTGAAATTATTTGATGCAAGTGTGGTGAAAGCGGGTTCCTTTACTCTTTAAACTAAAGTATAAGGCTTTAAGAAAAGGCTTGATTTGCCACATATTAACTCTTCACCTACAATAACAAATATTCGGTTCAACATTCTATCTATTTTTCTTTACTTTTGCACTTAACTTTATTTTAAATATAATATTTTATAACGATGCACTAAAATCTAATATCCCAGTTAAAATATTACATATACGACCCCGATTGTACAAACCCTCAAATTAAATACAACGGCAGAAAACAAAACGCTAATAGAATCTCTGGGGGCATTTAAGACCCGGTGAGGCTGAAAACCTTTAGCGATGGCCCAAGGTACCTCGTACCACTTCGCGCCTTGAATACAAATGAGGAAATCTTAGCCCTCAATCTGCCGAATGCATGCGCGAACGATAAAGTCTCACCTGAACATTGATTTTTAAAAGGAACATTTTTCTATTCACCGCTCTCTTATTACGTTAGGAAATTTCGTATTTCACTCCAAACGTTCTCTTAAGCTCGCGTCTTAGAATTTCAACGCCCGGTTTAAAGATTCTATTGTTTCCTTTTTGTTTGGAACTCGCTAGCTATATTACGCCTTGTTCCAAAATACATATTTAAACAGGATTTTTTCGACAGTGTATTCGTGCGCGCGAATTGCGGACAAATTTGATTCTGCAAATTTGAGAACATCGAGAATTTGCATACTTTATTGCTTCCGGTAAAATTGTTTTCCCCATAAAAAACTGCTTTTCAACTTTTTTTTCTTATTGTTTTACTCAATGTTTCTTTTCAGTTAACACCATATAAATGATTGACAATAAGTTTGCTAAAATCAAATTTAGATCTGTAATTAAGTTTTATTCGATTTTACTTTTTGATGTGACAACGTCTTATAAATCGATAGAGCCGGTTGCACGCACGAAAAAACATGACTCATCCGGCGTTACCGGCGTTACCTCGCTCATGCGGCGTTACCGGCGTTACCTCGCGAGCGCGGAACGAGCGACAAAGAAGACGTTATCACGTTCAACTATCGTCAGTAAACCGACTTTACAGAAACCCGTTTTTGACGTGACAACGTCTTATAATTCGATAGAGCCGATTGCGCGCACGAAAAACATGACTCATCCGGCGTTACCTCGCACATGCGGCGTTACCGGCGTTACCTCGCGAGCGCGGAACGAGTGACAAAGAAGACGTTGTCACGTTCAACTATCGTCAGTAAACCGACTTTACAGACAACCAATTTTTGACGTGACAACGTCTTATAATTCGACAGAGCCGGTTGCACGCACGAAAAAACATGACTCATCCGGCGTTACCTCGCTCATGCGGCGTTACCGGCGTTACCTCGCGAGCGCGGAACGAGCGACAAAGAAAACGTTGTCACGTTCAACTATCGTCAGTAAACCGACTTTACAGACAACCAATTTTTTTACATAAATTTTCGGTTATAATATAGCGGTCCGTGAGACGTCATTTTTTGACGCGCGGTCCAAATATGACAAAAAAATGACGTCCAGAGTTATTTAATAAAGCTTAAAAATAAAGTATAGCCCCATTGCACCCACAACCGAATTTGTACGAATAAGTTCTTTTCTTAGGAATATTTAACTCGAAGCCAAAACCGAAAAACCATTTCTCCAAAACTTCCATAAGATAGATTCGTATTCGCCATCGCGTCAGCATATTAAACGCACATGATACGGTGGAAATCTTTTAGGAGCACTTACAACTTTAGAGGGAGCATTTGACAGAGCCTCGGAGGGTTCCGCACGTCCCCGGCACATGTCAGCAATGTACTGCAGATCGCGATTTTATCTTAGACTTAATAAAATGACACGCTCACATGTGGTGCAAGGGACCAGATTTTAGTGTTAACGAGGTTTGATATCATGATTTAATTAAAAAAAAAATTACATTAAAATATTTAACATAAACGATACGTTGTATACGCTTATTTTATTACTTTAGATTTTAACTTTTAGAAGTAGTAGTATGTCGAGACTCCAGACCATTCTAGCAACATGCCTGTTATACAAATGTTTTGTCGTCAGATTGGAAAGATATGCTGAATCTCAGCTTAAACAGTTGAGTGGAACTTTTTTTGAAGCACACGCACAACAACAAGTCGCTATAAAATCTTCACACATACAGTAACTTGATTGTTGGGCATTGTAAAAGAAATTCCATAGAATACCTTAGAACACGAGTGCTGTTTTTGCAACTGATAAAGATATTTTAGATTAAAAGTTATGTTTACCTTTGACATCAAAAAGTGCTATGCATTTTCTATTCCCTTATTATTATATTCGAAATAATACCTCGAAAAAAAACTCTCCGTACCGCTGTTTCCTTTAAATTAGGACGTACGCCAAAGCGTTAACATGTTCTTTCGAGTTTGTACTGATCCCTCAGATCTTTGTTGCTCAAATACTCTACCCTGCCGGAAACCGCCGACGAGTGTGTTTTTTAACTAAATCGGTTCACTTGATAATCCCTGGGAACTAGAAGGGTACCCTTTTAAGGCTTTAGAGATAGTTGCTCCTTGATTTTGGGATAAGCAAACAATAATACCGTTTTTATAGTACATTCGGGTACATTTCAACCCGTTTTCGTCCCCATGACCAATACTTATTAGCACGAATCTCTTCCTCTGCTAGTCAAGTGCGAGCTAGCATGCTTTAAACAGTTTTAAGAACATTGTGATAGTAATCAGAGTATTTTACTAAATCCAAAGTGTTCACGCTGATAGAAAGCTAAGCCAAGCTAATGTATCTGTCCAATATAGTCTTTTTTTATTCAAGAAATAAAACGATGCCTACGGGATAACCACTTAGGGTTATACTATGATATTACTCTTTTTAAAACAAAAATTTGTAGCCATAGTGGCTTGGAATAAAGGGATTGGATAACTAGCCACGGCCTTTGCCTAACCAGACCAGACCTGAGCCAAATTAGAAATTATGAAATTCTAAAGTAGCCCGTATCGGTAATCGATCCTGCAACCTCGTATTCGAATCCGAACGCGCACCACTGTGCCAGGGAGGTTGTAAAAACTCCTAGTATTATCAACGATATTAACAATCAGTGTAATTTCTCATTTTCCACCACTCGAACTCCGCGTATTTTCCATCGGCAATCACCAGAGGCAGTCATTCGCGCTTCACCGTAATGCGGGTTGAATAGGAATTGCCTAAACATCTGCATATCGCGAGCTCATCGCGAGTCAATAGCGCTATTCGCTGCACGTAGCTGTAGCTATTTGAGATCAATTTGAAGCGTCGATAGCTCGACGAGAATCACGCGTTGACGCACCGCTGCTATTTACACTATCTCGTGTGAGGCTAAGTTAGGACTCCATCACACTTGCGACATAACACGATAAAAACTACACTCGACTAGCAACCCTAATTAAGTCACTTTCTCACTTGCAGCTTATATAGAAGAACGTTACATCGATGTTCTTGTATGATAATACGGTCTAAATAGAAAAGAGATTAGTTTGAAGCGTCAATAGCTGGACGAGAATCGCGCGTTGACGCACCGCTGCTATTTACACTATCCTGTGTGTTGCTAAGTTAGGACTCCATCACACATGCGACATAACACGATAAAAACTACACTCGACTAGCACCCAAATTACGTCACTTTCTCTCTTGCAGCTAATATATAGAAGAACGTTACATCGATGTTTTTGTATGATAATACGGTCTAAATAGAAAGATTAGTTTGAAGCGTCGATAGCTGGACGAGAATCACGCGTTGACGCACCGCTGCTATTTACACTATCTCGTGGGAGGCTAAGTCAGAACTCCATCACACTTGCGACTTATCACGATAAAAACTACATTCAGCTAGCACCCAAATTACGTCACTTTCTCTCTTGCAGCTTATATAGAAGAACGTTACATCGATGTTCTTGTATGATAATACGGTCTGAATAGAAAGATTAATTTGAAGCGTCGATAGCTGGACGAGAATCACGCGTTGACGCACCGCTGCTATTTACACTATCTCGTGTGAGGCTAAGTTAGGACTCCATCACACTTGCGACATAACACGATAAAAACTACATTCGGCTACCGATTGTATGATAATACGGTCTGAATAGAAAGATTAGTTTGAAGCGTCGATAGCTGTCCAGCTAATCACGCGTTGACGCACCGCTGCTATTTACACTATCTTGTGTGTGGCTAAGTTAGGACACTTGCAACAAAATCAACAGCGTTGACATCCACTTACTGAAGGTTATATAAGAACGCTGCATCGATATTTTGTACTAGTTTGTTTAAACTTTGTTTTTTGTTAGATTTTAAACAGAAATCAGTTTGGAGCTTCGTGAACAGGAAATTGACATTTGAAAAACCTAAATGCACATAATTTAGCGTCCCATGCGATATTGTGTAAAACCCGTTAGGCTTGAGTGACTTTCCCCTCCCAAGTTGGTACAAACTTGGGAGGGAGTCTCTTACCATCAGCTGATATCACAGTCAAATACTGACTTGTAGAGGATAAAAAGTGCTGACATAACTAAGTTCGACCTGACGTCATCAGCTAGAAATTTCAACGAAAACTACTCTCCTGTAGAAATTGTTTTAGTGTCACCCGACGAACTCTTGCACACAAATGGAGACGCATTCATAAACCGTAAATACAAAAACACACAACAAACTGCAAACAAAACGGAAATAACAAGCTGAAAATAAAATAGTTAAAACACAACACGCTCGGTATAAGCATTCATTACAATGAAGTCGTGAACTGTTTTAAAACTAAACATGTTCGAACAAGCCCCGCCCGCGTCGCACGATGACTGCTATAACATATTTCAAACAATTGCAGAGTGTAATGTGCGAAAAATAAGGCCCTCGCTGTATTCCTGCCAGGCTTTGCCAACTATGTCGCGCGACAAACTAGAGTACTGGATGTGGCTATAAAATAGTTAGACAAAACGTATCACTCTGTGTTATTAACTTAGTAACTGTTAGGCACGTAAAACTTTTTAAATGCTGCAGGACTAATACAACCCTATTTTACATACCTAGAGGCTAAATAATTTTCAGAAATCATTTCTTAGCAAGTGGTTACGTCAAATAACAGCACAATCATTTTTTCAGTGGCGTTTTCATCGTATTAGTAAGTCACTGATTAGTGGACAGCTCCTTCTTGACATCCCTAACACTAATTATTATTTACGTTAATACCAAACGAAAACCATCTATTACTAAAGTTTTGCCAAAAAATTTTCATTTTTTCTTGAAAATAATAGACTACAATACCCGTGCACGTAATTAATCTCTTTGGCTTTTCGTAGAATTTTCCGCCCGTATATTCATATCGACGTTATGTCTGCTTTAAGTTGATATGTAAGGCGGTATTTTCCAGGCTTTTAGCGATGTTTGATAGATGCCGATAGATGTCGTGACCTCAGACTACATTAAATAAAGGGTCGTGACCAGCGCAACGCTGACAAAGTATTCGACGAGCGTTCTATAAAAATACAACTTCTGGCACCATACGCCAATTGTCTCCAGGCATAATAACACCTACTTTAACAACCGGAAAATATTTATACCACATCCAGCAACGCTAGAGTGGTGTCAACAGCTGAGCTGCGCACGCGAGATATAAACTGATCCGTTTTGTTTCCGAACGTGCCCAGCGAGATATTGAGCCGCGTCGCGACGGCTTTAAAATATTCCCTCCGACCTCCTATACCGTTATACTACAGCGAGGTTATAATATGTTGTATGGAGTTTTGTAAAATATTGACAATACAGTGTGAGTCCTAATAAAGTAAACCTAATATTATGTTAAGTACATAGTATTTTTTCACAGTACAAAATAAGCACAAAAATTGAAGCCTGTGATCTCCACACTAGGATCCCCTGTGCTGTGGAGATCACATCCTTCCATAATGGTACACAACAATATATTAAGTGTGTGTGTGTGTGTGTGTGTGTGTGTGTGTGTGTGTGTGTGTGTGTGTGTGTGTGTGTGTGTGTGTGTGTGTGTGTGTGTGCGTCTCTGTGTGTGTACTGTACAAAATTATATTTATTCTAATATTGTAAGTATTTTTTTCTGTTTCTGCGTAACTTGATTCTAATAACCATTTATTGAGTTTAAAACTGAACCCAGTGCCTCTTCAAATTACCTATGTCGTATTTTATTTGATAGTGAGTAAGAGGCGGTAGAACTTTGAGTTTGACTGGATGGAAAGTTACATCGCAATGAGGTATTCTGGCGTGAAGCAGTAAATGCATCCCTGCGTTTCGGTTTGAATGGCAATGTTGTCAGTGAAATTACAGAGCATAATGAGATGGGTAAAAACCATTGAACCCGTTACCGCACCTAATCCACACCTCACACTATTACCGTTACCGACACCTCTGTACGCGTATACATAATTTTTTTTTATTTTTTAAATTTCATTCTTTTTGAGTTTTAGCTTTTGTCGGCATTCCCGAAGTGCCACCGGAATTTTTATCACCATCACACAACGTTACTTACAATTAATTAATACATAATCAGAGCAATGCGCCCTCATTTCTAAGACCCCATAAGTATGCGCCAAACAAAAGCTTTGAAGCTTTGAAGCAGGCAAGAGGTATGCGTGGAAAACATTAATTTGCACCATAATTGCTGTTAGACAGTAATTAGCGCAGTTCGCTGAAAGAGCACTTAAAAACAAGCGGCGGATTCATCACATTAAAATAACTAGGTATTCACAAAAGTAGCAATACTGTTTAATACTCTCAACACTAATGAGTTTATTTGAAGTGAAGCTCTGCTGGTACGGAACACCGACTGTGGCGTCGGCGGCGTTGAGAAGGCAAAATCTCATTTGTATGAAATTAGTTCTACCAATACATTACTATAATGTTTTTGCCCTGTGGGTTTTTTACTCATTACAAGTTAGTATTTGACTGCAATCTCACCTGATGGTAGGTGAAGATGCCCAAGATGTTCAACTTGGAAAGTGTAAAAACCTTAATGGTTGATAAAGCTATCTGATACCATATCAGATACTTAGCTTTAACGCTTGATGGTACACGTCTTATCTGTTGTAGTGTTAACCAGGGTTCCTTTTATTAGAGGTCTGTATCCCCTGAAATAAATCTCACCCAGTGCGTGTTGGGCCACGCGCATTTTAGGTTTCCGTAGTTATCCGTCACATCAATAGGAAAACAAAGTTGTTGATAGATGAAACTTTTACGAACAAACACTTACTTTTCCAAATATCCTGTACGAGTTGGTTGACTAAAACTGTAATACTTAGCCGTGCTATTTTTCTTTTAATAACTTCGGTATTTATGGTACAATACTCAAAAATGACCATTTAGATTCTAGACATAAACCCATTAGGCATTAAAGCTTTTTAGTATAAATGTTCAAAAAAATTAGTCTCTGAGCTAAATCGCTGACAGATGGATGGACGGACGCACATGGTGAAACTATGAGGTAAACTCCAACAAAGGTAGAAAATAACATTAATTCCTAGCGTCCCAAAATAAAATAGCACGGGATTTGCACTTAGCCAGTCCACTTCGCAGAAAATAAGTTAAGTAGGCCCGAGGTGAGAAGTCGCATGAGTGGAAAGTGCCACTCGTTTATACATTCAGAGGTCTGCCTTTGCATATTTAAAAGACTGGACTGGACTCTGATTCACTCACTTCATTCCGCGCCGCATTCGGGCTTTTATAAAGTTCTCCTTCATAATTGCAGCTAAGTTCTCTATGTTTTTAATTAGCTCGACTTGTTAGTAGTTCTTTCTCTAAATTTTTGGTTAGATTTCAGTTTTTAAAACGAGATTATTACTGCTGTTAATCTGTCGGTCAGAGGGCTGTATGTCATGAACTTTAATAGTTAGACAGTTGAAATTTTCAAACAGTTTGTATTGTTCGTTCTTTAAATATAAAATCAAACGGTACTCCTTCAATGGTAACAGTTCAATGGTTTTTTCCTATCTCAAAACAAACTTGCCGAACTTCGAAAATTGGGCTGACGGACTTTCACGTGATTTTACCAACGACTTTAACAGTTATTTTGTTCACATCCTCATTGAAATCCATAACATATTACCTGTACTGCAGTTAAAAGAATCATTGTACATTAATGGAACAGGCTAGGTATATATAAGTCCAGTTCATATAACAAATATGAACACAAACTCGATACAGCCCACATTAAAATACGAGCATGACAAATTACAAAAACCACTAACAACGTTCGAATTTCCCCGCTTTTCGCGGCAACAGTTTTTTCACAAGCCTCTGTTATCAGGAAAAATCACTGTCGGTGCGGAGCTGGATTGCAATGACATATCGGAGGTTCGACCAGGTTTTACGATAGAACAAATTGAACTACTGCGTTTTATTCGACCATTTTTAGGGTTCTTTACCGCACGTTATATTAGATAAGCTTGCGCTTGATTATAATCATTCCAGATGGACAGCAGTGATGAGGTCTAGGGATGGGATTGCTGCTCGCTTGCTTAGAAAATGCCTTGAAAGCATCCACATTGTACTTAACTGGGAAAACGAAGCTGGAAGAGCGTTCCACCTCGGTTCGTATCAGAAACGTGGAAGAAATATGTTTTTTAGTACATTTGCTCAAAAAGTAGACATTTTCATATGTGTTTTGGGTGCGGAAAGTTATTCTTTTCGGTACTAGTGCTTTTTTGTTTTCCTCCTGCGCGGCAACGGAGCGGGCGCACCAGGACGCGTAGGAACACGACCACGGCATGCAAACACGGATCAGGCAAACACGTAAAACCAATATTTTTTTCGCAAATGTATTAAAAAACGTCGTTCAATGCACGTGTGGAATTGTCTTCTCGTCCCCATAGTTGACCCGCGCCTTCGGCTTGGATCAACAAACTGGGACTCGTAAAGAAATGACAAACTTTCTGTACCTACTTATATTGAAATGTACTATTGTACGAGTTTGTGGGACGTCTACCGCTCTCGACATCTTGTCAATGTGTGGTACTCGCACTTGTCCAAGTGAGTTTTTTATGCTAGGTATGCAAAACCCTGGCGCATAAAACTTATGCTCGTATTGGCATATAATGGATCCGGACCGTGCCAGGCCAGTCTCACCTATCACGTGGCCGTCCCGGCTACAAGTACGGGTCCGGACCTCATGGTTGCCGCTCGCGGGCCGAGTTGCACGCGCTAGTTCTGTACTGTCTATTTTACGCGCCGTCTGACTACGGTAGCCCTAGTACATCGTAAGAGATAAAGTTAGGCGATAGAAAGAGACCATAACATTGCGTTTGTTGCGTGTCGATTTTGAGGGCGGGGCCAGGCGCTATTGCGAACTGAATTGCACTTTTAGTGTCAGCGCTAGAGTCGCTATTTCTTTAAATAATCGTGCGGAGTGAACCTTCTGGTACTATTTAGTGTTCTGTGACCGTGCTCGATTCCGATAAGAAGGTATGCTGTAATTAGCTGTTCTCATTAGTTACTTTAACGTCTATATTCACTGAGTAAAACATCGGTCTATCGGAAAGGCAGCACGTAGTTATTTTACCACGAAACCCCAAAAATAAAAATATGACTTCGTATTCGTTGTTTTAAAAAATATGTAAAAACAAAATTTAAAATCAACACCGAATTTTATTTCACGGTTACAAGCACTCAAAAGCGAGCAAAATAAATAGTTGGGAACATTATTCGCTCTAACGACGCGGAAGACAAATTTTCACGTATCCTTTACATTTCGGGCGACGCGAAAAGATGGAGTGCGTGGTTACTGGAGAGTTATGTATGCTCCGTAAGATGTTATGCTGGTAGTGCTGGGAGACGTGGTTATCGATAGAGCAATAACCTGGAAACTTCACGTGGATAATCATCTGGATGGATAGATTTAAGTTCTGTAGTGAATTGTAGCAACTATAGCTTAAATACAAATAATGACAGTGTTTGTCAACTGATCATTTCAATCAGATTAATCCTCGTAACAGGATTTAGTTTTTTTCATATCTCGTAGGAATCATTGATTTTTTAGGGATAAAAAGTACATTATTTTCATGAGCTATGGTCAATCTGCAGGTCTTCAACAATGTATGTGCGAAAAATCCCATTTGAGATTAGAATAGGTACAAAGCTTTATTAATTTCGTCTTGTCGAGTTTTTTGACTTTGCCATAAACTTACTACCCTTACTTGTAGTTAGATTTACTTAAACCTAATGTTATGAACTTATGTTAATTAAAAAAAAAGAACTTAAACTTATGTTATGAAACTGTGTGCATGACAAAACGGACGACAGAATAAATAAATATTTTGAGTTTTTTTTCTCAAATATGAATTTATCGATACGGGTAGGTACATACAGTTCGATACGCACAACACTATATGGATGTAATCTAATAAGTTGTAGGAATATTGACGTGAAGATTTGTAGCAGGTTTTTGTTGCTGAAGGATTGATATCTGCAAACGTAGTATGACCCTTTGTGATTTTTTCGTACTATGAGATCGTAGGCGATATTTTAAATAAAGTTGAACTGGTATGATTATGTTTTATTGTGGATAAGAGGCCGCAACCAAGTGTGGAAAGGCATGCTTCACTCACGTTTTAGACTTTGTTCTCTGTAGAAATCTCAGGTGTGCAGTTTTCTACAATATCAAATCAAAATGTTTGTTTCACATAGGCCTAACTCTACCGCCAGGTTATGAAAGCAGTTTTGCACCGAAAAGAACCGACAGAAAAAAGACACATGCTCTTTTAAAAAGTCGCAATGACCAAGGATTTTCTTCACCTTGTACATACCACGAGTGTTTGACATTTGTAATACGGACTGCCGCCGCGCAGTAAGGGAAGTCTTAACTACTGTATTAAGCCTATAGGTAGTTCAATCCAGGAAGATGCTCCCATCTCCTTCACAATTGCTTATATGTCATGCTCTTCATGTTGTCTATGGGTTAGGAAGGGTGGGACGCGTTTTCGTCGATTGAACTACCTATATCACTCCTTAGGCATAGTGCATTTGTGGGTAATTTCGTGAGATAGATTGCCTGCATTAATGTTAGTTCACGTTGATTGAGTGCAAGTTTTTGCAGCTATCGGAAGTACGCCACACGTGATGTGCAGGTACTTTATAGGGCAATTAAAAGTTAATTGATGCATTGTCGCAATAATTTAGAGACACGCCATCGAAGCTCGCTGTTTAATTAGTTTGCCAGGGCTGTCGCGACTCGCGATTTGGGTTGTTTGTGCGGCTTTTACTAATGTACGCGTATTACCAATTATTTATTATTAAAATACCTACGCCTTTTAAAACAAATTTTGTGAATAATTGGGCAAAAGTAAAGTTCATGAAGAGAAAAAGAGCAAAAAATTTACACTAACAAGTCATACATTGCGATAATTTAAATAACAGGTGGTATTTTACATAGTCCATCCTATAGTTACTGCATGTGACACTGTTAGATTCTCTATAAAGCAGGACTGTCCTGGACTCATCATATCTAACATAGAAAAGGTATAACTTAATATCAGGCGAAAATTTTGCTTGTCATTCTTTGATGGAAAAAAAGTAATTATGAAATAAGAACATCATTTGAAATGTCTGTGTTTTGTGGTTACTTACTTACTTTTTTTTATTTCAGTTAAACTTAAGCACGACACACCTTTTTATTATCTATTTAATTTATTCACAGCCCAGTTCGTATCTGGGTACCTAAAATCTTTGTTTTGTGTGAGAGCATTAAAACCAATACTTATACACGTACAATATTAAAGACAGAAGTACGAATTTTCACGGCTTAGAAGCCGTATTTGAGCGATTTTGAAATAAGTTTTATTTAAAGCTCTAAGGACAATTACTTTCAAATTTAAACGTCATATATTTTGGGTCTTTAATCTAAAATCACTTAGAAGCAGAAACACGATTGGATAAAATTTTCTCCATAGAAAGTTCTCCCAAAAGTTGCTACAATGCTACAACTACAATGAATGTAATTGTAATTTTTGTTTTAATGTGTCGGTAATAATTATTGGTCGGTGGATATTATCCAAAACGCTTAGAAACAGATTTTTGACTGGCTTTGTTTTTGAGTAATTATATAAAAGGTGGTTTTTCTGTTATATTCTTCCGCGAACGCTGCATGTCGCAACCGTATCCGTGTGAACGAGAAAGACAAAAATAAATCCTCTTCAGGTAAATTTTTACTATCAGCCCTATCACAAAAACATGGTGGCACCAACAAAATGTAATAACATAGTCCTCGCACGCGATTCCGTCCGCGGAAGGTAATTAAACGCGAGCTATCCGTCGCGATGACACCGCCAAGTGCCGCCGTAACAAGTATTCGGTTACATTTAGTAATTAACAGTTTTCCATTACGGTTAAATTAATGGATGTGTAATTAAATAGTCGAAGAGTTTTAAATTCTCGTTTTAATACTTCGGAGACTACAATTATTATGAAACGGACCTTACATTCCAATCAACAATCTTACCTTACAAATCATTCATCTGAGTTACAAATATACGTCGAACAGACGTTGAATAGTTATAATTTCAAATGTCAAACTACTGATGACAGAGATTGACGAAGTGTATATAAGTATTCCATCGTTTCTTTGTTAGGCGATACATGTAAAATTTGTCATTTTGTGAGCTTGGGTGTTTGTTACTAAATTACGCCACAATAACTACTGATTTTCCAGATATTTGAAATGTAGCACTTTATTATTTCAACATCGAAAAATCCACGGTTCCCGTAGGTTTACATTGATAACGAAATTTGCTATGGCAACTAGGTATGGCTTAACTATTGCTGTAGTTAATTTATATTGTAATCTTACAAGAAATCAGGTAAGTCGGAAAAGGTGATGCCGTTCCTTAGGACTGCTTCATTGGCTTTACGTTCCTTATCACTTGTTGCGACCTCTTTTCGTTAGTCAATACTCCCATCACTACTGAAAAGCCATGTAAGTGAAAACTCTTAGAGCACAAACAAATCTGCATCGTACAGCAACGCCAAGTTGCTTAGAGATACAGTCTTTAACCTCTAGCCATCAATTCGAAAGCTGTAATCACTTCAAATAGGTGCACTTATATTAAGACATACAAACGAACATAAGCTGAATAACATACCTAAGGACACATCCATGATTGGACATTGGACATATCCAAATAGTCACACTACATTCAACTTGATACGATCTTAAGAACCGCAAGCCCACTCTTACGATCTTAAGAGCCACAGCAAGAGTTTGCTACTACATTATGTCTTAGTAGCAACTAAGACATAATGTAGTAGCAAACTCGTACGAATAAAATCTAGGTACAAGAGTAAAATCATCAACTCAAAAGTATCTGAATGGAACTTATTTGTTATTTAAAATAATTGCTAAATAAATGTTGTTGATTATACTTTCACATCGTTTGATAGTAACAAAACTCCAAAAAGTTATGTAGAAGCCACGATAGTTGTTTTTTACAAGCAATCTTCCCACTGCAAATAACCAGTCCACTTGGTCCAATAGCAATAGGTTCGGGTAGATTGATGAATATGATTTTCTGTCTCTATGATTGCATTTTATTGTATGCTAGTATAACTACTATTTTATATTTTTCCATGTGAGATGAGTTTAATGCGAAGTTCAAGTAATGGTAAATCAATCTGTTACTTACCATTTATAACGTTGATTATTCCTACATTACCAAAAATATTTTGAGTTATTTGTGCTAATTCTCAATGGAACAACAACATTAAGCTCTAAAACCCTTTTACATTAAAAAATATATAAAACTTGTAACAGCATCGGGAGTTCAGTAGGTTGATGATGATAACTACAATGTTGAAATTGATTGAATGAAAGTATTTATTGAAAATGTGTTTTTGTGAATATATTTCCATTGGAAGAGAATGTGTTGTATTAACGCTACACTAGTCGCGTAGCTCTATGGTTTTTAATAAAAGCGGATAGCAAACAGGTATGTTTAAACTATGGTTGACGGAGCACGGCACGGGGGCAAAACAAACATGGCTTAATGAGTATTGGGTACCAGTGAGACATGGTCAGTTTGTTTGACTCTATAAACATTAAGTACTTGTTTCAAAGGCTCCTAGTATCATTCAATATTAGTTTAATCTACGGGAAAGACACGATATTAAACATAACTAAACTCCCCCCTTATTTTGCTCGAGTGATCCCGTGGCAAAATCATAAAATCGTTCGTGAAAATTATATTTTCTGCATTTTTTCATTATGGACTTCTGTGCCAAACTTCAGCTTTCTAGGTTGTACTGGGGTTTGGGTTTAAATTTGTAAACCCAAACCATTTCAATTCAAGTTGACTAATTTGAATTTTTAGATAGAATTTTCTTTCTTGTAGAGATCAAAAACCTATGGGACCTAATGACGTATTACGATTACTAGAAATGTTAGAAGTCACTTCTATTTTCATGATGACCTTAAGTTCTTTATTATGATTGAGAAACAAACGTAATACTGTAAACATGAAATTATTTTAAACAAAAAAGTTCCAAAAGTGTTTTCCCCACTCTCCCTTAACTAAGCCTTTGAGAAAGAAAGAAAATGGAAAAACTTATAAAAAGAGCTAACGATGGGGCTGATGAGGCTCTAGGGCCGATGTAAAAATTTACTCTAATAGAATCAACGAGCAACACGCAAACGTGTCTGAAAGACGACGTTGTGTTTTACATTCTATGGCATTTTTACATATCAGGACAATATATAATATGGCATTTTTATAAAAACCTACCTCTTTACAGTTTGACTTGCATGGTTGAACTGTTTTTTTTTCTTATCAATTTATTATTTTTGATCATTTCATCATATATCAATATTTTGGAAAAACTTCGCAACCGCTCAAACCCAGAATTGACTGGTTGGTGGGCAATAGCTAAAACCATTCATTCTAAGAAGAAAATTTTGTCCAGTAGATGATCCTAACAACGAGTTTCGGTACAATTTTCACAACATGGCACCAGTATTATTTATCATTATTGCTAGTAGGGACATAATCCTTTTTAAGACCAGACGGTCCGGTACTACTGCCAAAAGCGACATAGTAACGCGTCTCTTCGTCGATATTTGTGCTACTTATAACCCTTAATCGATAGCCGACCTTCAAAGTTTATCGCTGTTATGTTTTTTCTACAAAATTCAAGTAAATTTGCACTCGATCCGACCCCTATAATACGGGGAGGTAAACTTTTTGGGCTTTTAAAATGATATTCAATAAAAATGTTGTAAAAAGGGCGAGCTTTATCGACAGTAGCTGAAGTTGGAGGAAGGTTGAATTACGTTCCAAGACAATAACTGTAAAATATTGGCTAAAAGTCTATTCTTTTAGGAGTATATTTTGAAACGGTAAAATCGGGAGCCGTTTTTCTTATTTTATATTATAAGATCTCTTATTTTATAAGATCCATCAAGTTTTAAAGGCTTTCGGTTCATCATCATCTCCTTCGTAACGCTCTTGTCAGAGCGGTCGTGGTCATCACTTTCCAGTCACACGCTTGACAATTCGTCTCCACTCCTCCCGGACAGCTGCTTTCCTGGTGCACACATGTAAGGGGACGTCCACTGCAGCCTTAACTTGGTCCGTCCATCTCATAGGCGATCTGCCGCGAGGTCTGGTTCCATCTACTTTTCCTTGGACGACTAGACGTTCGATGGAGATATTGTCACGTGACCAAAGAAAGTGAGAATTCGAGCCTGAACAATGGAAGACAGACGCTGCTTGATGCCGAGTTCTTCCAGAATGGACTTGTTGGTCCGGAATTGGTTCCAGGACACACTTAACATTCTACTCCAGCACCACATCTCGAGAGCGTCTATTTTCTTTTTCTCACTTTCTCGCAGGGTCCACGTTACAAACGTTTCGGTTACAATAGTTAAACTAGAATCTAAGTCCTAGGCATTTTTGATTTTTTTTAGGTTTGACAAAATTAGCTATTTAAAACATGACCAATATTTTTGAAATAAGTAATAAGTAGTTTATTGATCAATGGAACAAAGATCAGCCATTTAATTGAGATGTTTAAGCTAGGAGTATAGTTTAGAATATGAACGAATTTTAGTAGGTACAACACTCTATAGTTACTTGATTGAAGGAAAACAAAACAGTTTTAAAACTTTACAATTAACTCTCAAGAAAAAGATACCTATTACATTTTATGTTTTGTAACCGTATGTAGTAATATAACTACGGCAAAACTTTTACGTATATTCAAAATTGCCATACTGAGTTAATTACATGTATTTATACATTGTAAAATATTATTACTTTGATTAAACCCGATTAGGAATCAATTAAAAATAATTGTTATTATGATTACCAAAGCCTCCGGAATTCACGAAGTCATTGTATCGTAAAAGTTTACGATAAAAATTATCGAGGTTGTAAAGATTTTTATTATAATATCGGTAAAAGCCTTTTTTACTACCTTTTACCTTCATACTTACATTGTATAAAGCAAAAAAAAAACACGAAGGTCTTTTCGGTTATGATATATATTTAATAATGCTATTTAAAAATAAAACTCAGGATTTATTTAAGGTTATCAGAATATTATTTAAGAGACTTTATTTTTGTTTCAGGTAAGCTGTTACAGACGAGGCGAATGAGAAAGGTGGAGACATGGTAATTATATATTTAAAAAAACTGGCCAAGTGGCGCAGTAAAAACCACGGATGTAAAACGTTAAAACTTATGTATAAATTGTTAACAATCCGTAGGTCATACTTAGCTAGACCATTGTTTTTGATTTTTCCTGTAAAATATAAATAAAACTCTACTGAACCTTATTTTTTCAAAGTATTCAATTAGTATAGCAACTAAAACAGAAAGATACAAATATTACAAATATCTATAGAAAAAAGATCGAATAAGATAAATATCTGGGCTGAATACCATTTCACTGTAACCGGCAAAATCACAACACAAAAAAACTGATATCTCCAGATGAAGAGCGCAGTGCAGTGCGTCCTATGCAACGCAAAGTCTTGAGACACACTGCATCTGATCTCCAGGTGTATCTATTAAGATTAGGTAAACGTCTGCCTTGTTCTTTGCTTCACAAAAACAGGTACTCCCTCTGAGCGTGTGTTACTCTGTGCCCGCCCGAGGCGCGGATCGGGATGCGGGGGATCAAATATCAATCTGTGAGATGCTCTGCTCATGCGGACGCGATTGGGAATATATTCTACGCGCATCGTATACCCGCCCCAACTAAAAACTTCGGGTGCCTTTACACTAGGTTTGAGTGAGGCAACATGGCGACGACATAGATAAATAAATTTATGAATAAGATCAGTAAATGTATGTTGTTGCGTATTGTTTACATGTCCGTATACGTTTTGCGTGTTCAGAGCGGAAATAAATTAGACACGGACTAACTATGGTAAGTCTTGTGTTGTAGAGCATAATTGAATCAATTTACAATGGTCTTGTATAGGTTAGGTACTATTACGGTGATTACAGTGATCTCGTAATTTACTTTTTGTCATAATGGTAATGGGTACTTTGACTTTGTAGTAAGTTGTGTAAGTAGCGGCTCTCCAATATGCACTCATACATGTGACACTCGTATGATCTTAATGATATAGACAAAGCTAACCAACTGCAAAATGCTTCTGTACCATAATATAGAACTTATTCGATTCTTTATTCCCGTTCAGAGAATTTTATCCCCTGATGGAAAGCCGCCTTCATCCATAAGCAATAATACGCCGTGAAATTCGACAAGTTTCGGCTAAATTTAGCGAATTTACGGTCATTATTTTCTTACTACAGCTTCGTATTGTCGTTGGCTGCCTGAGAAACATTCAATATTAACGGATGTATGTAATTGTTTGGACGGATTAGAGATGGGATAATATTTGTTTGTGCAACAAGATAGCTATTTTTTTTTGTTGTGCATACCAATCTAGAATCCTGAGCATAGAAAGGCTTTCAAAGTCACAAGTAGCATTTAGAGATGCGAGTCCATATAGTGATCAAGGTTAAAAATACATACTACGTTTTACCGAGTGAGCGAAATTGAACTTTGTTTGAACAAAAAGGGCTTTTTGAGCTAGTGAGGTGAAAATAAATATTGTAACGTTCGTTTTTACTTAATCAGTAGATTAATATAGAGTTTTTACATTCACTTCCGCACAATTTTTTTCAACATGCATAAAAATATTATATTCTCTACTTTTTATGATTCCTTCACATATTTAACTACTGTACCTTTGTGGTTAATAGCTAGCTTACACCAGTGTAGAAAAAGCAAATACATTTTTATTGCGAAAGTAGTCTGAAACAAAACAAAATACGAGGTTTTTATGTAATCTAAAAAAAAAAACATTTTTTTAATAACACGCTTCTACAAGTACGTCGTTCGTATTTTTTGTAATTTGTAATCTTCTCAGCGAGCCCTTTCTGTTAAGATTGTATTAAAATCAACTAGTCCGCCATCTTGGATTTAGGATGACGTCACATAGCTAACCATGCATACTATCCAAACTCAGCTAAATCGGTTAAAGATATGTGCTTCAACAAAAATAGTTACATACATACATTGCAAGAATAAAAGCTCGTATAAGCAGAAGTACCGTGCTAAAGCAAAACTTATTACGGTAATACAAATAATTCATTCAATAGTTACCTATAATCTCAATGTACCTCACCGCATTACTCGAGGCCCCCGCGAACACAACTTACACAAGTTCGCGCAACTTTCCAGATCAATCTTACTTTCCCTTTCCGAATAGATTTTATTTTCTACGTTCAATTCCTCTGGCAGCCATCAGCGACTATTGTACTCAATTGTGAGGCCTATATACGCATATCCTCGCGTATTATTGTGGATGAGCGAATCACATCTTTGTAACAATTTCTAAAGGATGTATTTTTATGCCCTATGTTAGAAGAGGCTCGTGCCCAGCGGTGGAAATTTAGTTTTAGTGGCCAAAAATGATGTTTTCTGGTTAGGAAAATTATATCGCTAATTCGAGAATTTCGTGATGTTGCATAGTTAATGTTTTCATGGAGAAGAAAAAGCTAAAATAATATAGAAGTTTGAAGATAATTTCTTGAAAATTCAATATAAATCCATTTATGCCAACAGAATAAAGATACCGTCTTATAATTTCAACAAAAATCAATCATGTCAATAAATTAAAGAAACACCATTCCAAATTGATACCAAATATATGCTTTACTTGTCAATAAATCCGTATCTTATCCCTTGTTTACGTTATTAAGGAACCTCTGTGCAAAATTTCGGGTTTCTTGATCTATGGGTTTAGTCTTGGTAATGATCTGTAGCCCAGTCAGGATTACAATTTAACGTTTAAGATTTTAGCAAACTTTTGATAATATCTCAACCAAACAGGCCAAAGAAACGGCCTTACATAATTTCTAGAGGTTCACCCGTCAAGACTTCACGCAGAATAAGATACAGTATAAATAAATCAAAAATGATGAATACACTGTCCGGTACATAAATCAACGGAGCGCGAAGTCGGAGTTCACCAGTTCAGATGGAGCCTTTTATTTGCTACTTCTTTTAAAAATAACATTGTGCGTTGCAATCAAAATTTTTTTCCGTTAGGGCACATACTCCATTTTTTCGAGAACGTTTATTAAAATTTACCTGTTAATTAATTGTCGACTATTAATAAGTAAACAACATACCGTAGTTCACAGGCTGCTCAATCTGCAATCATAGACTCCTCTCAATTTCATGTGATAGGACCCTTCTTGCAGATGTCAGTCCGTACTGACGGGTGCTATAGACGTTTACACAGGACCCGGCGAACCATGCGAAAAAATGTCGCCAGTTTACTGGTTTTAAAAATGATTGTTTTGACACCAACAGCGTCAATTGTTATTAGTCCGCACGCGAGTTTCCACGGGGTCAAATTTCGCCAAGTTGCGGCGTATTAGTGGAAATTTTGACAAGTGGCGCTGCTTTGCTCTTGTGTGAAGAAGGTTGACGCAAAATGTTCTGATGGGCTTGTAGCGATCTTCGATAGCTAACGATAGATGGCGTGACCAGTACCCTAGCACACGCTGACGGAGCTTTCGACGAGCGTGCTATATATAGAAGTTCTGACGTCACACGCTCGGATCACAAGCGGTCCCCAGGCATAACACCTGCCTGGAGGGAAATTTCTCGCTACCGAAACCATCAGCAATTGCATTTAACCGCTACAATATCGAAGAAGCAACCGCAAATCTCATTCCTCACCACACTCCCAGTCTTCGCCGACCGACTCACTGGTCGCCGACACGTCACCGCCGATCGACTCACTGATCGCGCGGCCGCATTCATCGGACTCCCGGTTCGAAGGTCACTCACACCTCGCCGGCACGCAGTCCATGAAGTCAACCCGGTATCGCTGACGCACACTTCCACGATGTTGCACGCTGTTGACGCACACGAAAGCCCCACGCGGGCAACGACGACACACGACTCAACAGTCTCAAAGACGCGCAGCGTGGTCTTCTCCGGCGGGTGTGATTTCCCTCCGGGGGGTACGGGCCTCGAGGCAAACCTCCTTACCCGGGCGATGTGTCGCGGGGGCGCTACACGCCCTCGGTGTTGATCTTTAAGCCCCCTATTTAGGGAGCTAAGGCTCCGCCATCTTGGCTTTGGGCCTAGGGGTCACGTTGCGTTATTGGTCTTGTCCAGTGATGATCCTCGCGTCGTCTTCCTCGTCTCCATCGCTACCCGTAAAATGCCGGGAAGGGGACGGGGATCGTAGGAGCTCGCGAGGTAGGGGACGCCCTTGTGGTGGTCGGTCGAGTGTAGGGGCAATCCCGTGGAGGTTACACGGCCCGTTATCCGCGCGAGCGAACAGGCGTTGCGCGAGAGTACGGACAAACTCCTCCACGGTGGGCGTCCTGGTGTCCCGATGGATAACGTCGTTTCTGACGTACCTCGGGGCTCCTACGATCAGGCGCAAGCACTTATTCTGTAGTACCTGCAGCCGATGCTTCTGGGTGACTGAGCATAGGGCGTACCAGGCGGGCGCCGCGTACGTCAGGCGAGAACGGATATAGTCTCAAAGAGGGGAGTGATTGTAGCGGTCTTCGATAGCTAACGATAGATGGCGTAACCAGTACCCTAGCACACGCTGACGGAGCTTTCGACGAGCGTGCTATATATACCTATATAGAAGTTCTGACGTCACACGCTCGGATCACAAGCGGTCCCCGGCATAACACCTGCCTGGAAGGAAATTTCCCTATTGCCCTATTAACCGGCAAAGGCTCATCCTCTTGTTCATATCGGTGGTGCTAACGCAGTGTCAGATACCAGACCGTGAAGCAGTAATGCCACATAATTACTACTCCACAGACTCATAGCGGTGTTTCGATTCGAAGGTTAGCAGTAAAATAACTGCGGGGCTAGACAAAGTAACAGTCGTTTGGCGTTAACGACAGTAGACAAAAATGTATGGACAAACCACGTGACGAATGAAAACAAATGAAAGCAGAATCTACTTTATGCTTAGCGTTGTTCACTGTCGGCTGTCAATTGTCACGCGAAGTACGCGAAAGTTATCTACAAGGTCTGCGAGAACGCCAGGGAGCGTTCAAATTGTCGTAGTCGAATTTAAAAAAAAGCGTGTTTCCTTCTGTACGGTCATGTGGTTTTTCTACAGTCACTCTTTATCTACTGTCGTCAACGCTAAACGACTGTTACTTTATCTAGCCCCGCTGGGCATACCGAGACAAAAAGACTTGATGTCTCAGGATGGGCAAGTGCAGTGCATTGTAGTATATGAGGTTGCAATGCAAAGATCTGGAATTAAATTTTCATGGACAAGGAAAACAGAAAACTTAAAGTTCAATAAAATATACCTACTTGCTTCCACAAGACCAGTACGTGAAATACGGCCCTACGAATCGCATTGTTCTGTCGGCAATTATAAATTTCCCCACTCTTAATAAAGTTGACGTTTTGACACAAAGACCTCCTTGGCTTCTGCGACTACCCCTCCCCTCCTCCCCTTTCCCCCCTTCTCATTCAAATTATTGTGACGTGCTTTACGATGTAATAATGTCTCTTCCCGTTCTTGAAGTTAATCTTTTTTAATTAAAGGCTTTTGGATAATTACATTTATTCTGTTTCCTTATTATTTTATGTACTTTACTGAAATTAAATATATTTTTTTGAGAATGCGACTTTTTAAATTTTTGGGTTTTTTTAATTAACCCAGAATTTATTTACTTTCCTTCCGTCTGTCTGCGTGAGAAATTGAAACAGGCTTACATCGAGAACAACTGGCAAGGAACTCGGCTCTTGCTCTTTCCAAAAAGGTCATTATATAACGTGTAATTCTATCTACACGGGCAAAGGCGTTCGATTGATCGATTTGTATTTAAAATACTCATAATTTGTAAGTTATACATATTTATACTAGTTTTTCGTAGTTATTTTGATATTACAGACAGGCAATTCAGTTTTATTTACCCCAATAATAATTTATTGATGGATAATACCTTGTTAGTACTTTACGAACTCATTATGTCATGTTATAGTGCTCAAGTTTCAAAGAGGATAATGAAGTGAAACACTCGCGACTTGATGTAACATCATACTATTGAGCCTACTCATTTACTCGTAGTTTCTTAGTTATAATTGTTTGTGAAGCTTTACAAGATTTATACTATTTCACTTTGAACTACAAAATTTTAACAGCTTTTAGATAATAATCCTAATTTTGTAACATTGGTCGCAAAGTCTTACGAATTTATATTGCTAGCTCATTACTGAAATTTATTATATTTTGTAAAGGGTGTCATTTAAATGACAAAAAACATTGAGAGCATTAGTGAATTGCTGTAATTATACAGAGCGCGTTAGAAGTTAGAACCCTCGTAAACTTACTTTTAAGGTAGTAAAAACTTACCACCATTTTATCAATCTATCTTATTGACATAATTCATTAATTAATTCATAACAGTCTGTAAGTTAGGCCTATGTAAAATATAGAACTTTGAATGGATTTACAGTCACACGACCATTATGTCGTCGAGTACTTTTTTCAGTGGGGCTAGACAAAGTAACAGTCGTTTAGCGTTGACGACAGGAGATAAAAATGTATGGACAAAACAAGTGACTTTTGAAAAACCACGTGACCGTATAGAGAAAAAAGACGCTTTTTTTGACTACTACACTAACGCTCCCTCGCGTTCTCGCGGACGTTGTAGATAACTTTAGCGTACTTCGCATGACAATTGACAGCCGACAGTGAACAACGCTAAGCATAAAGTAGATTCTTCTTTCATTTGTTTTCATTCGTCACGTGGTTTGTCCACGTCACTGTCGTCAACGCTAAACGGCTGTCTAGCCCCGCTGAACGGTTAATTTGTTACGATATCTCTGAAGTTCAACCATGTTTCTTCGGTTTCCCATGAGTACCTGAACTTTGCGCCTATATTTACCGTTGTGTCTCCCTTCACCCCCCATCCCCCCCCCCCCTGTAACCCCTTGCTTGTTGGCTACGCGTCCGTGCGTGAAAAGGTCGGGCCGCTCCGACCGCGTAAATTGTTGCAAAGTACTCTAAAATAGAAATCGCCTTTTTTGCTGACATGACAACCTACTCGTGTAGACTAAAATTGATTCGGGCACAACAAAAACTAGCTGACCCGGCGAACGTTGTTTTGCCATATAAAAATTGCTTTGTCACTTAGAGGTAGGGAAAATAGTTTACGTCTTATTCTCAGATCTATGGAATATTATACACAAAAAAATCATAAAAATCGGTCAAGCCGTTTGGGAGTACTTTCTTTTAAATATGATTTTTTTATATTTGACAAATACAGATTTGTGTGTAGGTTATTTTGGTGAACAGAATAATTATAAGTGCCTACTTCTTTGGGTATCACCAATCCCGTGGAAACCATCCATCTATTCCAAACAAGTTCAGTATGTGCGAAGTGAAATAGTAACAAAAAAAACAAATTCATACAAGTGATACACACAATACAATATCACTCATTACATATGATACGATACGATACACTCATACGATACGATACATGATACGATGTGATATATTAACTCGATTCGTCTTCATTTTCTTAGGCGCGGCTGTTCTGGGCTCCTTTGCTCTGAGTAGCACGTTTATCGTCTCCCTGTCTAAAACTCCCCTCCCAGTCTGGTCGCCGCAAGGAACGCACATAATATTAGCATGATAGCATTTTGATCAAGCCCGAGCCTATATAGAATAAAAAAAATTAAAGCGAAATTCTGGTTCGCATCCCTTTGTCCCGAATTCGGCGCGTAAATTCACACCGCGCCGCCTCGCTCGCTTGCTGGCGGCGCGGCCGGGCGCGAGGGGCGAGCCGCAAACCGCATAGAGGTCACTGTTGCCCGTAAAATTCTAAATGCATTCTCCAAACCTGTCGTCAGGCTACACCAAAGCTGAAATCCTCTTGTTTTTAACCAGATTTTAATGAAAATGGTAATATAGGAGTCAACATACGTATTAATTAAGACACATTGTAATAAATTGAATGGAAGCAGGCGTTATTTTGCGGAAATCCATAATTAGCAGGACTGATTAATTTGTTTTGCTATACGCTACTTGAATAGATTCTGTATGGTACAATATGCAGGAACACTGCCCACATGAAACATCACACACAATAGTAGACTCTACGATTTCGCATTGTGAAGTCAACATCTCCTGAGGATGTCCCGGTGTCGGGAGGAACCTGCGTCGAAGAAAGTGTTGAAAAATTGTGTGTGGTGTTTCATGTGGGCAGTGTTTCTGCATATTGTACCATACAGAATCTTTTCAAGTAGCGGATTATAGCAAAACAAATTAATCTGTCCTGCTACATTGTAATATGTTCCATTTAAGGGTCAATTTACACCGCTGCGGAATGTAATGGCAGCGACTTTTTTATACACTAAAAAAGGGGGTTTGACGCCGATAGAAAAGTTTTGATATTGGAGACACTGTCATGTATTTACGTGAATATTAGTAATGAATTTTATGATCGCTTAGCTAAATAATAATACTCTTAGTTAATAAGATCGAGGTATGGCGCGAGGCGTGTGACGTAGACTGGTGGTATTTCGTAGCCAATTCGCTACGGCGTAGCTCTTGAAAGCTCCTTCGGTAAAGGGAAATGATTAGTTATATTTGTTTATTTTAAACGCGCTTTTGCTCTCTACTCTGCAAATATTTAGGTTAATCCAACTAAAAAACCGATTTGTCGTAGCGTGATTAATTTTGTAAACACAACAAATTATGTTTACAAGATTATTCATATTTCAATCCACGATGACGCGTCCATTCTCTCAACGTCCATAGGAATCGAATGCAACGTAAGTGATTTTGACAGAGTGGGGTGCGTCTTGGTGGATCGAAATGTCTATAACTTTAAAATTCAGTAAATAAATCAAAAATAATTCACTTTTATTACTGTAAAGTACCTACCTCATTTTGAACTAACAAACATGGACGCTCGAATTTAATTAAAGGTACTCTTATACCTCACTATAAACGATCATAGCAAATCGCCATGTGCATCCTCAGACGATAATCTTGCCTCAGCTAAGATTGTTTGTCAACCAAGACAGACTGGCGGGATCAAACTAGTTCAGCACAAACAGAATTCATCACGTAATCGAATGCACGCCACTCCCAAAGGGCTCACTCCTCGAAGGCAATTTGCATCTACTGGGGGTATACGCTGCTCAATATTTTACGTGGATGGTATATCAGGTAGCTGTAATATGGAAAATGATTTCTTTGCGAATTCGGAAGTGTAAGAGTTTATTTTATACATCGGAGGGAAAGGAAGAATCTGTTTTTTTGACATGTCTTATGTGAGAACCGTCTCAACACCTTTTTATGTATCATTGGCGCCCGTCTTTTGTCAAAATTAGAGGGGTCTACCATAGCCAATCACGCTGGTCAAATGCGGGTTAGCAGGCTTCACACATTTGAGAGCATCTCTCGGCATGCAGAGTTCTCATGATATTTTTCTTTACCTCTAAACAAGTGACAATTTAAATGCACATAACTCTTGAAAATAGGTTCTGTGCATATTGAAATATAACAAGGCAAATCCGATTGTTCTCCTGTAGTCTAAAATTTTGCTTAATTTTTTTTTTACAAGTTTTTATTTAACTTGCAAAGTTAGTGTATACCTACTTTCGAGTCAAAACTTGCGACTGAACTTAAAAACATCAATTATCTCAATGATGAAGTTGTGCATACGACACTTTTAGTTTGGATGACAGTGCATTATTAGCTAAATAACGTCATTCTAAATTCAATCCCCAAGGTTTAATATAATCTTTTTTTTATAATAACACAAATAAATTATTAAACATGTATTTAAATAGATGATAAAGACTTATTTCAAAAATGATGATCTCTGATAAACACATTTTCCATCACCGAGTCACAAAATTAGACACAGCCTAACGAGGCGCAGTGTCGTTAGCTGAAAAACGGTTACATGATGCTCAGGTGACAAAGAGCTTTAATGACGTGCGACGAAACACGGCCGCTGAAACATTATCACTTTGAGGAGGCATTGCCTTGATTTTATTATGAAAATTTACACGAGAGTTTTGGGTGATTCCCATTTGTTCTATGGAGCAAGACGCCATCGAACTAAATAAATTTGAATTTCCTCTTTTTATTTTAATGACGATATTTCACAGAACAAATGGGAACAACCCAAATTCTTACATTACAAGAGAGTCGAGTGTAAAGTTGGCACTTTCCTTGGCATCGTGTGCACCTAGCTTACATCTCTATTATATTTAGCTGGGAAGCCCCTTGTTCGATGTCTGTATACTAACAATTTTGAGTTTTATTTGAAATTAATCCCTCATTATAAAATAAAACACAGCCAAATCTTAAGGTGGAGAAAGCTTGCCTAGAAGATGATTCTTAAATTTTGACTTGACCACTTGTAGAACATAATTCCAACGTGTTCTGTACGCAGAAGTTCGGCTATGTTTTTTTGCTTGTAGTCATTTTACTCTTTCATCAGCTTTGCTTGTATTGTCTGTCTGCAGACAAATGGCGCAAACGCAAACGCAAGGGGTAGCTTGCGTAATATTTTTCAAGGCGACTGCTCCGTTGTTTTATTCCCCAAATAAAACCCAGTGACCGTAATTTGAAGAGGTTGAGATATCGAGTACAGCACCTCGTAAATATAGCGGGATACCCTCACTCCGATGGGCGCGACGCCGACGCCTTCGCGCCACGTCACGTTTTCAGTCCAACGGAGCGAGAAATAAGTACATTTTTGCTCGCGGCTCGTAATAAAAAAATAATGCCGTGTTCTTAGTTCATGTGCTTCCCTGTCTCTAAATAGAATGGGTCTTACTTGACGGGTTGTGAAAGGCACGGTCTCTGACCCGAATAAGGTTATTAATTTTCTAGTCAAACCAGCCTAGTGGCTTTCATTTTTTGCCATAATCACTGCACTCATGAGGTAGAGACATTTCCTAACTCAACTTTGGTATTTCGAATGATGCAAGAGGTGATCGCCAAGACGTTAGCATACAATAAGTTTGCCCTGCACTCATAATCTTAGAAAAATCTGATATCATACGTCTCATTATATCTAGAAAGAGGCATTGAAGTCAAACAAAATAAGTAATTACGCTTTACGACATAAATGTTATTGTAGTATCTCATGACTGAAAAATATAAAAATAATAGTAGGGAAAATTGCAATAACTTTGCGCCAACGTTTTACATTATACGAAAGGCTCAAAATGACGAATATCTTAACACCGGAGCGAGTTTATAAGACGTCGAAAAGTTCCCACTGAATAGCCAAGATGAAATTTTATTCAACTTCACGGCAAACGCAAACTAGTTTTCGACCAAAAAATTTTGGCCCGCAGCTGCCGTGCCTGGAAAAGTGAAAAATGTAAATTCCTTTCAGAACTCAAGATGGAGTTCCCGAGGCTGTCAATGGCATAGGTCAAATTAAAACACGACCCTCGTTACCTTTTTATACCCGGGTACACATTTTCTATTGATGACAGATTTGTGCCTACGAAAATTTTAAGTGCGGGTAAAAATAATAATTAATGAGGTAATTTTAGACGGGTTAACGTCAACTTTAACGTCAACTTGAAAGGGCAACGATATTCTAGTTCTTCTGGCCCTGGTATAAATTAAGCTCATCTATATTTATCCCGTTTGTCGTGGACTTATGTTAAGTCGAGAATCTTATAAAAAGTGCCTTTCAATTTATTTATAACCAAAGAACGTTAAAGTAAACATTCAATCCACTTACCTACCGTACTAAGAAGGAAAGCTAAGAATCGTCAAAAATCCCGAAAAAGACAAAGGTAACGTCGATAAAGAAAACAATAATTGTGTCTGCACCGAAGGAAGATCTCCAATTGTCCGTGTTTCGAGAATTCCAGAAAATTCGATGCCCTTCCTCTCTCCCAATAATAAATACAATATGGCCGAACCCGACAGTCTTGGCACTAACAAGTGTACAACCTAACCCGACGAGCGTTTCTATTCGCTTAGGTGGATTACACACGTGCACTCTAAACCGTGCGGTTTCCACGTCTAGCCCAACTACGACTAAATAAACTATAGTTGGGCTAGACATGAGTAGGAAAATACTTAATAAAATGTACATAGGGAAATATTTATTATGAGCTAAGCTAAATTTAAAATACACTGACTATAGCAGATATAGCGCTGTTTTTTTAAAAAAATTAAGCGACTTGTGTATACAATTTAAATTAGGATTAGATTTATGTTTAATTTTGAGCATTTCTCAATAAGTAATTAAAATTAGTTTAATTTTTAGCCGTACTATAAAATTAAACATTTAAATATTTCTAAAGTACCTACTACTAAACATAAAGCGTAAGCTAAAACTAAATACGACGGTAGTGAAAAAGAGGAAATTAGAAGTACGGTAGGATTCTCTGTTTACCGTTGAGCTATCAACGTTTTAACTAATTTGGCTCAATCTAATCTAGTTGAGCCGCACGTCCGAAACCACAGGTGTGCACTCGCGTTAAACAACAGAGAATGTCGTTATTTACTTTTCAACCAATCTACCGCTTACTGCTTTATAAATTGGAACGAATTCTTTCGCAGGAGCACTTTTAATGAGACCTTTACGGACGCCGAGACTTTGATGCGATAACTTTTTTCGATATTTTCGTCTCCCCGAAGAAAAATATCACCTGTCCCCTTCCCACCTGCAAGGGGTGAGGTCTCCGCGTCTCGTTTGCTCGCGGCTGCAAAAGAAGACCGCTCCCAACATCTGCAATCAATGGAGCGTTGAAATTGAAATAAGATAGCGAGGTACTACGAGTCATAATAAGACAGTCTTCATACACTCATTTTATGACAGATTTTATCGCTTTAGGTCGTATTTTTCTCGGAAACGTTTACATATTCGTGTTCCAACTTGAAATATTACGCTCTATTGAAATAAACTTAGCTAATAAACTCCTACTCGAAAAATGTGGTCTCTCTAGGCTTTAAACATTTAACTTTTAACTTTCAGCTTCTATAATGTACTACTGTGGGATATTTTAGGTTGATGATAAAGTTTTACATGAAAATAGTTAAAAAGGTACAACCCAACTGCTTCTTTACATATTTCCGTATGCAATAAAGGAAACAAAATAGATGTTATCTAAAAATTAGCACACGTACTCAAATAACTTTTTATGAGCGGTTTATTCGCTTTCTTCGTGTTTTTGGCTCAGAAGAAACTAATTCTTGAACCTATTGCCAACATTCGATGAATTTTCATATAAAATATAATCTCAGTTTCAGAGATTATGCATTCATATCATATAATCTTTCTTCAGTACCGTTAGGGCCGTCTGCACTACTTGACTGCTTAGCACAAAACTCTAGTAATCAATTAACTTGCGAAAAAAAAATATGATTCCATTTATTTTATTATGCGCTCATTCTCGTAATTAATTTTAACTTTTCCAAAAATTCTCCTTTATGCACTCAATATGGTATTATTTTGACGCATTCTTTAGTACCTAATAGGGTGCCCCACATTTCAAAGAATTGATATAAAATATTTTTTTTTATGTAGAAAGTGTTTATTTAAGTTTAATTTCATGTAATACATATTGCCTTTGACACTTTTGCATTAAGTAGGTTATTGTACCTATCTCTCTAAGTGTGTGTGCAATAAAATACTAGTAAATATTTTATAGCACAGAATTTAATACATTAGAGAAAGATATTAGAGATGAAATATCTTTACATATATGCTTCACATAATGGTAATATAGATATTCGATTCAATTTTACGCCAAATCCTGTTTGAGACTGGAATGAACTAATTAGAGTATACCAAAAGCATTCCCCCTTGAAATGTCTCAGCGACTGTCCCGTTCAGCGTTCTTCCTGGATGAGTTAATTATCTACAAGTTCTGTTAGCCAACAAACACAGCCGATTGTGACGCGAGACATTCCGGAAATTGACATGAAAGGAACCAATTTGCCTGCAGCGCGTTTAAACCACGCTAGATCGGTGCAAGTTACAAGAACACGCTTCAGAAAATCACTTGTAAGGTGCTTAAATGCTTATATAGTAATAGACATTTAAAACGGTAGTGGGAACTTAAAGCTGTAAACCAAAATATCTACGTACATACTTAGAATACCTAGACTTACGTATGCTAGCAAATCTTCATATGAATCTCCGAGTATCATTTGTCTTTGAAAATCGCGAGGAAAATTAAACAAAAAATTAATAAAAACTATGACATATTAATAATCGGCTAGGATAGTCCGTCGGTTTCTTAGCCTGTCGCCCTGACCCCCGGCCGTTTGGTGTCCACTGCCGGGGTGTAGTCCTCCGCCCGGTATATATTTGTATGTGTGTAACATATATGCATGTTTATAAATTTTTTTGCGTATTTAAGTAAGTTTATTGTATGTCTTTGGCTTTTATATATTTTTATCATGTGCCGGGTGTGAGAGTTTAGTTAAATATGTAGATAATAATTTATTGATCTTAAGACATGACAAATTGCAATCAAATTAGCGTTCTACCCTCTGCGGAAGGAAATTATTGAATAGGTAAGTATATCTTATTTTATTTTGATTTTTAAATTATATTGCACCATTCCGCGCTTCATTTCACTAATCCTGTTACCAAAGGTTGCCTGGAAGAGATTGCTCTAGCAATAAGGCCGCCTTTGCGATCACTATGTTCTGTTGTATTTTGTTTCTCTATCCGTGTTTTTCTGTACGTGTGTACAATAAAGCTATATAGTTATATTTATCAGACTTACAACATGTTCACTGCGTATAGAATCCGATGCATTAAATATGCGTAGGCCTTTTAATTTTTTGTCGGGAGCGCGATGAATACGTTATTGAATCCCGTACTCCCGCCAGCGGTTTCCTTGAAAAAATCGTTACCAAATTACCGCAGCAATTTTGATCAAATTCTGGAGCCGGAAGAGAAAAGGACACCACGGGAACCTTGAAAATCTACGCGGGCAAAACTACAGTTAATATCTAGTAACCATATTTTATGTAGATACCTCCAAAAAACAGTTGTTATTCGAAAACCATAATCCAATATCACGTATAACAATGAACAAAGCAACACGTAAGCCTAAATCAAATTGGTATATTCCGAACACGATCAAAGTTTTATAGTTTATCATGCGGGCTCCATAACTTTTATAAGTTGGCTTCGATTGCAGGCTTACACTAATGACTCTTTCAGAACTTGTGAACGAAATTATCGCGCCGTGTCTACACGTACACTATATCGAATTTAAGAATTTACTACACATGGAATGCACTTTCAGAAGTTCTGAATTTTGATCGTAATTTACGCGATGGTCGGACGTTTTTGAATTCCGTCCGTATGTGTAGATACAACCTCAGAAACAGATATTCTGCCGTGAAATTACAGAGATTTTCCAATAGTATTACTATGGTTTGAAGGACAAATATAGTAGCTGGCCAATATCAGCGCATGATGTGATTTAAAAACTAAAGGATGTTGAAAGCAGTGCTGAGCATTGAATGACATTTAATGCAAAGCACTAGGCGTACCACTTTACATCAGGTAAACATATTGCTTGTATCATCATATTTTCATGTATAGTAAAAAAAATACGTATTCGCAATAATTAAAAAAAATGATATACTTTTGGTACAAGTTCGCTACCGCATTTCTGTATATTTTGATAGTGTTTGCATTATTTTCTTAGTACACTGCCTCATGGTCTTATGCGTTTGGATAAAACTGCATTATGTTCTGAGGTTAATGTCATGCCATGTCACTGCCATGAGTATTGTTTGTATGCGAGCTTTATAGCCTCATAAAAGAAAAGACGCGCAAAGTCACAGGAGTATAAGGATAGCTTATGAACGATAAACAAAATATAGGTGCGTTTTTATGCATAGATCAGCTAATGTATATTCACCACTTAGCATTATACTTCTGAAAAGATTGCCTATGTTCTTAGATGGCTAAATGTACTTTTTCCCTTTTGAGGCTTCCGTATACATCAAATGAAATAATTATTCCCCAGCATTGTAATAGTGCACAGTGCACAGTCCTTTTATTCAAAAAAGGCAATGCTCATAAAACAATAATATCCATTAAGCCATATACGTATGTATGACGTAATTGATCTGGAACAAGAGCGATTTCTTAATAATGGCAAATATACTTATTAAACTAATTAAAAATATTTTGTTTTAAAAGTTTGACAGTTACAAGAGAGCACCCGCATCTTCATCCGCATGATTTCTAATCTACACTTGGGAGCCGGATTTTAAATATTCTTTCTTATATGCCAAATATTGGCTCCAACACTACAATGCTTTAACCTGTGCGTTTAAATAATAAGTCAGTCAGTCAACCTCTTCCTTTTATACGTAAAGAGTACTGGTTTCGTCTTTCACTATTTCATAAAGTAGGGCGTAATTGGAGACATTTACACGATATCGTATCGGATGATTTGCGGAAAAACTATTACGCACTAAAATAGACGATTTAAGGCCAAGTCAGTCTCGAGTCGTAAGTTAAAACCATTGACTCTAAAACGCTAGAACGATGTCGCTTAGTAATTGAAAAAGAAAAAACCCACGTTGACAGTTTTCTAGTACTTTACTGCCAAGTTTACTGCCGCCTACCACTTTTACTACAAATGGTTTGAGGCGTGGGCAGGCATAAAGAATATATACTCAGACTAATTTAGAATTAAGTTGATTTTACAGTACCTACGCGTTTTACTTTTAAGGTTGCTCCTATAAGACACATTTGTAATTAATAAAATATCTTAGAATTAAATTAAAATCAGTAAAGTTGGATTCGCATACGAAGTTTTTCGTACCGTCTTTTAGTTTTTAGTCGAATTATTAAAAACACACATTATCAGAAATGGCATCACAGCGTCCGCTGGGCCAACCAGTCTTCAATAAACATTCTCTTTCGCTACTACATATTATATCTACCTAATAGTTCTGTTAAGTAAGTGCCAGTCAGCCGAGATTACTTTCCCTAGAGCTCTGAGACGACAAAATGAGCACTATTATTACTTTATTTACACTCATTTTCGCTTGAAGTGTCTGATATTAACAGTAATTATTTTAATACTCCGCGCTCCCACTTAGTTCTCGTTACTTGGCATAATAATCGTAAATAATTAGAAACTGCTTCAATTTTCTTGTAAATATACCCCTTCGCTAATTGGCGTTACGAACGCGGTTGTTAATTGTTTTATTAATGCTTTTATCTACGCTCATTGCTTAAAGTTCGAATTATGAAATCGAAATGTGTCAAATAATTACCTACTTTATTCACAGACTTCTATAATTATTAAAAAGTTATTCATAATAACATCGCTCTACTATGGAAATATTTAAAGAAAGTTGTATAAAATCTATAACGATACACGGCTCTGGACTCCTGTATTTGTATCTGGGGTAATATTTTTTATGTAATATTTTTTAAGTGAATCCACAGACAACTTATAGTTGGTAGTCATTGCCGAGAGTATGGATGGGCCATGATTGACCATAGACAACAACAAAATGTCTATGGGGTAATATTTTTTATGTAATATTTTTTTAAGTGAATCCACAGACAACTTATAGTTGGTAGTCATTGCCGAGAGTATGGATGGGCCATGATTGACCATAGACAATAACACAATGTCTATGGGGTAATATTTTTTATGTAATATTTTTTTAAGTGAATCCACAGACAACTTATAGTTGGTAGTCATTGCCGAGAGTATGGATGGGCCATGATTGACCATAGACAACAACACAATGTCTATGGGGTAATATTTTTTATGTAATATTTTTTTAAGTGAATCCACAGACAACTTATAGTTGGTAGTCATTGCCGAGAGTATGGATGGGCCATGATTGACCATAGACAACAACACAATGTCTATGGGGTAATATTTTTTATGTAATATTTTTTTAAGTGAATCCACAGACAACTTATAGTTGGTAGTCATTGCCGAGAGTATGGATGGGCCATGATTGACCATAGACAACAACACAATGTCTATGGGGTAATATTTTTATGTAATATTTTTTAAGTGAATTCACAGACAACTTATAGTTGGTAGTCATTGCCGAGAGTATGGATGGGCCATGAATCATGATTGACCATAGACAACAACACAATGTCTAACGTTCCGCGTAACGTTCCACCTGGGCCTGTGATTATGATTACGATTACGATTACGATTACGATTACGACTACGACTACGATTACGATTACGATTACGACTACGATTACGATTACGATTACGATAACGATTATGATTCCGATTACGATTACGATAACGATTACGATTATGACGTTATCTCGTAAATCTATCGTCCGTAAACCGACTTTACAGACAACCAATTTTTTTTGTTACTTAGTCAAAACTTTGCGCTGAAAAATGTCTAGCAGTGAAACCTACTAAAGAAAATTTCACTCCACCTGACATCTTAGTAGTTGCAATGATTTACGACAAACGTTAGCAAGATTTTATGATTTGGGTAATAATATGAGCGTAGATAAAGTAGTGTATGAAACTCTACATAATTAGGTATTAAAACACTCGTGTGATACTATTAAAAAACTCGCCTGCGGCTCGTTTTTTAAACTCACACTCGTGTTTTAATACCCCCCATTATGTAACCGTTACATAAACTACTATTAATAATTTGAACCCTGTTTTACTAGTGTTTATTTTCACCCTGACTCTTAAAACGATCCCACAATAATAAATAACAATCAAAGTAAGACAGACGACACACAGACAGAAAGATAAACTCTTTACAGTTTATCTTTAGTTATTTTTATGACAAAAAGGCGTCATTGGGAAATTTTGAAAGGACCAATAAAATGTCGTTGTGTGAGATTTATCTTTATTGTATTGTGTACTAATCTGTGGTCTTGTCTTTTAGTAAATATCCTTAGTCTCTAAGTGTATTGCATGCCACGTGGTGGAACTTGACTGTACTACCTGAAAATTGTATGAAGACCTTCTGTATCCAATCGCGATAAAAATATGAATTGAATTGAATTTTTTTATACTAGACAGAATTATGAGGCGCGCAATTCGTTTACCTTATGTAAAGTGGTCGCCCATGTTATATAGGTAGATGCATTACATCCCACGGCTCTAAATTAATCCAAAGCACTGAGACAACAATGCTATTATTTGCCCAGTAATCACGTCTGTTTATAAATACAGTGCTCTTCAAAGCGAAGCACATATATTACTGATTTACGGTAGAAAAACTGCTGCGGTGGTACCTTCCCGGTGTAATAAGATTAAAAAAGTAAACAGCTAGGCTACGACCTACCGCTAGTAAAACCTTAATAATTGGTCAAGTGAAAATCGGGCCCGCGTGCTGAGGGTTTCCTGCTATCAAGATCCATTCTCAATAATATAAAAGTAAACTATACACTCCTGCCCACCAAATTCAAAAATATTTTAGTATTTGTTTTTAACGGTGTAAAAGCCGTATATAAGCGATTTTGAATGAAGTTTTATTCAAAAACTATAAAGACATTTACTTTCAAATTTACATGTCATGGTCTTTAATCTAAAATCGCTAAGAAGCAGAAACACGATTGGATAAAATTTTCTCGATAGAAAGTACTCCCAAAAGTTGCTCCAAAATCTCAATTTTTCTAGTTTTTATCGGACACTACATTGGATGTAATTGTAATTTTTGTTTTAAAGTGTCAGTAATCTTAATATCCAAAAACGCTAAGATAATTAATTAACCTAGTGTTTGAGTAATTAGGTAAAAGGTCGTTTTTCTGTTATATTCTTCCGCGACGCTGCATGTCGCACCTACCAACGTACCCGTGAGAGTGAGGAAGACAAAAATAAATTCAATAAATCCCCTTAAATTGGCCTCAGAAATACAATATCATCTGTGAAAATTTCAAGTATTTTACTGTAATGGTTCTAGAGATACCGCCTGGTAACAGACGGACGGACGGACGGCAAAGTCTTAGTAATAGGGTTCCGATTTCTATTTTTATTTTATTTAATAATATCACATATTACAAAAGCTCAAAAATACTAATTATCCTTTGGGTAACCCTAAAAACTATCTCAGAAAAACTCAATAAAATAAAATAATTTATGCTTGCTTTATGTTGCCTCAATTCAAGTTTTACTGATTAACTAATTTGACGCTTAACATATTACATCCGTTATGTTTTGGAAATCCAGCAAAACTCTAATAAAAGTTTGATGTGAAATCTAAGAGGCAAATGTAATTTATAATTTTGTAACTGAAACTCAAACGAGCGCCTCGATATCAAAGCTGGGAACTTTCGCAATCTCGTCGTCAAATAAAGATAGGATCTCTTGTAAAACTTAATGAACAATCTAAAACATTAGATTAATATTAGATAAGATTGCTTTTAGATTAGATTAATCTTTTTTATTAGTTAACTTAATCTCTTTTACTAAATCAACTATCACGTCGATATTATTATTAAATTATTATTTTAACAATGGATAAGTACTCTGAATTCTGAAAGTAATAAACTCCAGATGAAAATCTCAAAGTCCAATTAAAACATTCTATTCCTCTTTACTGAGGTATCAGCTGGTGGAAGTGGTTTATTTTTTTTGAGACCAAAGAAAGTAGCGACGAGCTAAACGGTCACCTCATGTTAAATGTTACGAGTAAAAGTGGATTTTCTTCCCTCTTCCTTTCCCAACTTTTATACCTGTCTTTAAAAATTCCTTTAACAAGCTATGGCTATAGCTGCAGTCATAGATTGTTATATACAACCATCAATGTTTCCTGCATAAAAAGTAGCCTATAAATTATCCAGGGAATAATTTATTTCCATTCCAAACTTCAGAACTAAAAACGTCCACTTTCCCCAACTTTTATACTTACCTTTAAGGCTTCCTTAAGCTAGCTATGGATATAGCATATCCATAGCTATAGATAACTTTATACAACATTAATTTTTCCGAGATAATTTTTTTATAAAAAGTAACCTATGTGTAAAAAGGCACAGTCCAAACTTCAGCCAATCAATCATTATGAATTACAAACCTCCAAACACACAAAACTCACAATTTTTCATATTAATAGAATAAGAAAGGGGTTGGGACGATCGCGGTGACGAACGAGAAATCCCTTAACTAAAAGCGAATGAAACAGTAACAAGTTGGAGGTTTCGGAACGCGTCAGCAAGCTGTTATCGCGGCGAACAATCGAATGTCCGGGGGCGTGCGGTCGCGTAATCATCGCAGCCCTTACATTTAGATCACCGGTACAGATAAGTGTTTTGTGCGGCACTCGGTGTTCTGTACTACATAACGAAGGGCGCGGGAAGTAGGCCCGAGTCCCGACGACTTCATTAGCATAGCGATCCAGTCAGCAAGCAGCGACTCACTGCTGACTCCGCTGCCTACCTTTTATTTGGAGATTTAACTCACTTAACTTTACGCGGAAAACGAATTTCGTGTTTCCCAGCTAGGGTTGCTGAATTTTTTTTTTTGTATATAAAGTGTTCTTTTTTAATAGTAGGTACTTCAAGAGGTGTCGTTACCACCGAGTATAATATATTGGAGAGTTGTTCGAGTGACAAACTAGAGTATTGTATGTACTTAGTTCGCATCTCGCTAGACCAAAGTACTTTTTTGGAAGATGAATTTAATATAATGTATTTTTGCCGTATTGCCATCAGATGACAATAAATTCATATAAAAAAACCATATCATTCATCACCCCCTCTTTTATACTGAATTTGGAAATTGTCTGAGTTTCGATAAAGAATAAAAATTATTATTTATAGTATTTAAATATGAAAAATAAAGATTTATGTTTCGATCGAATTATCTCTTATTTTGTAAACACATTATAATCGAAGTCAAAATTCACTTTGAACCATGAAACACCTAAAGTGAAGTAGGTAAATTAAGCATTTTTATAATTTCACTAATTGACCTGTTAAATATTGTTTTGTCATGTAATTTCGGTGGAGTTTTATCTCAAATACAGTAGTCACACGAAAATTATATGTATTAGATATTATTGTGCAACTAGGTTAGTTTTATTATTATTGACATATAAATATTTGATAGGCGTGAACCCTGTTTGAGGTCCCTCTTTCCCCTGTCAGATAAATATAATACTGTCTCTCTGGATGCGCATTTGCGTATACATTTATCACGAAAATGCGTGAGCGTGCCGTATAATTTGATCGAAGACAGAGAACTGCCATCAGCTATTTCAGTGGGTGGTGATAAGCGAATTTAATATTATAATAAGGTTCTTTAATCCAAATTGTACCTGCTTTTGAAAGCTTTCACGATTTTCTTTGTGAATTTTGCTTACCATACATAATCAGCCGATATGCGTCCATTTCTAGACACCCAGCTTCCCGCCTGTCATGGTCAAAATAAATAGCAAAAATCTATGTGACAACTGTTTATTTAAGGACCAAAACTAGGTACATGAAAGAAAAAATTGCTGGAAAGTCATATTCAGGGCCTCATAGATGCAAATTAGACCGAAAATCGGACAAATGTGAATGGACCGGACTTAGGTAGCTTTGAAAAAAGCAGCATATATATAGCATAGGTTTTTAAAATGTTTACAGAACATTTAGAATGATACCCAATGATGAATGTGCAGAGATTTCCTCTCAAAATAATAATCCTCATGCCAAGCGCTAGTCATGCGCAGATTAACAGCATTCATATACCATTGCTCATATAAGTGCCGAGTTTCTGGCTAGTTCTTCTCGGTGCAAACCTGTTTTCCGAACCTGGAAGTAGAGATTCGACTTTTCATAAGAGCCTATTATTAAGTCATATGTTAAAATTAAAGATTTTCATTTTCATTTTCTAATGGTATAAATCGTAAAATATTTTAGTTGTTGCAAATAACTCAAGAAATATAAGAGAACGTATCACCATCGAGTCCTCACAAAAATATGTCAGTACTTCTGAATAAAAGGGGACTTTGCATTCACTTAGTATTCACGTCTTTAAAGAAACGAATCCGAAGAGAACGAATTAAGTTGTTATTGGCTCTTTCCATTTAGAGCGTACATGCAAGTCTTTACGTAAGATCTAAATGGAATTTGCATGGAAAATGCCAAGTTTCATGTTTACTATAAAAGCTTATATGGGGAAACGTCTATCTGATATGTGCATCTTTAGCAGGTTAGTCTGCTCTATACATGTTTATGCTGTAATGAAATCTTTCTTCGCTTGATACGATGCGCTTTATGTGTTTGTTTCGTACGTTTATAGTCTACGATATACGAGTGTCGTTTGGAGCACCTACCTACTAACGATAATAATGGGGAATAGCATTTCAACGGCCGCCATTCTTTTAATTTTCTGATACGAACCGCTAAGGTGTGGAACACCCTTCCAGCTTCCGTGTTCCCAGCCAAATACAATCTAGGTGCCATCAAGAGAAGAGTGAATAGGCATTTTCTAGGCAAGCGTGCTCCATCCTAGACCTCATCATTACTGTTCATCGGACTTAATTGTAGTCAAGCGCAAACCTATCAATTATAAAAAAATACACACACAGAAACCCGTAACTTTACTTACGTTTGCTTCTATTTTGGAGGCTGAATTTACTTAAATCCTTTCATAGCTGATATTAATAGGAGTACGAACTATTATAGTTGTCTGTATTCTAAATTTCAATTTGATTTGTCGCCATTTTGTAAATTGATCAGTGTCTGACTGATCAATTTAGTCAGTCACTTTTTGCTTACGGAAAGAAAAGATATCAAAAATAAGTGAAAGAAATAACTTACTTAGTAACAATTTTTGCAATCTCTCGCCGCCTCAAAACACTACCTCTAAGGGACTCTTTCGTTCATCTGTTAGTAGTTCTGCCAACACCAGAATATAGGTAAGTATCCATTATCATCCCACTTTGAGTTCTTGGAACAATACTTTAGCTGCTAATTTCGGAACACCGTTGAGCTAATTTCGTAGAGGCTTTTTGATAGCACAATTAGGAACAATAAAGAGATAATAAATTTTCACATACAATTAAACGTCACACGCGCGACGCTCCGTAAACTAAAGTGTACGGTATTATTATCTCGGCTATAAAACGCACGTGGCTCAGCGATTATCACCGTAGTTTAGTGTATCTATACAAAAAGACGAGGCAGTGATTCCTTGTGTTCACACCTCTACCTAGCAGGGGGTCTTGGGTTTGAATCTCGGGAGATATTCTCTAACATTTAGAAGTAAACATAAATATTATGTGCGTTTGTGGAAACTAAATGCTTTGAGCTAAACGAACATATTGTCAGGATACTAGTATAGATAGGTATCTGTCAGTTTTCCATAACATTCTCAATAGTGTGTAAAGCCTGACAACCCACATTTGTCCCGTATGGTAGGCTTATCCAACCCTCCTCTCATTTTGAGATTAGATCTGTGCACATAATTTTGCCGTAAAAAGGTGTAAGTTTACGAACAAGGTGCGTTAGGACCTTTGTAATTGTTAAATAAAGAAACATTATTAATTTATTACAATTATCTCATGCAATGTTTTTAATCCAAAATTGTTACTTATTATTTTAAAGATTATTTTGAATTCATAAATAAAAAAAAACTAAAATTATTTTACAACAAGTACGGCTAAATTCCGACCAATAGTTACAAGCACTGTCAACGTTAAACACTCGAAAAAAAATAACGCTTATTACATCTCGTGCCAGCCTTCCGAAATAGTGTTAATAAAGAAACTTTATACCTCATCACAATGTCGACACAACACATTATTGTGTTTGTTTATCTCTCAATCATCGAGATACAATTACGCAAGGGCGCGTGACGACGGCGCTACCGGAGGGCTTAGCGGATACCTTGTTTACTAATCATAATACCAGGATTACAATAATTCCACTTTATACCCAAACGTAATACAAAAATGATCCTAGATAAAATTTTATGAATTGATCGGATCGGAAAGTAATAATTGCTATAATTTACGTACTACTAAAAGAATCTTTATACAGTCGAACCTGAGTGAAAACTGGGTAAGCGAGAAAACTCTATTAATGAGAGTACTTGCCAGATCCCGTTATTTTGCCTTCCTAACTCTAAAACCCGGGTTAGTGAGAAACCTCTATAAGGGAAAAAGAGATTTCGTCCCTTAGCGCACAGATTAGTAAATACTAATCTGTGGGTTAGCGGCTATCTAGTTTACGAATCATAATACTGGGATTACTATGATCCCATTTAGCAATCAAACATTATCATATTAGTGAAACAATCCTGCATTATATTAAATCGAAAAACACTCAATCAATAGTGTATTAAATGTAGATTTACCATAGCGTTGTGTCCGAGTTCAAACTCGAAAAAAAGTAGTTGAGATGTACCTATTTCTACATCCCCGTAAATGGACAATTTTCATTGACTCCGCTTGACCTCTCTAATTTCACTGGGAATGGTGTGTATATCCAATGACTTACGGACTAAAACTTCTTACGCCCTTATACTACGCCTTAAGAGCATAGTACCCTTGAAAACCTCCTTTTTATTCTTAAGATCATAGTATCCTTGATAACCTCCTACGTTCTTCCTTAGAACCAAAGAGGTTTTGAGCCCTTTCAGATATATACCTACACCTACAGACCTACACGCACAAAATACTACAATTATTGTATCTTATAGAATAGAGGTTCACTAGCTATACCTACCTACTCTCATTTTACTTTACCAAAGGCTTTACTTCAGACGTTTAACGACGTTTTGCCCTGGAGCAGCCCGGAGCACGTTATCGCTTGTTTATTAATCGTTATACCGGGATTAGTGAGGTTTATGTTTGAACTTGAACCCGTGTCACGTGGTAATTACATTTGGCTACATTATCATTGTTTTAAACAATAATAAGTGTTAGATAGAACAAAACATTAATTTGAAAATACTTATAAAATTAATTGTCTTATTCCACCAGCAGAAAAGATCTATAGCTATGCACTGCACACCTTTCTAATCAAGCAAGTAATGTAATGCAATCACCATGCACAACTACACTAAACTGTTTCCAAGTCCAATGTAATTTCTAATACGTTTTGCCCTAACACAGGAGATGTTGAATTTACGATGCAAAATTACAAAGTCAAATATTTTAAGTCACTTAGATAATAGGGAGCGTTTTGAAAATTTTCTAATCTGAATACGTCACTAACTTTTGCTTCCACAGTGGAAGTCAATTCAACAAATTGTTGAAACCGAAATCATAGCAAACGGTTTGGTGTTGGAGCTTTTACTTTGGTTTGGACGTGTCCAAGCTACAGCCAAACCCAGATTTTTCATTTAAACTTTCCCGTGTGATGTTTTCTTTCGCCGTAAACCAATTATAAATGAGGCAACAAACACCCATAACTCATTTCACGTTCGATGCCGAAATCTGGACTAAGAATAGGAGGCCAAAGTTTTAACCACTAAGCTGTAAAAATTTTATCGAACTACCTATATAGATAAAATATTGAACAGGTAGGTACGTACAAAATTATTGCACTTGGTGGAATTTGAACCCGCGTCCCCACCTATCCCGGCAGGACGCTCTACCAATTCCTTAACCCACGAGTATATATCCGCAAAGAATATTACTTTAATACGTCTCATAGTCAGTTCTAAGGCATAACTATTAGAACTATAGTTGTTAGTTTGATAAACCATTCTAGGAATAACAGTTGATACGTGCGGATGAAGTGATCGACGGTGTTAAGGGAATTACGTTTGTTTATTAAATAATTATAATTTCCGGAATGTGGCGCTTAGTTGAGATTATCACGCGGACGTTTCGACGTTGTATAATATTATTTATAATCTGTCTATTTTGTTAACCAATGAAGTGTTTTGCTCTTACAAACATAAATCATAATAGCAATTTCTTTAAGATACCAACGTCCAACATGCTTCTAAGTTTAATTCAACCCTGAATTTTTATCGGACACTGAGAAAAAATAAATAAGAATTTACTCTTAAATATTTATCTCACAAAAATTCTCATCGCGCAACGCAAATATTTGCCAAAGGAAAATTGCATTTCAATTTGCCGAAGCACTTATATGAATTTTAATCTAAACGTAACAAAATACGCTCCTAAACCGATCTAGTGTACAACGGATCCGAAAAAACTCAATCTCGCGCCAAACACTCGAGTGATAAAGAGATGCAAACGGACTGTAGGTACATCCAATTTGCTATGGCCGAACGATTTTCCAAAAAAGAATTTTCACTCGAAAACTCGACGCGAAACACCTAAAGCTTTGTAGATTCCTATAGATCTCGAATCCAGATTCCAAAGTTATAGGCAAATAAACAAGTATTTCGCAATAAAATCCGAATGACAGGAAATGTGCATTGAAAAGAAAGTAACTTTTTGTATGCAAAATAAATTCCGGATATGAAAAACAAATTACTAGTGTCAATGGTTCTTGAAAAAAATACTATTTTATGTTACTACAATATTTCGGTTTTAGTTCATGAGAAAACTTGATACCACCTTTGGTCATTTTTCTTTAGAAGTTATAAATCAAAAACCACTAGAAATTAATCACAAGCTTCCAATTCAAAAAAAATACAAGTGTACTTTAGCCTGTTGAAAGTAAATCTTCACCGATGTGGCTTAACCCTAATGGTGTTGGCTTGTGGCCAAGAGTGAAAGTTACCGAGTTGGCCTACCCGCCTGTTTACACTGGAGGCAGGAGCCCGTGCCAAAACGTGGATGAATCTGGGCCGGAATGGAAAGTGAAGTGGGATCCGTAAATAAACAACAAACAAGGCGAAATTTTACGGAGCGAATTTTGGCACGGTGCTATTCTGTATAAGGTCGAGTTTAGCGTTGAGCCTGCCGATGAAACGCATAAACCTGATGAAAAAATTACGAAATATGATTTAAAGACATTTATAGACCTTATGACAGTTATGGCGAGTTGCACGAATCAAATTCAAAAATCAATGTCAAAAAGTTTGTGAAATTTTGACATTTATCGCGATTAAATGAGTTGAAGTAGCACTTAAATTTTTAAATTTATTTCGTGCAACTCGGGGTACTCAAGTGTACCTTATACTAATTACTTGTTTGGATTGCGTAGATAAAAGAACTGTGTAGTGATAATTTACCATTCTTGAAATAGGTAAAGTTTGTTTTCGTCCTTCGATCAAGCAGAAATAGTGTAATTTTATATGAAAATATAAAAATTTTCGTTTCATCGCTGCATCAGTGTTGTAAGGCGCAACCGAATAGGGGTGCTGGTTAAATTGGAAAATCTCAGCAAATACACTTGTTTAGCGATCTATGAAATGTGGGTAAGTTTGCGGAGGATGTATTGAGATTTTGGCGTGACAACATTGCTTTGAGTTTGAGAACATAAAATCTAGTCACACGCACTGAATAACTTACGTTTAAGATCATGTTTGATGGACGTTTGGTTTTGGTATATATTATTATGAGGTGTAGAAATATTTCATTCGTTGCAATTTTTGCACGTGACTGTTTCATATCAAATCTTAATTTTACTAGCGAGAGTTATCTCTTGTTATGATAGTTATAGTTTAGCGATACCAAAAGCTCGTTATTTATAAAAGAGCATATTAAATAATAAATCTTGACATACCTTGAAAACATTTTGGAGAAAGCCAGAAAGAAAAATTAAAAGAAACATCGTAAGACACCTCGTGTGCTTTACACGGCTTTTCTAACGATATTTCTCTTCATTGCTAAGCAAGTTCTTAAAAAGCACAACCGCACATATCTCTGAAAATAGAAATGTACGTGCTACTGATTTGAACCCAGCTTTTAAATAAGTGTCCAGAATTATCTGAACCATTAAGCTATTTATTTACATATGCATTCGTGAGCACGTACAGAATTAATCTACGCAATTAATTCCCGCCAAAAATCCAACAAAGCACAAACATTTATTAAACAGTCGCAGAAACGGGCAATCGATCAACGAAATGAAGTCATCAGCCAACAATACGAAGAGGGTACGAGCCTCAGAGGGCGCTGTCAAACAGACGTATCCCGCAGCCTCAATAGACAAATTGCCCAATTACAAATAATTCCTATGCAAAACGGCGCCAGAAATGAGTCCACGTTAGGCGCGTCATAATAAACTTGCTAAGGGCAAAGTCGTATCGAAAACAATATAGTTCCTCAGAAACACCGTAATATACAGGGTTATATAAAAAATACCAGAAATCTCTCGACACTTAAATGATATCAATAAAAGTAACAACTTTTGTTCTACAACTTTTGTTTTAACTCGATATTTTGAGAAATATCACTTATTCAATATTTTTCACACATTCTTTCTTTGTAAGTACTCTGTAGTCTGCACGTAATTTCGGCAACGCCGCGCGTGGTCACTGATCCGTGATTCGTCCTCCCCGCCTCGCACGCTGCACCCCTTCGTCGTTAGGCTAAGCGCACACTGCGAAAAATAATCGCATGTGATTAATATTCGCAAGTGCGATGCGAATTTGTCAATATTTTGTGTTATATGGAAAAATACTCGAGTCCCGCGCACTGCGGAAATAGTCGCAAGCGCAACTCTCTCATGTGACATGATTGCTCCCTGTCTTTCGTGGTGCGAAAATAAATCGTGGGTTTTTTACACACTACAAGTTAGTACTTGACTGCGATCTCACCTGATGGTAAGTGATTATGCAGCCGAAGATGTTAGCGTACTAACTTGGAAGGGGTAAGTATAACCCACTCCTTACGGTTTCTACACAGCATCGCGCCGGAACGCTAAATCGCTTGGCGGTGCCTCTTTGCTGGTAGGGTGGTAACTAGCCACGGCCCAAGCCTCCCACCAGTCCAGTTCTAAGAAAAATTAGAAATTATAAAGTTCCAAAGAGGCCCGTGGCGGAAATCGAACCCGCGACTTCCCACTCGAATCCGAGCGCGCGCGCCACTGCGCCAGGAAGATCGACAAAAAATCGACAAAGGTTGTGGTGCGCGTAGGTATAATATTCGGATTGCGATTAAGTTTCGCATTGAACATGCGGAAAAAAATCGCATCGCAGTGTGCGCTTAGCTTTAATCTTTCGCCAGTTATTGTGAGTATTGTGCATCTTTATCTTTCTCATTAGCACCGCCTATGTCTTAACCTGTCGCAGCGGTTTGGCAACAGGGACAGTCATAATCGCTGATTACCTGTATTTCGTTTCACAGTGTAATGTCACGTTACAGAAATAACATAATTTATTAAATTTTTGTATGTACGAAATTTTGGAAAGTTGTAGAACAAAAGTTGTTACTTTTAATGATATCATTTAAGTGTCGAGAGATTTCTGGTATTTTTTATATATTTATTACATAAAGCAAGGACGGATCAGCTACTTTAGTTTATTTTAATTTATTTCACGAATAGATATAATTTGGTATCTTCCCTCCACGCTGCTAACCACTGAGTCCCGCATTTTTGTAGAGCGTCTGTCAATCTTTGGTCGCCACTCGCCATAGACACCATAGACTCGACAAGAATTGCTCTAAATTAACATAACAGACAAAGTGTCTGCTTCTTTATGATGCCCCGTTGTAAAATTGCATAGGGGATATGACGTATGACGTTTATTTTGTTCATTGTGATAGGGATCAAAAATGACAGCTTTGCAACAAAAGTGGTAAATGCAATACACCACCTGTCTTTGGTCGCCAACTTCTATAGAGGCCGCCGCACCTTTAAGTGACGCGAAATAAATTTACCGACATAGTAAAGAGGAGGTGTGCCAGTCCTTCTAAGCAGGAGTTATGGTGTTAGGTAATGGCCCGCCGTTCGCTTTAGGGCGTGCGACCCACGGTGGCTTTATACGGCCATAAAGTTAGGTCGTCTAGCAGGCTTGCCCAGCGCCAAATGAGATATTGAGTCGTAAAGAACCTGCTTACGTCATTGTCTTTCTCATTTATGCTTACATAGTAATTGTGGAGTTAATGCGTTGTTTGTACGAAGTAATATGCTATTATATTATACTATTACATTGAAAGGAATTCTGCATTGGTGTATACAAATTGGTGGTGTATCGAAATCTTATACTGCCATCATTTAGCAAATACTCAAGAGAAACAGACAAGTTAGTGCGGTGTGAAACTATGTATATTTTTATGCTAATAAACACTTATAACTTTCACAAACCTAACGGTTTAAAACTGTTACACTAATACAGCTGCTGAATTTTTTAAGAAAGATAATATGTAGAAAGCTTATATCTTCGTTCAATACACAACTTTTATCGGCGGCAAAGTTCACGGTTCCATCTGTAACTAACCTTGGACTGAGCACCGGTAAATAAGTAAACGTAATTAACAAATTAATTACATGCATTGCATGCATTGCACCTAAGCAGCTCGCAAGTTCGTGTATGTAGTATACAAATTCATTACATAATATATATATTGTACGTACTTTACAAGTTCATTAATTTGAATACATCGACGTAATTGACGTCCGCACACACAACTTTTAGTACGTACAAAGTTAATTATGTGCTATTCGGTCGCCCGGTCCGGTGATGGGCAAAATAAACAAGCCTCTTTGTCGGTCAGTCTATCTAGGGCTATGTAAATGGGGATCCACTCGGATTTATGTGTAAGTACGTGTCTGTACACTACATACGAGTAGATAGCCGCTGACGCAAAACAGTTTCAAATTGAACTTTAATTGATGAAACGCAAAGTCATACTTGAACAAGTTAAAATATGGATAATGAATTAAAATATTATATGGATCATGATTCATGAATTCGATCACTGCTGATTAACCTACTTTTTAATTGTAACTGTCATGAAACTGATGAAAGAAAAAGCTTACCCCGCAAAAACAATAATAATTAAGGGAAAAGTACTAAAATATTATGATATGTAAGATTTCCAATTGCTTATATGCAGAAAGCCAAAGTTGATTTATCACGGTCGATTTAAAAAGGTTCTATACACAGTTCGAAGCACGTTCTTCATAAGGACTTGCTCCTACCGCAAACACATTATGTCCTCGGGGTGTGTGTCTGTGGGTTGTGTGTGTATGTATTGTGTGTGTTTATTTTTCACGCCGCACACAGAGACTCGCTGTTTGCCCATCCCCGGGAGTTTGCTCTTGCGTTGTGTTACCGCTTAATTATTCTTGCAGGTTCTAATTATTATTTTCTGCCCTCCATAGATTGTTATTTTAATTCTGGAAACGGTTCCTGAAAAATCAAAATTAAAAAAAATCTTTAGTGTGTCAAATATTAGAGTTAGACTTTTGAATATACCTACTTAAAAATTCATAACTACGAAATAATGAATGAATTAAATATATCAACCTATGCAATCTGATTAGCCATTTATCTCATGGAAATTATCGCACGTTAAATCAAAATGGCTTTACATAATATACACTTGCATACACATAATATGGTAAGTCAAAAAGATATAATATTATAGTGATAATATTGTGTCGATTTGCCCACAAAATATGGAATCAATTTTGCAAATTCTTACTTCAAAGGAAGAAGATCCTAAAATCTTCTTTTAAACGGATATTTCTTTTGAATATATATTCTGTTCAATGTAAAACAACTGTCTTAAAATATCCGTCTTTTAAGTCTGTTTCAAATTTCCGTAGTGAGGTAAATATATGTAAATCTCCATGCATCGCAAAGTTTACAAGGCCTCCCGAAAATCTTGTACAAATCCCTTTTTATGCAAAAGCACGGCCTATGTCCACAAGACCAGTCCGCAGGCTATACCCCTCACAAACCTACCCACTGCACGTCTCATTGATTTCAGATTATCCTCTAAGATTGCGGCCTCTCTCCCTCCCGACGACCTCTAAGTATTCCCTCGAAGCCTCTTTCATTATACGCCGTCTATGTATCTTCATAGAGCTTAATTGGTTTAGGTAAGGCGACTATTGCCTGTATTCCGGACTTCTAAAGTATTTGTTTCAATTAGTAGATGGGTCAAAATTAGCGCGTAATTTTTGCTTTCTACACTCTTCCATCCCAAGTCTCAGACTCTGCCGTCTACTCGCAATGTCCTTAAAAATCTTCCCATTCTGGGCATATTGAATGGGCAGGCGTTATTTTGCGGAAATCCATAAGTAACAGGACAGATTAATTAGTTTTGATATAATCCGCTACTTGAAAAGATTCTGTATGGTAAAATAAAAGAACACTGCCACATGAAACACCACACACAATTTTTCAAAACTTTCTTCGACGCACATATCGTCCCGACACCGGGACATCCTCAGGATATGTTGACTTCACAATACGAAATCGTAAAGTATGATCCTGTTAATCTTCTCCTTCTTAGCTGTTGTCCTGGCATATGCCAGAGCCAGCTTTCCTGCTCAGACGTTTCCACTTTGCACGATCTAAAGCATCTAATGTCCTTAAAATGTCCTTACAGCATTCAATGTGTTTTTATGCATTTATAATTGAAATGGCGATAATCCAGATAACAGAAATGTTGCGGGCTGTATAAAAGAGTATTTTTTACGTCGCTGTTTCTCGGAAAGCCAGACCCTGCAAGTAGTTTATGAGCCATTAACAGCAAGCAGAGGCAAAGAGGGGATCGTTTCTCTCAGATTCTCCAACTTTTTCACAGCCTACTGGAGAGAATTCACTCAAAATAACTTTTCTGAAAGTGAATAATTATACTGAATCATTATAATTAGCATTTTATCTTGTGCTAGCTGTCACCTTCGACTTCGTTTACGCGGAATTGGTGTTTTTAAATTTCCACGGAAAGTGTTCTTGGATAAACTAAGTCGATTTAAAGGATTTCTACAAACTAGGTACCCAAGTATATCCCTGCAGTATGTATTTTATAGCGGACCTCCAAACAATGGTAACCTTTGTTATATAACCGTCAGCATGTCCGTCTGTTCTTCTATCAGTTCTCAGGTACAGCCATAGGTACCTTTCAAGTTCTAAAGTTACTAAAGTACCTTTAGGAAAATTGTGGTGAACTTTCAGGCATGCAGGTTCACTCACAATAGTCACATCCTAAAGAGAGGCAGAGGATTTTTAGAGGTTCTGCTGTAGCAACACAGCATCGCACCAGAAAGCTACATCGCTGAAAGCTACATCGTCTTTGCCGGTAGAGTGGTAATGAAGCCGAAGCCTCTCACGAAACCAATCTAAGCCTATTAAGACATTATAAAATTCCTAAATGGCCCGTGTCAGGAATCGAACTTGAAACCTCCCATTTAATGCCGTGTGCCAACTATGCGAAGGAGAACGTCATGGAGGTCTGAACTCTGAGCCAATGGGCTATCACTGCTTATGCAAACTTTAAAAAAACCGTTAAAAAAGAAGTGGTTCTCCTGGAGACCATAAAAACCATTAATCCCATTACCGTAATGTAACCGACACCTCTCACTGTTACTGTAACCTCTGTATATAAGTTTTTACCAATCTCAAAAGTGCCCAACGCGCCTAGAAAAGTTTTCGCTTTAAGTTATAACAGGGTGTGTAGTAACAGGTTACAAAACTTAGCAGAATGTGTGTTTAGGATCAATAGTATCTTCCGAACTGTAAAATACTCAACGCGAAGAAGTTTTTACTTTAAAAATTTTACATGTCCACGCCGTTCGCGTTTGAACACAGTCGTACCTAGCTAAAGCGAGAACTACGCTTTAAAACAATGAAAAGACATAGGAGCTTCATTACTCCGTTTGCAGTTTAATTAATTAGTGTAAGTGCCGGTGAGACTCGGGAGATTGGTCATTAGTTACCGCCTCTTTGGCGATCGATCTGAGCTGCTGTGGAAGCAAACAATACACTTTATTACTTTTTATTGGACCGCCGCAGTGGTGTCCCTCTGCTGCTTTGTGGATATTAATGACTAATGACGCGTCTCAGACGGTTGTTGCTTGTGCTACTCGTTATGCGCTTTGTTGTTTAGTTCTGACGTTGATTGATAGGTATCCGATAGAGATGAGAGCTAAGGGATTTCCGCCAGAGATGCGCCACGTTTTGTGAACGAAAGCAAAAAAAATCATGCCTTGATTTTCATTTTACAACTTCGAAAAAATGAGAGTCCAGAAAATCGAGAGTTCTGTTGGTGCATTTAATACAAAACTTCCCCGAGTTGCACGTAATACATTTAAAAACATAAGTACTACTTAAACTAATTTAATCGCGAGAAATGTCAAAATTTCATACATTTTTTGACATTGATTGCGATTAAATTAGTTTAAGTAACACTTAAATGTTTGAATTTGTTTCGTGCAACTGGGCATTAGTGTAGCATCTGCGGTGGCCAACCATCCTTACATTGGCACTTCTTCTTTGTGCCTACATCCACTTTCATATGTCCCTGAGTTTTAGCATTGTGGACCAGAGAAGCTGATTGTATGAGATTTACACGTCTTATACCTTTTTTAGCTCATTTCCTATTGATTCAAGTTGCGCCTTAAGTATCGGATTTTTCTTTCAAATTACATAAGGAATAAGGATTTTTTATTTATTTATTTAAATGCAAGTTGGTACCTACTCGACTATGATCTCATTTGAAGGTAAGTGATAATACAGCCAACGATATTACTCACTAACCTCGCTCTCCGCTAGGGTCAACTTGTGGGAATCACGTAAATTCCTTTCTTTTTTTTTGACGAAATAGAATTTAAAAATATGATCAATTGTAGTTTTTCAATTATATTTTTAAGTTCATTTCAGTCGCTGTTTCTGCTAGGATAAAAAAAAATTGAAGAGAAAAAAACACATGAAATAAACTTACATAATGTCTTTCAACGTTATCAGTATGGTCTAGTAGAAACAGCCCGCACCTTGGCGCCGGAGAGTACAGAAGCACTTACACTAATTAATTAAACTAACCCAGCGAAGTAGCACTTGTCCTTTCATTTCTTAAACTCAATGACGAAAGTAGAGGAAACTACCGCGGCTATTCATTACTATTATTAAATTAACGTTTCTGTTTGTGTTACGCGTTCTCGTATGTCTATAACCATTAATAACTTTAGGAATCTGTAGGAAGCCACGTGCAAAAATCCTAAGTTTGAGTTCTGGTGCGTCTATTTTTGGATTTCTAAATTGATCAGTTTGGTGTAATGGAAGACTTCGGCTGTTTCTACTCATAGTTACAACCGGCAAAGACTTAACGCCAACATATTTAGAGTTCCGGTGTAATTCTCGGTAGATATAGGTAGTTACCAATAGAATTATTGTTCCCTAACAGTTGCTACAGAGGATGGCATCATTATTGTAACTATCAGGAATGTGCGATGTATATGTGTCCGGAATAGACTCACCTGAGAACTCCCGCTACTAAATGGCACCAAGAAGGTAGTCAAAATTTTGGTGAACGTTTTATCATAATACTTCCTACACAACAACGTAGACTTTATAGTCAGCGATTTCTCTAACGAAGTACAGTTAGTACAACTTATTGGATAAACGATTCGAATATCAAATAGGTTTTGTCATACAATCTATATGAGGGGAATTCTTAGCATTACTGTATCTTATACTAACCCGACTGTATGTCAAACCGGGGCACGTCCCCACTGTGAGCATCCATCTAGACAATTAGCCGCTCCACCAGACACCGCTGTTATCTCTTGCGCCAGACTTTCTTAATACGAAACTAACTCCGCGTAAGGCGGAGGATACACTGGCGGCGTGACACAGCCGTTAGCCGTTGCTTATGAGCGTTCATGCGGCGCGGTGTGCCTCGCGTTTCGCTCCATACTAAAAAGAAATTCGTTGGCGCTGACGCAATTTTGCGTCGATTATGGTATTACAAAAAAATGTATAGTAAAATAAATATACAACTTATTAAAATAGTAAATAACCAGTGAAATTGAATATTAATTAAATTATATTACTATAATTCAGAAATAACAAAATATCTTGGATTTTATCCAAAATTAATACGTTTAATTTATTGAAAAATGCTAAAAATGACACTTTTCGGTTTATGGTTTTTGAATGAAAATCTAGGAAAATCGTGTTTTTTTTTGAGATACTTTTTAGTAAATGTTATTAGTTTTCTAAATATGTCATTATTATAAGTTTGTGTTAAGAAACATGGCAAATATCTTGCATCTGCATAGAGCGTCGACCGCTATTTTAGCAAACAGCCCATACAAAAACTGTTATAGTGAGAAAGTTATACACATATTTTAAAATATTTTTGAGCCACGTTTTAGATTATGAAATGCCAATAATATGAATTCAATTATCTAATCTATAATTGAACACATAACTATTTTATGTTCCCTCGGAAATCGTAAATTTTGACTCAAGCATAATACTAACGCGTGAAACGTCTTAAGCCGGTATCACTTATAACAAAGTACAGCATCGCTAGCGTGGTTACATATCGATTCTCTTTCTACGATTATTAACTCTTCGTAAAAAAAAGTGTGGGAATGGCGTATCCATTTGATAGTTTGGTCACGTGACTTATCGATAACAAATGTCATTTGTCAGTGTTAATCTGCCTTTTCGAAAACTATTGAAATACTATAACGCAAAGATGTTGATGCACATACAAATTGATCCAAAAATTCGTGACCTTTTGTGCACTACGCTTTATTCCCTTTCGAAGTAGGTCACTTATTAAGGTTCGTTGTATATGATATAATATTATAGTGTTCCATTGATTATTATTTATAGCCAGAACTCGCATACGAAGAGATTTCTGCTCCTTTGTTATTTCTAACTGAATTCGATTGTTTGACGTAACTTTTCTTATCATATCCCACCATATTATTTTTCTCGATGTGTAATGAATATATTTTTTGGAGATTATCGTGCGTACTATCTATCTTTACCCCACTGAGTGATTCTAAACCTTTTTAAGAGACTCACATTAAGTAACCATGTCTCAGGCTTATAATGTAATCACTATAATATGTCATCATACAGGAATGGTAAGAAAAGAAGAAGGAAAAAAAAGCTTTCAATAGATCACAGTTTACTGTGCTAAAGCTTATACTTTACTGTACTAAAATATTTATAATTAAATATGACAACAATACTTATTATGTAGGTTATAGAAAGTGTGGCCAAACACTCAGCATTAAGCTGCAGTAAGCTGCAGCGCTGATTTGCAGTGAAGCCTACTTTAGGCACTGAGGGATATTGGACGAGAAGACATCAGGGATTTCGCAAACACCGCCTATTCAAGCTGAATTGAGTGGTAATCCATCCATTTCACCTGGATGGCTGGTAACCCACGACCACCTGGTATGCCAGATTTTTTTATGGCTATTCGAGCATAATATAAACAAATTTCTTAAGAGCCGGCAGCGTATTTGCGGTTCCTCCGGTTACCACTTTACAATCCAGGTGCCTCGCGAGCTCGTTTGCTCACGATGACTATAAAAAAATAGCAATTCCAATAACTTTATCATGGTCTAATAATTTTATTAGCTCCTCAAGTTCATACAGGTTAAGGACAAATCCCCTTTATACGACGGCATATCAATATGCCTCGGAGCCGCGCTCGTTCCCCGCGGAACAATCGCCTCGCCCACTCGCTCGCAATAAGTGCGCTCCGTATAAAAACCGCAATAACTCTGTCCATCTAAACGGTCCATTTTCGCGAGATTCGTATTCAGCGCACGGCGGGCTATAGCCGGGCTATATCTTTTTATATCTTGCGCGGTCTTAATAATATCGCGTTCACACTTTGTCTGACGTGTTCTTGTTTTTCGTTGCAGAGCTTCTTTCACCTTTTGACTTTTATTATGTTCTTACTAAATGACCCGCCGATTTACTCGAGTGAATTTTTAAAATATCGGATGATAAAACCTTTTTTATATTTTGTCTATTATAAAGAAAACCTTTCTTTTTGAGGATCTAGAGTTTAGACTAGCGATGATGATGGTGATATATTTTTAAATTTTAATTCAGTGGAATAAGATGAGAGATTATTTGGTTTTATAACCAATAACGATAACAACTTATTGCTGTATAATTTGTACATGTCTTATTTAAATGTATATTTTATTACTGACTTACACGTTTAAAGTACTAGTTTTCAATGGATTTATTAATTAATGTTAATTCATTTCCATTCTAGATTATAATAACTTTAGACACGGCTCTACTATTATTATCAGAAAAAAGATTCGAATCAGATCCTTGCAATGTGTAAACTTCTACACTAGAATAATATAGGCTGTTAACATTAATGTGAGTGCTGCGTAAACGGCATCGCTTGCTATAAAATCGCTCCGTGAAAATGTGAACGCGCTACGAACGCGCGAGACTGCAAAGTGCTTATAAAGTGGTCCTAAAAGCAACGTAGTGGGGCAACGTTAGGCGTTTTTGTAGACGTGCGATTTGGCTTATATGCACTCGTTAAAATCATGCGGCTGCTGAGGCGTCTTCATCCTATTCACGTTGATGATTCCACCTGGAAGGCTTGCGTGTAATTAAAATAACTTTTGATCTCAACAGAGGTTAAGTTAAAGAATAATGGTAGTTAACATGATGAAAAAGTCTACTATTACATTCGTAGCAGACAGGGATGTAGACTGGCTACGTCATGCGGCTACGAGTGTTACGTGTGCTTCTACGCGTGCTACGCGTGATTCTACGCGTGCGTCTACGCTTGACTCTACGCGTACATATAATGCGTAAGAAGAAAGACAACATTATTTAAAAATCAACATAATATTATGATGCGACAGTTCTTTACACAACATATATCTTTCTCTAAACAGTCTTTGATGGAATGTAGTATCTCATTATTTCAAGAAACATCAACAAATGAACAAACAAGCAGTAAACGCGAAAAACATAAAAAACCTCGCAGGAAAAATCCAATACTGTTTTTATAAACACACAACGCGCAATATTCAGAGGCTTCATAAAGAATCGAGTGTTTAAACAAGCGACATCAAAGGCTTATGATATCGCGCTCAATACAGCTTCGTCTACGTAGAACTCAGTGGTTTCAGGAATATGGCTGTGGCCTGAACCGTTCCGTAGAAAATATCAATTCTAGCCTTTTTTGCAAATCCAGAGAGAGCTTTGGAATTCTACAGAATATTAAGGGGGATGGGTAACACCTGGGCGCGACCATTCTAATTTTATTTACTTTTTCGCTAACATTGGGCTAATTATACATTGCTTTATAAGCAATGTCAATGAGTTTTGGGAACATAACTACCTACATAACTACTCATGATTTTACTGATTTACTCTTAGTCAAACTAACGATCAAAAATAGTGAAATTACGAGTCGAAGTTTGTAGTAAATAAGAAGGATCGTCCCTAACTCCGCCTCAACAGATTTTTATAAATCTTTTTTTGTTTCTGAGTAAAAGTTGAGTTTTATTTGAACCAACAATTAAAGCAGAAACTTAAATAATACAATAATGTATCACATGTCTATTTAATGCGTGCTCGACCTTTCACTGTAGCGCGTGTGTTGGATTTACCTACTTGTACCTTATGAAAAAACCTTTTGAAGCTCCTCAACTTTATTGAGTCCCTGATATTACCAATCTACAGATCCAATAAAACGAGACCGCGGTATTGAAATAAGGTAACATCAAAGGCTAGCTTCATAATGTTGTGTTCGGAATGCCGTCGACAACGAGTGTATAGATATAGTATAGATAGTAAGTATGACAGTATAAGTAGTATGGACTCCGGGTGTAATGCAAAATTCACGAAAAAGTGTCCCGAGAAAACCTATATAAACAGGTGTACTTGTGTATTTTTAAAAACATACTAAAACATTGTAATTTTTAGTATATAGCGTAATATGGCTTGCAACAGGCTATCAGCTTACGTAGCTTTGACTGACTATTTTTTCAGCCTATGCAGCTCCAAGCGGCTTTATTAACGCGTGTTCTCTCTGAAGAATCAAACACAGGCCTGAAGTGCGATTGGAAACGTTTTCGCGTTTTGGCTCTCTTTCGGTTCGGATACTTTTTAGCGCTGACCCGAAATCCATAGTATATATATCAATGGTAGACATGATAAGATTATGGAAAGTCTGGTACCATAGATTGGTCTTTTCAGAGTCCACCCGAAAGAGAGCCAAATGACTTTTCTATGATCGTCCCAGAAATGCATCATCTGTGAAAATTTCAAGTCTTTTACTATAACGGTTCTTGAGATACAGCCTGGTGATAGACCGACAGACGAATAAATGGACGACGAGCCTTAGTAGTAGGGTTTTTTAACCTTTGGGTACGGAACCCTAAAAGTCACGTGTTCAATGTGTCTTATTTTGAAATTTCGTCCCATTAATTAATGTTCTTGAGTATAAATTATTGAGCAGTATGCTAAAAAAACTAACTGTTTTATTGCGAAACTGTGGTTGTAAAAAATATGTATATTTCAAAGATGCATTATATTGACACATAAATCTTCGCGAAAATTGCTGTTTCAGAGACTCAGCAGATACCAAATAAGAACCTTGACTTACATTCCACTTTAACGCGAAAACGAGAAACAAAACAGAGAAAGCTAAGCCTTAGCCGTCCCACATATCCTCACATATTTATGTGTTTCCCTTCAATTCTTCAAGAAATTATTGTTCGTGTAACAGGATTATGTGAAGACACATTGTACAGTAGTGCCTCAAGGATTTGTAGCTAAGCCTTTTTTGTAGGCGAATAAAAATAGTAAGCAGACATCCACATTTATTTTAACTTGAGTGTCTATTCTGTACTGGCACTACCGGCTTTCAACGATGCTACAACATTGAACACTTTCATCTTAAACCTTTTTGACGTGACAACGTCTTATAAATCGATAGAGCTGGTTGCACGCACGAAAAAACATGACTCATCCGGCGTTACCGGCGTTACCTCGCTCATGCGGCGTTACCTCGCGAGCGCGGAACGAGCGACAAAGAAGACGTCACGTTCAACTATCGTCAGTAAACAAACTTTACAGGCAACCAATTTTTTTACTAAGCATTGAGATTTTTGACTATTTTATTTTTTCAGTTAATGCTGATAGCGTTATCAATCATCACCATTACCATTAATCATCACCATTATATCTATCAAATACCATATTCATAATATAAGTGCCTGGAAGTTTGGCATATGTGGTATAAAGAAATTCTTGGTTTGATTTCTTAGAATGAGGAAGGTTTGCGCCTAGGTTATCACGCTGACCAAGTACTGTTTGGCAGGCTTCAATAGCTTTTAGAGAGCATTCTTAAAAAATAAACTCTTATCGAGGTTTTTTTATCGTTAAAGCTTATTATATTGCTACATCTGGCAACAACTTAAAAGTCGCATAACTATGATTTTAAGCTCTAGGCTATTTGCACTTTTCTTCTGTTGTATCGAAAGAAAAATACAAAAAAAAAGAATCTTAGCTAAAGAACTCAACGATGAACTCAACTTATTAAAGTTTTAGAAAATAAAACACCTGACCTTAAACGCGAGCGTGATAACAACTCAAGGGAAGGAGCCAGTAAATATCTTAAAAACGTATAATTTCCTTCGCAAAGAACAAGGTAAAAACATTAATGTCTTTTCGCCTGTCCGAAGTCGGGGCACGCGAACGTTTTTTGTCAAACAAATGGTTGGAAGCTATTCGTATATCTGTACGCACTGATAACACGATGCATAGACTTACGGCTTAATTGCTCGCGATAAGTATTTGGAAGTTTGAGACACCCGCGACAAGCGATGAGCGACTTTATGGCGTTTATTTCCTAGTAAAGGTATTAAGTGTTAGCAATTCTAATTATTATTCAAAGTATTTTGACGTCACGTCCTGTTGGACAGACAAGTGGCGCCACATTTGACATCGGGTCGTCGGGAACTGTCGTGTTGTCGGCAGGGGGGAGTCGACAAGAATAATAAAACAGGTTTTGGAGTTCAGTCGCAGAGTCGCGGTCGGTATACGATTTTGGCGGAGTTACATCAACTCTTGGTGAGGTCGCGAGTGTTTATGTAAGTGCAGTAAAGTTATATCAATTAGTGCCAGTGTTATCACGAGTATTAGTGTTATAATAAATGCAGTAGTGTATTTAATAGCTGCTAAGTGTAATTGATTCAATATTATCGTTTAATTCAATGTTTTAATACGCGTGAGTTTTTAGTTCAGAAAGTGGGATGCCGGAAGACGGCCCCTTTGTCATCCTGGTTAAGGACTACGCCCAATGTGAACATGAAGGTGTCACGCGGTTAACTGATGTGAACATGAAGGGGTCACTAGGTTTAACTGTTGTGAACATGAATTGAGTCACTTAATTTACTGTAGTGAACATGAAGGGGTCACTCAGCTTCCTGTAGTGAACATGAAGGGGTCACTCAGCTTCCTGTAGTGAACATGAAGGGGTCACTCAACTTACTGTAGTGAACATGAAGGGGTCACTCAGCTTACTGTAGTGAACATGAAGGGGTCACTCAGCTTACTGTAGTGAACATGAAGGGGTCACTCAGCTTACTGTAGTGAACATGAAGGGGTCACTCAGCTAATTTAACTGTGAGTATGGAGAGATATCAGTTCAAGTTGACAAGGATTAATTTATTTGTATGTATGTATGTATGTCAAATTGTTTAAAGTTGTTAGGATGCTAGTTTTTTCACGGGACGTGAACTTGGTCAGAAAAGGCCGACTGTTTACGCGAGCGTAGCTGGCTCGAGTGCCGAGTCTATTGTGTTGTATTGAATCGTGTTCTCCCTCTCTAACCCGCGGAAGCGCTCATTTGCCGTCTTGCTCGCACTTCGGTTACGGCGGGTTTTTTGTATCGAATCGTGCGCTCCCGCTCCAACTCGCGGAAACGCCAATCTTCCTATCCCGCTCGCGCATCGGTCGACGAGAATTTTTTATGCCTGCAATGACGCGGCAATCGGGGCGCGCACAGTACCATTCGGAGTCAGCTAGCAACAGCCGTGCGTGCGGCTGGGTTTTTTGCGGCGCCCTTTTGCCCCGGCGGTTTGTACCCCAAGAAACGTACGTCTTGGGACCGCGACAGTTTTATGTGGGGGCGCGACCTTTTGTGCGTATTCGTGAACTCATCTTGTGGAGCGAGTCTGCTGTCGACCGACAAACTTAGCGGTTCCCCGCGCGTGGCTGACGTAGTTTTGATCACGTGTCGTCTTTGAAACGCGTAGTCGCGAGACGTAAATTGCTGCGTTTGAGTAGCCACGTTTATATTTGCGCGGGTGTGTGGTCATGGAATGTTTGCGCAACGGGACGTCCGTTTTTTGAGGCGCCTGAGTTGTTTTTCGCGCCGCGGTTTTGTTTGCCCAGACCTGATTGTTTGGGACCGCTTCGACTTGCGCTGTGATATCGCTGGGTTCTTTGGACATTGCACGCGTGTTTGGGACATTGACTAGTTGTTGTGCCGGCCTTTGTGAGTTCGCTACGCTCGCCGGATCTACCTAGTAACACGCGTGCCCAGCTGCGTTTAGCGGCGATAAAGTTCGCGGTAGTTAAGTAATTGTAGACCGCGCTGTCATTGACCGCTGACCTTGTGTGTCGTGAACCACGTACTTTATTTTATTCGCTTGAGTGTTTGTGGGAGTTGAAGCCAGCCTGAACGTTCGACATATTTTGACCGTCGCGTTCATTGTTGCGGGTTGCGACCCACTGTGCTGCTGCATTGAGCACTCCACTCATAGGAGGCGAACGAGCGATTGGAGCTGTGTTCGTGTTTGACGTGTCTGGGAGCTGATTGGTGCAGAGGACCTACGGTTGCCAGCCCCACACACACACCTACACACCCCTTTACACTTTCACGTCACATACTGTCCCACATCCACTACAGGGGGCGTCGCATCGAGTATCGTCGCATGCATCAACCAGGTTAGTGACCTTCTATTTTCCTTGTCTATGTCGAAGGCTGTCGCTGCCCGAGTTGACGATTGCCGTAGTAGTGCTAGTAAAAGCCGCCTGTTATTTCCACTGATCGGCCAGTGAGACTCGGATATTACTATCCGACTCGGATTGGATACCGTCATCCGTACTGATCACTGTAGTCTCACTAGTCGGTCCCCCCTCGACCTGTCCGGGCTCGTTCCTCTATGGGCCCGGGAACTCAGCCCTCGTCTGGACAGGCAAGGGGCCGTAACATTTGGTAGCAGAGCGTGGTTTCGCGCCTTTTGGTTAAGCGGCTTTTACACGTTCGGCGCGTCGATATCGATATTTGTTGCGCGTATTTAATTCGTCGCGTATCTCTGTCGGTCACATGTTTGTAGGCGCGGTACGCCACGTGTCGGACCGATACGCCGCGTTAACGGCCACAGATTATTGTACCGCTACACCACGCGTTTTTGTAGCAACGCCGCGTTTATTTACCGCGTGCCGCGCGTTTGTTAACCGCGACCTTGATTAGCGTTCTGCACGTGTTGGTGTTTGCATCTGTGCTTGTTCTACTTCCTTGTTGTTTTATTTTTTGGTTTCGTGCTTCCTTGTAATTATTCTCGCGCAGTCTCGCCATGCCTTCGCATAAGCCTCCGGTGCGCCGTATGCAGGATGAGCTGCGGTGGGCAGCTAGCGCGCATGCGCTTATTACTCGTCCAGACAGGACGGCTAGCTTGCTCCACCGCCTTGAGCAGCTCCCAGCCAGACGAGCCCATTTTGAAGAGGCCTATTCGGAATTCCTTGCTACAGTGGAGGACGACGAGGCGCGAGAATCGGCCCAGAAGGACTACGAGCAGTTCTTCGAGTTCACAGACGATGTGCTCGAGGCTGGGGCCAAAATGAAGCGCGAGGCTCGACAGAGCATGCTGTGCGAGTCGCCTCGCCCGCAGCCGCAGCCCGCCCTATTGGGTCGGCTGCCTACTTTGGACCTTCCACACTTTGGTGGGCGGCTTCAAGACTGGATGGGGTTCATCTCCATCTTCGACAGTCTAGTCCATACCCGCCGCGACCTATCCCCAGGCCAAAAAATGGCCTATTTGCGGACCTCCCTTCAAGGGGAGGCACTTGGGGTAGTCTGCCATTTGAAGTTGTCTGACGCCAGCTACTCCACGGCCAGAGAACTCCTCGAGAGGCGCTACGCCAATGTGCGCCGCCTTGCTGACGCGCACATGATGGAGTTAATATCCCTCCCGGTTTTGAAAGACCTAGCACGTCTCCGGGAGGTGATCATTGACCCAGTCGTGGTTGCTTGCAACGCCCTTCGACAACTTGACTTACCGGTGGATCAGTGGTCCTTCTGGCTTCTTCACCTGGTTCTGTCCCGCCTGCCTCTCGATCTGCGGATCCGATTTGAAGAGAGGTACGGCGGGGACGGGGCTAATTATATACCCCCGTTCAGTGACCTCTTAAAGTTCCTTGAGGAACAGAGCCGCCAGGTGGAGAATGCCGTGGCCTCGGGAACACCGGCAAAGGAGCCGGCGCGACCGACGCCACCTTCTAAACCCACGACTTCCACCAGGGGTTCCAAGCAGCCAGAATTAGCGCAGGAGACTGGACGCCGCCCAATTCTAAACTTTAGTGGTCTTGCTGCAACCGAGGTGACCCCCTGTCACTATTGCCGTGCTTCCACGCACACGACGACCGAATGCCCTAAATTCTTGGAGAGACCGCCCAAGTCCCGTAGGGCCATCGCTAGGGAGCGCCGTTGGTGCTACTCTTGCTTAGGTCGGCACTTACAACGAAATTGCCAGCACCAACGGCCTTGTCCCCATTGTCAGGGCAACCACCTTCCTATTCTTTGCCTCGACCGCAATGGCGTCGGTAGGCAGGAGGTGGTTGAGCGGACACCCGGCAGGAGTGGAGTCTCCTCACCGGTCACAGGCCCAGCCGATAGAAGGCGTGGTGACACTGTTAGTGCGGCCCCTGGTTTTGATAGGGCTTCACCCCCCCCTCGGGCGGGGGTGCAGCCCTCCAGGGGCGGGGGCGTTCCGCCCTCTGTCAACCCTGAGGGAGGTTTTGCCGTCGCTCAGCCTGATCCAAGGAGGTACTCCCCTCCTCTGGCTGAATACCCCAGGCTGCAGCGACACCTTCCTCGATGGCCTGGACACCCCCTTCCGCACTACGCCGCCCCGCGGCTGTCGTACATGGCCAGACCCCCTCAGACCGGGAGAGACGCTTGGGTGTACCCTGGGGGAACCCCACCTCTTGGTGTGGTCGAAGTTCCCCAAGAAGGCCCTTACGAGCGCCCAAGGCTAGAGGAGTTGCCCGAAAGGGGCAACTCCCGTTGACTTGCTGCTGCCTTGGCTCCCACCACCGCCACCTCACCTGACAATTTGAACGACCATAAGCCGGTCTGCCAGACTGTACTTTTACCAACGGCTTTGGTCAGGGTGTACAACCCGAAGGGTGAGTGGCTTATGGTACGCGCGCTGCTAGATCTCGGATCACAGCGCTGGATTGCGTCGTTGTGGTGGGTGAGCGCTTCGGGGCAAGTCTCATTGCACCTTGTCCTAGCTAAGTGCAAGGTTGCATCTATCAGGTCTCGTCTAACAATTCCTAAGTTGAACTTGTGGAGCCGAACTATTGACCCGGTTACTCAACCACGTCCACGCTTCTTGGAAGTCTCTGGTAAACATGGTGGACGTTTTTGCGTGGTCGGACAGTGAGATTGTCCTGTGTTTGCTTCGGACTTCGGTCCATAATCTTGGCTTTTTTAAATACTCATGCGGGTTGCAATACCCTCTCAGCCATTTTGCAGCGTGAGTTTGGATTTTGGCAGGCCGACGAACCATTCGAAGCGTGATCTTCAACTGTATTGCTTGCTATCGTTTGGAGGCATCCATTGCACAGCTTGTGATGGGTGACCTGCCTGCGGACCGCGAAAAGGCTGCTCGACCTTTCGCCGGTGTTGGAACCAATTGCCGGTCCTTTCTTAGTGAAGAGCTCTAACCTTAAGAATGCTCGGTCTTTTGAGGCCTACTTGTGCGTCTTTGTTTGCCTTGCAACCAAGGCAGTCCACTTGGGACTTGTCAGTGCCCTCAGCACGGAGGCGTTCGTGGCCACTCTGGGCCGCCTCGTGAGCCGTCGCGGCCTACCCGATTTGGTTCGGACAGACTGCTGGACTAATTATAAGGGAACCAATCGTTATTTGAAGGAGGTCGTCGACTTCATTGTTGAGAGCAAGCACTGTGTAGGCACCGCCATGTCTAGAATGGGAGATCTTGTTATGCTTAAAGAATCTAATCTACTCCCACTAGTTTGCGTCGTGGACGCATTGTTAAACTGTTATTGGATGGCGTTCCCCGGGTGGCCGAGGTATTTGTAGGGGACTCAGTATTGCAACGTGCCGTGGTCACGTTGTCCCAACGGCCTATTGATTAGCGAATCTACATCCTTAGATTCGGAGCGGGGGATTGTTTACGCGAGCGTAGCTGGCTCGAGTGCCGAGTCTATTGTGTTGTATTGAATCGTGTTCTCCCTCTCTAACCCGCGGAAGCGCTCATTTGCCGTCTTGCTCGCACTTCGGTTACGGCGGGTTTTTTGTATCGAATCGTGCGCTCCCGCTCCAACTCGCGGAAACGCCAATCTTCCTATCCCGCTCGCGCATCGGTCGACGAGAATTTTTTATGCCTGCAATGACGCGGCAATCGGGGCGCGCACAGTACCATTCGGAGTCAGCTAGCAACAGCCGTGCGTGCGGCTGGGTTTTTTGCGGCGCCCTTTTGCCCCGGCGGTTTGTACCCCAAGAAACGTACGTCTTGGGACCGCGACAGTTTTATGTGGGGGCGCGACCTTTTGTGCGTATTCGTGAACTCATCTTGTGGAGCGAGTCTGCTGTCGACCGACAAACTTAGCGGTTCCCCGCGCGTGGCTGACGTAGTTTTGATCACGTGTCGTCTTTGAAACGCGTAGTCGCGAGACGTAAATTGCTGCGTTTGAGTAGCCACGTTTATATTTGCGCGGGTGTGTGGTCATGGAATGTTTGCGCAACGGGACGTCCGTTTTTTGAGGCGCCTGAGTTGTTTTTCGCGCCGCGGTTTTGTTTGCCCAGACCTGATTGTTTGGGACCGCTTCGACTTGCGCTGTGATATCGCTGGGTTCTTTGGACATTGCACGCGTGTTTGGGACATTGACTAGTTGTTGTGCCGGCCTTTGTGAGTTCGCTACGCTCGCCGGATCTACCTAGTAACACGCGTGCCCAGCTGCGTTTAGCGGCGATAAAGTTCGCGGTAGTTAAGTAATTGTAGACCGCGCTGTCATTGACCGCTGACCTTGTGTGTCGTGAACCACGTACTTTATTTTATTCGCTTGAGTGTTTGTGGGAGTTGAAGCCAGCCTGAACGTTCGACATATTTTGACCGTCGCGTTCATTGTTGCGGGTTGCGACCCACTGTGCTGCTGCATTGAGCACTCCACTCATAGGAGGCGAACGAGCGATTGGAGCTGTGTTCGTGTTTGACGTGTCTGGGAGCTGATTGGTGCAGAGGACCTACGGTTGCCAGCCCCACACACACACCTACACACCCCTTTACACTTTCACGTCACATACTGTCCCACATCCACTACAGGGGGCGTCGCATCGAGTATCGTCGCATGCATCAACCAGGTTAGTGACCTTCTATTTTCCTTGTCTATGTCGAAGGCTGTCGCTGCCCGAGTTGACGATTGCCGTAGTAGTGCTAGTAAAAGCCGCCTGTTATTTCCACTGATCGGCCAGTGAGACTCGGATATTACTATCCGACTCGGATTGGATACCGTCATCCGTACTGATCACTGTAGTCTCACTAGTCGGTCCCCCCTCGACCTGTCCGGGCTCGTTCCTCTATGGGCCCGGGAACTCAGCCCTCGTCTGGACAGGCAAGGGGCCGTAACACCGACTGTTAGCAATTCTAATTATTATTCAAAGTATTTTGACGTCACGTCCTGTTGGACAGACAAGTGGCGCCACATTTGACATCGGGTCGTCGGGAACTGTCGTGTTGTCGGCAGGGGGGAGTCGACAAGAATAATAAAACAGGTTTTGGAGTTCAGTCGCAGAGTCGCGGTCGGTATACGATTTTGGCGGAGTTACATCAACTCTTGGTGAGGTCGCGAGTGTTTATGTAAGTGCAGTAAAGTTATATCAATTAGTGCCAGTGTTATCACGAGTATTAGTGTTATAATAAATGCAGTAGTGTATTTAATAGCTGCTAAGTGTAATTGATTCAATATTATCGTTTAATTCAATGTTTTAATACGCGTGAGTTTTTATAAGGTAGTGGTTTAATACTCTGCGAGCATGCCCCGAACGAACAATGCTCTGTACATCACTGGACATTGCGTGATGGCTACACTTAAAAGTAACGTGACCACGCGACGTCGAGTGTTATTCGGCATCCAATATGAGCGTTAACATTTTAATTACCAATTAAAATGTTAACGCTCATATTGGATGCCTTTTTCCTCAGGCTTACTTATTTACTAATTAATTGGATTGGTCTGAAAACAAAGGTGATCTTTTTCATAAGTAACATTTTGAAATGATTGTATTATTATCGACTCAAATTTCATGTTTTACTATCGAGTGAACATCTAGGTTTATTTTATGGTAAAGTACAAAACGCTATTTTTCTATTACTTGAAGCAAACTTAAGTAGACACGTAAAGTACTTAACAAATTTTTAAGTTACAGGAACTACAAATTCAGAATAAAAAATTTTAATTTATTTTTTACAATCGTCGTCAATTGGTGACAAGAACTTGAGATTACTTGTTTTTAAATAAATACATAATATTATATTATAGGTACTCTAGAAACCTGCCTTCGTAAAAAGACCGAACATAGTCCATTATCTACTGTACTCACTGTGACGTATGGTATAACCTGAAAACATCCATAATACAAATACTTGAATTTTCAATATTTAGCAGTAAAATCACATTAACCTTGCGTAGTAGTCAAAAATTCAACGTACGTGTCATTGAGGTCATTGAGGTGTTTTGTCACATCACGCCACGTTACGTCACGTCACGTCACGTCACGTCACGTCACGTCACGTCACGTCACGTTACGTCACGACTCACGAGTCATCGCTCGGGTGAGCCGCTCATTATTTTTCCAGTCGTCAACTCACCTCTCTCATCGAGAAGACTGCGAAATGCGGACCGCGTACACTGCGGTCGACTTCAGAAATACACAAAATGAAAATAATACTAAAGTGTCTAGTTCAGAGATTTTTGACGACCGAATGGCGTAGCGGTAGCGAACCTGCTGTCTGCGCCGGAGGTCGTGGGTTCGATTCCCACTACTGGTAAATGTTTGTGTGATGAGCACGAATATTTTCCAGTGTCTGGGTGTTTTTCAATATATTGTATTTATGTATATTACTATGAATGTATATTTATCAGTTATCTAGTACCCATAACACAAACTATCGCTTACTTTGGGGCTAGATTGCGATGTGTAAAATGTCCCGTATATATCTACACTATCTACACTATCTACATCTACACTAATATTATAAAGAGGAAAGATTTGTATTTTTGTATTTTTGGATTTTTGTATGTAACGAATAAACTCAAAAAGTACTGGACCGATTTTAATAATTCTTTTTTCATTAGAAAGCTACATTATCACTGAGTAACATAGGCTATATTAAGTACTAGATTACTATAGAAATCTTTAGAAATTCCTATTAAAACCAACCGAAGGTGTAAAAAAATTAGCCATAAAATGTCTTTCATCGCATACGCTGCGAACAGTATTAATGATAGGACAAAAAAATGTTCGACAATATTATAGAATATATCAATATCTACAAAAAACTTCGCTAGACCATGTGTCTAAGTATTGTAGTTACGTCACTATAACTACTTTTTTACATTTAACAAATTGATAGAAATGCCGATCAAAATCAGACCGTGTTATCCATGCCATTTTTAAATTTTTATCCATATCCATATCCATCCATATAATATTATAAAGAGGAAAGATTTGTATTTTTGTATTTTTGGATTTTTGTATGTAACGAATAAACTCAAAAAGTACTGGACCGATTTTAATAATTCTTTTTTCATTAGAAAGCTACATTATCACTGAGTAACATAGGCTATATTTAGTACTAGATTACTATAGAAATCTTTAGAAATTCCTATTAAAACCAACCGAAGGTGTAAAAAAATTAGCCATAAAATGTCTTTCATCGCATACGCTGCGAACAGTATTAATGATAGGACAAAAAAATGTTCGACAATATTATAGAATATATCAATATCTACAAAAAACTTCGCGAGACCATGTGTCTAAGTATTGTAGTTACGTCACTATAACTACTTTTTTACATTTAACAAATTGATAGAAATGCCGATCGAAATCAGACCGTGTTATCCATGCCATTTATAAATTTTTATCCAAACAAATAATTTAATATTCAAGACTGTCTCAATACCTGATGATTACTTTTTGAATTATTGAAATCGGACATTCCATTCAAAAGATACCATGAAATTAAAATAAAAATACGTGCCGGCGGGGGTCCCGCGGCCGGTCTGCTCGCACATGTTCCGCGGATCCCGATGATACCAGCTGATTTGCCCATATCTTTTAAAAGATTACAGTTCCCTTTAAAAATATCCTTTGCCCTAACAATAAATAAATCCCAGGGACAAATTCTTTCCATAGTTGGTATCGACTTAAGGAAAGAGTGCTTTTCCCACGGGCAATTGTATGTGGCACTTTCTCGAATAGGATCTCCTGAAAATCAATACGTTTTGTTGCCACCTACAAATACCACAGCCAACGTTGTGGACAGGGAGGCTTTAAAATAAGCATACAATTTTTTTCTAATTTAGTGATTCTTGGTCGTTTTAATTAGCATGCTTATAACTTAAATATCTGTACCTATTCATGTCTACCCGTGCGAAGCCGGGACGGGCCGCTAGTTTATTATATTTATATTTAAAAAAAATGATGAACACCAGCAACACACATGAAAAATAGTAACGATCCGCGTAACGTTCCACCTGAGCATGTGCGTGCAAGCGAGAGCGCGCGCACAAGCGATAGAGAGGCATGATAATAACGATATCACGTAAATCTATCGTCCGTAAACCGACTTTATAGACAACCAATTTTTTATAAGTATTTAAGTTATCAGTATGTTGTAGTGTATTTTGGTGTTATATAATCAAATTTATTAAAATCCTATCGAATGTTATCCCAGAATAAAGTAAGTAAAGAATAAAGTAATAACATCAAAATTGGTTTATTTCTAATAAGGTTTGCATCATATTAATAGAGTGCAATTTCTGCAATAAATAGTTCTGTGTTTCTTCGGATACATCGTACTTTATAATCACAAAGAATTGCAGTCTAGTATTAGAATATTATTTAAAAAAACACTGTTAAATTAACGAAAAAAAAAACAGAGTCATAGTAATTCCATGTGTACGCAGTCAATTGTTAAGGCGAGTTGGCTCGTGTAAATCGGAATGACTTCAGGCGTTCTCCTTTCCCAATAATCGTCGACGGATTTACGAACATTTTCTACACTTGATAAAGTCGAAATGCTTCTTCTCACTACCTATTATTCGTAAATAGGCCTATATCAGAAACCTAATATATAAAATTCTCGTGTCTCAGAGTTTTTCGCAAATCTAACAAAACTCCACCGAAACGGCTTGACCGATTTTCGAGAGTGTAGGAAGTAAACTTTCATACCTCAGGGCCAATTTTTCAATCGCTAGATAATCGCTAACTAAGGAATAAATAAGACGTTTTGACAGATTTTAAATGACATAATATGTTTCTTTTTATTCTTTTATTCCTCAGATAGTTTATCTGACGATTGAAAAATCGGCCTTTAGTAAGAAATAATAATTAACATGGCAAAACAACATTTGCCGGGCCAGTTTTGATGAGGGAATGGCGCAGTGGTGGTGTTCCTCCTTTGCGTCGGAAGTCGTGATTTCGATTCACGGAACTTGAAAATGTTTGTGTAATGATCATTAATGTTTTCCAGTGTCTATGTGTATTTGTGTGTATTGTGTTTATGTTTAAATTATATTATGTATCCTATTTACCACTTATCTAGTACTCATAACACAAGCTATCACTTACTTTGGGGCCAGATTACAATGAAAGTAATGCCCAAAACCTTGGTTTTAAACATATAGCTGAAACAGACACAGATACACTGTATGATGGACACAAAGAATAAGATATTTGAAAATTCTGACGTGATCATCCGAGTGAGGAATTTATCCTAACCTCCTCCAAGCGTTTAAGCCTTCCGGTGCGATGCTGTATAGCAACCATAAGAGGGCTAATTTCCCTTACAATTTAGTACGATTTGTGAACTTATTTTTTCTTACCATGAAGTAAGATTGCAGCATGGTATAACAAAAGTGTGTAAAATACTTTTTTTATATGAAAAAACACGTTGACTAAGTGTAAAAGCCCGTACACACTCCTTTTTTTAATACACGTTGTGTAGTCTGTGGGGACTGATAGCGTTATTTTTACACGACACGACTAACATACGTCTGAATAAACGATTTCCTTATCATTACAACATTAACCTAATGCGAGTTGCCGATGTCTTGAAAACTCAATCCACAGAACACATCGTAATTGCCGATACAAGATAAAAGGTGTTACTATTTCAACGCATTTTATACACCACGGACTGTTCAACGAAAACAAACCTTACCGCATTAAGATTAAACACATATTACCTTGTTAAATTAACGATTGGTATAGCCCTACTTATGATGGTGCGAAAGAAATTGTGCGTAAGGAAAAACCGGCTGTAGCTCTGTGTCGTTAGGGGTGTTTATCGTTTGAAGTAATTATGGTGTTGTCGCGTTGATAGGAGTGGTGTATGTAGTGCTGTGCTGTAGACGCAATGGTTGATAACTGATAAGCTCCACGAGCTTCGGTCACGCGAGGCGCATTTAACCAGATAGCTTGATACACTAGCTCTTTGAGTGATCCACGTATATTTCCAACCGTGTTTGTACTGTAACGAGGTACTTGCAAACCAAGATTTCTGTAAGCTTTCAGCCAGGCTTCGAGCTCCGAAGTTGGGCAACCCAAGCATGCACCTTTTTCTTTGGATTAAGCGGTTTGGTTAAGCCCTGCACCATATTGTCACGTGGGCCTATGGCGTTACTTATCCTTCAAGGCCAACTTCACAATATGGGGTAAATAAGGCCCAATTCTCGTGATCAATCTCGTGATCAATTTTCTTTACGAATCAGATCACAAATCACAAATCAGATCGATGGGAAAAAAAATGGGATGGATGGAAATATTATTGTAAATTTATTTAAAAGTACCTCCCGCGTTGAATGGTGCCATGATAATACTGGCTGCATTTTCATGCTGTACTAGGCTGATTGGTTGTGAGAAAAAACTACCAGAACTTTTGTCACTAGAACATTGTTACTTATTGATTGGAAGCAGGCGTTATTTTGTGAAAATCTATAATTAGCAGGACAGATTAATTTGTTTTGCTATAATCCGATACTTGAAAGGATCTGTATAATCCAATATGCAGGTCGAAGACCGCCCACATGAAACACCACACACAATTCTTCGAACAATTTCTTCGATGCACGTTTCGTCGTGACATCCACATTGTTACTTAGTTAAAAGTGAAATAAAATTGTGTCACACATCTGCTGCACAGGTACACTATAACACACTCTTAGAGCTTACACACGTAAAGAGTGGTCGTAATTAGTTTATCCGCGCTTTCAGATCCACTGGCCTTTTCCAGTTGCCGCCGCACTAGCTGCCATCCCGCTTATTAGCCGGGACCCGCGGACAAAGAGACCCGGGAGCGCTTCCCGTCTTTGTTCCCCTCACATAACAGCATTGAAATGAAACAATGGAGTGGAGTTTCTTTCATCAGGTGTTTGCGGGCTTCAAATTGATGGAACTGTGCTTGTCGTTTTCATGGCCGTACTCCAGATTCTTTATTACTTTGAGTTCAGTAACTTACTTATGTTACTTTTAATTTTCTGAAATCTCAGATTACTAATTCCCCCTTATGAGTTCTTTTTTCAAAAATCCTCTCTTGTGGTTGCCAATATCCTATCTATCCATGGTTTGTCTTCCTAGAGATAGAAATTGGACATAACTTGTATGGAGCTTATGTCACATTGATATCTCTAGAAGGGCAAATAGAAGATAGATAGAATATTAGGAACCGGCATTAGTCGATTGATATATCATTGATAACTATCTATGTCTGTAAGTATCTATATCTGTATGACAAAAAAACCAATTAGTCTAGTGGTTTTAGCTATGCTTTCATAGATTAGAAGGTTAACTCAAAGCAAAATACCTTTTGGTTTATGAAATTCATTTTTGAAACTTTAATCAATACAAATACAATATTAAAGTAACTAAAATTCCAAGATTTTGTTAATATTTCCGATAAGTTAGAGATAACCTTAAATTAGTAATATTAATTGCCTACAAATTTTCGTTTTGCGAGGTAGGGACAGAAGACACTTACTTCAAAAATTCAAGTGCTTATAACTTCGTATTTCTTCATCGGATTTCAATTTTTTTAGTATGATATTATTTATATCCTACTTTACAACAAAGTAATAAAAAATTTAAACTGTCTTTTGTGGTAAAATATCGTAATTTAACTGTTGTAAATAAGTCTCCATATATTTTGATCATGAGATACGAATTACACGTTCTGGGAGAGGGTTATAAATCCGAATGTAGGTAACTTCGCAACGTGACATATTTTGGATGCTCACGCAAATCTAAAACCGTGTAGGCGAGATAACGGCGGATTTACTGCAGTTAGGAGTTAGACTAACTGCAACATCTTGCCCATAAATACCGCGTGCCGTTAGCGAAGCTGCGTGCGTCAAATAAGATAACAAGTTTACAGGTGTCTTTGATGTTCGCTCGCTTGCGAACGCCAGGTGAACCGCGAAATGGATTAGGTTTCTTATGTAGTATACTATGTTAGCACCAAACATAAATATATGATAGTACCAACTGCCTCATTGGTGAGGAAGTTCAACTGTGGATCACGCAGTCATCAGATCAATCCGCCGGTCGGGCATTTTCTATCTAACAGATATTATAATTCTCGTGCCAAATTGCCAAAACCGCTCGACTCATTATGAAATTTTCTGTGTATGTTGAATAGGTCTGAGTGTAGGTCGTAACCTATTTTTTATATCCCTAATGGCAAAACAACTTTACTTTGCGGGTCACCTAGTCTATGTCCCGCGACTGTGCAAAATCTCGGCATTACGAGATGACCACTTTGGATCGCTTCGGACGATTATTTTTGCTTCTGCAAAATAAAAGTAGGTATCTGGGGACACGGTAGTGTACCCGCCAGACGAGCCACGCGAAGCGCGAGGGCACTACCTATCTTTTCTCGAAGTGTTTCGCCGTATTTTTAAACCCTTATAACTTAGGCCAGAATTATTCCAGATAATCAAAATTTTCGGAAAATGATTTCGCCAGTGAACTTATTAAACCTATTAAGTTTCATTTTCATAGGTCTTATACTTTAGATTTTATTGACATCTAAAAAACCCAGATTTCGTCACTGACTCACTGATGATCATCAAAACCTCCTAGGTACTTCCGGAAGTCCTAGAAAGCTGAAATTTGGTATGTAAGCTAGAATTAGTACACAACCAACAAAAAAATTCCATAAATTGGAAATTTAACCCCCAACCCCTTAAATTAGGGGATGGAAGTTTGTATGAAACTACGGCAAATATTGATGCTAGAGGTCTCAAAATTGATACAGGGACTCTTTGTAATAAACAATTCAATACGTGTTTCAGGATTTTTAGTAAATCACCCCACATCCATCAAATTAGGGGGTTGGAAGTTCGTATGGGGGGGATTGAAGTTTGTATGAAACTACGTCAAATATTGACGCTAGAGGTCTCAAAATTGATATAGGGACTCTTTGTAATAAACAATTCAATACGTGTTTCAGGATTTTTAGTAAATCACCCCACATCCATCAAATTAGGGGGTTGGAAGTTCGTATGGGGTTTCCCATACGTATATCTATAGGTACAAACTTAATTTCATGTTAGATATCTGCTAGTAAACATCTGGAAAAATACGTAATTTTTTTTTTGGTAATTATAAGCGCGATTCCAGTGCCCAAGTGGTCAAGCGCCCAAGTGCCCAGTGCCCCGTGCCCAGTAATATCGCATGTTTCAAGCCCAAGTTCAATGCATGTCATGTTTAACAAGCCGAGTTTCACTGCATGCCGAGTGACCAGGATCCAGCGCTCAATGACAAGAACCCGCATTGAGCCGAGTGCCCAGTGCCCAGCTTGAGCTGTCGAACGTGCCAAGCGTCAAATCTCTCTGATTTTGAAGATCGTTAAAGCGCTCAAATACCTGCTCAGTGCCCAAACGGACGCGTCAAGTCCAAGTTACATACAAGCCCCGTCCAGCGAGCCGAGCTCTCAGTTCCCAGTGCCCAGGGTGAGATGAGTGCCCAAGGCCCAGTGCCCAGTACCCACAGTTAGCCGTCGGGCATGCCAAGCGTCAATTATATGGATTTTAACAGCGCCCCAACGTCAATGTGCCCAGTACAATGTGCACGCGGCAAGCCCGAATTCCCGTACCGAGCTCCGCGTGTTCATTGCCCAGAGTCCAGAGCTCTGTGGACTGTGACCAAAATGAGTTGTCAAGCGTGTCAAGCGTCAAATTTGAATTTCAAGAGCGCCTCAGCGCCCAACGAAAATAAAGACTATAAATAAAACAATAGTTAAAAAACTAATAAACACACAAATCTCGATACCTTCCGTAGATTTTTAATGGTAACAAGTAGTCTGTGTTAGTCCTGGATTATAATCAGTCTACATTTTAAATTTCAGCCAAATCAGTTCAGCGGTTGTGTTGTGATTGAGTAACAAACATCCAAACTTTCATTTGTATCTGACTTTGTGTTTTAATAGGTAAAATTTAGTTAAAATTTGAAATTTGGATCTATACGTTACGTTTAATTATCATTTTATCTTGATAAATGTAAAATTAGTTTCACTTTCGGTAGGCCAAAACTACTAGATTTAAATCCACTATAAGTTTTTTTAAATTTTCAGAATATACTGCTAAGCAAAGTACGTATCTAGTCGTAATACAAACATATTAGAGAGTGGGCTGTGAAAAGAGGCGCACCTGAAGTGTAAGAAATACAAAAAAAAATAAAAATTAAGTAAATAAAAAACATTGTTTTAAACAACTTACAAAAAGAAATGAAATCCCAACAAAAACATTTTCATGTAAAATGTTGCCAGACATATGGCTCACACTGTCAAAAAGTTATCAGATCTCATGTAGAGCAAGACTTCTGACTTTATACACCCTTAAATACAAGCTCTAACTTCACAAACTCTACACTTTAGTTACAATAATGTCTTGGCCGTTTGGCTACCGTTACATTGGGCGTAAAATTAAAAATTCATTCACTTTTCGGTACTCTGTTAGTTCTGTTAAATCAAAATTTGAAATCAGGAAAATGTTTTGGTGGGATAAATTTTTCACTTTACGCCCACGTGACGGTAGCGTAACGGCCAAGACATTATTGTAACTAAAGTGTAGAGTTTGTGAAGTTAGAGCTTGTATTTAAGGGTGTATAAAGTCAGAAGTCTTGCTCTACATGAGATCTGATAACTTTTTGACAGTGTGAGCCATATGTCTGGCAACATTTTACATGAAAATGTTTTTGTTGGGATAGATATTTCACGAATTGAACACGCGCCCCGCTCTTTCAAAATCGCTTATGTTTCACTCTATTCATATGGAGTTTGACAGAGTGGGGCGCGTCATCGTGGATTGAAATATCTATACTTAATATATATTTTAATCCAATTAAAAAACAAATCTGAAGCCGATACAAAGCATTGTGAAAATACGCACTACTTCGTGAACCGTCTATTTTTAAAGTTATTTAAAGACTGGAAGTGTTTCAGAGCTGGGGTGATAAGGCGTGCAAAGTTGGGTGTTTCATTGGAGTTCTTATCAGTTGCCGACTCGTGCTGCGGGGATGTGAATACACTCGCGGCTGCCGATCGGAACAAGCTTCTGAACTCGGAACTCGAGCTGTAGAATTCAGTCGGAACTTATTTTTATTTATATAAAAGTTAGGACTTGGCTGTATCAGAAATAAGAAGATACGACAATTCAACGCGTAGCAAAACTGATGTGGCAATTTACGGGGTACGCAAAACTGATGGATTTTGGAGACCTAAGGTGCTGGAGTAGCGACCCCACACTGGAAATCGCAGTGTTGGCGGACGTCCAACCGGGTGGACTGACTACATTAAGACAGTCGCGGGGAAGCTTTGAAGATCAATATATCCATCAAAATCTCATTGACTTTTCAGTGCTTATAAGTTAAGCCTATGTGGAATAAAGTGAGAAGTGTATATCAATAGAAAATGACCCGAGAGAGTATACTGAAGCAGTACCATGCGAATGGCATCTTGCAAAACGATAAAAGTAAGTGGTACTAAGCCGAAAATGTAATCGTGCTGACTTAGGCTAACCTACACAGCATAGCTCGGGAACATTCGATATCGCTTGGCCGTAGAGACGACTTCCCATCAAATGCAGTAACAAAAATATCCCAAAGTGACCCGTGTAGAGAATCGAACCGAGTACTATGCGGCAACTGAGCTAAGTTGTCATAATAAGTAACGGTCGAGGATAATAACGGCCAGCATTTTCCTGTACAAAACAACACGGAAGCGCCCATAAGTAACTCCCTAAGTACAAACTCTCACAAATCTTAAGATCTCCCCGAATAATGCGTCGAAATTTCGAAATTTCGTCCCTAAATACGTAATACCGGCATCGCTTACGGCCCTCCGAGCGCAATTAAGGTTATCCGGGTATATTAGCTTATCAATTAGAGTGTTTAAGTATCTTAAAATATCTTGTTACAACGATTCTTTCCCTTTAGGATCGTGTAAGGAGATAGTTAATTAAATACGTAGCCGGGAGATTTATCAGCGGCCTGCCCAGGGTGGGGCGGGGCAGTGTAGCTCCGGGATAAAGTATTGTGTTCCCTGTTTCATAACTATTCCAGTAATTTATTGACAATAATAAGTGTTGAGTGGTTGTTATAACAGGATATAATAATTGATATGACTTTGTGTTGTGTTATTTGTTTACAATATGATACTGTAGGTTCTGCAGTATCAGATTTCATTATTAATATGTAACACATAATTAATGAAATGATACATTTTAACTAATATCCAACACACACGTTCATTGGTCAAAATTACCGTAATATATTAGTGAAGCATTGGCTAGAGCCCACTTGCGTAGATATATATCCTCACTCCACTTCTCTCTTCTACTTCTAGCCATATTTTTGTATTCATGAAACTTCACAATAAAGGAAAAATAGTCGTATTCTTAAAAAGACCTAGCTTTTTAACAGTTGGCATCATTTAAAATACATTAAAAACGTGGGTTGCAGAACTTTGCATGGCAAACAAAATCAAACTTTTTCAAGTCATAATGAAAATTTTTTTAAACAACTATCGATAAATCTATTGAAGCTTATATAGACCCTCTTATCAAAGACAGAATTCGTGTTGACCTATGTTATAACTGGCTGGGAACACGGAAGCTGGAAGGACGTAAATAAAAAACTCTTATTCCTCTCCTGTCATATCATGTCCCAAATACGCCTCAATACACACTGAAACAAACGTAGAGGCGTAAACTCAAAGCCTCGTTACGAATTCGCAATTCGTATAAAGCAATTGCGAAGGCAGTTGCAAACAGTAAAATTAAAGATCGCTCATACCGCGCCAGTGCGCCGAGATTTTGTTTACATTCGGGAACACGGAGTGGGGAAGTTTGCGGGAACTTTAAAATGAAGGATGGGGGTTCAGGCTTGTAACATTATTGAATTTCCAACTAGAACACCTTTTATGTACGTTCTTCTTGTATGTAAAGTTGGAAGAACAGGCGAGAAAAGTTCTTGCGTTGCCGATTTAAAAAAATACGTCTGTCTTGCCAACCGAACTTACACTCTATAGAAACCCTGTTTGACTGCGTTATGTAAATGCTCCACTAGTCAAGTTTACTGACACATGAACAAAAGTAAGAGTTTTTGTCATTCTAATTCAAGCACAAAGCGCGATACAAAAAAGATTTTTTACACACACACATATGAGAATATTATGGTGGCAATCAAACATTGTTCTTGAGTGTTCCCTCATAATTTCCCTCGACCTTCACCGTTCGACACGCCTAAGTAAATGACATTTACAAGTAGTTTCTTCAAAAGCACATAGTAAAAGCTCCGAGAAGTTATAGATGGAGCTTGAATTTTGGACTTCCTAATATGAGAGTAATCAGCTATAGCCACAGATCAGAGAAAGTCTATAGTGTCTTTCTCTTTTCTAAGTTTTCACCCTTGCTAACTTTCATTATACCTATGTTTATAATTATAAAAATGAACTAACTACTTCAGTAGACATAATTATTGTGATCTAAATTTTAATGAGTAAAAATAAACAAGATTAGGTTTCTAAATATAAAATTTACTAAGCGGCCCACATCTGAGTTTTTACAAGAGTTCGCGATCAAAAATACATCACAGCATATCTTATTCAACGAAATAATGTAAGGGGAATCCCTTAAACACGAAATCTATTACGCAAAAACCTCCCACGGGATGACAACGTATTCTAAAAGACCCTTGCCTTCTGTTGGCTTAAGAAAGAATAGGTACTTCTAAAATAACAATATCGTGATATATTTAAAATATAAAATGGGCCTTCTTCAATGAATTAAAGCTTTCAATATTTGTGCCAAAATAATGTTGAACCAACCTAAACTTTCTCACAACTCTCCACAATTACAGGTTACTCGTCAGGTCGTCGGGGGTTCAAATCCCAGCCACGCACTTCTTACTTTTCGGAATTGTATGCGTTTGTGAAAACAATATATCACTTGCTTTAAAGGTAGGAAAACGTTATGAAAAATCTGCATATCTGAGACTTCAACACAATATTCTTAAAGGTGTTTGTTTTTTTAAATTCTATTCTTACGAAGCCCACCAACCGTACTTGGCCAGCGCGGTGGGATACAGTCTAAGCCCTCATTGAGAAGAGATCCATGCCCAGCAGTAGGACATAATAAGAAGGTGAGATAAGCCTAAGCTTGAAAATATACCAGCCAACCCCCTTACCGTAACTACTGATCAGATTCATATCATATTGACGTGACAACGTCTTATAATTCGATAGAGCCGGCTGCACGCACAAAAAATTGGTTGTCTGTAAAGTCGGTTTACTGACGATAGTTGAACGTGACAACGTCTTCTTTGTCGCTCGTTCCGCGCTCGCAAGGTAACGCCGCATGAGCGAGGTAACGCCGGTAACGCCGGATGAGTCATGTTTTTTCGTGCGTGCAACCGGCTCTATCGAATTATAAGACGTTGTCACGTCAAAAAACATGACTCATGCGGCGTTACCTCGCTCATGCGGCGTTACCTCGCTCTGAGGCGTTCCATGTAAGGCTTGAAGTGGAAGCGAGAGCGCGGAACGAGCGACAAAGAAGCACAATCGTGACGTTGTCACGTTCAACTATCGTCAGTAAACCGACTTTACAGACAACCAATTTTTTTTTAACAACTGACGTAAAGTGACGATTCAGCGAAAGATATTATCATACTAACTTGGAAGGGGTTAGTAACCCCTAAGCAAAGAATCACTGCCAAGCGATTCTGTGATGCTGTGTCTCAGAATCGCTTGGCGGTGACTCTTTCCTGGTAGAGTGGTAACTAGCCGCGGCCGAAGCTCCAACTAGACCAGAAGCCTATTTACAAATCATTAAAAAATTAGAAACGAAATAAACCCGGGATTTCTTGAAATTCGAGCGCGCTGAAAATTTCGAAGACTTACAATCTAGACACGCGGCAGCGTGTCAAGACAAGTTCAAAAAAAAAGAACTGGCTAGCCAGCGCCGAGTGTAATATTACACGAACCACTTGGTGCCACTTTTGACCCTTCTATAACTCAAAACCTCTTTAACGTAAACACATAAAACTACGTGTGTTTAATTATATCCATAAGGACATATAGAAGCCCAAATTTCATGAAGCTAGCTCAAACGGTTATAAAGATATGAAGGTCAAAAAGTCGTTAAAATTCATACTGACTGACATATAGTACAAAAACCTAACCTACTTCCAGATGACCTAGAAGGATGAAATTTGGAATCCAGCTCGGTGACTGTGCGTAAGCGTAGGAAAAAATCAAAAAATAAAGAAAAGTCAGAAAATAATGGGTGTTCCCATACAAACTGAAATATAGTACCTAAATCTAACCTATACTTCCAGATGACCTAGAAAGATGAAATTTGAAATCCAGCTTGGTTATTATGTGTGAGCGTAGGAAAAAATCAGAAAATAAAAAAAAGTCAAGAAATAAGGGGTGTCCCCATACAAACTAACATATAAGTACAAAAACCTAACCTACTTCCAGATGACCTAGAAGGATGAAATTTGGAATCCAGCTCGGTTGCTATGTGTAAGCGTAGGCAAAAATCAGAAAATCAAAAAAAGTCAAAAAATAAGGGGTGTCCCCATACAAACTAACATATAGTACAAAAACCTAACCTACTTCTAGATGACCTAGAAGGATGAAATTTGGAATCCAGCTGGGTAACTGTGTGTAATCGTAGGAAAAAATCAAAAAATAAAGAAAAGTCAAAAATAAGGGGTGTTCCCATACAAACTGAAATATAGTACCTAAATCTAACCTATACTTCCAGATGACTTAGAAAGATGAAATTTGAAATCCAGCTTGGTTATTGTGTGTGAGCGTAGGAAAAAATCAGAAAATAAAAAAAGTCAAAAAATAAGGGGTGTCCCCATACAAACTAACATATAAGTACAAAAACCTAACCTACTTCCAGATGACCTAGAAGGATGAAATTTGGAATCCAGCTCGGTTGCTATGTGTAAGCCTAGGAAAAAATCAGAAAATAAAAAAAGTCAAAAAATAAGGGGTGTCCCCATACAAACTAACATATAGTACAAAAACCTAACCTACTTCCAGATGACCTAGAAGGATGAAATTTGGAATCCAGCTCGGTAACTACGTGTAAGCGTAGGAAAAAAATCTAAAAAAAAAAAAAATAGTACCTAAACCTAACCTACTTCCAGATGATCTAGAAGGATGAAATTTGGAATCCAGCTCGTTAATTGTGTGTAAACGTAGGAAAAAATCAAAAAATAAAAAAGTCAAAAAATAAGGGGTGTCCCCCATACAAACTGACATATAGTACCTAAACCTAACCTACTTCCAGATGACCTAGAAGGATGAAATTTGGAATCCAGCTCGTTAATTGTGTGTAAACGTAGGAAAAATCAAAAAATAAAAAAAAGACAAAAAATAAGGGGTGTCCCCATACAAACTGACATATAATACCTAAACCTAACCTACTTCCAGATGACCTAGAAGGATGAAATTTGGAATCCAGCTCGTTAGTTGTTAATGTTAGTAAAGGGCTAGTGAACGGCTCTATTGGAGTCATAGAGAAAATAAACTGGGATGTCGATAGAAACAATAGTGCACGTAGAATTATTATCAAATTTAATAATTTAACTTATGAACTAGAACGTGTCAAGACTAAGTTTCAGATATCAAATAATGTATATGTTCACCGGGAACAGTTCCCTATTTGCTTGGCTTACGCTACTACCATCCACAAATCACAAGGACTTAGTCTGGACAGCGCTCTTCTGGACATAGGCACTTCGATATTTAGCAGAGGACAGGCCTACGTTGCGCTCTCCAGGGTTAAAACCCTAGACGGAGTACACCTTATTAATCTAGACCCTAGTCAAATTAAGGCACAAGATAGTTCTATAATAGAATATAACCGCCTGAGATCCCTATATCACCCGGACTTAGCTAATTTAAGCATAAACAGGAAGCTTACTAAAAAGGTAGCAGATAATGAATGGGCAATGCGCACTGTTATCTCTAACATTCAAGAGAGTGTAAAAAATAGTATAAAAAAGAAAATCACGCAGCGGAAACGCAAGAAAAAGCTTTAAACTCAATACCTGCCTAGTTTTCTTTACAAAAAGTAATGATATCCCACCAAAAACATAAATGTAAAAAAAGGAGAGCCAAGTTCAATACAAAAATTATGCTTGGCTGTCGGCTTCGCCGCAAAAAGAATGGAGATCAAAATGAGTGCCAAGTTCTATGTAAAATCGAAATTTGTATTTATAGGAACAAAAAAACAATATGAACAATTATTAAACTCTATTTCTTGGCTTTATTGGATACCTATAACAATTGCTGTTATTCAAAAATGTGAGATCTTAAAATAGGTTAGATTTGACTTGGCGAGTTTTTATCGGAATTAAAATGTATAACTTTATAAAATGACTGATGTAATGAAAACTGGCCAAGTCAAATCTAACCTATTTTAAGATCTCACATTTTTGAATAACAGCAATTGTTATAGGTATCCAATAAAGCCAAGAAATAGAGTTTAATAATTGTTCATATTGTTTTTTTGTTCCTATAAATACAAATTTCGATTTTACATAGAACTTGGCACTCATTTTGATCTCCATTCTTTTTGCGGCGAAGCCGACAGCCAAGCATAATTTTTGTATTGAACTTGGCTCTCCTTTTTTTACATTTATGTTTTTGGTGGGATAAAATATACCGAGAAGACATGACGGGAAACACAACTCCTGTTTTCTTGCGTTTGTAAGCACACGTATTATTTTCTAAGGTTTTACGGTTGTTCCCATTTGGTTTTGTTGGAACATTAAGTCATTGTAATTTAATTTTAATTTGATCTAAGTCACTAATGCGGACGAAATAGACTTATTTTGTTCGAAAACATCTTGTTCCATACAACAAATGCAAAATACCCAGGGCTTTTCTGACAAAAAGACTCAAAGAAAAATTAAAGTTTCTAAAACACATTTTCATTGAAAAACCGGAATAAAACACGTCGTAATCACAATTTATTATACGTATAAGTATTCTGAGACACGTACAAAAATGTCATGACTATGTAATTCCCTCTCATCTACATTTTGATGCGAGTTTAGTAACTCGAGGAATACCTATTCCATACGCAAATAATTTCGACGCCGTCGTCGGGAAAAGTATATACTTATTCGTTGGAATTTTGCGGTCTATCCATAGATATTTGTGAAGATGTTTGCTGATATAATTCAATCATATTGCTGGGACGGTGGAATTTGTGAACATGTTTTAATACGTGACAGAATTGTTGAAAGATTAACCGATTTTTCGGAGGTTTCAAGACAAAGGACGAAAATAGCCCTTTCTCACGTTTATTTGACTTTTGAGATATGGGAATAAGCCTATTTCTCTTAAGTTACCTAAATTTTTTAACATGTACAAAGATCATCTAATATGACTTCGGCAGGATTTGAACCAGCGTCTCCCAGCTATCGCGGTTGGGTGCTCTACCAATGGGGCCACGAGTACTTTAACGCAGAGATATTCAGTCCTTAGGCAGAACTGTGATGCCATCTACTAGAAGCACTAAACAATTTAATCAAAAGAATTATTTTAAGTTACCTACCTATAAAATGCGATTCGATTTTATCACTTAGGTTATCGTGAGTCAAGCGCTAACTGATACCTACATGGAAGCAAAAGTATTTGTCAACGTTAAAAGGCAAGAGCGCTCAGGTTAAATAGAAGACAAGATGAAGACAAGCCTTTCGCAAATATTTACTGGAGCTACGACGTAATTCATCAAAGGTCTCTTTGTTTTTTGTGTGCCCCCTGTATCTTTGACGCGCGTCATCCGAACACACGTTGACAACTCGGGGTCTTATGACGAGAGGATCTCTACGATATTTTATTTATGTTCATAAAATCGATAAAAATATAATTATGCCTACTCGTTCCCTATGACATTTCTTTTTCTGAGCATTACTTTATGCTGGCCTTTATTTTACTCATTTTCTCCATTTTAAATAAAATCAAAGGGGTTGCGAGAAATTCCTGTCTTCAAACTGAAATCTGTCTGTTTTCCAAACCACGTCTGCTTGAATAATAGAATCATAATATACATCGCTATTTCATAGAATAATGCAACATTTTTATGATACCCAGCGATATTTCACTGGAGCTAAACACCCGAAATACAAAAGTTTACGTCTAGAAAAATGACAAAAACAATTGAACTGCACGTGCGCGTACGTGACTGCAAATAATAACGTCTTTAGATAAAGTCGCCATTAAGCAATAAACTATTTTATATCTGACGCCAGGGCTTGAGCTCCGGCGTTCGAGTGCCAAACTTTTAAAAATATAATGCTTCCGATACATAAAACCATCGAAATTTGTTCGGCGGCGACGCGAAAACATTTTGGGCGGTATCGGTCGACAATAAAGGCCTTTCGGGCGATAAAAACTGATCGGCAAGTCGGAGAAAACAGATCCTTGGACGCTTGCCAGGATACCTGCAGCGTACGCCGTACGCACCCTTGCAGTATAACTACTTAGTACTCACACGAACCTAGCCGTTGCGTGCTATAGGCTATAGACAGACATGTACACGGAAACAAATACACGGAACTGCTAGGACACAAAATACTATTACAATAATCCTAAGCAAAATGGGTTAAGTAGTTGTGGCTGCGCCGAGAAGGTGTTACAAACATACACATACAAACTTTTAGCTTTATAATATTGCTTTCGTTATTAATCTCGAGCCAAAATTTACCTACTCTGCCCAGACGAGCGCGGGTCGCGGTTGTCTGAAGTGGGAACGGGAGTCATCGGCAACCCTTCTACGCGCATTTTATATTGTTACACTTTAAATAATGTTTTCTAAAGACGAAACATGGAAACAAAATTAATACATATTATAAATAGATTCTTCATCATTCTGTAGCAATCTGCATTGTTAGTCACAGAATATAACGAGAACGAGTAACTAAATAGTCTGATTTAAACGCAACTGTAATTCGGATACGTTAGCCATATTTCACGGATACAGATGCTCTAAACATGCCTACGTAATAAAAACCAGATGCGCGAATAATAAAATATATCATCCTGTTTCAGGTGGTATTATTATAAATGGCATAACCAACTATATAAAATTGTAGAATAAAAAAATGCAAAACAAACTTATTCTATCTATTGCAGGCATATTCACTGATATGAAAACTTGCGAAGGAGATACTCAGGTAGAGGCTGGTCACGATAGAGCAACTCCGCACACCTTATAAGTTAATGAGGAAAGACCAGCGCTGCCTCAAAAATTTTAACTACCATCAGGTGAAAGACACATGTTTGTACTTGCTAAGGCAACTAGATGGGAACCAACACAGTATTGGGTATACTACAGAGGCATTATTATGAGGCATTCCTATGTTTCGGTTTGAAGAGTACCTACTGTAGCCGGCGATATGTATTAGTAGGCATAACCATTGCAGAGCATTGTATGATATTACCACGCCATTGCATTGCATTGCATTCTAGGACATTTTCTGGGATGCACTGTACATCCCACATGGGCGGATGCACTTGAACATGGGTGCCCGTTTTGACATTATTTTCGATTGATTTTTGAATACAATAGAGTTTAAATCAATTTACTGTTTCATAGTATCTAATTTTATGATCTGTATTTACTGATTAAAAAAAATAAAAAAATCAGTCGAGCCATTTCTGATTAAGCTGTGTTTAGAGATAGTTTATTATATCCTGGATTAATACAAAAATTAATAGTTCCCGGGATTCATCCCGGAAACTTGTGGGTGCAGGATTAAGGGCGGGCAGGTTGGTCTATGCTTTTTTTCTTAGCCGTAGAGTTTTGTACAAATTTTAAGTCGATTCGTTTCACATAAACAGATTGGTTTTGCCAGTTGTCCACTTGCGCTATGGATATACCTGTGGAGAAAGCCGTTCCGTATATTCGAAGTTGACTCGAAATTTGTGTAAATACTACCTACTAGTAACTAAAACTATAGTAGTGTTATTATCTCGCTGCAGACTCGGACATAAATCATTCGAGTGTTTTGCTTTTGTTGTTCTTTGTTGAGCTGTGCATTACTGCAGAACAACAGAAGCGAATCAAAAGCGAAACACTCGAATGATTTATGACCGAGTCTGCAGCGAGATAATAACACTACTATAGGACTAACCCTACTGCTCTGACGCCTCATTGGACTAAAGTCCGGTCGCGAAATAGGAAGAATTTCGTACATTAACCTGTTACTACCTGTCTCTGTCACTCCCGCGTCAAAATAATGCGTCACGCTCGCACAGATGTAATGACCGCCGTCCTGTGCGAGCGTGACGCATTATTTTGACGCGGGAGTGACAGAGACAGGTAGTAACAGGTTAATGTACGAAATTCTTCGTGCTCCGCGACCGTGCTTTAGCAATCGTTAGTGAGCTACCAACCCCATCTCATCTTTGGATGTATCATGTCAGACGACATTGCTGTCAAGTAGGAACTACAAAAAAATTTGCGTGGGGAAAGCCCCTGGAAGAGCGGACGGCGCGATAAAATGTCGCCAGTTTATCGGTGTCAAAAATGCTAAATTCTTCCTATTCCGCGACCGGACTTTAGGTAAACAGCAAAACTACCTCACAGTGTCCGTTGGGTCGGCTCCCCACTGATCGGCGCCACGGCGACGGCCAGCAAGCGGCAATTGTCAAACGCTAAACAGCTTCCGTCATTATTAGTTGCGCGCAAGTTTCCACTGTGTACGACGAATTTTTATGTGCACCCCCAACTTCGGTAATAATATTTTATCTGCACGAAATAGGAATTAGGAAACTGAGATAGGTAACATTCACAGACGATTTGACGATTTGACGATCTTGTTCACTGTCTGCAGACGAAGGAAAGAATTGTTCTCTTTGTTTTATTCTTCTACTAGAATACTTGTCGTAATAGCTCGCTACTCATGCAGCAGTAAAATAGAGAAACACTTACGGGCTATATAAGGCAGTAGTTAGCGTCATCAGTCCCCATTTTATTGCACCGTGGGCAGCAAGATTCTGTATTGTCAAAGCCTTTAATTAACCTTAATTTGTCACATAACTTCTTCCTTTATTAATTCTGTTATTTTTATTAATAGCTCAAATTCTATAAACTTCTGGTTCAATGAAGGCTATACCGCCAATATTCACCACAGAGTTACAACTAATGTCTCTTTGCTATCTTAATATGTTATGTGACTGTGATTTAATGATTTATATTTGATGTAAAATAACGATGCTATCTATAAAATACTTAGTGCAAAGACCTAATTTCACCAATGCATTCTTATTATAATTGTGTATAATATATCATCTGCCAAAACAGATAGCATTGCTATATTTAACGGCGGTTAATGGGGCATAATAGGTAACCTCTATTTATCTTTCCACAAAGTCACTAGCCAGAGATTTTCGCTTCGTGAGGCATCATTGTTGATTGGTAGGTAACCAGCCGTGGTCAGACCACATTCGAAAATCTTAAATTGATCCTCGCCAGAAATTAAACGTAGACCTTTTCCATAAATTATTACATCAGTTTGGTGTAATGGTTGATGCGAAGACGATACCTAAACTTAAACTCATTAAAGTTATATCAACTAGAAAACAAACTCAACAGATCATTATTTTGAAATTTTCTGAACCGATTATGATAACAGTTATAATGTGTCCTAAGTTGAAAATTACAAACACCCAAACTTTCAAACTTAGTAAGGCTCGTCAAACGTTTTTCAATAAAATTTAGGTTCAACGGCAAGGCATCGTAAAGGCTTCCTTCCACCCATACATAGTCGACGTACCAAAGATGCGTACGAAGCGGTTTGATTCCTTGTTCCTGATACGAACTGCAAAGGCCTGGAATACCCTCCCAGGCAGTGTCTTTCCTGCCACTTACAACCCGGGTGCCTTCAAATCAAGAGTGAATAGGCATCTGCTATGCAAGCGCGTTCCACCTTAGACTGTATCATCACTTTCCATCAGGTGTGATCGCAGTCAAGCGCTAGCCTTATAGTATAAAAAATATAGTATAAAAAAGGTACCAACCGATTTGCCTAATACAGGTAAATCTTAACCGTACCCTTTAATAAACAGCAATTCTAAAATATATCTGTACGTTTCCGGCGGTCCATAATTCGAAATAAAAAATGACCCGAAATAATTTAACAAAACTAAATGAACCGTGTTCGAGGAGTCGTAACGAATGAAACCAATCAGGCATAATTCCTTTGAAGATCCCCCCACAAAAGATAAAAGTCGCAATCTCTTTTGCTACACTTTTTATGTCCCCGCAAGGATCCAGCGAAGCTGATTCAATAAGAACCCGCTCATTTACTTAACCATTTGGAAGTTAATAACTCTGGAACTTTCTTTTGGAGACAAAGTTTTATTTGGAACTCCGAATATTTTAAGATTAATTAGTTACTTATTAACGGCCTCGTTTTCCCAGTAGTTACCCAATTGTGGATCACAAATTCCTGGGTTTGATTTCCGGATTGGGTCCATCTACGATTCTCGGTTTTAATTGTTGGGTTTTTGTCTATTAAGAAATTCTCAGCCATACTCGTAACCAAATAAATAACCTGTCAAGTGCGAGTCGGACTCGCGCACTGAGGGTTCCGTACTACAACCGGAGGAATAAAACCATAAAAACCACTTTTCTTATCGAACCGCAAAACTAACTTTGTTTTTAGAGGTTTATTGTAAATATCAAAAAAACTACTTATTAGATCTCGTTCAAACCAATTTTCGGTGGAAGTTTGCATGGTAATGTACATCATATATTTTTTTTAGTTTTATCATACTCTTATTTTAGAAGTTACAGGGGGGGGGGACACACATTTTACCACTTTGGAAGTGTCTCTCGCGCAAGCTATTCATTTTAGAGAAAAATGATATTAGAAACCTTAGTATCATTTTTGAAGACCTATCCATAGATAGATACACATATGGGTTTGATGAAAAAAAAATTTTTGAGTTTCAGTTCTAAGTATGGGGCACCCCCAAAAATTATTACTTTTTTTTAAATTTTGTGTGAAAACCTTAATGCGGTTCACAGAATACATCTACTTACCAAGTTTCAACAGTATAGCTCTTATAGTTTCGGAAAAAAGTGGCTGTGACATACGGACGGACAGACGGACAGACGGACAGACGGACAGACGGACAGACGGACAGACGGACAGACGGACAGACAGACATGACGAATTTATAAGGGTTCCGTTTTTTGCCATTCGGCTACGGAACCCTAAAAATTGGCAGTAGCATGCAATAATAGGATTCGAAACTATCAACCTAACAAAGTGAATTGTCACCTGATGGTAAGTGATGATGTCAGCCTTTCAACTTGGAAAGTGCATGCATTGTTAGCTACATAGCAACTACAGGTAAGGGTATTAAAATAATTAATAAGTAAGAAATCGCAAAACCCAAGCCGTAGGCGAGGGCTTTAACTAGCGTGGTAAATGTTCTATATGAGAGAATTGATTCAAATTTATTTGAATAATTTTCTTGTCGGTTCTTCTTGGAGTAGATTAAGGTAAAATATTGAGGACGGCGGTACTAAGATTTCACATCGGATTATAGGGGAGGGGATAAAGGAAATTGGGAATGCGAAAGATTTTGCTTGCCTCGCTCTACCACCCTTATTTACATACATTACCTATGCTTAATATAAAGCATCAAATGCAGGGTTGGTTAGTTCAACAAAATTATTTCAATCCATTGACGGCTTGCTTGCACATGAATTTTCTCTTACGGAAAGTATTGGTTGGTATACATTATTATTACTCTTGATTCATATCTTATTAACCAGGAAGCTCTTTCATAATCACAGGATATCGCGTGGTCGGCCATTTTGTATCAAATCCGGTCGCGCGATATCGCGTGTTTGGCTACAAAAGTCGCCGTGTCTGTAAGACAGGTTAAATCCCGCAGAGATATAATGTACCAGATCATACTGTTTTCTTAAATCTCTTTATGTACTTAGTTAGAAAAAATGAAAAAAATCTAACATTTTCTTCTATAATCCCGTCGTCATAACCAACGGATCCATCAGTCGTCATTACGTGGACAAGTGCTCTGTCTCTTTCACACCTATATCCTTTCAGCATAGTGTGTCTCGCTCGGCGCACCTGTGGAAAGCAAGATTGATAAGGCCCCCGCCACACTGGGCCGTGACAGCTTATTATTGAAAAATTGAGCGATATATCCACTGTGCGGTGTTGTTTAAGATTTTTTTTTGTTTTGCGCCTTTGTGCATACTTGCCGTATATTTTCTTTCAATAATAATCGATATCTTGCTGAGCCAACAGGAGTGAAAAAGACCATACTCGTCTTAATTCTGGTAACAGGACGGGGAATTATTTATCATAAAAATATAATGTTCTTTTTTATAAGATTTATTTGAGGTGCTACTAAGCTCTATCATATAATATTATCTCCGAATTCGTAAGAATTCTAGAACAAAGAGGCGAATATTGATCAACAACCTAAGATGTCTTACATACTTGCTTGCTCCATGGATTAAAATAACTAACGAGAAAACTTCACCAACAACGAAATAGTTTCCCCGATAACCTACCCTCATTGTTCGCACAAATTAAATTACGCATGCAAAATATCAGAGCGCAGTGTAAGTGAGGATGATCCCTGCCCTCTCACACGAGTATTAACAACCTTTGTCGTAATAATTAATTTCCATTTTCTACCCATTCCACTGTAATATGAAAAGTACACACGTCATATTTTTCAGCTTATAATATTATAAGCCAAAAAAGGCGAAAGTACAGATCTTTGTGGGCTTTTTGAAGATTTTTACTTTCATTTTATTTACAGTAAACCTACTGTGGCGACCTGGGGCGTGATTCTCGAAAATATAAAATTTTATATCGTCCAACCATCGACAGTAAGGCGCTCTACCCACTGAAGACGCGCCCCGCCGCGGTGCGCGGAGCGACAGATAACGCGCGCGGTGACGGAGGCGCAGATCTGCCTTACTTAGCGGTGTAATCTGCTCCCCCGCGCGGTGATGCAGATTACGACGGCCTCGCGCTAAATAAACTCGTATGTTCACTGTGTTGTCGATCGTCGTGGAAAATGGACGAACTTATTCAATTTCAAGATGTTGCAGTTATATTATCATTTTAAGGTTTTTGTATACAATAATTAAAAGACACTGCGTCCATAGAAGATTTTGGACAGTATCAAATCACGCCCGGGACTGCGGAGCCGGTGTGTCATACCCCGCGCCACGCCCCGCGCTCCCGCGCAGATTGGCAGAAACTGCTCGCGGCCGCCATCCCGCGCGTTTTCGCGTCGCCAGTGTGTTGTGCTAGGCGTGATTTCTATACAAATTGAGATACTTGCATACAATGGTAAAATCTGCCATCCCGCGCTACGCGACGGGGTGCGGTGCAGTGGGCAGAGCGCCTAAGGTGCTCCACCCACTGCACTTCGCCTTAATTCTTGTATACAAAAACCAAAATGACAATATAACTGCAAAATCTTGAAATTGAATAAGTTCGTCCATTCTCCACGACTATCGACAACACAGTGAACATACGAGTTTATTCAGCGCGAGGCCGTCGTAATCTGCATCACCGCGCGGGGGAGCAGATTACACAGCTAAGGGCAGATCTGCGCCTCCATCACCGCGCGCGTTATCTGTCGCTCCTGGCACCGCAGCGGGACGCGTCTTCAGTGGGTGGAGCGCCTAAGCATAACAACGCAGTCAACGCAGCCAAAGCAGCCAACTGTCGCGTTGGCTGAATAACTGACGCAAACATTAACTATCAGGGCATATATTATGTTAGTTCGTCGCTGCTTTGTATTTTTGCATAATAAAAGGACTGGTTGAAAAAATGTCGCCAGTATGCCAAAACGCTTGTTTTGCCACCAACAGTAAGACTGTAGTTCGCTCAGCAGCCACCTATAGAATTTTGACTGATGTCGCTACTGTTTGCCTGTACGGAAAGATTTACGTAAATTGTTCGGAAACCCATATCCTGAGTTTTCTTATCAGAGTGTGTATAGTGTGAAATTTAATATTACGAGTTCTTATGACATGTGTAATGTAGGCGAATCGTCTACACTATCAGTCAATAGGTAGAGTAAGGGGCTATTTGGACTTTTGTCTATTTCTTTTACTCTCTGTCGTAAAAGGGCTGTCCTGACTCTCCAGGCGAGATATTGCGCTTCCCGTAGAAGTTACACTAAGCTCATAGTTCTCATGTAAATTAATTACATTACACTACACCCGTTGTAACCTAAGAACCTTTCTTACATGAGAGCCTTTGTCATAACGAATCCCCACTCTCGCAGATCCGGGAATGCAAATTACATTAATAAGATGTGACGTTTTCACGACTGTGACGTCACTCCGCCGCGACATCGAGGGTTCAAGGGATCCTCGTATGAACTATGTTCTCGTGATTAACATAAATGATTGTTATAGAAACAAGTAACTTTAGGCAAAGTTGTGTTAACAGCTGCCGCATGCGACTTACGGCCTAAATTAATAAACAAACTATATCTATCCACGATTTTCTCTACTAGAGATACCATATTGTCACAGTTGAAAGATATTCTGTTCTTCTTTAAACTGCGGGGCTAGACAAAGTCACAGTCGTTTGGCGTTAACACTAGTCGAGAAAAATGTATGGGACAAACCACGTGACTGTAGAAAAACCACGACAGCATAGTACCAAACACGCTGTTTTTGATAATTGACTACGACAACTTGAACGCTCGCTGGCGTTCTCGCGGACCTTGTAGAACTTTAGCGTACTTCGCTTGACAATTGACAGCCGACAGTATCAAACACAGCGTGTTTAGTACTATTATTATCGTGGTTTTTCTACAGTCATTTGTTTTGTCCATACACTTTTGTCGACTAGCGTTAACGCCAAACGACTGTGACTTTGTCTAGCCCCGCTGTGCTGTTATCTTTTTTATTTAAACGAGCAATACTTGAATTTATATGAGTTATTTGCACGGATCTCGAAAACGACTCTTAAAATTATGATGAAATTTAGAAACTAAGCACAGTTCATTTGATACCAGCTCTAAAATATATGTGGTATAAATTATAGCGAATACTAATTTGTGTGTTACTGGTCACCCAGGTACTAATATTATAAATGTGCAAGTTTGTAAGGTAGCATTTTTGAACTCGGTCAAGCTACAACTACTGAACCGATTTGGTTGAAATTTGAAACATAGATAGCTTATAACCTGGACACACTAGAACACAAAACTGTAACCCTTTTTTCGTATTGTATGCATATCTGTCGTGGTTTTTCTACAGTCACGTGGTTCGTCCCATACATTTTTCTCGACTAGTGTTAACGCCAAACGACTGTGACTTTGTCTAGCCCCGCAGTTTAAAGAAGAACAGAATATCTTTCAACTGTGACAATATGGTATCTCTAGTAGAGAAAATCGTGGATAGATATAGTTTGTTTATTAATTTAGGCCGTAAGTCGCATGCGGCAGCTGTTAACACAACTTTGCCTAAAGTTACTTGTTTCTATAACAATCATTTATGTTAATCACGAGAACATAGTTCATACGAGGATCCCTTGAACCCTCGATGTCGCGGCGGAGTGACGTCACAGTCGTGAAAACGTCACATCTTATTAATGTAATTTGCATTCCCGGATCTGCGAGAGTGGGGATTCGTTATGACAAAGGCTCTCATGTAAGAAAGGTTCTTAGGTTACAACGGGTGTAGTGTAATGTAATTAATTTACATGAGAACTATGAGCTTAGTGTAACTTCTACGGGAAGCGCAATATCTCGCCTGGAGAGTCAGGACAGCCCTTTTACGACAGAGAGTAAAAGAAATAGACAAAAGTCCAAATAGCCCCTTACTCTACCTATTGACTGATAGTGTAGACGATTCGCCTACATTACACATGTCATAAGAACTCGTAATATTAAATTTCACACTATACACACTCTGATAAGAAAACTCAGGATATGGGTTTCCGAACAATTTACGTAAATCTTTCCGTACAGGCAAACAGTAGCGACATCAGTCAAAATTCTATAGGTGGCTGCTGAGCGAACTACAGTCTTACTGTTGGTGGCAAAACAAGCGTTTTGGCATACTGGCGACATTTTTTCAACCAGTCCTTTTATTATGCAAAAATACAAAGCAGCGACGAACTAACATAATATATGCCCTGATAGTTAATGTTTGCGTCAGTTATTCAGCCAACGCGACAGTTGGCTGCTTTGGCTGCGTTGACTGCGTTGTTATGCTTAGGCGCTCCACCCACTGCAAACAAAATGCATTGCATTTTGTTTTCAATACTCAAATTTCCTGAAAGTTTAGACGTATTCACGTCAATACAGATAACCACCAAAACCACCATATTTACCGAAAATAATAAATCTTAATAATAATAGTGCAATAAACATGCTTCTACTTGAAGTTTTTTTTATTTAATAGATAAGTAAATTAATATAATATAGTATTATGTAACATTATATATGTATAAAACTTTAATTAACTTAAATTATAAATTATAATAGTGCAATTGCATAATCTTGATCGATGCAATTGAACCTTCTATTTTATTCAGCAGCTGAAACTGCTGAATCCGGTAAGCGTCGCAAGTACCCTTCTCTCAGAGAGTTACCAATTAACTGTCCCGAAGACCATGGAGACCCTGAGGCCACGAAGTCATAGTGCCAAAAAATTACTTCGAGAGCTTTCCCCGCTTTAACCTCAACTAGTGACAGAAGGGCTGGGTCAGTTTGTACGCGACGTATCAGCCTAGCTGTTCAACGCGGAAAAGCAGCCACTACTATTGGCACCATTACACGCGGGCAAGACTTGTGTAGTAATTAGAATGAGTTTTATTGTAACATTAAACCTTTATATTGTTTGTCGGCAGGTTGCGCGTTCGTCAAGTTCAGTTCGCACCAGGAAGCGCAAGCAGCCATCACAAGCCTGCACGGGAGTCAAACTATGCCGGTAAGTGCCCGTCGTATACGCTCACAGCGATAACAGTGGTATAATGTGTGCTTATGAACTTATAACAAGCGCTGCATTGTGCAAATAAACTCGGACATACCGTATACGGAACGTGCAGTGATTTAAATTCCGCATATTGTTTATGAAGAACTATTCAGAAACATTACAAACTTTTTAAGATGTATGCTAATAAAATTAATAATTTGGTGTCAAATGGCTCCGTTGAAGGAAGTAGAAAAGAACTGCAATTTGTTATTGTAGACAAAGATAAACATAGTATTTTTGAATGTGATATTCCTCTGGAGCTATAGAAATATTCAGAAATTCATACAATTATTGGAATGTATGCTTGCGGTGCGATGCTTGTAGAAACCGTTGGGGTAAATTTACTTACCCTCCCAAGTTAGTACGATAACATCTTAGGCTGCATAATCACTTACCATAAGGTGAGATCGCAGTCAAGTACTAACTTGTAAAGAGTAAAAAAAAATGTCATTACAATAAACTATATAATATATTAACATTACTTTAATGAAGTCAAACGAAAGATAATTTACAACAAAACAAGAAATGATAATTTCACATTAAATAAACTTAAACGCTTTAAATTTTAGCCATAAATAACCAGGATACTTAAAATCAGAATGTCGAAACCCTAAACTGAGCTTAATCGTGGTCTTAATGTGGAAAGCGAGTTTATACGGCGTTTAGAGCATTCAAACTAGTTGTTTCCATCTTGTTTTATACCGCATATGTCACGTTTAATGGCCAAGTTTTGGCTGAACAGTAACAAAGTGTGCACGTAAGTGAACTATTTAGTATTTTGTAAATTGTGCAATGTGCAGTCAATGTATTGAATAGTGAATTACATTCGAAGTTCATTCACATGGATATTTATTTCATTATTTTGTCTCAAATTACATTTCCAACAAATAATATAAGATTTTGTCGATGTCACCACAGAGCAAGGAATAACTTTATATGATGTCACAAAGTATGTACATTTCACACACACAGAGAGAATTATATTCTTTCCATTCATTTATTTTCTCTTTGACACATGAAATCACAGAAACAGATATAGCAATAGCGAGGGACCAGAGAGAGATTAAGGTAAAGTTGTCTCTTTCTGGTCCCTCGCTATTACTATATATCTGTTTCATGTGTCAAAGAGAAAATAAACGAATGGAAATAGAATAATAGAATACTTTGTTAGACGACATGTTTTCGTATACTAATCATCTTATATTTAACTAATAAACTTATCATCTTTGTTTGACGACCGTATGGCATAGCGGTAGCGAACCTGCCGTCTGCGTCGGAGGTCGGGGGTTCGATTCCAACTACTGGTAAATGTTTGTGTGATAAGCATAAATGTTTTCCAGTGTCTGGGTGTTTTCACTTATCAATATAATATATTTATGTATATTAGTATTTATGTATATTTACCAGTTATCTAGTACCCTTATCACAAGCTATCACTTACTTTGGGGCTACATTGCGATGTGTGTGTAATGTCCTGTGTATATATTTCGTTTAATTTTTTTAATTATTGTGTTTCCTCTAACTAAAGTGTAGTTTCGTATTTTAAATATGTGATTTACTGGTGAAACCTAGCCAAATCAAATTTTGAGATTCAATTATAGATTATTAGTTATTTGCTAATAAGTTTCACTTAATTAATAATTTCAGGATTGTCTGTAGAACTTGGCACCCATTTTCTTTTAAATCTCAAGTGTACTCTCGGTGAAATTGACACCATACGATATTGAACTTGGCTCATATTCTCACATTCATGTTTTCGAATTGATTCGCATTTTCTGCGGATTTCATATTATTTTAATATACCTAACTGCAATTTAAATATAACATGAAACGTATTGTTTCAAAAACTAGTGTCAAAAATAACGGCTCGGTACAAAATCGAATAAAAACTGCTCGTCTAAAATACGCTTAAAATTTTACAATTGTACTATAAAAATATTATATTCCGACTAGGTTGTTTATTTTGGATTTTAGAATTTTAATTAAAATGTCACGCAAATTTTTATCTTACGTTTTGTTGGCTCCAAACCTGGTACATTCATGCGCAAACAATTATTTTAGCCCTTTTCTTTTTTGAATCACTTAAAATTACGATTTGATTTGATTTGATTACAGCCCAAGTACGACCAACACACTTGATTTGGACATTTTACCCTATTCCCCCTGTTCCTTTTTACCCTGTTCTTTGACCCTATTCCTCAATATTAATTAGAATGCTACGGAGAATGTTAGCTACGGCTCTCAATGAAGTGATTAAAATAATAAACGAGATAGCCGAAACTCAAACAAGTATACTTTCTAAAATAAATATCTTACTGTGATTGCATATTCCGAAATAACTTAATCAACTTTTCTCGCAAGCATTTATTTAACTTCGCGCAAAAAGCTTTCGGCTTGCAAACAAATTGCATCGTTGTTTAACATACGAGAGCGTACAGTGGGCAACCAAAGTTACGTCTAGATTGCTTCAATGGTGATCAGGAATTCTTTACTGATCACTTGCTTGATTGTATTTTCCTAGGAAATTTTGGTACCTTAGTCAACATCTCCTGATAATGCTCCCGTGTCCGGGTGAAAATACATTGAGAAAGTTCTTCTGACATGCCTGTAGTCCTATGTGAAAGAATAAATGTTTTGATTTTGATTTTCAGGGTTCCCTACCCAAATGGTAAAAAATGGGACCTTATTGTGGATATTTCAATCCATGAAGACGCGCCCCACTCTGTCAAAGTCGCTTATGTTTCATTCATGCGATTCGTATGGAGTTTGACAGGGGCGCGTCATCGTGGATTGAAATATCTATACTAAGATTTATCTTAAAAAAAAAAAGACTCCGCCGACGCTCATGATTCAATTCTTTGAACCAACGCTAAAGTCCTTCGCTGCTCATCATTCATGCCAGATACTACCCAAAAAACTTACTCTTCGTCCTTGCATAGAAAATAACAATTTCATGAAATGTGCAATTCTCTCAATGCCCTAGACCTTCAAAATTGAAAACCCGTGTTTTGGGGGTCGGTCTCAAAAATGAGAAATCATCTTAAAATATCGATATGTGTTCTGTTTTAGATAACATAACCTAACACTTTTTTTTAATAATAATTACGACCAAAAACCTATAAGGTAGGCTGTACGTACATGTAGCACGGTTCGGGGCGGATCCGCAGAGTTTAAGCAAAAAGTCCTAAAATTGACTGTCCGAGGCAGCCGCTTAAGTTTTAATTAGCGGTCTGCACTTGCTGGTAAAAAACGTACTGAGAATTGAGACTATGTAGCCATTAAGCCGGTTCCACACTATTCGTATCATTTTCTCGATGCGTATTGCTGAAGCGTATCATGATAGCAGTTGCCTAAGTTGTTGTCTATAGTTGCCTCGTCGTTCTAGTGATGAGCTGATCACGATGTAATGGGTCCATTTTCCAATTTGGGCTTAATATTTTTGAGTTTATCTTTCAAGATTATTTTATCAGTCTTAGTGGTGTTACACTCCCGTGCCTTGGAGCCATCGGCTTTATATCTGATCTATTTCAAGTCGTATTGGAGCTGCCGTCACGTCCCATCAGACTGTAAAAGTGAAGAAATAGTAAGAGCTCCTCTATTTGCGCACACACTATTGTGCTCTATAGTATCTCTTTTTGGTCACGTTGGAGCTGTAGGATTAGTACAGGTTTTTTACAAATTTCGAGTCGACTTGCTTCGCACAAACGAAACGAATTCCTCCACACATTTACAACCAGCGTCATCTATGGACGGCTGCATGTCAGAGATTGACCCCCATAGCTGAAATTCGGTCAAGAGGACATTATTATCATAATAGCATAATAAGGTGAATGTAAGCATGATAATATTATGCGATGTCCATAGATACTCTTACTATATAATAGACAAAATCCGGTCTATCTCGAATCGGTTTTTGGCTGATCACTGAACGAGGTATGGATAAATACGATTCTGATTTGTGATAAGGAAATATCATGATGATTGCGTTTCAGTTTCACTACCAGTCTAATAAGTGATCGTGATACGCGGCAATGATACGGTGAAGTAATCGGAATATGTGGACCCGGCTTTAGATTATAAATTTCGGATATTCGTGGCAATCAAAAATTTTTTTAAAGGTAGTTACAATTAGGTGCACTTGTTAATAACACTCCTATTTCATAAAACATAGTTACTTTAAATTCAAGCCATAGGTACTACAAAACCAATTATTATGTGGACTCTTTTTGGTGCAGGGTGCAAATTAGTTTAAATCAACAAAATAATCATTTTTAACAATAAGAAATTAAAGTAACTTAACCATTCTTAAATTGGTAGGTAAATAAGTACTTGTTAAACTAGTCAAAGTGAATTTAATACAATTCATGAAGAACTTTGAATTTCTAATAAATCCAAATTAACATTCGACAACATTAAAAACTGATTACATCCAAGAATTAATTACAAATATGTCTTTAATGTAATAAAGAAACATTGGATCTCAAAACTAGGACTAAATACGATGTAGTATTTAAACACACGTATAAGTCACAAATCCCATATATAACAAAGAACATCTCTCCCACTTTAATTAGAAGCCATTTCCTTATTAAAATCCCCATTTAGTAGACCGCGTTATGGTCGGTTATAAATCAATAATCCATTAACGAAGTTAATCCCAATACCGTATCTGCTTCCTCGTCATAATTTTTCCTTTTCTCCTTGCCTTCGGAGGCTTAGTTTTTGTGTCTTTGGACACGCGCCATTACAAAATAATGAAAAGCGTAGCCTAAATTACCAAGGTATCCTATTTATAGTTATCAATGTGAAAGATTGTGAGTTTGTATTTTATATCTGTCACTTTATCACGTTAGAGCTACTGAACGGATTTGGCTGTTTGAAATGTATATTTTGAACATAATAATCCTGAATTAACACAACATAATATAATAACCCTTAATTAACAGTCAACACATAGGCTACTTTTTATCCCAGAAAAATCCATGGTTTCCGACGAATTAGTGAAAGGACCAACCTGACGGACATAGCTCAACGTGTCGCGCAGTTGAAGTGGCAATGGACAGGGCACATAGCGGTTTAGTACTAAAACACCGCAAATTCGTAGGCATGCCCAGACGCAGCATGAAAACTCTGACTAATATAATACTGTAGTCATTACAGATAAGCTTCCACTGGCTACATTTTCGCGCTGAAAAGCTAGGCTGATTACGTTACGTAAAAAAGTAGCCAGCCTTTCTGACACCAGATGAGACTACTAACCATGCACAAAGGTCTCGGAGGAATTTCCATATGGCCTCTGGATATCCATGGCAAATAGAACAGATATATAACTCCTTAATAAAGAGGCATACTTGCAATGGTCGATTTCAACATGGAGCTGCGGCTCCGTAAATTCATCAATTCTTGACAAGTTTCGATGGTTATTTGTTTTATTGAAAGGGTCTGGTATCCAATAGATCTCCGAAGACAAACGAAGATTTGAAAGGGACAACCCATTTAAATCTTCGTTTGAATATTCGAGATTGACGATAAAATTAACCGGTGCCTGTCCAAAACTTTGTAATATTGATGTATGTTTTTGATGTGTGTATAGAACTCTTTTTTTACTCGTTCATTATTATCGTGGTAAAATATTGTTTTCATTTTCATGTCTCGGTCGTCATCATTCTGACGGTTTCCAATCAATATTTTAGTAAATCACAAGATTAGAATCGAGTAGATTAAAGGGGGGACAGACAAAAACGTCATTAAGCGGAGTACAGAGCAAATCCGGAGGGCGTGCCTTTGTGTTGACGCTGTTAAAGGTATTATCGGAGGCACGGCCTTCGGTTTGCAGCCTCGCCGATAAATAACATTTTGGTTTGGATAGGTTCAAAGGTTTTCGCCGGTTGATTGTTGCTAACAAAGGTCTTATGGTCGAAGGGCTTTGTAGGCTTGAGGAGGCAGAAACGCTTGCCATTTATGTATTGTCCGCTTTATACTGATGTTCGGCGTCCTTTTTCTATTCGCCTGTTGTCTATATCCTATTTATCCAGTTCCATAATTTATAAACTTTCAATTGGTTAATATGTTTGTTTTTGAATAAAGTACCTATTGCTAGTATTGTTTATAGATCTAAGAAAATATAGATTCACATAATCATAATACAAAACGTGTGAATCATTATCAAATAAACGTAAATAAGAGGTTATTTGCAAGGCTCTCAACACTGATATTAGTCTACGAAAGATAGTCCTATTAAAGATAGCCCTATCGTAAGTTCCACTGTTTTTAATAATTGGGCTCTCAAAGACGTTTCGTCTCGTCTGCCTTATTAAAAGAGTTTTCCAGTGCCCGAGGCCCCTGGCCTCGCAGGCTACAGGGCCCGTTTAACAATCTACCGGGAAACATCGACGTACACATTTGAGAGTCAACATCCGAGAAAATCGGCCGATCTGTCATTATTGTAATTTAATAAAATCCACTATATTTTTATCTATAAACGTAGTAGACAAGAATGTCCATCTATAAGTTTAAACATAATGGTGTCATAAGAAAATGTTATCTGTAAAAAAATCTCAGTTAAAAGTCTCCACAGGATCAACTTTTAATAGCCTTTGCCGCTCGCCAATAATAAATATATCAGAAATAAGGAATACTATGTAATATGTAGTCCAAAAATTCATGATGGGTTCTTCATTGCAATATTTTGCTTCAGGGATACGCTCCGCCTCTAGTGTTGCTCTCCCTGCGTTTCTGTCTTCGATTCATAGCAACGAAGTCTTAATAAATAAAATTCTTTTGAATTGTCCAGAAACATCAGAAATAAGCTATATGAACGAAGCCAGGGACGCTTGGAGAGCGGCATGCCCAAACTCAGACTTCCCAACAACTCCATCTTCTCAGCGGCTGTGGGATGGGCCGATCTGTGAGCAAGTACGGAACCATCTCATAAATACGTGCTCAAGCTCTGCAGATCGTGCTCGTCTCTTAGCCGTTGCCCAGTGGGAATCTGGTTTGTGGTTGCGGGCTCTCCCTTCTCCCAACACTGGCACGCTTATTGATTCGTCCACTTTTCGGATAGGCGTCGCCCTTCGTTTGGGCGCATCTTGTTGTGCACCACACCGCTGTCACTGTGGTGTTGTCGTCGACCAGCTCGGTCACCACGGTCTTTCCTGTGCGAGGAGCGCAGGTAGGATTCCCCGACACGCCAGCCTTAACGATATCATCCGCCGTGCCCTTACCACCGCTAACTGTGCGGCCGTTCTTGAACCGAGCGGTCTAGTACGTAGCGATGGTAAGAGACCGGACGGAATGACCCTGATTCCTTGGAAGAATGGGAAGGCCTTTAGTGTGGGATGCGACTTGTGTCGACACACTTGCACCGTCCCATCTTCCTGGAACCAAAGTTAGGGCTGGTGCAGCGGCTGAATCCGCTGAAAACCTCAAAAGGCGCAAATATGTATCCCTAGACAGTGGGTACATATTTGAGCCTATTGGGGTCGAAACTATGGGACCGTGGGGACCGGGAGCAAAGAAAGTTTTTAAAGAAATTTCTTTACGCCTGGTCGATGCAACGCGTGACCAAAATGCTGGCCTCTACTTTGCCCAGCGAATTAGTATCGCGATACAACGAGGCAATGGGGCTAGCATTTTGGGAACAATTCCCTCTGACAGCGGTCTACTAGATTAATTTGTTTTAACATTTTAGTTTAATTTGTAGTTTTTATTTTAGATAAGTATGTAGTTTTTAATTTAGATATAGTTTAATTTTATACCTAGTTTTAATTTTTAATTTAAGCTTATTTTTTTTAATTATTATGTAACGTTAATAGTACCTAGGTATAAAATAAATGATTTTTTTTTGCTTCATAAATTTTTTTTGCATATCTATAAATTTTCGCACTTAAGTATTTACCTCCGATTAATACGTTGTGGACCTATTTGTGACCTAATGGTCCAGTTCTTAAGCGAAGATAAATAATCCTGATCGTCCTCCACGTAGAGGGATTGCGTAACTTTCTGCCCCTTAACAATTTACCGGTTCTTATATCAGGGTGCCTTGTTGGGGATATTTTATGGAAACTATAAACTTATTTCGTTTAATAACATGCCTCCGTCAGGGTCTTTTATGAGTAACTAGATTAGACTCTCGTCTATGCGAGGCTCGCGATTTGAATAAATAGAAGCTTTTTATGTTAATTATTTTCTTTTACACTTTTTCGTAATTCGTAAAAATTATAAATTAAATTTTTGAACCTACTTAGTGATTCTATGTACTATACTTAGTGGTTGAATCTTAATTATGGTGGAATGCATGCTCCACGGCCCAATACCGAGAAATTCCAAGTTCATTTATATTTGACGACATTAGTAAGAAAATAACAAAGCAAAGTTATTAGTTAATACACGTATGAAAATGACCATTCCCACAAATTTTCTATCATAGACAGTGTCCTATTAGCTTCGAAATCACGAAAAATCAAATACAGTCTGACTCGCATTAAGTTTGCAACTATTTCAGGCAAGTTGCAACTATGGCAAGCAAGGCAGCAAGTACTGACTTTAAGTTGTAAAAAATTGTAGGTAGTAGATACGGTACGGTTGTAGGTAGATGTATCCCCTAATACTATGATTGTCAATATCAATTTTCGTAATGATCAAGTTTAGTGCCACTGCCTAGCCATGTCAGGTGCGGGCGCCGGGCAGTCTCACGAGCCGACGCACTTGGCCCGTCTCCAGGCGAGGCCGGGTGACCTTTGCAGTTTATTACGAGATTGACAAACTCGACCCTCAGCCTTTCCCCGGCCGAGCCAGTCAATTGTGATCGACCCAAATCAATTAATTTGATGATGTGATTGTGTAAGCATTGAGTAGATATAGGGAGATGAGAGACATATTGTAAAAGGAGAAATTAATTGGTTTTGCTATAATCTGCTACCTGAAAAGAATCTGTATGGTCTTACATACAGGAACAAGCCAGCAAACTCAAGTATCTACAAAAGCAATGTGTTCAAGTGAGCAATGCCACCACCACCCAAATGCAACACCACACACAAAACTTTCAACGCATGTTTCGTCCCGGCATCGAGACACCATCAGGAGATATTGACTTTACAATGCGACATTGTATAGTGACGTTCGTGCTTTGTTAGTGTGACGTTACATTTAAGGTACACAATTTTGTTGCTACGAGCAGACCAACAAACATAAATTAATCTGTTTTTATACATTCAGCACGGTTGAGTGATTCCAAAAATTAAAACGATCTTGTAAAAAAATAGAAAAGTTCTCATTTTTCTAAGCTGAAGGCCTGAATAAATAATTAAGTTAGCTAAGACAATGTTAAACGCCTGAAACGTCGACGAATAATTGGATTCCAGTTCGCTAAAATTCGCAAGCCAAAGTAATCCTTGAAAAACTTTCGTTTTTTACATAAATTGACAGCTATGAAAGGTTCTGAGATGGATCTTAAGATTGGAAGAGATTTAAAGTCGATACCTTTTTTTCACTTTAAAAGGTACGAGTAACTTCCAACGATTCAATTTTATAAACTTTTATTCTATTCGAGTGGTGGCAATTATCCGTTAATGCGAAAAAATCTTGGAAGATAAGTTCGCTCTTTTAAAGCCACTTAACGTTTTAAATAGTATAATGTAGGATACTTGGCAGAATTCGTTTTTTTAACTTTTGCTCGTTACTGTGAAAGTGATATAATTAGTTCTTGTTACATTTTCATTTGAATTCAAACGGTTTAGTTATTCTTATTAAGTTCAAAAATATTGTACGTAGAATTTGCTATTGCTGATATCTCGATTTTTAAACACATTAAGTGAAAGGAAGAGAATGACCATTAGGATCGTCTCCACGCGATTCTTGTTAATTATTAATTTAGACAAAAGTTTTGCATAAGTTTGCTAAACAAAGGGCCGATTTTTCAATCGCCTGATAATAATCGTTAGCTAAGGAATAAATATGACGTTTTGACAGATTTTGTATGGCATATTATGTTTCACATTTTCGTCATATAGGTTATCTGACGATTGAGAAATCGGCCCTAAATAAAATAAAAACCTGCCAAGTGCGAGTCGGACTCGCGCACCGAGGGTTCCGTACTCAAGAAGTACTGAAGCAAAACAATCAGGCATACTAATGTAGATGTAACACGACCAAAACTGTAACGACCAAAGATGTAAAACGGTAATAATTACCTTTGTTAATGAACCGCAAAACTAACTTTGTTTGTAGAGGTTTATTGTTAATATAAAAAAAACTATGCTAGTTAGAGCATTGGCTATAGTTTTCCTGTAAAATATACGTAAATTCCTATTGACCATAATTATTTGAGATTTTTCGATTGGTAAACTCCGGAGATAAGGGGGGGAACGGTATTTTTTTAGACATTTTCCCCGATAAATCAAAAACTATCATGACTAAAAATAATTAAAAATCGGTTTTAGAATGTACAAAGTAAACCCTTTCATATGATACCCCACACAGTACAGTTATCTCACTTTTAAATTTCAACCCTCCGATTTTCCCCCCTTTTTAAATAAGAACAAAAATAATTTCCATTTTTTTTATTCCAGTGTCATTGGGCCACTAATATACACGACTATTCCAAATTTCATATTGATAGCTCCGGTAGTTACTGAAATAATCGAGTGTGACGGACAGACAGACAGACGGACAGACGGACAGACAGACGGAGAAAGTCGCACCATAAGGGTTCCATTTTACCATTTTGGTACGGAACCCTAAAAATGACCAAAAACACTCACAGAGAACCCAAACCACGTTCAGAGAACTACAATCAAAACGGGTCAAAAATATGCACAATGTTATTTAGTGAAAATTATTTAAACCAACTTGTTTACGTTATGTGTCATAACTACAATTCTGTCTAGACATGCTTAATTTTCTACTACAGCTTGATTATACTGTTCCAAAAAGGCTATATCAGACCCCGGCCTTAGCATTTCATGATATCCATAACGACTTAAGATTAAACACAGTACACACTGTACAGAGTGAGATATTGGGATGGGTCAGTGAGCAAAATATTACCTAAAAGTGAGTGAGTGAGTGAATAAAATACAACCTATACATACATTATGCACGGTTACGCAAATATGTCTTGTGTTTACAATAAAAATCTCTATGATCAAAAATAATGAAATGGGAAAAGATGCAAATCGCGCGACAGATAACGAGGAATGCACTTTGACTTCTAAATTAAACTATTAAATCTCAATTTGTTTCTTTTACAGACAGCATATTTTAGTCAGTTCACAACAACAATGTAAAAATTGAAAAGTTTTCAAAATTTTATGAGCTTTGCTTTTTCCCGTAAATAACCAATGATTTTGTCAATCAAGTCAATTCAAAAGCAACTCAATAAAGTCGGCTTCACCATGCCATTCAGTAATCTCACCCTCAAGTGATATTATACCTGAAGCACGTTCTCACAGAAGCCCGTCCCAAGTCATCAAGGAGGATGATATATGTAGCGTCGTACTTAATGATAAATGTATGGCCCTCGCCGACCAATTTAAACCCTAGGGGCGCCCGCTTTGGCTCAATCTAGTTGAAACGTACATTACGGTGCCTAAATTATCTTTTGTTAATATACAGTCCGCTTATAGTTTGAGGAAGGTGTTAGCTTTAATACTGTCCTTAAGAACGCTTAATTTGCTTTTGCATATTGCTTCGTGTGAAACCAAACTTTTCATGGTGGTGGTAGGTAGCACTTTTTTGTGTGCCAGCCTATGCAGCATGGGCACTTAGAGATATGTCTCTCTTCTTTTGTCGATCTCTTTTCTCTGTCTATAAATGAGGATCAGAAAGAGAAAAGAGAGCGACAAAAGTAGAGAAACATATTATCTCTACCCGCGCATCTATTTAGTTCTGTTAAACTATAAATTGCTTGATGGTTTGCAGCATTAATACTTGCAATAGTGCATTTCAATATAAGCGTGGAAAGTTTATCATTTCTTTACGAATCACGGTCTTATGATCCAAGCCGAAGGCGCGGCCCATCTGTAGGGAGTAGAAATGACAATTCCGCACGTGTATTAAACGACGATGCGAGAAAAAATATTGGTTTTATGTGTTTGCCTGCTCCGTGTTTGCGTGCCGTGCTCCGGTACCGGCTCCGGTGGCGCATCCTGGTGCACCCGCTCCGGTGTAGCACAGGAGGAAAACAAAAAAGCACTTGTGCGAAACAGAATAACTTTCCGCACGCAAAACACACATGGAAATGTCTAATTTTTGAGCAAGTACAAGTGCAAAAATATTTTTAAGGCATATTATGCAAAAAAAATTACTCTTTCTTGCGCCAGTAACCTGTCAGACTCCCCTCCTATAAGACAAGGGAAATAACAATGAGAAACGTCAGATAGATTGTTAGGAGCTCGTCAAACGCGCCCACTAGTCGTTCGCAATTTCCATTTCTCGTCGTTGGAAAAGCACGCAGCAGTTTACGGCGCTTGGGGCGCGAGCGGGGCGCGCGAAATTAAGAGATTCCGAGCGTCAACAAAGTGCGAAACAACCCTTATTAAAATGGCCCCGCATGCGCTACACTCTTTACCCCTGCTGCACTGGCTCTAGCCTAGATACGCATTTAGGCAGTACTTTCTCTTGGTTTTTCCTAGACTGCAGATCAGAAAGTCCTGTGTTCGATATCCAGATCAGGCTAATAATATTAAAAGCCTACCTGTAAAAATTGCTCTTGTCACTCTTAGAAACATTTGGTGCGAAGGCGACGCATAGCCCAATTCACAATTTCTTAAAAAAAGTTTTTCCTTCTTAAAGCGAAAATAAAGGAATTTCAAAATTACTTTGCATTTTCATTGCTTTGTATTCAGTTCAGTAATCATGTAAAATTACATGTGTGTCTTCTGTTAGTAGGATAGTAACTAGCCACGGCTGAAGCCCTTCACTTGACCAATTTGATATTATATAGAAATTATATTATTATCCAAAGTAACCCGTGGTGTGAATCGAACCCACGACCGAAATCAGACTGCGCCAGGGAGGTCGTCGAACATCGGGCGCCATTTTAAATATAAATTGAAGGCGCCCGCCGTAATAAAGCCGTGTATTTGTTTAGGTATCACAGTACGTGATATAATCACGTTATGAAGTGCGAGGCGCCTGTGTGCGCGGTTCAGAGCTCATCTGTTTACATGCTCCTACTAAGTGGATGATTTTGCGCTCATGCGAAAACATCTTATTTGGATGGGTTTTGAAAGGGGTGTAGGTAATATTATTCGGTTAACTTAATTATGAACATTTACTTAGTCTGGTTAAAAATAACCTTAAACACAACATATTTTTTAATGTGACACAATTTTTTTATTGAAAATATTATATTAAAATTTATCGCAAGTTAGTTGCGCAAAAATTCTTTTTAACCGATTACAAAAAAAGGAGGAGGTTCTCAATTCGTCGGAATCTTTTTTTTTTATGTATGTTCCTCCCCGATCACTCGAAGATGCGTGAACCGATTTAGAAAATCCTTTTTTTTTAAATACTGATGGTCTTCACAATGTATTTCACAGAAGGTCCCATAGTCTTCAAGTCAGGATCTGATGATGGGATCTTGGTAAAATCGAGGGAACTCTTCAAATACTGCTAGTATGCTTCACCTGATTTGGGCATTCATCAAAATCATAGAGAATGAAATGCCACAATAGTCTGACAGTGATATTAACAGGTAATCCTATTTTGGCACAAGATCCTAAAAAGCAGGTCAATTTTAAAAGTTGTTTTAAACTACGTAGTTTAACCCAACAGAAGTCTTTCGCGTCGTTCGTAATAAAAACATTGGAACAAATCACAGTCAACAATAGTTCATTATAAAGTTCAAGCTACAATATCAATATCCCGATTCAATCTGGCAACAAACAGGCCAGTGTCGGGTTGATCTTGCGAGTTGTGAATGGAGCCAATTTGGGTCAATTTCTTCACGTGACGGCACCGGACGCATTCCATCCCGGATTCGCCGGGATCAACTTTTATTGGCATAATATCTTGGAACTATGTAGGAGGTTGGACGTATTTTGAGATAGACCTATATATGTAGCTCTTGATACATGTAAGAAGGCAGTGTTTTATATAATTTGATAACCATTGTCACTGGTTAATATAAACACAATGAAGTTATTGTTATTTTTATTCGTAAAAGAAGGTGATTAGTTACACATAGGTATGGATGGTTTACGGCGGTGCACCAAAAGGAAATATAGTGCTAGTTATCACGCACTATTGAATCTTATGGTATAGGAGCACGTACTGCGTTTTTCACATCCCTATGTGTTCGACATCCAACAAACTCACACGAATTGTGTTTATTCCAAGTTACTGAAGCGAACAAATATGGGCCGTCCTTTCGTGTTCCCATCCAAATATAATTTGTACACTTTCAAGAGAAAAGCATTTCTAAGACAAGCCACCTATACACGCCTAGACTTTATTAATCTCCATCATGACATGATTGTCATCAGGCACAAGCATTGTAGATAGCACTATTTATATGTCTTTAGTAAGTAAAACAAAATACACTGTAACCACAGTCGGTATACGAAAGATTCCTAAACAATGTGATGGTGATTGCAATGAAACGTAATTGGTGCTAAACTTTACTATTTATTATAAGCAGTAACTTTGGTACACAATAAAGCTTATATTTGCGAGGGCTATTCCATGTTATTGGAAACGGGAATTGATACCGGTCAAGATTGGTATTGCTACCGAAATGGATTGCGCCGGTTAACGTGCGAACCTTTCAGGTTTCTACGTAATAAATACCTGAAAAGAATAGAGGGGTTCAAATAGTTCAAAATAAATAACATTTAATTTAAATTAATAATTATAACAAAAACTTGTTAATATAACAAGAACTTAGTTAGACTAGAAAACACTTTAAAAGTACACTTCTATTTATTTATTATATTGTTTACTACAAAAAAAACAATGATAAGATAAATTGGCACTACCATCTGTAGGTGAAGACACTTAATCATTTAAAACAATGGTAATAAGAATTTTATTTAAAAAAAAAGAAATTTAACAATTCCATGAAATTGAATATTATTGTAAAAAATAAATTCACACTCGCACAAAATAAACTTGCTATTCCAGTTAGTGGCACTGTAACACATGGTACAGTAGGTATGAACTGTTAAGGCCCCTCTGCACACTGGCTCATGATGATAGAGTATTCGAGAGTAATCGTCAATAATTGTTCATTCGTGAAAAGAATTTGTGCAGATGATCGTACGTGACACACGACTGCCCATAATTATTATCCCTCAGTCACACGCAGGGTAAGTAAACTTAATAACTTAACCAATAACATACAACCGTGACATATTACCTATTATAATATTATGTAATGGTCGCAACCCATTTATTGTGGCGATGATGGCTACTTTTTTATTTGTCCATCATAGGCCAATGTAAAGGAGTCTTAACATCTACGTTCCTACGCTACTGCCGTAGTGCACGAGTGTTTACAAGCTGCTACTGAATTTATCTTGCATTAAATTGAGAACACCTTTGACACTTAATAATTTCACTTGCTTTTTCCTTTTAACAATAAGCCTGAATTTTTTGAAACTATCCCATTAAACAAAGCATATGTATTTACGTTACTTAAAGGTTTTATATTTATGTGAACATTTAGGAGCTCGCCTTAAAATGAATTATTATTATTTATATTAAAGGCTTGCAGGGGGGGGCTATTCACGTTACGTGTCGGCTAAATTTCGTGATGTGATATGTTTAAAAAGATCAGGGGGCTGATTCTGTATCGTTCAGTTTGTTAGTTAGTAACCCTCATGGGTTATTAACTAAGAAAACGTAGGCAAAAATCCTATTTTTGCATACTTTTCGCACAAGTTAGCAACTAGCATGGTATGTTGTCATGATACCATACCAACCTAGGTTGGTAACTTGTGCAAAAAGTATGCAAAAATATGGTTTTTGCCTCCGTTTTTTAGTTAACAACCCAGTGAGGGTTGCTAACTAACAAATTGAACGATACAGAATCAGCCTACATGGTATTTACGTACAGCAGACAATATTGAATTCAAAACATTTTTTGCGAACACTGAAAAATTAATTTTAATAGAATTGATATAGAGCGTAAAATTGAATGTAGTTCAAAACGCCATATTGGTCGACAGATCCGAGATTGTAATTACCTAAGCGCGTCAAAGTTGAGCATTGTATTTTCTATGATAAAATACATTCAATTTTACACTCTAAGCCAATAGGCGTAAAGTTCATTTTTCAGTGTTAATATTTTTTCTTTTTCTTGTATCACATCACTGAGTGTGTGAAAACGTTACGAGAATGTTATAGCTGACTTGCTGCTTGCGCTGAAAAAATGTCCCGTGAAACTTCACGAAATTCGCCCGGATTCTTTTTCTTTATAAATAGTTCCCCACTAAAATATCTATGAATCGATTACAGGACTTTATACCGCTACATAAATAAGAGATTTAGAGTGTCCCCCTCGTATTTCGGTCCATTGTCGCCGAAGTCGCCCGCCGAGGCCCACATAGATATGCAAATGTTTTCAATAAGGAGCCGAGGTACGCAACATACGGTTACACGGTGAGAATATTCGCCCTATTGTATAAATTGTAGGCGATGCGCTGTTAGACGTCCGGATATATTGCTGAGGGTCCTGACAGAGATAAGGAACGTTTTATCAAAACACTGCTTGACCTGTTGACCTATATTTCAAACATGCGAAGTCTAATGCTCGAACTAGTAAATTATGTTACAATGCTAGTGCACACGCAGTGTTCCTATGGGAATAACTGCAGCCTTAGCCATATGACGCTTCTATTCTATGTCTACAATTGCTTATGTTACACTTTTGGAATGGCATCCAAAAATATATAACATATCTACGACAAGAGACATATTCTCTTGGTTTAACAATCAGTTCCAGTTCAACCTTTAAATCTGCAGATATAATTTTAAAAACGTATTCGTTCATAAAAACACACAAAAGAAATTACAATCCAGTTCCAACTTTAAAATGAATAACTTAAACATAACAACATCCTATCGGATTCCAAAAACAACCAGACTCCCGCGAACCAGTCGAAATCAAAACCAGTGAAAATAAAACAAACCAGCCCGTAACACGAAGCCGACTAAACGCTCTCCGTTAATCGGGATGAAATTTATTAACATAAAATAACAAAGGGTAATTAGCTGCCGGTTTTGTAGAATGCCGGCACTGCGCCGCGCATAAAATTATCTTGGCACCTCCGCATTAAATCAGCGAACTTGCTTAGTTGGGGGAGGTGCCCAAGTTACCCACCACTGCACTGTGCAGGTACCAATTATAATTAGGGGAGGCACACGGCGAAGTTTATCATTTCTCCGAAAATTTCTGATTGATTTCACCCGGTTAAGGGATCCAACTGAAATCAGGGCTGCTTATAGGCGGCAAACTGCACCGTGCTGAGTTGGGGCCCATCTCTGTATTCTGCCACAGACAAGCGGTGTCTGGCGCTTCCGCCACATGGTTAATAATAGTCCAAGTAGTAGAATAGAATTTAAAGTCCACAAATTTACAGTCGCGCTGCGGGCCATAGAGAGGGCTATGTTAGGTGTTTTCCTGAGGGATAAAATCCGAAATGAGAAGATGCGGATCTTCTTTGGAGGAGAACCAAGCTCACATAGCCCAAATCATTAGCAAGCTGAAGTGCCAGTGGGCAGGTCACGCGTGTCGTAGGAGCGATAGCCGGTGGAGCCGAAAAGTCCTAGAGTGGAGACCGCGTGCAAGTAAGCGTAGCGTGGGACGCCCTCCAGCTGGTTGGACCGACGACATTAAGCGGGTGGCGGGAAGCGGCTGGATGAGGAAGGCGGAGGACAGGGTTTGGTGGCGTTCGCTTGGGAAGGCCTATGTTCAACAGTGGACGTCTGCAGGCTGATATGATGAAGTAGAAGACGCTGCAGCCATAGTTTTATTAAGTAAGTTGTAATTTACATGTTTCTGTAATGTGTGTCTGCAATATGCAGAAATAAATAACCATGCATTTTAGCCTACTTCAGATACCTATTTGCTAATAAGATAAAACTTCGGCTACCTATTTGCATCCAAACATTTAACTACGTGTTTGGTGTTAGAGTGCAGGAAAACATTATAAATTGCTAATTTACCTGAGCATTTTCATAGGTTTCATAGGTTTCATATTCTGTCGAGTCAATTTCCTGATGATGTTCCGGGGTCGTAAATTGAAAATATTTTTGTAGTCATTTTTGTGTTAAAAGAGATACAAAATTATCCGACATCAAAATGAGTTTGTGGTAATTGTTGAAATCATACTCTCAAAGTCCCAAACCATATTAAAATTAGTATGCTTACATTTTACCTGTTTATACAAAGTTTATCTGCTTATGTAAACTTGTGGGGCTAACGGACGCTTAATATTTTGTAAATGAGTATGTACAGTAGTTACGTGAAATCCTTTGGATGTATTTTCGCTTTCAAAACGGAAACTTTTGTAAGCGAGTCTCTTCAGAGCACGCGCGAGAAGTTGGGAACGGAACGTGTGAAGCTGTGTTTATTTAGCTTGACGTTACAATATTAGCTGACATGGTTCTACTTATTGTCATACTTTAAAATTAACGCTGCAATTCACCAAATACTTTTGCACTTCTTATATTTTGTTTATTTTTTGGTTTTTGTGCCTGTTTTTAATCCGTAGTCATAGCTTAAAACCTCCCGTCTATATCTGAAGCAAATTTAAAAATTATGATATAATAAAATAGTCTTATTTATAGTCAAATATCGAATAGGTCTTCTAAGAGGTATGAGGCTAAAGTTTCAACTAGTATCAATGTTTTTTATAAGAGTTAGTTAGGTGGTAAAATGGATTAAAATCAAACCGTCTATTTTTCGCTCTCTGTCGTGCCTATACCTAAAGATTAAGTCGGGCAACAGTCGCCTTTCTGTTTTCCCGTGGGAATTTATCAAAATTCTTCCTTATCCCTTATCTGGTGTATAGGAACTTCTGTTAAAATTTTCAGATTAAATATAAAATAAATAACTTTAAATATATATCAGGACATCACACACATCGCAATCTATTCCCAAAGTTAGCGATAGCTTGTGTTATGGGTACTAGAAAACTGATAAATCCCACCAAAAACATAAATGTAAAAAAAGGAGAGCCAAGTTCAATACAAAAATTATGCTTGGCTGTCGGCTTCGCCGCAAAAAGAATGGAGATCAAAATGAGTGCCAAGTTCTATGTAAAATCGAAATTTGTATTTATAGGAACAAAAAAACAATATGAACAATTATTAAACTCTATTTCTTGGCTTTATTGGATACCTATAACAATTGCTGTTATTCAAAAATGTGAGATCTTAAAATAGGTTAGATTTGACTTGGCCAGTTTTCATTACATCAGTCATTTTATAAAGTTATACATTTTAATTCCGATAAAAACTCGCCAAGTCAAATCTAACCTATTTTAAGATCTCACATTTTTGAATAACAGCAATTGTTATAGGTATCCAATAAAGCCAAGAAATAGAGTTTAATAATTGTTCATATTGTTTTTTTGTTCCTATAAATACAAATTTCGATTTTACATAGAACTTGGCACTCATTTTGATCTCCATTCTTTTTGCGGCGAAGCCGACAGCCAAGCATAATTTTTGTATTGAACTTGGCTCTCCTTTTTTTACATTTATGTTTTTGGTGGGATATCATTACTTTTTGTAAAGAAAACTAGGCAGGTATTGAGTTTAAAGCTTTTTCTTGCGTTTCCGCTGCGTGATTTTCTTTTTTATACTATTTTTTACACTCTCTTGAATGTTAGAGATAACAGTGCGCATTGCCCATTCATTATCTGCTACCTTTTTAGTAAGCTTCCTGTTTATGCTTAAATTAGCTAAGTCCGGGTGATATAGGGATCTCAGGCGGTTATATTCTATTATAGAACTATCTTGTGCCTTAATTTGACTAGGGTCTAGATTAATAAGGTGTACTCCGTCTAGGGTTTTAACCCTGGAGAGCGCAACGTAGGCCTGTCCTCTGCTAAATATCGAAGTGCCTATGTCCAGAAGAGCGCTGTCCAGACTAAGTCCTTGTGATTTGTGGATGGTAGTAGCGTAAGCCAAGCAAATAGGGAACTGTTCCCGGTGAACATATACATTATTTGATATCTGAAACTTAGTCTTGACACGTTCTAGTTCATAAGTTAAATTATTAAATTTGATAATAATTCTACGTGCACTATTGTTTCTATCGACATCCCAGTTTATTTTCTCTATGACTCCAATAGAGCCGTTCACTAGCCCTTTACTAACATTAACAACTAACGAGCTGGATTCCAAATTTCATCCTTCTAGGTCATCTGGAAGTAGGTTAGGTTTAGGTATTATATGTCAGTTTGTATGGGGACACCCTTATTTTTTGTCTTTTTTTTATTTTTTGATTTTTCCTACGTTTACACACAATTAACGAGCTGGATTCCAAATTTCATCCTTCTAGGTCATCTGGAAGTAGGTTAGGTTTAGGTACTATATGTCAGTTTGTATGGGGGACACCCCTTATTTTTTGACTTTTTTATTTTTTGATTTTTTCCTACGTTTACACACAATTAACGAGCTGGATTCCAAATTTCATCCTTCTAGATCATCTGGAAGTAGGTTAGGTTTAGGTACTATTTTTTTTTTTTTTAGATTTTTTTCCTACGCTTACACGTAGTTACCGAGCTGGATTCCAAATTTCATCCTTCTAGGTCATCTGGAAGTAGGTTAGGTTTTTGTACTATATGTTAGTTTGTATGGGGACACCCCTTATTTTTTGACTTTTTTTATTTTCTGATTTTTTCCTAGGCTTACACATAGCAACCGAGCTGGATTCCAAATTTCATCCTTCTAGGTCATCTGGAAGTAGGTTAGGTTTTTGTACTTATATGTTAGTTTGTATGGGGACACCCCTTATTTTTTGACTTTTTTTATTTTCTGATTTTTTCCTACGCTCACACACAATAACCAAGCTGGATTTCAAATTTCATCTTTCTAAGTCATCTGGAAGTATAGGTTAGATTTAGGTACTATATTTCAGTTTGTATGGGAACACCCCTTATTTTTGACTTTTCTTTATTTTTTGATTTTTTCCTACGATTACACACAGTTACCCAGCTGGATTCCAAATTTCATCCTTCTAGGTCATCTAGAAGTAGGTTAGGTTTTTGTACTATATGTTAGTTTGTATGGGGACACCCCTTATTTTTTGACTTTTTTTGATTTTCTGATTTTTGCCTACGCTTACACATAGCAACCGAGCTGGATTCCAAATTTCATCCTTCTAGGTCATCTGGAAGTAGGTTAGGTTTTTGTACTTATATGTTAGTTTGTATGGGGACACCCCTTATTTCTTGACTTTTTTTTATTTTCTGATTTTTTCCTACGCTCACACACAATAACCAAGCTGGATTTCAAATTTCATCTTTCTAGGTCATCTGGAAGTATAGGTTAGATTTAGGTACTATATTTCAGTTTGTATGGGAACACCCATTATTTTCTGACTTTTCTTTATTTTTTGATTTTTTCCTACGCTTACGCACAGTCACCGAGCTGGATTCCAAATTTCATCCTTCTAGGTCATCTGGAAGTAGGTTAGGTTTTTGTACTATATGTCAGTCAGTATGAATTTTAACGACTTTTTGACCTTCATATCTTTATAACCGTTTGAGCTAGCTTCATGAAATTTGGGCTTCTATATGTCCTTATGGATATAATTAAACACACGTAGTTTTATGTGTTTACGTTAAAGAGGTTTTGAGTTATAGAAGGGTCAAAAGTGGCACCAAGTGGTTCGTGTAATATTACACTCGGCGCTGGCTAGCCAGTTCTTTTTTTTTGAACTTGTCTTGACACGCTGCCGCGTGTCTAGATATATATTCATACTAATATACATACTTAAATATTATATATTAAAAAACACCCAGACACTGGAAAACATTCATGCTCATCACACAAACATTTACCAGTAGTGAGAATCGAACCCACTACCTCCGACGCAGACGGCAGGTTCGCTGCCGCTACGCTATTCAGTCGTCATTACTTATTATTCAAATTAGAGCATAAACATTAAAAATGGGCCAAAATCAAAGCCAATGTACGTATAAATTCTGTTCTGTAAAACCCCTGTCCTTGAAGCACAAAAAACGAATCAACATCTTGATTGTGGTCGGTTTTCGTGGCAACAAACTGAGACGCGCACGGTTGAGCGTTCGGCAGTCGGCAGTCGGCGAGACCGTATGCATATGTCTGTTTGTCCACCCATTACTGCTGCGCGACGCTGGACCGGAGTTTGGGCTATGGTACAACTTACAAGTGGAGTGGCGGTAGTGGTGTCTGCACTTAAAAAATAACCTAAGTCATAGTGTCATTTCCTTTTTGTTTTCTTTATTATATTTATTTACTCGAGCACCTGATGTTGTCGTTCTTGGGCTGTGACTGGCGTGGTTTGTCTACGGTCAGACAGATGGCAGCATTGGGCCAGCCGGGCCTGTTGCAAGCGCGGCGGCGGCACTTGGGTGCTTGCATTCGACAACAACGAAGACGTATATTAACGCACCATAGAGTATATTGAATATAGGGGTACGCACAATATACGAGATAAAGATGGAAGAATATAAGGGTACCTAGTGTGTGAAGTGAAAAGTCACATAGTGATTAATAAACTAGTTATAATAAGCATTGATTGATTGGTATTGTATAAAAGGCATAGTATATCTTATCGTACTATGCAAATAAACTAATACACGTTGTATGTTTTAGAAATCTTTTAACACTATCTATAGTGCCTACTCCCACTTCAATATAATGCGTGTAATAATCTAGAGAGTGAAATATTCACTAGCACCTAGTATAGCAATGTGTAGAATTCGCTAGTTTTTATTATATTTAAGCTGCTTGTTTCCCAAATAAAGTAATTATTGTTGACAGTTTAATTTTATATGCGGGTACACAGATTTAGCCTCTAAGTTATGTAGGGATTTTAAAGTTCCGTACGTCATAGACATAAAATGAAGTAGATTCATGATTTATGGTTACACTAGACTTGCAACACAGTTTAGAAGGTCAATTTTTATTAATTGTTTAAGTTTATCACAACGGCTTAGTTTAGGCGTCTAGTCGTAATCAATAAGGTAAATCGATTAAATTTGTAAAGAAAAGTCGAGAGTTTTAGGTTTTTATATTTTCGATTTAAGGGTCAGTCAGGACGGACGGACAAACAGGCTAGGGGTCTGCAAACCCTTCTAAAAGTTTTAGATGTTTTAAAAGTAAAATGAAAAGTTAACTGTCAATTTAGCTCGCTACCTCGTCTACTTTGGGCCATGCAAACTGCGTTTACACCGCTGCCTCGTACCACTTGGGCCGCGTGAAAAGTGGCAATTATTTATGCATCGAGGTCCCCATTTTTGCATTCCTAATGGGGATCATAGTGTAATTATTCGCTCGTTACCAATCTATGCGGTGCGGGATCGGGCGCGCTTAGTGGCCAATTCAAAATGCGCCTTGGACCGCACTTGCGCATAAATCTACATTTATAACGCCTTTTTTATTTCTTTTAGGGTTCTGTAACTAAAAAAGAATAAAAATCATACCCAAATGGAGCGAAATTGTTCTTTAAATGCAGAAGGCACTTCAATGTGTGTTAAAATCCCGTCCCATTCCTCTCAAAATACCTCCATTAAAATACAATATAAATAATACGTGTATAACCTGACTATAGATTTGCATTATGTGTAGGTTTGGTTTAAGTCCCGTCACAAATTAATTTAATGAATAAACCAAACCCGAGAAAACCTCGCTGGGTATAACTAAATAATAACGTTGAGATAAACTAACTACTCCCTGCTTCCTTCCATGATCAGATCGGCACGAGAGAAATATGATGGTAACTTCATAGATATTTTACTTTACAAACCTTTAATTCTGACGGAAGAATTACGCAACTAAGTACAGACGGAATGCATAGTAACTTCATAAATGATCTCTGTTGGAAACGGAGCCTTATAAGTAGATTTCATTAACTTCCATAATAACACTCTTAAACAAAGAAAAGTAGTAACTTGCTGCTAATCGACAGAACCCATCACGAAAGCCTGGTTCACTTTTAACATTTTGTTTTTTATTTAATTTTTGCTTTATATTCTTTACGTCCCTGAATTTCCCATTAGCCTGAAAGCGTGTCACCGATTGTTTGTATCGGGGAAACAATTTTAAGAATTCATCGGCCAGAGAGAATTCGTTTTACCCGTACGCTGATTACGAATCAAGTTAAGATTAAATAAGAATCATCTACATTTATTATAAAAGCATAAATAGGAAGATAAGTCCTGACTTATTCATTAAAAAGATGAAATTTTGCGTTGTGCATCACGTAACACAGGGATAAAAAAGATTTTTTTTATTCCCGGATCACCCGGAAGCTGCAGTGGCGGGTTTTTTTTTTCTCGCGAAAGTCCCTTAATGGTACTTTAGCATCGCTACGATCTAGCCTAAAAGCTAATTATTAACTTAATTTTAAATTAAACTGATATTAAGACCTATATCTAAGAGTCTGACCAGTGACTTAGGTATCTTAGTCTCTTTTTTATTAGTTGCAGTGGCGGGTCAGCCATAGTTATTTTTTGATATATATTATTTAATGTTATTTAAGAAGTTAAACTTTTTTTTTAATATTTTTCTTTATATCTTCAGTGATATACTACAGCTATGCGTTCAAGGCAATATATCTACCGCAAATGGAGAAGATAGCATCTTATGATAATCTGCATGCCTCAGAACGGTATACATTTCTATAATATATATCTCTATATTCTGGTGTCGCCGCCGTTAATTACAGTAGATATAATCAAAAGCAGAACTTTCCTTTTTACAATGTTATTTTTTAAGTGCGTTCCTCTATCTAGTATTTGTCAGAAAACCATTCCAACTTTCTCGATGGCCGAAGTTGCTGTGTAAAGTTGATTCGACAGCGTATTACGGCTCCTCGCCCGAGCTCCTGGCTAGCGGCCAACGTTTCTAGCCTCATCCGATCCACCTTGAGTAAATCTCGCTAAACAAACAAGGGGTCATTAAACCTGCACGACAATTTTTTGTCCCTGTTTTGCTGTACCTTCCTTTTTCACGTGTTGTTTTTCTCGTAACAAAGTTTTCAGTTGCGGCGGTTTGTTTTGCCACTGACGGTGCCCTAATTACCTATAATCTGTTGCAATACTATACATACTAGCTTACCCAGCAAACGCAAACGTGTTTGGGATATAAAAATAGCTTACGACCTTCTCTCAGACCTACCGAACATACACCGAAAACTTCATAATAATCGGTCGAGCCGTTTTGGAGGAGTTTGGTAACAAAAATTGTCACAAGAAATTTATATGTTACAAAACTGACTGACGAACTGACTGAATATCGGATTGGTTCACTATGGATTGAACCACTGTTTCATTTGAAGTACAGCGCTCGAAACATTAAATCGTTCCGTTTCTAAGTAATCAAAGAGCATACCAAAGATACGTTTTCATTAATATTATAAATATCATGATCAATAAATTCAACCTTTTGTCGAGCGAAAATCTCCAGTGCGTAGCGCGAATATTTTTCACCGAAGCTCTTTTTAGCGGTTTATTTTTTCCCGTAACGAACCGTTTGACAAACGTTTCCTGTTCCTATTTCCTTGAGACCAATTTCTTTAGGTAATAAAAGTTGGCTCTTAAAATAGGTCTATATTACATAACAACTGGATATAGAGCAGTAGGTAAGACAAATCAGGGAATAAGTCGTGATATTCTTTCGCAAAGAACAAAGAAGGCAGAAAAGCCCTTCTTTTGACGGTACCAACTTCTCGCCACACCACACCTGACCTGTGCAACTGGATCGTAAAATCTATAGCAGCCGATAGCGATGACTTATATGACGATCATTATAGGTAGAGTTCTGTGGATCGCTCATTCCATAATTATATGTAACGACAGGAGGGATCGACATCGGGACATCTAAAGCTACGCAGATCAAGTCATCCTTTCTATCCTAGTATGTACCCAAGAAACCTAATGTTATTATGTTATTTGTAATCACTTATCTGAAGCACATTTCAGTACTAGTTTAGCATCTGTTATCAAGGAAATGCCTTTGTGTCAAATACTCAGTCAGTCTTTTCACTTCAGTCTACGAAGTCATAAAGTGGAGCTAAGAAATTCCCGGGACAACGCCTCGGCACTTGCATGAATTTAATCAGCCGAACAAGGTGTAGGAATAAAACACCCGTCCGGAAACAAAGTGGATTGGAGCGGCCACGCGTCTGTGTTGAAACGATCCGGCGTTGTTGATTTAGACCCATCCACTCTTTCACTACCTATCTACTTCCTTGATAAGCTAACATTGTGGTGCGTTTGCTTACTCTTATTTTAAACCATCATCATTATTGTCACATTGGGTCACTACTGAGTAGGTACGGGCCTCTTCACAGAGTGAGAAAGATATTATTATAGCTTTTACCAACAGCTTCGCCCGCGTCATTAAAACAGTGAAATTTACACTTTTTATGCAATCCTACGGGAATGGATTTGATTTTCCGGGATAAAAAGTACCCTATGTCACTCTCCGCGTCTTGAACTATGAAGGAGTTTGATTCTTCTTTTCCGGTTTTTATCCGGAAGGGTTTTCCTTAGTATTAAAAAAATGTTATTTAAACGCATATATCCCTAACTCTGAAAAATCTATGAATACTAAAACCTCGATAGCCCAGACCGGACTCTTGGCTATTCGTTGTGTTGTTGTATTTATGTATAGCAATAATTAGGTATAAGCTTATTATTTAGGTACTCCTTTTAGTCCTTTAAAATAAGTACGTTTACATCTTCGAGTAGTATTACACATTACACGCAGGCGAAGCTGCGGGCGTCTGCTAGTAAATAAGTAAATTAACATCATATAAAGGTTAACTTTTTCCTCTTTTTAGATCGAATACGCGAACATCACATCGCCTGAGAAAACATATTAAGAAAAAAAATATTCGTATAAAACGTTGGCCATACCTACTCGTACCAATATGACCAAAAAGCTCAGCCTCAATCTGCTCGATAACAGAATATTTTCTAAAATATCTTCAAACGCCGTACCTGACGCTCATCTCCGCTATTTTAATTCCGCCGGCCTGCGGAAATTGGTCCCGCTGAGAGCGAAATGACAACCCTAATTGTCGAGTCCAGAGTGGCAGATACATCCAACCGTACTATAGAAAAACTTTGCTCTTTCAGCTAGGGTTGACGAACGTGCAAAATAGTTTGTGAAAATGATAGAATCTTTTCATTTGTCTTATATGCAAGTTCTATGCTAAAGAAATAATCGCCACGTTGAAATATTGAATAGAAAAAATTGGTTGCCTGTAAAGTCGGTTTACTGACGATAGTTGAACGTGACCACGTTTTCTTTGTCGCTCGTTCCGCGCTCGCAAGGTAACGCCGGTAACGCCGCATGAGCGAGGTAACGCCGGATGAGTCATGATTTTTCGTGCGTGCAACCGGCTCTATCGATTTATAAGACGTTGTCACGTCAAAATATTGGTTGTCTGTAAAGTCGGTTTACAGACGATAGATTTACGTGATAACGTCATAATTGGTCTCTCTATCGTATGTTTTATCGTGCCTCTCTACCGCTTGTTGCGCGCTCTCGCTTGCACGCACAGATTCAGGTTCATTACGCGGAATGTTACTATTTTTCATGTGCGTTGCTGGTGTTCATCAATTTATTAAACGATAACACGTCAAAAATTTTTATATTCGCAGAAGATTTTTTGACTTTTGACATAATATATTAAAAAGCATAACTCTTTGTCACGTTTCACCTGAGCCGAGCGTGTAAGCGAGAGAGCGGAACAAGCGATAGAGAGGCAAATATTGGCCTAAGCGTTTGGTTCGAGACCCAATGTTTTCTTAAGACGTTATCATGTAAAATTATTGTCCGTAAACCGATTTAACTGACAACAATTTACTTTTATTTTAACTAGAATATCTAAAAATCTTAACATACAATAGCCGCTTAAAAAGTTATTTATTTGTAGACATAGACCTTAACTTCCTAGAAGCAGACTACAAAAAATATAGAAAGATAACTTATCTTTTACAAATATTTTGGAAAATTTTGTAGGAAATTTCGTTCTACTCTCGATACCACGGGAGTAAAATACGGCATTCTTATAAAATTCAAGTCATTGATAAAATTCGCTGAAAAGTGGGTGTCCATGAAAGGATTATTTACATAAATCAAATCCTTGGGAGTGAATGAACTGCTGTATTATAATTACTAGCTCAACTAGTTTTTAACAGCTTTTGTGAAGTGGTGATAACCGAAAACAAAACCCGGCTGAGTTTGTTGTGGGCTTCTTCTCAGTGCAGGGCGCGTTAGAACCCTCGTAAACTTAGTTTTAAGTCGACTTGTAGTTATCACCATACATAATATTATGTAACAAATATTGTTGACGTTTTAAGTGCCTTGTAAGTTAGGCCTATGTGAAATAAATATATTTTGAGTTTGGCTTTGAAACTTATTATTATTCTAGAAATATAATAATATAAAAATAGTGAATATTTAAAACAGTAGCTCAAAACTTTTTTTTAATAAAACATTACAAAAAGAAGAAACTCTATATAAGTGATAATATATATGTAAAAAGTTGAAAACCCTTCTTAAAACCCGTTGAAAAACAAAGGTCATTACCCACCAGCCCGCTCGCAACAAAATCTCAAAATGCGCAACGTTTACTTTTTAACTGTGTCGGTTAAAAATACAAATTCAGGTGGGTCCGCACTCCGGGCAAACTGCCGGCATAATGTCTGCATTTAACCAGTTTTGTATGCAAGTTCCATGCAAAGGCGTAACTTGAATAACTTAAGTTTGTTTGCATAAAAACTCGCGTCTCCGAATTGGTAAAAAAGGCGTGCTCACGGCACTGTGGATCCTTGGAGATTTATGAAAACGTTGCATGTAAAATGTAAATTCTTTAGAATAAAATATTCTATGAGTTAAATCTTTTTCGGATTAAGAAAGATTTATTAAATATCTGAGAGAGAGGTGTAAATGATGTAATAAATTTTATATGCCATTTATTTAGGAAATTTTTATATTTCGTAGTTTACATTAATTATAGGCATTCTGGAAAAGATTTGCTGAGAAAAGTACGAATTAACTTTCGTATAAAAGCTTATTTTTAAGATTGTTTTTGAATGTTAACATAATTTTTCGTGCACGAAAATCGGCAAGATCTAACGTTCACGTATCCAGTAATTTTAACCAACGAATGTTCTTATATCTTGAGTAATACGTATTTTTTGTGCAAAGCACTAAACAGTGCCTTTACGCACCTCTAGCCCTATCGCATTTTGCGATGCGCTAAATAGAACAGAAATAGAAAATGTATGAAAATGGACACTATAATTCCGCATTCTGATGCGATTGCCTAAATACTGTAGTGCGTCGAGCATGTTTGCTGACGCCAGAGTCCCGGACTACTTTGCGATCATTAGATCTCGAATGGCGGCGTTCTGGTTGCGTATTCGCAACTCGAGCAACGAGATCCTAAAGGTGTGCTCGGAGTATCCTGACAACCCTGTACTGAAGTACTGGCTTGCCGTACATCGCGACAGCAACCGAAAATAGAACAAACCCCGTTGGGGGGCAATTTCTAGTAATTATTTTAGCGTAAGTAATTTACGTTATTATTGTATTATATTTAGCATATACCTTTGTATTGTAGGTTAATTTTATTTAATTTTTCATTTTTGTATTTTTGTATTTTGATGGGTTTTTATCACCTGAAATAAATCATTTATTATTATTTATTATTATTATTATTATATTATAAATTGGTCACGTAACCTTCTTTCTTCTTTCGTAACCACATTCTTATAATTTTTGAATTTCATTCGAAAGCGATGCAATAGCAATCTTATTAAAAAAGCAGGGATTGGACCGATGTGGCAACTGGATAGAGCTGATGTTCATCTATTAGTCAGTGGTACATAACTTTAACATTATTTTCTCCGTGTGCTTACTTACTTACATAACTCACAACGTCATACCTTTTCCGGGATCCTAGTTCTGTATGCATAAGTTTGTGAGCGACACCAGCTATTAATCACTCACTCACTCACTCAGTCTTCTCCACGGGTCGCCGCTCGTTCAGCTCATTCCAACTCAGCGCCCTGAGAACACTGCGTCAAATGAATCTGGATTCCACGCATAGCAAGCCAGTGTTCTTTGTTTGATTTTTTTGTAAAATAAAACATAGCCTGAGACCCGTGACAGCTGTCAGAATAAAATACAAATCTTCACCTTCAGCCACTTGCGATACGCTAAAAATATAGAAATGGATCGAATTTCTAAAATGTATAAAAATGATCGCTAAATTGTCACGTGATTCTACGCACATTTATAATTTTTTTTTAATTTAAGTGGTAATAGGTAATGGAGCATGTAATAAAAATATAGGTATTAGTGTCGCACACAATCATAAATTTTTACAGTGTTTCATCCCGTGACAATAAACTATATCTAATTGCATCAAGCCATCCTGGGAACATTGCAAGAAATTCACTGCCATTTGAAAGTAACTCGTCTTTTGAAATTTTGTGTTCATTTCATATCAAAGAACTCAAAAGCTTCTTTCTTCCAAATCTATTTTTTTATGTACTTACGGAGAGAATCAAAACTTTTTACTTTAATAAAATATACTTGTTGACTTTCATTTTTTTTATAAACCTAATTATACGAATTGGTGTAAAGGATTTTTCTTTGAGACTAACTTATAAACTAAAGGCTCAAGTTAATTCATAATAAAGTAGTAGAATTGTTATTTAAAAAAATCAATATAACCAGATACGTTCCTTAATTTAAGTTTTCAATATTTTGCACTGCCTAGCAATTTACCATTCAGGTGTGATGTTGTGTAGCAACCTTTAGGTGTTATTTACTTATTGTTCCAAGTCGTAGAAATCTTTTACTACTAACGAAAAGAAAATAATCACTAAAAATAGAGTAAGAAACTCTTTCAACAATATTATCTGATTTTAATTATTAACCGTTTATCTGCTCAGGCTCCACTAAAAATTAAAATGACAGTAGCCTGTAGGCGTGATAAAACTCAACGCACTTTACAAAGGAAATAGAATCAACAAAAATTACATTTTTTTTTATGTTAAGTACAACATTACTAACATCTAAATTTTAAGTAAGTACATACAGAAAAATATATTAAATTTATTTTGTTGTTATTTAATTATTCAGTCATGAAAGTCACGTATTTTGTTCTGATGGTTAACACTACTTGGGAATTCCCAATTCCGATGTGTTTGGCAGTGTGTGGGATTAACTTAAAAGAACATTAACGTTCGTTAGCTTTCCAAAATACACGGTTCCGCTTTTTGGAAAACCTCCGAGTTTGAGGTAACGCGCGATGAGCTCTGTGAACACACCTTTACACTTTCGGGGGATGGACATTTGCATAGAATAACAGGAGGGAGTCTGAAACCTCCTCGTTGTTTGGCTACCCACTACCCAGTCATAGGACGCAAGATAATGGTGCGCTTAGCGGAAATGGGTTACTGATTGGGTAGTCTTGCGTTTGTTTTGGCAGTTTTGGGGATTGTTTGAATACTTAAAAGTTCATAGTCAAATAATGAATACATTTTTGACTCCCTGGTGCAGTGGCACGTGCTTAGATTCGGGTGGAAGGTCACAGGTTCGATTCCAGCTACGGGCCACTTAAGAATTTTATATTTTCTAAATTGGCTCTATTGGGAGGCTTCGGCTGCGGCTGTTTACTACTCCAGCGGCAAAGATGCACTGCCTAGCAATTTACCATTCAGGTGTGATGTTGTGTAGCAACCTTTAGGTGTTACTCACTCATTCTCGTTTTACAAGTGCCTTGTTTCGTTTTACAAGTGCCTTGTAAGTTAGGCCTATGTGAAATAAATATATTTTGACTTTGACTTTGACTTTGATTCCAAGTTGTAGAAATCCTTTACGAGTAACGAAAAGATAATAAACACTAAAAATAAATTAAATATTATTTCTGATTTAAGCCACCGTTTATCTGCACAGGCTCCACTAAAAATTTAAATGACAGTATGGCTGCAGGCGTGATAAAACTGAACGCACTTTACAAAGTAGACAGTACAATCGAGAGTTAAGGGCCGTGAAAAAATCACAACACTCCAGCGAGAAGGCGCTGTTTTATAAATAAACACTCGCTATCAGTCGTCGACACTCCAGCGACTTGCTTCGGGCTTAATAAAAACCCCCGTGTTGAACTTGAGTTGCCCGATGTGGGGGCATTTGCGATAGCTAGACTTAAACTGCGAAAAAGTCTTGCTAAGCAAAAGTCAGGAGGGAACGTTTCATAAATAAACACTCGCTATCAGTCATCGACATTTCAACGACGTACTTTAATAAGAAATCCGGTGTTTAAGTTAAGCTAGGTACCCGATGTAGGGGCATTTTCAATAGCTAGACTTAAGACATGACAGAAACTAAACGTTAACTGTGAAAATTCTTGTCAAAGTAACTGTGAGCCAGAGACTGTTTCATAAATAAACACTCGCTATCAGTCAACGAAATTTCAACGATGTACTTTAATAAAAACATCATCATCATCATCACGTCAGTCATCGACACGTGCTATCGATAGACACTATAAAGTATGGAAGGCAATGGAATGTAACACGTTCGCATTCTCAAACAAACCAAATCAAACATCAGCGCTCCAATAACTTGCTCCGGACTTAGTAAAAACTCCTGTGTTACTATTACCCCTTTTAAAGGGGAAATGTACGTCACTTTTTTTGGATTGAAAGAGCTAATTTGTACCCCGTATAAATAAACTGTAGACTTTCTTTCACATAACTTAATCAATGTCCGCAATAATATGATCCCATGAAATGAAAAAAAACCTTACTCCTCGTAAACAATCGCCCAACTTAGTGGAACGCCCCTTTAAAGTAACCCTTATCAAGAGTATGGGAGCGCTCAAGGATAAATTATGTGCCGGCAAGAGATGAAAATTAATGAGCTGAGACGGAGCGAAACTAAAGCGGTTAATGTCGTTTGATGCTCGTAGTTTTTTGCGGAGGTGCGATGGATGGAGGTAATCCTTTAACTGGACGGAATTATGGAAGCTAAGCGGGCTCGCAATTATTCAGTATTGGTTTTAACGCTTCCAATATACTTTGAGAGTGGATTATTGGAAACCTGAGCGTCAGTAATCAGTAGTAGGTACCTATATTATTACGACAACTGACACAGCTCAACGCATCACGGAGCTCATTAATGGAAACACAGCTTGGAGTGTTTATAGACATAATATTATGAGGATCAGGGTGACCCTGTTGACAAATTGATTACTAAGTGGTAGGCCAGGATGTTTGGACTGCATCAAAAGAGCCGCGGGTAGTCACTGTCTTTAACACGTTCGCTGCGGCACCAATTTTTGCATACTTTCCGTTCCTGCGGCACGAGGTATAATCGGCCCGTACCGTGACCAGACGTTAGGGCGACACGCGGTCTATTAGACCCCACCTCCTTTTACAGACTAAAATCCATTTTCTGGCGCGAAATCAAAGATAAATGAGAATTTTGGTCTTTATTGATATAGACAGTGAATTGATGAACCCTAATCCACCGTCGCCCCGGGATCTGATGGCTAGTTTAGGAATTATTAGCAAAACAAAATATGGGATCTTATACACCTCGTAACGCACTGAAATAGGGCAAATTTTCGCTGCGATTAGTGATGGGAAAAATAATATCGACGTTTTTAAACTGTCTTAACTACGCAACGACTTGACCGATTTTGATCAATTATATCTCATTAGATCGTTTTAGGGTGAAGCCAAACGGACGTAATTTTTTGAGTTGTAAGTCGCGTAATTTCGGTAGCGTAAATTCTGCTGCATTCGGTTTCATACAAAAGTCCAGTTTGTACCACACGGCGACGTAAAATGAGTTGTGCGCAGACTTTACTTTCGTATGAAACCGAATGCAGCAGAATTTACGCTACCGAAATTACGCGACTTACAACTCAAAAAATTACGTCCGTTTGGCTTCACCCTTAAGGGCAAAACCTGGCAAAACAACACAAAGTTATCAAAGGATACATTTTTTTTAAATAATCTAAATTGTGCTTGAAGGCGCCATAAAGAAAAAAAACCGGCCAAGTGCGAGTCGGACTCGCGCACGAAGCGTTCCATTCTATACCATTAAGAGGCACCTATTACAGACTTATTATTGGAAAATAATGGATTACGGTTTATGCATAAGGTTTATCTTTCTATTTGTATATGAAAATCTTAATGCGGTTCACAGAATAGAAAAAAAAGGCAACCAGAAGTAGAAAAGAAACTGTCCTATTTATTCTGCCTCGGGCTTTAAAAATACAATTATTAGAACTTGAATTAACATTAAAAAACATCGACATCGTTTAGACATGTTCGGCGCTGTAAAAGGACGTGCTCTCCAATCGACGTGATGCACAACACTAGTCGCGGGAAGCTCGCGTTGAGTGCGGTACGAGGTCAGGGGGGATATGGGACGTTTAGCCTCGTTCCGCACTGCATTAAAATTATATTAATTCAGTGCGGCACGAGGCCTAAGACATCCGGTACCAAGGTAGGTACACCACCGAGTCCGGTAACCATTAGTGATCTCAAATATATATTTATCTCTTTCCTACACTGGACCAAACCAAAGCTATGCCATTCGCACGACAGAGAAATTCACTTTTTTGCTTGCCGCACCACAGGGAAGTTGCATCAGGGGTGATTTAGGCCTCGCTTCGCACTTAACGTGTTAACCAAGGCGGTTGGCGATCTTTCACTAGGTCTAAATCCCGTTATGGGCTTATAGGTGGAGGCGAATGCAACAAATACGCTTGAAGATGTTAAACATTCTTTAACAGTAAATGGCATTTTACATTAATTTAAAACAATATATACCCTGGGTCCTTTGGAGGGAAGCCCTGTGCCCAACAGTGGAACATACAAAGGGGTTCAGAAAAAAATACCCAGGCTAAGACAACTCAAATCCCAACAAAAACATTATCATGTATAATGTTGCCAGACGAGTATATGGCTCACACTGTCAAAAAGTTATCAGATCTCATGTAGGGCAAGACTTCTGACTTTATACACCCTTAAATACAAGCTCTAACTTCACAAACTCTACACTTTAGTTACAATAATGTCTTGGCCGTTTGGCTACCGTCACATGGGCGTAAAGTGAAAAATGTATCCCACCAAATCATTTTCCTGATTTCAAATTTTGATTTAACAGAACTAACAGAGTACTGAAAAGTGAATAAATTTTTGATTGTACGCCCAATGTAACGGTAGCCAAACGGTCAAGACATTATTGTAACTAAAGTGTAGAGTTTGTGAAGTTAGAGCTTGTATTTAAGGGTGTATAAAGTCAGAAGTCTTGCCCTACATGAGATCTGATAACTTTTTGACATTGTGAGCCATATACTCGTCTGGCAACATTATACATGATAATGTTTTTGTTGGGATTTCATTTATTTTTGTAAGTTTTTTAAAACAATGTTTTTTATTAACTTAATTTTTCTTTTTTTTTGTTTATTTCTTGCACTTCAAGTGCGCCTCTTTTCACAGCCCACTCTCTAATATGTTTGTATTACGAGTAGATACGTACTTTGCTTAGAAGTATATTCTGAAAATTTAAAAAACTTATAGTGGATTTAAAGTTAGTAGTTTTGGCCTACCGAAAGTGAAACTAATTTTACATTTATCAAGATAAAATGATAATTAAAAGTAATGTATAGATCCAAATTTCAATTTCTAACTTCAAATTTTACCTATTAAAACACAAAGTCAGATACAAATGAATGTTTGGATGTTTGTTACTCAATCACAACACAACCACTGAACTGATTTGGTTGAAATTTAAAATGTAGACTGATTATATCCTGGACTAACACAGACTACTTGTTATCCATTACAAATCTACGGAAGGTATCGGTGAGATTTGTGTGTTTATTAGTTTTTAACTATTGTTTTATTTATACTTAGTCTTTATTTTCGTTGGGCGCTGAGGCGCTCTTGAAATTCAAATTTGACGCTTGACACGCTTGACAACTCATTTTGGTCACAGAGCACTGGACTCTGGGCAATGAACACGCGGAGCTCGGTACGGGAATTCGGGCTTGCCGCGTGTACTATGGTACTGGGCACACTGACGTTGGGGCGCTGTTAAAATCCACATAATTTACGCTTGGCATGCCCGACGGCTAACTGTGGGTACTGGGCACTGGGCCTTGGGCACTCATCTCACCCTGGCACCGGGAACTGAGAGCTGGGCTCGTTGGACGGGGCCTGTATGTAACTTGGGCTTGACGCGTCCGTTTGGGCACTGAGCAGGTATTTATGCGCTAAACGCTCTTTAGAATCAGAGAGATTTGACGCTTGGCACGTTCGACAGCTCAGCTGGGCACTAGGCACTCGGTTCAATGTGGGTGCTTGCCATTGAGCGCTGGATCCTGGTCACTCGATATGCAGTGAAACTCGGCTTGTTAAACATGACATGCATGGAACTTGGGCTTGAAACGTGCGATATTACTGGGTACGGGGCACTGGGCACTTGGGCGCTTGGCCACTTGGGCACTGGAATCGCGCTTATAATTACCAAAAAAAATTACGTGTTTTTCCAGATGTATACTAGCAGATATCTAACATGAAATTAAGTTTGTACCTATCTATATACGTATGGGAAACCCCATACGAATTCCAACCCCCTAATTTGATGGGTGTGGGGTGATTTACTAAAAATCCTGAAACACGTATTTAATTGTTTATTACAAAGAGTCCCTATATCAATTATGAGACCTCTAGCATCAATATTTGCCGTAGTTTAATACAAACTTCCATCCCCCCATACGAACTTTCAACCCCCTATTTTGATGGATGTGGGGTGATTTACGAAAAATCCTGAAACACGTATTTAATTGTTTATTACGAAGAGTCTCTATATCAATTTTGAGACCTCTAGCATCAATATTTGCTGTAGTTTCATACAAACTTCCATCCCCCCCATACGAACTTCCAACCCCCTAATTTGATGGATGTGGGGTGATTTACTAAAAATCCTGAAACACGTATTTAATTGTTTACAACGGAGAGTCCCTACATCAATTTTGAGACCTCTAGCATCAATATTTGCCGTAGTTTCATACAAACTTCCATCCCCCCATACGAACTTCCAACCCCCTAATTTGATGTATGTGGGGTGATTTACTAAAAATCCTGAAACACGTATTTAATTGTTTACAACGGAGAGTCCCTACATCAATTTTGAGACCTCTAGCATCAATATTTGCCGTAGTTTCATACAAACTTCCATCCCCTATTTTAAGGGGTTGGGGGGTTAAATTCCCAACTTTTGGAATTTTTCTGTTGGTTGTGTACTAATTCTAGCTTACATACCAAATTTCAGCTTTCTAGGACTTCAGGAAGTACCTAGGAATTTTGATGATCATCAGTGAGTCAGTCAGTCAGTCAGTGACGAAATCTGGGTTTTTCAGATGTCAATAAAATCTAAAGTATAAGACCTGTGATATTGAAACTTTATACGTTTAATAAGTTCACCGGCGACATCATTTCCCGAGAATTTTGATTATCTGGAATAATTCTGGCCAAAGTTATAAGGGTTTAAAAATACGGCGAAATACTTCGAGAAAAGATAGGTAGTGCCCTCGCGCTTCGCTTGACTCGTCTGGCGGGGACACTACCGTGTCCCCAGATATCAAAACATTTTTAAGACTTTATTCAAGTCCTACAAAGGCGCTATAGTCAATGTAGAAAATCAAATTTGTATATATACCTGAAAAAAAATCGGTTAGGTATGTAGGTTTTTAGTTTATCCAATACAAAAAACAGGTTCAGGAAGACGGTACAGTACATCAACGTAATCCAAAGTTACCGGCGCTAAAAGAATCCCCCGTCATTTAAAGTTAACGTTGATTCACGGTGCTCTCATAAAAAACTTGACGAAACGGCCCTCCATCGCTCACGCAGGCTCTAGAGAGGAAATGAGAAATACGCCACCTATTATTTCTACTACAGCGCAATCGGGATAAAAGATATAATAATAATCCGGCGGCCGTCATCCGAGATTCAGCAAAATACGTAACATTTTGCCATCATGATTATTCCTTGGGCCCCGAGCGCCCCGGGCTTCCACGGGCCACTTTATTCAACATTTATTTATTTACTACAAGTTTACATGCTTTCATTTTTGGGGATGAACAATTTGAATTTGCAGGGATAACTTTTTACGTTTTATGTATGCGATTCTATGTAAATCCCGACCAGTTATGGATATTAAATCTTCTTCAACCCGCGGGCGGTCGAAAGTATTAAAACACAGCTTTTACGATGTCCAATATATCGGACATATTGTTTAGTGTATTATGTAGTTATGTTGTATATCGTATGCTTATTGTGAAACTAATGGCGTACCAAATAGGGTCTATATTCCATCGGTGGCTAAGCAGTATTGTGTACGAACTCCTCTCCGGGATTAGGGAGGCCTTTTAAGCCCCAATTAAAAAGAAGAGGGCTTATGCATGATGTTTTATTCACAAACTGAAAGTAGTTTTTATCCCTTATCATTTTGCCTGTACGATAGACCGCGGTCGAGTTAAGAAGCTCTTTAGATTTATGAATATTGGAGATTATTTTATGGTCTCGCTTTGTGGGATTCGATTAAACAACGCTTTTGATGTTTTATGCAAACTAAATCTTGTTTAATGTAATGTCGAATCGAAATCTGCGAGTATAAATCCTTGAAAAACTGAAATAGGATTCAATAATTTACATAAGAACAAGCGATTAGTAAATACTAAAACTGAAGTTTTTGTTAATGTCACCAAGTTCTCAAGCCAGAAATGAGACGAAAGCCTTTTAAAGCCTCCCGCGAAATTGAGTTTCGTCGTCATTACCTCTCTGGCTTGACGGGAGATAAAAAAAACTCCACGAGGAGTTTGTCTGAGCTAAGTTTTCCATCAACAAAATTAAGGTGCGTGCTTAATATCCAAACTTTTCCCTAATGGGTTTGAAATTGTACATTTATTAAAGAGCCTCCGCTCAGACTAATCAGTTTATATTATTTTAGTCGTCATAAAATAAAGAGACATTTTGACATGCCGACTGAAATGAGTGCAAATTGTGCTTCGGCGGTAATTTGATCACTATGCCTTACCCGCAATACCGTCTGTGCAGATTTTTTTATTAAATTACAATACTATAACAATTCTACCTGATAGTGGAGATGCAGCCGAAGATATTACCATTTTAACTTGGAAGGGGTAAATAATAGTGGTCTCTACACAGTATTGCAGTGGAGCGCTTAATAGCATGGCGGTATGTCTTTGCCAGTGGGATGGTAACCAGTCGTAACCGAAGCCTCACACCAGGCCAGAATTAATTTTATACAAAAATTGTAACATTCCGAACTGCCAAGATTCGAACCTGCTGCCCCGTGATTCTGTAAAAATACTCGTAGCAGCGACGAGCTTACATCAATGCAGCTGATTATTTAGTGTTTGCATCAATTATGCCAAGGTATCAATTGCTTGGCGATGGCTGCTTTGCTATGGCTACCGGCGATGGTTGGCCGATGTGCAATTTTATATTTTCGACAATCATATCCCTGGGACCTTCTCTTCCAGTTCCAGTCGAATTACTTGTCAAGTCTCAACGTCTCAACGCGCATCTCAACTCTTCCAATTAAGTACCATTTTGGTGGATAAAATTGTCTTCAAATACAAACTAATGAAGTAGTACTGAAATTACTAAAAACGGATTTTCACCACCTATATGTATGATGATTATAATGATGATGGTTATAAAGTTTCTGACTCAATGTTCTTAAAATTCATTTTCCTTTTCCAATGTTACGTTGTTAAAATATATATATAGAATTTAATGTAACTTTTGTATTTAATCTTAATTATTTCGTTGATGTAAAATTTGAGTGGAGGCTAAACTCCTCGACGGGAAGTTTCTCAAATCCCCAGCCAGCTAATGAAGACGGAACTCAATTTCGCTGACGCCAGTTGCCAAGGAACTTTTATGACAATCTCTTTTGACTTTTTAAAACTCAACGACTGAAAAACAAGATCAACGTACAGTCCGCGAGGCGTAAGCTGAGCTTTGCATTTGTGTGAGTGTACATAGATAGTGTAGGTGTAACATTGGCCTAAAGCGCGGCGCGTCCCTTGCTTTTGTTTAAACTGGTTTTTACTGCTTTTTGACAATCGGCCTGAGGCGCGGTGCGTCCATCGCTTGACGCAACTTAGTGATCACTCACACAAATGCAAAGCTCAGCTTACGCCTCGCGGACTGTAGTAAGATCTGCCCCCTTGTTAGTTATCTCGCGACAGGTTTGCCATAGGCCTAAATCTCGCGACTGTTGCTGTCAAACGTTATTTTTATAATAATATGTTATCCACAGATCAAAAAATAACTTTATATATTATCTTTTCTGTGATGTTTTCTAATAAAAACTGATGTTTGATAGCATCAATCACGAGACTTGCGAGACGAGAAGAGTGGGAGGGATAAGTTAAGCAAACAATCAACCATGTTTTATCGAAACATTTTTGTGTCCATTTTGAAAATAGCCAATCAGAAAGGGAATTTTACCAGTTTTAAAATCTTTTCCAAAAGGAGGTTAAAAGCTTGATGAATTCCAGTCTATTTTTTTTCTAAATACTGACGTTATTGAATGTTGGTTCAACTGTAAAACTTCCAAAATATCTTTAAAAATAACAGACAGTAGATAGATTCTGTCGGAGACAACTCAACTTCCGCATCGCAAACCCGTTGACACCACAATCGTTCACCAGGTCAAAATGTCATAAAAATTTAACAAATACCTGCCTGCCTGCTTGCCTTTAAATTCATTATTCGTTATAGACGCAAATCTTTTAACTTTTAATGGTTTTCTCGCATTATTTAATGCACAACTCCTTTCTTCTGTCCGGTAAGATCTATTGAAAAAAAATGTATAAGAATGACAGTGGTCATTGTCACGTGATCACATTTTTTTATTGTTTTAAAATCAATCGCAGAACTAGAATAGACAAGGTAACACGGCTAAAGCTGCTGTATTAAGTTTTAATTATTCTTCAGAGCATAACCAATTATTCAACATTTACCCAAGTATAATGCCCCGACCGGTTCCACAAACGTTTATTTATTCCAAATTCGGCCTGCAATAACTGCCTCTTGTATTATTCATCGGCCAATTATAGTAAAAGGAGTTTTCTGTTTCCGCGATCGGCCAGATCTGAAGTAGGCTTGTTTGTTTCCACAATTGATTCCATCCCCGTTACCTGAACTCATTATTTAATATGGGATCAAACGTGAGTTTGTTTTCAGATGATTCTATTTCGGTGAATTCCTTTAAATGTTTACAATGCCTATTGTACTGCTCTTGAAGATTTGAGGGTTCTATTATGTGTCTTACAATGTTAAAAAAATATTTCTTTCATTTACTCAATACATTCTTTCAAATATAGACAAATTTAAAGTAATTAAATAGTTTTTTTGTAGGAACTTGAATATTAACTATTTATTCTGTTACTATCTTACATATAACTTTCAAGTGATTAAATCAATAATGACTAAATAAAAGTAATTTTTTTTTTGCATTTTCTGTCTGTCTGGCATGGACAATTTATCGAGAAGCCTAAATTAAAACTAAAAGGTTAATTTTGAGAAGCTCCTTCCCGTAAGCTTATTGAATTAAGGCTGTTCCTTTATAGCCCAACCTGTAACTTAAACACAAAGAGTAATAGGATCTAAAAGAACGAGGTTTATATCTCTTAATTAAGGCAGAAACCTTCACATAAGCCGCAGTAAACCCGGATACATGCAAGCTCAGCCCGCTACGCCGTAGACCTAACTACACTAATTGTAGTAGAGTCTCTTTATGGCGGCACTAAAGTTTAAAAGATACCAATTAACACAGAAAGCTATGCCTAGGACATACAAAGACGGGGATGCGATACACAAAGGCTTCTGGCGGTATTCCTTTGAATGCATAATTATACGTTCAAAAATAAAGCAAACAGTATCGGTACTATATACGTTTGGAACATTGAAATTAGAACCTTATGAAAATGTTTATAAAGGTTATAGTCGGCGCAATGTTTCGCTGCACGCGAGCAATAAAATAGGGGATTGTTGCCCGGCAGGCCTGCCGTAAAGCCGATAAATGCAACAGAGAACGGAGAACAGGAGGCCTGTTTAAACATTTTATTGCGCCGCGGGTAGCGAGATACTGCGGCAATATAGTATAACTAGCTGAGTTTGCTGTGGGTTATTCTCAGTACAGGACACGTTAGAAGCCTCGTCACCTACTTTTAGATAGTGAAAGACTAAAATAGAAAGAATATTGTATGCCTTATGAATGTAATGGCTCTCAGTATCTAAATACATAATATAAATGAAATAGTTTGTCTAGAAATACGAAGCTAATATTATTCGACCGCATAATTTCTGGATTCTATCAAAGCGATGTTGGGACCTCCTTCTAAGACTAACCTCAAAGCGAGGGAAGGCTTTCAAGCAACAACGCTTTATGAAGGCCTTCGACACCGCCCGCCATTTATACGGGGGTATTACACAGGGCAGTGTTTGGGTCCAATAAAATAGAGTAAAGCTGCACGCATATTGTTGTAGTCCTCATGTTGGGCTGCCAAATTCGAAATGACGCAAACAGACGAACAGCATTTGGAAATGATAATTAATTGATTTATATTATACTTATAATTCTTAAGTCTATTAGAATTTTAAAGGTTAATTCACACCTTTTAGAAAAAATACCTAGTTTTATGTATACTTGATACAGCCTGGAATAATTAGTATTGGTAAATATTACTTATGTATACTGCAACAAAAAACTGTATCGTAACCTCGATGAAAACCTAGACATATTTATATCAATTTTATTGTTGTTTAAAATTATGTAGATCAATCCACGAAGACGCGCCCCACTCCTTCTAACTCCTTACGAATCGTATAAAACGTAAGTGATTGTGAAGAAGTGGGGCGCGTTTTTATCGATTGAACTACTTTTACCTGTAGCAAACACTTGCGGGGCCAGTAAAATTCGGAAACAACACGGCCTCTGTTACCTGGCAGACCTGCCTTATGCCCATAAGACAGAGGTCACAGGCGGATTGGTATCCCATTTTATTGCCCCGCCGGCAGCTGATTAAGATGTGCACATTTTTACTCACAGTGTGCGATTAGCCTAATCTCTGTTAGAGGGTTTTGACTGGGTCACCGTTTCGGCAATAAAATAAAGTAAAACTGTAATTACACTGGGCGGTTTTTGGCCGCAACATATCTGGCGCCGTAAAATCCGTTCCAGCCCATTATAGTCCTTTAGTTCCTCTTGAGTTTCTGACTAACTTAATAAGTTGATTTGGGATTTGGTTTTTTTTATAGCAGGTATAAATCTATTTTATCTTCTTCTCAACTGAGAAATATTTCGGGTATTATTTATTACTTTACATTTAAAAATTGCTACATGCATATATATACAGTTATAAATTGGTCAAATCGCAGCTTAACAGTTAGGAGTTGAAAAGCAATTTTTAAGTGCAGTGCATACTCCAGCGTTAAAGCTTGCGTAGATTATGAACCTTACGTAGATAAGTTTCACTACCGTAAAAACACCAAATCATTTAATAATATCGTAGTTTTTTTTATGCTGCAGCCCATGATTTCCTCCAATAAACTCATGTTATAATTTTGGAGGAACACTACTGCTGGTAGCTGATTTTATAATTTCAATGTGCGTTCGGATGGGGCCGTTGTTTTCAAGACTACCTATATACAGGCCTACTCGCACTATATAAGCGAAATTAGGTGCCAGAATTAGGTGCGAGAATAGTTCAAAGGATTCGAATCGAGCCTCTGATCTTACCGCCTCAGTTCACCCACAAACCCGTGTTGCATTGAGGTTTCAATTTATAATTCCTACCCATTGTCTCTCAATGTTGAGCCGGCTTAATTCCGCCGACCAATCACACCTCACTATTTGTGTTTCAATTAAATGAGAGCGAATCTGCGGTCTCGGCGCGACGCCGTGATCACTGATTACATTAATCTGAATATCAAACTATAACCTCGCCGTTGTTTAACTTCCGTGGCCTTTCAAATAATTGCGAAATCCCAAATTGCGGGCGCGGCACTTTCAAAAGGTTACTGTGGTATAGTATCTAATAGCTTTCGACCACGACTATTCTCTTATTAATCTAAGTGAGATTATAATATAGTACATACGTAGGAACAGACATAGGTACTTATTACGAGATTAACTCATGTGTAAGAACTGTATTCGAAACAGTTTATAAATGCTTGAAATACCTACTGCCTATGGTTTACAAGGCTAATTATTATTATTAATTAAAGACACTGTCAAGAAACATTTAATTAATCATGGTTACTATACCATTGAAGAATTTCTTAACGACAATGATTCTTGGAATGATAGAAATATGCTTCCATCTCCTCACGAGATATCTTAAAAATATGTTATAATTTTTCATAATCTATAAGAAATCTTGTATTATAACAATGACATTTTTGAAAAGAGCAAGTGCCGAGTTTCTTGCCAGTTCTTCTCGGTGCAAACCTGCTTTCCGAACCTGGCGGTAGAGTTTTGACTTTTCATAAGAGCCTGTTATTTAGGCCTATGTGAAAAATAAATATTTTCATTTTCATTTTCATTTTCATTTTCATTTTCATTTTCATTTTCATTGAATTTTTTTCAGTCAGTACTTTTCCAAAAAAACTGTTTCTCTGTTTTCGAATGCAGAATGTTTACAATTCGCCGCGGCTGCGCCAAAACACGTAGCTCGGAACGCGATAATTAACACGTCCATTCTAGCCCAAACATCGTTAACAATTTCCCCAAAATTAATTTCCGCACTATAATTAAGCGCACAACAATGTGCTCTAACTACGACGCGTGTACAGTTTCACGGTGGACAAATCACATACAATGCGGCCTAATGTGGCGGCGCAGGGCTACGGCCGGCTGTCAACTGACACCGCAGCCAGGGCGGCCAGGGTCGACGGGTTTATATTAGGACACTGGAAACTCAACGCCCTCATACTTGTTAACATTCAGAAAACTGTTAATTACAAAATTGGTGCTGGATGTTTTATGGATATTACAGTATAAAAGATTACTTGAATGAAAATAACCCATAAAGTATTACTCTTATTTGCTAGACCAAATAACATTTTGTGAAATAGTGATAACAAAAGAAATAACCGCCTGAGTTTGTTGTGGGCCTTTTTCTTAGAATTCTCTAAAGTTTTTAGGTTATAAATTAATAAACACTAAGCAAAAAGTAAGAAATAAGTATAATCATATTATCTTCAAGATATGCCTGTATAAAACAAATCATTTGACTTTGACATATCAACCATGCTCTAAATTCTAACATGATAGCTAAAGTGTCATATAATTCTTTACATGAATAATAAATAATTCTTTACTTAAAACTAAAACATATGCCCAAGTCTTTTACACATTTATCCCTGAATTATTTATCACAAAATTGTGTTTAGTTTAATAAAAAGGTACTAATTGCATTTTTATGAAAGAGACTGTTCCTAATACTCTATATTTGATTACAGGAGCCTCCTTGAAACTGCCTCATTTCTTGAATAAGGGGACCCTATGTTACATATTTACCTACTTCTGCTTAATGTACATGCAAAAAACTAGGTAGAGATCTTCTAATTTAAAAATGTACGCCCCTCCACTACGTTATTCTTTCAACATGAAAGCGTAAACATGTGATTGGGCTTTAATTTTTAGATTAGGCGATCTGTATGTTTCTTCCTGCAGTTTCTAATGCGGACAGTCTCAGAATTCATAGAGACACGGCCGCCCTATATGTAGCATATGCACGCCGTATTCCAGCTACAGACACAGTGTAACATTTATGTAGAACATATCTGCACCGTGCTGTCGCACAAGCCTCCGTGCCAACGGGCGGGTGAGCTGGCGTGAACGGAAGGTGAGGGAATTTGTAAGGACGCGAAACACTCTTAAGCTAATTTGCATCTTGCTTAACTAACGTATATTCTACTATGTATCTTAAATGAGCACATCCTTGTTTTGCATAAAATTACCTTCTTCTTAAGTTTCTGAAATCTTGCTAAGTAACTGTATAGATTCTATTGGGACTGATATGCAACGTTGATCAAAGTATAACCTATTTTAGTTAACCTACTGAGTTAAGCTAACCTACTGAGTTGATAGTTTTAGTCTCTATTTTGTTCTAGTTGAAAGTGAAGCAGTGATACCCTATTCGTTCAGACCTCTGCCTTTCAACAGCGGGTCGAGGGTTCAAATCCCGTGCTTCGTAGGTGTGCGAAACCCGCCAACCCGCACTAGGCTACCATAGTGGGCTTTTACCCCTCTTATTCTGAGAGGAGAAACAGTAGAACACAGGAAGGGGTTGAAACCAGAGATTCATATCTCTGTACGAAACAAACACAAGTTTTTTTTATCGCTCTACGAGTAACTTGGGTCATATATATTAGGATTTTTCTACAACTCACGTGATTCTATATTTCATTAACAATAAATCCCCAGAGTTCTATGGACGTTTCCAGGATCAAAAGAAATCTATGAATTAATTAATCCATTGTTGATATAAGCTACTTAGCTTACAATCTACTTATGTAGTAAGTAAGTCTTAAGTAGTTAAAAAGTACTTACTTACAATCTAACAAACAAATCAGTTGAAGACAGTTTAAACAGGAATTATACGATAATGTAATCTTGAATTTGGATAATATACGACAGGGATCCTCCATCCCCTACGTCTCCATTACTCCATTGTTCATCACTTCCTGTACCCGGCCGTTATTTACTCCTCATCGCGATCCGTCCGTCTGTACGTTGCTCATAAACCATCATAAACCATCCGGTTGTTCGCCTCCTTGCCTGACACCTACCGTATACCTCGTCGCTTTTTATTGTGTAACGATAAAGACAAGTATTCGGCCTGTTTTACCAAGTAATAAGCTGTTCGTCACATTTCTTGAGACATCACGTGACGTGACATGAACGTGGCAATAGATAAAAGTGATGTACATAACTAGTGATTCGCTCTTAATTCAGGGAAAAACGGAATCAGTTTTCCATGTCGCCACTTGGGGACAAAGTCGTGGTGATAGATGGGATGCACCCTGAACTATGAAATCAAAATTAATGTCCTTTTCGACGATATCACAAGCATTAATCTAAAATGTGTTTTCACCCGCATTTTCTTTGAGGGGGGCCAAAGACATCTTTGGCGTCTATCACTTGAATTCCACCGACCGGCCGAAACGGTGAAACGCCCTGTTCGGCTGTGCTTTGGACTTGACGCAAGAGTGGCTAGTTGAGACCTTGCGAGAGCACGGTGAATACGCTAGTGAATCCAGTACTCCCGCTAACGTGGCCCGTCTTTGTAAAACATAGTTTTTAGCGGCTTCAAGCCTCATATAACCCCACATTTCCTGTGTTTAAAAAAAGGGACACACATTTATTTTCATATTTTTTTTAGTTAATTAAAAAGCTAGTTATATTTTTTACGCTTTGGATAGAATTCTTTTAGGCTAAAAGGCTGAAGATGACTCGTAGAGTTAAAAGGTAATTGTTGTAACTTCGTCAAACTCTACATCCTACAAAGGCTCGGTACATAGTTAAGAGCACAAAATACTCGCTAAATGAATTTGATTCAGCAACTTTGTTGTACTTACTAAAGTAATTTGCCTTCTCTTAAATATTCAAATTTATTTTAAAGTTTGCTTAATTACGTAATAGGTGCTCGTGGAAGAAGTTTTTTCATTCTAATTCGACGATAGAGAACGGTAAAAAATAAGATAAATTTTGTTTCAATTTGCTTTAAGGGGTCCTGTGATAGGGTTCAATGCAATGTTATTCTCACAATTTACGGCCATAAGCCTACTATGTCTTATTAGCTTACAAATTGCGAAAAATATTTTTTTTTATTTCACGAAATTTGAATTTAGGCAGAAGGCAGACCAGTTTATTTTGTCTTAGTATAATCGCATTTGTACTAAATATGATTCAATATTTTACATAGATAAGATATTCTGTACAATGTATATTGTACAAGATACTTTCTATTGTATGTACAATTGTATATGGTCCCCTTAGTAGCGTGTGTGCTATCTTTATAGCGGATACGTATGTCCTGTGGATTCCTTCAAATTCAAAAAAAGGAAAACCGTCTACTACTGCAGTTAAATAGTAGGTACTACATAGTAAAGTGAATAGTTTTTTAAAACCTGATTTACTCTAAGATTTACATTTAGATAACCGTAAATCTGGGTGTTCCTATTTATTCGATATGTCTAGTCTCGTGGGCATATCTGAAACTTTACTCGAATTTGCTTCAGATCAAACCGAAACTCTATCTCCAAATCGTATTTAGTTTCAGTGAAACACAAGCCGCCTGTATAGTAGCTAGTTTAAATTGGTAGGCAGTCAGATTCAATGGAGATGTAATCCATCTCTGTCAATCATCAGTGAATGTTCGGAGACTGTGCTGGGGTGGTCTGACAACTGAATGGTTTATGCAGCCCAATGGACGTCAGCTCTTGACCAGTAATAAATAATACAGACATAATGATTATTAATTAAGCAATATCCTCGCTATAACCACAATTATTACTTCTAATTTAAAGTTCAACTTTCTGCAAGTTCCCACTTCCTAGTCTCCCGAGAGAGAGTATTTTACATAAAGACGATGTCACCGGAAAATAATGTTTTTCGTCCAAGTGACTTTTGACCGGGAAGTTATTTTCTTTCACGGGAAAGTTTTAATTGTATTTCGCGAGAGCTAGCTGATGAGGCGAGTGCAACTACTGCAGCAGTGCGAACACTTCTACCGGGACTCGGGGGATAAATTTTGTTTTGGAACTAGTGTGAAACTAAATTTTGTTAATAACGCAGCTCACTGCTATCTCGGGTGAAATTGTTTCCTGGTTTTTGTGACTTTTGTCATAGAGCACACCTGTTAAAATATAGAATTTATACTCCAATCCAACAATATCAGTAAATCCTTTTTAGAATGTCTTAATTTAGCGCATCTTAAATTGTACTATATCTTTTACTGTGGTAAGGTTGGACAAGAGATAGCACTAGGGATAGATACTACTCCTTTCCAGAAGATTTTTAAACGAGTTAAATTAATAAATCTAAAAATCTCTACCACTAATAGTTTAATTTTAAAATCCTGTCATTTGTAGTTTTGCTTTCGAAATCCGGGAGTTTATCCAGAAACAGGAAAAAAGCCTTACATTATTCCGTTGAAACAAAAAGTATAAGTACATAGGTATACAGTTACGGTTTAGTGGTTTTGTAAGAGACACAGATTTAAAATAAGAGATTTGAAACATCTGCTGTGTATTTTTAATCTCTTAATTAATTCAAAACCGCGACTGTAAAGAAATGGAATTTGCTCACGAAATTAAAACAGCAACACCGAACCTGCAAATATTGACTGTAAACATTTGTAACGCAAACAATGGAATCGCACTCGGAATAAATAATCCAGGAATAATTCCATATTCCGATGCCGCGCCACGGACAGAAAGAGTGGTTTGTTTTATGAACATCGGAAGCAATCAAACTGGATTCTACTTCAACTGGAATAAAGTTTATTATCCGTCGTGCTCTGCAATTAAACGTATTTTTTGCATTATTTCCTACAATTTATGTAACTATAACAAGAACTAATTTTAATGTGGATTTGTTATGAATATTACGGCTCGCAAAGTATGCATTATACCCAAATACCTAATAGAACAAACATGATTAGGATCAATAAATAATGGCATTTGTGTTCAATAAATTAGGAATAGCCGCGTCTTCTTAATTACACTACCGTTTTATGTGGTTTTGTGTTGTGTTATTATAACAGTCACGAAATAGAAATAGGCATAGAATTAGATATGATGCTGAATAGCAACGGTTTGGGGTTGTTGACCCCTTCCAAGTGAATGCCTCATCTTGCAGAAACTCTTGAATTTTATGCAGCGAATACTAATATTATTGTTAGATTTTATAATATTGCTGTAAGATTGCACTCATGTACTAATTGAAGTTGAACGTCAGGCCCGTCTACCAGAGATGTAAGAGACACTCCAATAGTATCGCTTGATTTTCAAGAGCTTTGAAATCAAATTGCAATCAAGCAATCATAAATAATATCAAATTGGTGTTCTTAGACACAAAACATGGCATCATAATGAAGTAGGTACCTACATCTCTGATAGACCAGTACCATAATTCAATGCGCGTCAAAAAAGGTACGTTACTAGCTAAACTTTTAAATCTAATAAAGTTGCAATGTCTCTTAATGGCAGTGGCCTTTAGGATATTTCAAAGATTCCTCATCTTTACATTGGTTCCTTAATAATTTCAAACAATATTTAATCGAACAAGAAAAAGGCTGCCTCAGGCTCAAAACTCCGTCGCAAAAAGCCCCGGCACTTAACATTCAAAGCATAGTCAATTAGCTAAAGTGAAGGAAACTATTACTGCAAAGTTTTGCGGCGGGCTGCATTTTTGGACGACGGCCCAGTGTACCGACTTGTTGCATCGGGGCGAGCGACCTGTTGCTTCCCCGAGCCTACAGAGCGATATTTTTGCTTGGCAGCTCGCAAATACATAATGAATGCGCCTCTATCCACAGTTCCCATTGTAGTGCCGCGGGATTGCCTCCGGGCCGACGCTTGCATTTTTAAGGACGTTCGCGCCCCGTTTTGAGGCGTTTGTGTGCTTTACTAAATGATAAGTTTCATTTATTTTTCATTACTTACGGGTAAAAACGTTTATATTTAGTCGCATTGGGATTCCGCCAGTCTGCCCATTTGAACAACGGTAAACAAGAGTCTGATTGCGTAAGAAAAACTATTCATCGTTATCGTAATCCTTAGCAAATTCGGCCCCCCGATTGGCTGACATGAATCAGCGAACCAATCAGCGAGCAAAATTTGTTTCGATAACAACTTGATTAACTTCAATTTGATTCGTAAACAATCTCGGGCAGGTATGATAGCGTCTCTGACGACATCTCTATATGATGTATATCGTTTCTTTAAAGATGTTTAAAGGAACAAGTCCCTCACATCTAACTCTTCTCCCTGAAAAGTTCAGAAGTCAGTGCGGAGGGTATCTATTTTTGACATCTGTACCATTATCTCCGTTTACCGTCTTACGAAGGCTTTTTTCAGAGGCGTTTTCTTGTGAATTTTCGTGCTTCTCTAATGACGAATTCATTTATTTTTCACAACGTACGAGGAAACGTTTTAGTAGAGTTTATTTTTAGTCTCTCCTCGAAAATTACTCTGAAAAGCAGGCGTGGGAATATTTCTTCATTCTATTTCTTAAATTGTCATCTATTTTTAGTCTCAACATTTTTTTTACCGACGCTTGAGCCTCGAATATTTATTTTTTGCAACTTAGCGTTGTAACTTTCAAGGTGAAGGACAAAAGTTTTTCAGAGATTCTATCATGTAAAATATAATTATCATTTTAATGTATAAAATAAAAAGCTGACTCAGTGACTTCTTCGAGTTGGAACCCAATGATGTCGACGACTGAAATTTTGCACAGACGTTCCTTTTATAATTAAAACAAGAATTAAGAGAATCATATATCCACGGGATAGGTGCAAGTGCAACGTGGGACTGGGTCAGATTTTCCTGACGATCTACAAAGTGCTTGAGGAAAATAAGAAATACGCAAACATAGGTATACAAAAAAATAATAAAAATAAAACCCATTTAAAACACATGATAATTCTATTTCTTTTTAAAAAAAAGGGAACCGCCTTCAAAAAACCAACCCACTGAAAAGCAAAAAAATAATTTTCTAATAAATCTGGGTATACTTATAATAAATAAATAAATAAAATAGTTTTTATTCAGCCAAAAAAACTTACCTTACCAGAATACTTACCTACCTACTTAGTTTTTGAAGTCGATGCCATTAGCCATACTCAAATATATATACAACATCGAGTAGACCACCCAAAAATAGTCTTATTTACTTTATAAGAATCCATTACATCTGTGCGTTATACCAGTTTTTATCCCCAAAGTGGATTTCCGGGAAGATTATGGTTCTCTTTAGCGGTTCAATGTTAAAAGCTTTGCGGATAAGGCGACAGACATTATCCCGACCCCAGCGTCTAACAATATTAGTGATCTAATCTTAGAGGAAACGTCGTGCACCAATTTCGGTCGATTTTGGAGCTAGGAATAACTTTGTTTAGTTTTAGCCATGTTCAAGCATATTGAGACAAGAAATGACTAGGTATAACTATTTTCCCATATTGCACGAGAACATAATTTGTTTTGTAGTTGAACCTTAAGGCAGTGAGAGCCTTAAGTGAGAGTGAGTGTAAGAAGTTTAAACCTCTGTCTAGACCTCGGCCTCTCGTCAGGGGATCGGGCGTTCAAATCCTGGAAACTCACATTTTTTTATACACTACAAGTTAGTACTTAACACAGCATCATGACGGAATGCTTAATCGCTTGGCGGTGCGGCTTTGCTGGTAGGGTGGTATTAGCCACGGGTGAAGCCTCCCACCAGACCAAACCTGAGCTAAATTGAAAATCGTAAAACTCTGAACTGGCCCTTGGCGGGAATCGAACCAGCGACCTTCGAATCCGAGCGCGCGCCACTGCACCATGTCAGTGACATCACTAACCAATAGTGGCATATTGTAGCTCTATAAATATTTCCTTTTTGCAAGAAGACATTAATTCAAAAAATTCAAATGCTTGTAACTTTTGATTTCCTTGTCGGATTAAACTTTTATTTTCAACGTATGTCATTATTTCTAACCTAGTTTACAATAGGCAAATAAAAACATTCAGTAAACTACTGTATACCTAGGGGATAAAACCTAGCTTGATTGGTCTCTCAAGTTAGGAAACTTACAAATAAAAATAACTGCGTGCAAATGAGCTAAGTTACGTACATTTCTTTTAATTCACGCTGGTTATAATTTTGAAATTTTATTGCAATAGAAAAAGGAAGAGAGGGTTGCCGGTCTGTAGGTTCTTATCGCAATCGGGCATCTCGGCGTAATGAAAAATGGCCGTTTCTTCTTCAACGCTTCGCCGAATTACGTGATAATTGAAATATTTCTTACTCAGGGTTTTTGTTATTTTGACCGCTATGTTTTTAGGGTTTTTCTTTACTTGAGTGCTAGGTTAGGTAACTTTTTAATTAGATTTTATGTGTACGATTTATTCTATCCCGTAAAAAAAGCAAAATTGAAAATTATAATAGGAGCTTACATTTTTCACAAAAAATTTCAGAAGTTTCTGCGGTGAAAATGATTTACTCTATGCCAAAAAGCCGATCCTATGTATCTTATTGCGAAATCCATAAACAGGGTGGTTAGTACCGGTTTTTGTATACATATCGAGTCGATTCAAATAAGCGGATCGAATTCCTCCAAACATCTACAGTCAGTACATTATAGTGAACTAGGCTTTCGACGGTTGTCCGCTTGGGGCGCTGGCTGTAGATGTATGAACGAATCCGATCCGCTTATTCGAATTGACTCGGTTCAAAAGTGGACCCAAAGTGCTGGAATGGCGACCCCGCACGGGAAAACGCGGTGTTGGCAGACCTCCCACTGACGAATGATGGACTGACGAAATTAAAAAAGTCGCGGGAAGGCGCTGGATACAAGCGGTGCACCCTACGGGCTGGAAATTATTGCAGGAGCCCTTGGTCCAGCAGTGGAAACGAAGGATTCTAAATGTTTACAAAAATTTGTACTAGCCCCCACACAGATACAGGTTTTTTACAGGATATACTTTGGAGAGTGTGGTCAGGAACTCCATAATCTAGTACCTCCTTCACCTTTCTACCACAGAACTGCTACACGATGCCACTTCTATCTGCCACTTCTGTCTTGTGATAGAAGTGGCAGATAGAAGTGGCATCCTTATATGATTGATGTCCAGCGAATTCGAACTAAACGTTTTTCTTCCACGTTTCTGATACGTACGTGGTGTGGAACACCCTTCCAGCTTCTGTGTTCCCAGCCAAGTACAACCTGGGTGCCTTCAAGAGTGAATAGGCATTTTCTAGGCAAGCGTGCTCCATCCTAGGCCTCATCATTTCTGTCCATTAGACATGATTGTAGTCAAGCGTAAGCCTATCTAAAGTAAAAAAAAACACAGAGAAATAGTTTCAAATCTGTGTATGTAGACTGGCGATACAACGTGCGTGTTGCTTGTTCCAGGGCGCGTCCTCGAGCCTGGTGGTGAAGTTCGCGGACACGGAGAAGGAGCGCCAGCTGCGACGCATGCAGCAGATGGCCGGCAACATGAGTCTGCTCAACCCGTTCGTGTTCAACCAGTTCGGCGCGTACGGCACCTACGCGCAGGTCATCACCGAACAAGTTGACTTACAGGTAAGTACCTACGTGAATTAGCAAGCTGAAGTGGCAGTAGGCAGGTCACGCTTGTCGCAGGGGCGACGGCCGTTGGAGCCGCAAAGTCCTTGAGTGGAGACCGCGTACGAGTAAGCGTAGTGTAGGACGACCCCCAGCTCGTTGGACTGATGATATAAAGCGGGTGGCAGGAAGCGGTTGGATGAGGAAGGCGGAGGACAGGGTGTGGTGGCGCGCGATTGGGAATGCCTATGTCAGTGGACGTCCGCAGGCTGAGATGATGATGATGACCTATGTGAATTATATTCGTACGTACAGAAGGGTTATTACAGATTTTTGTACGAATTTGTAAAAAAGCAGCCGCTTGATAATTATTCTCAAAATAACAAGTTACAAAAAGTCGTACACTTAAAGATGTTAGTTTTAATGTTAGGAACTGGTGATCCGAGAACGTTCTGGAACTTTTTATGTAACTCTGTATAATACCTATTATCATCAAGGAAAGTAATAAATACCACTTAAGATGCTGCCACTTTAACTCATTGTGTGGCGGATTTTGGATGGCCGCCACAGAGAGGAACGTGCAGGGAGCACGCAGGTTGTAGACGATAAATAAAACACTCGGTCTTATTGTATCGCAGAGATGCGACCTCTGAGGAGCCTCGAAGTGAAGTGTGCCGGCTGGCTGAATTTTATGGGTATTTATCGGCTACCTGAGTAGACGCAGTCTCGCATTCTTTATTGAATAGATAAAATCAGTGAGAAACAAAGATAACAATAGGCGCTTAAAGTAGAGCAGCTATACATGAATGGGACGCACTTATGTGTTAGACAGAGATAACAAATGTGGGTGTAACGAGTAACAGAGACAAGTATACAATTAAAGCGAAATGGATTATAACTCAGTTTGACAAAGACAAACTTATGCAATGCTATATGTTAAAGCGAGAGGGGTTGTATACCCGCAATATGCAATACTTTAATGAACATGGTTTTGTGCTGATTTACTATGGACATTGGTATATTTTGTAATTAAAAGAATTATACAAGTAATTTGTATATAAAAATGCAAGTAATTGAGTTTAAACCATCGTTATTTACGAAAAAGTATGGAATTAAGTAATAACTACATTCACAGTCATATCTAAAAGTAATGATTTTACTTAAGAAAAGTACTATAGTTTAAAATGTACATCTAAAAACCTAATTACCATTAAATAACTATAATATTATTATTATCTAAACTAAAGGCAATAAAAAACAAGAGAATCAAATGATTTATTTGTCTAAACATAGGTACATATTTTAAACCTAAATACTTATAATCTAATACAAATCATTACTAAGTAAATCAGATAAGTGATTGTTAAATTATTTACATAAATGACAATCCTCAATATAGCTAACCTAATGCAAATTACTAATTTACACATATTTACCCATTAAATGCTATTAATTTAGTCATAATAATAAGCCCCATTGGGTATAAAATCAGAAATGAACTATTTTTGACCCGGGTGAATTAATTGTACATTTCATTCCGAGTTTCGTATGTTCAATGTTAAAACAATCTTTAACAGTCTCCCCCCCGTGCGAATAAGTTGAAGCACCCAAGGGAGAAAGATTGTTTTGACGTCGTCCGGTGGTAGAACGGTTTCTTAGTTCGGTCAATTCAAGTCTCGTTTCTGCATTTGTTTCCATCTTGTGCGAGGTAGGTAGTCATGTGTTGCGGTTTTTCGTTTTAGACGTAGCTTGTACATCTTATGGTTGCGATGAACGATCAAACGGCCATCCGTGGTCTTATGTTTTCCGTTTTGTATTATCGATGTCTTATCGGAGATTGCTATGCGTCTGTTTCCTGTTACGTTTTTGCGCTTCTTCAATAAGCCTTTTGAAGTGGTCTGTGCTTTGAAGAAATCATGTTGTAGCTCGTGGATGTCGTGTCGATGATAAACATCGTTTGTTGTTGATGGACATGACAGTGCCTGAGTTTTTGTGTCGATGGTCCTTGCTCCCTCTCCACCTGTGGCTGATGGCGGGCGTTTGCTATGGTTTTTCGGCCATGTCATTTCCATAGTCTTGCGATACATGTCTTGATCTCCGAGATCGATGTAATCGGGGTTTTCTGCGCCAAACTCTTTTGTAGCAGATGGGTGGTTTGAATTCCGTCTTCTAAGTTCAATAACTCCGCTTTTATGAATGACAACAATTTCGTGACTAAGTTTGTTGACTTCTTCAGCTGTAGTGGAGCTTTGACAGCTATAATCCTCCACATAGTGACATCTCTCGCTGGCCTTAACGGTTTCGGAGTACTTCTCCTTGAAGTCTTGGGTGTTGCATTCAAATTTTGATCTTTGCAGGATATTAACCGTTTCTTCTTCAGGATCGCTTGAAGGTGTTACACGTTGGCTGTATTTGCATATCGGTTTTTCATCTATTGTTCCTTCGGAGTGTTGTGAAGTCTTATTGTTGTCAGCTCCATATTTGAGTAAGTCGTCAGTACTCTTTTTGAAGCATCTGTTGCACGTGCACTCATCGGAGTGCATTTGTGTAGTTTTGTAGCAGATTATATTTGCGGTTGTATTATTTGTGCTATCTACAATTCTTTTGTTCTCGGTTGTAAGCTTCTTCGACGAATGTTTCTTGTTTATTGCTGTGAGCTCGCTAATGATCGGCTCAAGTCGCGTGTGATTTTCTGTTTTACGGCTCTTATCTTTCAGCTCTATTGTTGTATTTTTAGAGTCGGGTACGCGTGCATTGTCTTGTTTCAGTGCAGTTGTTATCTTGATAGCCTTTTCTTTTAATTTGTTTATGGCTAAGTAGTTAGGTGGTTGTGTGGCTTTTGTTTCTTGTTTAGCTTTAAGCTCTTTATATTTTGCAGTTTCCGGAAAGCTGGACGTTGATGTTTGACTGTGTTTTTGCCCATTTACGACTTCTGATGTTTTTCCTGTCGTGTGGTTAATAGGTTTTCTCTTGGATATTCCCAGTGAGTCCAAGCTGAAGTGGTTCTCGATTAATTCACCAATGTCTTCGGTTTTGCTTTCTCGAGCATGATTGATAAATTGTACCGGTTTTGGAGATTCCGTTTGGCAACCATGTAATCCATCCCATTCGAGTTAGAGAGGCAACGGGTTTGTTAGGGTTGCCCGCTTTGATTTCTCTCGTCACTATGAGATGCCAATTGTCTTGCCCGATTAGTAGAGCTGGAGGGCGGCCTTCGTACATCAGTTGATCAGATATATCGTTGAGGTGAGGGCAATCTTCGAGGTCTTCTTCGGTTATGGCTTGCGGTCTTAAATTGAGTTGCTCGATTGTGTGAGCTTTCAAATCCAGGTATTCTCGGGAGTATAATCCTTTTATTTTGATTTTGACTGATTTTGATTGTTGACTTATTGGGTGGCCGCTGATGCCTTCGATGACCATGCTTCGTTGTGGTCCCGCAGCTCCGATACTTTCAGCGACTTTGTCGACTAATAATGTCACGGTTGAGCCTTCGTCGAGTAGAGCCAAGACTGTTTCTTTGCCTTGAGGTCCCAATAGTTCCACAGGCATAATCTTGAGGTAGGATCTTGTCGTGCCTATGTGGTTGACTGAAACTATTTTACTTAGTTCTGGTTTCTGTCTCTCTTGGTGCAGAAGCTCATGATGTTTGCGCGTACAACCCTGTTTGTTGCAGGGCTTCGCTTTACAGGTGAGGTGGCGGTGATTTGTATTGAGGCACCGAAAACACATTTTTAATTTTTTCACAGTTTCCCAGCGTTCTTTGGTAGTTTGACCGATGAAACGATCGCATTTTGTTATATTATGTGTTCTCTCGCACAAGGGGCATTTTTCTTCTTCCGGTGTAGATGCAGCGAGGACTATCCTCATCTCTTCTTCGAACTCGCTGTCGTATTCGGAGTCGGAGTCACTCTCTTCGCGAGTTTCATTTGTCACGTTTACTTGTTTTCTCAATGAATGCGAGCGCTGTGATCTGGCTTCTGATTTGATTTTCGGTTTTAGTCTGAGGTTCGGTTCATCGAATTGATCGGCAACCGTAGACAAGAACTCAGATAGTAGATTTACCACGGGCTCATTTGGTCTTGTCGCCTTGTATTCCTGCCACTTGAATCGTATCATTAAGTTCATTTTTGCAACGATTCGATCGGCTATGTCCGTAGAATATAAATATTCAACACGATTTAGTTGTTTGATCGTGTTGACTGTGTTGAAAACGGCGCTTGCGAACGTTCCGATGCTTTGCACATCTTCTGGCATGCGCGGTAATTTGTCTAGCTCCGCTATTTCACTCTTCACTATGTATGCAGGCTGTCCAAATTTTCTTTTCAGTTCTCCCAGTATGACGTCTGGTGATGAACATGTGTAGAGTAGTGATTTGACGGCTTCTCTTGCTTGGCCTCTTAAAGATTTTCGTATTCTTGCGATATTCTCGACGTGACTGAAGTATGACGATGTGTCGGTGTAGTGACTGATAAAAGGTATCCAATTTATTGGATCTCCGTCGAATGCGCAGAGTTCGCTCATATAAGCAGGTGCTTTCCTCGGAGCCTCTTCCAATTTCGATTTCGTTATCGCTTTTGATAGTAATTCCGAGATTATATTGACTCCTCGGGTTACTTCGGATTCTTGTGTTGGTTGAACCGGGGTTTTGTCCATCCATTCATTGACTAAATCGACTCTTTCGATATCTTCTTCGTGGACGGAGTATTCAACGAGCTGCAGCATCTCCAGTTGAGTTTGAGCTAGTTCAGCTGCGGCGTCCGCCTGTTCTTTCTTTCTTCTAAGTAGCTCCATGCGGGCTCTTATCTGAGCGCGTTTATTTTGAAGAACATTCGAACCTGATTTTTCTCTAGAAGTGTCTACTTTTGTTATACTGGCCGGTTGTTCTAATCTTGTGACGGTTCTTTCCGTACTGCTGGTTTGTTCCGTACTCGTTGATTGTTCTGTGGCAGTATATAGTTCCGATGAACTTGAATCTTCACTGGTCAACTCCTTTCCTTTTGGTTGAGACTTCTTGCTTCGGGTCTCGATAGTACTCATCTTGAGTTTTTCTTCTTACTTTTCCCTATATTCCCTACTTTCCCTACTGCCCTATCGTCCCTAACAATCCTGTTAGAGTGGTCCCGAAGAACACGCTCTCGCAGGGATGGAAAAAAGGGTTGGGTAAGGTGGGAATCGCCCGACAGAGGGTTTACGTGAGTCCAGGGTGCACGTGCATCGAGAGGAACGCTCGATGTCGTCGGCAGTGCCTTCCAGGAGGACGCCCTTTTCTCTCGCAAACCGTAACGGCGCGATCAGACTGTACAGACTTATAGCCGGTTAGGGCAAGCTGGTAGTATCGTCTGGTATACTACTCCCGCCGTTAGGCGTTGACCCGAACTGTTCACCGTTTGGCACCGTTAGGTGGTGAACAGCCGAGAGCGGTTAAACCGCTTAGTGTGTCTTCCACCCGGTGAAAGGATCTTCCCAACAGCCTCGCGGTCTTCAGCAGCTACTCGGAGCTTCGCCTCAATGCACCCGCAGCGATGGTGGTTCCTCTTCGGGTTTGGGAACGTCTTCTTCAGCGCGACGAAACGGTCCTCTCGACAGCCTCGCGGTCTTCAGCAGCTACTCGGAGCTTCGCCTCAATGCACCCGCAGCGACGAGTCGACGCCTTTTCGACAGCGTTTATTTCGACGCTCTTGTGCTCTTCGGCGCGTTGAAACGGTCTTCCCAACAGCCTCGCGGTCTTCAGCAGCTACTACTGAGCTTCGCCTCAATGCACCCGCAGCGATGAGTTGACGCCTTTTCAAGCGACGTAGAGATGTGGCCTGTAGCGCGATGAGTGCTCTTCCTCTGGCTTCACGGTCTTCGGCAGCTACTACTGAGCTTCGCTTCAATGCACCCGTGGCAAAAGGTAGTCTTCAATCTTGCTAGGCAGACTTCGTTGACAACTTCAGATCTGCAGCCGGACTTGAAGCTTCTTCCCGCCAGCGGAATCAGTTCCGCGGCGATGGGCTTCTTTCTTCAATCTTGCTATTTGCAGACGATCTTCGGCGGCTCTTCTTCGGTCGGGCTTGATGTTGACACTGGAGAGCAGGGTTGCCGGCTCGTAGATATCCGGCTCGAAGGACCAAACACTGTGGCGGATTTTGGATGGCCGCCACAGAGAGGAACGTGCAGGGAGCACGCAGGTTGTAGACGATAAATAAAACACTCGGTCTTATTGTATCGCAGAGATGCGACCTCTGAGGAGCCTCGAAGTGAAGTGTGCCGGCTGGCTGAATTTTATGGGTATTTATCGGCTACCTGAGTAGACGCAGTCTCGCATTCTTTATTGAATAGATAAAATCAGTGAGAAACAAAGATAACAATAGGCGCTTAAAGTAGAGCAGCTATACATGAATGGGACGCACTTATGTGTTAGACAGAGATAACAAATGTGGGTGTAACGAGTAACAGAGACAAGTATACAATTAAAGCGAAATGGATTATAACTCAGTTTGACAAAGACAAACTTATGCAATGCTATATGTTAAAGCGAGAGGGGTTGTATACCCGCAATATGCAATACTTTAATGAACATGGTTTTGTGCTGATTTACTATGGACATTGGTATATTTTGTAATTAAAAGAATTATACAAGTAATTTGTATATAAAAATGCAAGTAATTGAGTTTAAACCATCGTTATTTACGAAAAAGTATGGAATTAAGTAATAACTACATTCACAGTCATATCTAAAAGTAATGATTTTACTTAAGAAAAGTACTATAGTTTAAAATGTACATCTAAAAACCTAATTACCATTAAATAACTATAATATTATTATTATCTAAACTAAAGGCAATAAAAAACAAGAGAATCAAATGATTTATTTGTCTAAACATAGGTACATATTTTAAACCTAAATACTTATAATCTAATACAAATCATTACTAAGTAAATCAGATAAGTGATTGTTAAATTATTTACATAAATGACAATCCTCAATATAGCTAACCTAATGCAAATTACTAATTTACACATATTTACCCATTAAATGCTATTAATTTAGTCATAATAATAAGCCCCATTGGGTATAAAATCAGAAATGAACTATTTTTGACCCGGGTGAATTAATTGTACATTTCATTCCGAGTTTCGTATGTTCAATGTTAAAACAATCTTTAACACATTGAGAGAGAAGGGTTGGCTTGATATAGGTAATTGCTTTAGCATCTATTACGAGTAGTACTTCCTACCACTTTTGCCATATATGGTCTTTCTCCATATTTGTCTATAGTTGTTCTTTCCTATTTCTCATTCCACGTTGTTTATTTTCAGCAACAAGCAGCGCTGATGGTGGCAGCTACGGCACAAGGCTACATCAGTCCGATGACGGCACTCGCTTCGCACGCCCTCAACGGCATGGCCAACTCGGTCGTACCACCAACTTCAGGTAAATATCACTGACCTCGTATTTACAATAATATATCATGTAAAAATTTAGATGAATAATAACAATACATCTTATTCATTTCCCTTTGAAATTTTTAAACTAGACTAATTTAACATTCAATGAAATATCTGAGTAGACTACCATTAATGTTTTTACGTGATTAGGTATACGATAGATAAATTACGAGTATGTATGTAGGTATAGTATTTCCACAGATAATATAATACTATGTATTTCGAAGCTAATGAATGTAGGTATACTTATTTATAATCATTTCTACTTCACCATTTGCCATTTAACCTTTTTGCTTGTCATCAGATTCCAACCACCCGATTGACTATTTAAAATATACTTTTGGGGATGTAGACAACTTTACCGGGCTGGCGATAGGCACCGGCGCCCAACCGCTTAACGGCGCTCTGCCGTCGCTGCCGTCGCCCACCATGCCGGGGTTCAACATGGCAGCGCAGACCGCCAACGGACAGCCGCCGCCGCAGGAGGCCGTCTACACTAACGGCATCCACCAGACCTTTACTGGACGTGAGTGATTGAAGACCTTCCTAGTACATTTGAGTCTATATCGGGCTTTAACATGGCAACCAATGGCATCCACCAGATCTTTACTGGACGTGAGTGACCTTCCTAGACCTTCCTAGCACATTTGAGTCCATATCGGTCTTCAACATGGCAACCAACGGCATCCACCAGACCTTTACTGGACGTGAGTGATCGAAGACCTTACTAGCATACTTGAGTCAATACTGGGCTTCAACGTGGTACAGCAGACCAACGATAGACACAGACCGGAGGCTGTCTGTGCCAACAGCATCCACCAGACTTTTACTGGACTTTAGACCTTTCTAGCACATTTGAGTCCATATCGGGCTTAAACATGGCAACCAATGCCATCCACCAGACCTTTACTGGACGTGAGTGACCGAAGACCTTGCTATAGAATACTTGAGTCAATACTGGGCTTCAACGTGGTACAGCAGACCAACGATAGACACCAATAGTCTGCGCCAATAGCATCCACCAGCCTTTTACTGATATGAGTGATTGACAAACTATACTTGCAGATTCCATGTCAACGTGGAAACTACATGCATGCATTGCAAAAAACGATATTACAGGAGTCTCTTTTGTACTCGTATCTATTAAATGACTTCAAAATGTCAATTTAGCTCCAAGTTTACAAAGCATTAAACCCCCGGTTAGTTTTAATCCCGTCTCCTTTGGCAGATTTACTTATGCAATTTTCAAATCGAGATCCAAAGAATATAATAAGAATATATAACTGAGACATGGATTGAATTGTTTGGCGATGACGATTACTATTACAGTAATACAGCAGATTATAAATATAAATATTTAATTGAGCTCAAAGTTTAACACTAGCCTCGAAATTCTAGAGCCATATTCCCTGGCGCTTAATATTTTCTTGTAACACAAACTAAAACAAATAATCTGATATTTTCCAGCGGTGCCAGTGACGGCGCAGGGCATTCCCAACGGAGAAGCGGCGCTACAGCACGCCGCGTACCCCAGCATGCAAGCCTTCCCCGGAGTCGGTTAGTAGCGCTTGTGTACGCGCTTGTACCTCGCTTGGCTGTGTTAGTTAACATGGTGTCGATGTGTGTTGAATGCTCTGACTATAGATAAAGAACATGCCCTAAATGTACTTTCAGCACACCGAAAACATAGACAGACATAAATAAACATGCGCGGTTAGCGTTTATTATTAATTTTTATTTTATGCGTGGAACTCGAATATCTTTAAAAAAAAAAAGATTTCAAATCTATCAAGTTTCACTGCTGACACAAAACTACCCAACTGGATAGGTCTGTTTTATTTTGGTTTTCTTAATGAGGTACAATTTAGCGCTCGAAATTCGTCATTTTAATTTTTTTTCAAAAAACATTGCTAAGGCCACTTGGGTTTCTCGGATAAATCTTACGATACGTTGACTGTCAGAATTTATCCAGCATAGAAATTTAGAAACATACGCGCGAAAATATGGCGCTGCCTCGGCATTTGTGTAAAGTTAGGACGAGTACCTACTTATATCGTTGAATGCCTGTTTGCTGCGGACACAGTCACGAGTAACTGCTAGTAGTCGAAATACCACAAGCCGTTACTGGCAACTTCAACAAAAATTCGAAACTTCTAACAAAATTGTATCAACAATGATAGTATTGTCATAATCCTCAACACCGTGATTTGAAGTCAAACTTTAGTAAGAAAATAAATTGCAAGAAATTACAAAATGAAAAAGTGCCAGGTGTTCTTGAAAAAGTTTCAGAACAAACGCAAATCCTCACCTGACAGCTGACAAATTGTGCAAAATATTGCGGAATTCGGTTTTTATATTCTGTAAAACGCAAAATTTATAGCCCCTAGGCTGCTTGGTTATTTATTGGCTGCTTTTATTTAATGTCCGATCGCGAAAAACAAATAGTTTGTTACAATGTTTAATTGGATTGGCCATTTTAATTTTACAAAAATTATAATTTCGGTGTTTTTAGATGCTTTAATAGATTCTCTGTTTTTCACGCACACTAGCATCCGCGCACCATACAAATTTCAAATTGACACATTCACACTACAAGTTAAAGTTGCGTAGGTTGGGATCTATTTATTTGGAGCGCGAATGTCGACTATTATATGTACTAACATTGTAAAAATAATTTGAATAATATTTCTATTTAGCCAAGTAACGCAAGAAGTAACACAATTATTGTTCTATGATAGTCAATTGTTGTACATTGTGGATTCTACTAACAATAGTTGTTTTATAGTTTTGACAGTTTGTTATATAATAGATTTAGCAGATTTAGCATTTAACCTTAGGTTCACTTGCGCCAAGCAGCGGATTAAATATACAGGCTGACAAAATTGGCCTAAGTATTGGAATTAAATTTTTGCTACTTTTATCGCACTCCATGTGAAATTAATAGAAAAAATGCTAAGGTTATCTTCATAATAATATATATAAATCTCGTGTCACAATGTTTGTCCGCGATGGACTCCTAAACTACTGAACCGATTTAGTTCAAACTTCGTGAATATCTGTCATTTGGTCCAACTTAAAAGATAGAATAGTTTTTATCCCACGTCGACGAAGTCGCGGGCATCAGCTAGTTAAACTATAAATTTTACCACCACAAATAAATACTGATTACATTGAACACTGTACTAATACACATCACAAATTCAAATAAGAAATTATTTTCTTCTGTGAAAAGTCGATGCTACGAGTAACATTTCGATGTACTATGTTACTTAGTACGATTCTCTGTTAGGTATCTGATCATAAACCTACGCTTAAGAAAATACTTTATGGCAGACATTTTCCGACATGCTTGATATTAGATATCATCCATATGCATACATGTTGCATTTTTAAAATTCGTTTGTTTTATTTTGTCGTTGTTTGTGATATTGACACTCAATGGTTTATGGTACCAATTCTGTTGTGCAAAATCACTAAAGTATTTTGACGCGTCTAAAAATAGTGCTATCCTTTCCAAAATGTTCACCGTGGAAAGGTATAGCACTATTTTTATACGTGTAAATTAGTTTAGAAATTTTGCACAACTGAAATGGCACCATGGTCCTCGTACTAAGTTTTTTGTGGATGTTGAAAAAGATGCAGTTACAATCCAAGTTTGACTTCGTTTTGCGAAGTCATTAGAAAATGACTATAAATATAATCCACGACGGCGCGCCCCATTCTGTTAAACTCCGTACGAATCGAAAGAAACATAAGCGATTTTGACAGAGTAGGGTGAAGTATCTATAGGACTATTAATTTTTATTTTAGTTTAGTATATATTTAATATTAATAAGCTTAAGTTTTTACTTTGAATGTAATGTTGCGTACATTTCTATGGACCGATGTACTAAGACTTGAAGAACTAAATGTTAGGTATATGATGACGAGGAATCACCGATACCGATACAATACATCACCGATTACAGATACCGAGACAGATTACATAATATAATATCGATGTTCTCATCAGTTTCTGTTGTTGTCTATTTGTGATATTGTAGCTTTATCTATTCCCCTCAACGAGCTTTCACAGAATGTTATTTAAGAATGTTTAAAGTATGTTTTATTACATCGGTGGTCTAGTAATGCATGGTACAAGCAATATGATATGATAGATGTTCAATGTTCATTGTGAAAAATGTGCAAATTAATGTTCGACAGCTTACCCAGCGGTATATGGGCAGTTTCCGCAGCCGATCCCACCACCGATGTCCACCATAGCGCCGGCGCAGAGAGAAGGTAAGTGGAGCCTCGAGCTGGCGAACTTCATCACTTTCCTGCTAAGGGACTTTTTCTTCGCCTCTTAGAAAAAACGGAGCAGCTGCTTAGTTCAACAATTGCTCTATACTGCTTGAAATCACCGTAACAAAGCTCTTTATTACTAACAATACTTTTCTTGCATCCCGGGTTTCGGCACCATTTTTCGAAATTTAAAAATTATTAAATTCTTTATAATCTAATTAGCATGGAAATAAAAAAATAGTCAATGGAACTGTATTACCACATTCGATAATATAATTTACAATTTTTAAAGGTTATATATAAAATTTTCCAATGCGCAAAAACCACAATAAACACTTCTGATTCAAAATCAATAGATCTAAAGTTTGAAAGAGGAAACCACTAATCCAATGAAGTGCGAAATAGTCAATTTAGCAAACCGCCCTCAAACAAACCATAATTTCTCTTCTACGACTTCGGTAATATCCGGTACTTAACTGTTTTCCAGCAAGAAAAATCATAGCCAATTGAATTGTTAGATAAAATTATGTCGATAAAGTATGGTGAAGTTAAAGTATCAAAATAATCTTTACGAATTTATCTACTACTGAAATATGTACATAGAGTTTTTTGTCCTTTTACCATTTTAAGTTTTACGTGCTAGTAAACTATTCGAATTTCGAATAAATTGTAATTTTCTGTAACTATTCTTGCATGGAAAACAGTTTCTATGTCAATATCTGTTCAATATACTGTTTTATGTTAACATATAGTCTGATCATCGTCTGATTGGGAGCATAGCACGCCCTGTACTATTTCATATTAGAAAGCTTTGCAGTTGGCGCCCAAATCATCGTTTTCACATACAGATTCTGTCACTGTATTATCTGTTTCTATGTAATGCTTTATTTGTGTGGATGTAATATATGTTTCTGTGTCTAAGGCCTAGTTGTGTCAATCCCTTGGTTATTATTATTTACATTCGTTAAAATCGTTTCGTTGAACGTTTCGTTCTGTAAAATGTTCGTCAAAGTTGACGCAACCGGGTTTAAATCTTTGCTAATATTTTTTTTTAGGAATTTGCTGATTTTGAAGCCAAGTATAATGTTAATAAAATCTTGTGCTCCGGGAAGCGAAAAACAGGGAGAGTAGGTGAATCCCCCTTTTTTTTTGCTTTCCGGGGTAAAAGATTTACAGCCTATAGCCACAAGAGTCGCCGCCTCGGGACATACAGAAGAATCTGAGTTCAGAAATCACTCATATCGCGCTACTTCAACTCATCCATCAACTCCGACCATCACCAGCCATTTTTTACATTTTATTTTTACATTTTTCTTGGTAACCTAATGGTTTTACATTTTTAGTACCAGAACGGAGAAGAAAAATGATGTAAACTGTACCTAGTTATATCTGTAACGGTTTTTACAATATTTAACTAATTTAAAAGCGTCCAGCTTGTGCCGTCACTATTTTAGTTCTCACAAAATGTTTCTGGAATTTTTACGCATACACGTTTATCATATCATCCATTTATATACAATTTAGGGAATTGAAGGAGGGAATATGAAGAGCGAAAGACATTATTAGCTCCAGTTAGGCGTAAGAGCAGAAGACCGATATTTCTTGTAATGTTTCGGATTTTTTCACTCGCATTCGCAAAGAAATCGTGCGAATAATATTTGGCGAATGAAATCCATCGAAAATTTTGCTTGCGCTTTTTTTTTAAATTCAACATTCGCGTCCGCGGATATTAGAGAGAAATATTTGCGTTCGCGAATGTGAAAAATCCATCAATTTATTTATCATCATTGTCTATTCAAATTACATTCATTATCGTTGAACATATTTTTTGATCGTCAAATATCTTCGCTAAAATATTGTATTGTTTCTTGTAAATGTCAAAAAATAAGCAAATATTCGTATATTATTTTTCACACACTCTCCTCCATTCTCTTCTTCTTAGTCGTTCTCTCTTGACAGAGTGGTCGTGGTTGTAATCGTTACGATGTTAACTGATCTGCCACTGCTGCTTTAGCGATTATTCTCCAGCGGCTACTGTTGGCCATTTGTCCAGCATTGCACTCGATAATGGAGGAATTTGTGGCACTCCGGAATAAATCTCCTTCTTTACAACTCAAATTTTTCCATTGGTATTTCCGTGAACGTTGGTGTTGAAGGGCAGATTTGTGAGTTCTTTAAAGATTTTCTCGTGTTTCCAGGCTGCTCGATCTCGGGCCCCGAGGGCTGTAACCTGTTCATCTACCACCTGCCGCAGGAGTTCGGCGACGCGGAGCTGATGCAGATGTTCCTGCCCTTCGGCAACGTGATTAGCAGCAAGGTGTTCATCGACCGCGCCACCAATCAGAGCAAATGTTTTGGTATGTTAACAGAACCACCGCACGTCAGAAAGAACTTTGAATGCTTTAAGCTTCCTGATTAGTATGAACTTCTCGTACGTCACTAATACTTGTACGAGTCAATAGGTTGTGATAAATTCAATATCTATGATGACTAGTCTAGTGCAATTTAGCATTCCATGAAGCCGAATGCAGGGGTAGCTACATATTACCGGAACGCTACCTACAATCAGTATATCTCAGCCGACCTAAAAGCCCTCCACTTGCCGAAAGGATGTTTATTTGTGTTTAATACTTTCACGGACACTACATGATTGAACGTCAGGTTGTACGAGTACGATTAGGAGGTGGCACTATGTACTATGATCGGCAAGAAAAAGAATCCATGCGTTTTTTAAGATTGCTATGGTATCGCTTTCGATTTTGAATTTCGTTCCATTTTCAACCGACCTTAAAAAAGGAGGAGGTTCTCAATGCGACTATATTTTTTTAAGTTTGTTATCAATTTAGTCCAGTTCTGATAATGGTATCCATGAGAAAACCATATAAATATAAATCTTAAATTTTTAATTGAATTAACAGTAGTTGGATGAGAGTTGAAGTTGTTTTTTTTTTATTAATCAATTAACGTATATTACTGTCTTATTAGCATATCCCAAAATGCCATATTATATAGATAGGAATAGTTTGACGCAATTAATGGTGGTGTTCCGCAGGCTTCGTGTCGTTCGACAACCCGACGTCGGCGCAGGCGGCCATCCAGGCGATGAACGGTTTCCAGATCGGCATGAAGCGATTAAAGGTGCAGCTGAAGCGGCCCAAGGACGCCAACCGGCCTTACTAACCCACGACGCCGTCCCCGCGCGCGCACGCGATGCCCAAGGTGCCCCTACGTGCCCCCATGTGCCCTACGTAACTGCATTTACACCTTCAGCCATTGCCATGCGTGCCCCCATGTGCCCTACGTAACTGGATTTACACCTTCAGCCATTGCCATGCGTGCCCCCATGTGCCCTACGTAACTGCATTTACACCTTCAGCCATTGCCATGCGTGCCCCATTGCCATGCGTGCCCCCATGTGCCCTACGTAACTGCATTTACACCTTCAGCCATTGCCATGCGTGCCCCCATGTGCCCTACGTAACTGCATTTACACCTTCATCCATTGCCATGCGTGCCCCCATGTGCCCTACGTAACTGCATTTACACCTTGAGCCATTGCCATGCGTGCCCCCATGTGCCCTACGTAACTGCATTCACACCTTCAAACATTGCCATGTTACTTTGGCCTCGGCTCGTATTCCCACAACTGGAAATTGTTTCTGTAATGAGCATGAATGTTTTCCAAGCCAAGAAGAAGAAGAAAAAGGCCCTTCGCACACGGCTTGTAAGCGTATCGTTAAGATGCTACGCATAACAATATGACAATTACGCGTCCTACGATTCTCTACAACAACGCTTCGTCTGCGGACATGTTTGAAAATGTTTGTGCTCGTACTGCTCTCGTCGTACGCAAGGATTACGCTACGCTTACGCTTACGAGTCGTGTGCGACGGGGCTTTATGTATTTTATTTGTACGATAGCTATTTGACCTACAAATATTGATGACAAATCTCATAGATTTTTTTAATCCAAGAGATTTGTCATCAATGTCTCGAGATAAATTTGTCCATTCCCAAACTTTTTTTTAAAATTTAGTTCCAATACGTCGAAATAAAAAAGATTAGGTAACAATACACAGACTACAATAATATAACAATAACACAGACTAAATAAATGGTATAGACACCTTGAATTGAAGGTACCTAATATTTATAATTTAATTTTTAAATAGTTACCTTTTCATGAACGGTTTGTTTTTTTCCAGGTTGCCGGCAAGTCCCGTCTCCCCGCGGTGGGCTTGTTCGCGTATTATTATTATTATCAAAAATTCTAAGGAATTTAATAAACATTTATTGTATAGTAAATATCATTAACTACATTACTTACCTAAAGATATATATGCAAGCCCGAGCGGCGCGTATACTATATTAGTTAAAGTAATTAATTGATTGGCGCGTAGGAAAGCTTCATTCTTATCATTATCGATTAATCATTAAATTACTCTATTATATTATTATATATACAATTTATTAACTTTGATTAAATTATTATTATTATTAAATGACACGTTATAAAAATTTTGTCATTCGTAATCATACTTCTACTTCTAAGTACTTATAATGTTTAACTGAAAACTTTTAACATAAATTTATTATACTAGTTATTTGCTTGAACTAAGCCAAACTGAATTTATTAAGTAAGTTGAGAATAAGAAAAATGTATTTTAATTATTGTATATTGCAAAAAATTGCCGCGGCGCGGTGTGCGTCTTCGCGCGTTCTGTTGTTTCGTTTGTAGTATAGATGGCGCTGGGCTCGGTGCGTTTCATTCTACGTTGATTTGTTAACCGTAGACTAGGCCAAGATGGCGCCCGCCGCGGCGGCATCGCGACGCTGTTGCCTCCCTTTACTGCATCACTCATAATATAAGTACTGCGGTATATATCACTATCGGAGTAGCCTATATTTTGTTAAATTTTATTGGTGTGTGTGTCTGTAAGCTATTATGCTGAACTGTGCCGTGTGAAATGGGACGCAATTCGATAACGAATACCGCTTTAAACTAAACTGTCATCAGATTGATTCAAAACCGAGTAGATCTTTCAAAAATAGTAAATTAACTAATATCTTGTCAGACAATATTATTAAAACGAAGTACTAATTGTTGATAGATGATTAGTACCAATTCGTAGAAGAGGCCAATAATAATTATACCAAAGCTACTGTTAAGATAGAAACTTAGAAAGCTATGTTTCATTGTGGTTGACCTCTCACATTCGGATCTATCTTGTCCCTTTAGTCTGAGATAGAAGACTGTCTTCTAAGCTCCCGTGGCCAGTTCAGCGCCCCGACCTACTGTTAGTAAAATTAATAAACACGTTATTAAATGTTCATAAAACGCTGTGTACAAATCGAAGTGCACTTCAAATAATTACCGAGATTTAAGGCCTTGCTTTTGAGATTCGTTATGTTTTGATTCGTTGTAAATTCCAAAATGGGCTGTGATATAAAAAATATAAACCTAAATAATGGATTGTACAGACCGTCTATGCGTATTAGTTGTTGCGCTCTTCCTACCACTCGCATACTCCGAAAACTAACTGAATAAAATAATAACCCTTGATCGAACATAAACTATTGTGCTGCTAAATAGATATGTGTCTAAAAATAGGCTTACTTATTTCGTATTTCCAAATAGGCACACCTTTATGTACCTCCTAATCTTTAACGAAAAATGGTAAAGAAAATATTCTAACTATATAATCTTAGCAAATCTGGTCAAGCAATCTATATAATTGAGTTATATTTTAAACAATGAGATTGAGTTAATTATCAACACCTCAATTTTTATTTCGTTATTGTTTCTGATTTTAAAAATACTTATTTAATTAGCTTTAAATTGCGCTTAAAAATTAGTAAAATGTGGACTTAAATTACATTAGTCAAGAATCAATAAGAATGAATTAGCATTTTGAGCGAACTTCATTTCTTTCAAACAGCTTAAGGACAATAACAATTCATTCTCATCAGAGTAAATCTGGTGCGTCGGAGTTCCTGACTCGTTTTAGAAGATTTGTAGATAGTTCTTAATGTTATATCTAGCCAAAATAATATTGTCAGGGACGCAGACGCGCCGTTCTCTACCCCCCAAATCGTGGATTGGTGGCTTAAGCTCGTTCACACGACACGATTTGACTTGGAATTTCTAATTGGGCAGTTCTCCAAGCAGAAATATAAGACCAATCGATTCAGTCACTTTAAAATTCTGGTAGGAAATCTGGTTATTATCCACGTAGCAATCCTTTAATTGGTGTAGGGTCTTGTTTTACGCGATTTTATAAAAAGAAAAAACTATCTATGTAAGATCAAGGTTGCATACTACGACATTGCATCGTCTACAATGGTGATAGGTAGTTCAATCCACGAAGACACGCCCCACTCCTTAATAATCGCTTATGTTTCATGCAATGATAAGAAGTTAGGAACGAGTGGCGCGTTTCTTCATGGATTGAACTACCTATAGTGTAGGGACGCTACCTATACTGACATACTAAAAGTAGTTCCATCATGTCTAAATGGTATTAACGTCTTTGAGACATATGAAGTAAGCGTAAAATTATCGGACATGCTGCAATAATGTACATAACAGCACCGTATATAATGCAACAATGTGGTATAACAGCACCGTATGCGGGTGGTAGCTCGCAGTCAGATGCGATGTCAATTCTCAAAGAGCGCGCCCCCCTGTGTATTAATTTCGAGTCCGTGTATGTGTGTCTATATAAACATATATAAATCTATACATGTTAAGGTATTGGTGTGAGCTACGTCCAGGGAGCCAACAGTGGTGCAGCGATTCATTACAAAAAAAATACTAGTGTAATTTCTACAGAAAATAAATAGATTCATAATCAAAACGTACCAACTATAAAATTATAATATTGAGATACCTTAGATGTTAATGCGTGCGCGCGGGCGGGTCTGTACCCGGTGTGCAGTTGTATTAAAAATAACAGCTTTAAAAGATATCTGTCAAAAATGTATGTGCCATTTACTTAATTAGAAGCGTATTCATTGTAAATCGGCGTACAAACGTTTTTGGCGAAAATAAGGCCGGAAACATATTTGTAACACGCCATCCGAGTCGAAGCTTGCCACGCGTAAGGGATAAATGAAACTGTATCCAGTTAAACCTGAATCACACTCCCCAATTTAACATTGTATCGAGAACTTGTAGTGAAAGTCGGGTGGCAGGTTCTAAGTGTGTTGAGGTCTTACGAAATAAATTATATTTTTATAAAAAGTGTCATGAGGCTTACGTATTTTTGAAGTGCAGGAAATGAAGATGTTCTAAAAAGTATTATCATTTTCTTCATTTCAAAAATCTTTTCATAGCTTTTTGGCTGTAAGAACACTGTTTATAAAAATACATCAACGCATCTAGCTCTTTATTTGAGTGTAATGTAGAAATTTCACTGTGGATCATAATTCTACTGAAATTTGGATCAGAACATAAAGCTTATATGTTCTTCCTGCAAAAATTTGCCATCTCCAAGTCTAAATCCAACCAATTTAAAATTTCACAGCCGAAAATCTCCGTCCGTTCAATAAATCAGATCAAATACAAAATTTATTAAAATCAATTTCTACATTATGACTCCAAATATTCCATAACCGCACACAGAAATAGATAATCCTATAACTATGTGAGTCCATGAATTGGGGCATCTACAGACATTCCAACAAGTTGAATTCGACGCCTTCCTAATAGTAGATAGTAATAGTATCAGATGACAAACCAAAATCTAGGTTGGTTGCCTAGGATTGGAAAAATGGCTACTTACATTTAATACGGAGTTGGAATATCTGTAGATGCTATTTAAAAAGAGGCATCCATTTTGTTAACTGACTTGTACACAGGAATAATAGACAATTTGAAAGGATTTTGTTCATTATCATTATTAATAATAAATTACAAAACTCACAATCATTATGTAATTAATTTGTAAATATATTAATCATGTAAAAGTGTTTTCCAAGAGTTTCACACACTGAAACTTTAATGATATTTAATTTTCAAATACGCTAATTTCTGTGTGCAGGTGTCGTTGAAATGTACTAGCAGACAATCCAATTTCATCAATGCCGACTGAAGCACTGATCTGATCGATTATGTAGACGTGTTTATCGCACTGGATTGGTTCGTCTGTTAGCGCTGAACCCCAGCTTACCGCGTGCGGTAGCGAACATACTCATTGGCCGCCGCCCGCCTCTAGTCAAATATTACTCTCACCACAAGACATAGAATTTTATATTTACACAAATAATTATATTATATTGATATAGTATTCTAGTTTTAGGCGTTTATGATTTAATAATAAGCGATAATTTAAATTAAAAAAATGATACCGGTATCGTTGAAAGCGTAGGTACTTAGATTTTTTTTTCTCTTTTAATCACACGTTCGTGCAATACTGTTACGCTTTTTAAATTGTTTAGCTTTCTTACTTATTTACGAAGCTAATAAATTATTTCACTTATTTATTAAACTGTTTGTGTTACCGATTAATAATTATTCATTTGGTCTCGTCTTGTGAATGAAAAGTCGGGTAATTTAAAAGTTAATAATTTTCGAGGTCGCTTCATACGCGACGGACACGACTCTATATCTTCGGGTCAATGACGACTATCGTCAACAGCCCGTGCGCTGAAGCGGGCTCGAGAATGTCGTAAATGTAATGTTGATTGATTGTTGATGAAGGATTGATTGGGGAAAGTTCGCGCGTGCGTGCCTGCCGCAACCCTCGTGGGTCCGCCGGCCCAGTGACCCCGCGGCAGGGCGGACGGCGAACGGCGAAGCACCGACGGCGGCAGGGCAGGCGCCGGCCCGCGCCGCGCCCTGTCATTAGGTTACAAAACAAATCGATGCCAAAGCGGAACACGTATACTTAGTATATATCGATTAAAGGTTATATCACCTCGTGGGTAAAGTACTCGTAGGTAACGCTCGACTCTCGAGGCTCGACACGCACCGCGGCGGCGTTCGGGCACTTAGAGCGATTAATGATATCGTACTTATGTATATCTTTATACTGGTTAAAATTAAAATAAAAAAAGTTTCCCTAAAATAATATTGCAAAGACGCGAGTCGAAGTTTTAAATAGAATATAAAAAATATCCTCACTGAATGTATAAAACGATCGCCCACAAAGTGATTCTAGGATACAGGGTATGCTTTGCAATTGTTTAAATGTGTCTAAATGTTTTTCACGTAGGCAGAGTTGCCGAAGCGCCTACTCGTCCTCGCTCGCTGACTGTTTCCGCGGCGCGGTTGACTCCGGCCTGCGCAGGATTCGAAGGGCGCCACGGCCCCAGCGCCGCTTCACTCTCGGGTCCACTGTAGTCTGTCGCGAAATTTTTATACTCTCTCGTCACTAATGTAGCGTAGCCTAACTGATCCCATACTGTCATGTCACTCGCGACTTTATAGACTAGCTTCGCATTTGCGTTCGATATTAGCCCCGCACTTTCATAGACAGTTGTTAAACGTCATTGACAGAGTATCCTCATCACTTATCATCTTAGTCATAAATAGTGAGATCGAGATTTTTGACCGTTGCACTATTTTTAGTCGCTGGAAAACTATCGTATGATGTACCAAAGGATATTAAAAGTTGCATCAACAAAAAATATTACTTAACCAAAAATGAAAATGCGCGCAATGGCAACTTGTAACTTAACTCGATCGTATAACAACTTAGGATTACGAAATTGAATTTGATTGAAAAAAAAAACTATTTAACTTCTAAACTTTCATAAAATATTTATATCGTTCATTACTTCGTCGTAGCGCTCGCGTAGCCTTGGAACAGTTGGATTGAGACGTTTGTAAAATTGAAGCGGATTTTAGGCGAAGTAGGTAGATCGTCGAACGGTGGCCAATGAGACACGACAAATTCGAAACACTCTCGGTCTGAAGACCTTTTTTTTAAGTCGTGTCTTCACATGTAAAGAAACCTTCTGAGGGCAGTTACACTCGGAGATGTTGTCTAAACTTTCTTAAAAAAGCTAAATAAACGCGAAAAACGCTTAGGTAAGTGTCTTAAAAATAATAAAAGTAGTGGTCACGCGAAAAATATAAGTATTCAACTGTACGCACTTTAACGGCCTACAAGCCGTATTTAGGTGATTTTGAATGAAGTTTTATGCAAAAACTATAAAGACAATTACTTTCAAATTTACACGTCATGTATTTTGGGTCTTTAATCTAAAATCGCTTAGAAGCAGAAACACGATTGGATAAAATTTTCTCGATAGAAAGTTCTCCCAAAAGTTGCTCCAAAATCTCAGTTTTTCTATGTTTTATCGGAAACTACAATGGATGTAATTGTAATTTTTGTTTTAATGTATCGGTAATAATAATATCCTAAAACGCTTAGAACAGATTTTTGATAACTGGCTTAGTTTTTGAGTAATTAGGTAAAACGTCGTTTTTCTGCTATATTCTTCCGCGACGCTGCATGTCGCACCTACCAAATCTCCATGAGAGTGAGAAAGACAAAAATAAATTCAATAAATCCCCTTAATATAATAACAGGGTAAGAATTTTATTGATACAACTGAAAATGGGTGACTAAACTACAGCGTTCTACGAATAAACGACTTCGTAGCGGGCTACGCCGTAGCTGCTTCCTGTCGCGGTGACTACGCATAAGCTCTATAGGCAAAAAAAATATTACCTACGAAAAGGCGTATCTACAGAGCTAGTTTGCCTTTATTGTAAGTTGTACAATATAAATTGTTATTTGACATAACATCAATAATTTTCCAATGTGAAACTTGCCCACAAAAGAGCTTAGCAGGCATCGGGAGGAAATACACCAAGAATTCTTTAGTCTCAACCTTGTTTGTATAACAAATGTAAGTTGAGTCATGAAATCGTTTTTTAATGAGGCTAAAAGACTATGACTCTTTGCATCATTTTTTTACACTCATAACTTTCGCGTTTCAGGTATTATAAAAAACATTGTCATAGACTAATTGGGCAGCGTTCGCGTTTTTTGCAATTAATTTACACTCTTTGCTATTTTTATTAATTCATTATTTGCCCAACTTGATGGCAATTTCAGCGATTGGTTTTAATTATATTTGATACCTTTATCTAATCTGAATATTTTAATAATTATTTAAAATTTACATAATTGAAGCCACCGAAATCGTGATGTATTTCTTCCCATGTACCTTATTCTAATAAACACCGTTCGACGTAGTTATTAATGATTGCCATTATTCAAATCAGGAGTAAACAATATTAGAATTTCGGAATTATATCTATTTATATAATAAAATTATGCAGAGATGCGCATAGTGCTTTTACGGATTTAGATCCTAGTAACATAAAAAGATCTAGTCATATCTTCGTTTGTTTAGTTATTCTATCGCTTAGCATAGTTTAGCTTCAAGCACTTCTTTGACTCATTTTTTTTCTAATTTACTAAGTAGTTTGAATTTTTTAATATTTCAGACGCGAAAGGAATTTGTGAGGATTTTTAAGGCGCAACAATTGACACATTTTTCGGGAAAGCAGCTGACGTCGTTAAATAATTGATCCGTTTCTATAGTTGTGATGTTTAGTGCGGGGCGTAACTGCATTGTGACTTGCAGTCATGCTTATTACGTCATTGGCATTTTCACTGAAAAATGTGTCACTTACAGCATTCTCTAGGTCCTGTAATGTACGTTGAACATTACGTTGGTTATCTTGTTGAATCACTCTGTATTAAAATTATTTAAAAACACACTAGCTGACTTTACGTCTACTTAAATAAAACGCCTATAACCTAAAAATAAAATATTACTGTTTTTGATAAGTTATCCAGAATATTGTTTCATAATTATAAGTATTCATCAGTCTTTTATTCGCAGTCATTTAGAGTTTAATGATAATAATTAATTACTAAATTAATAACTTTACATAAATTAATAATTTTTAATCTATTGTATCGGTTTAGGGTGGTAGAATTATGAATGGTGTAACCATTTGGTTACAAGTAAGTTAGGGGTGTAAAATACCTTAGAGAAATTAAAAATAGGTAGATGGGAATTCGTATAACTTATTAGTTCCGCTAACGTTTGTTGCTGACGGTACATTGATTCTAAATGGCAGAATTAAATCGAATCTTTAATAAAGGGGAAACGGCTTTAAAGTTATTAGCTCATCATGTTTGGCCTCAGAGTCATTTTTATACCCAGAATACTAGACTTACTAGGTCATGTTAATTTAATTTGTTTTGTATGAAGCTGTATATTTAATTTCTTGTAATTTTAACACTTAACTAGGAATTGTTTGAATATTCATGTTTCAAAAATTATATAAATAAATCTTTGCCCTGAATTTTTCAGCCCTGATTTTAAATAAAATAAAACTCAAGTGCTGCGAGTTATCACAGTTATAAATAATGAAGATTTTAATTTTTTTTTTTTTTATTGGTTTTATCATATTAAACCCCCTTTCGAAACTAGTTCAGAAGCGATGTAGCGTCAGCAGTTTAGAACTAAATACGCGCCGTCCGTAACGATCACAGGTTTCAAATAAACTATGTACAGACCCAGCTTAAGAAAAAGCTTTTGCAAGTATACTAAATATAACATTGTACAAACTTAGTTTCCTGCTAACCGTATACCTAATTTTAAACATAAGTACTCATTCCCTGTCCCTTATATTAATATCGCTAATGCTCTTTCCCGTTAATTCAGCCATATTCTGATCACTAGTAGACACTTTAATAATATTAAACTTTTTGAAGGCTACATTTATTGTCTAATTTGATAAATATCTAAGGTAAAATAAAAGTGCACTCAATCGAATATTTTATATATTTTAGTTTAAATACCTAAATCTATATTTAATTTATACCTAATATCTAAAATTCAACAAATTAATCGACATTATTAAAATTTTCATCTTTATCGAAGTTATAATCGTATATACCTAAGTACGTTCGCAGTCTTAAGTACCTTTATGTATTATTTTATGTCGTACGAAAAAGGCTTAAATCGTCAATTTTCCATTATTAATATCTTTTTAAGCATGTTGTGCTTGCACAGCGATCTTTCGAGCAGAAATCTAAAACTACTGTGGAGTTTTGACGTACATTAGTTAGCCCAAAGAGCCTGCGCAGATTTCACAGAAACCACTAGTACCAGGCCAGTCTCACTTATCACGTGACCGTCCCGGCTACAAGTACGGGTCCGGACCACGATATTTCAGATGGTTGCCGCTCGCGGGCCGAGGTGCACGCGTTAGTTCTGTACGGTCTATTTTACGCGCCGGCTGACTACGGCAGCCCTAGTACGTCGTAAGAGATAAAGTTAGGCTATAGAAAGAGACCACAACATTGCGTTTGTTGCGTGTCGATTTTGAGGGCGGGGTCAGGCGGTATTGCGAACTGAATTGCACTTTTTGTGTCAGCGCTAGAGTCGCTATTTCTTTAAATAATCGTGCGGAGTGGACCTTCTGGTACTATTTAGTGTTCTGTGCTAGTACTCCTAGCTCTATGTAAATACATAATATAAAATAATGACGTCATATCTAATTTAGGAGCTTACTAGCGTTTTGCCCGGGTGTTCTCGGGCGGGTGACAGGGTGCCGCCGTGTTTGTGATAAGTGAATTCATTATCAATAACTGATTAGAATCAGTATGCCTTGGTTTAGTTAGACGTCTAAGCGTACTTGTGACTTCATAGGAGTTTCTTTCCAACTGCCAGAGACCCAGACAAGGGGATCCGCCGTAATATTCAAATTTTATTTAATTTTTCGTAACTAGAAGTCTAGATCGTTGAAGAATTATAGATCATTGGCAATGAGTTTTGAGAGCATAAAATGTATGCATCTTCATATTTCCGATAAAAACTTTAATCAAAACTTTGTAATAAAGATCTAAAAAGTTTACTCTCAGAGTCAGTCAACTCAGATTACAAGTCTTTTTTTTTCACATCTCAAAATTAACATTTTGGTTTCATTATAAAAAAATTGCGATTAGGTATGTCTCTGAAGGCGACCGTTGCTTAACGACTTCCAACATTTTTTTTTCATTATTAATGCATACTCAAAATCACTCTTTATTAAAAATAATAATAATATGAAGCATGCCCTAATTCTTTTCTCAATATGAGTTGTTAAAAATAATGTTTTTCCGTTGAATGCTAGCTTGTAGCATCAGAAATAAAAACTTCGATTGTGAGTTTAGCTTAGACGTCCCAAAACCTAAATATCTTCTGTACAGCGGGCATAATCTATCGATCAAATATGTGCACGCCATTCTGGTTAATGTACAGTCAACCATTGTCCATTTTGAATCATTTTCGTTTGCACAGTTTGATGATAGCCTGATATTGGGTGTACCATGGACCTCATACCAACTAGATTCCAATACTTATATCGGTTCTAAAGGTTCCTGCTAATTATATCGGTATCATAGCGAGGTTTATAAAAAAAAGACAAGGATTCAACATCAAGGGATGAAAAAGGCACAGCTAAATTGGAAATGTGAAAAACGGTATTAAAATATTTTAATTTATCACCTGGATACTTGAAATTTAAGTTATTCTCTGTGTTTTAAGGTTCATTTTGATGTATAGCTAAACTGTGCTCAAATGAACGATTACTGCTCCCTTTGAAATAAAATATGGTGTGGCATCTTAAGATTTATTCATCAACGTGTAGGTACTTAATGTATAAGTTCTTGAATTTCAACCAATTTCAAGATCGTTTTAGTTTTCACATTTTCAAATACGAAGTTAGGACCAATAGCAAAGTGCGACTTTCTTTGTATCTCAACTAGATTATCTCAAAATAAATTCGGTTTACCGAAATAAACATTATGCGAGCTCTAGCGAGTATGTGGTCCATGCGCGTCCCATACATTGTTCTGGATAACTTATGTTGGAATAGTTTAAGGTGTGAACAGCCTGATCTGTTGCTTTCATTAATTTATGCCGTTTGGTATTGCCGTTTCACTATCATTTGACAAACAAAGTTTGGCAATCTCGTTCATTTCACAAGTAAGTACTAACTTTACAAAATGTGTGAAATGATAAATTTTCATCTTACTAAATACTATTCGTCGAATTTAGGACTTTACAAAGTCGAGGCTTCTTTAACTAGGGCCTCTACACTGTTTGATATACTATTAATTTACGATTTAGGTTCAGTTGTATCTATACAATCCAATTTGAAATCATTGCGAGTAAACACGTTAAACATATTGTTTGTCAAATTGTAATTTGTATGATAAAATCAGTTTGTCAAACTTTTTTGCCACATACTCATAACTTGAGAATTTCTAGTTACTGACTGTTTATTTAAAGCGACACAACGTGAAATATTTTATTTTGTAGCATTTTTAGTGAAGGAGATAAATAAGGATTTATGTGTTTGTTTACACGTTAGCCAAGAAAGGAGCACAGGCTGTTTACGTATAGCTCATAGCAAAGGGACACCTCTACAGGTGTCTGTGATATACGCTTGTAAAGATCGTCCATACAAACAACCCTTTATATAATTCACTAAATCTCCAATCTCCCATAACCGTTCCGTTTTGCTCGATTACATAAAACTAATTATAAAGATAAGACAAATTGTACATTTGACATCTTATTCGAGTGTATTTTACACATAGATAAAGGTAATTTTTCAATTTAAATATAGAACAAAATGAATAGCGATCTACGGTAAGGAAAATTGTAAAATCGTTTTTAATATAAATCTCAGATAGCCGCTTTTATCAGGACGACATTCATTTGAAATTATATATAATATAGTTTTATATACCATAGATTTGCTACAATGTAATGTAAGAGAATTGAAATAAAATAGGACAGCATTAAGCTATTTGTTTATTGACTAATATTACGAGGATTTGGTCACTTGTAAAATAAACGAATAGAATATATTATAAATAAATATTGAGGACACGTTGTTTGCGACAGTGGACACAAATGAAACTATATCTACGGATACGTTATTTATATAAGCTACTCGACTACACCTCTACCTACTGGACTCAGTTTCTTCCTATTTTAATCTAAGAACGGTGCATTATTTTGCAAATATTGATACATGAAAATTGTTGATTGGTAGAATAATTTAATGTTCCACAGGCGGCAAAAACTTACCTTTGTTAGTAAAAACCATTCGTTATTCCAATATTTAATTTTGTCCTATGAAAAGTTTGTGTTGAACTTATTCAGACGGCATTTATGGGTTTTCGAGATCAAATATCGTGTAAATCTAATACCACGAAATCACAACTTCCTAAAAAATTACAGAATTAAATTGCTTTTGTCCACTTATGAGACTAGTAGACCAGAAACACCCTAGGCTATGTAACATTATAGACTTTATTCTGTCTTTATTCTGTTGTGAAAATAGAATTCATTTCGCTTCGAAATTAAAATGTATGATAAATCACAATATGATCAAACAAGATCAACCTATCAACCGGATATGTCATTCTCATGTTTAGAGCTGAAAGAGATATCGATAATGGTTTTACAATAAAATAAAATCGATATAGTGACATCCCTAAGACTGCAGTCTCGTACTACGAAAATGGACTGTTAGTAGACCTACTAGATATTTGCTCTCGAAAATCCTAGGTAAACCGCTACTATACTTACTCCAAAGCCAAATAGTTACTGCATTTACTGAAATATATTTTAATACTTCAATAAAATTGTTAAACATCAAAAAACCAGTATCTTTGAATAATTTGGGTTTTTTTTAACATTGTAAAAATCTTAGACTAATCTTAGGAATTACTATAGTAGCGGTTTGCAATAATTTTAATTATGTACACAAAATTTACTTTATTTATTTTATGAAGCTCGCCACAACGTGTTGAGACATTATACAAGTACAGTAGCGGAATGAAAAGGTTCGTCAATTTTCAAAGTGATTCGTTTGCACTAGTCGATTGTTTTAGTATGTTGACATTAAGGACTCTTGCAGTATTAGTGCAAGGGAAAATCGACACTAAGGTGACGAACCTTTTCATTAAGCAACTGTACATAAATATATTGTACACATCTACTGTATAATTACATACAGCAGCTGTCGCTATATGCACAACCCTATATCGCACAAAAAAAAAAGTCCACAATCGTACCAAAGATTAGAAGCGTATAAAATGGATTGTCTTGTTTTAACTATTAGTTAAATTAAAATGTTTTTAACTCTGTTTAAGTTACTTTTATACACATACATACTTAGTATTTTTGTACAATAATAAGCTATTGAATTTAACAGCTTAAAATTAATTATGTACCTTTAACATAGATGTAAGAAAATTATATTAGTTATAGTTAAATAAATTATTCGTAATCATAATTTTTATCTTAAAAAATTAGTGTTTTTATTTACACCATATTATTTTCGTATTATTTGTTTTACTTTTACAAACGTTGGTAATTTTTAAATTATTATTCATTAGGTATTAAAAAACCAACCAACTAAATATTATTTCTAGTCATGTATCAAAAATTACCTAGGGAGGTAGATAGACTTGCCACTGAGTCAAACTTTATAAAGGAGCCAACTCGCTTTTCGCAAGAACTAACTTACTGTAAACAGTGCAACACCAAAATGTATTTTTATCTACGCTCATTGCTTAAAGTTCGAATTATGAAATCGAAATGTGTCAAATAATTACCTACTTTATTCACAGACTTCTATAATTATTAAAAAGTTATTCATAATAACATCGCTCTACTATGGAAATATTTAAAGAAAGTTGTATAAAATCTATAACGATACACGGCTCTGGACTCCTGTATTTGTATCTGGGGTAATATTTTTTATGTAATATTTTTTAAGTGAATCCACAGACAACTTATAGTTGGTAGTCATTGCCGAGAGTATGGATGGGCCATGATTTACCATAGACAACAACACAATGTCTATGGGGTAGTATTTTTTATGTAATATTTTTTTAAGTGAATCCACAGACAACTTATAGTTGGTAGTCATTGCCGAGAGTATGGATGGGCCATGATTGACCATAGACAACAACACAATGTCTATGGGGTAATATTTTTTATGTAATATTTTTTTAAGTGAATCCACAGACAACTTATAGTTGGTAGTCATTGCCGAGAGTATGGATGGGCCATGATTGACCATAGACAACAACACAATGTGGGGGTAATATTTTTATTTAATATTTTTTAAGTGAATCCACAGACAACTTATAGTTGGTAGTCATTGCCGAGAGTATGGATGGGCCATGAATCATGATTGACCATAGACAACAACACAATGTCTAACGTTCCGCATAACGTTCCACCTGGGCCTGTGATTATGATTACGATTACGATTACGATTACGATTACGATAACGATTATGATTACGATTACGATTACGATAACGATTACGATTATGACGTTATCTCGTAAATCTATCGTCCGTAAACCGACTTTACAGACAACCAATTTTTTTTGTTACTTAGTCAAAACTTTGCGCTGAAAAATGTCTAGCAGTGAAACCTACTAAAGAAAATTTCACTCCACCTGACATCTTAGTAGTTGCAATGATTTACGACAAACGTTAGCAAGATTTTATGATTTGGGTAATAATATGAGCGTAGATAAAGTAGTGTATGAAACTCTACATAATTAGGTATTAAAACACTCGTGTGATACTATTAAAAAACTCGCCTGCGGCTCGTTTTTTAAACTCACACTCGTGTTTTAATACCCCCCATTATGTAACCGTTACATAAACTACTATTGTAAAACCTGCATGTAAACCCTACTACTCATTACAATATATTATTACTACTATTAAATATACAGTTTTTATAGACGGCACCAATAGAAATTGCTTGAATTTGAAAAATTGATATTTAGCTTAGGATATCTAGCGATGAAATCAAATGACAATCAAGTGATTCCTATCGGTGTCGTTTGACCCAAAACGTAGCTGCAACGTAGCATTTCTATGATATTCAAGCAACGTACCTACTTGTTTAATATCGTTGACAAGTAAGTATTACACATTATATAATTATGTATTTCAAGCCTTGACAAGTCCAATAGAATAGTTATGACAAAGCAACACTTTTCTATAGTTTGTAACTTTTTTTATTTGTATGAAATTCACCTAACACAATCCATTTTATATTACCGTGGACGCACAAACAATTGAAAAAATAAACCTAAAAATTAAAAGTTACCAGCAGTGCATTTGATAGCTAGGCTGTTCTAATGATTCATAGTACCTATATTGTTATATTTCGCCAAAGTTTGTAATTATTAAGAGATTATAAAACACTAATTTAAAACGTCGCTAGGTACTTAATAATATTGTTTAACTATTTATTTTTAATATAGTTGGGTATGCACGTCCGTATATGCTCGATGCTATAGGTCTTAAATAAATTTAAAGTTTATTTTTTAAATCTACATAAACTTCTTTACGTAAAACTATTGAACTTTTGTAAAATGTTATATTTAGTTTTAAACTCCAACAAATTAAGGTTGAGTTATCTGCATTAATCTTGAAGAGCAAAAGTTATTTAGTATTTTTGAACATGCTAAGGTATCGCAAAGCTATATTTAGTATGGTTACTGGATACCTATTAAAAAAATAAACTTGTTGGCATAAAGATTGCTCGTCGAACATGTATGTGAGTGTGTATCCGGCTTTTTTAGTCTAGCAAAATTCTGTAGAAAATTGACTGCATACTATAGAACCACGTTGACACGCAACTAATACAATAATGATTTGCCTATTTTGCATGTATAATTTAGTTAATTATGAAGTTAAATATGTATATGGCTGAAATATTTCAAAACTAAATTACTATTCAATTATTTATTATTATACACTTATTACGTTTAGTATGCTAGAAATATGAGGAAGGATAATAAATAATTTTAATTATATTAGGTATGCGTTTTATTTGTTAACGCTGTCTGTTAACATACAGTTTTGACACTTTCAGATTAATATCAATATCTGGGTGACCAAGCCTAGCTCGGTAGTATTACAACTACTCACCAATAGATGGCAGCAGGAGTTTAATGTAATAGTTTTACTTTATCGCCAATATAGATGTCAGGTATAGATTTATATTTTTTTGGTAAATACGACATTTTCTAAAAATGAATCCTAGCTAGATCAATTATTTATCGCCTCCAAAACCCCTTGTATACTAAATTTCATGAAAATCGTTCGTGCTGTTTCCGAGATTCAGATTATATAGAAATATATATACATATATACAAGAATTGCTCGTTTAAAGGCATAGGATTACACAATTGAAAATATTTTAAGAACATAATTTAGGAGATCAGTTTATGTTACAAGAAGGGCTAAAACCGGGTGGAAAGTTTTTTAATATACACTGCGTACGTTGGCCATAATTTGAGCTACCGCACTGAGTACTATAATATTATACCAGACTCGCAAAACTCCTTAATATATTAGTACACAAATGGAAAATTTAAAAACCCAAGACTTTTGTAGACTTGTTATTGAAAAAGGATTAAGTATATAATTTTTTTTTGAAACTCCCCGACTAAGGGAAAGTAAGGACCTATCAGTATAATTACATTTGACAAATCCGCCGGAGCTGCTGTGTTCTGCCTGTGAAGGTGTGTGTCTGTGTTTCTTGATCCTTCTCATATATCGGCAGTTTATCTATACTTACTAATTGCATTTATTGATATTGGAAACGAAAATTGCAATGGCAGCAGGCTTTGAGACGAGGGACTTCAAAATTAATTTACAATAGTCCAGCCGACCGAACAAACATAGGTAAGTACATTGCAAGTTAATTAAAAGCTTGTACCTATGATTATAAATACAGCAGAGGATGGAAAGATAACAATTTCGATACCATTAATTATAATTACCTAGACAATATTATTGATAAACATAAAAATACATACCTCGTTAAAAAATTATGAAGAGCCCCTTAAAATTGGTCTGGTAACTCAGCACTGCTCTTAGAAACTCCGTGCTGTTTCTGATGGGGCTCGAAAGTGCCTCAACTATCAAGTCCCATTTCTTAAAAGGGGGTATATTAACTGAAGATGTCAGTTCAAGATTTGATTTTTTCAGTAGTAAATCAAGTCTCAACTACCTGAAATAAAACACACGAATATTACCTACATCACATTTTCGAGAAACTGTATTAGTGAACTGAAAACATAAAAGGATATTTTTTGTCGATAAAAAAAATCCCAAAGTTGTGTCCAATTTTTTACAATGTTATACGTACTAGAGAGCCCAGGTTTAGGATTATAATTCCAATAAATATTACGAAATATGTACAATTATCGTTTTCTTTCTAAGTTATTATAAAATTTATTACAGTAAACTATAAAATAACAACACCACCATCCTAAAAAAATATACTATCGTTCATCGTTTGGTCACTCGATTGGCCCACGAGGCGTTAACAATAGGAATTGATTCGACAGATACTTAAGTATTGCACTGTGGATAAAAATTCTTCGCCCCGTTATTTGAAATACCTACCTACGTAAAATTTGGAATAAGTATCTACGTAATAAGGGGACCGGTCCTGGATTCAAATAGGTACGTTCAAGTCCTGTAGAAACGGATAAGTCGAACAATAGCTACCTCCCATCGGATGCTGAAAGTGAAGCAACACGGAATGCACCCTATGTTAGCGCATGTTGATATGATCCCTATACTTAGGTAGCTTACCTATACCACAGTTTAAAGATATTCTAGGAGCTTTTAACTGTGTGCCCATACTGTGCATGCGTGCAGATTTTCCTGTTTTGACAAAGTATAACTCGTTCGCAGAAGCTTTGCCGATGACTTCCCCTACCACCACTTCTTGTACCGCAAGTCGCAACCCGCGCTCATTCATTTTCAGATGAATGCGGGCGGCGGTAGTATGAAGTGGGAGGGGAAGTCATCGGCAAAGCTTCTGCGAACGGGTAGTTTATTTTTACGCATAACATTGTTTCTTGCTAGTATGGGCAAAAGAACACATGGAGATAGGAAGTAGTACCTACTTAAATTAATTATGTATGCAAGTTATCTTCAGAAAACAGGATTTTGAGATGGTCCAAGTCCCATTTGTCTCCGCCTACCGTTTATCTTTACGATCCCTCCATCACGTCCCTCAGTCTCTCGAAAAGAACCGAGTGTTTATCCCCAGGTTCTATTGGAAGAAGTTCTTGACAGAGCCAAGGTGTCTGCGCCCCGAACATTTCAATAGCAAACACTTCTTGAGAACATGAGTTCTCAAGAAGTGTTTGCTATCTGAATCTCCATTCCAAATCGCAGCCAACTCGGTTCAGTAGTTGTGACAGGCGCTTCATGCGTTAGTATTATGCTTGAGTCAAAAATTACTATTTCCGAAGGAACATAAAATAGTTATGCGTTCAATTATAGATTAGATAATTGAATTCATATTATTTGGCATTTTATAATCTAGAACTTGTCTCAAAAATATTTTAAAATATGTGAATAACTTTCTCACTAGAACAGTTTTTGTATAGGCTGTTTGCTAAAATAGCGGTCGACGCTCTACGCAGATGCAAGATATTTGCCATGTTTCTTAACACAAACTATGACATATTTAGAAAATTAATAACATTTACTAAAAAGTGTATAAAAAAAACACGATTTTCCTAGATTTTCATTCAAAAACCATAAACCGAAAAGTGTAATTTTTAGCTTTTTTCGATAAATTAAACGTATTATTTAAGGATAAAATCCAAGATATTTTGTGAATTATAGTAATTTAATTCAATTAATATTCAATGTCACTGGTTATTTACTATTTTAATAAGTAGTATATTTATTTTACTATAAATTTTTTTGTAATAGCATTACCAGCGCAAAATTGCGTCAGCGCCAACGAAAACCAAGTATGGCAAGAAACGCGATGCGCGCCGTTTTGCATGAACGCTCTTAAAGAAGTAACAAACACACGCAAAATGAATTCTGTAGGACTGACCAGCAACATCACAGAAACACCGTGAAATGCGAGACCACACTTGACTGGTAAATTAAGATTTCACACACTTATGAATGAAGAAAGGCCTCCTGCCCGCTGGTTCAAGAAAAAGTAAGAAGGTTACTAACGTCTGTGCTAACGTCTTGATGACTAATTACTTATACCTATCTGATATTACCTTTTTTGAAATAATAATTGAAAATGAATGAAAATCTTTATATTTCACATAGGCCCAAATAATAGGCTCTTATGAAAAATCAAAACTCTACCGCCAGGTTCGGAAAGCAGGTTTGCACCGAGAAGAACTGGCAAAAAACTCAGCACTTGCTCTTTTCAAAAATCTCATTGTATACAATTTATTACATAATTTTTAAGATATCTCGTGAGGAGATGGAAATACATCCGCATCATTCCAAGAATTCTTGTCACTAAAAATTCTTCAATAAAATTCTTCAATAATTGCTTCAGTTACTTAGAGCTTGCAATAAAACAGACCCGTTGCAGTTTTACCATCTGCAAGGCATCATTAAGGATTTAAGTACCCGTTCATTTCTGGACCAAAGACTCTTTGAGACGAAGCACTCAGATTCCTCGTATCTACCTGATACGCACCGGAAAGTATTTAAACTTTAAAGTATTCCGTTCACCGCCTACAGTAAAAAAGGTACGGGAAATTTTATTGGACAAACAAAAGATTATAATTTTTAAACACTCCCTGACTCCGAAACTAATGTCAAAATATGGCAAACTAGAGTGTTGCACTTCAACTACAAACTAAATAGAAACATGCAAGGAAAAAAAAATTGGTTGTCTGTAAAGTCGGTTTACTGACGATAGTTGAACGTGACAACGTCTTCTTTGTAGCGCTCGCGAGGTAACGCCGGTAACGCCGCATGAGTCATGTTTTTTCGTGCGTGCAACCGGCTCTATCGAATTATAAGACGTTGTCACGTCAAAATAAAAATAAAGAAATACGTGGGTAATAAGTGTTGAATGTATGTGTAGTGTATGAAAGTTTAAGTGTATGTGTGGTGTGTGGACTTATTTCATAAACAAAGACTCTATATCTTGATATTCGTATTTAGAGATCCAGTCTAAAAGTATCTTGAAATTGAAGTTATTTAACTTCGGAACCATTCGCAAACCAGTCAAACTACTCTGAATTAAAAATCTGATTTCATATAAAAAATAATTTATTATTATACAACACAACCACTACTTAATCATACATAATTAAATCTAAGTAATTATTTATTAGACAACTAAGACAACCGGATTTCAAAAAAATATACTTAACCTTGGGTTGTTCTTTGTAAGTGATTTCGTCTATCTATTTTTAAAACATTGCATAAAAACAACATGTAATATACCAAAAAAAGACAGCATTGCATTACAATTAACTTAGCTTGTTGAACGTAATTGGCTAAGAACTTAAGGATTTTGCAAAATTCTTTTGTTATAATTTGTACTAATTTATATTTCTGTTACAGTGTTTCACACTCTTATTCTATGTTCACTACCTATTTCACTTCTTTATTTTTTATAAATTACTTAAGCATTTATAGTGTATCAAAATTATCGCTGCCAACAGGACTTGAACCCGTATCCCCCAGCTATCGCGGCTGGGTGCTCTGCTCTGCCAATAATTATATTTTTTATATTATAATATAATTTTTTGTATTTCTTATAATTTTTCTTCATGCCATGTTATTTTTTTACTAATCTATGTGTAGTTTTCTGAACGCCCCAGGAGTGCCGCCTAAATACTGTTCATTGAACTTGTCTTCTCGCCTCATTGTTTCGTTGGTACAAGCGCTTTGCATTTCTTTGAAATACTTCATGTTGGTTTCAGAGCTCAGTGTTGTTTTTAGATCATCTGTAAATAATATTTATTTTCAGTAACAAAATAATTAGGAAGGAAGTGATGATATCAAAATCGGGGGAATATAATTATAGGTACATCCTATTAACAACACTCGACTGTTAACAAATATAATAAAAAATTAAACAATCTGCTAAAACATCGACCAAGACCCGAATTCACCAAGAATTTAACTGACAGCATTAGTGATTTTAAATACTTGGTGAACTTGGGTTTAAGTGTGACCTACTTAGGTGGAATTTGTGAATTAATTATAAAGTTTCTTGAAATGAAATATCATATCAAATACGACGACCGAATGGCGTAGCGGCAGCGAACCTGCCGTCTGCGTTGGGGTCGTGGGTTCGATTCCCGCTACTGGTAAGTGTTTGTGTGATGAGCATGAACGTTTTCCAGTGTCTGGGTGTTTTTCAATATATAATATTTTAGTATATTAGTATGTATATATATTTATCAGTTATCTAGTACCCATAACACAAGCTACTTATCGCTTACTTTGGGGCTAGATAGCGATGTGTGCAATGTCCTGATCTCAGAATACAGAGTTTATTCCGTATTCTCAGGTCCTGATATAATATGTATACACATATATAATATGACACCTGTACCATATTTTTCTCACTAACAAATTAATAAAACAATAATATTTTTATTTCTGAAACGAGCAAACGGAAAATTTTACATACAGTTTTTGCAGTAATGAAGTGCTATTATTATAAAATAATAACGCAAACAATTGTAATTGCAAAAAATTGTAAGTACTAAGGTAATTTTGCAAGGAGCAATTCCTGAGCTTTATGCCCGTTCTTCCGGTCGCAAACCTGCTTTCCAAACTCTTTCCAGAGTAGTCTTTTGTACTTACATAAGTTATGAAAAATAATGATTTTCATATGATCTATTGTAACAATTACAACTTACAGCTGAGTTCTAATAACGTTTTTGCCTCGCCACCATAATCCTTGGGCATAATTTCTAAAGGCACGTATTGGGATATATCGTCGATGCTTCTGTGCACGTGAATTCGACCGGCCACCTTCGCGCTCAGGACTTGTTTGAACATCGTCACCAGAGCGTCTATGGCTTTTGACGACGTGATAAAGTGAATGCCTTTCATCCTCAGGCCATAGCCATCCTGAAAAAGAAAAATAGTACATTTCAATATAAGTGCGGAAAGTATGTCATTTCTTTACGAGTCTCGGTTTGTTGCCACAAGGCGTAGGCGCCTGTCGACATTAGAGACGAGTGGAAATGACAATTCCGCACGCTATAAAATAGTCATTTAATACAAACATTTTGTAGATAGGTACTACAAACTTTTTGATTAAAACCTCAATGAAAAAAGTACTAGTGCGGAAAAGAAGAACTTTGCGCACGCTAAACATACATGGATAAGTCCACTATTTGAGCAAATGTGTTAAAAAATAGGTATTATACCTAAGTTGTTATTAAACAACCTCACAAAAGGCCATTGAGCATTAGCCATTATAAAATATTTTGATAGGCAAAACATTTTTAGGATTCCGTTCCCATTGGGTAAAAACGGGATCCTGTACTGAGATACAAAACTTGTATGGTTATGTCAAATTTCTATCTCTGGTAGGACAAATCCGGATAGGAAAGGTTATTAATTCCGGCCGTTAGTCGTAATAGATTTCTATTTTATATCGCAAACCCTTTTCACAAATCACATTTACAAAATCCCGCAAATTATTAAATTATATTATGACTATACTAATAGTCATAATATAATTTAATAATTTGTTTCTAGCACTAGCTAGAAACTGGTAGCTGGACAATAATATATCAGTTTCTAGTACTAATACGGATAGCATGGCGCAACCATAAGGGCCTCTCGTTCACTACGGAACCCTAAAAACCATGTTTCATCTGATAACAGGGCGAAGGTCGAGCCCACTTCGTAACCTACTAACACGGAAACGTTAAAATCAACTAACATCAACATAATTTTTATAATGTTATAAATTATACGTACGTACTAATGGAGTTGTTATTTTTAATTAGCATTGTTTTTTAAGTAAATTTCAAGAACATGAGAAAATTACACTATTATTTACTAATTTATTAATGCATTCGTAGGCTCACTTCATGGTTTTTTAAACTTCTAGAACATAATAATTATTTGAATAAGATAATTGTAGGACAGATTAATTTGTTTTGCTATAATCCGCTACTTGAAAAGATTCTGTATGCAGGAACACTGCCCACATGAAACACCACACTCAATTTTCCAACACTTTCTTCGACGACAGTATACTGATTATAAATAACTGTTTTTTTTTTCTAAGATCCTCCATACTATCCGCCATACAAATCCCGATGGAATCGTAGATTTAACGGTCCCGCTTTCTTTTCCAATCTTTATACTGGGCTTCGTATCTATTTTTCTGATTGAAAATACCTAGACTTATAATTAGTGTACATTACAAATTTTTTCACTCTTTGTAGTGGCATTTGAAGTCGGTTTTTTGAAAATAATAATTTTTCATTTTACTAAGCATTAGATACCTACGGACCCTTGGGCATTTATGGCTGACTCGCACTTGGCCGGTTTTTTCATTATTCATGCAGTCAAATTCGGGATATATAAAAGGACCAACATTCAAAAAACAAGAACATACTAGCTATTATATAGAACGGAGAACCCCTCCTTACCTCAAGGAGAAATTTAAATTTCTTGGGGTACATTCAGACCTCAGAACCTGTCGTACCTTGACACTTAAAATGCCATTTCATAAAACAAAGATGTTCCAAAAATCCTTCACCGTACAGGCAACTCTTTTATGGAATGCGCTCCCCCTCGAGATACGACAGTCCAAATCTTTGTACATTTTCAAGAATGCGGTCAAAAATCACTATTTGAGTACCTAGTTGATGCAAATGATGACTGTTATTTATTTATTTAACTATTATCTTGTCCTTATTAGTGGGCATATTATTATTTTATTGTATATATTAGTTTATAGTTTGATTAGAATTATGTATTGAATATCTTTGTTTATTTGTTTAGCCTAGTTTATGTATAATAGTTTCTAGTTATTTGTATGTATATGTATAGTTTATAAATCTACACCACATGCAAACTCTAGTTCCTTTGTTTTCCTTTTCTCAAGGTTGCCTGGCAGAGATCGCTGCTAAGCGATAAGGCCGCCTTTTGTGCCTAAAACTATTTTAATATGTATTTCTGTTTTGTGCAATTTCTTGTGTGGTGCAAATAAAGATAATATCATCTTTTCTGTTATTGGCGCAACTTTCAAACTTCCCCTTATGTACTCGTTCCTTATCCTATCCATTCTTGTCACACCACACATCCATCTCAACATTCGCATATATTAATTTATTATAGTATTATTTAATTTACTAACCGTTATTATTTTCAGCATTCGTTGCAACTCGGTCACATTTATTGCTTTCAAAAGTTCAAAAATGTTTGCTTCCCTGTAATCTAAGAATGCAATTATCCCGTTGGAATAATCGTGCCCTTGTAGATACTCGCAAAGCTGAAAAATAAAAGAGATCAGTTCACAGATCAGAGAAGCACTTAAGTTTGTATTGACAAGGGTTACCTAATTGAAGAAATGAACTAACTTCTAAGGCCATTATTGCTTGCTTTCTCCAAATATTATGTCCAACGACAATTGACATCCACCCTAGACAGGGAGGACCGCGCGAAAAAATGTCGCCCGTTTACCGGTGGCAAAAAATGCTTGTTTTGTCACCAACAGTCATAAAAGACAATGGCAACTAATAGAATATTTAGTTATTATATTCACTTTCAAAATTAAAATGAAACAAATATTTACTACCATACAATAAAGGTAATTTTTATAGCTGACCCAGCAAACGCTGTTTTGCCATTAGGGCTATAAAAAACCTATATTAAGGGGATTGATTGAATTTATTTTTGTCTTTCTCACTCTCACGGAGATTTGGTAGGTGCGACATGCAGCGTCGCGGAAGAATATAGCAGAAAAACGACGTTTTACCTAATTACTCAAAAACTAAGCTGGTTATCAAAAATCCGTTCTAAGCGTTTTAGGATATTATTATTACCGATACATTCAAACTAAAATTACAATTACATCCATTGTAGTTTGCGATAAAATATAGAAAAACTGAGATTTTGGAGCAACTTTTAGGAGAACTTTCTATCGAGAAAATTTTATCCAATCGTGTTTCTGCTTCTTAGCGATTTTAGTTTAAAGACCCAAAATACATGACGTGTAAATTTGAAAGTAATTTTCTTTATAGTTTTTGCATAAAACTTCATTCAAAATCACCTAAATACGGCTTGTAGGCCGTTAAGAAGACGGTAAGGAACCCTTCGTGTGCGAGTCTGCCTTTACCTGGCCGATTTATTTGCAGTTACTTACGGTCTTTCTTTTTTGTTTGATACAAAATTGGATGGCGATCGAAAGCAAATAACGTACGCGTATAATATTGGAAGGTCACATCTTTTGCTGGCTAAAATACCGGTAGGTAGGTACATCTATACCGAGTTGAAAGGTATATAAATAAAACTTGAAAGCAGATAACGGGCCTCGTGCGCATCTCCACGGAATTGCACCGTTACTTGAGCGGTCATGACGTCACAGATAGTTCAATCCACAAAGACGCGCCCGACGCCTAGGTACCTAACTCCCTTTATTTAATGAAGTCTGAGCCTAACTCCTTATACGAATCGCATGAAACAGGGCAATTGCGAAGGAGTTTGGCGTGTCTTCGTGGATTGAACCTAGTTTTTTAATGACAGGAAATGCCTAACGCATACCCCTCCGTCAGGGGAAACGGAGGGGTTATGTGGGGGGCTTGCACCCACTAAAACCTATCGCTTGCCACGACGGACCTCGTTGGCGGGAGTACGGAATTCACTTGCGTATTCACCGCGCTCCCTCCAGGCCCCGACCCGCCACCTGAGCGGCAGGTCCCGTCGCTGCTGCCGGCAGCCTGGCCGCCGTCGACTCCTCCTGGGAGGCGCGTCCTGAACAGGACACGCCACCTCCTCGGCCTGTTGATGGAGTTCGGGCGACGGACGCCAAAGCCCCTTACGTCCGTCACCCGCAGGCCGGCGCACCCGGAAGCCGAAGAAAGATGTTCGTCTCCAGGAACCGGTGCATCTTCTGCGAGAGGGATGTGCCGCCGTATTCGTGGATTCAACCTATAAACCTCGCGATTTCCGGACTTTTCCGTTCGACCCTTGTGCGACTCACAGGTAGCGGTGGAGACGATGGTGACATCAAGTTTGTCTACAGACTTGACCCTTCCGGTCTAGACGGCAACACTAGTCGGCGCAATATCTCGCTGGGGTTCAATAACGGAGCAGGCCTTAGTAAAGCCCATAAGTACCACAAAGGGCGGTGCAACAAACATTTTAACATTCTTCTTAAAATCAGGATTTTAATGGTGTAAAAATTCTGTTTTTGGTAATAATAAATGAAACGTAATGAACTCACCATAATGAAATATTTATTAAACTCCGACATCTCTGATGAATCACACTGCTTTACTATACATTTCATGATAAACACCCTGTGGTGGTCCTTGGTCATTTTTGGAGGGAATCCAATGATACTGGGAATAAAAGTTACATTAGAATATACCTACGTAATATAAAAAAAAATATTTCATGACCTCCCCTGATGTAGTTAGCTGGGAAATAGCGGAAGTCTCAAGTTCGATTACCAACGCGAACAAATTTGGATTTTTTTATTTATATCAGGCATTGAGCCACAGCTGATTAATCCCAACCGGCAAACACGCACCGCTAAGCTATTTAACTTTACGGTGCGATGCTGTGTGGCAACTATCAAGAGTTACCCTTCCAAATTAATAACAGCACCTTCCGATAACATTTGCTTTATTCACGTGGTTTTATCGTCAATTACCATCACATGAGATTTTAGTAAAGTGCTTCAGGCATCAGCAGCCGTAGCTATGTCATCTTGTCTATTCCATTGCTATGATTGCCATTGAATCGAAATTTAAAACATGATGTAAGTGTGAGAGCGAAAAAGGTCGCTGGTAGTGGGTGGATGAGGAAGGCGGAGGACTGTGTGTGATGGCGCGCTTTTGGAAAAGCCATAGATGTGCAGTAGTGGACGTCTATAGACTGATTAAGTTTAAGTAGGCCAGTAAGTTAAGTATGAGAATGCCAGTTGTCATCGATAAGTCACGTGATAATTTGTCGATCGTGTCTCCATTTTTTTCTCCATTGAATTCAATAGCAATAGCAGAAATATAATGAATAAAGTAAAACGGCAACGGCTAGAATGCAAGAAATGCACATTAGTACTTTGAAAAATCTAAGGGTTTTACTAATTAATAATTCGTTCAATGATTTTTATCATAGTTCTGAGTTACCTATACCTAACCTTACCTTAAAAATAGTAGATATAATTTACTACAAATTAAGTACTTACAAATCATCTAAAATGCGAAAATTTGTGACATCCGCTATCGGTTCGAAAAACACTGGGACTAGAGTTCGAATTGTGGCGATTTTGTCAAGTTTCATCTTCGCTCTCTCCACGGAACCCTTGCTGAGGATAATGGTTTTCTCCAGATAATCTTTCGCTATAATTTTATAAAAACCACTATTAAATTACTTTATAGAATGATAACTAAATATGTATGTTCGTTGACGCGAATACATCAATTTTAATTAACTCTTTCTTTTTTTAGCTCTTTCTGTTTTCACAGGGAGGGCTTCCCTGTGAAAACCTCTAGCCACGAAAACCACAAAAAACTGAACATTTTCCAAACCAAAAAAAAAAAATAGTTTACTCACAATAAGATTTCCTAACTAAATGTTGTTGTTTATTGAGCCACTCTTCCAAAATGGCAATGGCCTCCTCCAATCTTTCCGGTTTGTCCAAATCAAACTGTTTCTTTAGGAACTCCAAAGTATCAGAGTTATATTCTAATATTTGATCCATCTGTCGTTCAACTGGTTTCCTACGTAAACGACTATCACGCACTGGCTCACAGTTTTGAATGATTCAGATTTCACATACGATCAATGGCAAACTACTATCCAGCTACAAGTTACTTTAAAAGCATCTACATCATACTTTAAAGGCTCATGCAGTCGAAATAAGTTGTTATTAGGTATTATTCACTTTATAAAGTTCGAATTAGGTACACTCCGTACCCTGAAGTAAAACGATAAAAAATACTTTTATTAATTGCTCGTGTAACGTGTTGTTAGGGTTAAAAAACTCCAAAATACTTATCTTTATTTTAGAGACCTACAGGCTTATCACATTATTACCGAGACAAGTGATCGTCGAAAACGTTGGCATCGAAATTGTCTCTCAATACAATTACCTTGGGCAGACCATTGCGCTAGGCAGAAATAATTTCGATGAAGAAGCCAACAGACGAATACGGCTGGGCTGGGCAGCATTCGGTAAATTGAATCAAGTCTTCTCCTCGTCAATTCCTCAATGCCTGAAAACTAAAGTTTTCAACCAGTGCGTTCTTCCCGTCCTTACGTATGGCGCGGAAACGTGGACACTCACACACGGCCTGATCCACAAATTCAAAGTCGCGCAGCGGGCCATGGAGAGGGCTATGTTAGGAGTTTCCCTGAGGGATAGAATCCGAAATGAGGAGATCCGCAGGAGAACCAAGGTCACTGACATAGCCCAAACCATTAGCAAGCTGAAGTGGCAGTGGGCAGGTCACGCGTGTCGCAGGGGCGATGGCCGGTGGAGCCGAAAAGTCCTGGAGTGGAGACCGCGTACAAGTAAGCGTAGCGTGGGGCGTCCTCCAGCTCGTTGGACCGACGACATTAAGCGGGTGGCGGGAAGCGGCTGGATGAGGAAGGCTGAGGGCAGGGTGTGGTGGCGCTCACTTGGGAAGGCCTATGTTCAACAGTGGACGTCCGCAGGCTGAAATGATGATGATGATGATGAGGCTTATCGTCTCTTGTAAAAGTTCAATATGATATTTGTTACTACCAGTACTACCAGTAGTATACATAAGTATATGGCGAAAGCTACAAGTCGACTTACGAGTAAAACTATAAGTTTACGAGGGTCCAAACGCGCCCTCTTACTTATAATGTTAATACATAAGTATATTGACCTAAGTATTCTTATAACGTGGCCCTGGAAGGCCGGATTACCCTTGCGTAGGTAATCCCGGGGAATCTATTACTGTCCCAGTATAAAAATGTGCCTGTTCCCATTATTTCCAAACCCTTTATTTTTAAATTGCCATGCTTCAAAATTATGCTTCTGCGGACTGGCGGAGGAGAACCTCCACCATGACTTGTGGGAGTGCTCCATAAACGAGGACCTCCGGTGCTTGCTGCTGGATGGGATCGTTCGCGAAGTTTCTGGCCCAGTTTATTATCAGGATCTCGTGGGTTTGGCGGCCAACTTCGGGAGTTCGCGCACGCGTGGCATAAGAGGCGAAGCGGCTTGGAGTGACACAGAGAACTTTTGCTGCGGACAGCGACGGCGCGAGGCGAGTCAGTTATCGTATCGTCCTGCCCTAGAATGGGTAGAGTGAGCCCATAGGGACAAGAAGCGAGAGGAAACAACTTGTAGGGAGTCATGAAGGCGCCCCGGGAACACGCCAAGAGCAAGTAACGAACGGGCGCCCTCCCGTGTTTCGGCCCCCATAACCGCGAGGTTGATTGGGCCATGGGTGGTGGAGGGTTGTCCCTATATGCCTTTGCAATTTTGAAGCAAAGCAATTCGAATTTCCATGACAACGTTTAAATGTCCATTTTTAAAAACTTAAAATCCCTTGCCATGCCACCAGTGACCAGTGTGCGGTAGCCCTTATTCTGCCTTTCAAGGCTAAGCTATAGAAATCTACCTAAAGGTATAGAATGCTATAGAAACTTAAAAATGCCGCGGAGACCATGCATTTTGGACCATTCTGGACCACGAACCAGTTTAACCTTAGATCGCTCAGATTCAAGCGTGATATTTCACACAAAAAATATATCCTAAGGGTGGATTGCACCATCCCACGTTATCGTTAAATATGAAACGTTAACGTCAAATCGTTCGTCAAATTAAAAAAATGAGTTGCACCATCTGACTGTGGTTAAAATGACGTCATTTTTGACATTAACCACCAGCGCATAATGGGTGGTCATCGTTAAAGTTATTGTTAAATACTATACATATTTATGTTTTTATATCTGTGATCTGTCATCTTATGTTTTGTTGTTAGGTTTTAGTTTTTCATATTTTTTTGTCTATAAGATACTGCCCACGCATCTTTAGGGACATAAATGCCTCATTTCACTAGTAACCCGAATAACTTTAACGTTAGCGAATTTTATGATGGTGCAACGCAATTCGACGATGTGAATAACGCTCGTTAAGATTCTCGTTATAGTTAACTTTAACAGTAACTTTAACTAGAATTTTGGTGCAATCCACCCTTAGTGTTTATGTAAATAACAATGCATTGAATACAATAACAACTCATTTATTTTATTTTACTACAAGTAGTAATGATTACTTTTTATTACAATAAAAATACGAATAATTTACGATTATGCTAATTGCTCCATTTAAATAAAATAAAAAACATAAAACTAATCAGGTTTTTTTGAAAAATAGTCTGTAATTTTTCTTGCTAATTTCTTTTTCACATCAGGCGACACTTCACAAGTTATTTTATCCTCAACGACCAATGTCGAATCACGTTTGTTTTTCTGTGCGAATGATTTTTCGGGACTTTTCAGGTTTAATTTTCCACTATCTTGATCTAATTTTTCTATTTCATCTATTAATTTGGATTTTGGATTATTTTTGCTGCTATCTGCCTTATTGTCCTGTTTATTATTAATATGAGCAAAAGAAAAGACTTGCGAAGTTTTAAAGTTTAAATTTCCGCTATCTTCATCTAATTTTTTCACTTCATCGATTAATTTGTATGTTTGGTTAGATGATTCTAGGTTTTTTGTCAGTTTATTTTTAAAATCAAAAATGGATACTTGCGGACTTTTCAGATTTAATTTTCCGCTATCTTCATCCAATTTCTCCATTTCCGCGAATAATCGAGAGGTGTGGTTGGTTGATTTAGTTTTCTCCAGTGTTTGGGCTGGACTTATCGACATTCTGTGGTCGGCCATTTTGTGTGAACCATCCGCCATTTTGCGAGAACTGTCGGCCATTTTGTGTGACCCGTCCGGCCTTGTGTGATCATTATCTTCCAGTTCGTCGCAAAGAATGGATATATTGTGGTCTGCATCTACTATTTCCTTGAAACTACTATTCACTGCCGCTTCGGCCTTATTCGAGCAATGACTGCTTTCATTGTTAACGGAAACTTTAAGTTTAGTGGATGTTATAAGTTGGGCATCATCATCGTCATCTCCGAATAAATCTGGTGACTTATCAAGAGCCAGCTCTTCTGTCATTGGTATGTCATATTGCTCAGTTTCAGCATTCTGTAAAATAACGATAATTATTTAACCCATCAAGGAATCAACAATTAGGAATTTGTTTAAACATGTTCCAATAAACGCTACAGATCATTATTGGATTTGTGTAACTTTTAAAATTCTCACGATAACCATGGATTTCTCCTGTATAGAAAGCATATAAGCAATTAGAACATAAGCTATTCATTTCAAAACGAAATCAATTCAGTAATTTTTGATCAGATTTTGAAAAGGACCCAAGCTAAATATCAGCTTTCTAGGATCAAATTTGGCTGGGTTGGGCGGGGATATGATAAGTCAGGACTTTTTCTATACTAAGGGCGTCCCGTAAATAATGGGTGAAATTTTAGCGGAAGCACACCGATTGTAAGATTTTAATTTTTAGGCTGCCATTTATTTTACTCAGTTTGGGAAATTGTATTGTTTTTGGTGAAGGCGGCTACGGATAAATCTTGCACAGTTTTAATTATTTTCCGTCATTGGTTATTTTTTTACGTTATTGGTTATACTTACACATTCCATAGATTCAGGACTATTCGAATCCAACGTCTGTTCTGTGCTGGACGAGTTCTTGCCATCCAGAATTTTCTCCAAAAATCTATACAAACTATTCTTCAATACATCCGTTTTACAGTACTCCAATATCAATCCATATAAGCCTCCTGGAAGGGATAAAAACACAATTTAAAGATGATAATTATTGTTCTCTCTATCTATACATATGGAGTACCACTCTAGGGTAAATACTTCAAAGTAGTATAAGGAGCCGAGAATAAAAAAGCACGTTGCTTGGTCATGCATACACACTTGACGACCGAATGGTGCAGCGTTATATATATTTCAATCCACGAAGATTCGCCCCACTCTGGCAAAATCGTTTATGTTTCATTCGATTCGCATGAAGTTTGACAGAGTGGGGCGCGTCATCGTGAATTGAAATACCTATAACGCTGCGCCATTTTGACGACCTCCCTGGCGCAGTGGCGGCGCGCTCGGATTCGAGTGGGAGGTTGCGGGTTCGATTCCCGCCTCGGGCCACTTAGGAATTTTATAATTTGTAAATTGGTTCAGGTCTGGTCTGGTGGGAGGCTTCGGCCGTAGCTAGTTACCACCCTACCAGCAAGGACGCACCGCCAAACGATTTAGCGTTACGGTGCGATGCTGTGTAGTTAGTACGATAACATTTTAGGCTGCATCATCACTTAGCATCAGGTGGGATCGCAGTCAAGTACTAACTTGTATCTAGAATAAAAAATAAAAAAAAATCGCATATCTACATTATTCCTGGCTTTCTGCGTCGTCAAAAATTGGTTGTCTGTAAAGTCGGTTTACTGACGATAGTTGAACGTGACAACTCTCGCTTGCACTTCAAGCCTTACACTGAACGCCTCAGAGTAATGCGAGCGAGGTAACGCCGGATGAGTCATGTTTTTTTGTGCGTGCAGCCGGCTCTATCGATTTATAAGACGTTGTCACGTCAAAAATGTTTCTATAAAGAACGTGAATGTTGTCCAAGCCAAGAAAAAGAAAAAAATAACTCACCGACAGTGACGCTGTGTTTCACCAGCATACTGTACACTTGTACAATATCATCCCTCAGTTTCACATCCCCAAACGTGTAGTAGGCCATGGGTCTGCCCGCCTGCGTCAGGGCCATCATTTGTATGAGAGACTTGAGGGCCGCGGTGCCTCCGAACGCCCCACACCCCCAATTGCCCGTCGCCACTCCAGGGTAATGTAGGCCGGGGTCATCAGAGGTGTAGAACGAGAAACCCACCCACGCCTGTAACAAATTATTATCAATTGTTTTACCGCTCATGCTTCCTTACCCCTAGTCTACATCATCAGGAGAGCCTCTGCAAAAATTCCAGCTTTCCATGCATTTAGGTTTTTTTTTAATACTATATAGGCTAGCGCTTGACTGTGATCACACCTGATGGAAAGTGATGATACAGTCTAAGGTGGAACGCGCTTGCCTAGAAGATGCCTATTCACTCTTGATTTGAAGGCACCCGGGTTGTAAGTGGCAGGAAAGACACTGTCTGGGAGTGTATTCCAGGCCTTTGCAGAGCGTGTCAGGAACGAGGAACCAAACCGCTTCGTACGCGTCATTGGTACGTCAACTATGTATTGGGTGGAAGCCTTTACGATGCCTTGCCGTTCTATGGTAGAAAGGTGACGGGGGACCAAATTAAAAAGTTCCTGTGCACACTCTCCAAAATATATTCTATAGAATACCGACAGACAGGCAACCTTACGACGATGTTCAAGACTTTGAAGTTTTTTGTGGACCAGTGACAGTCTATATCATCAAGAGAACAACTCTGCAAAATTTCAGCTTTCCATGCATTTAGGTACGTTATCAATTTCGGGACTAAGACGCGCCGCGAAGTAATGTAGCGTTGAGGATGCTGCGTAGCTAACGTCAAGAATTATTGTCTCTTGCAAACTGAAAAAAGTGTAAGTACGCAGTGTCCTTTGGATTCTATACGTCCATGCTTTAAGGCGCCTTCAAATTAGCCTCAAAGTGCTGCGCGGTGGCAGCGCGTCTGCAGCTCTGCGGCCGCGCTCTTTGTAAATCTATGTAAATAAACATCGCGCGGTTGCAGCGCTACACCCGCGCTGCGGCCACGCGTCAGTTCATCGACGGACTGGTGACTGCGCGCACGTATTCTTAAGTACAAGCCTAAACATCAAGTCCATCCTGAAACTATGTACTACACCAGGCCAGTCTAACTTATCACGTGACCGTCCCAGCTACAAGTAGTTTCGGACTACCATATTTCAGATGGTTGCCGCTCGCGGGCAGAGTTGTAGGCGCTAGTTCTGTACGGTCTATTTTATGCGCCGTCTGACTACGGCAGCCCTAGTACGTCGTTAGAGATAAAGTTAGGCGATAGAAAGAGACCACGACATTGCGTTTGTTGTGTGTCGATTTTGAGGGCGGGGCCAGGCGCTATTGCGAACTGTGGGCCTACCATCAACTCTAATCGCGACTCAACTACAGACCTAAACTAAATTGCATCGCTAATTCGTGACATAAATTCTTTGAATTTGACAAATAGATGACATGAAAAACTGAATCGTAACCGGAACTGCGTCGCTAGAAAAGTTCATAGTATAGGCCCTGAACTGCACTTATTGTGTCAGCGCTAGAGTCGCTATTTCTTTAAATTTTCGTGCGGAGTGAACCTTCTGGTACTATTTAGTGTTCTGTGACTACACTACGATTCTCAAACCTAGCGACAGAGCGCGGCTGCAGCGCTGCAGACGCGCTTTAGCCGCGCGGCACTTTGCAGCAAATTTGAAGGCGTCCTTAGAGAGGGAAGCGATTACCTTATTCAGCTCCCTATCGAGCGCCTCCTTGCGGTACTCCTGGCGCCTGCTGCGGAAGGGCAGCGCGTCTATGGCCAGCACGGCGCAGCGCCGCCTGCCGGACGAGTCGTACGGCGTCTCGTCTCTGTGGTCGCCCGCCCACTGGAAACTGTGCCCGTACCCCGAGTACGTGCTAAACTGTTCGCACCCTGCAAACAGTGTGACGGGTTCACAGGCTTGAATTTAACCTTTTTTTTAAGAAAACTTCTCTACACGCGTTTGGCATTTTTGAGATGGGTAAAAATCTCACGTAAGTAATTGTTCAAATTTTCACTTCTGTTACCATGTCATCTCTTTGAGGGTTCCATACCAAAATGGTAAAAATGCAACCCTTAAAGTGACTTTCTCCGTTCGTCTGCCCGTCTGTCTGTCTGTCTGTCACACTCGATTATTTCAGAAACTAATAAAGCTATCTATCGATATGAGAATAGATGTAGGGTACGTAATAGCGGCCCAAGGTCAATAAAACAATAAAAAATTGAAAATCATTTTTATTTTAAAAGTGGGGAAAACCGTGGGTTTCAAAATTTCAAAGTAAGAACCATGAAACCATGGTCTTTTTCGGGATACCAATTCAGGATAAATAAAGTATCTCCATTCCAAATTTCAGCCAAATTGATTCAGTAATTGCGGCGTTATGTAGTAATAAATTCACAAACACGCACATTATTATACAGAGAAGTGAAAGTTTTACAAACTTTCGAATATATTATAATAAAAAAATCGGTTGACTCCTCTCGCTTCCTATATCAATACCCTTTCTTACCTATCATCATTAATGCTTCATTAGGCCTTAGGTGTTCAGTGAAAAGCATGGATATCAGCAGTTCTGGACATATCACAAATCTGATCTCTTCTTGCACGCTCCCGTAGCCCAAAACACCACCACCGAGGAATCTAGGAAAATAAAGGATTTTAAAAACGATTAATGGCTGAGCTTAATGATCCGTGGTCCTTCGTTTAATAAGTTATTTATCTTCAAAAATGTCATAATATAATGAAAGTGTAATGTCAAAAAGTAACAATGGGGAGGCACTCAGGCTGCGCCCTGGGCGGCACGGAGCGGCGTCTGAGGAGGGAGTCATTCTAGACTCACTTGTTGACGAAGTCATTCTTGACTCACTTGTTAGCGTAGTCTACTTGGATCAGCCAGTGCGCGTCCTCGATCGTGTTCTGCGGGTCGACATGCACGGGCAGATCGGCGAGGCGTCGCTCGCTGGTTCACCGAGTCGGGCTGCGCTCTGGGTGGCACGGAGCGGCGGCTGAGGAGGGAGTCATTCGTGACTCACTTGTTGGCGAAGTCGACTTGGATCAGCCCGTGCGCGTCCTCGATCGTGCTCTGCGGGTCGACGTGCACGGGCAGGTCGGCGAGGCGCCGCTCGCTGGTCGCCCAGTCGGGCTGCGCCCTGGGCGGCACGGAGCGGCGTCTGAGGAGGGAGTCATTCTTGACTCACTTGTTAGCGAAGTCGACTTGGATCAGCCCGTGCGCGTCCTCGATCGTGTTCTGCGGGTCGACGTGCACGGGCAGGTCGGCGAGGCGTCGCTCGCTGGTCGCCCAGTCGGGCTGCGCCCTGGGCGGCACGGAGCGGCGGCTGAGGAGGGAGTCATTCCAGACTCACTTAATGTTGGCGAAGTCGACTTGGATCAGCCCGTGCGCGTCCTCGATCGTGCCCTGAGAGTCGACGTGCACGGGCAGGTCAGCGAGGCGCCGCTCGCTGGTGGCCCAGTCGGGCTGCGCCCTGGGCGGCACGGAGCGGCGGCTGAGGAGGGAGTCATTCTTGACTCACTTGTTGGCGAAGTCGACTTGTATCAGCCCGTGCGCGTCCTCGATCGTGTTCTGCGGGTCGACATGCACGGGCAGGTCGGCGAGGCGCCGCTCGCTGGTCGCCCAGTCGGGCTGCGCCCTGGGCGGCACGGAGCGGCGGCTGAGGAGGGAGTCATTTTTGACTCACTTGTTGGCGAAGTCTCAGCCCGTGCGCGTCCTCGATCGTGTTCTGCGGGTCGACATGCACGGGCAGGTCGGCGAGGCGTCGCTCGCTGGTCGCCCAGTTGGGCTGCGCCCTGGGCGGCACGGAGCGGCGGCTGAGGAGGGAGTCATTCTTGACTCACTTGTTGGCGAAGTCGACTTGTATCAGCCCGTGCGCGTCCTCGATCGTGTTCTGCGGGTCGACATGCACGGGCAGGTCGGCGAGGCGCCGCTCGCTGGTCGCCCAGTCGGGCTGCGCCCTGGGCGGCACGGAGCGGCGGCTGACGGTGACCACGCCCACTGGCACTGTACGACAACATGTCGCCAATGCGTCACTACATTAGCATCAACCGTATTTAGAATTAAAACCAATAGGATTATTTTTTAAAATTTTGAATTCCTGGTGCAATGGTTGTGAATGGCAAGTGGGGGTTTATTTTATAATACTTTAGTATAGCCTTTAGTAATACATTTGTTTATAATAAAAGGTTCAATTGACACCAATGAAAAATAAATCTTACCTTTTCTGCAAACCCGTCTAAAATAGTGGCATATACTCTTGATCTTCTCCATTACGTGTGCGGATGGTGTGCAGTTGAACAAACTGAAAACAAAGAACATAATGTGAAGAACCTCAGACCAAAATCTCAGCTTTCTACATCCATGTAGGCTGGATGACTATAAGCCAGTGAATGCATAAACAAGACTGGACTTTTCTTTTTATTTATACATGCAGTTATAGATAGACATCTTTATACGATATAAATCAGTTTTTCATAATCACTATTTTGGTATGATTTTCATAACTAACAAAAATAAAACTTACGCATTAAAATTAATAAATGGATACGAGGAGTACTCTGCATCCTTTTTGTGAGTGTTTCTTCTAGGGAAGGTGCAGAAAAACGCGTTTGCCAATAACGACGATATCTGTTGTTGGGACAACGACACTGAACGGTTTTTGTGTTGCCTGCAAAAAAACACTTGATTAAACCACAAACTATAGAGTTTTTGGTTACACAGAAACAGTACTATTCTCCGCGCGGCGAACCATGATCCCTATGACAGTTCGTTTAGTGATGGGTCGTGTCTTTGGTCGAGTCGATAATTTTTTTTTTTTAGAGAAAGGCGTGGCTTGCACTTAAGCCACGTTGGTAAACATGTTTTAAAAAATATTACATATTGTGTTTTTAATGTCCATTTTCTTGTTGTTGTATTAATTTAAGATTTTTGGCATAGATTAAGTAGGTAAGTGAAACGAAAGTTTCCAACCTTGTTATTTTCTAATAATGCTTAACCCGGTAAACACGTTTTTGCTATATAAGTATATATTTTATCATGAAAATGAATGCTCCCCATTTATTTATTTTGTCTGAAAAATTGTGCACTCGTTTCCATTACCGACATTTTTTTATCGATACTTGCCGCCCTAGTCGATAAACGTCACATGACGTAAGTTTTGGAGGACGTAAACATAAATTCAGATTGACATAACTTCTTGTAAATGTTAAGAATTGTTAAAAATATCAACGGAATATCATTACTAATGGTATAAAGCTATGTAAAATTTATAAATGGCATTTTTAGACGCCCCCAATATTATCCCGATTTAATGGTGACGCCACTACAATGTTATATGGTGACATTAGCTGTCAGTGTCATAGGGATCACGGTTCGCTGCGCCGAGAATAGTCTGAAGACACATGTTCAAACAGGTGGCTGATTGTTAAATATGTTAGTTAAAAACCCAGTGAGTATATGCAAAACATACGCAAAAATCGTAATTTTGTATTCAACATTCTCAAGTAACCAACTGGGTTGGTATCACCACATATCATGCTATACTCAGTTTATTCGTTTATTTTCTTTTTGACTCATGAAACAGATATAGCAATAGCAAGGGACTCTGGTCCCTTGCTATTGCTATATCTCTCAGTCTGAGACATATTATGTAATGTGTTCTCTCTCTAATCCCTAACTATTGCTATATCTGTCTCATGTGCTAAAGAGAAAATAAATGAATGGAAAGAGTAAAGTGCAGTGAATACTAAAAGTCAGTTAAAATGATACTTTTGCCTGTGTTTTGTTTGTTGCTGGGTAATTAACTAGCACATTGAATAATACAGAATCAGCCACCTGCTTGGACATGGGTCTTTGGGAATCTATATCTAAACAAACCCATTGGGTTACGTGCAGTTGGCAGGCTTAACACAACTTTAAAAAGATTATCAAGAACTCAAAAACATGGTTGGTTTTCTCTCCACATTTATTTATCGGCCAAATATAACATACCAAACAAAAGAACAAATCTGAGATACTTACTTTAATAAAGGTATGGGTGCTCGTATCAACTTTGGTAGTTCTATAGCTAGCTTAGCAATCTCCGGTAGTGTGACATCAAAGAAGTATTGCGACTCCTCCTCATCCAGTGACTAGCAAAAAAGGTATAGAGATTAGGATTGTGACTGTAATAATATCTACGGGTCAATTGCATACTAAACAAATTCAGGCTCACTAACCATCGATACCATCCAAAGAAACAAAAAAGAATACTCGCAATATTTTCTATCATCAAATAATTTAACATGACAAACAATGTATGTATTTTTAAAAACACTTTATGTTATTAATTATTATTTTATCATTTTTTTCGGTTATGTTCCAAGTTACTTTCTAGGGTCTTCCTCAAATGTCAAAACGGTTAAAATTAGGAAGACATAAATATTAGATATTTAAAGTGACACAAGCGGAATCTTCGCGATGGGAAGTCATCTTGCTATACCACCAACCTGCTAACCAACTGCTCATAGTCCAAAACTGCAATATTTACACAACACAAAAAAAAAACAATGTAAGGACCTGGGATTGACTGTTTAAGAAAAATATGTATTCTTTGTAATTATAAAAACAGCAAATATAGTTAATCAGAAGGTAGCTTCAGTTGTTCAACATGCTTTGACTCTAATGATGTTTTTCCTAGACAATTCTGGGTCTGATTCAAGTTAAAACCTCCAAAAACTAATCTGAGTCTGGTGTGAGTAATCATAATTATTATGGCTTCATTTATCAAACAGCTAATGTTAAGAACACTGAGAACCAATAAAAAAAAATCCCTGAGTCTAATAAAGACTATGTTATTCAGTTATTGTGATGATGATCAATGAATTACCTCAAACAACTGATGGAGTGAGCGAAACTGCCATCTGTCCTTGAACTGGGAGTTGTAACTGAGGATAGTGTCCGCCAACTCCTTGCTGTTTCTGATCGGTTTGCTCAGAGCCTCCTGTATCATATCCCATCTACTCTTCAGCTCACTCTGACCAGATCCCTGACAACAAATGATTCTTTACTATAAATATAAGGGTGGCTGTCAAATTATAGGTTTTGTTAGTCCACAGGAGGCAGAGGAGATTTTATATGAATCTATATAACAATTCATTTTTTAGTGGTGTTTTAACAATATCTGCAATTAGCCCCAAAGCTATGGACAAAGTTTTAGGATGCCAGTGTCACAATATAGGATTAATCCGCCATAGAATTAGCATTTATTTGAATAGAGGTGCTCATAAAAAGCTTACTATTAGAGCATATCCATTTCAAACAACTAGCATGACTCATTATGAGACATGCTAGTTGCTAGAACGAAATTAGCATTATTTCATCTTACAATGTGGCATATTGTGTTAGGTACTGTATCTGTAATTTAATGCTTAAAGTTAGTCCATGTCAATGATGTGCTACCTTTTAAGACATCTAGGAGTCATTAACTAGGAACCTGCTTGCTAATACATTGGGATGGACCAGCAAGTGTGCTTTGTAGCTTTGCGCTAGTCCTCAAACCCACTTTTATGCTTGGTGTTTGCGAGTTTCATGTAGTTCTTCATTTATAATATACCATGTGTTTGCGATAATAACTCATAATACCATATAAACTACTAAAAAGCTTATTCTCATTATATATTTTGTCCTAACACCAGAACAAACTGCAAATAAGGATTGACTTTAAAATTTCTGGAGAGCTTCAATCTAGAAAGTAACTACTGCTACAAGTGCCAATCACTACATAGAACATAAAACAAAGTCGCTTCCCACTGACATAGAACATAAAACAAAGTCGCTTCCCACTGTCTGTCTCTATATGTACGCTCAGACCTGTAAACTATGAAACAGATTTTGATGCAGTTTCTTTTATGATTATAGAATAATTCAAAAGGAAGCTGCGGGCGTCTGCTAGTAAGTATTAAAAATATAGTACTAACATTAGGCACAGGATACAAGCTCTGTGTAGAAAATGGCATCCGAACATGTTCCTGATCCCACTTCTCTTTTCCAATCTGGGGCTTGGGAGGGCTGTCTAACTGTGCACCGCTCGCCGGTATGTGGTACAGGACAGCGTGGTTGAACCCCGGCTGCACGAGGGGGAACTCCGGAGCGCCCCAGGGTGATTGCGATCCGATAATGTGGGATATTGGAACCCCTTTCCAGTCATTGTCAGCAGCCATTGTGGAACATGCTAGTTTAGGTTTACTCTTGAAGATATTACCTGGAAATTAAATACTCGAATAAGGACAGTTTATTTGTGTATTTTAAATAAAGTTCTCAAATATTATGAGGTTAAGTAGGTATGTTTACGGTACTTACAAACGGCGAATTTGGTATTTTTTAAAAATCTACTTCTGAACATGTAAAAATAACTTTCTACGAGATCATCATACAGTATCTTGAATTGAATATAAATATGGGAATCAATTAAAGTAAATCAATTAATTATTGCAAACATTTGCCGTTCTGTGATAAATTATAATAGTTAATACTCTTTGTAATTATCATAGAGTATCAATTATTAATTAACATAGACCAACACAGCAGATCCATAGAGTATATTGTTGAAAGTATGATTGACAAATTATTTGTATAGTATTATACAAAAAAGTTCTTTCAATGTACCTACTCTGTGGTCGTCTGTGGTTCAAGTTCTGTGGTTCAAAAAAAAAAAAGGAAAACAATCGAATCAATCATGTGTTTTTGTTTTGTGATTTTGTTGTAAAAATAGGTATTGAAGATGAATGAATATTTGATTTAAAACTACTAAAGCGAAGCAAAAATCATCGGTCTTCGGGATTTAGATTACTTTATTGTATTGGCATAGCATAAAAGGTTCTTGTGATGGCTCTTATGAAATCATCTCAAATCCCCAAAGATGCGGTTATTTTGGACGAAGGCGAAGCAACCAGCTATATTTGGAAAACCGTGATGAACTGGGAATCTCTTTCTGACACGTATGATTTATTTTTAATTGAGAAATAGTATCGCTTAAGCATAACCTACAAAATACTTCTTGGTACTTTACGTCTTACAGGGTTACTTGCTATTTTACAATTATTAGTATAATATTGTTACTTATAGGTGGGCACTACGCTATGGTGGAGTAGCATTGGGCGCGGTCAATTCATTCAGCGGTCTTCTAATTAACAAGCACTATAGATGGCGATTCAAACTGGGCTCTTATGGCTACATGTCCTCTACCATACCCATTGTCGTTATGCCGGGAATCCTCACTCTATTGTTTCACAAACAAGTAAGTACATCTATCATAATGTCTTGAGTTTACGTAGCATCCATAGGTTTCTTTAAAATGCTTTTGCTAAGGGTATGTTTCTTGTTTCTCAGATGTGTAGATAGTACAACCTATGCATGTGTCTCAAGTCTCACTTACAGTGCAAATAAAAACACATGCTTATGATATCATGACATCCTGTTTCCCCAATTTGTTGCACTGAGAGTAGCAAGTAATTGCACCAACTATAATAGGAGCTCAGATTAACAATATTCTAAGTGAGACATTAAGAATACAAGTTTTTTATTTCATTTATACTAAAGATTTAAAAGGGTTCCACATAAATGAGAGGCTGAAGAAAAGTTGTTCAATCTATTTAGCTGTTTGTTACCTACTGTATATGCAATTAAGCCCCAGAGTAAACAATAGCTTATGTTATGGGTACTAAATAACTAATATATTGAAAAACACCAAGGCACTGAAAAAAATTCGTGTTCATCACAGAAACATTTTCCAGTTGTGGGAATCAAACCCATGACCTCCAACCGACTCTTTTGAATAACAACTGATGACTTGTTTTGTGGGCTTTATTTTCTGTAAATACCTTTCTAACTCTTTCAGATAGTCACAACAAACCTCCTCCTCTTGAAGAATAGTGCTTGCCCTATGTGCCATGAATTGCGGTCAGCAGCTTTGCAGTTGGTATTTGGTATAGCATACCCAATGGTTTTAGGCCCAACTTCAGCCTTGATGGTAAGCCATATACATTATATTAAGGATTGCCATATCTGAATAATAATTAAATAATTAAACTCTACAATAGCAGCACCAAGCTAGATATATTACAGAAATTATTTTCCCTACATGATTGGGTACAGGCCAAGTGTTAGTAAAATATGGTATTTAATTCAGTGAAATAGGGGTGTTCTTAGCTTCTGCGGAAAAAGAAAATTCAGATAATTGTATGTAGCTACAGTGACCTAACGTGTGTTTAACAATTAACATGCTTGTGTTATAGTCAACCCCTCTCTTTAACCCTTTCTTTGTCAAATGAGAAAATATGCAGTTACAAACATAATTTTTCTTTCAGTTTGCCAACAGATACTCAACCTATAGGGTGCCCTATTTAACTGAAGGCCCAAAGGTAATGTTCAAATTTCTGAGGGACCACACAAAATCGTTCAGCGGCACTTTGGCGTACATTGCTGTTTTTCAATTGGCTGCTTCAGCCATAGTCACTTACTTTGAAATGAGAAATAACATAACATTACGAAATAAATTAGTTGAAATTGAGAGGAAACTAGAAAGTGGACTAACATAAACTGTTACTGCTCTGTAACACTTATGTATTTATAAAATATATATTTAATAGTTGTAAATATGATAAATAGATTTGAAGTTGTGATAAATTATGTGTTTAAGCAGTTTGATTCCATAAAAAGAAACCCTTTATGTACCTTTTTTTAACCAACTTCAAAAAAAGAAGGAGGCTCTCAATTCGTCTGAATCTTTTTTTTAAGTTCCATATTTTCATATTATACTAATTGTAAAATCGAAACCTTATGATGTCACACATCATAATCTCACTACTTTGTTCACCCACCATAATATAAGAGAGGTTGCTTAATCAATCACCCCTACATCATGAAGAAATTTTTTTTTTGTGGCAATGGTTATCTGAATGAAAGAGTTCATTAGATTTTGTATGGGGAATTTAATTTAGAACAAAAGATTCGTTTATTTTCATAATTATGAGACAAATAAGTACCTATCTATTGTAAAATGCATAAGTATTTACGCACATGAAAGCAAAAATACATAATTTGTGACTTTTGGCAGATTTTATTATGAAGTCATTTTTTTCGATCATTTAACAAAAGCATCATTTTATTAATAACAACAATTGTTTTTTTTTAAATATCGACAAGAAGAGACCGCCACTTACGCACTACAACAAATAAAACCTTAGCCTTTAGACATATTTTTTTGAAGTTTTTTTAAAATCTATTTCATTTTTTTAGATTATTTTCATTGTATTTGAATATTAATATAGTTATGTAACCCTATGTACACACTTTTAGAACACTTCCACTGTCAATAGCAGCTACTATGAGGTAGTATATTTTACCCTCTTTATTGTCTAGTCCCCAATATAAATTCACAAAACAATTATACAAGCATAATGAACGGAAAAACAGAAACTTTGGTTTCTTACAAATTATTTCGAAAATGGGAACGTCATTGTTATTAATCGCTAAAACTCAAGATTTTGGTTGGTTAGTAGGGTACTGTACATATATGTCAGACGCCCCGACCAACCAACCGATAACTATTTACACAACAGTTAATACGTCGTTTTCGTTTTCCGTCACACTAAGCGTTTAAACACACTATGCCGAAAATACGCGACCGAAGTTTGGCGTGACTACGCCTGCAATACGAATTAAATTACTGATGACACACCAAACCGAAATTACGTCGCGTTATAGCGTACAGCCGAACTTCGTTCGGGCGTAAGTTCGGCAGCGATTCGGCGGCAATGTTTTGTAAGCAACACATTATACGCGAGTTACGCGACCGAAGTTCGGTACACGAAGTTCGGAAGGAGACACTGAATACCCATACAAAGTTACGCAACTGAATTTCTGCCGCGTAATTTCATACGTGTGTCATATTAGTGTTGAAACACACCATGCCGAAAATACGCGGCCGAAGTTCGGCGTGACTACGCCGGCAATACAAATTAAATTACTGATGACACACCAAACCGAAATTACGTCGCGTTATAGCGTACAGCCGAACTTCGGTCGGGCGTAAGTTCGGCAGCGATTCGGCGGCAATGTTTTGAGCAACACATTATACGCGACCGAAGTTCGGTTCGATTGTCAAACTGAATACCCATACAAAGTTACGCAACTGAATTTCTGCCGCGTAATTTCGGCCGCGTAATTTCGGCTCTCGTGTGTCATATTAGCTGAATCCGTCGGAACGTAAAATCAGCCACGGAACTTCGGTCGCGTATTTTCGGCATCAGTGCCGTCTTAAGCCTATTCTGCGCCGGGGTGCGGGGGCTCAGCCTGCGCTCTCGTTTTCTTTTTCTAGTCAACCAAAAAAACACAATACACGTAATTTTGATAATTTATTTATTTCTCTAAAATACAAAACTAAAATTAAACTTAAATTATATAAGTTAAACCCAATTACAAATAAAAAACAAATCTATTCTTGATTCTTCATTCGAGACATAATGATTTATGTCCATGGTCTGGCAAAAAACACCAGCAATCCACGTTCCAAATCTCGTTTATTATATATCATTATTTAAATGCTTATCTATTTATTGCATGTACCACGTATGTACATACTGCATACACCTTCATCAAACAAACTCAATTTTTCTTGCTTTTGGTCCAGGTCGAAAGAAAGAGACAATCGGAGAAGTTAGGTTTTTAATTTTTTCTTCTTTCTCCAGTTTCCTTTTTCTGTTTTGAGCACCCGATGGTCTCTTTTTACCATCCTCTAATTCGGCCATCTACAATAAAATCAAATTTTATTTTAATTTTTCTTTCTTTATTCTAACTGAAGTAGGTTTGTAAAGAATTTGAATTTTTGCGATTCTTTCATAGACCAGGGTCGATAATTTTTGAAACCAAAAAAAATTACAGTAGGATGAAACCCATTAAAAAAGGAGGGGAGTATGATCAAAATGAAAGGAAAAATAAATTACGGTCGATCCGAGTTCGGGAACAGGGGGGGAGGGGGGGTTTAAATGTAAAAAATGGTTTTCCTTGATTTCCGGCAAAACTACAAGTCCTATGGAAAAAGTTAATTATGGCAAAGTTGTAGGTAATAAAAACATCTACAACTTTTGTATTTGCAATTTTTTCACATAACTACAAAATTTAGGTGAAAAATTCAAAAAACCAAGTTTTTGGTTTTTTATTCATATCTTTTCCAAAAAAAAATTTTTTTCTACGAAATTTGGTGAAAACTTACCTTATTAAGTCCCAAATACACTGTAATTTATTTGATTTAAAATATTGATTTTTTTTCACCTTATTTTCAATTAATATCGAAAAAGCACCCTAATTTTCAATCGAAAATTCTGACGTCAAAATATTAGCTTTTTTCAAAAAGTTGGTATGTTTTCTGTTCGTTGAAATGTCTACTTTCCGATGGTGAAAAAATATATATGTTGTTATAGTAAAACTTCTCAGAAAATGCAAAGTAGTAAGACCCAGACCCGCCTAGCACCTTCCCCACTTCTCTATGAAATACCTTTTGATGGGCCACAATTTTTCGTAGGTCACTCAGGTATTATTTTTATCATCACTGACCGACAGCACAATTCAAATGAACTGACACCTAATTGTAGTAATTTAGAGATCATTTTTCTTTAAGTGCGAGCGCCCGGACGGCTATGTCAAAGGCCCAAATTACTCATGTATGACCGATGCACAGGTGCCGCGCTGTAGCCGCGCGTCCATTTCAAATGAACTTACAATAATTTATTGAATTAGAGATCATTTTGCTTCAAGTGCGGGCGACCGGGCGGCAATGTGTCAAACGTTATCAAAATCACTTTGAATCAGAGATTTTGCCGCGTGCGTGTTTTATTAAATAAAATTGTTATTCTTGTAGTAATAAGAGTCATTTTAGCTTGACATCATGAGCAGTATGACAAACGCCGAAAGTGTAAAATAGACGACTATTTTTTATACCTTTTTGTCGTAACTCGTAACAAGTATGTGAAAGTGTGCTATGGAGTTAAGTTCAATGATATCTAAATAATATCTAAATAATCAGCGCTCGGCAGACGCCCCCGGGCGCTCCGCGCGCTTGGCGGGCGCCCCTGGGGCCTCCGCGCACCCGGCGGGCGCCCCGGGGCCTCCGCGCGCCTGGCGGGCGCCCCGGCCGCTCCGCGCCCGGGTTCACGGCACCCCTTGCACCCCCGGGTAAAGACGGCCCTGTTCGGCATGGTGTGTTTCAACACTTAGCTGAATCCGTCGGAACGTAAAATCAGCCACGGAACTTCGGTCGCGTATTTTTGGCATAGTGTGTTTAAACACTTATAATATACCGGCGAAACTTTGACATGCTTCACGTCCACTACTACAGAACTAATTTGGCCATTTGAAATGGAGGTGCATTAACTATACCCTGGATTATTGGGGACTTAAGATATTTTTTTAATTTTGGGAAAAATACACTTGCTTCCCGTGGCATATTATTGGTAGAAATCAACGCGGGCACCGAGCGGAAGAAATACTCTTTTTTTTCTGTTTCTACAAGTGGCCAGTGACGCAGTTACTACAAGCTTATCTCAAAAGTAGCGGCTTTGACGGTAAAAGTGTCCCACCATGCCATCTAAGTACTCCGAAGTGGATGTAAGTGCGTGAAGATCTGCCATGTTAAAATTTTAAAACGTAAAAAAGTATATCCATTATCACTAACTAAGAACTAAAGAAATCACCACGACCATTTAAACATATTTAGGCACATTTTCACACAAACTTGATCATAATTGAATTTGATTTCTCAAAATATTTAAAATTACATTGCATTAACCGCCCTTAAAAAAACGTATGCAGAGAAGCTAGATCCCTTGCAATTTTAAAAAATTACAGGACTACGTATATTTAGTTGCTATATTTTAAAATAGTCAATAAAAATAAAAGTTTGCCCTTCCGCGACCACGGCCTATGCAATTAGGTCGAAATATCAGCAAAACAGCATTCATAAATAATTCGTGGTATGTACTCGTACAAATCATAAAAATAAAAAAAGGTCGAATGAATAATTTGATTTTCTTAAAACATCATAATGTCGTGCGTATTATGCAGTACAAAATCGCTGAACTCTAATGAGCTATTTTTGCATTCAATCATTTCTTTGATGATTTTTCAATTCAATTTAGATAAGTGTGTAAGGTACAAGTGGTAATTCTGTGTCAGCAACTAAAATTATGTAAATAAAGTTGACCAGAAATGGCGACGAAGAGAAACATTCTCTTAAAACGCTTCACAACATGCGAGTATTGATGAATCAGATGAATTGAACTATTTACTGTGACTACCACATCTGTGGTGACTACATACACCACACATCGGAATACGTTTTAAAAGTAGGTTTTGCATTAAAACCTAAATTATAATCAGGCTTTTGTGAAATTGCCTCAACCCATCAAAATAACATTCAAGTTTAAAATGCGCATCTACCAGGTTAACTTTGAGTTACAATTATCAAAATGGTAAGTTATCGATCTTTGCATAGTATCTTTTCCTTTTACACCGCCCTCAATACAACGTAAGCTATTTTTAAACGCAACGTTAGTTTGTTCATATTCAGCCCTCTTTTTGTGCAAGAAAAATGTGATCAACAACAAATTCTACCCTCCAATTTCTTCTCATCACATTTTCTTCATACAATGAGTAACTATAAATAGGTTTTTCTTCACAATCAGACCTCAAATAGGATTGAAAGCATGATATTTTTGTGCAAAATATATTTCAGAATCTTGGAAACTGTAATTGCTACTTCACTAGGTGGCTCACTATGCAAGAATAGCAACGGAAATTAACGAAGGGAACCAATGTAAAATTATCCCACTGGCTTTCAACATAGTTTAGAAAATTACCCCCTGGTACGCTGAAATAAGCAGACGCCTATTGTTATACGTTGGAAGCACCAAAGTCCTAGTAGATACCCACTTTAAAATTAACAAACATAATAACAGTTCAACCTTACTTTTTATGTTGTTAGAACCACATGAGACATGACCACGCTTGGGATTCTCTACATAAAATCACAAATCGCATACACTTTGGGAACAATAAACACCATTCAGTTCTTATTAAATACAATAATTCGGCATTTATTTTTCCCACCGATTGTAATTATTAATATTTTTTATTACATAGTATTATTATTTTATTATTAAAATAAATTTGAAATTCGTTAAGCGCGCGACACTTGCTATTTTTTGTGATTTTTAACAACCTAATTCGCAACTGCGTTTCCACCTCACAACATATAAATTCACCATCATTTATATAAGTTCACCATTTCTTTATTGGAATATCAATATTCAATATCTGTTTATCATTTCTACAACATACAATTCCGTCTAGCATTCAAGTCAAGATCGAAATTCAAATATCCCTGTTCGGCGCAATGTAATTCTCATACCTCACTTTGGGGCCATTCAGCCTCTTCGTTCGACTCTTTTAATTTCTAAAGACGGCGGCGGCCAGGATAATGCTTTATTAGGTATAAATTGTATAATCCCTATTTTGATTTCAAGGGATCATTTAAGTAACTGTTAATCTGTTTATCATTTACATCTATCAAACATTTAATGTTTTCTGAGCAACTTTCAATTCCGTCTAGCATTCAAGTCAAGATCTAAATAAAATATCCCTGTTGTTGGGCGCCATGTAATTCTCATGCCTCACTTTGGCCACCATTCGGTACTTATGGCTCCTTCGTTCGACTCTTTTAATTGCTGGAGACGGCAGCCCAGCTTAATCCTTTATTAGGTCTTCCAAGTAGTTTCGAAAGATCATTTAATTAACTGTTACAACAAATCAAAAGTTCAAATAAAAAATTGAACTCTGAACCGTTGTTTATGTCAGTATACTACAATAATTATATTTTACCAGCTCCACATTCAATGCAAACGGCCTGGACGGATAGCAACATTATAGCTCAAGTCTTTGTGCTTTTTTTGACCTCTTTAAACGTAATTGAACGACCACTAGACGAGGACAATATTTGTTTTAATTCTATATTCTTCCGCAACGCTGCCTGTCGCACTCACCGACGTACGTATTCGTAAGAGTGAAAAGGGCAAAAAAATCACTATATCACTTATCTTAATCAGTACTTAATTTGCGTTAGCGAGTTGGTGCTAATGCTAAAATTCTGTTGTTCAAAATCGCTGATTGCGTCATCCGTACAGAACCCCGCACGTCACGGAGCAGTGAATGGCGACGCATTCACGTGATTCATTGTTGTAATTCGAGAGCATTTTCACAGATTAAGATTATTGTTAATTTTTCGCCGCATTCACGTTCTATCTTTCTAAGTCGTCGCGAGTGATACACTGCTCTGTACTTTGAACTTCGACAATGCAATTGACTTTACTGAGCGAACGTCCAAGATGGAACATGAAATGCATGCAACGTCGAAGTGTATGTGCTTATTTTATGAAGTGCTTCGAATCAACGAAATTTGACATAAAATGGGAAAAAGGAAACAGCCGGCCTCAGCCGCAGACACAGTCTTATTATGCTGGAACTTATTATAGTGTCTACTCTCATCATTTCATCTCGCTCTCATCTCTGATCTGCGCTTTTGCAGCCATACATATAAACACAATATTAAAAAAATATATTGTGTTATCCTAGTTACAATGAAACGCACAAAAGAACAACACTTTTGCTAAACATGATTTTAGATATTTTGTAAAACCCAAGAGCTTTTTAGTGAGAAACCTCCAAGGTTAGTTGCCACGGATGTAAAATACAAACGCTATGTTGCGCGTGGTCTACCTATCGTCATCGCTTATGCACAAAGCATTATTATGTCAAATTGACAACTCAGTCAAATGTCGCGCACTCATCGCTTTCGAAACTGTACAAACGAAAAATAAATCCTTACGTAAAATAACTATGGTATAGAGTCAAAATTATGATCTAAGTGAACACCCGATGGATTTACGATAGAAATAAAATTTAAAATTCTATAAATCTAGCGAATTTTATTAATTAAAAGTGTGAATCAGATGGACAATCACACACAGGGCCATTAATTTACAGTGACAGTATTCTATTGCATATAATATGTTCGTCGAAGCCACTTTGAGCTCTGCGCTAAACATTCTAAAGTCTATTTCCAATGTTCATGTACTCATCTATTATTATTATTAATTCTAAAATTATCCACACAAGCCGATGTGTGAATATTAATTCACACATCGAGAAATAACCGCAAACGATTACAAAGCAAACAGAATATTAGATACAGACAATTTAATTGGATATATTTAAACTAGAAGTAATATGACGTCAACCGTAACTTTGGCGGTAGATGTAGGCATTATTATTAGATGACCTCTATGGTATTTTCAACATGTAATTTAATAATTTTGCTCTTACGACCCTGTTCCCTTTTCAGCGTATACCCATAAAGTTTAAGGGGTCGGTACTGTCTCAAATATTGCTCTCTTCACTTTACCGAAGACGTTATACGTCCGACGGGGACATACCACCAATATCACAATAATGCTAATTGTTATGCTAAATTTTTTAATTTTCAAACCATATTGTCAGATTATGGGGTCAGGACGACAAGCACACCAAGAAGAAGCATCTGAATAAAAATCTGACGCTATCGACTATTGTCAGGATTTTTTTTTTAACTTTTTGAAAACCTGTACAAGCTTCCCCCATCACTGAAATAGCAAATATCATATTATAACCTTTTTTCATTTTAGCACCTAACTAATCTTCATTATGCAATAGGTCCTCAAAACGCTCGAGTAACTACCGATTTAGCATCGTGGACTCCCCCTATTATAATTCCTAAACTATAGTCGATATCGATTACCGACCCTAATGCATTCATGATATCGCATTGGCTATGGAAGTCAGATTGCCTGGGCCCTAAGTCCATGGGGTATACAATATACTTCACATTACCCATTTGATTTTCGCAGCTTTGAAGGCATGTTAGGACATTTTGTTATCACGTCATGGCTTGCGTAAAACTCGTAAAATATTATTATGATTATTGGAATTCGATTTGATTTTCATACTTAGCAGTGATAAAACTAATTCTGGTTTGGTAGAGACAGGAGAAGTCTATAAATATTGTGTATTCCGTAAAAAGATATGCTAAAAGCCGTTTTTCTATAGCACTAACGAAACAATGGCCGAAAGTTTGGAACTATGTATCCAAATACTAAAACTATCATTTTGTTAATCATAGTTATTACCCAATGGGTATTTTTTATTGCTAAATACTTTCAATTCTATTTTTTAAATCTATCCTAATTATCAATATAATTTGACCAAGCCAGTTTTATCTTGAAGTCAAGCAAATATGGGTAAATAGTCTGGTCAACAAGGTTCGTATGGTGGTATAGATGCAAATAATTTACATAGGCCTAACTTACAGGCACTTATGAAAGGTCTATAATATATCTGATCCATATAATATTGTATGATATATTGCCATCTATTAGTAGTAATAAGATATCAAAGTACCCTCTATATCCGTGGACGACCTGGGTAAAAACTAGTAGCTAGGAAGCATATATACCCTGGCAAAATCGTTTTCATGCTAGGAAGAAGACGATAGGTGCTTTAACTTCAGTACTTGACTTTTCAAAATTATGGAACATTTTCTGGAAATGTTTCATGTATAAGGAAGAGCTATTCTTAAAGGTTTTTTACTTCAACGAGAAACTCACGCTAAGTTTCAAAGGCAAATCTGATAAGATTTTTCTGTGACCGTTTCAATAGTGACTGTTAAATGGATCAGATCTTTGACGGAAGGTGCCATAAATGGCGATCTATTGACACAGTTCAAAATATTGGCACAGTTACAGATTAGAATCTGTTAATCTAAACCGCCTGGTCCGTTTATTAGCTGCCAGTTGTGACTTACTGTTACTTTTACGAAGCTCATTGTTGAGTTAAATTATATGTATAATATTGAATAATAATCTGATTGGCCTATTTCGCAAGTACTGTGTCAAGAAAAATGCATATTTTGATCTAGATGCTGCATCATGCCTACTGGGAGTCTATAAAAGCAAAACCATCGCAACAAAATGTCTCCGTACCGTCGACTGTCGCATTAATTATTTTCGAAGGTGGCACTGTTAAAGCCCTGAGGAATGTCGTTGGCAGTGATACATTAGTTACCCTTACACCATGTCGATGTAGCACGACCTCGCGGGATCACTTTGAGCATAATTCTGACTTGTACTTATGTCGTTACGCCACGCCACGTACGGCACACTAGCCGTAGTATACTTATAAACTACGTTAACACAATTATAGTCACTCGCATTCGTCCAATATATTCGCTTGTGAGTGTCGGGCCCGCGGGCGGGGGCCGTCTGCTAGCAGCGCTGGTTGATGTACTCGTTGTAGGTGGCGGACACCTCCTCGGACTGGTAGCGCGTGAGCTTGATGCTCCTGCGCATGTCCGTGGTGATGGTCGCCTTGTAGCCCCCCTTCCGCAGGAGCGAGTCGATCGTTTGTATTTGGTCCCAACCTGGAAATATGGACCGATTGTTTATAGCTATAAATAAATAAATAAATATATACGGGACGTTTTTACACATCGCAATCTAGCCCCAAAGTAAGCGTTAGCTTGTGTTATGGGTGCTAGATGACTGATAAATATACATACATACTAATATACATAAATATAATATATTGAAATACACCCAGACGCTGGAAAACATTCATTCTCATCACACAAACGTTTACCAGTATCGGGAATCGAACCCACGACCTCCGGCGAAGACGGCAGGTTCGCTACCACTATTCGCCATTCGGACGTCTAGATTTTCTCCAGTGTGAGTCCTAATGTGTCTCACTTTACCACAACTACTTGCTATCTTAACTCTCATAACCTACAACAACAAAGGCTTTCTCCAGTGTGAGTCCTCATGTGTCTCACTTAACCATAACTACGTGTCTTCTATACTCGCATAAACTACAGAACCAAAAGTTTCACCAGTGTGAGGCGACGGAAACTGTCTCTTTAGATCGGTGTCCTACTGTTTATTCGGAACGCAACGAAAGCACCGAGAGATACGTCTAAAAGTCGTCGACCGCATAGTCAAGAACTGGGAACTTTACAAACATTTTTTTTATTGTCGACAGTTCCTACGGACGGGCTGTACGAGACGCAACTGATTATTATAACTTAATGTCTGTCGACGGAAGATATGGTGGCCATGTCGAATTACATTGCGTGACGCAAATATATCCCGAATATACATTTATTGTCCACATGGACGAAAACTCAAACACAGTAGTTTACGGGCAAGGAAGAAAGAAAAAACAATTATTGTTCTCCGGGAATTTGGACTCTGGGCATTACAGTGTCTTGGAGGACTTTTGATTTGTCGATTAAACCGCTTAGTAGATGATTTACATGTTTAGTTGGTTTGCTATTAGTTTCCAGTGAATTTTACAATTACTTAAATAATTTTTTATCAATACAATTAATTTTGATTTGAGAAATAAACAACTTTTGATAATTTGTTAAATGTTTTGTTATGGCGACACGAAGTGCAATGGAACGTCATCATCGTAGAAAGCATTTAGCTCCACTGAGTATGTTCGTTTGATCCTCTGATAAGAAAACTCAGGATATGGGCTTCCGAACAATTTACGTAAACCTTTCCGTACAAGCAAACAGTGGCACCATCTGTCAAAATTCTACATCCACAATAGCTGACGTATGCTGTGGTCACTGAAACCCAGTTTAAGTTCTTATGAGAAGAAGCGCTCAATGGATTGACCTTCTCCCCTGCCACAATCACGCATCCAATCTGTTAATAGTTAAAAAATAACAAAAAAAAAAGATGACCTTGCTCAGTAGCAACTTGAGGTAAGTAGGTTGCAGTGCGCTTGGAGCCCCGCTCGCTGATGAACTCAATGCGGATGCCGTGCTTGCCGAGCTTCCAGTCGAGGTAGTGCTCCGCCTCCTCGAAGTGCTGCAGGATGGACACCGACACCGTCAGCCGCGGCACCTCCTCGCGCGTGATCGGCGTGAACCGAGAGTCCTTCAGTGCACTCGTTATTGCGTACTCTCGGAGACCTGGGAATTGAGGGTACGATATACTCGCAGCTATAGATTGTAACACAATTTTTTCGGTACGTAGTGCTGTTGTAGATACGATGAATAATATAGGCGGGGCAAGATTACCACGAACTAACATAAAATTACTGTCAGCATCGCCATACGGTCAAGGGATAAAAAAATTGTCTCCCGATTAAGTCCTCTGACAGTGAATGAAGTTGTTTTCTTCAGCGGACAATGCATAAGAGGAAATGAAAAATCTTTCCTTGGTTTTATCCACGGCTGATATTTCGCGGTTGGTGGCAATAGGTTAATTTCCCTGCATGCAGGTGTTATGCCTGGGGACCGCTTGTGATCCGAGCGCGTGACGTCAGAAGTTCTATTTATAGAACGCTCGTCGAAAGCTCTGTAAGCGTGTGCCATTGTGCTGGTTACGCCATCTATCGTCAGCTATCGAAGACCACTACACTCTACTACTACCCCTGCACCCACAGAATGGATGAAACTGCAGGACGAAAAAACATTTTATAATTTTCCTGTGGAGAAAATTTCCCCTGTCCATGCTAGCCATGCAACAAGGTAATTTTTTAAACATTTTGCAAAAATAAAAAAAATGCTATTAACTTTATCATTATCTGGGGACACGGGAGTGTCCCCGCCAGACGAGTCAAGCGAAGCGCGAGGTAATTAATTTTAGATAATATGTTCATCACTACCTCAAATTATAAAACTGAAACTATCATGTGCAAGGCCACATAAAATAGGAAAAAAAATAAGTAGACAATGCACGAATAAAATTTGATTGAGGTGATGTGAATTTATACATTCTGAGCGCTCAATGTCAAATATAACTGCTTACAGTCCCTCTTTCTTAGAACATATTATACAACAAATGCGTAAAACTTACCTATTACGAATCTAAGCAAAATAATATGAATTGGTGTACATTAAAATTATTTTACTCTGTGGCATTTAAAGTCAGGTTTTTGAAAGGGATTGTTATGTTGTTCCAAATAATCAAATGCTTTCCTATATATTACGCCTATGTGAAAAATAAAGATTTTCATTTTCATAAGTAAATGAGGTTTGTTTGACAAGTATTCTACATTCAACATGATAAATGAATATTTAAATGAAAACTGTAAATGAATATTGAAATGAAAACTGTAAATGAATATTGAAATGAAACCCTTAAGGTATACTGGATAGGTTATACTGTACTGCACTTTATTTTGATACATACCTGAATGTAAATGCATGGCATTAAAGGTCCCGATACATCCTCGGAGCCGATGCTCCTTGCCAATCTTCCACGTTACAAAAAGGGGACTGTAAACAGCAGAGACTAACATATAAACACTTTATTATAAAACACTTTATTATACTTGTTGTGATGTTAAAATAACTTCAGATAAATTTTCGTTTGGCTTTCCACAAACTGTATGATCATTTACTGTGTAATTGCCACAGATTCTATTATTACAAACTGATCTTTGGCACCTTTAGTATAATTTAGCATATTCTTTTATTTTTTAATATTTGCATTTGGCCAAATAATTCGTTTTTGCTCATCACTGATACTAAGATCAGACTATTTTTAATTAAAACTTGCCACTTTTTTAAGCTTTTGGTGGATAAACAGATTCCTGACCATGGTACAGCTATTGTCACAACTGATATTAAACCTAACTCAAAATGTAATGTGTTAAGGACTAATATCACAATTTGTGTGAACCAAAAAAAGAAGGATCTATTCAAGTCTATAATCCTCAAGGAGCATTACATAGCAAACACTAAATACGTACTTAATCATGAATTTCATAAGACAATATTGTACAAGTCACAAAATCTCTATGTAGTTTTAATTTGAAAAATATTGAGTATATAGAGGCACACTTTCGGCAACATAAATGATATAATGTGTGTTCCAACAGTGTAGTCTAATGCAATGGTTTGCTTGCTAACATATTTCACCCTTACTATAGTTCATTTACTTTCATTTTGTCACGCGACCCGTTGCGGCGTCGGTATTGTCAAAGGACATCAAATGACGCAGATGTACTTGTAACAAGACATTCCAAGCGAATAAACTGTACAAGAAATTGCAAATAAAACTTTTTGTATACTGTCTCTGATAGCTACTTTTTATGGTGTCAGTCATCATTGTCATTTCTTTGTTGTTTCTTTTTGTTGCTCTGCAGTGCCGTGCAGTGTAGCATCTAGCTAGTAGCCTTCAGTCAGTTCAGTCTACTGTGTTCTCTGCTGACTATATTTCAGGAATTCATAGTAATATTAAAAAAACATTCAGTGTGTAATGAATCACTGAACAAAACAGGAACACTTTTGAGTGACGCCTTGCAAGTGAAATCCTCTATGCTATGTCTTATGTCAAGAGACTAGAAATGTTAAGTGGAAATATATATTGCAAGGAGAAAAATATTGTGTATCGCTGTGCCCTGACAGAGCCTCATGTGCATGCTATCGTTAAGTTTACAATGTATACAATGTTTAATGGCCGAAGTTAATAACCTATCTGATACGAATTTGGCCTATCTGAGATAGAATTTTGACATAATCTCCATACAAGTTATGTGAAATTTCCATGTATGGTACAAATCCGGATGAGATAGGTTATTAATTTACACCTTAAGGCCTACTTGCACCCCGGGTTAGTGTGTTAATCTTGAGTTAACACACTAACCCGGTTTGGGTTTGAAACAACTTGACAACTTTGTCAAAATGGGCCAATGAGAGACGTTGACTCTAGGGTTAGAAATGTAACTATTTAACCCCCGTTTCGCGCAAGTGCCCCTAAGAATGCTAGCTTAAATTGAAACTTAAAAGGAGTAGAATAAAAAGGTATGAAAGAACACAGTTCCAAACTTTTTAAATATAAAATTATTATCTTTGAACTTTTTAGCTGCCCATGCTACTACAATATAATGGAAAGGTAGGTTCCTAAGTCCAACTACAAACATTTAATTAAGCCTAATTTTATTAATATTAATTTTTTGAGTATATTTTGTCATAATCTCATATTTAAACAGGGGCAGATTTCTTGAATTGGCCCACTAAGGTCACTCATCACTAAAGAAAAAAGAAGGTATTTGAACAAAGCCTGACAAAAATAGCATAGCAGTTTCAGCAGGCAGTCACAAACTATAGTGTGCTAAATGCTTGTTACAATAATTTTTAAATATAATGTGTACACTGAATCTTTGTTCCTTTCAAAAGAAGTATCAATGAGAAAACAAGGATAGTCTTTTGTGTACGAATGAAAACTTTTGAACTTGACTATTTAGCCATTTATTACCACTAAGCGTTTAAGAATTCAAGGCAAGCTATAATAATGACTGCCTTTTAATTGAGCAATTATATTTTGAATTGAAAGTGGTGCTACTCACTATGCATCGTTGGTGAAAAGTGGCGTTTGTGGTGGGTCCATACTATGCAGCTGGCAGTACAGTACATCGAAACAAAAGTAACACATATCGGGTATTGCCACTGGCTCTGGGTAACCATTTATAGGTCGTTCAACGTGGTTGCTGTATGAATTGTTCAACTTTTGTTTTTTAGTTCCACAACATACTGAAGACATGATGGCTGGTACCAAAATTAATACAACAAGTAACAATAAATAAACAAAGCAATCACACAAAGTAAACGAAATAATGAAACACACCACAAAGCAACTTTTACAGATTTTTTTCCTTTTCCTGCATATCACAGACAAATAACTTCATTTTTGTATTTGACATAAATAACATATGATGTGAGTCAAAGACAAAACCCAAACACACAGACTTGAGATTGGTATAAAGGTGCGTACAGACCGGCCCAACGAACGCCCAACGATGGATATTTATCGTTCGCTAGCGTTGGCTTCCGCACACTCGTTGGAGTTCGTTAATACGTCCAAATACATTTAGTGCTCGAACGAACGTTCGTTGGCACTTGATTCCGGTTCTTTTCTCTTTCATTCGCAATTTAATCATGGACGACGACGACATCATTATAATTTCTAGTTTTATATACCAAAACGAGTTAGCAAGAACAAGAAAAAATAAACGTAAGCGAAGATGGTGGACAACCACATATTTTAAGAATAGGACTGTGTATAGTGGAAGTAAAATGAGCGTTCGTTCGTTGGCCTTCGGTGACCGTCCAAACAGAGTTCGATCAAATAGCTCGATTTCTTTGATGTTACCGCCACGCTTCGGATCGCCGGCACACGCCAACGAGCGATCGTTGGCATTCGCTAAGCCGTCGATTGGAGCAACGAAGGCCAACGAAACCCGTCGTCAAAGTTTTGTATTTGTTACATATTCATCAATGACCAATTCTGATATCTGTGCTCCTGGCTCCTGAAGTTTGAAAAAAAAATCGCGTTGTCTCTGGTAACGATGGCTGTCATCGAGTTTTATTTTATTTTAGAAAAATAGTGAAAAGAAAGCTTTCAGTGATTGTAGAATGATATTTTCATGAATCATGTACATGTTTTCTAATAATCAAGTAGTTTTAAGTGAAATAATACTATACTGGTAGTGAAAATCAGTTAGCGATGATAAGTAAAAAAGCTTAATATTTGACGACGATGGCGTCTGATGGAGAAATTTCGTGTACGAATGATCCTAATTTCGCCGTTATCTACTCGTTCTTGAAAGTGTTTGGTAAATTGTATAACTTGGAGGTGCCCACGATAGCTAAATTGCAGCAATTTATAGAGGACACGCAAGACGGTAAGTTAGCGGAGTTGGATATTTAATTTCAATATAAACAAACTTGGCAAACATGTTGTGAGCGAGCGTTTCTTCTTGTTCTTTTAGTGCACGATGCCTTGAAAGAGCTCCATTTGCGCTTGTTGCGACGCGCGTTGAAATCGGTGCAAAGGAATAAATGGGAGAAATCACTCATCAAATTCTGCCATCAACAGAGATGTCACCAGGAGGCCTGGGAAATAGAAAGGTTTTCTTACAAGAAAGCAAGCACTCAGGTCAAGTTGCGGATATTGAAAGTGAGTGACTCAATGAGTTTTTAGATTAGCAACTATCTATTACTTTTATTTGTAAGTATTTTAATGAGATGTTATTAGTGTATGTGTTATGAGTTGCTGTTTTTTTTCTTGATCTTGAACCAGATATAAATTAATTTGTAAGCAATAGGTATCATTCATGTAAAAAAAGTGAGTTGTGAGTTTTATCCCTTGTCAGAGGATATATTCAGGGATCTAACTTTTATCACCTGCCTATGCTAGGAGGCTAGTGTTCAATTCTTGGCAACTACAACTTGGCAACAGCAATGCAAAAAAAGATTAGGCATTGTCTATATCCTCCCACTTACTAGCAGAGGTGTATCTTTTAATACTAACCATTTTCAGTTCACAGATTGAAAAAGTTTTTTTTTCTCAAATAGAAAATTAAAAAAAAGATGTGTTAATGATCTTATTATTGGTTTTTGTAACTATTATTATTTTATTATTCATTCATTGTTACAGTTGTTACTTGAATATCAATTCACATGTCACCCAAAGTTCAAAGCTGCTGTGAGCTCTATATCATGCGAGGACCTTCGACTGGATCCTGTTGGCAGGGACAAGAACGGCTGCGTGTACTGGCTGCAAGTGGACCACGAAGCCAACCTGTGTCTGTACAAGGAAGACCAGGATGAAGAGACTTGGCAGCTGATAGCTAGGTATAAAACTTTATACAGGTTCTCCATTAATAATTTAGTGAAGGAAGGATAGAATTGCTGAAGTACCAGAGTGATGTTCTGTTAATCCATTCGTCCCTTTCGGGGCAGGCAAAGGTCGGAGACCATACAGTCTATTCATAGTACCAGAGTGAAGCAATATAGCTGAACAGGTTGCAAAGGTTAGTGTCAAATAGGTGGGGTAACATAACTAGAATGACTGAAGGATGTGTGATTTAACTGTTTGTAGACTGTAGATAAAACTATACTCTTTCCATTCATTTATTTTCTCTTTGACACATGAAATCAAATGAAACAGATATAGCAAAAGCAAGGGACCAGAGAGAGATAAAGGTAAAGTGGTCTCTTTCTGGTCCCTCGCTATTACTTAATCTGTTTCATGTGTAAAAGAGAAATAAATGAATGGAAAGAGTTTAAAAGGGTTACAGAAAGTTTGGGCTCAAGGTGCATAAATCTGTATTTTGTGATCATTGAAGAATCAAAAGGCACAGGCCATTGCCCAAAATGACAAATGACAACAATGAAGTTTGTTTGAGCATGGGGTCCTTCTTAAATAAAAAGTGTTTGACCACAGTTCATCAAGCTATTTAAATGCCAGTAGGCAAGCTTTTTATTATTTAACGATACACAACATGAAAGTCAATGTTTTATCTTATTTTTAGCAACCGGGAAGAGTTAGTAAAAATTATTGGGCAACTTAAGAGCGGTGAAGAAATTACTCCATCCACTGTGGCCAACAATGAGGACTCTAGTAGTGCTGAAGTACCTCCACCACCTACTGAGGTAAGTTTTTCTCAGACATATTTTAAAAACTGAAATTAGAACAGCTAATACAATAGCAGAAAATCAGAATTTAAACAAATAAATTTTCATTTAATCTGTTTCAGCCTCCTAAATCATCTGATGTGGAGGAAGAAAATGAAGAAGAGTTCTTAAGCCCTGAATCAGAATCTGAACATGAAAGTGATGATGACAAGGATCAGAGTAAACCTGAGAATCCTTCAGAGGGCACTGATAATAATCCAGCAGAAAAAACAGAAGTAGTAAAAAACAGTGATGTAGATTGTACTGATAAGAGTAGCAATTTAGAATATAAGGATAGTGTAAAAGACAAAAATGACATTGAATCTAGTGATAATGTAAATACACAATCAGATGACAAAATTGATGAAGGTATTTTAGAAAATTCTAAGAATGATGAAATAGAAGAAAAGTTAGATGAAAATCAATCTATAGAAACAGAAAAACCAAAAGAAAAAGAAGAAGAGACAGTTGGTGAAGCAATAGAGGAACCGGTTATGGTTGTAAAAGGAGAAGGCAATGGTGCAGATTGTGAAAGTGGTTACTTCTTTGGTGAAGAGATTTCAGAACCTGTGATGTATTTTTACGGCGATGGTTACGGGATTGATAACGATACCGGTAACACTGAAGCTATTAAAGAATCACAAGACAATAATACAAAAGAAGACGAAAACCCTCCTGAGGAGTGTAATGGTGAGACTCACGATGTTCCTCTACCTAGTAAGAAAAAGAAATTAAAAAGTGTTAAATTAAAAAATAAAATAGCTGTGAATAAACGATCTTTAAAGAAAAAACCCAATGATTCAATAGATAACCTGAAAACAAGTTGTAAAAAACATTGTGTAAGAGATATGGATAAGTCTAACGGATCAAACTCTAATTCTCATGATGACTCAAAAAGAGATAGCAGCATTAATGATAAAAATACGACAGATTGTGAAAATGTAAATAAAAGCAGAAAAAAGAAACTCAGAGGCAAGATTAAAAAGAAAAAAGTTGTACAAAAAGTTAAGGCAAATTCCAGTAAAGAGCCTTTAAACTCTGTATCTGAATCTGATAATTGCCAAAATAATAAAAACAGTATTATAGAAAAGAGAAAGAGTAGTCTTTCCTCAGAACAGGAGGAAGAGAATAGTGATAATGAGAAAGAAAAAAGTCCAAATAAAGCTGTCAATAATAGTAAACCAGAAGACGACTTGCCGCCAAAAAAGCTACGACTAGCACCTTCGTCTGAATTCGTGAACGTGCAACATTCCAATGACTCTTCTGACCACAAAGATGAACCCAATTCACAAGAAAACAATGAAAACGATAATTCAAATACAAATGTACTAGCAGATCCTTTATCTAGTAGGAAAAAAATCAAAGCTAGGAAAGGAAAGTTCAAAAAGAAAATTATTGTTAAGAAAAATGAGGATCATAGTGATAAGAATAGTGATGTAAAGAAATCTAGCAAAGCGGTGAAACGTTCTTTATTGAATGCAAACGCGAGTGACAAAAGTGAATCTCAAAGTGAGAGTGAGGAAGAGGAAGCAGTGTGCGGAAAGCGACAGAAAACCAAACCTAAGAAGATAAACACATCAAGCAGGTAAAACAAAAATGAAAGGCTTTTGTGTTTGCTCAAACACTTTCCAAATGGATATTTAGATGCCCCTTTCAAACATGCTTTTAAAATTATAAATGTTGTTCAGCAGTTTACTTAATCAATGTGTTGCTTCTAGAAATTTGACATTCAAAAGAAGAACACACAGCCTTTTTTATGTAAACATCTGAATAGTGTTTAAAATAAACACCTAAACCTAAGTGTGATTTATTTTGCAGAAAAAAAGTGGAAGCGAAACATATGACCAAGGTTTCAAGTGAATCTGAAGAGGAACCTCTTCAAAATTTAGGTATGATAATATAGCTACACTTGACAATATTTTTCTTTTTTTCAACTACAAGTTGCAAATACACAAAATACTTATAGGTAAGAAGTCAGTGAAGAAAAACCTCATCAAAAAGAAGCCCAAGAGAAAAGAGAAAGAGAAAGGAAAAGAAAAGTCAAAGCAGGCGGCGGAAACGGACGACGGAGATACACCCGTGCGACAGTCGCGTCGCATCGCGCAGATGAAGATCAAGGAGGAGGCCGAGCGGCGCCACCTCGAGGAGGTGACTCTGAGGGAGCTGAAGATGATCCACAAGAAGAAGGTAGAAATTCCTGTGCCTGTGCAAGTCACAGCCATGCGTTTGACGTGAATACATGTGAAATTATTTGATCCTTTAGGGATGTTATTAAGGGCGCCTTCAAATTTGCCGCAAAGTGCCCCGCGGTGGTAGCGCGTCTGCAGCACTGCGGCCGCGCTACTTTGTAAATCTATGTAAATAAACAACGCGCGGTTGCAGCGCTACACCCGCGCTGCTGTCACGCGTCAGTTCACCTATCGACTAGTGACTGCGCGCACTAAAATATGTGCGCGCGTGAAAATATGTACTACATTACGATTCTCAAACCTACACGCGTATGTTCGCGCGACACTTTGTAGCAAATTTAAAGGCGCCCTTCATGTACGCAAATTATAGATTTATGTAGTTGCACTTGCACCCCTTTAAATAAAACTGCTTCCCACTATGATAGCAATTTTTGTCAAAATCATTTGCTTCTTGAATGATGAACATTATTTTTAAAAGTGAGAATTGCAACCACAAAATATTATTGATTCAATCAATCAATGGACCAATAAGATTTGTTTGTCTTTATGGATAACGTCTCTGTAATGTACATTTTATTTTACAATCGCTTATACACCTGGCTTTGAGATAGGGTGCAGCCGTACAGGTGATGATGAATCTATTTTATTTCTTACAAGTCAAAGGACGACGAGGAGGAGTGGCGGGCGAGCGGGTGCAGTTCAGAATCGGAAGCAAAGAAACCCAAGAAACACAGTGCGAAATGGCGCGGCTCGGACACGAGCGGAGTCGACCAGGACAGCGACTCGGAGGAGCCCCTGTTCGACCATTACGAGCCGGAGCTTGATTGTAAGTATTGTAGCTTCTATGAGAAAGCCTCGCCTGCGGCTTGGGTCTTTATCTCTGGATACATATACAAAGCACTATGGGGAGACACCGCCCATGAAGATTGACCGTTTTGCGTACTCAACAGTCTAGGTCTTTATATTGCTCCACATCGCTTTGCTTGTATATAAATTCTGCATTCTGTATATGGAATTTAGTGCCATATTTGCATTAATGTACTCATGCCAGTCGCATAGAAGAGACTGGTGAGAGTCTCCTAATGCGTAATTGAATAAATAGTTTGTAACCGTGTAAACTACACAATTGCATTTGTTGTCAACAGTGGACTTCAATAAATCTGATCACGAGTTCTCACCTGAGTCTGACCTGGAGACTGGGGATTCAGCTGTACCTCTTAAACTTGCTAGAACATTGAGGGAAGGTGAGTACAAATTTTCCTCCAAAAAGCAAATTGTCAATTGTCGAGACACTCACACAACCGTCCAATCTCCAACCAATAATTATAAAGAAAACACTTGCCAAGAACGCCCTTTTGTCTGACCCAGGAACAAGTAAAGATGACGGGTTCTGCAAGCGCTGCGGCAGCGCGGAGCAGCCAGAGTGGATCCTGCTGTGCGACGTGTGCAACGAGGGCTACCACGCCAGCTGCTTGAAGCCCATGCTGTTCGTGGTGCCCGAGGGGGACTGGTACTGCCCGCCGTGCAACCACGTGAGTATATTGTGTGACACAAGCGCTGCGGCAGCGCGGAGCAGCCGGAGTGGATCCTGCTGTGCGACGTGTGCAACGAGGGCTACCACGCCAGCTGCTTGAAGCCCATGCTGTTCGTGGTGCCCGAGGGGGACTGGTACTGCCCGCCGTGCAACCACGTGAGTATATTGTGTGACACAAGCGCTGCGGCAGCGCGGAGCAGCCGGAGTGGATCCTGCTGTGCGACGTGTGCAACGAGGGCTACCACGCCAGCTGCTTGAAGCCCATGCTGTTCGTGGTGCCCGAGGGGGACTGGTACTGCCCGCCGTGCAACCACGTGAGTATATTGTGTGACACAAGCGCTGCGGCAGCGCGGAGCAGCCGGAGTGGATCCTGCTGTGCGACGTGTGCAACGAGGGCTACCACGCCAGCTGCTTGAAGCCCATGCTGTTCGTGGTGCCCGAGGGGGACTGGTACTGCCCGCCGTGCAACCACGTGAGTATATTGTGTGACACAAGCGCTGCGGCAGCGCGGAGCAGCCGGAGTGGATCCCGCTGTGCGACGTGTGCAACGAGGGCTACCACGCCAGCTGCTTGAAGCCCATGCTGTTCGTGGTGCCCGAGGGGGACTGGTACTGCCCGCCGTGCAACCACGTGAGTATATTGTGTGACACAAGCGCTGCGGCAGCGCGGAGCAGCCGGAGTGGATCCTGCTGTGCGACGTGTGCAACGAGGGCTACCACGCCAGCTGCTTGAAGCCCATGCTGTTCGTGGTGCCCGAGGGGGACTGGTACTGCCCGCCGTGCAACCACGTGAGTATATTGTGTGACACAAGCGCTGCGGCAGCGCGGAGCAGCCGGAGTGGATCCTGCTGTGCGACGTGTGCAACGAGGGCTACCACGCCAGCTGCTTGAAGCCCATGCTGTTCGTGGTGCCCGAGGGGGACTGGTACTGCCCGCCGTGCAACCACGTGAGTATATTGTGTGACACAAGCGCTGCGGCAGCGCGGAGCAGCCGGAGTGGATCCTGCTGTGTGTATATTGTTTGACACAAACACTAGTAAAGGCTACAGATGGGAGTGTGGCATGCGGGCATTATACGTACGTGTGCGAATGCGTGCCTGCGGAATATTTTGTGTGTGAAGATGTGTGTAAGTGCGTCCTATTTATTACGCATTATATTAGGTCCTTACATATGAAATTGGCGTTTGTATGGGAGGAACACAAAGTCGATTTTTTTTAAATATAATATATATATATTTAATCAAAGTATGTACCATTGCTATCTATGCACTTTTGCCACCTTATAGGTAGTTCATTGATCCCTTTACTAAAAAAGCCATTCGGACGGGAATCAATAAAATCTTTGAAAGCGCTTTGGACTGCCTCATCGGAGTTAAATTTTTTCCCTTGTAAGAAGTTATCCAAATTTCGATAAAAATGGTAATCTGTTGGAGCAAGGTCCGGGGAGTAAGGTGGATGTCTTAGGCATTCCAATTGAAGCTCCTCTAATTTGGTAGCCGTCTGTTGTGCAGTGTGTGGTCTAGCGTTGTCCTGAAGCAGCAGTGGCCTAGAACGATTGACCAGCCTCGGTTGTTTAGCAGCTAGCTTTTCCATCATGGATTGCAGTTGCTGACAATAGATATCCGCCGTAATCGTCTGGCCAGATTTAAGAAAGCTGTAGTGAACGACGCCGGCGCTAGTCCACCAAACGCTCACAAGTAATTTTTTTTGAGTCAATTTTCGTTTGGGGCAGGATTTGGCTGGTTCGCCAGGGTTTAACCATTGCGATGAGCGTTTCCGATTATCATACAGGATCCATTTTTCATCACAGGTAATGATTCGATTTAAAATCCCTTCATTACTGTGCCGGTTGAGTAATGTAACACAGCAGTCTACGCGCGTTTGTCGGTTTGCTGCACTCAATTCATGAGGTACCCACCTTTCAAGCTTTTTCACCTTCCCAATTTGCTTCAAGTGAACTAAAACAGTTTTATCACTAACACCGCAGCCTGCAGCTAGCTCGGACGTGGTTTGCGATGGATCCGCTTCCACAATAACCTTCAATTCTTCATTGTCAACTTTGGTCTCCGGCCGTCCACGGGGCTTGTTCTGCAGGTCGAAATTTCCAGAACGAAAACGTTGGAACCAAAAACGCACTGTGTTTTCTTTTGCGTCACCCTCGCCGTACACATCATTAATCCTTCGAGCCGTTTCTGCAGCACTGGTGCCACGATGGAACTCGTACTCGTAAATAACGCGATATTTCAAGTTTTCCATTTTGTAAACAGAGTGGCGCAAAAAAAAAACCAAAAGAGAAAAAAACAAATGAATTACGCATGAATAAATAGCTGTATAAATTTGAGATTGGAAGTTCTAACCAAAGAAGAGATATTTGAGATCAAAGTGGTCAGTACGACAAAACGCCAATTTTATATGTAAGGACCTAATATTTGGTAAAATGCATTAACAATAATTAAAAAATACTGTCTTTCAGGAGAGACTAATATCAGCGTTAGAAAAAGAGCTGACGAAATATGACGAGCTTCTGGCGAACGTGGAAGCGGAGAGAGAAAGAAAGAAGTTGGAAGAGCCAAAGAAAGAGAGCGAAGACGAGAAGGCTTCTGGTGAAGAAAAGAAGAAGGGGGGCGAGGATGAAACTGGTGATGACTCAGGTAACATTCCTAAACGGAAAAACCGATTGCGCCAGTGGGCCTTGGGGCCGTATCACTTACTCTTAAATAGCAGTATTATTGTAATATTGTTTTGACATTTACATACAATGTCAGTATGAAAATTTTAAAACAATGTTACAATAATACTGCTTTAAGATATGGTGGTACGGCCCCTGTTCATGAACTTATCAGCACAGAACACTAAATAGTACCAGAAGGTTCACTCCGCACGATTATTTAAAGAAATAGCGACTCTAGCGCTGACACAAAAAGTGCAATTCAGTTCGCAATAGCGCCTGGCCCCGCCCTCAAAATCGACACGCAACAAACGCAATGTTGTGGTCTCTTTCTATCGCCTAACTTTATCTCTTACGACGTACTAGGGCTGCCGTAGTCAACGGCGCGTAAAATAGACTGTACAGAACTAGCGCATGCAACTCGGCCCGCGAGCGGCAACCATCTGAAACATTGAGGTCCGGACCCGTACTTGTAGCCGGGACGGCCACGTGATAAATGAGACTGGCCTGTCATCAGTAAGACTATCATTATGACAGTTTTACAGTTATAATATTATTGTTATTAACATAGGCTCAGAGGGCAGTAGCGGCTGGTCGTCTGAGGAAGCCGTGTACCGCCTGCGCGCGCGAAAGCAGCTCCCGGTCTCGTACCGCGCACAGGAGTACGACAGGCTCATCAGCTCAGCCATCAAGGTACACCGGGAAGGGGTTCCACGGTTCCACCACTAAAGCACATTCCTATTAGGAATAACCCCCCAGGTCTTCTAACGCTTCCAGTATCGGTGGTCTTGAAAAGATAGCTGGGAATAGTACATTTCGATATACGTGCGGAAAGTATGTCATTTCTTTACGAGTCTCGGTTTGTTGACACAAGCCGTAGACGCGTGTCAACAATAGAGACGAGTGGAAATGACAATTCCGCACGTGCATTGAACGTCGTTTTTTAACACATTTTTACTTTTATTTCAGATTTACCAATTTAAAAAGTTACGTCGCTTAATTCAAGTATTTTGTACGAAAAACTTTTTAGTTAAAACCTCCATGCAGAAGGAAAACAAAAAGTACTAGTGCGGAAAAGAACAACTTTGCGCACGCTAAACATACATGGAAAAGTCCACTATTTGAGCAAATGTGCTAAAAAAGTCTTTATTTGCTCGGGAGCCAGTCAAAGATGGGTCATGTAACGCTTAGGGAGTTGGAGTGATCCATTTGCTTGACATACTGAGATAAAATCTCTTACCTAGTTATATTCCCGTTCATTACAGTACGACTTTCGGTCAATTAAACGAGTAAAAGCTACTTCCATCATAATTGGTTGATAAAATAATAAATCAAGTTTAGTACCAAAGAGTACACAGAATGGAGGCACCACTGTTCTTACTAGATTGGTAATTTGGTAATGCGGGAACATCAAACTCAATACTAAACTCGCCGGCATATTTAGCGGAACATAAAAAAAAGGTTTGATATCAGTATCATATAAAGTTGCTGGCTGGTTTATACGTTATTTAATTTAAAAAGAAATATTTTCAAATTAAGAAAACAACTGAACATCACATTTTATGCAATTGTTTTAATTTTATTCAAATACACCTTATCTGGAGCGAACTTCGAGTATTTCTTCCTTCTGAGTTTGATTTAAAATTTCATTGAAATACTGTTTTTTGTTAGTTTTTTTTAATCGCGTATCTTTCTGGAGTTGATGACTGAATTATGCCTGACTTAGCCCCAACGGAGATTGCCAGGGCACTCGAGATGCGAAGAAATGGTCAAACCTACAGAGTGATATCCAGAGATCTTCGTCGACCAGTTTCAACGATCCATCGCAGTATCCAACGGTTCAGGGAGACCGGTACTTATGTGAGAAGAGCAGGACAAGGCAGAAAAAGACGCACTTCGAGTAGGGATGATCGTTTCATTCGGCTTCGTGTACGTAGGAACCCCCGTTTGACGGCGTCCAAGCCCGACATGAGTTAGAAGCAGTGCGGGGTGTGACCGTAAGTGAGCGTACGGTACGAAGAAGGCTCGAAGAAGCTGGTTTGGGTTCATTTGTGCCCGCCAAGGCTCCAAGGCTCGAGGTAAATCATCGTAGAAACAGGTTAACTTTTGCTCAGGAACATCGACTTTGGAACGCGGACCAATGGAGTAAGGTATTGTTTAGTGATGAGTGCAGAATTCTCTTAAATCAAATTGACGGCAGGCAAAGAATATACAGACGCAAAGGAGAACGATACATTCAGACAAATTTTGAAACTACAGTTGCATACGGTGGTGGATCAATAATGGTTTGGGCGGGCATTTGTTTGGGAGCTCGCACAGACTTGGTAGTGATTGACAGAGGGAGTCTGACTGCAGACCGCTATATCAGAGAAGTTTTAGAAGAAAATGTCGTACCGTTTGCCCCATATATCGGTGACGATTTTGTTTTTATGCAGGATAATGCTGTGCCGCATACCGCTCGGGTAACTTAAGCTTATCTTAATGATATGAATATCACTGTTATAGAGTGGCCGGCGAGATCACCGAATATGAACCCAATAGAGCACGTTTGGGACTTGCTGAAGAGAAAAGTTAAGTCCAGAATTCCAGCTCCTGCCAACGTGGGAGAACTGCGAATCGCCGTAGTTGAGGAATGGTGAAGACTATCCCAGGAGACCATCGATAACATCATTCTCAGTATGCCTAGACGGGTAGAAACTTTAATAAGAGCACGTGGAGGAAATACGCGATATTAATCACCATTTTTCTAATTTAATTAATTGTAATTTTAATATTAAATTTCACTTTTCCAGGTAACATGAAAAGTTCAAAAATGTACCATTTTTCACAAATAGCCTTTACTCGCAAAATCTGTTCTTAATGTGATCTCATTTTAAGTAAAACCAAATGAAACTTTAAATAACAAAAGAAGTGTAGTAAGTAGATTTTAAAATAAAACCATATTTTTTTTAATTATGGACCTTTTGATATGTTCCGCTAAATATGCCGGCGAGTTTAGTTTATGATGGGTCATAGAAACATTAAGGAAAACAAAAAATAGTTTCGTTTCAAAACGTTTTTTGCCAATCAGATCTAAATTGGTGTTTTTAATCTGTTGCTAGGAAGAATACGTGGAGCCTACCACCAGCGCGGGAAACCAGGGCCGCGGGAAGGACATCTCGACCATCATCGAGGCCGCTGAGGAGGAGAAGATGAAGGCCGAGCGAGAGGCTCTCGAACAGGTATGCCTTCTGAGAAAACGACTGGATGTATTTCTGCGCTTAGACTTCCTACCATCCGTTGTTTTTGCTATACCTTACCTATAACATAAGGCAGACCTATCACCAGATAATATCACCTCTATATAGATATGTATATAGAGGTGATATTATCTTAGTATTAATTTATATTAATGAGATTTCTCACGTATAACATAAGCCAGACCTATATAGAGCTGTATTACCTTAGTATTAATTAATAGAAATAAATGGCTTTTTATTATTATTTTATTTTATATTAATTAATATTAAAGTGCCATAAAGGTTAGGCAAAAATCAGGTAAAGACTTTCATAACATACCTCTGCCCATCCTTCAGAAAAAGTGATGTAAGTGGTGGTCTAACGGGCAGGGTGATATTACCTTAGTATAAATTTATATTCATTTCATTTAACTCAACCAATTCTTCAGAAAAAGTGTCATATGGGTTGGTCAAAGATCATGAAAAGAGTTTCTTAACATACCTCTGCCCATCCTTCAGAAAAAGTGTTGTAAGTGGTGGTCTGATAGGCAAGGTAATATTACCATAGTATCAATTTATATTAATTTCACCAATCTTAAAGACTTTCATAACAAATTTTTCCCAATCCTTCAGAAAAAGTGCCTGTGGTGGTCGAACAGGTAAGTAAAGGCGAACAACAAATTGATTTTCTCCTTCTATTGAGGTAGGAAAAGTCCGTAAATAAGATTGATTTTCTTCTATTGAGGTAGGAAAAAGTCTGTAAATAAGATTACGTTTTCAGGGTAAGCCAGTAGAGCTGAAGAAGCTGAAGAAAAAGCAACGCAGGAAGCCGAGGAAGCTCAACTCGCTAGAAGTACCCTCCGAAGATGACGACGAGACCGATGAGGACTTTAAAGATACAGGGTGATTACATGTTAATAATATCATCATCATCATCATCATCATTTCAGCCTGCGGACGTCCACTGTTGAACATAGGCCTTCCCGAGTGAGCGCCACCACACCCTGTCCTCAGCCTTCCTCATCCAGCCGCTTCCCGCCACCCGCTTAATGTCGTCGGTCCAACGAGCTGGAGGACGCCCCACGCTACGCTTACTTGTACGCGGTCTCCACTCCAGGACTTTTCGGCTCCACCGGCCATCGCCCCTGCGACACGCGTGACCTGCCCACTGCCACTTCAGCTTGCTAATGGTTTGGGCTATGTCAGTGACCTTGGTTCTCCTGCGGATCTCCTCATTTCGGATTCTATCCCTCAGGGAAACTCCTAACATAGCCCTCTCCATGGCCCGCTGCGCGACTTTGAATTTGTGTTAATAATATACGTTAGTTAATTTACAAAAAAACAGACTTCAACTGTCATCAAACTACAGTTGAATACGTCCTTTCCAATTAAAAATTTAAGACTTATATGGTTTTATCATGGATACCACTATCAGAACTGGGCTAAATTGAAATAGGACCACACGGGAAGAGTCAGCTTTCTAATAAAAAAAATCGATTCACCCAGTCAAAAGTTATGAGGTAACAAACCTAAAAAAACATACAGTCGAATTGAGAACCTCCTCCTTTTTCGAAGTCGGTTGATTAATACAGTATAAACATACTTTTACAGAATGGAATCTTCGTCAGAGGATATATCATCGTCAGCAGAGAGAGACAGTACTGGTACGAACTCTTCGGATCAGCCCATAAGGCGGACTTGCAGGCCTGAGAAAAAGAAAGGTACTTAAGATATAATATGCAAGCTCTTTCAAAGTTATGCAGGGTTACATAAAAAATACGAAATCGCTCTCGGCTTGTATTTGTCTACATTAAAACTAACAACTTTTGTTCTAGTACTTTTTTAACACGCTTTTATTAGCTTCACCTGTATGTTTCTATGTTTGTAACCGACTCCTTTGAGCTCGATTTTGTCTTACATTAAACGATCAGATTTAATTCAAACTTTGCACACCTGTCAAAGACCGATGACAATGCAATAATTCGATTAAAATATCCAATTATCTTAATTATCTTCTTAATTAGATTCGCCAGGATTTATTAATTTCTTTCCGCGTCCTTTGCATACGAGTAAGAGAGATGGAGCTAGTGCTCCACACTTACTCTTTGGTAGTACAAAGCGTGTTTTTTTTTTTGTTTTTTAAACTATTATTTATTATTTTTAATCGATATTTTGAGAAATATCAAATATTCAATATTGCACAGAGATACTCTACTTGTTCCTACTCTGTAATGTAACATCGGCAAGTGTCAACGGCGCGGAGGCCGGCGCGCGAACTCGCGGCGCGAAACCGCAACAGTATAATTTTACTTTACAGAAATAACATTTTTTTTTGTATGAAATAAATTAATACTGAATTTTGAAAAGTTGTTAGTATTAATGTAATAACAACTACAGGCCGAGGGCGATTTGGTTTTTTTTTATATAACCCTGTATAATAACGAAAATCATTTTTGACGTGATAACGTTTAATAAATTGATGAACACCAGCAACACACATGAAAAATAGTTATGTTCCGCGTAACGTTCCACCTGAGCCTGTGCGTGCAAGCGAGAGCGCGCAGCAAGCGATAGAGAGGCACGATAAAACAAACGATAGGGAGGCCAAATATGACGTTATCACGTAAATCTATCGTCCGTAAACCGACTTTACAGACAACCAATTTTTTTTTCATTTATTATGTTTTATTTGTTGAAACAAATTTTGCTAAAATATCGGTGTATCATTTCCATCCTCTTCTTGCCGTTTTTCCACATGTGGGGTCGGCAAGATACGTCTTCTTCCATTCTCTCCTATCAGCTGCCAACTCGCAATCCACTCCTTTCACACGCATATCATATTTCACGTAATCCATCCATCTCTTCTTCGGTTTTCCTCTGCTTTTTCTCGTCCCTATATCATCTTTAATTAATATTGTCAATAACAAAACAAGTAATTATTTCGCAAACTTATTGCTGATGCCAGTTCATAAAACGGCAGCTTTTAAAGGAAGTTTCAAATTTGCGGCTACAAAGTGCTGGAACGATTTACCGCCACCACTTAAAAAGCTTCAGTCCATCGGGGCTTTTAAAAGGAAACTCAAAGACTACCTCTTATCGGAACAAAAGCTTGTACCATAGGAAAGTAGCTTATTAGCATGAAACTGAATTATCATTCCAGCACCTAAGTAGATAAAAGTATTTGCCAATATGTTACTTAAGTACCTTACGTGTGTGAATTGCATGACGTTAACAGTTATTTATTTATGTATTATATATACTCTAAATTAAGACCCTAATTTATTTTTGCCGTAGTGTTATTCTAACTTTGTTTATAGAAATTCTGTTAATGTTCGGAATGACGTGCACCTTGACGGTCTTGTCGGTGACCACTCACCTAGGCTCCACTGAAAAACAGCGCTGCAGCTTGCTGTAGCTTTATGCTGAGTGGTGACCTATGTTTGGTCACTTAGAATTATTATAAGTAGTTAAGTTTAAAGGTATTTTTTGCTATAAGTATTGTCTTTATTTTTTTAGTGTGTTAAATGTGTGTGACCAAATAAAAAGCTTTTCTTTCTTTCTTTCTTTCTATTTGATTTGAGAAGCGCCATTTTTAACTGATGATTTAACACTTAATGATTTTTTTGTTTTTAGATCGTCAAAAGATGATTGAGTCGTCCCCGGAAGTGAAAAAGAAGAAAAAAGGCGTCTTCGAAGACAGTTCCAGCGAGTCCGCCGGCGGCAAGGAGTGGTCGAAGAAGTGAGATATTTTAATTTTTATCACTCACTATTTATTTTACAATGAAACTTTAAAGAGAATTTGAGTGCACATCCTGATGTAATCCCTAATATCCTCTTAGAACCCGTTGAGTAGTTTCGGAACCTGATTGGGACAAACTTTCATACAGACATAAGTTCCAGAAATAGCCATTTTTCCACCGATTAGAAACCCGAGGATATGGCATTCGGACGATTCACGTAAACTTTTTTCATACAAGCAAACAGTAGCGCCATCTGTCGAAATTCTATAGGTGCCTGTTGAGAGAACTCCATCATGGCCTTACTGATGACAAAAGAAGCGTTTTTGGCACCTTCCCTGTAAACTGGACACATTTTCGCGCCGTCCGTCCTGTCCAGGGTATATTATGTCTATTCATTTTTCTGATTGATTGGGTGTCATGAAGTAACAGTTTTCACTTTTATATAGCATTTATTTTGAAGTATTATATATTTAAGATATTTTCAAAATAGCGCCGCTTTTTTTATGCGGCACGCTCGATTGCGTACTTGCGATGCACCAAGCGTGAGAGCATAAAAGAGATAGGAAATTATAAAACACAAACGTCTATGTTTCAGCAGGTTTTGTGTTAACTAATTCTCAGATCAAAATCGAAGTCCCGGCCGCCGAAAAAGCGGGACAAAAAGTCCAAAAAGTCCCGCAAACGCAGCGGGCTCACGCAGTACGACGCGGAGGGCAACGTGATCCGAGCGCGCGTCACGTACGGCGGGCTCAGCGACGACGGCGACGACAACGACTGGTCGCCCAAGCACCGCACGCGACAGAAGAAGATCAACTACACCGAGATGCCCAACACCGAGTCAGAGGACGTGAGTCGCGTTCTAACGTTAGGAGACTATTACAGACTACGTGTGTTATGAATACCTATAAACTAATTTTACCAGTTCTTAAAACATCTGTCGGGTCCCACACTACGATATCTTATGCCTTAGCTTTAAAAATCAGGAATTTAATAAGTGCTATTTTAAAAAATTTGTTACACTTACACAAGTCAGGCGATGCTTCTCAGGCGAATCATAAGTCGTGACTTGCAAACCAAGAAATAATCTTAGTTTTTGCTTCATCTATAAATATGCAATTTCCAAGTCAAAATAACTTAATTTCACATAGGCCTAACGTACACCGTACACGCTTTTGTAAAACGTCAATATGATATTTGTCGCATATGTATGGTGAACCAGTAATCTGTTGGTGAAACAGGAGATGCACAAATCCAGCGGGAAACACATGCCGGACAGTTCGGACGAGTTCAAGATAGACGACTCCGACGTGACGTCCGACTCGGACTGCGAACGCGCCAAGCGGCGCCGCGACGAAGAGGAGATGGAGAGGCAGAAGGCGATGTCCGACCTCATCACCAAGACCGCGGTGGTGCCGCTGCACAAGCTGCCCGACAACGTCACGTCCATCAAGACCGAGAGCACGGAGCCCGCGACTGGTGAGTTGTAGTGAGCCTCCGACGCAAATAGAGAGGTGGTGCCGCTGCACAAGCTGCCCGACAACGTCACGTCCATCAAGACCGAGAGCACGGAGCCCGCGACTGGTGAGTTGTAGTGAGCCTCCGACGCAAATAGAGAGGTGGTGCCGCTGCACAAGCTGCCCGACAACGTCACGTCCATCAAGACCGAGAGCACGGAGCCCGCGACTGGTGAGTTGTAGTGAGCCTCCGACGCAAATAGAGAGGTGGTGCCGCTGCACAAGCTGCCCGACAACGTCACGTCCATCAAGACCGAGAGCACGGAGCCCGCGACTGGTGAGTTGTAGTGAGCCTCCGACGCAAATAGAGAGGTGGTGCCGCTGCACAAGCTGCCCGACAACGTCACGTCCATCAAGACCGAGAGCACGGAGCCCGCGACTGGTGAGTTGTAGTGAGCCTCCGACGCAAATAGAGAGGTGGTGCCGCTGCACAAGCTGCCCGACAACGTCACGTCCATCAAGACCGAGAGCACGGAGCCCGCGACTGGTGAGTTGTAGTGAGCCTCCGACGCAAATAGAGAGGTGGTGCCGCTGCACAAGCTGCCCGACAACGTCACGTCCATCAAGACCGAGAGCACGGAGCCCGCGACTGGTGAGTTGTAGTGAGCCTCCGACGCAAATAGAGAGGTGGTGCCGCTGCACAAGCTGCCCGACAACGTCACGTCCATCAAGACCGAGAGCACGGAGCCCGCGACTGGTGAGTTGTAGTGAGCCTCCGACGCAAATAGAGAGGTGGTGCCGCTGCACAAGCTGCCCGACAACGTCACGTCCATCAAGACCGAGAGCACGGAGCCCGCGACTGGTGAGTTGTAGTGAGCCTCCGACGCAAATAGAGAGGTGGTGCCGCTGCACAAGCTGCCCGACAACGTCACGTCCATCAAGACCGAGAGCACGGAGCCCGCGACTGGTGAGTTGTAGTGAGCCTCCGACGCAAATAGAGAGGTGGTGCCGCTGCACAAGCTGCCCGACAACGTCACGTCCATCAAGACCGAGAGCACGGAGCCCGCGACTGGTGAGTTGTAGTGAGCCTCCGACGCAAATAGAGAGGTGGTGCCGCTGCACAAGCTGCCCGACAACGTCACGTCCATCAAGACCGAGAGCACGGAGCCCGCGACTGGTGAGTTGTAGTGAGCCTCCGACGCAAATAGAGAGGTGGTGCCGCTGCACAAGCTGCCCGACAACGTCACGTCCATCAAGACCGAGAGCACGGAGCCCGCGACTGGTGAGTTGTAGTGAGCCTCCGACGCAAATAGAGAGGTGGTGCCGCTGCACAAGCTGCCCGACAACGTCACGTCCATCAAGACCGAGAGCACGGAGCCCGCGACTGGTGAGTTGTAGTGAGCCTCCGACGCAAATAGAGAGGTGGTGCCGCTGCACAAGCTGCCCGACAACGTCACGTACATCAAGACCGAGAGCACGGAGCCCGCGACTGGTGAGTTGTAGTGAGCCTCCGACGCAAATAGAGAGGTGGTGCCGCTGCACAAGCTGCCCGACAACGTCACGTCCATCAAGACCGAGAGCACGGAGCCCGCGACTGGTGAGTTGTAGTGAGCCTCCGTCGCAAATAGAGAGGTGGTGCCGCTGCACAAGCTGCCCGACAACGTCACGTCCATCAAGACCGAGAGCACGGAGCCCGCGACTGGTGAGTTGTAGTGAGCCTCCGACGCAAATAGAGAGGTGGTGCCGCTGCACAAGCTGCCCGACAACGTCACGTCCATCAAGACCGAGAGCACGGAGCCCGCGACTGGTGAGTTGTAGTGAGCCTCCGACGCAAATAGAGAGGTGGTGCCGCTGCACAAGCTGCCCGACAACGTCACGTCCATCAAGACCGAGAGCACGGAGCCCGCGACTGGTGAGTTGTAGTGAGCCTCCGACGCAAATAGAGAGGTGGTGCCGCTGCACAAGCTGCCCGACAACGTCACGTACATCAAGACCGAGAGCACGGAGCCCGCGACTGGTGAGTTGTAGTGAGCCTCCGACGCAAATAGAGAGGTGGTGCCGCTGCACAAGCTGCCCGACAACGTCACGTCCATCAAGACCGAGAGCACGGAGCCCGCGACTGGTGAGTTGTAGTGAGCCTCCGTCGCAAATAGAGAGGTGGTGCCGCTGCACAAGCTGCCCGACAACGTCACGTCCATCAAGACCGAGAGCACGGAGCCCGCGACTGGTGAGTTGTAGTGAGCCTCCGACGCAAATAGAGAGGTGGTGCCGCTGCACAAGCTGCCCGACAACGTCACGTCCATCAAGACCGAGAGCACGGAGCCCGCGACTGGTGAGTTGTAGTGAGCCTCCGACGCAAATAGAGAGGTGGTGCCGCTGCACAAGCTGCCCGACAACGTCACGTCCATCAAGACCGAGAGCACGGAGCCTGCGACTGGTGAGTTGTAGTGAGCCTCCGACGCAAATAGAGAGGTGGTGCCGCTGCACAAGCTGCCCGACAACGTCACGTACATCAAGACCGAGAGCACGGAGCCCGCGACTGGTGAGTTGTAGTGAGCCTCCGACGCAAATAGAGAGGTGGTGCCGCTGCACAAGCTGCCCGACAACGTCACGTCCATCAAGACCGAGAGCACGGAGCCCGCGACTGGTGAGTTGTAGTGAGCCTCCGACGCAAATAGAGAGGTGGTGCCGCTGCACAAGCTGCCCGACAACGTCACGTCCATCAAGACCGAGAGCACGGAGCCCGCGACTGGTGAGTTGTAGTGAGCCTCCGACGCAAATAGAGAGGTGGTGCCGCTGCACAAGCTGCCCGACAACGTCACGTCCATCAAGACCGAGAGCACGGAGCCCGCGACTGGTGAGTTGTAGTGAGCCTCCGACGCAAATAGAGAGGTGGTGCCGCTGCACAAGCTGCCCGACAACGTCACGTCCATCAAGACCGAGAGCACGGAGCCCGCGACTGGTGAGTTGTAGTTAACTTTCGACCCCTATAGAGGCGGTATAAAACTTAAGGAACGGCATGCTTGTTTACTTGCGAGAGGTTATAAAAGCGTGTGAGCGTCAGTGCATGCCTGCGTGCCAGCGGGCATCAGTGCGCGCGAGCGTAAATGGATGCCTGCGTGCGGGCATAAGTGCGTGCAAGCGTAAATGCATGCCTGCGTTCGGGCGTAAATGCATTCCTGCGTGCGGGCGTAAGTGCATGCCTGCGTGCAAGCGTGCGTGCGAGCGTGCATAGGTGCGCGCAAGCGTAAGTGCATGCCTGCGTGCAAGCGTGCGTGCGAGCGTGCATAGGTGCGCGCAAGCGTAAGTGCATGCCTGCGTGCAAGCGTGCGTGCGAGCGTGCATAGGTGCGCGCAAGCGTAAGTGCATGCCTGCGTGCAAGCGTGCGTGCGAGCGTGCATAGGTGCGCGCAAGCGTAAGTGCATGCCTGCGTGCAAGCGTGCGTGCGAGCGTGCATAGGTGCGCGCAAGCGTAAGTGCATGCCTGCGTGCAAGCGTGCGTGCGAGCGTGCATAGGTGCGCGCAAGCGTAAGTGCATGCCTGCGTGCAAGCGTGCGTGCGAGCGTGCATAGGTGCGCGCAAGCGTAAGTGCATGCCTGCGTGCAAGCGTGCGTGCGAGCGTGCATAGGTGCGCTCAAGCGTAAGTGCATGCCTGCGTGCAAGCGTGCGTGCGAGCGTGCATAGGTGCGCGCAAGCGTAAGTGCATGCCTGCGTGCAAGCGTGCGTGCGAGCGGGCATAAGTGCGTGCAAGCGTAAGTGCATGCCTGCGATAGGGTGTGCGTGCATACGAGTAGTGCGTGCGAACATTATGCGCATGCCTGCGTGCGGGTATAAGTGCGTGCAAGCGTGTGTATTATTGTGTTCTTAAAAACTATCAAATCCTGCATGTAATACCATGCATGTAATGCATGTGGTACCAGGTCACCAAGAGTCAAGTATTGGAAAATTGGAAATGTTAGACATACACATTCTGTTAGTCCTTAGTTTCAAACAAAGCTTCAAACACAAACACAAAAAGAAACAGATTCGTTTGTCGACCTCAGTACAATTTTCCTTATTTAAGGTACGAAAATAAGTTAAGAAAATGAAGTAAATTTTATGTATGTTGTTTTCGTTTTTGTCTTTCATGTTTTGTAGTGTACTTACAAAGTATTTTTATCGTTTTCAGAGGTCCAAGAAAACCAAGTGATAACCCCGCCCCGGCCTCTTCGCGGCCGAGGCAGTCGAGGCGGCCGTGGCAGTCGGTGAGTGTGCGACATTTCAGAGAGAACCTTCTAAATTGGGCGTAAGGGATGATTATATAATATTTTATTAGACTACTAATAACAAAGGACCATGATCTGTAACCATGATGTATGGAATCCTGTACCAAGTTGATCCAAATCCTAACTTTATTTCTTATATACTATTTAAGTAACAAAAATAACACATTAAAAATGTTAAAAATTAGTATGTATGGCGCCAAAATTCTGCAAATGTGGCGCAGAACCATAGACAATAGACATTGTTGTTGTTGTCTATGGTCAATCATGGCCCTTCCATACTCTCGGCAATGACTATATGTTGTCTGTGGATTCCATATATATAAAAAGACAGAATTAAGAAGGTTCTACACTTTTTTCGGCTATGACGCCACATAAAAAGACAGGAACCCAGAGCCGCGTATCGTAATGGAAATAATTAAACAACTTTCTTGAAATATTTCCATAGTAGATGGATGTTATAATGAATAAATTTTTAATAATTATAGAAGTCTGTGAATAAAGTAGGTCATTATGTGACACATTTTGATATCATAATTCGAACTTTAAGCAATGAGCGTAGTTAAAAATAAATAAGATTATTTTATTTTTTTATAGTATTTTAATTTTGGTTCATGAGAAAACTTGATGGTGTCTAGTCCTTTGGACATTCTTCTTTTCACTTGGAGTCCGTCAGCTGGTCTGACCAGATTGGTGAGCGGCCTCTCGGTGTTGCCAACTCCTAATATATGGTTATTATTACCCAGGGGCCCGCGCGGCGGTCGCGGCGGGCGCGGCGGCTCGTCGTGCGCGCCTCCAAGCGACGACGCGCTCGCCAAACTCGTCGGCGTGAAGATTAAAGGTGAGGTCATACTGATACTAATATCTCCTAATAAGATTTGTAAATAAACAGTCAGCTAGATGCGGCAAAAGTTTTTTCCATACAGGAGTATGAATAAAATGGAAAATTCTTTCCAAAAAACCAACTTCAAATGCCACTACAAAGAATGAAATAATTTTTAATGTACACCAATTCGAAGTCGGGCAATGTTTTGTTCAATTATTAATAGTGATCATACAATGAAAATTTAATTTAGATAAAATTTAATTTCCCAAAAAGAACTTCGCATTGAACCTTTAAGCCAAAACTTTGTTCTACAATTTATTAATAGAGACACTTGTCATGAATTTTTCAGAACTAAAACCAGATGGTGAGGCCGGCCCACCGCGACCAAATCAGGTAACTATTATCAAAACATCCATTACTGTACTTCGGACTTTTTGCACCGATTACGATTACCGATTATTTTCCACTGATTACGTTTTTATTTCCAGATCGAAAGAGAAAAGAAAAGGCAAGAACGCGAAGCTAAACTGGCGGAGAAGGAGGCGAGAAAACAAGAACGAATACAGAAGAAAGAAGAAAAAGAGAAGCTTAAAGAACTAAAGGCCAAAGAGCGCGAAGAGAAGCGCCTCGCGAGGCTCGCTCTGCAAGAAAGCAAAAAGATGAAGAGGGAGAAGCCAGAGTTCATGGGCCCCATGGGTTACGGGCCCCCTATGAGGCCCATGCAGCCGGAGCGGCCGTATGGGAACAGCCCTATGGGTCCACGACACCCTGGTGACTTCCAGGATCAACGGTTCCCGGCCACACCTAGATTGCAGGTCAGTTCATGTCGCCAGAATTTCACAGTCCTGAAAAGAACCTGCAAGGCCTGGAATACCCTCCCCGGCAGTGTCTTTCCTGCCACTTACAACCCGGGTGCCTTCAAATCAAGAGTGAATAGGCATCTTCTAGACAAGCGCGTTCCACCTTAGACTGTATCATCACTTTCCATCAGGTGTGATCACAGTCAAGCGCTAGCCTATATAGTATAAAAAAACCCCCAGTTATGCAAATGTTTCACTTGTGTAAGCGAATCGTCATCTAACTTTGACTTTCCAACCGACTTCAAAAAAGGAGGAGGTTCTCAATTCGATTGTGTTTTTTTTTGTTTTTGTTACCTCATAAATTTCGACTGGGTGAATTGATTTTGATGATTCTTTCTTTATTAAAAAGCTGGCGCTTCCCGTGTGGTCCCATTTCAATTTAGTCCAGTTCTGATAATTTTATCTTTTTTTCTTTTACTCTATACAAGTTAGTACTTGACTGCGATCTCACCTGATGGTAAGTGATAATGCAGCCTAAGATGTTATCGCACTAACTTAGAAGGGTAAGTAAATTTACCCCAACGTTTTCTACGAGCATCGCACCGGAACGCTAAATCGCTTGGCGGTGCGTCTTTGCTAGTAGGGTGGTAACTAGCCACGGCCAAAGCCTCCCACCAGACCAGACCTGAGCCATTTAAGAAGTTATAAAATTCCAAAGTGGCCAGTGGCGGGAATCGAACCCGCGACCTCCCACGCGTATCCATGAGAAAACCATATAAATTTGAAATTTTTAATAGGAAAGGATGTATTCAACAGCAGTTTGATGAGAGTTGAAGTCGGTTATTTTTGTTAAGAGGGGGTATAAATTTTCTTCATGTTATAAAACTTATGTCGGTGTTGTCCACAACCACAGGTCCGCCCCGAGCTACGCGGCATCGCGTCGCCCGACGACCGACGTCCGGACCAGCTACACCCCGCCATGCGAGAAGGTAATATTGGTTGAACTCCGCCACTTATCTCGTGAATTTTATTTAAATAACAGGCAAGAGCTGCGGGAACCATGGATTTTTCCGTGATAACAAGTAGCCTATGTGTTAATCCACGGTATAAATCTATCACTATTCAAAATTTCATCGGTTTAATATTTGCGGCGTGAAGAAGAAACAAACACACGGTTACTCACATACAGATTAAGAAAACTCAGATTATGGAGTCAGGACGACAAACACATCAAGATGGAGCATCTGCAAGAAAGTCTGACGCGCTCAATAAAAAAATTTCAGTCACGATTTTTGCTTTCATCTCCCGCCACTTAAATAGCATACATCATATAACCTCATTTTTTTCAAATCTAATATTTAAAATCCAATGAGGATCAGTAACGTTTTTAACTGACAATGCAGATTTATAGAGCTAAGAAATCCTTAACATACAGTGCAAAAATTTTTTTTCTACGACAAAAACTGAGGAAGTTATGAACAAATTCCTAGCGAAGTTCACTGACGGGCTGACGCGGTAGGCTGTGACGTCACAACAACGGTCGAAGCTAGTTAGCAGTTGGCAGCGATAAGGCGCGCGAGTGTTTCATTGTTTAATAGGGTATTTTACATCATGTAAGAAAAAATATAAAAATGAATGTTTAAGATAGATTTTGAAAAAAGTAAACGGGAAACGTCACTATTTATTCATAAAATTGCAATGTGAATTTTATAATTCCATTTTAAAAATCGTCTTTTTTTATCTGTCCAAAAACGCCATCCACCATAACGTGACGTCACACCGACAGTACCGTGACAGTACACATCTAGTTTTGTGGTCTGTGGTACACATATACAAATTACTCTATGGATATTACACAACCTAGATTATCGCCACAGAGTACATCACAGACCACAATAGGGTATTTTACATCATGTAAGAAAAAATATAAAAATGCATGTTTAAGGTTTGTGGCGTTTTTACACTTGTATTTTTGCATTCAGGCACAAGACACCAATGATAAACTTTAGAACTCATTTTATACTTCGTCTTTTGCAGGGCTCTAACAGTTGTAATATTTTTATTTTTTTCCTGTTTCCAATGTATTGGAGCCACAGATCACGAAACTTGGAGCTTTTAATCAACAAGTGTTTCTTGTACTGTTAGAAGTCTGTGTTCGATCTATGATTGCGCTAAAGATAAAATAGATTATGTGTTCGTTCAGAAGTGTAAGTTTTAAATTTTAATACTTAGTCATCTGACCTTACATCTGACTGAACCAATTTGCTAGCAATATGTGTAAAATGTTTTTACGTAAATTATAAGAAAATTCATTAAAATATTAACATTAGTCTGCTACAAATCTAATTTTTTTCTTTTCAGTCCACTTAGATTTTATTACTGGATTCTGAACATGACCATCCGACGTTTGACATTTGTTTTACTCTTTGGTTTTACTCAAGATACAGTATCATTAATCTGTGGTTATACTACTGTTGATTGTGTAGCTCTAGTCTATGGTTACTAACGGAGTGACGTCACGAGCCGTTTCCGCGCGAAAATTAAAAATCGTAATTATAAAATCGTTTTTAAGGCTTTTATTGGTTTTGAAAAATTGAAATAAAAATTCTATTGGTTTATTACGATCACAGGATTAATTTAAAACAGTTTTCAAAAAAAGGTGTAAATGCCCATTGTGTCTTTCAAACAAATTAAGTGTTCGATTTGTATCTAATTCACTTTTCTAACTATGTATAAATATTGTATAGTGCCAAAATGTACAAATACTTCTTTTAAAACGCCCGATAAACTCTTTTTAAAGGATAAAATAGATAGGTATCAAATCGCACTATTACATACGCACAAAGCTGCCTCGAAATGAGTGAATCAACGCGATTTTGATACTTTGATATCACAGATTACAATAAGAATAAGAATAAGAATAATTTATTATACAAAACTTACAACTGTGGCTTAATATCTAATGTTACAAAGTGAGATTGCAATGGCTTGTATTTTATACACAGATTTTTAACACGCAGACTCTCAGACTCTGCACTAAGATTGAACTTGTACTGCAGAGGTCTGCATACCCTTCGGGGGATCTCGTGAACGCAATTTTAAGAAAATAAAAAAAAATAAAAAACTATATATAAAAATTACATATTAATTTCTATTTTACACATGTGGTATGAATAGATGTATGTGTGTGCATGTGTATGTGTGTTGTGAATGTGGTGTGTGTGTGTGTGTGTGTGTGTGTGTGTGTGTGTGTGTGTGTGTGTGTGCGTATGTGTGTGTGTTTGTGAGTATGTGTGAGTGTGACTCACAAACACACACACATACGCACACACACACACACACACACACACACACACACACACACACACACACACACACCACATTCACAACACACATACACATGCACACACATACATCTATTCATACCACATGTGTAAAATAGAAATTAATATGTAATTTTTATATATAGTTTTTTATTTTTTTTTATTTTCTTAAAATTGCCTTCACGAGATCCCCCGAAGGGTATGCAGACCTCTGCAGTACAAGTTCAATCTTAGTGCAGAGTCTGAGAGTCTGCGTGTTAAAAATCTGTGTATAAAATACAAGCCATTGCAATCTCACTTTGTAACATTAGATATTAAGCCACAGTTGTAAGTTTTGTATAATAAATTATTCTTATTCTTATTCTTATTGTAATCTGTGATATCAAAGTATCAAAATCGCGTTGATTCACTCATTTCGAGGCAGCTTTGTGCGTATGTAATAGTGCGATTTGATACCTATCTATTTTATCCTTTAAAAAGAGTTTTTCGGGCGTTTTAAAAGAAGTATTTGTACATTTTGGCACTATACAATATTTATACATAGTTAGAAAAGTGAATTAGATACAAATCGAACACTTAATTTGTTTTAAAGACACAATTCAACAATGAAACACTCGCGCGCCTTATCGCTGCCAACTGCTAACTAGCTTCGACCGTTGGTGTGACGTCACACGCATTCGCGCGCCTTGAATTTAGGCAGCAGAAACCGCGTATGTTTAATACTTAATATCTTCGTAAGTAATTGTCCGATTTGGATAATTCAAAAAGGAATATCATTATTATGTCATAGAGAATAACGTAGATACTAGCTATATTGAATTTGCTATAACGTTACCGATCCTCATTGGTCCCCACGATGCTCGAGTAACTACCGAAATCCCTTTCTTGGCCTCCGCTACTATAGGCTTTTAATTATTGGTTTACACTGTGGAAGCGGTAGAGGCGTATTCACGTCACTGTTGTATCTGTTGCAGGCACGCTGTCGGTGGCGGGCTCCCCGCAGCCGTTCAAGCCGGTCAGCGAGGAGCCCAGCATCATCACGCGCATGCCGCACATGCTCAACCAGCAGTTCAGGTGCGTGCTAACACCCATTCAAACACATCGCGAACTTTGGAACCCTGTCTACGCCTGTGTACATCAGTTTATACTATTTTACGACACGCATCGGGGTATCGCCGCGGTATTCAGTGATTCACATCATTATTTTAATCGTGATCATTCTTTCGATAGCCATCGATTTCGGTGTCAAATCAGTACAGCGTACTGAGACAGCGATATATGATGCAACTCTTGCTTTTTGCAGGAGTTCGATGATGTACGGTCCGGGCAACGCGCCGTACCGCGGGCAGGGCATGTACCAGATGCATCCCTCCCACCCCTCCCACCCCGCGCTCAACGCGCCGCGACACAACTACCAGTACTACCCGCACCTGCAGCCCGCCGCCTACCGCCCCGCCTCGCCGCAGCCCGCGCCCTACCCGCACGCCGCGCGCCCGCACCCCGCGCTGCGGCACGCGCACCCCGGCCCGCACGGCCCGCCCGCCGCCTCGCCCCATGGACCGCACCTCGGCCCGCCCGGCACATCAACCCACGGCCCGCCCGGCGCCTCACCTCACGGCCCACCCGGCGCCTCACCTCACGGTCCGCCCGGCGCCTCGCCTCACGGCCCGCCCGGCGCATCACCCCACGGCCCGCTCAGCGCCTCGCCACACGGCCCGCCCCACGGTCCGCCCAACGCCTCGCCACATGGCCCACCCCACGGTCCGCCTGGCGCCTTGCCTCACGGCCCTCCGGGCACATCGCATCACGGCCCACCCGGCCTGCGGCCCCATCCCGTCATGAATCTCCGCGCAGTCGGCCCCGGTCCGCCCGGGCACGCGCTCGCGCGCACTCCTGACGGTCCCTCCGCGTCTCCGGTGCCGCAGAGGAGCCCCCCTCCCAGCGCGGGATCCGAAGACGGCGAAAAGGAGCCGCCCGTCAAGATCAAAGCGGAGGTGAAGACGGAGCCCGAGTACCAGTCGCCGGCCGGTTCGCCCGCGCGCCTGTCGCCCGAGCCGCCCAAGCCGCACCCGCAGATCAAGCACACCGAGAACAAGGACGGGCGGCCGCGCTTCCCGCTGGGACCCTATGCGCCGCACTACGGGCCCTACGGACCCTACGCGCCGCCGCCCGACGCGCTGCTGGCGCACCAGCCGCCGCGCCCGAGCCACGCGCGCCCCTACCCGCCGCCACACGCCGACCCCAAGCCGGGCGCGCTGCACGACCGCCCCATCATGCACGACATGACGCGCCCGCAGGGACCCGACCGCTCCATAATGCAGGACCTGTCACGTCTCGCCCCCGACATGCTTAAATCACAAGCGTCCGATAGACCGGCTGTGCATATGTCGAGACCAACTGGGGCCGACAGACCGACGATGCACGAAATGCCGAGGCATCCTGGTCCCGAAAGATCCGTCATGCACGATATAGCGAGGCCTCCCGGTCCGGATAGGCCTGTCATGCATGACATGCCGAGGCCCCCTGGTCTTGAAAGACCCGTCATGCACGACATGCTGAGGCACCCTGGTTCGGACAGGCCGGTCATGCATGACATGCCGAGGCCCCCCGGTCCCGACAGACCCGTCATGCACGACATGCCGAGGCCCCCCGGTCCCGGCAGACCCGTCATGCACGACATGCCGAGGCCCCCCGGTCCCGGAAGACCCGTCATGCACGACATGCCGAGGCCTCCCGGTCCCGACAGATCCGTCATGCACGATATGCCGAGGCCTCCTGGTCCCGACAGGCCCGTCATGCACAACATGCCGAGGCCTCCCAGTCCCGACAGACCCGTCATGCACGACATGTCGAAGCAAACCGGTTCCGATGGACAGGAAATATCAAGGTCCCCTGGTCCGAACGTACCCATCATGCACGAAATGCCGCGGCCCCCCGGTCCAGATAGGCCTGCTATGTACGCCATGCCGAGGCCCCCCGGTCCTGAAAGGCCTGTTATGTATGACATTCCGAGGCACCCTGGCCCTGTAATGCACAATATGCCAAGACCCCTCGGTCCCGATAGATCCGTCATGCACGACATATCGAAGTTTCCCGATAGATCGATAATGCGCGAAGCGCTCCGGCATGGCCCCGAGAGGTCGATAATGCACGATAACCTAAACAAACCTCCAGAATTGGATCGATTATCCGCACATGACATGTTGAGGCCGCCGGACGGCGATAGGCCTATGAATTTTTCGAGGCCGCCCGGGTCTGATCAAATGCACGATATGTCAAGGGCTCCTGTCCTACCTAACCGGCCTACGCACGACACATTGAGACCGCCTGGACACGATATATCGCGACCGCCCAGTGGAGATCGAACAATTCACGATATCTCAAGACCCCCCGGTGGAGACAGACCGATGCACGATATACCCAGACCTCCCAGCAGCGACCGCCCCATTCACACGTACAGACCTCCCAGCGCTGACCGCCCTGTACAAGATTTGTCCAGACCTCCCAGCGGAGACCGCCCGATACTCGACACGCCTAGACCTCCCAGCGGTGACCACCCGATGCACGATATGACCAGGCCTGCCAGCAGAGACCGCCCGATGCACGATATGACCAGGCCTGCCAGCAGAGACCGCCCGATGCACGATATGACCAGGCCTGCCAGCAGAGACCGCCCGATACACGATATGGCCAGGCCTCCCAGCGGAGACCGCTCTATACACGACATATCTAGACCTCCCAGCGAAGACCGCCCCGTACACGATATGTCCAGACCTCCCAGCGGAGATAGGTCGATACACGACATGTCGAGGCCTCCTAACGGCGGTCGAGGATTCCAAGACATTTCGCGGACCCCTAGCGGTGATCAGGCGTCGCATACGTCACGGCCGCCGAGTGGCGACCAGCACATGCTCGACGTGGCCCGAGCGCCGGGCCCGCGGCCGCCCGGGCCGGATATGATGCGCGCGCCGCCCCCCGAGAGACTGATGGCCCACGAGCTACCTCCGCACTATCCCTACATGCGGCCGCAGCTCCGCGGTCCGCCGCCCTACGCGCCCTTCCACGAGATGCACCGCGGAGCGCCCGCCGCGCCGCCGCAGCCCCCGTCGCCGGAGGGCCGCGAGTCGCCGCCCGAGAGCAAGGCGTCCCCGCAGCCCGCGCGCGAGGAGGCGGCGCGCGAGGAAGGCAGCGTGTTCGGCGGCCTGGTGAGCTACTTCTCGAGCCAGCGCGAGGACGACCTCGACGCGTAGCCGCCGCGCTCTGTACATACTATAACATAGATAATTTTATTTATACCGCGGCGATAGGCGCCTAGTGACGTACGCTATGTATTATATTTTATGAGGTCGACGTATTAGGTTCCCGATGTTTTATGAGTCTTTTTGGTCTCGAATAGAAACGTTGTATTATTTTGTTTATTTTAAGCGAAGATTAATTATTTATATACATACGAGAAATGATAAGTACTTACACAGTATACTCTAAATATTGAATTCTAATAAAATCGATTATTTCATTTTGCAAATAAATGTTTTCTCTTAAACGCTGTATTTTATTTAATATTCATGTCCTCGCAACCAATGGACGCGTATGCCACTTTTGCTTTTGCGTATACCCTAAAATGTCTTCTTTTTACCCACGACGGAACGGAGTACGGGTATATGCGTTTAGGGTGAGAGACCGTTTGTACATTACTCTATTAAAAATATTTTATGTTTGATTGTATGTTAAATTGTTCACAAAAACCAATAATGCAAAAATATTTTTGTTTGTTTGTTTGTTTGTTTGTTTGTTTGTTTGTTTGTGTGTTCGTTTGTGCACATCAATGTTCCCATTTATTTCAAAGACGGCTTGATCGATTTAGATGCGGTTTTCTGTATAATGTTTGGTGTTCAGCGGCAATGGTTCTTAGATAGTTGTTACGAACATCGATCACCAGGGGGCGCCATAAAATACATTTATATTGCAAACGAATGTTCCCATTTATTTCAAAAACGGCTTGACCGATTTAGATGCAGTTTTCTGTATAATGTTTGGTATTCATTGGCGATGGTTCTTAGATAGTTGTTACGAACATCGATCACCAGGGGGCGCCATAAAAACATTTATATTGCAAACGAATGTTCCCATTTATTTCAAAAACGGCTTGACCGATTTAGATGCAGTTTTCTGTATAATGTTTGGTATTCATTGGCAATGGTTCTTAGATAGTTGTTACGAACGATCACCAGGGGGCGCCATAAAAAAACATTTACAGTGCAAACGAATGTTCCCAATACAGTTGTACAGTTGGATATAGTTTTGTACAAAATACTAGTGAGTCATTGCCAATGGTTTGTAAATAATTGTTCTTGTGATTGAACAGCAGAGGGCGCCACAATAAACGTATCTGTATGACTTGGAAGGGAAACTCTCTGTTTTAATATATTTCTAGTAAATTCCTTGTGTTAGTGATTGTGTTTGTTTGAACTAGTCTCAAACATTAAATTTGGTGACGAGGGTCTGACGATGCAACATGGGGCTGATTAGCGATGCATATTAATGTTAACTAGTTAATACCTCGAGTTTAGGCTCATTTGATTTGGTTAAACTATTCTAACACATTAGGCTTGGTGGCGAGGATTATTGAATGAATATGGCGCATTTACCCGGCAAGAGGGCCATGGCCCTGGGCGTCAGCCTCCGAGGGGCGGCGCTAGCCGCACCTCGCTCAGTTTTTCTTACTTTATTAGAGAAATTCCCTGTGTTTAATGTGTTATCTTTCTATTAAACACGTATTGTGTATACAGTCTAGTAAACAGGGATTCGTATGTTTTAACTAGGCCCAAACCTTTAGATGTACATAGTACATCTAACCCTAGATGTATGTACATACATCAGATGATGCTTTCAGACGCTGCATAGAGGAGTTAATGGCTAGTTTGAAGATTAATTTTAATTTTTTAATAATAATATCTTTTTAAGGCGCAAGCATCATTCAACCTCATCGATGCCATTGCGGCGAGAGCGTTGATTCCTACGGTCACCATGGTCTCTCCTGTCCCAAAAGTGCCGGTCGCTTCCACCGCCATAGTGCCCTTAACGACATCATCCGGAGGTCTCTTGCTACCGCCCACGTGCCAGCTGTATTAGAACCAACTGGTCTGGCGCGTGGTGATGGCAAGAGACCCGATGGGATGACGCTTGTTCCCTGGCGTTTAGGGAGGTCGCTTGTTTGGGACGCAACTTGTGCTGACACCCTGGCTGCGTCCCACATTGAGGCGACCTCCTCTATGGCGGGGGCTGCGGCTACTAGTGCCGAACGGGTCAAGGGACGCAAATATGAATCTCTTGACAAGATTTTCATATTTGCGCCTTTTGGTGTGGAGACTCTGAGGCCGTGGGGCCCGGGGGCTCGAGCTCTTTTTGAAGAAATTTCAAAGAGAGTTATCGAGTCTACTGGGGATCCAAGAGCTGGCAGCTACCTTGGCCAACGTATTAGTTTGGCCATACAAAGAGGCAATGCTACCAGTATCTTGGGTACCATGCCTCGTTGCGATGGATTCGATGAGGTTTTAAATTTATAACCTAGTTTATAGTCTATAAATTATTTATTTTTTAGTTTAAATGTTAATTAAGTTTCCTTACAACTATTTATTACTATTATATTATTTAATTATAAATAAAATATTCTTGGATATCTTTTAAATTACATTAATATATTAATTGAAAAACTATAAAACAAGTGGAAAATTAAAAAATTTTAAAACACCCACGACTTTTGCAGACTTGTAATTGAAAAAGGATTAAATAATTTTTTTTTAAACTCCCCGACTAAAGGAAAGTAAGAACTAAGAACCTATCAGTATAATTACAAATCCAAGAAAATCCGTCGGAGCTGCCATTGCTATTTTCGTTTCCAATATCAATTACCTAATGAAATTAGTAAGCATTGATAAACTGCCGGTAGGTATATGAGAAGTATCAAGAAATTGAATTAGTCATCAACTGGTAAACAGCACCATCGACCGTCACAGGCAGGACACAGCAGCTCCGGCGGATTTTCTTGGATTTGTAATTATACTGATAGGTTCTTAGTTCTTACTTTCCTTTAGTCGGGGAGTTTAAAAAAAAAATTATTTAATCCTTTTTCAATTACAAGTCTGCAAAAGTCGTGGGTGTTTTAAAATTTTTTAATTTTCCACTTGTTATTTTATTAAAACTTGCAAAAAGCTGAATACCAGCTGTTTTGGAAAATGGAAACAGTGGAAAATGGAAACAGTTTTTACCGTAGGTGAATAAGTAGACATAGTAATTAGTAGTAGAAAAAAAACAAGATTACTTAAATTAATTAACTGGTAAAAATTCGGGGAACAAGAAAAATAATTTTGTGAATAAAACGAATATAAATGATTTCGGAAATAAAACGAATATAAATGATTTCGGAAATAATTTATTTTCGAGGTCTGCCGGCAACTTTTTTATTTCCCGCGGCCTGTTTGTTCTTGCCCCCAAATGATAACGGTTGTTCTGGAACAAGAATTAATTAAATGAACATTCTAGTTTTTTTATGTATAAATGTAACAATAAAACTTATCACTAGCCAAGTCTCGCCCGCGTGGAATGGTGGCAAGAATACTGGCTGCATTTCCGCGTTGAACAGCTAGGCTGATACATTGCGCAAAAAATGAGCCAGCCCTTCTGTCACCAGTTGAGGTTATTAAACGCGGGGAAAGCTCTCGAATGAATTTTTTGGCACTATGACGCCATGGCCCCAGGGTCTCCACGGCAAACGAGGAAAAAAATACCTAACTTCTCTCTCTCACACATTCTAAAGTAATATGACAACTCTGATAAAATAAAAGTTTAACAAAAATAAAAACCGACTTCAAATAAAAAATGGAAAATTCTTTCCAAAAAACCAACTTCAAATGCCACTACAAAGAATGAAATAATTTTTAATGTACACCAATTCGAAGTCGGGCAATGTTTCGTTCAATCACTAATAGTCCTTCGTAATATACAACTTGATGTGCGAAGACAATACGAAGAACAATTAGTGATTGAACGAAACATTGCCCGACTTCGAATTGGTGTACATTAAAAATTATTTCATTCTTTGTAGTGGCATTTGAAGTTGGTTTTTTGGAAAGAATTTTCCATTTTTTATTTGAAGTCGGTTTTTATTTTTGTTAAACTTTTATTTTATTTTTTGATTTTTAGTGGTCTGAAGTTCACTATTTTTTTAATATGGGTAGACCTACTAAACGTGCTGCTCACGTGAGACAGGGCCGTTTTAATCAAACAAGTCACAAAGTCAGGGACAAACTATACCTTCTTGCATGGTAACTGGTATAAATCGCACCTACATATTGATGAGTAGCAATTGTAAGTAGCTTTTAAAGATGTAGAAGAATAGTTTTTGTTAATTTTTTATTTTTATTTTAAGTGGTCTGAAGTTCACTATTTTTAGGGTTCCGTACCAAAATGGTAAAATGGAACCCTTATGGTGCGACTTTCTCCGTCTGTCTGTCTGTCCGTCTGTCTGTCCGTCACACTCGATTATTTCAGTAACTACCGGAGCTATCGATATGAAATTTGGAATAGTTGTGTATATTAGTGGCCCAATGACACTGGAATAAAAAAAATGGAAATTATTTTTGTTCTTATTTAAAAAGGGGGGAAAATCGGAGGGTTGAAATTTAAAAGTGAGATAACTGTACTGTGTGGGGTATCATATGAAAGGGTTTACTTTGTACATTCTAAAACCGATTTTTAATTATTTTTACTCATGATAGTTTTTGATTTATCGGGGAAAATGTCTAAAAAAATACCGTTCCCCCCCTTATCTCCGGAGTTTACCAATCAAAAAATCTCAAATAATTATGGTCAATAGGAATTTACGTATATTTTACAGGAAAACTATAGCCAATGCTCTAACTAGCATACTTTTTTGATATTAACAATAAACCTCTACAAACAAAGTTAGTTTTGCGGTTCATTAACAAAGGTAATTAAAACGCAAGTTCTTCTAAGTACTCGACGTCAAATAAACATATTGGTTTTTGCCTGATTGTTTTGCTTCAGTACTTCTTGAGTACGGAACCCTCGGTGCGCGAGTCCGACTCGCACTTGGCCGGTTTTTTTCAATATGGGTAGACCTACTAAACGGGCTGCTCTACCAAATCAACGCAGTGGATGAGTCTCGTGAATTAGCGACATATGGTAGAACACCACCAGAGAACGTAATTCCCAAAGACGTCAATAGCTGTGGTGGTTTTCTGCCATCGATAAAAACTAATATATATAAAAATTGGCGTCGAATCCCACGCGATGTTAAGACGCAACCGGCAACATCGTTGTTTCAGAAGGACTAGTGAATGGAGTTATGCGTATAATAAAAAAAAAATCAAATGGCCGGCTTTGAGGAGAGATCAATTAGAGGATGGAGAGCTACCAGAAGCCGTGTATGTCAAATTTGATGATGAATCTATTGGGCTTAGGCTAAAAGATAGTGATGGTTGCATACCCATACCTCCATCTAGTGCTACTTACGTTTCAGGCATTAAGAGGCTACGGAGATGTGGGGCGCCGAATGCTGCCTCTAATATTAAGCTGGGCGGTTACAGTCCATAAACTACAAGGCACCACCTTTGAGAGGGCTGTAATCGACCTTGGCAAAAACAAAACTTTGCTAAGGGCCAAATATATATGTTTCCCTTAGTAGAGTTAAAAGATTGGAAGGCATAGTCTTATCAGATTTGGACGCCAACAAATTATTAAATAGACCACATGACGAAAGATCATAACTAGACTTCGAAATCTGTCTTCCGACAATGAAGGTCACGTGTAAATATTGATTTAACATACGGATCAGCATTTAGTGACGTCACGCATGTTACACTTATGTTGCAATGCAACAACGAACGTAAGCACATTGAAATTTGATTACAGATACCTAGTTAGAATTTCTGCCACAGGTGGCATCCTTACTGTAAGCCGTTAAGGAGGCCCGTTCCATTGATCATCATCATATACGGTTACGGCAGTTACTTGACCACTTGACCATAACGACGTTATGGTAGGGAAATATCTGGACAGCCTATAAAATATTCAGCTGAATATCGTTAATTTGCTCCTAAGAATTGAAGAGTTCCGTTATTTTGTCATAGATCCCATAATCAGAACCTAATCAAGTTTTCACCAAACCACCCTTGAAATACGTTCTTCCAAATAAAACAATAATCATCGAAAGCGGTTGGCGTGATATAGAGTTATTCATCTATTTGTCGCGCAAGTACTTAATGAAAATTAATACTTATATGGTTTTCCAAGGATACCATAATCAGAACTAGATGAAATTAAAATGGGACCACATGGGAAGCGTCAGCTTTCTAATAAAAAAAGAATCACCAAAATCGATTCGCCCAGTCAAAAGTTATGAGGTAACAAACATAAAAAAAAAAAAAAAACATACGCGTCGAATTGAGAACCTCCTCCTTTTTTTTGAAGTCGGTTAAAAAACATTCTTACTAAGCAATCTGAAAGGGATATTCGTTATTTGCAAGTGCCGAGTTTCTTGCTCATTGTTCTCGATGCAAAACTGCTTTCCGGAAAAATTTAGGCATATGTATAAGAATACATATTTTATTTGATTTTTGGAATTTTCAAATAATGCGCTAAAAGTTCGTAATCTCCACAGACCATTAAACCAACTTGGTGGTAAACTCGAATAAGTACCATCCTAATATTCCTATCATTTTGCAGTGCAGTTGGTCCTCGGTCGGTTATGAGTGAAAGGCCCCAGGTTTGATTCTACACCGGCGATTGGCCTTGTCGGCTAGGCTCGTAAGTTTCGGTTACTATCTTTCCGGCAAGAGGCACCACCAATGGATGTAGCGTTCCGCGGCGATGATGTGTAGCAACCATCATGTGAGATCGCAAGCAAGTATCTCCAACTACAGTAGTGTTATTATCTCGCTGCAGACTCGGTCATAAATCATTCGAGTGTTTCGCTTTTGTTGTTCTGCAGTAATGCACAACTCAAGGCTTCAAGCGCAACACTCAACGTTTATTCTATGTAAATAAAAAATTAGCTAAAATTAGTATTATAAGTAGTATTTTTAGTATTAATTAGTTGCATTTATAGTAGGTAAGTATTGCAGTTTTAGTTAATATAATTAGACGCACGTTAACTAAATGAAAAGAGCGCCTCCTCGCCAATAAACTAGTCATAGTTTGGCGAGAAATTGTAAATTTGACTTGTGCATGTATTTCTTTCATTTAAATAAATAAAGAACAACAAAAGCGAAACGCTCGAATGATTTATGACCGAGTCTGCAGCGAGATAATAACACTACTATAGTAGTGAGTTAAATGTTGATGAATAAAAGTCTCACCAGGCGGCGGTATTTTGAGTGAGATGTCGTATGTTTTGCTCTTGGGTCGCTTGGCGGCGGGCTCCAACACCTCTGGAGTTTCACTCGGCGTGACGGTCTCTTGCGTGGCTGCCCAGCCGTCCTGTTTACAAAGTAGTTATAGATGTTAAACAGGGTCATTCCTATAAATTTAAATACAATTTTTCACTCGCAGCGGGATTTGAGCCCGCGTCTTCCAGCTTTCGCGCCTGGGTGCTCTGACCGCTGAGCTATACGAGCCACATCGTATCACTGCCATGAAATTTCGATTCGTATTATTTCGACCTAAGGACCCTGCCTAAGGACCTAATCATACGAATCGAAATTTCATCGCAGAGGGATATGGCTCGTACGCGGAAGACGCGGGTTCAAATCCCGCTGCGAGTGAAAAATTTTGATTCGTATTTAAATTTATAGGAATTATTCCCTAAGTGTGTAAAACACTAATAAAAAGATAATTAGTTATACAGGGGCTTATAAAAATACCAAATCGCTCTCGGCCTGTAGTTGTTTCACAAACAACTTTTGTTCTACGACTTTTCAAAATTCATTATTAATTTATTTCATACAAAAAAAAATGTTATTTCTGTAATGTGACAATACACCGTTGCGGTTTCGAGCCGCGCTGTTACCACTTGCCGATGTTACATTGCAGAGTAGGAAAAAATAGAGTATCTCTGGAAAATATTGAATATTTGATATTTCTCAAAATATCTAGTAAAAAATAAGTTTTAGAACAAAAGTTGTTAGTTTTAACGTAAACAAATACAGGCCGAGTGCGATTTGTTATTTATATAATATAACCCTATACAGGAGCAAAACTAAAATATTCATTAGTATCGAAAAGAATAACTTTTCACACGCTATACACACATGGATATTATCAGGATCTCGTGGGTTCGGCAGCCAACTTCGGAAAGCTACGGGAGTTCGCGGACGCGTGGCATAAGAGGCGAAGCGGCTTGGAGTGACACATGCTGTGGACAGACGGCGCGGCGAGTCCGTCTTTCGTATCGTTCTGTCCCATAATGGGGAGAGTGAGCACATAGGGACAAGGAGCGAGAGGAAACAACTTGTAGGGAGTCAAGAAAGCGTCCCGGGAACACGCCAAGTACCGAACGGGCGCCCTCCCGCGTTTCGGCCCCCATAACCGCAAGGTTGTTTGGGCCACGGGTGGTGGAGGGTTGTCCCTATACACACATGGAAAAGTCAACTTTTGACGTGACAATGTTTTATAATTCGATAGAGCCGGTTGCACGCACGAAAAAACATGACTCATCCGACGTTACCGGCGTTACCTCGCTCATGCGGCGTTACCGGCGTTACCTCGCGAGCGCGGAACGAGCGACAAAGAAGACGTTGTCACGTTCAACTTTCGTCAGTAAACCAACTTTACAGACAACCAATTTTTTTGAGCAAATGTATGTAACAATCTAACAACCGATAACCGAAGCGTCGGTAGTTGGTTGCGGTGCGCTCTCGTGCCGCGGAGACTCACCTCAGGGTCTTCGATCTCTGGCGCGATGGGCAGGAAGGAGAGCATGTTCTCGTCCTCGCCCTCCTCGTCCGAGCTGCAAAACGCGGCCACCGCCTCGCACGTCGTCACGTCCACCTGACGATGTTACGCTAGTGGTCAATTCCAGCCATCAACAGCAGCTGTGTAGATGTTTCGATCCACGATAACGTGCCCCACTCTCTTAAACTCCGTACGAATCTAATGAAACATAAGCGATTTTAACATAGTGGGGCTCGTCTTCGTGGATTGAAATATCTATAGCCATATGTAGAAAGTAGAAAGAAAGAAAAAAACTTTATTTCGCAAGAAAATTATGCCACATGTAACAAAACAATACACCTTACAAAAAACCAAAAAACAAAAAACCAATAATTGCCCAAGTGACGGAAGCTCCAGACACCGCCTGTCACATGCAGCACAACCCGGAAAAAGGCCCCAACTCAGCATAGTGCTGTGTGCCCCATATAAGCTTAGCGTCGGTAGGTGTGGATTACGGAAACATTGTTGAACCGGGGTTTTGTCCTTTGTTTGGACAAACCTGGCGGTCTCCTCGCCTCACCTCCACTTCCTCGTCGTCCTGGCTCTCGCCCGCCTCCCCGACGGAGCGGTCCTCGTCCTCCACATCGAACTCGCTCTCCCGCTCCTCGTACTCCACGTTCTCGTCCAGCTCCTTGAAGTCCGGCGCGAAAGCCGACCAATTCTCCACCTGGTTTTGAGCCCAGATCGACACGACACCTGAGGAAATTGCGACAGATAAAATATTTTTATTGGAGATTCATTTTAATCGAAAATGGACAATTGCCTTCCTCAAAAACAGAGTAAGTGATGATTGTACTTCTCCCAGATGTACGGCGCGTGTGTGTGTGCGTACACAGACCTGCACTGATGCTGGCTATGATGGGGCGGATGGGATGCCACACCACGTCCAGGAGCAGCTCGCCCTTGGTGCCGTGCAGGATCTTCACCAGGTTGCGATGGACTTCTCCCAGATGTACGGTGCGCGTTGTGACACAGACCTGCACTGATGCTGGCTATGATGGGGCGGATGGGATGCCACACCACGTCCAGCAGCAGCTCGCCCTTGGTGCCGTGCAGGATCTTCACCAGGTTGCGATGGACTTCTCCCAGATGTACGGCGCGCGTTGTGACACAGACCTGCACTGATGCTGGCTATGATGGGGCGGATGGGATGCCACACCACGTCCAGCAGCAGCTCGCCCTTGGTGCCGTGCAGGATCTTCACCAGGTTGCCGATGGACTTCTCCCAGATGTACGGCGCGCGTTGTGACACAGACCTGCACTGATGCTGGCTATGATGGGGCGGATGGGATGCCACACCACGTCCAGCAGCAGCTCGCCCTTGGTGCCGTGCAGGATCTTCACCAGGTTGCGATGGACTTCTCCCAGATGTACGGCGCGCGTTGTGACACAGACCTGCACTGATGCTGGCTATGATGGGGCGGATGGGATGCCACACCACGTCCAGCAGCAGCTCGCCCTTGGTGCCGTGCAGGATCTTCACCAGGTTGCGATGGACTTCTCCCAGATGTACGGCGCGCGTTGTGACACAGACCTGCACTGATGCTGGCTATGATGGGGCGGATGGGATGCCACACCACGTCCAGCAGCAGCTCGCCCTTGGTGCCGTGCAGGATCTTCACCAGGTTGCCGATGGACTTCTCCCAGATGTACGGCGCGCGTTGTGACACAGACCTGCACTGATGCTGGCTATGATGGGGCGGATGGGATGCCACACCACGTCCAGCAGCAGCTCGCCCTTGGTGCCGTGCAGGATCTTCACCAGGTTGCGATGGACTTCTCCCAGATGTACGGCGCGCGTTGTGACACAGACCTGCACTGATGCTGGCTATGATGGGGCGGATGGGATGCCACACCACGTCCAGCAGCAGCTCGCCCTTGGTGCCGTGCAGGATCTTCACCAGGTTGCGATGGACTTCTCCCAGATGTACGGCGCGCGTTGTGACACAGACCTGCACTGATGCTGGCTATGATGGGGCGGATGGGATGCCACACCACGTCCAGCAGCAGCTCGCCCTTGGTGCCGTGCAGGATCTTCACCAGGTTGCGATGGACTTCTCCCAGATGTACGGCGCGCGTTGTGACACAGACCTGCACTGATGCTGGCTATGATGGGGCGGATGGGATGCCACACCACGTCCAGCAGCAGCTCGCCCTTGGTGCCGTGCAGGATCTTCACCAGGTTGCGATGGACTTCTCCCAGATGTACGGCGCGCGTTGTGACACAGACCTGCACTGATGCTGGCTATGATGGGGCGGATGGGATGCCACACCACGTCCAGCAGCAGCTCGCCCTTGGTGCCGTGCAGGATCTTCACCAGGTTGCGATGGACTTCTCCCAGATGTACGGCGCGCGTTGTGACACAGACCTGCACTGATGCTGGCTATGATGGGGCGGATGGGATGCCACACCACGTCCAGCAGCAGCTCGCCCTTGGTGCCGTGCAGGATCTTCACCAGGTTGCGATGGACTTCTCCCAGATGTACGGCGCGCGTTGTGACACAGACCTGCACTGATGCTGGCTATGATGGGGCGGATGGGATGCCACACCACGTCCAGCAGCAGCTCGCCCTTGGTGCCGTGCAGGATCTTCACCAGGTTGCGATGGACTTCTCCCAGATGTACGGCGCGCGTTGTGACACAGACCTGCACTGATGCTGGCTATGATGGGGCGGATGGGATGCCACACCACGTCCAGCAGCAGCTCGCCCTTGGTGCCGTGCAGGATCTTCACCAGGTTGCCGATAGACTTCTCCCAGATGTACAGCGCGTGTTGTCTAGCCGATCCTGCGCATATGTATTCGCCGTCGCCAGAGAAACAGCACTTCTTCCATGTGGTCCTGCCAGGGAACATTTTAAATTTGGTACTGGATATGAGCAGATTATTGAACATTGATTTTTTGTGAAAGTTTTACTACCAAAAATTCATTAAGTAAATATATGTACTGAATGAATGCAGATTCATGGAGATCTTACTTGTTCACAAGATCCTGTAACTTTTGAATGGGCTCTGGTTCACCATTGATCCCACACTTCACAACTGTGTTTGTGTCGTACACTCTTATTACTCGATCTGATGTATTCACAAGGAAACAGCTGAAACAGGACATAATCTGTATGTTTATCAGTTTTATATATGTAAAGGTTGCAATTGCACGACTTTTCATACAGCTGTTAGGTGCCCGTGATTTAATTCGTGAACACTCCAGCTGAAGTAACGCGGCGTCAAATCAGCTGGCAAACTTTTATACTATGTATTAAAAATTATAGAAAAAAATACACGTAAAGCTCGTGGATTAATCTTTTAAAACTCAAAGTAGAGTAGACCCAAGGTAGACAAAGTATTGAGAAAGAGAGAAGACAACTTACTCTCCCCTTCTAGCAAACTCGATGCTCTTAATGCCAGTAGTGCTGGACGTGCCGACTGTAATCTTGAAGCTGGCCTTCACAGTCAGAGTCTGTGGGTCCAGGATCAGGATCTTGCCTTTTGCGTTGCCCGTGTACACGTGGTCGCCTCGTCTGTCGAATGACGCTATCACGTTGATGTCGCCCTGGAAATAAAAATATACCGTACGGTAACGTACCTCTGGCCTCTACTATAATATTTCTTGTAAATCCTGCATGACACCTCAATTTTGTATGAAATGTGAGAGAAAATCATACGTTTTTTAAAATTAAGTATCAAAAGATGTGCAAATTATTAAAACAGTCATGGTTTTATTCAAAAAGATTGCCCTATTCCATCAAGCTACTCGAATCAGCAAAGTGCATTGTGCTTTTTTGGTTTTACATAAAACCATAAAGCAAGAAGATATAAAAGTTGTTTCTTTTGATTGTCAAAATGTAGTTGAAATGGTACATGCAAGCCCTAAAGGGGTTCAGGAAGTAATATGAAAGGTATAAACTTACGTCATCATCTATGGGCAATATCTTGTGGTCGCCGTCTGTGTCGACCAGTAAAGCTGCATGTCTCATGGGGCACACGAGGAATCTCTTATCGTTCCGAGGATCGAACTGCACTCGCAGTATCGGAGTGGGAAACCTGTACCGCTGTTCACACTCGCCCGAGAGGACATCCCAGATGCAAACGTTATGATCTGTTGAAGCTGATAGCAACTGGAAAACGCATATAAATGTATTAAACCAAAAATATCCATTTAAAATTTTGATCCTTAAATATAATGCTTTACCTTTTTGCAGTTCCTTGACCAGCTCAAGCTGCAAACGGGGTAAACATGAGCCGATATAGACTTTGCGATGCCGCGTGTTAGGAAATCCCATATGAATATCCTGCCATCGTTGCAACCCACTGCTAGCAATGTCCCTCTTCTGTTGAAAGCACATGTGGCTGCCAGTGAAATTGAATCTAGTGCACCGTCAAACTCCTGCAATTTTCATCATACAAGTAGTTCAAACTCTGTAGCATGGTGGATTTATCTAGCATTTAAAAGGCTCTAAGCCTAGGTTTCTCCAAGTCCTCTCTTATTGTAATGCTAGGAGCTGCTAGAGGATGATTGCTTAAGCTGCAGCAACAGATTTGCATTCAGCATCATAACTCATAGCCACAATCACTTTGTCAAGAGTGAACAACTGAGAAGGGTCTACGTTCAAATCCCAGCCAGACACACCTCTGACTTTAACAGAGTTAAGTGCACTTGAGACGACTATATTGTATCAACTGCTCATCAGTGATGGAAACATATTGTAAGAATCTGCATGCCTGAGAGTTTATTTTATTGAACTGGTTTCAGAAAAAAATAGGCAGATCACTTAGATTTATCTATTAATTGAATTTACTAAATAAAACTAACCTCTGGGTAGTTTTGACCGAATGATTCTGAAAAGGAAATAATTGGTATAGACAGGTTCAATCAAAATATAATATATAAACAGGATTTAAAACATGGGGCTGTTATTTGTTTACTTACCAAGTAACTCCAAATTCATGATTTTTAACTGTTTTCTTACTATTGAATCTATTCACTTCAGTAGGCCAGGTATTAGTGTAAATTATACGAATTTATAGAAATTGAATTTACACGTAAACGTAACTGCATCGCATGTTGTTATTGTTTTTTTTAAAAAGTAATTAAATGAAAAATTCGGAAAATCCTACAATGTTTTGATTTTTAATAGCACAGACCACAAATACGTGAGTACAATCACTTGTCAATGTCAACCACAGAGCACTTTTACCATAGAGCATAGAGTTGGTCGATTTCAACAGACTGCCTTTCAACCTCAGATGAAGTCTGAGCTTTCAACAAGCGTAAATGGGGTTGCCGTTTAAAAAAATATTTTTAAATATTTTGAGAGAGAGAGAAGAAAAAGATACCCTGTCAACATGCTGTCAACCTCGCACATCGGGCTCACTGTTGCCAGGTCTCCCGATTTTTCGGGTTTCTCCCGATTTTAGCAAGTTTCTCCCGATCTCCTGATTTTGTAGTCTATCCTCCCGATTTTTTTTTCATTAATTAATTACAATATTGATTTTTTAAAATAAACTGCGTGATACGCATCGTTTTCTTCGGGGGAATACCCGGTTTATGGCTAGGGTGGACTGCTGTTAATGTGTAGGTAACGTGATACGGTTGTTATGACAAAGCATAACCAACGTAAAATGTACTCTATGAATCTATATTCATAGAGTACATTTTACGTTGGTTAATAACGCTGAATATTTATTTCGGAGATTCGGGCTAAGGGCTCGGTTCAACGAACTTCTTGACACTGTTTAAATCCTTTCACAAAGCGGCCACAGCTGCAAACAAATTTTGCGTGAAAATCTTCTTTAAATGATTATATTATTTTACTAAGAATTCACTATTTCAATCATGCAAACTTGGAAGGGTAATAACAATTATTAGTAAGTAAACACTTACGGTTGCTAAACAGCATCGCACTGGAACGTTTAATTGCCTGGCCGCGCTTCATTACCAGTAGTTAACCAACCGCAGCCGAACCAACCGGGCCAGAGACCAAACCTGAGCCAATTTTGGGTTATGAAAACTGGCGTTACTGGCCCCACACCGGTAATAAACCCGGGACCACCCGCTCAAATCCGAGCTCGCAAGAACTACACCAAGGGTATTTTCAAGATAGTAGATTATTGAATGAAACGATAGTGAAATGTATAAATAAATTATTTATTGCTAACCCCGAGTTGTTCAAAACATACCTACCTATGTGGTAATTTAATCACAACTAATGTCAAAAAATGTGTGGAGTTTTGCATTAGCCTAAGTTCCACATATATTTGAATTTTATTTGGACGACTCAGGGCAAATCACTTACATGACTAGATACATACTACCTAATGTAACATTGTAGTATTTTTACATTGATCTAATGATATATTTTTTTTTACATTGTAGTAAGTATATTGTGCTCTTTGGTCCACTATACCATATCAATCTTATATTATCTTTTAAGTTCTTAATTATACAATTATTAAATAAGTTTCTATTAAGTACATTTTTTAGTAAGTACCTACATATCTTGCTGAACAACAGCTAATCACAGATGATGTCATTCACAGACAGTTTCACTTATAGTTTGGCAAGGCACGAGTGGGCGCTACTTTTCTTTTGATCTCTACAAATCGATGAAGTAATTTCGACAATAATCATACGTATTTATAAAATACTTTCAAAAGATATAGCATTCGTTTTATTCATTCAAAACGCTATAGTTATCTGGAAATCAATATAAATCTCAATATACACATGAGAAAAAATCATACTTAACAAAAAAATATATCTTTTTACCCATTTTTAGGGTTCCGTAGCCAAATGGCAAAAAACGGAACCCTTGTAGATTCGTCCTGTCTGTCTGACCATCCGTATGTCAAAGCAATTTTTTTTCGAAACTATAAGTACTATACTGTTGAAAATTAGTAAGTAGATGTTTTCCGTGAACCGCATTAAGATTTTCACCCAAATAACAACCCAAATAACAATATTTTTTTTTTGAATTTTCACTAATATGAGGAGTTAATGTGTCGAAATGTACTATAATAGAATATCGTAGCTCTAATTACAAGACGACAATAATGATTGTAGTTAATTTTTTACTATAGAATTTTAAATAGTAACAGAAAGTAGTTACAGAAAATAATTGTCATTGTGTTCGCTGGACGCTTCTCTTAATTAAAAAAATATTTTATATAAATGTAAGTAATATTATTAATTATTATTGAAAAATATGAGTAGTGAGGTCTTTTTATAAGCTCGTGGTAAAAACTGAAGTGTCCGGACGCGCAGGTTGCACGTGCCGCGCGCCCCAGCGGTAGGAGAGCACCCGGAAGCAAAGGTCCGGCACGAGGGCGGCGGCCACCAGCAGCGCGTTCAGAAACCCGAAGGCCGGCGACTGCAGCAGCCTGATGTACGTGCCGAGCACGTCGCCGTCCATTGGGCTGCCGACGAATATCACAATTTATACAGGGTTATATAAAATGTGTCAAGTGTGATTAAGAGGGGGTATTAACTGAAGATGTCAGTTCAAGATTTTATTTTTACAGTAGTAAATCAAGTCTCAACATCATTTCAGGTAGAAATGAAACACACGAATATTACATCATATTTTCGAGAAACTGTATTAGTGAAAACATAAAAGGATAATTTTTTGTCGATAAAAAATCCCGAAGTTGCGTCCAATTTTTTACAATTTTCAAGTTATTATCAATGTTATAGGTACTAGAGAGCCCAGGTTTAGGATTATAATTCCAGTAAATATTACGAGGTACGTACATTATCGTTTTCTTTCTAAGTTATGTATTTTAAAAGCTATTACAGTAACTATAAAATGGCGTTCATTACATTCTTATTTCGCGTAATACGCCATGCTCTTTTGTACCAGAACGATGTTTCGCGCATGACAAGTTTTGCTAGCTTTCAGCCCCCTCTTAGGTGCGAGTCGGGCTCGCGCACTGAGGGTCCCATCAAGACAAATTCTCAATAGTAATAAACTAAACTTGTGCTTGACTACAATAATGTCTGATGAACAGACAACGAGTCAGAACAACAGAAATGATGAGGTCTCGAAGCGTGTTTACCGACAACTCCTGTTCATTCTTTTGTTGAAGGCACCCAGATTATAATCTGGGTTATACTTGGTGGTTTGTATGAGAAACGTGGAAGAAAAACGTTTCCTTCGAGTCAATGGACATCAACGACTTAAGGACGCCACTTCTTTGGGCGTCTTGCAGTTCTGTACATAGTAGAAAGGTAAAGGGTGTGTAGGCTACTCAGGCACACACAACTATGATTCTGCACACAAACACATACAGAACACAAAATCACATTCGCACCATAAACATACATACACATTTTTATATATTTAAAATTTACAAGTATACTCGGGTGAAACCGATGTATTAGCTCACGGCCGTGCCACGAGGCGAGTGACCTGCCGAAATTTGCTGAGTGCGCTCTATGCACATTGCACAACGCCGGCAATCGCCAGTCACTACCTAAACGCCCGATCATATTGCATTTGATTGTACACCTTCCCGCGAAGTTGCTAACTAACGATACAGAATCAGCCCACTGATCATAGAAAAGGAACTGGGGACACCACCTTCACCTAAAACCCCACAGGATGTAACTTACATGTAAAGGAACGAGTAGATGGCGTTGGCGCCCATGTAGAAGAGGAAGGAGAGCACGTTGGAGGCGACGAACACCAGCGTGTGGTAGCTCGCCTCCAGCCACAGCTTCAGCGTCACCACCAGCAGCAGCATGTGGAACAGCACCGCGCCGAAAGACCTGCGCCGTTATTATTTTTAAAAATAAAATAAATAATCAAAAATATTAAAAAACACGACCGCCCCTATTAAACGAACTAAAAAGTAAAACAAATTAGAAAATTTCTTCCAAAAAAACAACTTCAAATGCCAGTACAAAAAATGAAATAATTTTCAATGTAGGTACACCAATTCAAAGTCGGGCAATGTTTCGTTCAATCATCAATATTGATTGTCCTTATCGTAACAATATTGTCCTTCGTATTGTCGATGTTTTTGTTTGTTTTGCACACCAAGTTAATACGAAGGACTAACTACATAGTAATTGAACGAAACATTTCCCGACTTCGAATTGGTGTAGGTACATTAAAATTTTTTCACTCTTTGTAAAAAAAAAGATTCCGACGAATTAAGAACCTCCTCCTTTTTTTGAAGTCGGTTAACAAGTTATTCTAGTTGATATTCATATTGACAAAGTGAAAAGTGTTCTTTCTCATCGATTTAGACAGATAAATTCATAGGACATTCGGGGGACCTCTTAGAATAAAAGGTGTTCCACAGAACGGACCAAAGTCAAAGTCAAAGTCAAAATATATTTATTTCACATAGGCCTAACTTACTAGGCACTTGTAAAACGTCAACAATATTTGTTACATAATATTATGCACGGTGATAACTACAAGTCGACTTAAAACTAAGTTTACGAGGGTTCCAACGCGCCCTGCACTGAGAACCCCCGACGATCTATCGGGATTCAAACGATGTCCCATATATCCAAATCTATCCAGCCGTTCAGAAGTTACGGTGGAATAAAGAAACTCATACATACATACATACATACATATTATACCCTAAAAACATTACTACCCTATTACATATTATACCCTAATTACATTACATTTTTTGGGCAGTCGTGTAAAAAGAATAATGAGGCGAGCATAGCAGCGTTCATCGTTCACATATCGGCAACTCATGAAAATGAGCACGAAAATCGTTTCCTCATAGTTAAGTACATCGTTTTACAATGGTTTTGAGGATACTGGTGTATGTTTATAATTGTTCCGTACCGGATGATGAGCACTGTCCCTTTTTCACTTTTTCTTTATTAAATTAAAGAAAATAAATTGAGCAAGGAAAAGACCGTAGCCTATGGCTTCTCTTATGTGTCAAGAGATGGCGCCTACGGTCTCGAAAATCTAGTCTACGCCGGTAATATACATGAAGTTGCCGCGTGTGTTCATCGAACTATATTCATGCCAGTCTATCCAGAACTGGGGTGCCGGTAAAAGGCGATCGTTCAGCGCCTTCCCCTAGAAAATCACAATTAATTAAAAAACATTTTGTGACGATAGCCTAAATCTTAGCATACCGATCGAGAAGGTGACGTTACGACTCCGCGAGTTAAATCACCATCGTCTGGAGCTGAGAATCGCCATTCGCCATTCACAGAAAGTAAGGTAAGTCATAGGTGTACACTGGACCTTGTTCAATTTCTTTAATTTGATGCAGAATTGTATATTAGGGATAGTGCTCAACTCCTATAGCTTGCCAGTACTCAAACGCCGTAACATATTTTGGTCTTCGAGCCGAATAGATTTTGAACCGCTCAAAACAACGTAGGCATATATTACGTGTCAGTTCGTGACAACCGTCCGCGGTAGGTTATCTTTGTTTCGCAAAATGACCGACGCAGCGACGTTTGATATTTACGAACGGGACATTCTTATATCCGAATTAAAGCGGACATTAGAACTTATTTCCGATGAGGAGCAGTTTCGTGCGCGTTTACCAGACTTAACCGCTCAGCATCGTAAATTTACGAAAATACAATCTAAAATAGAAAAGGCATTAATAAAAGCCAAATGTTTTGATAAAGACGAACAAATATCAATTAGAAACGAATTCAATGATATTTATTTTTCAATTTTAATGCACTCGAACAAACTTAAAAAGTTAGATACCGAAGAAAGACGTTCGAGTGCGTTCCAGCTTCAACGTCAATCCATTTGTTTACAGAATAGTACGAATCAAAAACTGCCGCGATTGCCGCTTCCTAGTTTTTCAGGTCAATTAACTGAATTTCGGGCGTATTACGATTTGTTTACTTCTATGATTCACGACAACATTGCCTACACGGATGTGGAGAAGTTTAGGTATTTGTTGCTCACTCTTAAAGATGAACCATATAATCTAATAAAATCTATACCTATAACGGAAGATAATTATTCTATTGCTTTACAAACTTTAATCTCACGTTATGATAACAAAAGAGTAATTGCGTCAAAACATATCGACAAAATTTTAGACTTAAAACCTTGCACTGAAAAAACCTCGTGTTTGCGGAATCTACTAAATATTTATTCTGAAAACATAAAAGCTTTGGAAGCAATGGAATTTCCCGTAAACCATTGGAGTTTCATTTTGCTGAACATAATCTTGCGTAAAATTCCGACTTCCGTACGTAAACGTTTCGAATTATCACTTTCGAGTTCAACTGTAATACCAACTATTTTTTATCTAATTGAATTTCTCGAACGTGAATTGGCCGCTTGTGAGATTACAGGCCAGTTGAAATTTCCCGATACAGCAGGTAGTTCCATAAATACCACGCGCGTCGCGCCTAACCGGCCCGGCGGCGGCGGTCCCGCGTTCGGTAACACTCGTAGTGAGCGAACTTCGTATGTGGCCGACGTCAGCGGAACTGCACAAGATTCTCAACCTTATAAGCAAAGTAATAAGATCTGTATTTGTTGTGATGGGTTTCATCACTTATCAAAATGTGCAAAATTTTTAAACTTAACGCCTAAAGAACGGTATACACTTGTAAAAAATAATCGAATTTGTAATAATTGTTTCTCTAATTTACATTCAGACATAAAATCTTGTAAATCGAATTTTGTATGTAAATTTTGTTTTTCGCGCCATAATAGCCTGGTTTGTTTATCGCAGCCGAAACCTACGGCTTTAGCCGTCAATACCGTAGTTCATGACGAGGAAGACCACGTCATTTCCACTCCTCGAACGGATACCGACTCCTCGCCTTCGCGGCCGGTAACACCGGAGCAGATCGTAACAAATACAAGCAGTATCAACGCAAGTTCACCTACATCGCATCCTACTTCTACGGTATTGTTATCTACGGCACTCGTCAACGTACGCGTCGATGATACAGATCGCGGGACAGTTCGTTGTATGATCGATACAGGCAGCCAGGGAAGTTTCGCGACAGAGGCTTGTGTTAAACGTTTAGGATTATTGCGACGGCACATAAGTGTACCCGTATACGGTATCGGCGATGAACAACCGGTATTCCCCCAAGGAATAGTTTCATTCAACATCACTCCTATAAATCAAAAACATCCGATAGTACCTATCGAGGCCATGATATTACCTAAACTCATATCACAAATGCCAAGTGTGCCTCTACCTCAATCTGAGTGGGCACATATTAAAAATCTCACATTAGCAGACCCTAACTTTCACACTCCTCAACCGGTGGAAATAATTTTAGGAGCTGATATAGTATCCGAAATTCTTTTAAATAATACTATCTCAGGTGCACCGGGTACCCCGATAGCTATGAACAGTATATTCGGATATTTGTTATTAGGCAAAATTTCATTCAACACAATCTCACCACGTTCCCGCGTTAGCTCCTCGCCCGAAAATATCCACGCCTGTCTAAGTACCGTCACGCTCGGTGTTAGTTCATCACCCTATTTGGCATTACGTACAATGAAGCATTGTGCTCACGATGAAGGTAGCCAATCTCCCATTGAATGTGAAGTATTAGGTAGTGACGTATTTGTTGATAATGTTGTGTCTGGTGAAAGCACTGTCGAAAAGGCTTTAGTATTACAGGATAAAACAGGATTTTGTCAATCTGCCGGTTTTCTTTTACGTAAAGGGTGCAGTAGTACAGCGGAACGTGTTAGTGCAATGCCCTCTTGTTCTCATGGTGAGCGGCAAGAAGCTGTTTCAATAGCAAACATTGAAAACGATATGACTGACTGCGCATCACGTAGGATGTTACCTAACATTTTTATAACACACAAGATGTGGTTCCCTGGTCCCCCTTGGCTGTCAAGGGATGAGTCATGCTGGCCTAGAACTAAAGAACACAAAAACACTACGATTAAAACTAATGAAGAAAAACGTAAGTTACCATTAACATCCCACACAATCTCTAAGCCTTCAGATAATTTTGGCCTGTTTTCCCGATTTTCATCTTTGGGAAAACTTGTGCGTGTCTCCACACAAGCTCTCGTGTTTAGATTTTACAATAAATGCAGGAAAAACAAATCCTCTTTCCCGACCCATGTTACAGTTCCGGAATATAACTCGGCTGTAATTCGCTTAGTAAAAATTGTACAAAATACGGCTTTTAAAGAAGATATGATAAGCATTTCCAAGAGTCAGTCTCCGACTAATAATTTGGAGCGCTTAAGTCCATTCTTGGACGATAATCCATGTTTACGCGTTAGAGTGAGATTACATAAATCTTTGCTCCCGTATAACTCTAAACATTACCGAATATTTTTACCGAAAAAACATGAATTGGCTTATTTGTTAATTGATCATGCCCATCGTGTTCTTTTACATGCTGGTCCCCAAACTGTGCAGTATTTTTTATATGAAAATTACTGGATTTTATCCAGTCGTGTTATTATTCGTAAACGAATTCATCAATGTGTTCAATGCTTTCGTGCTTGCTCTTCACGAATACAACCACCTATGGTCACATTACCAACAGCAAGAGTCCGTCCTGAACGTCCGTTTCTTAAAACGGCCGTAGATTACGCCGGCCCATTTTATGTACGTGCAAAGAAAGTACGAAATACTAAAATCATTAAAAGTTATGTAGCAGTATTCGTTTGCATATCTGTCAAAGCCGTACATTTGGAACTCCCATTTGGACGGTCCTCCCATTCGGGAAGGCAGTGTTGTCGTCGTATGTAACAACAATCTTCCACCACTGCAGTGGCGTTTAGTGCGAGTTCACGCTCTCCATCCGGGTTTGGATGGCGTAACTCGAGTAGTTACTTTAAAACTTGGAAACAGTTTTGTTAAAAGAGCAGTGGGACAACTTTAGCCTTTGCCTATAGAATAATTAGAAAACTGTACTATAATTAAAACTTATATATTTTGGTAGTTACCTATCTTAGAGTTTTCTCATATTATTACTTTTTATTTCAACTTTAGATGTACTATTTCTTATTACATATGTTATTTAAATACTGCCTTTGATATCACAAGTTCATAAATTATATTCATATTATAGAGTTAAAAGAACTAACGTTCTTTTAAGGTGAGCGGCATGTTCCGTACCGGATGATGAGCACTGTCCCTTTTTCACTTTTTCTTTATTAAATTAAAGAAAATAAATTGAGCAAGGAAAAGACCGTAGCCTATGGCTTCTCTTATGTGTCAAGAGATGGCGCCTACGGTCTCGAAAATCTAGTCTACGCCGGTAATATACATGAAGTTGCCGCGTGTGTTCATCGAACTATATTCATGCCAGTCTATCCAGAACTGGGGTGCCGGTAAAAGGCGATCGTTCAGCGCCTTCCCCTAGAAAATCACAATTAATTAAAAAACATTTTGTGACGATAGCCTAAATCTTAGCATACCGATCGAGAAGGTGACGTTACGACTCCGCGAGTTAAATCACCATCGTCTGGAGCTGAGAATCGCCATTCGCCATTCACAGAAAGTAAGGTAAGTCATAGGTGTACACTGGACCTTGTTCAATTTCTTTAATTTGATGCAGAATTGTATATTAGGGATAGTGCTCAACTCCTATAGCTTGCCAGTACTCAAACGCCGTAACAATAATAAACCCAGATTCCATGAGAAGTAGTAAATGACGATAGAGTGGTAGAGCGCGGCAGTGAGCCAGGCGGCGGAGTACCGCTAGCCCAGCAGCTTCTTTTTACTTTAATCATTTAATCTTACCACAAGCACGGAACACTAAATAGTACCAGAAGGTTCACTCCGCACGAAAATTTAAAGAAATAGCGACTCTAGCGCTGACAGAAAAAGTGCAATTCAGTTCGCAATAGCGCCTGGCCCCGCCCTCAAAATCGACACGCAACAAACGCAATGTTGTGGTCTCTTTCTATCGCCTAACTTTATCCCTTACGACATACTAGGGCTGCCGTAGTCAGACGGCGCGTAAAATAGACTGTACAGAACTAGCGCGTACAACTCGGCCCGCGAGCGGCAACCATCTGAAATATGGTAGTCCAAAACTCTACTTGTAGCCGGGACAGTCACGTGATAAGTGAGACTGGCCTGCCACAAGTCAACATTCTTTCCGTCCATGTTGATGACGGACGGCTGGAATATGACGAGGGAGAAGTAGTAAATGATGACGGAGTGGTAGAGCGCGGCGGTGAACCAGGCGGCGAAGTGCGGCCAGCCCAGCAGCTTGTTTTTACTTCAATCTTACCACATGTCAACATTCTTTCCGTCCATGTTGATGACGGACGGCTGGAATATGACGAGGGAGAAGTAGTAAATGATGACGGAGTGGTAGAGCGCGGCGGTGAACCAGGCGGCGAAGTGCGGCCAGCCCAGCAGCTTGTTTTTACTTTAATCTTACCACAAGTCAACATTCTTTCCGTCCATGTTGATGACGGACGGCTGGAACATGACGAGGGAGAAGTAGTAAATGATGACGGAGTGGTAGAGCGCGGCGGTGAACCAGGCGGCGAAGTGTGGCCAACCCAGCAGCTTGTTTTTCCTTATTTCTCGGTACAATGTTGGGTTTCTGAAACAATTAAATATTTCTTCAATGCGTCTTTATTTAGGGAATCCTGCTCTATTTTGTTGTCACAGACCCGAATAATGCCTATTTTTTAACTGTCATACAAACACACAAGGCCGGCAGCGCATCGCTATTATATAGAATGCCTAGGCCAAGTATAAAATAGTAAAGTGGCTGAAACAGGCCTTTCGAAAATTGCTCTCTGGCTATCGTCTAACTTATTAACTTTAAATACTACTAAATCTAATTACATTTGCTTTACAATAAGTTCCAAAACACAGCCTAAAACTGACTTACAAGTTCGAATCCATAAATGCAATACAATAAATACTTCTAACTGTAGCTGTCCTGTTCTAAATAAAGTCAGTACAACCAAATATCTGGGCGTAATACTAGACCAGCGACTCTCATGGCACTCCCAGGTAGAATTTGTAAATGGAAGAATTAGAAAGCTTATTTGGATCTTTAAAACACTGAGACATGTAACATCAAAAAAATTACTAACACAGATTTATGTTACATTGGGTCAATCGATTTTGGGGTATTGCATCTCAGTTTGGGGTGCAGCTTCTAAATCAAAATTTTTGGAGTTGGAACGAGGACAAAGATCTTTACTAGAAGTCATGTTTTTCAAACCATTTAGATTCCCAACAGTAGACTTATACAAACATTGTAATATTCTAACGGTGAGAAAACTATACATATTATCTGCATTATTAAGAGTGCATAAAAAGGAACCTTTTGATGCTGGTAAACTTAGGAATAGGCGGAGAGGTATAATCTTACACACAATTCCAAGTAAAACCAAATTTGCTGGACAACAATTTAATAGGAAATCGAAACGTCTGTACAACATAATTAATAAAAAATTAAATATTAATTCATTATCTTTTTATAACTGTAAAACAAATCTCCTTGAATGGCTGCTTAAATTAAATTATCATGAAACGGAAGAATTGATGCAACAAGCGTAGGAACCCAATAAGTTTTATAGGGACTCAAAAGAAATAAGAAACTCACATAATTAGTAACATAAGTTTAGTAACAATAAGCATGAGAACATACACACACATACACACACATACACTCACACACACACACTCTCTCTCTCTCACACACACACACACACACACACACACACACACACACACACACACACACACACACACACACACACACACACACACACACAACAAACATTCACACATTTCACCTACTTAGATTTAACTTTCATTATGTAATAATAAATAGTATGCTATGGAAGAGCGGGGCTGCCTGCCACAAGTTCTAGTTTTAACTAGGTACTTATTGGGTTGGCCCTAAACCACTATAATATGTTTATGTAACTCTGATTCTGAAATAAAGATTTTTCATTTCATTTAAAATGAAAAACAATATTTCATACTTGGCCTGATCGTTTTAGACATTCTATGCATGGTCTAGGTATGACATATATACAAACCAGGGGTTTGATTGCGTAAGAGAAACGTATTCATCGTTATCGTAATCGTTAGCAAATTCTGCCCCCGATTGGCTGACGTAAATCAGGGAACCAATCAGAGGACAGAACTTGTGAATGTGTACGATAAAGATTAATACGTTTTTCTTACACAAGATTATACAGATGTGCGTTAACATGTATATTTTATTCGGGTGCAATCTTGAAACTCAATATTATAGCGGATATACACATTGAGTTTGGATTACAATACATGATTTATAGATGTGTGACGTCATTTTAAATCCAATATGGCGGAATACACAAGATGGCAGACTAAAAACTTTTAATGAACTACTGCAATATGGATATCAATTGAATGGTTTTCCTGAGAAGTATACACATAAATTACTGTTTAAATGCTTATTCTATTGATGATAACTTCAGTGTACTCACTGTTCATAAAAAAAATTTACATTTAATAAAAGCTCGGAGCTCAGAGTCACTACAATTCAGACGCTAAAAAAGTCTAATGTGTATGGTTGTCTCTGGGCTCCTGGCCTCTTCCAGCTTTCATCTAGCATGAAGCACACGCTCTAAAATTGTACTTATAAATTTTTAATTCATAATTCACATTAAATGTTTATCAAAGAAACCAGCTGAGTTTTCATAAACACTCACATTGACAGAAGACTGGCCGGCCACCTCTGGTCAGTGACGGAGAGTATGAGGCACGGCACAGACGTGAAGAACAGGTTGTAGAACGTGAGGTACATCGAGTCGAATATAGACTGAGTCGAGAACAATGAGTTCGTTTGAAATATAAACTGCAACAAAAACAATCTGTTATATAGACTGGAAACTTAGTTAAACGATAAAAAAGAAATAATGAAAAATTTAACGTAACTGTGCAATGCTGACAGACAAAATGCTGAAAAAGTAACGATTTAAAAGAAAACGAACGAATCACGTAGTGGTAGCGAACCTGCCGTCTGCGCCGGAGGTCGTGGTTCGATTCCCACTACTGGTAAATGTATGTGTGTTGAGCATGAATGTTTTCCAGTGTCTGGGTATTTTTCAATATATTATATTCATGTATATTAGTATGTATGTATATTTATCAGTCATCTAGCACCCATAACACAAGCTATCGCTTACTTTGGGGCTAGATTGCGATGTGTAAAAATGTCCCGTATAAAAAAAAAATGAAAGAAAAAGTAACGCTTACCATAATATTACCGAGGACTAGATTCTTATAGAAGAAGAAATGTATGAGCGTCGCCAGCCGCTGGTAGTACCAGTGGCCTAGCACCAGAAGGACCTTTTTGATCATCGAGAACTTTGTGAATGCAAAATCTGCAGACCTAAAATAAAACAAAAATTATAAAACCAAAATCCGCCATTTTGTGGTGGCGGCCATTTTGGACAGATTTTTATCAAACAAAGTTGAGAACATTCCCAACCGCTCAATAACAAGAGGTGAAATGTAAAAATAAACCTTCCATCCATGCGTTTACCAAAATGGTAAAAAGGGAACCCTTTCTCTGTTCGTCCGTCCGTTACATTCGATTATTTAAAATTGCTATTGCATCGCTTTCAAACGACATTCAAAAATGTATAAGAATGAATAGATATAAATATAATTAATTTCAAACATTTTTGAAATTAGTTATATTTCTATCTTTTTAGCGTATCGCAAAATGCCATGTGGTTCGATTCGAGGTGCTTGTTTTAACTACCCAAAACTCTATTTTAATTGCTGTGTCATCAGGCATACAGGGAACTGTGATTACCTCGCAGCTTGATGTCCTTCTCTGCCAAATATACCAAAGCCAACATGCGCCTCCTGTATCATGGATATGTCGTTGGCTCCGTCTCCGATTGCGGCAGTTATCGGACCGTTCGGACTGTTTTTTATTAATTTCACTATCTGAAAAAGATATATTTTTTTAGAAAATAAAAGACAATAATATTATATTGTATTTTTGGTTGTAGTAAATTTCTTAACAAAATCGACACTAAAGTTAATCATCTGCATCTAATTTCAAGCGATTCTTACAGGAGAACACTAATTAGTTCAAGCTGTAGGTGCAGCAGTCATTGGAATAGTTTAAATTATTATACGACACATGGATAGGACATAGCTAGTTTAAATTATTATACGACGCATGAATAGGACATAGCTAGTTTAAATTATTATACGACACATGGATAGGACATAGCTAGTTTAAATTATTATACGACGCATGAATAGGACATAGCTAGTTTAAATTATTATACGACACATGGATAGGACATAGCTAGTTTAAATTATTATACGACACATGGATAGGACATAGCTAGTTTAAAATATTATACGACGCATGGATAGGACATAGCTAGTTTAAATATTATACGACGCATGGATAGGACATAGCTAGTTTAAATTATTATACGACACATGGATAGGACATAGCTAGTTTAAATTATTATACGACACATGGATAGGACATAGCCAGTGTATATTATACGACGCATGGATAAGACATGCTAGTTTCTTGTCACATTCCGCCTGTACCGAGAGTGTAAGCGAGAACGCGACGCAATCGATAGAAAGGCACGATCGGCCTTTTTTTATTTTTGATCTTTCTGCGATCAGTCCTTTAACTATTAGCAGATTGGATGCGTGAAGTGTCATGGAAGAAAGTCACTCCATTGAGCGGCTCTTCTCATAAGAGCTTTAACTGGGTTTCAGTGCAGCATAAGTCAGCTATTGTGGATTTTTGTAGTCTTTTTGCACCGTTGCCCCTGGTAAGTGAGACCGTAAGACTATTAACATGTGCCTCTAGTAAATAGGCATTGATAGATATTCTTGCATTTCTGATGTTTTGGTAAACCACGGAGCGTTTAGAACTTGATTTTGATATACATAAAAGGAAGTATCCAGCGTATCAATAACTTAGGTTTCCACTTAACATTGTATGATTATAGAAATTGAATTTTATATTTAAGTATCTACCTAAGTAAGATAAATATTGTGTCATGTGAAAATTATGAATAAATATTATATTATATTATCCACAAGTTCAAAGTCGCTCAGCGTGCTATGGAGAGGGCTATGCTGGGTGTTTCTCTGAAGGATAGAATCCGCAACGAGGACATCCGTAGGAGAACCAAGGTTACCGACATAGCCCAACGGATTAGCAAGCTGAAGTGGCAGTGGGCGGGCCATATCTGTCGCAGAACCGACGGCCGTTGGGGCAGACGTGTTTTGGAGTGGAGACCACGTACCGGCAAGCGCAGCGTAGGACGACCTCCTGCCCGCTGGACCGATGACCTAAAGAAGGTCGCTGGTAGCGGGTGGATGAGGAAGGCGGAGGACCGTGTGTGGTGGCGCGCTCTCGGAAAGGCCTATGTCCAGCAGTGGATATCTATAGGCTGATTAGTAGTAGTAGTAGTAACTGCTTTCAGCTATGGGTAAGGTCTTGTTACTATATATATAGCTACTCGTGCTGATTCACTGACTGACTGACTCATTGATCACCTCTCCTGAACAATTTTGTATGAAAAAAAATTTTTTCAAGGATGGTGTTGTATAAAAGAAAAAAATTCATTCGGAGGAAAAATACGGAGAGAGCTGATGATTGAGGATTTTGGAGACGGGTGAAGAGCACGGCCAGGGTATCGAAGATAGGTGGGGGGTGCTCGACCAAATGTCATTTGAAACGTCATCCAATTGGCAGTGAGCAGAAAAATTTTTCAAAATGGCGGATTCAAAATGGCCGCCATTAGAATTTCGCCATTATCTCGAAGAGTATAAAAGATGGAAGGACGGTTACTTGACAAGAAGTGATCAGGACCCGGAGGTCTATTCGATGGATATAAAAAAATTCAAAATGGCGGAATTTACTTTTTAATAGAAAATGTATGGGGAATTTTAAAGGGATTTTTTAGAGACGGGAAGACAGCACGCGGGCCACATGTGGCCCGCGCTCCCACGCGCCCTACTAGTTATATTATATCTCTGAAGTATCTCGATGTTAGAGTGGCTTGCTGTCCCCCACAGCTCCAGGCCAAATGTTCGGATTGAAACGCGATGTTTTGTTATGACCTTACTTTAAAATTATTATCATCCGTAAACCGACTTCACAGAGACAACCAAATTTTCGTCACTCACCTTAGCTTTCTGTATGGGCGACAGTCTACAGCACAGCACGGCGCGACACCGCATGGATATATCCACGAAGAGCTCGGCGGCCGGCGTGTCCAGCACGAGGCTCATGCTGGCCCCGTCCACGATGAGCGTCAGGTCCCTATAGCTGGGCTCTTGCAGCGCGCGCCGGCACACGTCCAGCTGAGATTGCAACGCCTCCTCGTTCTGTACGCCAACTAGGTACAGCCGCTTGTCATTTTCCGATATGTGCGAGCAGGATTGCGATACGTTGATGGCTGTTTCCACCTGGAGAAAACAATTGCATCATCTTAGGCTTTCCCAAGCAAGCGCCACTACACCCTATCCTCAGACCTCCTCATCCAGTAGTGCGAAGGTCTTCATCTCAGCAAACCATTCCCATTTGATACCCATATCATGGGAGTGCACAAAAATCTGCACATAGTACGCCATCTTGGGCCATACGCCATATTGGATTTGGAATGATGTCACTTAACGAACCGCCTTAAATGTGTAAATTTAACCGGTCACCCTGCACCCTGTACTGTTGCTTCACATGCTTCAAGGCATCTATAGTGCTAGTAGATTATTTACCTTGTTCCACATACACGTGTAGTGAGCACCCACACGTGTATTCCGACCCTGCACAGGGAGTCGAGCGTGTCCGCGACCCCGTCCTGCAGGCAGTCCTCCACCGCCGTGGATCCGAGCAGCGTCAGTTGCTGCAGTACCCTGTACTGTTGCGTCACTTGCGTGAAGGAGTCTACACTGTTAATAGATTACCTTGTCCCCAGTGAGCACCCACACGTGTATGCTGGCCCTGCGCAGGGAGTCGAGCGTGTCCGCGACCCCGTCCTGCAGGCAGTCCTCCACCGCCGTGGCTCCGAGCACCGTCAGTTGCTGCAGTACCCTGCACTGTTGCGTCACTTGCAAGAAGGAGTCTATACTGCTGATATATTACCTTGTCCCCAGTGAGGACCCACACGTGTATGCCGGCCCTGCGCAGGGAGTCGAGCGTGTCCGCGACCCCATCCTGTAGACAGTCCTCCACTGCCGTGGCTCCGAGCAGCGTCAGTTGCTGCTCCAGTACTCTGTACTGTTGCGTCACTTGCTTGAAGGCGTCTACACTGCTGGCGTCTATACTTTTTATCACTGAGGACAACACAATTTTACTTAACGGTGGCTAATTTAAGTGGCTGCTGATTTATTCTGAAATTGAACTAGGAAAAGTATTCTTACGTTCAGAAATTCTTTCGTATTCCTCCACTGGTATTTCTCTGTAGGCGATCGCCAATGTTCTCAATCCTTTGTTTGCGAACGTGTTTATGTCCCTGTCTGTTTCTTCTATATACATGGAGTCCTTGCAAATTGAAAATACTGACGATTCGGCGCCTTTGCAGAACAGCCATATCTAAAATAGAATTTCGTTGAGTATGAAACGCCTTATTTTTCGAATTGGTCTAAATTACAGGCATTTATGAAGTCAGAACTCTACCACGATATCCTGAAAGCGGCTTAATATGTACAATTTGTATTGTAAGAGGTAAGTTAAGCAGGTAAGTAAGTTTTATCATTTAAAAAAATGTATGGAAATGACATCGCGACTTTCGATGACAACTGTCATTCTGATACATTTTTTGAACTTCGTTCCATTAGCAATCGTAAAAAAAGGAAAAGAATGGTTAAAGAAACATTAGCCATATGGCTACAGCTACTGGACTGAAGTCGCCTGTAGCACAGTATGCTACGGTATAGTTTTAATCGCGCCATTTTTGAGCAGAGATAAATACTCTTATAGATTAATTTGTTTTGCTGTAATCCGCTACTTGAAAAGATTCTGTATGGTACAATATGCAGGAACACTGCCCACATGAAACACCACACACAATTTTCCAACACTTTCTTCGACGCACGTTTCGTCCCGAACCGGGACATCCTCAGGAGATGTTGACTTCACAATGCGAAATCGTAGATTTCGCAAGTGAAAATTGTGTGTTGTGTTTCATGTGGGCAGTGTTCCTGCATATTGTACCATACAGAATCTTTTCAAGTAGCGGATTACAGCAAAACAAATTAATCTGTCCTGCTAATTATGGATTTCCGCAAAATAACGCCTGCTTCCATTCAATATTTAAATACTCTTATACTTCTTCGTTCATTATGGTTTTTGAAGTGAAAATTTCTTTAGCAGCGTTGGACATTTTTGAGATGGGAAAAAACTATTGAACTCGTTACCGTAACGTAACCGATTCCTCGAACTGTTACCGTCACTGTAAGCGACACAACCCTGTATAGAATTGTTTTTACTGTTTTTTTTGGTTAACCGAATCAGTCAGAGTTTATCGCACTTAAAATAGGGCAAACCATAAGATAATCCAACAAGGCCAAGTTTTACAACAAATAGTCAATCTAACTGACCTTCCCATCCTTATCTCTGACGATAACCGACATTCGTTTCCTCTCAGACGTGAACTCAATCACTTGCAATCTCTCATACATTTCTGTGTTATCGCCGACTTTGAGAAGCAAGTTGTTGCCTTCCTCGCCCAAAAACGTGATACCATTTCTGTCAGCCGCTTCGACGAGGGCTTTTTCATCGGGACTGCTTCCTTGGTAGTCCATAGAGCCATTTTCTTTGACAATAGTAGCCCAAGTTGACCCCTCTACGACATTGGTACCTTTGTCTTTACTTTGTTTTTTCCGACGAAATATATTGATCAGTTGCGAGCTCTCAGCTGAAGAAAACCGTGCGCTCAACTTTTTCATGTCTTCATTGGATATTTGCACCGAATGGCACAGAGCGAGGATCGTGAAGAAAAATTTGATGTCTGTCTAAAATACGAATGGTATATTATCAAAATGGTAGTGATTCGGTTTTAGATAATCTGAATTTCGAGCGTCTAAAATAGTAACAAAACCTCTCTTTAATGGTTTCGATGAGAACGGATAGCTATGTGAGAGAGATACCGTTGTGAGAGGGATAGTGGTATTTTAGACATGCCAAAAACTGAATCGCTACCATTAGGTATAAATCTGAGAAAATCTTAATTGTTACTTGCGACAGTTGCTTCGCGCTCGGATTTGATAATAATTGTACTGGCTTCGAATCTTGGCAAGGATCATTTAGGTATTGCACAAATCCTAAATTGGCTCAGGTCTGGCCTGTTGGGCCTGGAGGCTTCGGCTGTGGCTAGTTACTAGATAGCACTCTACCGTCACCGAAACACCGCCAAGCCATTAAACGTTCTAGAGCGATGCTATGTGAGCCTTTTGACTAAGGGTTAAAGGACAAATGCCCTATTTAATTTAGATAGATAACATCTTCAGCTGCATTACCAGTTATCAAAAAGAAGAGGCAGCTGTCATGAAAAAGGATTAAGAAAAGTGTACGATTAACCTAAAATATTGTAGTTATCATGTTTTTTTATTGTCAGTAGTAGATAAGGCTTTATCGCGGAAAATTCAGTAAGTTTCAAGAATTCAAAACAAATACTGACCTGAAATATATCTACGGGTTCATCGAACCTGTCCAGGTCGTATAGTTTGGAATCTCTCTCTTCGTAGATTTGTCCTCTGATGGAGCAGGCTTTGAAGACCATGAGGTTCTTGGTGAGGGTGCCGGTCTTGTCGGAGAACAGCACTTCCACCTGCCCCAACTCCTCGTTCAGATCGGAGGTGTTCGCGACCGCCGGTCTCCCGGTCTCATCGCATCGCAGATCCTCGTCCCATCCGATGAAAAATGAACCTAAAATGAGTTTCGTACATTAACTGCCAGTTAACGGCGTAGAAGCATAGATATATAATACCACAGAACACGCTCGCGGGCCGAGTTGCACGCGCTAGTTCTGTACGGTCTATTTTACGCGCCGTCTGACTACGGCAGCCCTAGTACGTCGTAACAGATAAGGTTAGGCGATAGACTCTTTCTATCGCCTAACCTTATCTCTTACGACGTACCACAACATTGCGTTTGTTGCGTGTCGATTTTGAGGGCGGGGCCAGGCGATATTGCGAACTGAATTGCACTTTTTGTGTCAGCGCTAGAGTCGCTATTTCTTTAAATTTTCGTGCGGAGTGGACCTTCTGGTAATATTTAGTGTTCTGTGGCAATACATACAGTATACAGTATAGAACCATGAGCAGTATTATTGAGTGTAACTCGTATCAGAAAAAACAATATTTCAGTTACAACAAGTTTTTGCCAAGCTATTAAAATTGATTAAATAGTTGTTACATAGATATTCATATTTATAATTCTACAATTGTACCCACCTATAAACTTGTACAATTCAATGGTGACGTACAAGGACATGGGGATAATGTAATAGTACAGGAGTAGAAACGAGAACATGTCCTGCAAAATGTTTCTGATATTAAACTGCTGGAAATCCTCGGTCCTCCGTCCTATATACAGCTCGTGGTTCGGTCGCCAGTGTTCCAGCACAATTTTGGCGACGTAGGAGCTCGTCACTTGCAAGATGAGGAGGTATATGAAGAATACCAGGTACTTGTTGACAACTGTTTCGCTTGAAGAGAATTTGTTTCCCGTGTACTTCGAGTTGAGGGCCAGTTTAGTTTCCTCTCCTGTAATGTATAATTTTAAATTTATCATTCAAAAAATATTTTTGGAAACAAAATTTTTATATGGATTGGCATTAAATATGTATTCTTCTCAGAAAACACTTTATTTTAATACCCATATGGTAGTATTGCAATAAAATAAGTCCACCATGTTGGATTTAAAATTACGTCAAATAGCTTACAATGTCAATTGTCATCCAAACCTAACATGCATAAGTATAAAATTTCAGTTCAGTCGATTCAAGATATCTGCCCAATAATTGAGTTGCAAGATTTAACCCCAGCACGTACTTGCAATTTAAGATTGTCATATCGAAATTTGACTGAGTTTTTTGCAAACTCTCTTCAGTAGGGGTTGCGTGAGAATGCTCGTTAACTAAGTTTTAAACTTCTTCTTCGAACTACTACTATAAGATTCTTACGAACTTAGTTAACGAGGATTCTCGTTAACTAAGTTTAAAACTTAGTTACTCGTAGTATTCTCACGCAAATGTTGACAAATATCTACACCACCATCGTACACTAAAAATTATTTCTAACTTTTCATATACATAATGTTTATTGTTAATGCTGCGCGTAAGCTGCATAAAAGTATTATAATAGTAACAACTTTTCTGTTCTAGGTGCAATTTAAAGACGTATATTACTTTAGTGAATAGGCATGTTCTAGGCAAGCGCGCCCCACACTAGCTTGCTGATCATTGCTCCTCGTCAATCAGGTATGATTGTAGTCAAGCCCAAGCTATAAGAAAATAAATAAAAAGGTACCTATTTACTTAAAAAAAGAACAAAGAAAAGTGATATTATATTTTCACCTGTATACACAGCACACCCAATTGCCCACTCTGTGTTTTTAACCCGCGAGCCCCTGAGCATGATATTATCAATGGACAGCGCCAGGCTGTCTACGCCGGGGATTTGAAGACGCCCATAGAACGTGTACAGATCTGCCACCGGGTGAGGGACTTCTATACGTATGCCTTCCGGTATCATATCTGAAAGTTGCAAAAAGTGACTAAGCCTGTAAACTGTACCGAACAGTTGCCACGTATGTCTTCTGGTATCATATCTGTAAGTTCCAAAAAGTGACTAAGCCTGTAAAACTGTACCAAACAGCTTAGAAATTTGGCAAGAGCCGTTAGATGCGCAGAAGATGCTATTGCTCTCTGGATACCAAACGGGGCGCGGGTAACGAGGTAACGAGATCCTAGCGCGCTATTGTTTGGTCAGTTGACTGTTGTCTCGTGGTTGTCTCCCTCCCACTTCGATGCACGAACTTGCAATACCAATGCGCAAACTTTCCCCCACCGCAACATAACCTTGCCGAGTGCCTCCTCAGAAGGGGATCTATCAAACTCCTTTCATTTCTAAAGGTAAACAGTTCAACTAAAACATCCATAAACTAAAGATTGCCGTCGTAACAAAAAATTGGTTGTCTGTAAAGTCGGTTTACGGACGATAGATTTACGTGATAACGTCATAATCATTTTTTTATGTTTGTATAATTATGATTTTTTTTTAAATATATAATCACAATTATAATCATAATCATATTCATTATTTTATGTAATTTTTATCGTGCCTCTATCGCTTGTTGCGCGCTCTCGCTTGCACGCACAGGCTCAGGTGGAACGTTACGCGGAACAGTACGCGGAACGGTATGCGGAACGTTACTATTTTTCATGAGTGCTGCGGTGTTCATCAATTTATTAAACGTTGTCACGTCAAAAAAACTATTTGTCTACTTACCAGCTGTATATCCTACTAAGGGAGGTGGCACCCTCAGGGTCTTCAGATTGGTCTCGCCGTCCAAGTTGGCCGTGGTGACGAAGCATTTGCCCCTCTCGCCAGCGGCACACAGCAGCACCAAGTCTGCAGGGACCTCTCGCCCGCGCTTGACTCTGACCAGAGTGCCGGGGGCAATCGAGGAGTTCTTCACCTCTTTGATAACGCTTTTATGGACTATTTCCACTGCAAATTTCGATAATTTTTAAAAAATCTTAAAAAACAGGCAGTTAGACTTGTTCACGACTCCTTGAGTCTTGACCTACAAACTTTAACCTTTGGAAGACCATAGAGATGTTGGCTTTCTGTATGTATCGGTCGTTCAATGGTTATACAGTAAACGCTAGCAAACGAGCCTACTCGTTTTCTAGCGTTTACTATAATAAATAAAGTTTGGAATGAGGAGAGCTCAGAATAGTATAGTTCCTTTTTATGGTAGGTTATGTTGTATGTACACTGTACAGTGAGCGAAGTCTATATAGAATTTGCAAACAAGATCTCTTGCATGCATATATTACAAGCTATATAAAAATATTTTGAACCTGATTATTGACAGGTTCACTTTTGACATTGCTAACAGTTTATCATACTTGCACACCGTTTTAGCCTTTAAGCTACGTATGTGCACTTTTGCATAATGGTTAAAACTTACTCGTAATGAGTATGTCGAACTACAAATCAGGGAGTTCATAATATAATGGATTAGGAAAGTTAACACTGGACTGGAAGTGCATAATTTTTAGAGTAATTTCAAACATGAAACATAAGTAATGATAAACTAAGGCAAACTGATAACAATTATAGCGACATGAGTAAGTCTAATCGATAAGAATAATATTTGCTATACTCAATGATTCCAAAGAGTTTTAGCATAGTTCAAGATTTTTTAGTGTTAGCGTTCTACACTGAAAATTAAAATCTACTTTTTAAATAAACCTTACGAAAAGTGAAAATTCTTCCACGAAGTAAAGAAAGTAGTTTTGCATGGGTTCGAGACGAATTGGCAAGAAACGCGGGACTTGGGGACTCGGGAAACTAAACTATAAAGTGCTTTTTCTACAAAAGAAATCATAAAAAACATTGACCAATGAAAACAGACTCAAACTATAATTCAAGTCGCGTTACCAATCTGGTTGTTGACTTTGTTGTCGGCCTTGTGCCGCAGCCAGTCCTCGTAGCCCTGCTTGACAGCTGTCACCAGCACCATGAAGCTCAGCGGCGCGATGCTCGTGAACGGCGACACGGGGCTGTCTGGTCAAACAAAGAATGACTTGTGAGAATGTGGTCAACAAGAGTCATTTGGATACAATCAATCAATCCGAGTGCTAGGTTAGATTAGGTATAGGTAATTCAAACAAAGAAGGACTTGTGAGAATGTGGTCAACACTCAACAAGAGTCAGTCACTTGGGCACAATCAATCAATCCGAGTGCTAGGTTACATTAGGTATAGGTAACTCAAACGAAGGACTTGTGAGAATGTGGTCAACAAGGTGTTCTTTTGGGTCCAATCAATCAAAGCGAGTGCTAATAGGTGAGATTAGGTATAGGTAATTCAAACGAAGAAGGACTTGTGAGAATGTGGTCAACAAGGTGTTATTTTGGGTACAATCAATCAAAGCAATTAGTGCTAGGTTAGATTAGGTATATGTGATTCAACCAAAAAGGACTTGTGAGAATGTGGTTAACAAGGTGTTCATTTGGATACAATTAATAAAAGCGAGTGCTACGTTAGGTAGGTATTGGTAATTCAATCCAGGAAGACCCGATAGATAGGTACGGGGATATTGTCACCCGTTGGAGAATGGTCTTCGATGCAGCACCACTAACAGAGGATTGAGACATAGTTCAGCAAGGAAGGAGGGTCTGCCTCGGAAGGCACCGTAGGCTGGGTAGCGTGAATGCTTCCGATCACGTTGCCCTACCACTAGGCGATGAAGTGAAAAATGGTTGTTTAGTCGGCGTGACTCCGATATGACCGAAGTGCCTCCTCGTGTCACTTAGGATCTAAGGATTAACGAATTTCCCCAAATAAAAAAAATTACAGCAGTGATAGCTACTCGCAAGGGCACGCACACCGCAACTAAACGTCAAGGGATTTCAAGATTTTTCAAAATTACAGAGTGTGCAGATTATAGTAAATTTGTTCTCTATGTCGCGTCGTATAAGTAAGTAGTACCTATAAGTGAGTTTCGTTGTAATTACATTCAGGAATTTATCAATCAAATTGCTTGATTTAGTTACATAGGTGAATAGGTACGAGTAATATGATTAGATTATGTCAAAACAAACCAAATTAAATCGTATTTTATAAGCTTTTATCTACACCCATGCTTTAAATCCTTTAAATAAAAGATTCTGAAACTAATATTTAAAGCACCCAATGTCCTAATAACCACGAAAACGTGTCTATAATCTTGTACTGAATCTCATATAATAACGCTTTTTTTCGAACTAAGTAAGGTAAGTGTACACTATTACGGTATAGTACATTATGCCGTGACATTTTGGTTTTAGTCGAAAAATAAGAAAACTATCAGTAAAATCGTAATTTTATAGAATTCTACATAAACTATAGTTTGTGTACGACCAAAAAACCTGATTTTCTAAGTTAAACAATAGTTCTAAAACCCATACCTAGCTTCTGAACGCGTCAGTCGCTATTGTACTACGGTGCCTATACACGCTGTTGTTGGTGAGCGTAAGGCAACAGTGGTATTTTCATAAGGACATGATGTGATACTGGTAAGTTAGAGTTATCGAAATTTATGAAATTATCGATGAGCAGTTATCAATGGTATGTTTTATAGTAAATTCAAGGTATTATAAAGTATATTTTTAAAGAATTTGTCACTTTTCTCACTTCCGTAATTATGTTCACAATTCTGAGTCGGTGAACCTAATTGCGTGCGTATCACGCAATAAAGAAAAATCCCTTCAAAATGTTTCCTTCTTTTTTTTCTTTCCTGTGGTAAAGTTATGTATATATTTAATGTGAATAAGTTGAGTAATAACTGCACATTACTGTGACCTAATTGCGGTATGTGAGTTTATATATGTTTACTTCTATAATCGAGTCTGAAATGATTACACTTTACGCCATACTTTCGAATTAATAGACTAAGTACGTCAACATAATTCCATGAATATTATTTTAGTGAATCATATAATATATATTATATATATTTATATTATATAAAAACTATATTAGCTTGCAGTTTACTTAATTTTTTTATTAAAAATATGAAATAGAAACCATTTTTTTGAGTACCGTAATAAGGTACACGTATTTTCTACTCATGTCTCTTATTCTGGTATACCCGAAATATAGCATTCGGAGAGAAAATGAAACGTTTTTTTTACTTATCTTTGACTAAGAATTAATAAAACTAAGTTAGGGAGGCAGCCATGCAATATCTTCTTAGGGTTCCGTACCCAAAGGGTGAAAACGGGACCCTATATGACCTCGCTGTCCGTCCGTCCGTCCGTCCGTCCGTCCGTCCGTCCGTCCATCCGTCCGTCTGTCCGTCCGTCCGTCCATGCGTCTGACCATCCGTCTGTCTGTCTGTCTGTCACCAGGCTGTACCATGATCGTTAGACACTTAAATTTTTCACAGATGATTTATTTCTGTTGCCGCTATAACAACAAATGCAAAAAAAAAATTATTAAATAAATATTTAATAATAATTATCTAAATGAAAATAAATGAAATAGCTAAATGAAAATAAGATAAATTATTATTTAACGGGGGCTCCCATACAACAAACGTGATTTTTTTTGTTTCTTTCGCTCGATATTTATAAAGGCAACAGGTAGACGCTTAAAATACTCACAGACAGAATATTTGATTATATATGTATGCACTTCAAAAATAAATAGTTAAATTAAAATAAAATAAAAAACCACACTTACCATCAGGTGAGATTGCAGTCAAGTCACGTGTAATGCGTTATAAAAAATAAAATAAAAATATCACGGAATTATGGACAAAGACTACCGGAATTATGTCATGAGGCAAATTTTAGCACGGAATTAGAGACAAACACGAGGTTCCGCAAAATAACGATTTTTTATATAATTTAAAGGTTACGGCGCAAAATAATATTCCACATTAATCTGATTATACTCGTCCACGAAATAAAACAGTTTTCAGTTCTAGCACATTTGTACTTTTTCTTAAAATCATCCTCAAAGTTGAAATTGCCTTAACATACCGTAATATGGTACATTTACCTTATTCTGCTTAAAGAATTAAAGAGTCATAGCCCATCATTCTGATCTAGTACGGTTAAAGAGTTTCTCACACCTTTGAGGGCATTGAGATGAACTCTAAGGCAAGCAGTTTTCCTCAAGATGCCTCCCTTCACCTTTACGCAAGTAATATTCAGGTGGATTCACTTACGCAAGTGAAAGGTTGATTCACTTCACTCACTCAAGATTCACTTACCAATAACGATGGCAATAACTGTGACGACAAGGAAGTAGAAGTTGACGACCCTCCGGAACTGCTCGGAGAGGTTCTTGGGCAGGAACCAGAGGAGCGTGTACTTGGAGGTCTTGATCTTGTTGTGCTTGCGGCGCCCTGGGCCCGGCTCTTCTGCCGCCCCAACCTCGATCAAGCGCGTCTGCGGTACCGCGGATACTTTGTTTGACTGGAGAGCAAAATAAAACACACTTATCAGTCATATACTTATAACTTACCTAATTGCAGATTTCGATTACATCTCGATATAGGTACGGGTAACGAGGTGTACGCAAATTTTAGTTTGAGACTTAATTATCAAAAATTATATCTAAGTATACAATATTACTTATTAATTTCGTACTGTTAAGTGTAAGCTAGGTACTTTCCAGATCCAAATTTCAAGTAGGTACTATGATACTATTATGAGATTAACCAGCACGTGTGGTATTCTTTTAAACTCATTTTTTAGCTCTAGGTTATCACATAAATTACGCCGCATGGTAGATACCAATTTAAAACGGGAAGCTTCACTCGGATGAGTTATACTCACTAGAAACGGAAAATTCACTAGGCAGACAGAGAGAGGCAACATCGAATTCGAAACTCATGCTCGCTCGAAGTGCAATAACTTCTAACAGAATAGCTCTACTTATTAGAAGTGTTTATCAACAGAGTATACTTAGGATTTTTGCCGCGGGTAATTTTCACATTTGTCCCGGCTCTTTTTTTAGACGACGAAATAGCCTGGCTTTTCGTAGCTTTTAAACCAAAAGCCATATAAAAATGCTCCGTGATTTATTTAGATAATACTAGAACGTAGCATGATTTTTAGCATGTATTTTTATTTTGTATTAGCTATTCGGTTTTAAGACATTTTAAAGTGCACTTAGCCGTTTTTAATAAGTAAGCAGGAATGACTAGGGATGTTAAACTGTTAGACGTCGTGTGAATAAAAATGTGCACTCAAGGACCAAACAATTAATATTTTTTGCGTCCAACTGTCAAGGCAATCGATGTCTACTAGTGTAACAGCCGGACCACGTTTGCATTCGTTAATAGTTTTCTAACAATTATGAATTACTTAATTATGAAAATAACAACGTCCGTACAAAACAGCACATTAACGGCGTAGAAGCCGTATTTAAGCAATTTTGAATGAAATTTTATTTAAGAACTATAAAGACAATTACTTTCAAATTTAAACGTCATGTATTTTGGGTCTTTAATCTAAAATCGCTTAGAAGCAGAAACACGATTGGATAAAATTCTCCCAAAAGCTCCAGAATCTGTTTTTCTAATTTTTATCCGAAACTACATTGGATGCAATTGTACTTTTTGTTTTAATGTGTCGGTAATAAAATATCATAAAACGCTTAGAAACAGATTTTTGATAACTGACTTAGTTTTTGAGTAATTAGGTAAAAGGTCTTTTTCTGTTATATTCTTCCGCAGCGCTGCATGTCGCACCTACCTACGTATCCGAGAGAGTGGGAAGACAAAAATAAATACAATAAATCCCCTAGCAAGTACGTATTACATTAATTATTAGACCTACACTGCTGCAAAAATGCAAATCACAAAAGCCGCAACAATTTGACGACCGAATGGCGTAGCGGTAGCGATCCTACCGCCTGTGTCGGAGGTCGTGGGTTCGATTCCCTCATCTGGAAAATGTTTGTGTGATAAACATGAATGTTTACCAGTGTCATCACCCCTCACACATCACATCCAATGCAATCACCCCTGATGAAAATTAACGAACTATCATGTTTACTTATTCACTCATGATGAAGACCAAAATGACTTGTGATGATTTGTGGAATATCAATATCAATCATATCAATATCTTTGATGCGCTCGTGATATCAGTTTTACTCGCTTTGAAGTAGGTAGGTACTAAGGGTGGGGTTTTTGCGACATGGGCTTACCCAGTTACCAGTTATGAGTAACTTATACCTGAGAGATAATTTAACGGGGATTTTGTATATCGCTTTATCAATTAGTCTCTATTAGGAGAATCAGAAAGTGTAACAAGTTTGCTTTATTTATATGGATGAGTTGTCTGCGCGGATATCAATTGATCTATTTTGCATTCGGATTTTTCATTCCCATACATTTTTTCATTTTATCGAAAGTGTTGCGTTAGCAATTTTAGAAATCGATAAGATCAATCATATAGTTACAGCTGGTGAGCCGATTTAGAAATCATAAAAATTTAACGTGGCGTCACGCGGTGGGTCTCAACCAAAGATTACGGGTCTCAACTGAAAACCAGCGCTGTGTGCTTCCGTGCGTATAAGTATGGGTGCACACAGCACCATGCTGAGTTTAGGCCTATTTCTGGGTGCGCCACACACGACAAGCGGTGTTTGGTGCTTCCGTCCCTTGGGTAATATTATTGGTTTCAATTGGAATTTCGAATGGGGGAAGCTTCAGGCATCGTTCTTATACATAAGTGTGTACGTTGTGTGGTGTGTGGCACACTACGAAATAAATGCTTTCTTTCTTTAATACGACCCGTGCTGACTGGTCGCAGTCAAACCCGGGTCCTCTCGAAAATCAAACAGCGCATCGACTGCACCCTGAACTCTCTTGACATATCTTTGTTATCCATTGAAGGTTTGCCACAAAACCTTATTTTCGTTTTAATTATTAAAGCAGCAATGACAGGAGAGATTCTTGCTGTAATTTTACAGAATATGGACCCTGGTTGGTCTTCAACAAAGTCGCAGTTACCTTCATTAGCGTATGAGCCTAGTAAAATGGTAACTCATTGAAAGTCACTGGCAATTCAAATTGTTAACGTCATCTACTACGTCTACGTTTTTGACTTCATTCCCTGGGTCCGGAAGTAGGTAACTGTTCCAAAGATTCACTTAGTTCCTATTATACCTAAAACTGAGTCTTATATTGGTGTCACTGAACCATTGAGACAATCGCAGTTGTTTTTTTTTTCCTATTATGCTAAGTCTAGGAGGTGCACACTACAGCAATGTCGCCTGTCGGCACATTCAGAGCCAGCTGCGGCCAATGTCAGCGAGCGTGCACCGTGAGATCCAAGCATCTGACATTCGCCAATCATCGCATTGCTCACTGATATAGATGCACCACCAAAGATTCACCGACCGAGTTTTCAGGATTTCCATTTTCATTAGGACTTAATAGACCTAATGAAAATGGAAATCCTGAAAACTCGGGGATTCGATCGTGGAGCAGTCGGATTTAAGGGAAACGTCCCGGGTTCGATTTACGGCGTTTCGGAAATAGTTGAGGTCTGGTCTGGTGGGAGGCTGCGGCTATTCTACTGGCAAAGACGACCACCAAGCAATTTACCGTTCCGGTGTGATGCTGTGTAGTAATCTACACATTTTCGGCACATGGTCAGCTCACGAACAGAACAGAACAGTACGCCTCTATCTAAAAGCGTATCGACAGAGGGTCGTTCAAAATTTGCTCTGTTAAAAAGGTCGCTGTAACATATACACACATAAAAAGGAAAATCCCGACCCACTCATCGACTCATTTTTAAGGTTTTTAAATTTTTTAAAGGGTTTTTTGTTCGTGTGTGATGATTTAGTGCTAGTTAGGGTTCCGTAGCCGAATGGCAAAAAACGGAACCCTTATAAATTCGTCATGTCTGTCTGTCCGTCCGTCCGTATGTCACAGCCACTTTTTTCCGAAACTTGAGCTATACTGTTGAAACTTGGTAAGTAGATGTATTCTGTGAACCGCATTAAGGTTTTCACACAAAATTTTAAAAAAAGTAATAAATTTTGGGGGTGCCCCATACTTAGAACTGAAACTCAAAATTTTTTTTTCATCAAACCCATAATATGTGTGGGGTATCTATGGATAGGTCTTCAAAAATGATACTAAGGTTTCTAATATCATTTTTTTCTAAAATGAATAGCTTGCGCGAGACACTTCCAAAGTGGTAAAATGTGTGTCGCCCCCCTGTAACTTCTAAAATAAGAGTATGATAAAACTAAAAAAAATATATGATGTACATTACCATGCAAACTTCCACCGAAAATTGGTTTGAACGAGATCTAGTGAGTAGTTTTTTTAATACGTGTTGAATTGATATTCAACAAGTCTAATATTTTGTTTAACTTTGATGACGACAGATGGCGTTGCACGTATTTAACTCGCGGTGACGTTGTTTAATGTTGAATAAGTTGGTGATACGGTTCAAGAAAAGTGGTTTTTATGGTTTTATTCCTTCGGTAGTAGTAGGTACGGAACCCTCAGTGCGCGGGTCCGACTCGCACTTGTCCGGTTATTTTTGAATTTGGTGGACAAGGGTGTTTAGTTTAATACTATTGAGAATGGGTCTTTACATTACGGAACCCCTAGTGCACGAGCCCGACCCGCTCTTGACAATTTTTAATTATCGCTCAAATCATCCAGCACGGGAACAAAATAGATTATCCGCGAGCGAAGCAAGCAGAGTTAGCTATAGTTTATTATGAAAATCTGATAGGTAATAGGAAGTAATTACCAACATGACGTATCTTTGAAATTGAACATCATAATATCAGTGTTTGATATACATGAGTTACATTAAAAAGCTATCGATAAAACGCGTGTTTAATATTTATGACGATATTTCACGTAATAATCTATTTATTTTCTTTGATATTGAACCAGGTTGAATAAATGCATATTATATGATTAGCTACATATGCATACAAGAGAATATTGTAACGTTGTCTGATCTCTGGTTGTGGGTGAAAAATTATGGCGTAGCGTAGGTACCTACCTATTCACGAAAAAAGATGCTTCAGATATTCCTTACTTGTTCGGAAAATGTGAAAAAAATCTCTTTTCTCTAGAAACTACTTTGAATTCATGTTTAAGTTCAATAAAATCTCTACAATAAAACTTATTCGCCGTGTATGAGTAGTTCTTTTTTACAATTTTTTTTAAGAACATTTGTCACTCTTGTTTTCAACAAACAACAATGGACGCGTCTCGCGGGAAGCTTAGATATTTGTCGACCTAAAGCAAGATATATTTAAAACTATGGAAAACTGGTGCAATTGAAAGTGCAATGGGATACTTTAATATACCTACCATTGCATCGCGGACTTTTTTCGCGGAAATTTATACATAAATTTATAAAAGCAGAATATCCAACCATTAGGTAATTACTCAGAATACAGAATAATATTCTGAGGGTAATTATTGTTGTGTTATATATCTCTAAGGGAAAAGGCAGCGTTTTCGTTGAAAGCTATCAGGCGGTTTGACTTTTTCAACACTTCCAACAATTCATTATAGTTATATTTGAAGCAATTTACACAAACCCTTAACAAATTTTATATCTTAGTACTTAAAACTTCTCCATCGATCACTCTATCTATATGATCTATATTGATAAAAACCACATGAAAATTAGTAAAGCCGAGTTTATCGCGAACAGACAGACTACACGGAGGCAGACTTTGTTCTGAAAATTTCATAACAATCGGTCCAGCCGTTTCGGAGGAGTTTGGTAACAAAGAAATGCGAGAGAATTTTATATATTAGATCTAATATGTATATTAGATGGAGTGATTTGCAGTGATATTTTTTTCGTTTAATTACATCATATTTGCCCACTTTTGTTTTAGATAACGGAGCGGAAATGCCAATCCGCGTTACTTACCCGCCACCAAAAAATAACATGAAAGAACGAGCGCAGGCAGTCGCGGAGGCGCCCATACAAATTGTTAACTACACGACGACTCCTCATTATTTAGCGTTTTTGCACAACCATTATTAACTAATACACCATTACATTAAAATACACTACGGAAATATATATGTTTAGTATATATAAACAGTAAACAATGTCCAGTGCGGATGGACGACTAACGTACTGTACATGAAAGGATGAATTATCTGGTATCTTATCAATATCATGTCAATACGTTATCAATAAAAACGCGACAAACACCTGATTGCGCGGGCCTAGACCTTTCAATTTTAAAGCCAATATCTTTGTTCAAATACTGAGTTCTAGCATAAACTTTGAAGCGTCAATGGATCTGCTAAGAAAGGGGGATATAATTTCAGATGTAAGGTTCAAGGGTTTTTTTAAAATAGACTGAGCAATAAAGTACTTCTAATAATTTAAGCATAATATGCTTTTTGTTATTATTATCAACATATAATGTGTCTGCTACGCGGCATTTAAGTTGACCAAAAATGGCAGCTGTCTTCGCAGGTACATCTCCTCGCACTTCGCCTTGCGCTTACACACCTCAGTTGACACCCGAAAATGTCCTCTACACAGGATTCAACTTATACACTGCGTATAAGTTAAATCCTGTGTAGAGGACATTGTCGGGCTCGCGCTTTGAGGGTCCAATGACAGACAGACAGATGGACGGACAGCAGAGTCTACGTAACAGCATCTTGTTACACCCTTTGGGCAACTTATCTTGGATAATATGTTTTAGCTTTATAAATTAAGTATAAATAAATAAATATAATAATATGAAGGACCACATCATACCTTTGTCTTTCATGTGCTGAAGGAATGACAAGGCCTTTTGTAGTGAATTTATCATGTTTTATTGCTATCCATTCTTGACATTGGAATGCTGTGCAGTATGTAACCTAAAAAGTAACATTATTGACTAGACACAGTGTTTCAAAGGACCTAATATCATTTGACAGAACGTAAATAACTTAAGATTACTATACATATTTACAAAAACATTTGGCAAAATTGAAATAATTTGGCAAATAAGTCTTTATTCAGATTTTCCTCTGTACTTACTTACATTCTATAAAAATATTTTTTGTGCTAATACTTTTTATCCTGGAAAAACTGATATTAACAAGGATCCCTATCCCTCCATCCCTATCCCTACTATTAATATTATAAATGAGAATGTAGGTTTGTTTGTTACGCTTATATGTTAACCACTGAACCAATTTTGATTAAATTTGACATAGACTGGAGCTTGGGAAAGGGCATAGGCTACTTGTAACCTTGAAAAATTTATAGCTCCCTTGGGATATTTAAAAACTCGAATTTTCTACAATAATCTATAGTAAAAGGTACGATTATTAACAAAAAAAATCTGTTAAAAACCGAATTTCACATGGATGGAGCTGTGGGCAAAAGCTAGTTAATAATAAGATTGTATTAACCTTTCAGCTATAATCCGTACTCCAGAGGCAGGTTCAACTGAATTAGTTGTGTGATGAGGCCCAGGAACGTAACTATGAGGTTCTTGCTGGTTTCTTTGAACAGTGACAGAATGCTGTCCGTGTGGCACGGATGGACTATGAAGTACGGCCGGTACAACGCAGGGTGTTCTTGCTGTGTCACCACTGAGTAGAAATCTTGTTTGCTTATTCTGAAAAGAAGACAACATCCAATAGTTTAGCTTGGCTTGTCTTTAAATATTTATGATACTAAATAATTTACTAAAAATATCTACAATAGAGATATTAACCTTAGACTGGTTCATCAAGTCAGATAGAAGGAATATTCTTTAATAATATAGGTAATGAGGGTAGAGACAGGCAGCACTGGTAACAGAGTTTAAAAGCTACTTTTAATTGGTTATATATTATCTGAGTTTTTTTAATGTCTTTTTTTAAAGAGAATGAAATAGTGATTAGTGGTGATTGAACGCACTGCAAACTTTCTGGCATTATCTCTTTAAACTTTGAAGTTTTTTTTAATCAAATATTATGGTACTTAATATTACTAATAATAACCACTTATCATTCTAAGATAATAGATCAATATGTATAACAATAAAATTTCTAATAACAGTCAACAAGGAACTTACTTCATGAGAGATATATCCCTCACTTCGTCTAAAGTCAATAGTCTCCCTGAAAAATCCCATACATTAAAGCTAAAGGAAGGCACTCCGTAGCTCAGGTTGAAGAATATCACGTATTCTGCACGGTACAAAAACAATTTGCCAGTCTCTTCCTGGTGGCTGACAAACTCCTCTTTTTTAATGTGCGTATTCAGTATATTGTTGTCGTTTTGATAAATAGTCCACCCGTCGTTAAATTTGTCTGACAATTCCATGAAATTTCTGGCGGCATATACAAATTCTTCTGGTGTTATGCCAGTTGAGGAACTTGAAGAATGCATGGCTGTCTTTATTTTAATCCTTCTTATGCCGTACTTATAATTATTCTCTTTTCACCGGTGTTTTGGACCACTATTAATTCACTGCAGTGAGATTGAGAGAGTCGATCCTTAGCCAAAGTTCAAAGTAGTTTAATTTTAATTTTATATCACTATTTATTTCGTAACTATTTAATATTATTTTTTCTGTTTTCTTTTATTTAATTCACGGCCTAATTAGTTTATTAAATTCTTTAGATAATTTAATTTTTGTCCTGATAAAACCTATGTAGGTAGTGATTCTCTTTATAGTGTTATATGTCTATGATTCTCTTTTGTGTTTGTTTGTTTCATACCAAGGAATATACTACTCTCTAACGAGAGTTTCATACTTAATAATCTATGGTTTCATGTTTGTTTTTTTTTAATAACTGGCTTTACGGCTCTGGGTTCCAGCCCTTCTCCATGTTTGTTTTTCATTTTCCACCACAGAGAAAGACAACCAAACACAGAACACATACTATACTAATTTCCACTGAAAGACCAAAACAAACAAACACATTTTTACTTTTAACATGACCATACTCTGTGAACATAATTTTAGTTGGAGGCATAGTTATGGATATAATAAAACTTTGGAGATAGCATTTCATTCTTTCTAGACTTGCGTGACATAGGGCGCCTGATGAACGCCAAGATTTGATATCAAATGTTCATGTACCTAGGTATAATAGGGGGTACCTATAGTCCTTTTCACGAAAGAAGTCCCGAATCAGGTGGAACTAATAGATTTTACATACAATAATTGCCTAGACATACGACTACTAGCGCCGCACCCATGGGATTTCTATCGTGAAAAGGACTATACATGTGCCACTTGACAGATTAAAATTAATAGTCACCCTAATAATTTTGTAGATGGGGCCCCATTTATATAATTTCCTAGGTCTGTGGCTCGAGGTTATAGCTAACAGCTCTCAGAAGGGCTGGAACCCAGAGCCGTAAAGCCAGTTATTAAAAAAAAAAAAAGCTAACAGCTGTGTTGTCATTTGAAGTTTGCTGATATTAGTCTGTGGTTGTCATGGAAACGAAATTTGTTTATCAATAAAGCCCAAAAGTTCGAGTAAATAGTTTTGTCGATTTTCGAAACAAATTGAGCTTGCCTTGGATTCGAACTCAATGAATTCTAATTTTGAACGAGCAATGGCGCAACTAAAACTACAAGATAATCCAAAAGCTGCTTTAGAACAATATATAACAGCTTTGCAAAGTGAATCGAAAGTGGTTAGACGAAATGGTCTAATCAAGATAAACGAAGAGATATTTGAAAATCAAATGAATGAGGATTGTGATTTGACTATTGTGTTTCCTGAAATCTATGCGCACATACTGAAAAGCTTTTCGGATGCTTCCGAAGCATGCAGGGACACTGCAATTTTGATAATCTCCAATTTTGTTGAACGTTTGCCACTAAATGATTATTATTTAACATATATAATACCTGTTATCGTTCGTCGCATTGGGAGCCCTGAAATCGTTGAAGAGTCGGAGGAAATACGCCTAGTTTTAATAGAGCTGGTGCACAAAATACTGGAGAAGTATAAAGCGACACACTTATTGACACCATTCATGAATGATTTCACAAGTATTTTGACAAAAACAAGCACGGATCCATATCCAAAAGTCAAATTGGAAGCGTGCGAATGCATTATATTATTGACCAAAGTTCTACAGAAAGATTTTCATTTACAATCAGAGAGTTATGTGAAACCAGTGTTGTCGAATTTTGCACATCAACATTTTAGAGTGAGGGTGGCAGCGGTTAGAACTATTGGTATGGGTTATTAATGGTGCTGTTTATTTTTGGATTATCTACCCACCACCCAAATGATAGAAACAGCAGCGGAATGTCTTGGTTGTCTATCATTAATTTTTTTTTTTTTTTTTTTTTTTTTTTCTCCTGGTTAATCTGCGATCAGTTCTGGGAACTTTAAGCGGATGTGTTCTGGGTCGCTTTACTTGGCGAGTGTGTCCTCCATTGAGGGCATCTACTCTTATGTCTTATAATACGCTTTTCCTTTTTAGTCTTTTTGCGTAATCACATGATATTAGCTTGATCGCAAGTTCGTTCGGGTGATTTTCAATTTTCCCTTTGTACTTTTCTTTACAAGTGTTGATTTCTTCCTTAACGCTTTTTATGTTTAGATGTTCCTGGATTTCTTGGTTGGTTATGAACCAAGGAGCATTAGATATTTGTCTTAAAATCAGGTTTTGCGTTCTTTGTATTATTGATATATTGGAATCACTGGAACTTCCCCATAATTGTATTCCGTACATCCAAATCGGTTTAAGTATAGTCTTATAAATTAAAAGCTTGTTGTCTATTGAAAGTTTGCTGTTACGCCCTGTTAACCAGTATAAGTTTTTATAACGAATGTTAATTTCTTCTCTCTTAGTTTTTATGTGATGTTGCCATGTCATACGACGGTCGAGATGCATTCCGAGGTATTTTACATTATCTCTATGTGGGAGTTCAGTTCCATTTAAATAGACTGGTGGGCAGTTCTCTTTGCGCAAGGTGAAGGTGACATGCACTGATTTCGAGGTACTGACGTTTATCTTGTTTGCGTTAAGCCATTTGCATATCGCATCAAGGCCTTTCTGTAGTTGTGAAGAGGCCACTACTGGATCTTTGTTGCTAGTTAAGATAGCAGTATCATCAGCGAAGGTGGCTGTTGTAACGCCTTTCACCATAGGCAAGTCTGCTGTATATAAGGTATAAAGCACAGGTCCCAGTACAGACCCTTGTGGAACGCCAGCTTTTATTTCATACAGTTTTGATGTTGCGTCCATTTCTTTAACTTGAAACAGTCTCTCCGATAAATAAGATTTAAATAGCAGATAATAGCTGTGAGGTATATGTGTCTTTATTTTGTACAGGAGACCATCATGCCAGACACGGTCGAATGCTTGTTGTATGTCGAGAAAGACTGCGGAGCAGTACTCTTTTTCTTCAAGCGTTTTCCTAATTTTTTCATAAACCCTGTGCACTTGTTCGACAGTTGAATGTTCCTGCCTAAATCCAAACTGATGACAAGGTATTATGTTGTTTGCATTTAGAATGGGTTGGATTCTTCGCAGCAATAGTTTCTCAAAAACTTTAGAGAGGATCGGTAGTAGGCTTATTGGTCTATACGAGGTGACATCGTTTGGCGGTTTACCAGGTTTATGTATCATTAGGATTTGTGATACTTTCCACAACTGGGGGAAGTGTTGCACTCTCAGTATACCATTATATAGAGTCGTTAAAAATACAACTGCCTTTCTAGGAAGTTGTTTCAGGACTTCTTTAGTTATAAGATCGAATCCAGGAGCTTTTTTGTCTTTCAGTCTTTTAATAGTTCCCCATGTCTCTCGGACTGTTACTGCGTTTGGTGGAAGAGACATTTGTAGATCCGAGTTTAGGGTTTGGTTTACATGCAGCTCAGCATCTGGATCAGATGTATCGTTCGGACAGAATACTTTGGCTAAGTGTTCAGCAAAGACGTTGGCCTTTTCTGATGAGGTCCTTGCCCAGCTGTGGCTCATCCGGATTGGCGGCTTGGCAACCTGTGGTCTATTGTAGTTCTTGGCAAATTTCCACAACGAATAGTTAGTTGCCGCTGTTGGAGTAAGCGACTCTAGTTGAGCTTCAAACGTGTTATCGTGCCAACGCTGCAGCATCTCAGTGAGGTCTTTAGCAGCTCTGTTAAAGTTTGTTTTGTCCTCATGATGCCTACTCTGGTGCCAGATTCGGCGCAGCCTCCTTTTTTCCAAAACCGCATTTTTAATTTCTACTGGGTGGTTTTCAATTTTGTGTCTTCCTTGGATTGCAGGTGTATTTATCCAGCAAGCATTTTGTATAAGACTCGTTATATATATAGTTGCTTCCTCTATATCGTCTGGGGTCTTTAAAGCGATTTTGAGTATAATTCTTTCATTTATAAATTCTCTAAAGGATTCCCAGTCTGTGAATCTATTACACAGCATTTCTGCCTTCGAGTATTCAATTATCTTTGTATTTATTGTTAGTAGAACGGGTGTGTGATCCGAAGAGCTGTCGTAACATGATTCTGGTTTGAGATACTGTTTAGATAATCCTTTGGTTATGAAGAAGTCCAAAAGGTCTGGTGTTTTGTTCATATCGCTCGGCCAATAGGTTGGTTCACCTGTAGAGACTGTGGAAAGATTATTATTCTCCACACTTAGTTTTAATTGTCTGCCTCTGGTAGTTATTAATCTGGAGCCCCAGAATGTGTGTTTAGAGTTCCAGTCTCCTCCTGCCACAAATCGATTACCGAGGGATTTAAAGAAATGTGTAAACATATCATCAGTTATTTTGTGTCTCGGCGGGCAGTATACTGCAGATACACTGAGCAAGCCTGCTTGGTCTTCCACAGCGACTGTCGTAGCCTGTATGTGCTCAGTTCTATACTGTGGCATTTGATGATGTTTGATGGAATTCTTGACAATCACAGCAGTTCCAGCATGGCTTGTTCCATCAGGGTGGTTTGTAAAGTAACACTGGAAATCTTTGAGCTTTATGTTACTTGAAGAATTACAGTGCGCTTCAGAAATGAGTAGTATATCCAGTTGATGTTCTTTCATAAGTACTTCAACTGTGTTTATATTAGGTGCTAGGCCATTTATGTTGTGGGTTGCTATTCTGAAACCTATTTTGGAGATAGTCTTTCGACTAGTTTGACCATGAGACTCATAAGTGTGCTCATTTGTTGTAGGATAGTATCAAATTTCTCAGATTGTTTCAATAATATTTGTTCAAGGGAGGTGTTCGATCTGGTGAAATCAGGGATTCCTCTTGAGTCTTTAGTGTTATCACTCATCGCTTCTGCATATGTTTTTTGTTGTGGTTTATCACTATTATCTTTTGACCCCGGTGGATGGTGAGTTGCAAAATGTTTAGCTTGATTACCAGTAACTTGTTCGTTTCTGTCTCCTTTGTATATTTTTGGTTTGTTTTTGCGAGCTAGAATTTCTTTATAAACTTCACATCCCTTATAGTTGGCTGGGTGTGGTCCATTGCAAAGGGCACACTGAGCTGGTGTGTTGCGGTCGCGTTTCTCGCACTCTGAGGTTTTATGTGACTGACCACATTTAACACAGCGGTAAGGTCGCATACAGTAATTTTTTGAATGACCATATTGTTGGCACCTTTGGCACTGTACAATGGACTTTCTCTTCCTTGGATCTTCAATAATAATTGACTGGTGAAATATGTATTTAAGTTCCTTTACAGCTTTGTTGTTGGGACCTGGTGCCAAGTTGACAAAAAATGTTGATGTTGGAATTTTTTTTGGTCCGTATTTGGCATTGATGATTTCACCAGCCACTGTGTTTCCAGTGGATTCGATTTCTTCTTTTATTACATCAATAGGTGTTGTGGGGTGTAAGTTTCTTATAACTATTCTATAGCATCTCTGATCCTTTCTATTAAAGGTGTGACCAATTAGACCCTTTTCACGTATTAATGCCATAAGCTTCTTATAGGTGTCAATATCAACACTGCTTATTCTGAGCTGGTTCTTATTTATAATTTTGTACGTGAATTGTTCTTTCTCAGCAACAGTTTTGAGAAGTTCTGTTAGTAAGTTGAGATCTTCTATTCCATACAGAATTATTGGCGGTGGTTTGATTGGTTTAATAGTTTTCTGGCCAGTTTCTTTTTCGGTTAGGTCAACTACTAAGCCAGCAAAGCGATTTGAAGTTTTAACAGGATCAGGGCTACTTGAAAGTTTTCTTTTCTTGGTATTTCTACTAGTTGGCACTCTTTGCCAAGTTGGAGGTTGGGGTGTTTTAGGGCCTGGACTGCAGGGCACTGGTGTTGGTGATTGATCAACAGGGATTGATGATGAATTGTTTCCTGCTGATCCTAGTCGTGGTCTTGCTAGGAACAAGCTGGGATGGAAAGCTTGTTGCACTAATTTTTTGCTGGTACTTCTGCCAACTGCATTAGATACTACAGAAATTTGGTCTTCCTGGCTGTTTTGGGAGTTAATTTGAATGGTGTGATGGGTTGGTGGTGATGGCGGCTTCTTGCTGGTTGGTGGTGTCCTCTGCAATCCTCTTCTGGCAAATGGGTCTTCTATGTCTTCTTTCTTCTTTTCTTCATTCTTCTTTTCTTCACTCTTCTTTGCTTCATTTTTCTTTTCTTCCTTATTCTGGATTTCTTCTACTGTAGACTTGGGTGAGCGGACTTTGCCCCCCCCAGAATACGTGGGGCAGACTGGCTTATTGCCAGTGAGGGATTCTCCTTCTGCAGTGCAGTCGGTACCCTCCTGGGGTAGTTTATAATTGTTTTTAAGTTCCGCCATTACAAGTAGGAAAAATTCTAGTAGCACTTTCCTAAGGTTCTACTGCCACATCTGTTTAGAGGGAATTTAGGCCCTCAGGGCTTGTGGTAGCCCAGTTGGACGGGTTACTCAACCGCCGCCCGTTGCTCGGCGTTGTCGCTCGTTTAGCACCACCCAGGGGACACGTGTAGGGCGGGCCTTATAGGAGAAGGTGGTAAATCCTACGGACGCGAGCGACGTCGTCCCCCAATCCGTCGTCTATCATTAATTGTTGACAAAAAAACTTTCAGGTGCAATAGTCCTGGCGGGCAGTGTGAAATGCTTTGAGCTGTCCATCACTCCCATGGCAGAGAAGCTGTTTGACGAGAACTGCCAAGTGCGGCGCCAGGTCACCGTGGAGGTGGGCAACTGGATGCTGAGCTACAGAGACCGCTACTCGTTCTGGCACCGGATGATCCCTTTGTTACTGACAAGGTATGAATCACATTATAATATTATAGAAGCAAAAGTTTCTAAGTAATTGTGCTAGTAAATCTTTCATGCCACAACTATTGAACTGAAATTTGGAATTACGAAATTTGGAATGGGGATATGTTATGTAACATCATCATCAGCTTATTTCTTTCTACTGCTGGACTAAAACCTCTTTGCACGCCATGGCATAACACAATATTGTAGACTTCTTTTTTCCTTATTGTCATTAGCTATAAGATAATTAGATGTAAGACTAGTCTGTAAAATACAGCTGTAGGTTTTCCAAATAAAATAAAATAAAATAAAAAATTCCATGGTTCCCAATTTGTGAAAATTCGAATCCATGGGCAACAGTTAGTTTGTAATAATAATAGGATTTTAAATGTTTCCAGTCTCAGCGACGTAATGGCAGACATACGGGAGACGGCGACGAAGCTCTGGGACGACATAGGCCTTCAGTACATGGATGAGAACGAAGAGGATCTCAAGAAGAAATCTGACTTCCTCAAAGATGTACCAACTCACTACCCCGATGTGAAACGACCAAACCTCGGCTGTAGGGTGCTGGTGCAGACCAATATAGGGAAAATCGTGCCAGCGATCGGGCGAGGTGACTTGGCGTTTTAAATTATGCTGTATTTAGCTGATCCATTTTTTTTTTATGTAGATAGGATAAACCCTTATGAAAATCTACCAACCTCGCTTATCTACTCGTAATTTATCCATCGAAGGCTAAGTGCTAACCTTACCTACCTATTCAAGTTACTTATTCTAATCCAACGATAATATATTCGGCTGCATCGTCACTTATCATCAGCCGAGATTGCAGTCAAGTAGGACCTACCCACTAACATAACTTCTACCATAGAACGGCAAGACACCATGAGCAGTGGCAGCCTTATGTGGTTGACATTTAACAAACTCACACGAAACTTTTTACCACGTTTTTGATATGAACCGCTATGTGGAGCTCTCTTCCAGCCTAACATTTCTGATACGTACCGCTAAGGTGTGGAATGCTCTTCCAGCCTTTATGCACCCAACCAAGTACAATTTGGGTGCTTTCAAGAGAAGAGTGAGTAGACATTTTCTAGGAAAACGCGCTCCAACCTAGACTTCATAACCTTTCCATCAGGCATGATTGTCGCCAAACGCATTACGCAAATCTATACCTACGACATGTAACGAAAAGTTGAAATAATATTCAAGGGTACATAAGTGTACTTGATAACAAATCACCCTGTAAAAATATTATATTGTCCCGTTTAGGGCGGGTGAAAGTGTGGTGGTGTGAAGTGGTAGTAGAATGAAACGGCATAAATAAACTAAAAAAAATATTTATTTGCTGTAAGTGCCTGACTCACACTATCACCGCACTAGCTCAGGGCGTTTGCGGTTCTCAATTTGTAGGGCGTGGGGAAGCCTTCCTGTATTTCACTTAAGTCGCACTGGTTAGCACTTCCCTTGGTTCGTAGGCGTATATAAATAATAAAATAGTAATAAGTGTATATATTTTGTAACGTTTCGTTACAATATACTTAGGAAGTATAAAGATTTCCTTTGCAGAGATGGACGGCTGGCAAGCAGATGCGCGGCTCCGGTGCGCGCAGCTCCTGTGCTGGCTCCTGTTGTGCGCCGAGGAGGGCTCCACGCAGCACGCCAACACTGTGGTGAGGATCCTGCTCCGTGGAGCGGCGGACGACGACGCGAGGGTTATCCGAGAGGTAGGACCCTCTTACTGTCTACCCTCACTCTCGTATTTCCTATAATTTCTGACGTCGCAATCTTTTTTAGGGTTTTGAATTGTTAAGTGTGTCCACAGATTTAGTCTGCCAATCCACCGAAGCGGAAAGACGCAGCGGAGTTGAGAAACGGAGAAATATTAACTAATACGATTGAACAAAATCAGAGGACTACCCTCCACCACCCATGGCCCAATCCACCTCGCGGTTATGGGGGCCGAAACGCGGGAGGGCGCCCGTTCGGTACTTGCTCTTGGCGTGTTCCCGGGGCGCCTTCTTGACTCCCTACAAGTTGTTTCCGCTCACTCCTTGTCCCTATGAACTCACTCTCCTCATTCTGGGGCAGGACGATACAAAATACGGACTCAGAGAAACAAAATCAGAGGAGCGGAGATTTTGTGCAATCCTAATGGTTAATAATATTCTCTCGGCTCCGCTGCCTCGCTCCGCTCCCATGGAGTGGCAGCCTTAGTCTGGTGGACTGAATTTCTACTAATAAAATAAAAACAAAAGTCTTGTCCGTTAAAGAATGAGTTGACATTTTTCTACAAAAAAAATGCTTGATGTCAGATCGAGCGCGCGTCCGAGTTATTCGGGTACTTCATATCGCCGGAGACGTGGTGGCCGCTGCTGGAGGCTGACGTGGAGTCCTGGCACGCGCTGTTCGTGCTCGCCAACGTGCTGCGGGGCTCCCGCGCCGACCTCGTCCGCGGGAGGGTCGCGCGGGAGCTGTGCAAGGAGTTGGCTGATCCGGACAGGTGTCGACTGAGAAAGGTCACAGCTTCTTAAATAGATAACAGATTTTCATCATCATCTCTTTCGATGCACTCTTGTTAGAGCGGTCTTGGTCATCATTTTTCAGTCACGTGACGGATTTTCACGCTTGAAAATCCGTCTCTTTTCTTCCCGGAGAGCTGCTTTCCTTGAGCACACAATATGTAAAGGGATGTGCACTTTTTTTACATGTCCACAGCCTTTACTTGCCTTGATGGCAGTTTTAAATGAAAATATTTGGTGCAGAAGGCAAGGGGAAACCACTGCACTATTTTCCCATGAAAGCCATCATGAACATTAATAACAGATTTTAAGTGGTTATAATATACTAGCAGATACCCGCGGCTTCGCCCGCGTAAATTTTAGTTTTCCCTATTCTCACGGGAACCATCGGTTTTTCCGGAATAAAAAGTACCTAACTTTTGTGTTAATTTAGAGCGAAATCTATCTCCATTTTAACTTTCAGCCAAAAGTTTTCAATAGTTGCAGCGTGAATGAGTATTTCTCCCGCTGGAATAGTGAAAAACAAATATTCAGAAATAACCATTGATTTTCCCGGGATAAAAAATAGCCTTCTCTATTCTAATTTTCAGCCAAATCAGTTCACCAATTACAGCGTGAAGAAATATTTTTCCCGCGTGGATATCTGTTTTTCACTGTTCCCGAAGGAACCATGGATTTTTCCGGGATAAAAAGTGGCCTTAGTATTAATCCAGGATATAATCTATCTCTATTCCAAATCAGTTCAGTAATTACGGCATGAAGGCATATTATCTATCACTATTATCATGGAAACCATGAAATTTTCCGGGATGAAAAGTATCCTATGTATTAATCCAGGATAAAATCTATCTCCTTTCCGAATTTCAGTTTAGTTCAGTTCAGTTCAGTTCAGTTTAGTAAGTGCAGCGTAAAGTAGTATTTTTCGCGCGTGAATATCAATTTTTCAGTTTTCCCGCAAAAAACATGGATTTTTCCGGTATAAAAAGTAGCTTTTTCATTAACCCAGGATATTATCTATCTCCATTCCAAATTTCAGCCAAATCCGTCTTGTACTTACTGCATGAAGATCTTTTTCCGCGTGAATTCGGTTTTTAACTAATCCCACGGGAACCATGGATTTTCCCGGGATGAAAAGTAGCTTATGTGTTAACCCACGATGCAATTTATCACCATTCCAAATTTGAGCCAAATCAATTCAGTAGTTGCGGCGTGAAGGAGTATTGAAGCTTGGTAAAATACGAACTTTGGAGCCCCGTGTTACCCCTTAAGGGGGGAATTTTAAAAAATCCTTTCTTAGTGTACCCCTAGTCCTCATAAGGAACCGGTGTGCCAAATTTGAAGTCTCTAGACCCAGCGGTTTGGGCTGTGCGTTGATATGTCAGTGAGTGAGTGAGTCAGTATCTTCTTTGATATACCATGAAATTGTCCGGGATGAAAAGTACCCTATGTATTAATCCAGGATATAATCCATCTCCTTTCCGAATTTCAGTCATATCAGGTTAGTAAGTGCAGCGTAAAGTGGTTTTTTTCGCGCGTGAATATCAATTTTGTCAGTTTTCCCGCAAAAACCATGAATTTTTCCGGGATGAAAAGTAGCCGTTTTATTAACCCAGGACATCAATTATGTCCATTCCAAATTTCAGCTAAGTCAGTCTTGTACTTCCGGCGTGAAGATTTTTTCCGCGTGAATTTCGGTTTTTAACTAATCCCACGGGAACCATGGATTTTCCCGGGATGAAAAGTAGCTTGTGTGTTAACCCAAGATGCAATTTATCGCCATGCCAAATTTGAGCTAAATCGGTTCAGTAGTTGCGGCGTGAAGGAGTATCGAAGCTTGGTAAAATACGAACTTTGGAGCCCCGTTTTACCCCTTAAGGGGGGAATTTTGAAAAATCCTTTCTTAGTGCACCCCTAGACCTTATAATGAATCTGTGTGCCAAATTTGAAGTCTCTAGACCCAGGGGTTTGGGCTGTGCGTTGATATGTCAGTGAGTGCGTGAGTCAGTATCTTCTTTGATATACCATGAAATTTTCCGGGATGAAAAGTATCCTATGTATCAACCCAGGATAAAATCTATCTCCTTTCCGAATTTCAGTCATATCAGGTCAGTAAGTGCAGCGTAAAGTAGTATTTTTCACGCGTGAATATCAATTTTTCAGTTTTCCCGCAAAAACCATGGATTTTTCCGGGGTAAAACGTAGCCTTTTTACTAACCCAGGATATCATCTATCTCCATTCCAAATTTCAGCCAAATCGGTCTTGTACTTGCGGCGTGAAGATTTTTTTCCGCGTGAATTTCAATTTTTAACTAATCCCACGGGAACTATGGATTTTCCCGGGATGAAAAGTAGCTTATGTGTTAACCCAAGATGCAATTTATCGCCATTCCAAATTTGAGCCAAATCGGTTCAGTAGTTGCGGCGTGAAGGAGTATCGAAGCTTGGTAAAATACGAACTTTAGAGCCCCGTTTCACCCCTTAACGGGGGAATTTTGAAAAATCCTTTCTTAGTGCACCCCTAGACCTCATAATGAATCTGTGTGCCAAATTTGAAGTCTCTAGACCCAGGGGTTTGGGCTGTGCGTTGATATGTCAGTGAGTGCGTGAGTCAGTATCTCCTTTGATATACCATGAAATTTTCCGGGATGAAAAGTATCCTATGTATTAATCCAGGATATAATCCATCTCCTTTCCGAATTTCAGTCATATCAGGTTAGTAAGTGCAGCGTAAAGTGGTTTTTTTCGCGCGTGAATATCAATTTTGTCAGTTTTCCCGCAAAAACCATGAATTTTTCCGGGATGAAAAGTAGCCGTTTTATTAACCCAGGACATCATCTATGTCCATTCCAAATTTCAGCTAAGTCAGTCTTGTACTTCCGGCGTGAAGATTTTTTCCGCGTGAATTTCGGTTTTTAACTAATCCCACGGGAACCATGGATTTTCCCGGGATGAAAAGTAGCTTGTGTGTTAACCCAAGATGCAATTTATCGCCATGCCAAATTTGAGCTAAATCGGTTCAGTAGTTGCGGCGTGAAGGAGTATCGAAGCTTGGTAAAATACGAACTTTGGAGCTCCGTTTTACCCCTTAAGGGGGGAATTTTGAAAAATCCTTTCTTAGTGCACCCCTAGACCTTATAATGAATCTGTGTGCCAAATTTGAAGTCTCTAGACCCAGGGGTTTGGGCTGTGCGTTGATATGTCAGTGAGTGCGTGAGTCAGTATCTTCTTTGATATACCATGAAATTTTCCGGGATGAAAAGTATCCTTTGTATCAACCCAGGATAAAATCTATCTCCTTTCCGAATTTCAGTCATATCAGGTCAGTAAGTGCAGCGTAAAGTAGTATTTTTCACGCGTGAATATCAATTTTTCAGTTTTCCCGCAAAAACCATGGATTTTTCCGGGGTAAAACGTAGCCTTTTTTCTAACCCAGGATATCATCTATCTCCATTCCAAATTTCAGCCAAATCGGTCTTGTACTTGCGGCGTGAAGATTTTTTTCCGCGTGAATTTCAATTTTTAACTAATCCCACGGGAACTATGGATTTTCCCGGGATGAAAAGTAGCTTATGTGTTAACCCAAGATGCAATTTATCGCCATTCCAAATTTGAGCCAAATCGGTTCAGTAGTTGCGGCGTGAAGGAGTATCGAAGCTTGGTAAAATACGAACTTTAGAGCCCCGTTTCACCCCTTAACGGGGGAATTTTGAAAAATCCTTTCTTAGTGCACCCCTAGACCTCATAATGAATCTGTGTGCCAAATTTGAAGTCTCTAGACCCAGGGGTTTGGGCTGTGCGTTGATATGTCAGTGAGTGCGTGAGTCAGTATCTCCTTTGATATACCATGAAATTTTCCGGGATGAAAAGTATCCTATGTGTCAATCCAGGATAAAATCTATCTCCTTTCCGAATTTCAGTCATATCAGGTCAGTAAGTGCAGCGTAAAGTAGTATTTTTCACGGGTGAATATCAATTTTTCAGTTTTCCCGCAAAAACCATGGATTTTTCCGGGATGAAAAGTAGCCTTTTTATTAACCCAGGATATCATCTATGTCCATTCCAAATTTCAGCTAAATCGGTCTTGTACTTCCGGCGTGAATATTTTTTTCCGCGTGAATTTCGGTTTTTAACTAATCCCACGGGAACCATGGATTTTCCCGGGATGAAAAGTAGCTGAAGTGTTAACCCAAGATGCAATTTATCGCCATTCCAAATTTGAGCCAAATCGGTTCAGTAGTTGCGGCGTTAAGGAGTATTGAAGCTTGGTAAAATACGAACTTTGGAGCCCCGTTTCACCCCTTTAGGGGAGGAATTTTGAAAAATCCTTTCTTAGTGCACCCCTAGACCTCATAAGGAACCTGCGTGCCAAATTTGAAGTCTCTAGACCCAGCGGTTTGGGCTGTGCGTTGATATGTCAGTGAATGAATGAGTCAGTATCTTCTTTTATATATTTAGATTAAGCGGACGGTTTAACTCACGGTTTGTTAGGTAGATACACCCGACTTGTTTCGAACTCCGACTTGAGTTAAGCCGTATTTAATTACAAATGTTTTGTTTCACTCACGATCGTTTGCATTATAAGATTACAGACTTATTAACTTTCGCATAACCAGCACCTCTAGCCATATAGCATTTTATTTAAATTTCCACGTATTGTTTGAAAAAATTCCTTGTAGTCTTGACCACAACTAGGCATTGATGGACTCACGTAGGTATGTGTGCCTAGGCCCACATTTACACGTTTGTCCATCAATGCCTCTTTTGCTGGCCGCTGTAGTAATGTACTATTGTATAAGTACCCGAACACGTGATAAGGTGTCATTATTTTGTAAATTACAGCCAAAATACCAACGGAACCTGTTACAAGTGACGGAGGCGTTGATGGACCTCTGCCAGAAGGAATGCGCGGAGCACGCAGAGCAGCTTTTCATCATCAACTTCACCGTCTACGCCATGCCGCATGACGACAACATGCAGTTCCTGGCCCTGTGTGAGTTTACCTTTAAACGATATAGACTTTACTTGTAGCTCTAATTCCTAACCAGCTAGCTCTTTTAGGTATAGCATAGCTACAAGTAGCAAAAAGTACATGTTGCGCTTTGCGACCCGTCGACAAGTTGTTCAAAACTAGTGTACCTACTAAAGGCATTTTTTTTTATTCTATAACCTAGAGTACGTTTTCAAATTTTCTTTCATAGCGGAAGGAAATTCAAAAAGAGGTTTGAAGAATTTTGCCTGTATAAATCTAAAGCTGGTATGAATACAAAAGTATTGTATGAAGAACTATGACATAAATGTTGTTATCTTCTGCTAGTCCACGTATTTCTTACGTTGAAGAATTTATCTCGGATAGCTCAAAAAATATAGAAACAGTACGATTTATAATTAAAATAGCAATTATGGTTCTTAAATTCACCGCCACGCCATTCTTCAGCAAACCTGGACAAACTACGTTTCACGGTGAAGTGCGGACGGACGCTCACGTGTCTGTATGACAAGTACATCGGTCGGATACTGGCCGACATCAACAGTGACGCCGTCACCTGGAGCCTGCTCACGCCCGACCGCTGTCTGCTGGAGTGCGTGTTGTTGCACGCAGGTCGGTAGAGACTCAATCTGCCTCACGAAGGCGTTATATGCAGTATCGTCGGGGCTCGCTCACGTGTCTGTATGACAAGCACATCGGTCGGATACTGGCCGACATCAACAGTGACGCCGTCACCTGGAGCCTGCTCACGCCTGATCGCTGTCTGCTGGAGTGCGTGTTGTTGCATGCAGGTCGGTACAGGCTCAATCTGCATCACGAAGGCGTTATACGCAGTAGTATCGGTGCTCGCTGACGTGTCTGTATGACAAGCACATCGGTCGGATACTGGCCGACATCAACAGTGACGCCGTCACCTGGAGCCTGCTCACGCCCGATCGCTGTCTACTGGAGTGCGTGTTGTTGCATGCAGGTCGGTACAGGCTCAATCTGTATCATGAAGGCGTTATACGCAGTAGTATCGGTGCTTGCTGACGTGTCTGTATGACAAGCACATCGGTCGGATACTGGCCGACATCAACAGTGACGCCGTCACCTGGAGCCTGCTCACGCCCGACCGCTGTCTGCTGGAGTGCGTGTTGTTGCATGCAGGTCGGTACAGGCTCAATCTGTATCACGAAGGCGTTATACGCAGTAGTATCGGTGCTCGCTGACGTGTCTGTATGACAAGCACATCGGTCGGATACTGGCCGACATCAACAGTGACGCCGTCACCTGGAGCCTGCTCACGCCCGACCGCTGTCTGCTGGAGTGCGTGTTGTTGCATGCAGGTCGGTACAGGCTCAATCTGTATCACGAAGGCGTTATACGCAGTAGTATCGGTGCTCGGCGCTCGCTGACGTGTCTGTATGACAAGCACATCGGTCGGATACTGGCCGATATCAACAGTGACGCCGTCACCTGGAGCCTGCGCCCGATCGCTGTCTGCTGGAGTGCGTGTTCTTGCATGCAGGTCGGTACAGACTCAATATGCCTCACGAAGGCGTTATATGCAGATGCGCACTTTTTGCAGAGTTCGCCTGGATGAGTACCACCGTCATGCATGTCAGATATTCTGCCGTAAAGCAGTAATTACGAAGCGTTACCTACTGTGTTTCTGTTTGAAGGGCACTGTAGCTGGTGAGATAAGATAAGAACTCATAAGACTTAAAACTGAAGCTGTCAGTGATTCCAATGGTGTTGCAATGCAAAGGACGCACTACCATCTGAATAAGCAGGTTAATAACCTGAAAATCAGAAACCTCTTGCTCGTCACGTCTTTTTTTTCTATAAAATAATTACGGATTACAGTACTTGAAATTTCAGGATGGGCAATGGGCAGTCAGTTGCACTTGATTGCGCCTCTGCTGAAAGAGTGCTTGGCTCCTCCCAAAGTGGACCCCGAGGTTAAACTGAAGGTGTTCACCGCGCTGTCGACGGTTCTGTTAAACCGGCAGACCAACTTAAGGAAATGCGAACCGGAAAAATTGGAAGCGTTTTTGAAAATTGTCATTGACGGTAGGTGTAGAAAATATCGTTGCTTGACCAAAGATATTCTAAAAGAAAGATACGTTACATTCATACTAAGCGACGTTCAGTTCTGTTGCGCGCTGACAAACGCCAGACACGCGTAACCTTCTTCTCCGTTGCTCGCGGACTGAACGAAAATTACACTGATTAGGGTAATTTGTCGACAACAAATACCGCGCGTATGTGCGATATCTTAACTCTTTTTTATATAGAATTTCTTAGTGCTTGACGCTTCGCTTTCTTTTAATGTGCTTACCACGTGCTTACAGTCGTTTTTAATAAGCTGTCTATCCTTTGTTTTGCTTAGTTAAGATAGTAATTTGATCTTTAGCAGGCAAAATTGTGGATAAATACTTAGCTTACTGAAAACCACCGTAAGTCGAAAGCAATTTATTTCAAAAGCTTTTGTAGAGTTAGGATAAACGAGGATATCTAAAGACATATTTCACAGGTATTTGGGTAGATGACGTATTGCAAGAGCAATTAAGAAACAATACGGACACAAAAATCACAGATAAATAATTCAGTTTCATTCGTTTTTATAAAAGTCACCTACCTGCTAGCATACAAACTTTCGCCTAGAGGTACTATTGTAGTGTTCTGTAGCGTATATAATATATTACTGTGATACTTTTTTGATATTCTAGAGGTTATAATGCCGAATCTGGTATGGTCGCCGGGACGAACCGCCGAAGCGATACGCACGGCGGCCGTGGCTTGCCTGTGCTCGGCGCTGCAAGACAACCCGGAGGAGCAGCCCGTTGTGGAGCAAGGGGGCGACGGCGATGCTAATGACAAGGTGCCTAAGACAGAGAACATTTCAATTTGGCACATAGTTTTACTCAGATGACTCAAGAAATACTTCCTAATATTGTTAAGCTCCGAGCGAAATTGCAACTTTCTAGATCCATGGGCTTGGGTTGAACAATAATGAGTCAGTGAGTGAATAAATGGATGAAAGAGTCATGAATTTTTTTACTGATATAGATTTAGGTAGCTGGGCAGAACCTACCAGGTAATTCGACCCGAAGTCAAGTCGTGTCTTCGTTTCTCTCTTTTGATTGGTCAAAAATAATGGGAACAGCTAACAGAGCAGTATTGAGCCAAATTTCAGAATCGAAAAAATCCTGGCAGAATTTGTAGTTATTAAGAATTACGATTGATATATTTTATGGCATGAATATGATAAGGTCACTTTGGATAAAAGAGAGATCTGAAAAATTTACGATAATTAATTTGTCTATGAATGGGAATTCGCGAACTTTGCACTACAAATTATATATTGAGCCCTCAGGTCTTATATATACACTACGCGATCCGTTTCACAAAATATTAAAATTGCAAGTTTTTTACTAAGTTCTCCTAAGACAAGATTTATCTATCTGCCATGTAACATTTTTCCTATTCCAGGAAGTAAACCTATTTCCTACCAAGGAATCTTTGGAGCCTTTCCTGGATGGAATGGTGCCATTGCTGATTGGTTTAGTTGAAGATAACTCGACTTTGACACGACAACACACTTTAAGGGCGATCTGTTGTCTCGCTACACTAGCCCGACAGCGCGGCTGTTTCACAGTTGAAATACTGCATAAGTTGTACTTTGGTAAGCTTTAGAATATTCTTTTGCTTTTGGCTGATTTATTTTAGCTATATGATATTAGTTATATTAAATAAATTTGTCTCCCTTCTTTTATGATCAGAGAAGATTTTAATTGCGCGTTGCGGAATTCCATAGACCATTCATTGCGACAATGGTACACACTTTATTTTAGACTAACTAACTAGACCGTTAACAGGGCGACCATGGTCAAAGTGCAAGTAAGAAGCCAAGTTCTCAAGCGAATAAAGCCACTTCCATCCGCATGTAACACAACACACAACATTCGATGCACTTTCGTCCCAACACCGTGACATTCTAGGGAGATGTTGATTTCACAATGCGAAATCGTATAGTGCAGTAGGTTACGTGCCTGTTAAAGTTAATCGAAGCAAGATATTTTGTTGGCAGTGGTACTCAAGCGTCTCGACGACAGTAGCGACAAAGTGCGCTCGTTCGCCGCGCAGACGCTGTGCACTCTGTTCAAGTGTCGCCCGCGCGGCTACGACACGGCGGTGTTCGGCGCGCACGTCGACGCGCTGTACAGCGCCATGCTCGTGCACTTGGACGACGCGGATGAGGCGTTCCGCAAGGAGATGCTGGGTGAGTCGGTCGCGAGGAGCTAGGAGATGGAGGTTTATACGATAAGATCGGAGTGTCGCCCGCGCGGCTACGACACGGCGGTGTTCGGCGCGCACGTCGACGCGCTGTACAGCGCCATGCTCGTGCACTTGGACGACGCGGATGAGGCGTTCCGCAAGGAGATGCTGGGTGAGTCGGTCGCGAGGAGCTAGGAGATGGAGGTTTATACGATAAGATCGGAGTGTCGCCCGCGCGGCTACGACACGGCGGTGTTCGGCGCGCACGTCGACGCGCTGTACAGCGCCATGCTCGTGCACTTGGACGAGGCGGATGAGGCGTTCCGCAAGGAGATGCTGGGTGAGTCGGTCGCGAGGAGCTAGGAGATGGAGGTTTAAACGATAGGATCGGAGTGTCGCCCGCGCGGCTACGACACGGCGGTGTTCGGCGCGCACGTCGACGCGCTGTACAGCGCCATGCTCGTGCACTTGGACGACGCGGATGAGGCGTTCCGCAAGGAGATGCTGGGTGAGTCGGTCGCGAGGAGCTAGGAGATGGAGGTTTAAACGATAGGATCGGAGTGTCGCCCGCGCGGCTACGACACGGCGGTGTTCGGCGCGCACGTCGACGCGCTGTACAGCGCCATGCTCGTGCACTTGGACGACGCGGATGAGGCGTTCCGCAAGGAGATGCTGGGTGAGTCGGTCGCGAGGAGCTAGGAGATGGAGGTTTAAACGATAGGATCGGAGTGTCGCCCGCGCGGCTACGACACGGCGGTGTTCGGCGCGCACGTCGACGCGCTGTACAGCGCCATGCTCGTGCACTTGGACGACGCGGATGAGGCGTTCCGCAAGGAGATGCTGGGTGAGTCGGTCGCGAGGAGTTAGGAGATGGAGGTTTAAACGATAGGATCGGAGTGTCGCCCGCGCGGCTACGACACGGCGGTGTTCGGCGCGCACGTCGACGCGCTGTACAGCGCCATGCTCGTGCACTTGGACGACGCGGATGAGGCGTTCCGCAAGGAGATGCTGGGTGAGTCGGTCGCGAGGAGCTAGGAGATGGAGGTTTAAACGATAGGATCGGAGTGTCGCCCGCGCGGCTACGACACGGCGGTGTTCGGCGCGCACGTCGACGCGCTGTACAGCGCCATGCTCGTGCACTTGGACGACGCGGATGAGGCGTTCCGCAAGGAGATGCTGGGTGAGTCGGTCGCGAGGAGCTAGGAGATGGAGGTTTAAACGATAGGATCGGAGTGTCGCCCGCGCGGCTACGACACGGCGGTGTTCGGCGCGCACGTCGACGCGCTGTACAGCGCCATGCTCGTGCACTTGGACGACGCGGATGAGGCGTTCCGCAAGGAGATGCTGGGTGAGTCGGTCGCGAGGAGCTAGGAGATGGAGGTTTAAACGATAGGATCGGAGTGTCGCCCGCGCGGCTACGACACGGCGGTGTTCGGCGCGCACGTCGACGCGCTGTACAGCGCCATGCTCGTGCACTTGGACGACGCGGATGAGGCGTTCCGCAAGGAGATGCTGGGTGAGTCGGTCGCGAGGAGCTAGGAGATGGAGGTTTAAACGATAGGATCGGAGTGTTGCCCGCGCGGCTACGACACGGCGGTGTTCGGCGTGCACGTCGACGCGCTGTACAGCATCTATATCAGCAATATACATAAATATAATATATTGAAAAACACCCAGTTAAAAAACCCAATTAAACATTCATGTTCATCACACTAACATTTACCAGTAGTGGGAATCGAACCCACGGCCTCCAACGCAGACTACAGGTTCTCTACCTCTACGCCATTCGGTCGTCAAGTTGGTGATACATTGATGTTATTATTCATTCTGACAAATATTATAAATTTTTCGCTTTCAGATGCCCTGCTTACTCTTAGCGACGTTGATCCGACGCTCTTGATGAAAAAAGTGAAAACTAATATACATTTGTATAGGAACAAAGCAGCTTATGAGAAATTGTCTAGTCATATCGAAAAGATAATTATAATTAAGTAGATTATAGTGTTTAGTTAGTCTATGTTTTTTGTATAATATTCTATCAAATATATTTTTTGCAAGTTTAATGAGCATACTGAGGAAGTGCCTTATCTTTTGTTTTATTCAGTAGAAAGCTACTTCATGTTCACATAATTTGTTGACGATTATTTTCGTGACATTAATTTAATAAACTAGATTAAAATGATATTAATGCTGTTTTCTTTACATAATCTTAATATACATTGTAAATCTCAGTAAATCAAACAATATTCAAAGGTTAGGTAGGTACTTGTCGTAAGGCTACAATAAGCTCAAACAAACTTTGAAAAATCAAATAAAATTTTAATTTTGCGGGAAGATCCTTGCTTAAAAAGTTCAGTGGCTGAGCTGGATTTCAATCATTGATTTAACTAGCGTAGCGTATTTCGTATTGATTTCAATGCAGATAAAATCCCTAGAACCCAGAACAGTCATGGCATGAGTAAAATTAAAATAAAACTCCTGCATGCCAACGTAAAGTCCGTCCAAAAAGCGAATGCATATTAATTAGTAAACAAATATGGCGTCCGACTGATACTGAACCCGTAGTGATGGACCCGCAGACAGAGTTTAACTGTTGTGAATGGATGATTGAATGAATACAGTAATTCTTAAATCGATTACCAAATACAATGATTTTAAAACTATCTTGTAATGTTGGAATCTGCAAATATCAGTAGTTTTGTAGCTTCTGTTATCAATCTAAATATAAGAATAAGAATAATTTATTAAACAAAACTTACAAATGTGGCTTACTATCTATGGTTACAATAGTTAGATATTGCGATCTATATGCGGCTTGGAAATTATACACAAATTTTAACGCGCAGACTCTGCACTAAGATTTAACTTGTATTGCAGAAGTCTGCATACTCTTCGGGGGATCAAGCAAAGCCAGTGATTAGAAAATATATAAAAGAATAAACTGACTGACAGACTTACTGATTGACTGACATACCAACGCACAGCCCAAACTGCTGTGACTACTCCATCGAGCCGCATCATTCTATCTTCTTCCTTTATTAGGTAGGTACATTTTCTATGCATTTTTGCCAGGAGACCGTGTCAATTCGGAGAATCCCATCACTAATTAATACTTTGAGCTCAGCCATTTTAAAGGTTTTATTATTTTTACCAACATATGACTTCAGCTGAGCCCATATTAACGATGGGATTTAACTCACAATGATATGGCGGAAGGCGTAAAACAGTTACGTTTTTTGTGGCTGCCATTTCGTCAACAACCTTAGTTTGAAAATTGTCCTTATTGAACTTGCAGAATAGTTGGGCTTTCGTTTCCCACGTTTGAAATTGCATATCTTTTTCTTGCAGCCACGTTTGAATATTATCCTTCCGCCAACTCACGTTCGGAACACGGTCTACCAGTCTTGAATGATACGGCGCGTTGTCCAGAACGATCACAGAACCCGGTTCAATTTTCTCCAAAATTTTCTGGAACCTGCAAAGAATACAATGTACTTACCTATATTTGCCCATAGACTGTAAAAAACCATATTTTATAAATTCTTTCGGAAGTCGGATACTAATTTAACTAATTCAGTTTTAAATCATTTGTATTCTTTTGTTGGACAGAATGAAATGGCTACATGATATTTATAGGCTTAAAGTATATGTATATTTATTTGCAGAAATAACTTAATAATGCACAAAATATAAAAAAAATTACCACTTTTCAAAATTATGGGCATCCATTTCTCCGAGGTAGTCGCCTTCTGCGTCTGTTTTTTTCGCTTCAAAAATCCACTCTCCCCCGTCAAGGAAACCATCCTTACTTCCTACACGCTTGCCTTTTTGTGGGTTTTTGGGCCCAGTTGATAAGCCCTGTAAAAACGCCTGTCGACTGCTCTCAATTTCTTTCGATCCATAAATAGTTTGAAGCACAGATATGCATCAGATATGGGTTTGAACTTCAAACCCATATCTGTCAAACCCACAGAACACATATACTCTATAACGAGAGGTCAAACCATCTTCAAACTTTGAAGATGGTTTGAAGTAAGTATGGCCTAGGGGTGGTCTTTAGCACCTGACCCGTAGCGGGGGGGTGGGAGTGGGGTTAGGGGGAGGGGGGGTGGGAGGGAGTCTACCCCCCAAGCCAAATTTTACGAGGCCTAAATACTTTTCGGGAAATATTTTTTTGAAATTAAAAAATCTTCACCTCTTCTAAGGTGATCTTTAGCTTAATCCTCTAAGACAGGTCGATTTTCTGGGTGGTCAATTTCTGGGTGGTCAAAAAAAAAAACACCTCAGAAGGATGGCGGGGCCTTGCAGGCCCCGCCATCCTCTTCGTCGCCTACCTATCCGTTATAGTCGGGGTGCCCTCGAGTACCAAACTCCGATTTTTTTTGTTGGTATTATTTTCTAATTTTCTGTACTTGAATCTTTCATCATTGACTTCAAGGAATATACTACTCTCTAACGAGAGATTGACTTGTAATACCTACCAATACGGAAAACCTTAGATGAAGTATCGGAAAACGAATGTGTCAAATCGCGACAAATGAAACGTCATTTTATGTAGTCTGAGTGATCAGTTTTTACGTACTTATTATTTAAAATAATTATAAAAATTCAGAAATTAATTTTTCTTATTAAGTCTCGAAAATTAAAGTGATTTATCAAAGAAGACGATAATGTGAAGTGTATTACATAAAAAACTTTCGTGAAAATATAAGTGTGGCAAAAAATGCGAAACGAGTCAGGTGCTAAAGCTGAGCCAAAATAAAAAGCGAAGTTTCACTTTACACAAAGACCTTTAAAAAATAAAAATAATATTTATTGTAATTAATAATTATTATGCAAATTTTAGGTACCTACTAGGTAGTGATTATATCCTCTTAAGCATGCCCATTGCATGCCTTTCTTGGTCTATGCCGGCCAATGGCTGGCGGCTATTGGAGCATACAAAATGAGAATTTAGACTTTAAGATTAAAAGAGAATTCACCAATCACAGGGACCTCAAGGCCATAGATCGTAATAATTTCCTTTGTGCATCTATGGCCGTGAGTAACCACAGAGGCACCACAGAACACATACAGACCTGGGTAGTATCAGTGTTGTCTGTTGTATGCAAAGATATTACACAATAACAAGATTGAGTACTAACCATTCTTGCTACGCTAAATTGACACTTATTGCTACCTACTTAGAGGAGCTATTATCTTACAAGCAGTAGCTAGCTAAAAGCGGTCCTGAGCAAGACGGATAGATTTGGTCGTCGTGTCCTTGTCTGACATCTTGCCATCTCAAATAATTATTAGGTTTGGTAGAAACGGTAGATTTTTTTATTTTTGTTTTTTTATAATATACCAAAACGAAACATCTATTAACTCATAATTATTTCGATATATTAAAAACAAAATTATTATTATTGAGTAAAAGTAGTAGTTATGTCCTTGGGACTGGTATTACGGTAAAAACAGAGGGTGTAACCACGAATAAAAGTGTCACTGCCAAAACGGGTATTCGCTGGGGCATTAGAGATGCCACCCAAATCGATGCATATTTTTCTTATTGTAAGAATAGGCTAGATAAACTTAATGAACACCTGATTTGTAAAAACTGTGATAGTAATAGTTGTAATAATTTAGACCGTCATTATTTATTTATTGATAACTTGTATAATAATATTATTGACATTATGCAGTCAGGTGCGAAACGCACGTCGAAAAGGTGCAAGACTGTAAAAAGTAAGCACAAACAGGTTACGGGCTGGAACCACCATGTTCAACAAAGTCATAGCATGTATAGACTAGACTTTGATACCTGGGTATTGGCGGGCAAGCCTTCCACTGGTACATTATTTGACAATATGATTAGTTCTCGTAAAAAATTCAAAAATAAGTTAAAGTGGTGCCAGCGAAATGAAGAATCTATTAAATTAGATATTTTGGCTATGCATCGAAAACAGAAAAAATTTATGAAATTTTGGAAAGAAACCAAGGCATTTAATGGTAAACAGAGTGTACCTATATCAGTGGGCGGCTTGCAGAGTCATGAACAGATAGCCAATATGTTTGCAGATAGGTTTAAAGTGCAACCACTACCCGTGGAAACACAAATGAAAAGTAATAGGCATAGGACCGGCGATTCACCGGCCGGCCCCAATCCTAGCATAGTACAATTTGTGACCGATGAGGTGACAAAAGTCGTTAAAGACATGGATAGAGGAAAAAGTCCCGGCTATGACGAATTAAGTATTGAACACGTTTTATACGGGGGTAGGCCTTTACATGAAAAGCTTTGCAGTCTATTTAACCTTTGCATTAAATACTCCTACCTGCCCCAAAATTTGATGAAGACCATAGTCGTGCCTATCGTCAAAAATATAACTGGGGACTTGGGGTCGGCAGGTAATTACCGTCCTATTTCTTTGGGCACAGTCCTAGGAAAGGTTCTGGAACGCCTGCTGCAGCCCGAACTGCTTAAGAATGTAGTTATTGAAGACGCGCAGTTTGGTTTTCGTCCCGGTCTCTCGACAGATTTAGCAATTCTCAGTTTAAAACACACAGTAAAATACTACACCAGTCGTGACACCTCTGTGTATGCATGTTTTCTTGATCTGAGTCGGGCTTTCGACCTAGATGATATTCTCTGGGAGAAATTATACCGGTCTCAGGTCCCCAACGAGGTCGTGGGTCTGCTGAGGTACTGGTACGGAAACCAAACAAATACTGTGAAGTGGGGCGACGCGACTTCTAATTGTTACAAATTAGATTGCGGTGTACGCCAGGGTGGGATTACCTCGCCGGACTTATTTAACATGTATGTAAATAAATTAATAGAGGAACTGAGAGACACAAATGTCGGATGCCATATCAATGGAATTTGTATAAACAGTATTAGCTACGCTGATGACATGGTGCTTCTCAGTCCCTCTATTAAAGGACTCAGAACTCTGCTCTCTGTGTGTGAGCATTACGCCAATGCTCACGGTCTAAAATATAATTTAGACAAGACGGAGATGCTAGTCTTTAGGTCAGGCAAAGGTCCGGAAAGGTTCCCAGAAATCACGCTAAATGGCAAAGCAGTTCGGGTTGTGCAGCAATTTAAGTACCTCGGGCACATCCTGACTGAGCATCTCAAAGACGACAACGACATCGAGAGAGAAAGACGGGCTCTCTCGATTCGGTGTAACATGCTGGCGCGTAGATTCAGCAAGTGCAGTAAGGAAGTTAAAATTACTCTTAAAGCCTACTGCCAATGCTTTTATACGTGCCAGCTATGGACTAACTTTCTGAGAAAATCATACACTGCAATACGTGTGCAGTACAATAACGCCTTCCGCGCCCTCATGGGCCTGCCACGCTATTGCAGTGCTTCCACCATGTTTGCCGAGTCGAGGGTGGCCGATTTCTATGGCATTGTTAGAGCTCGCATAGCGTCCTTTTGGGAAAGGCTTCGCAGTTCTAACAATGCTATACTTAGGGTCGTGTGCGAAGGGATGCCCAGTCAGATCTTTGACTATTGGCTGTCTGTTCATCAGGCCAAAAATAGAAAGTAGCTCCAACCTGTATCCTTGACATCTGAAATGAGTCTTTTGACCATTTCAGTTAGGTGTAAGTATATTTACTAGTTAAGTTTTAAGTATTTAATTGTAGATTCTTTTTATTAGTGTACCTACCCGTAAGACTGTATTTAGTTTCTATGATTATTTATTTGCAACTTATTGTACAATTGGGTGTTTTACCTTTAATAAAGAAACATTATTATTATTATTCTTTACATTTATTATGCATTCATATTTTTTTACATTTTTAAATATTTCATTATAAAAAAAAAAAAAAAAAAACATTTAAAAATATAAAAAATAGCGGTCCACCGGCCTCGGGAACAGGGTCCAAGCAACCGGCGGTAAGGGCCCCAGAGAGAGGAACCTCCTGACGATGCGAGCCGTGTCCAGGAGTACAGCCTTCTGGATCTGGCCCTTGACCCAGCTACCCAACGAGAGCCTCGAAAGATGTTGGTCGAGGCTCTTGGCTATAAGACCATTAGCAGAAATTACTATGGGTACAATGATTGCTGAGTCTACATTCCACATAGCGACAACCTCGTGCGCCAAGTCGAGATACTTGGTGAGTTTCTCTTTCTCAGCTTTCACGAGGTTCTCGTCATGCGGAACAGCAACATCAACAATCATTGCACGGCGCTCTGATCGATCTATCACCACTATGTCAGGCTTATTGGCTACAATAGTCCTGTCTGTAATGATAGACCGATCCCAGTACAGTGTGATATGACCATTTTCAAGAACTGGGTCGGGCACATACCTGTAGTACGGTACCTCCGATTCCACAAGATTGTATTTCAAGGCAAGTTGTTGGTGGATAATCCTGGCCACTTGGTTATGTCTGTGCAAGTATTCGCCGTTAGCTAGATGAGAACAACCAGAAACAATGTGACGGATAGTTTCTCCAGGGCGGCGACATGCCCGACATATGTCTACCGTTCCATCCTTCACAATGTATTTTCTGTAATTGTTCGTCATCATGACCTCGTCCATAATTGCACATACAAACCCTTCGGTTTCCCCAAAGAGGTCACCAAAGCACAGCCAGGCCACGGACGCTTCAAAGTCAACATCAGGCCCGTGGAGGGCCCGATAAAAGCGTCCTTATTATAATAATAAAATCGTATTATTATTATTATTACTAAAAGTAAGATGGCGGTTTGTTCACTGCTATTCTGTAGGGTAACCACGAATTACGTAGACGAAAGATTTTTCTTGTAGTAGGACTTTAATTGCAGATGTATATTAATAGTCTACTATTATAATAAAAATAACTCTCCCATGTTTATGTGTAAGCACATACCTACCTTAACTTCCGATCAACTACACCAAATTGGATATTTCATTTTTTTATTGTGCATGATATTGTCAGTAGGTAGGTAGTTGGTTTGTGTAAAAATATTATTCGAAATTCCCGGGCGAAGTGATAAATAAGTCAGCAGTCAATCACTGGGTAAATCAGCACAAGCATCTAGATACATGTTATATTAATATATATGCACAATCGTTTTTTGTGATTTTTTTTTTCATAATGGTCACCTTAAATTAGAAAGGGACGCCCTACCTGAGGTGCCCTCTCACGCGGACCGTTTTTTTCATCATAGTGTTCAGTCTTGTTATACATAGTTTAATGTCTTTGGTTGTATGGGGGGACGGACCACAGACTGACATCCGAAATTGGAGTAATTATTATTTCGCGCATGTGGCGGCCGGCCCGCACCGGGAGATTCACGTCATTCCTTGCTCTGTGGGGAGATTAGCTAATACCTTTTTCAAACGTGCATTTAGCCGGTTAATAAGCATTCTGCACTGCTCTAACTTATACTGAAGCATATTTAAAGAACAAAGATAGACTACAGTGCAACAGAAATGTCAACAAGGTCAAGGCGTATATTAAACTAAATGTTCATTGTTTCATGTGCGGTTGTGTCGTAGTGTTTTATAAATTTTACGTGTGTTTCGTTGTGTTTCGGTTTCAAGGATTTTTAACAAAAAAATGCTTATTTCATCAACCAATCCTACTTTGCAACCGTGTTAGTTCCGACAAAAAAACTTGTTGGCTATTCACGATACTTTTGTGTAAAAGATTGTGAAAAACTAATTATTGTAGGTATATCTATTTACATATTTCCTACTTTAGATTCATCCAAATTAATCAATATTTAGCGAAATTTGTGATAAAATTACTGCCGGCATTGTGTTGACCGGAGCAAGACAGATGCCACATGGCATTTGACATTGACACTCAGGGTAAACCGATGCCGCAAAGTTAATGTGGATAAGACTTTCGGATTTTTGAAGTGAAAACTTCTTTGGCGGCGTTGAGCACTTTCATAAACGCTTTTTGGGATGGGGAAAAATGTTAAATTCAGATCGTCACCGTCACCGTGTCACCGACACCGAAAACGTCGTTGCATTTTGCTACGCACTAAACTTAGACCTCTCCATAGTACCTATGTGTTTAGTATGAAACGATAGGGGATTGGTATAGGACCCGTGGGTGATCCGTGGGGACCCGTGGGTACTTGTGGGGGATCGGTAGGGAACCGGTAGGGGACCGGTATTGCATTTTTATGTACTATCATTTTCATTTTTTTCAAAACTAATATTTTAACAAAATTTATTAATGAGGATCTGTTTTGTTGTTTCATTTTTGCATTTTAAGTATGTTTTTTGCGTTTGCGTTTTTCTTGACTTGCATGGTAATTTAAAATAATTGTATTTATTTTTCTTTACTATCAAACAACAATGCAGCATCTTTTATTATTATATTGTTTGCACGCATGATTTTATTTTATTTTATTTTATTCTGGCAATAACAGTCAATCAACTTATAGGTATAGTACAAAATGTAATACAGGTAATAGACAAAACATTGCCGAAAAAGTATCTACCTAACAAAACAAATAAGTTTATGAGTAGTCATACTTAATATGAATAATAGTAACAAGGTACGCTTAAAACAATGATATAACAATTCTTAAGGAGACTTTGATAATATTACAATTCTTATTGTTAACGTACCTAGGCATAATTTAAAACATGCTTTTTTTTTTAACCAGAGAGCTACACATCAAGTCCAGATCATGGAATTCTTTATTATAAATTTTTGTAGCGCGGGAAACATAGCAGTTGCTTGTGTAATTTTTTCGTAAAAATGGTGGAATGAAAAAATTAAATTTACGGTTGGGGCGAATTGAAAGTTTTGATGGGCATGCGATTTTTAGCTTAGATAGGAGCTGAGGGCAATCTATCTGACCATTTAGAATTTTGTATAGAAACATAATATCAAATTGCTTACGGCGACTATGAAGGCTTAAAATACGATGATATTTTAAAGAATTGTTATAAGAGTTTTCATAGTGATCAGAGCGAAAATTTAGTATTTTAATGAATCTACGCTGGACCTTTTCTAGTCTATCAATATGATGTTTGTAGAAGGGACTCCAAACAACACAACCAAATTCTAGTATTGAACGGATGAAAGCAAAGTATAGTATCTTTAATGTAATTGGTTTACTAAACGGTTTGGTTATGCGATTGATAAAACCTAAATTTCGAAAAGCTTTCTGTATAATTTTGTCTATATGCAAGTTGAACGTTAGTTGATCATCCAGGATTATGCCCAAGTCACGAACCTGGCTTACACGCTTTAAGGGGTGGTTGGTTAAGTGATAATTAAAGTTTATAGGAAATTTTTTCCTAGTGTAAGATATAATACTACATTTATCAGTGTTCAAAAAAAGTTGATTGCGAGCACAATAATTAGATAAATTATCAAGATCAGCCTGCAACTTAAGACAGTCATCAGGTGATGTAATTACTCTGAAAAGTTTTGTGTCATCAGCGTATGAAAGATGATTACTAATTTTTAAAGACTCCTATGTCATTTATGTATAATGAGAACAGTACTGGGCCTAAATGGGAACCTTGTGGTACGCCTGAAGGAATAGACAAGAGTGGAGAACGATACCCTTTCAGACATCGATAGACATCGACAACGATCTACAGCTTGACTTCGATTTTTTATATAGGATTCAATCCATCTGAGTAGGTTCCCATGGACTCCTAGCCTCCAAAGTTTTTCCAAAAGTAAGTCGTGGTTAATTTTATCAAATGCCTTAGAAAAATCTGTGTACACAACGTCTACCTGTATATTTTTATCCATAGATTGGCTCAGAAAATCAGTGAATATGACTAAGTTACTCTCGACACTACGTGACTTCATAAAACCGTGCTGATGTTCAGAAATGTGATTGCGGGTAACTAATGAAAGTTGTTGCGTAACAATTTGTTCTAACAACTTTCCTAGAATGCACAGTTTTGAAATAGGTCTATATTGAATTATTAAGTTTTTGTGCTTATTTTTAGGTATTGGAGTGATAAGTGCTTGTTTCCAAATATTAGGAAAAGTACCCGTCTGAATAGATAACCGATATATACTGGCTATAGGTTTTAATAGTTCATTTGCACATTTAGAAATTAAAATAGGATGAATATGATCATGGCCTGCTCCTTTACGAACATTAACAGATTTAAGCTCTTTTAATATGATCTCATCACTTAAATTAATCGAATGAATGTCAATAATAGGGTCATAGTCACAATGAATAGGGAATCTACTTACGGTGTTGAAATCCTGATTATTATTATGTGTAACAAATACAGAATGAAAATATTAATGCAGAGCAGATATATCATTTCCTTGAGTCAAAATTTTTCCATCATATATCATTTTATCCGGCATATTACAGTTATCATATTTTGATTTTACATAAGACCAAAAATAATTGGGGTTGTACCTAATCCTATTTTCAGACATAATTATATAAGTAACTAGCGACCCGCCCCGGCTTCGCACGGGTGCAATGCTGATACTAAATTAAATACACTACAGAAAAACTATGCACGTTGTATATAAAAACATAGCGGCCCGCTCCGACTTTGCACGGGCATAAAATATATATGCCTATGTCACTCAATGAAAACATGATTAAAATCGATCCAGTATTTTTGATTCATTCATTACTGCCCTTGGCCTGCACGCATTAAATTTGGAGTAAAACAATTCCTCTTCCCTTATACTTACTATGAAGATTTCCTGCTATCTTTGGAATATCTAAATTCATACAATTTTTATTACATTACACATTTTTACTTATTTAATTTTTACATTTTTACCTAGGTATTTATTTTATTTTTACAACAATTAATATATTACAGGATGTCTTTATACACAACGTTCACAGCTTTCTTGTCATTAGACAATACAAACATGTTTTCTCTTGAGGTTACTCTTGAAAGAGCGACATACAGTTGGCCATGTGAAAAAAACTGATACGTTGTCGCGCTGAAAAGCACGTTTTTATCAAGTAGGTACTGTTATTTTCCTTGTTCGAACGACGACGTCTTCCAGACATGACTTTATGATTTCTGAAAAAAGTTGACTCAGTTCTAGACTTATGTATGATTACCTAACTATGAACAAATTGCCATATTATTGGTACCTATGTGCCGCAGTAAAAAACATCTAAATGCTTACCATTTAGACACAAATGATAATCAACAATCATAAAAAACAAAAGATATTTATTCTATTCTTTTTTTTTTTTACTGAAATAACTTAAACTACGATTTTAATGAAATCAACATAAAATACGATTTTAATTAAATTAAAAACACCTAAAAATAATTTGCCATGCGTGTGACTAAAAACAAAAGATAATCTACAATCATCAAGAACAAAAGATAGCTATTATTCTATTAAGTTATATTTATATTCTATTAAGTTTTTTTTCTGAACTTACTTAAGATTTTTGAAAATAATTTCCTTATTATTAAATTAATTGATTATTATTTATCGTAACTTATAATAATTATTAACTGATACGTTGTCGCGCTGAAAAGCACGTTTTTATCAAGTACTGTTATTTTCCTCGCTAGAGAGCTCCGATAATAAACGCGTCCGATTGCTGCTAAATTCAAAGTGCTATAGGGAGAACCGCACATCCGGGTCGTCCACGCGGACCCTTGCGGGTCCCGGGGTAACTGTTCGGGGCGATGGCCCCCTTCAGTGGTGTCGGCGCCGCCTGCAACTACAGGCGGGGCACTGGGTGGGACCATTGCTGGTCCGTGGTGTCTTGTCCGTGGACTCCGCCGCGCTGCAATTCGAGCCCGCGTTAGGGTTCGCGAGCGATCAGCGAGCGCAGCGGAGTGAGAGTAAGTCCGGTGAAAGCTTACAACCCGCCGCTCAGCGAGGTCGTGCCCGCCAGTGATGTCCTGGTGGGCGCCCGTCAGCCAGCGGCGAGGAAGCGGTGTAATCCTATGCCGACGTCAGGTCACGTGGCAAACCCCTGATATCCGGCGGCCGCCGATGGTATGGCGCGATGTCCCGCAGGTGCTGGGACCGCGCTCCGTCGGCGCGCGCGAACATAGAGGTGCTCAGGCGGCGAACGTGGTCGTCGAGGCTCTCCATTTGCAGGTCCCTGGAGATGACCTGGTTCCGCACGAAGCGTGGCGCTCCGGTGATGGTGCGGAGCGCGAGCGACTGCTGCGCCCGCAGCTGACCAGCGCGAACCAGGCTGGGGCCGCGTAGGTGAGTCGCGTGCGAACGTATGCCTTGTACAGGCACAGCTTCGCACGGAGAGGCAGGTGGGATGCCAGCACGGGGCGTAGGAGGCCTCGCACGGCGCGCGACTGCGCAACCACGTTCTTCACGTGGGGTCGCATCGAGAGCTTCCTGTCGATGGTCACGCCGAGGTATTTAGCCGTCTGGGTCCATTCGACAGGTTCTCCCAAGAGCGACACCCGGGGCGGCAGGGTGACGGTCCGCCCGATGGAGATCGCCTGAGTCTTCGCCACGTTGACCTTCAGTCTCCAGTCCTTCAGCCATGTGGGAAGTGCGTCCAGTGCACGCTGCATCTTGATAGCTGCACCGCGGCCTCCGACGCGCTATTTATAGGCATGCCTCCCCGTACTGCCCCGTCCGACCGGTACCGCCCGCCGCAAACGCAAATTTTAAATTTGTAATATCTCCGAAAATATTTGTTTAATTTACATGCTGTAAGGAACCATATTGATCTATATTAATTGCACACTGTATTTAAGGTACTTAATTCGATAAGGATTAATGCCGTATTGCTTAAAATAGCTTCGTAAATAAGCCATTTTTTCACGTAAAAAGTAAACAATAAAAATGGTTAATGTGGGTTATCCCTAAAATATAAACATATACCATCGCGGACTTTTTTGTAGACCTTTTTATGGTGTACAATACTGTAGTACATTAATTTGATCTAACTCGTAGGGTTTAGGCAGCGTTTTTGCTAAATTGCTAAATAAGCCCAAAAAAATAGGTTAATTTACGACATCACGTTAGAAACCTCTAAAATTAGCAATGTTACCTTAGTATATGATGCATGTATTATACATATAAACCTTCCTCTTGAATCACTCTATCTATTGAAAAAACCGCATCAAAATCCGTTGCGTAGTTTTAAAGATTTAAGCGCACATAGGGATATAGGGACAGAAAAGGCGACTTTGTTTTATACTATGTAGTGATATAACAATCATGTGCCAGTTTCTTTAGTCTTCGACGTAGACAGAAAATTTTTATATTTAATCCATTTGATTGCCATATGTTTTCCACTTTTTATGAAATTTTTGTTTTTCGTTACTAACTTTAATAAGGGAACGGGTATACCATGGAGGATATTTGTGACAGTCACTTACCATACGTTCAGGTACATATTTATCTATAAGATTGTAGATAATTTCATAAAAATATTTAACTCACGACTCAACATCATTTGAATTCAAAAAAGTCTTATCCCAATCTATTGATTTTAAACCCAAGCGAATGTTGTTAAAGTCCGATTTAAAAAACATTTTTTTTAGAAAAGTACTTATTGCATTTCAATGTTTTTTTACACTTAGACTGAGTTGTATATCAAGAGACTTATGATGTCTTGGACGAATGATGTACGTCCTCGGACACGAGTGGATATTCACAAGAGGTTACGGTACAAGACTCATTACAGAAAATTAAATCTAACAATCTGTTATTGATGTTAAATTCTGAATTAAACTGAGTCAAAAGCGAAAGATTCATAAAGTCGCAGGTAAGCGAGGACAATAATTCATTATTAGGTCTAACATTCAAAGAATCCAGGTCATCGTCATAATACCAATCTGCATAGGTTATGTTAAAATCCCCTACTATTAGGAAAACATCGTTTACATGGGTATGAGTTAAATCGCAGGTTCTGTCAAAAAAGGATGTCAATAAACTCAAGTGCTGATTACCGTGAGGAAGGTACGTGCATGCTATATGCAAGTAGGAGTAGGAGGGGCGAGCGACAGCGGCCGCGGGGGGGGCGCCGGGGGCAGCGCGTCCACGCAGCGGTATGCTAACCCACAGCTCGTCGGCGGGCGGCGGCGTACTCCAGGCAGGCTGCGAGCAAGGCTCGAGCTCACGGCGCACCGCCACCAGCACACCCCCTCCGCGGGCACTGCCACTCGCTTGTGGATCCCGGTCACACCTGAAAACTTCATACCTACTGTCGAAAAATTCACAACTGTAAAAACTATCATTGAGCCAAGATTCAGTAATACAGATAATATCGTAGTTACAATTTAACACACTACTTAAAAATTCATGAGATTTAGTTCTTAAGCCCCTAACGTTTTGATAATAAATAAAATGGATATCGGTTCAGTTGTATTCATAGGTACGTATAACATCGGAGTGAAAAGTAAAAATACACTTGTTCAAGAAGGCACATGATGTGCCATGTATGATGAAGTATGGATGAAGTAATTTTTGCAACTGCTATGTTACCGCCAGAATTTTTATTTAAGTTTAACTTAGAATAGTAACACGACTGTCACTTTATCTTGCACAAGTCATCCTCGTTGGAAATTAAGATGGCTTTAGAAGTATCACTTTTACGCAGGAATATTTTGCAATCACTCAGCCATATATACTTATATCCCAACTCATGTCCTGCCCTGCGAGCTCGTCCGTATAACATCTTATTGTGTGGGGCGAGGTGGTCGTTCACAAAGACAGGGCGCGCCGCTCCGTCGATGCCTACGTCAGCCGTTGTCAAGCCGCGCCGAGCGCGAACTGCCGCCAACATTTCATTTTTACGATAACGCTGGGTGAAACGACAAATTATGTTTTGAGTTTGTTCGTCTTCATTCGAGGTGCTATCGCTGGATGTTTTTAAGTTTTTACGGGCACTTTGTATTTGCACTTTTGTTTTGTTGCACTTAATAATGGCACACACGAGAGGAGGTCCAAGAAGGGGGATGCGCACGTTAGGTGGCAGAGGTGGAGGTCTTGAAGGGGTCGCAGTCTTACCCACTAATGAGCGTGGAAGGCGAGCCCCTCGACGGGCAGGGAGACGTGGAAGTCGTTCGAGAGGACGGTCTATTAGCCAAAGGCTGTCGGCAAGCGACCCGTGAGTTATTGCTTTCTTTTATCTTTTACACAAGTTTAAATGTTTTTTGAGCTTATATCAAATATTACTTTACTCTATGGCTTATATAAATGTTATGTATGTAAATTTCTTTGGCATGGCTACAGCCTAAACGACTTAATAGATTTTGGCATTGGCAACACTCATGTTACCAACAAAACCTACTACCTAGTCAGAGAAGTGGAAGCAGGGGTGATTGCCTTTGAAGATATACTGATTACCAAGCAGGCATGGAACGGACAGAACGTAGATTCATGTTATGTTTGTAATGCGGAATATTCTGATGAAGACGATCATTAATTACAATACATTCATCTTAAATGTGGGAGTGACATTGGGTTTATCATAAAATTTTACGCGGTTGAGGGATTTTTGTTCTCCAATAATTAATTTCCCAACTTTTCACGAAAATCCTTGCAAAAGCTTACAAATTGTTAGCCAAACCTCATTCACATAACTAATATTGAAAATTAACCTATTTCAATTGGTATTTGGTTTCATGCTATGTGTAATTATACTTTACATTTTATACGGTCTAATTTATAGGATACAAATAACAAATAATGAACGTGGAAGAGCTTCCTGCCGGGGAACAATTGGAGCGCCCGTTAACTATTAAAAAAGTTCGAACGTGGAATCCGTAATTAACAATAAATTATCTGTGCCCTGAAAGCTATCTTCCATTCTTATACATATCTTTTATATATTTTTTCAGCAAACTCGAATCTAATGTGAATGTGCATTCTAAAAATTATCTCCCATTCTAGGTCTAGCATTGTGAGAACCGCTAATATTTTATAATTTTCAGCCATCTCGAATGTAATGTGCAACGGGAAGAAAATCAGAGGTCTCCCATTCCACACAAAATGCCACCCTCACCTGGAATGTAAGTTTCTACTACACTTTGTTGTCATTAGAGTCTGCTACAATGAGTTTATTGAACAAAATTTGTCATTTCAGGTACGTTGAATGTGGTGGCAGTGCCAACAGTACACCCTCAACAAGTTGTTGTGGCTGTTTTAATGTCGAAGTGTTGATAGATGAAGACAACAACTTTTCGGCATCGAGCATTGTAAACCGCAAACACCATTTAGAACAAGAAAAGTATGTATCATAGCTTTTATACAATATAAATTTGTATTAATCTGATTAATAAAATGACACCTCATTTTTGACGTGACAACGTCTTATAAATCAATAGAGCCGGTTGCATGCACGAAAAAACATGACTCATCCGGCGTTACCGGCGTTACCTCGCTCATGCGGCGTTACCGGCGTTACCTCGCGAGCGCGGAACGAGCGACAAAGACGTTGTCACGTTCAACTATCGTCAGTAAACCGACTTTACAGGCAACCAATTTTTTTGACGTGACAACGTCTTATAAATCGATAGAGCCGGTTGCACGCACGAAAAAACATGACTCATCCGGTGTTACCTCGCTCATGCGGCGTTACCGGCGTTACCTCGCGAGCGCGGAACGAGCGACAAAGAAAACGTTGTCACGTTCAACTATCGTCAGTAAACCGACTTTACAGGCAACCAATTTTTTTGACGTGACAACGTCTTATAAATCGATAGAGCCGGCTGCACGCACAAAAAACATGACTCATCCGGCGTTACCTCGCTCGCGTTACCTCGCTCTGAGGTGTTCCATGTAAGGCTTGAAGTGCAAGCGAGAGTTGTCACGTTCAACTATCGTCAGTAAACCGACTTTACAGGCAACCAATTTTTTTGACGTGACAACGTCTTATAATTCGATAGACCCGGTTGCACGCACGAAAAAACATGACTCATCCGGCGTTACCAGCGTTACCTCGCTCATGCGGCGTTACCTCGCTCTGTAAAACTTGAAGTGCAAGCGAGAGCGCGGAACGAGCGACAAAGAAGCACAATCGTGACGTTGTCACGTTCAACTATCGTCAGTAAACCGACTTTACAGGCAACCAATTTTTTTGTTTGACGTGACAACGTCTTATAAATCGATAGAGCCGGTTGCACGCACGAAAAAACATGACTCATCCGGCGTTACCGGCGTTACCTCGCTCATGCGGCGTTACCGGCGTTACCTCGCGAGCGCGGAACGAGCGACAAAGAAAACGTTGTCCCGTTCAACTATCGTCAGTAAACCGACTTTACAGGCAACCAATTTTTTCAGAATAGGACGTAGTTCAAAACGTGTGTGCCGGTCCCTTTGCGAGGAAGAACCACAACTGTCAGTGACAAGTTCCGTGGCAGCTTCATCTTCATCTGATAGGTATGTGCGTTTGTTTTTTTTATATCCATAATAATCTTATATTATGAGATGGTTACATAATACATTATAAAACATGATGAATTCATTTGTTATAGGAACCCTGCGGCTTCTTTGCGGGATCAACAACCTCTGAGCGACCTAGAAATTGAACCTCTATTACATTACGGTAACTACATTAGTTAACTGTAATTAAGTTAGGACGCTGTAATTAAAGATGTACTAAATTGTTATTGGTTGAATATTTTAGGAAGTGAAGAAGAGAAGAGCGATAGTGAGGATGAAGAATTTAAAGCTCCTGTGCTCGTTCCAAGAACGTTACAGGTGTTCTGGGAGACTCCCGTAGATGAGGATGAACAAGTTGCGGAGAGGGCTGCTCCATCATCTGCTCCAGTAGATGAGGCTGAACAAGTTGCGGAAAGAGCTGCTCCATCATCTGCTGCCTTGGAATCTTATCTCCCTCGAAATTTTTTAGACTTTGAGTGGAGATCCTTTCCAAATCCTCCCATTCCACCCGAAACGCGTAGGGAACTATTTCGCCACACAGACTGTGGTCCTACCATTACAGAAACTGATCCTTACGACATATTTACAGAAATATGGGACCAGGAGTTTATGGAGTATGTAGCAGCCGAAACAAATCGGTATGCTCAGGAAGTTGCCGAAAAAATGATGCGCACGGGTGAGCTATGTCTCAACAGTAGGATAGTTGAGTGGAAAGACACAACTGTCGACGAACTATACACTTACATGGCAATTATCCTGGCAATGGGTGTGGTCATTAAATCCAGAACTACGGAGTACTGGAACACTGACATGGATATTTTTTGCACGCCAGGCTTTAGCGTAAATATGTCATTGCGGCGATTCCAGCTCCTTAATAAATGCCTGCATTTTAACTCCACTGAAAACATGGTAGGGCTAAATCTCAGTGCACCAGAAGCTAAATTGTTCAGGGTGCAGCCTGTTGTCAGCCACCTGAACGCCAAATTTTCGGCCTTGTACATTATGCAACAAAACATAGCTCTTGATGAATCACTGCTGCAGTGGAAAGGGTGGCTGAGTATTAACCAGTTTATCCCTAATAAAGTTGCAGGAGTGGGCATCAAGAGCTATGAAATCTGCGAATCAGCCACTGGATATTTGTGGCGATTCCAGATTCACAGTCCCAAACCACGAACACCTCAGGCTGCACAGGACGCAGATCCATTCACAGCAAGTATACCGGCGCTTGTTCTAGACCTTATCAAAGGTTTAGAACACGCTGGGTACACGTTGTGGATGGATAATTTCTATAATTCACCCGCTCTTGCCCGTAAACTGAAATCCATTGGGTTCGACTGTGTGGGGACTTTACGGACTAACCGTAAACTCGTCCCAGGGGAGTTGAATAATTTGACTAAAACAAGCATGCAGCCCGGGCAAATAGAAGGATTCACCAGTGGAGACGTCGATGTTATGGTCTGGAGAGACCAAAACCGCGTGGCAACGATCTCTACCTACCACGGCAACGCCGTCTCCACTGTTGATGATTCAACGAAGCCGATAGTCATTCGTGACTACAATGTATGTATGGGCGGCGTGGACAAAAAAGACCAGATGCTCGCAATGTATCCGATAGAAAGGAAAAGAACGCGCATCTGGTACAAGAAATTGTTTCGACGACTTTTAAATGTGTCGACATTAAACGCGTACATTATACATAAAAAAAATGCGACGGTGAAGTTGTCGCACCGCAATTTTCGACGCACGCTCATAAATACTATTCTCGAAAAGCACGCTAAACCTGCGTTCATGCCCACACCTACCGAAAAAGGTATCTATTATGAGGCAAAATTCCATTACCCGGCCTTGTACCCATTTTTGGATACTCCGGGAAGCTCAAACCGACAACGACATGCGTGCAAAGTTTGCCATAAACGCACAACAACTTTTTGCGCTGGGTGCAGTAAAGCCATATGTGCGTTTACGTGCTTTTCTGCTTTACACGCCTAAACAAAGCTCGTAGGTACCTACCACCTTCGGTTTAAGCTTATCGGACATTAACATCTTGCCATCCATACAAATATTATAAATGCGAAAGTGTGTCTGTCTGTCCGTCTGTCTGACTGTCTGTTACCTCTTCACGCATAAGAGGGTTTATGCAGCGCGGCATGCCTAGCGTTTCGGTCCATACAAAACAGGAATTCGTCCCCACAGACGCAATTTTGCGCGGAAAATGGTATTACAAAAAAATTTATAGTAAAATAAATATACAACTTATTAAAATAGTAAATAACCAGTGACATTGAATATTAATTGAATTAAAATAACAAAAATAAATAAAGCTTTATTTAGATTCCTCACAGAATAAGTTCTTATAGTAATCTACTCTTAAAATAACATTTTTTTTGTTTTCTATTTAAATAACAGTTCTTCTAAATTACAATGCTATTACAATCATGAGCCTACTACTAATAATTTACTGTACGTCTTATAAAATATAATAGGTAAGTACATCTATAATATTCCAAAAATAAAAACATTTATCCTTTATCTTATTTTTTCCTATAGTAAAACGTACATACGTTGTTTATATAATTGTTATTATCTATGATTAGTTATGGTAGGTACATGTTTTCTTTAAAAATAGTTACTTCTAACTGTAAGGACCGCAGAGCGGTTAAAGCCTCTTCCGATTTTTTTTCATTTTATATATCTTAACTTTTGATACTTTTTTCCTTCATGGAAGGGCTTCAGAGCTTCAGTCCTACTACCCCCGCGGTGACCAGCCGTTCTGGGGGAGATTTTATTTTTATTATTCTTATTCTGTCATAATAATGGTTGTTGTAATGTTGGAGGCGGAAACCTTTTTAATTTACTTATGAATAATTGCTCTGGTGTCATGTTTTCTTTACTTTTGTCTTGAAACGTGTACTGACGAATGTCGTAAGACACGGTCTTGTTCTTTTTTTCTTTCTGTCTTGTATGGTTTTTTTCCTCACGTTTATTTTGTGGCGGAGTGATGTTAAGCGGTCTTTTTTGGCCTACATGAGATCGAGAATTAGTTTTTGAGATTTCATTGTTTTTTATCACTATTATTCTATCATACCTAAGGACTGCTTTATTTCCTTGTTCCCTTTCTCTTTTCACCTGTTCTTGAAGATTTTTTCGAATTTCTAGTACCTACTTTGTATGGAAAATCGTGCTTTACGTAAATACTGGTATTTTCCAAGGATTTTTTACGTTTTAAAATCTTTATTTTCGTGCCTAGTCTTACAAAAGTAACATTAATAGGCCTGATTTTATCCGTATCCATTTTCCCCACTCTTTGAACCTTTTCTATGTCATCTATGCTGCAATCAAAAATTTTTTTATTATTTCTACAATTTTCTTCTCAAGTTCCGCATAACTTTTTTCTCCCTCTGGGACTCCAAAAAATATTAAATTCTTTTCTCTCAGTTGTTTCTCTATAAGAGATATTCTTTTTTCTTGTTCTTCATTAGTGATTTTTATATTATGTAATTCCTTCTGTAAGCATTCAAATTTCTGATCAATATTCTTGTTTATATTTGTTGTAATTTTTTCTTCCATTAATTGCAAAGCTTTCAAAAGTTGTTCTGTATCTCCAGCCATAATGAAACGATTGTTTCAACTTATCGATCGAAAAGTCTTTTATATTTAACCAAAAATTTAAGTAATATATCTTAACACCTATATGTATATTATGTACAAACCTTTTATAATATTAACTATACAAAAGTTCTCTTTCTAAAACAATGCTGGAAATCACAAATAAAAATATGCAAGTTCCGCGGGAATCACTGATACAATCATTCAGTTTATGTAGGTAGGTCCAGAATCAGATTTATGCTGGGTAGATATTCGTCGTCCGTTCAAAACAATATGAAATGCGAGCGTCAAGCGGGCTGTCTCGGCTTGTTAGGTATTCAACTCGTCCAACCAAAATACAATACTATTCTTCACTTTCCATAAGTAATTAGTTCATACATACTTCCTTATCACATAATTTGTAGTTTGTACAACTGATCGATGGTATCTTCGTTTTGCAAGGTGCGTTTGACAGCTCTTCCTTGAACACTGATCCACTAATAATTTAGCATAAATGCATTCGAAAAGTTTATTAGACATCTAATCAGGGCATTTAGTGTTCAAGCGACGTCAGTCAGTATTCTTCTGTGATGAACACAACAGAACATTGGCGAACACTATAGGTATTATACACCATTACGTTGCAGTTTACACTATCAATCACTGTGTGGATGATTTTACTCCATTATTTCGTTTTCGACGTCCACTAGGCTTAGATAACACTCTCACGGGATATTTACACCTATTTCTAACCAATTTTAACGTTTTATTAAATAAAAATCACTATTTCCAATTTATTTAATACTTTAAATACGGAGCAGTTGTTGACATGACACACTAGCGCCGCCTCCCCTCAACTATACTATAATTCAGAAATAACAAAATATCTTGGATTTAATCCTAAAATAATACGTTTAATTTATCGAAAAATGCTAAAAATGTCACTTTTCGGTTTATGGTTTTTGAATGAAAATCTAGGAAAATCGTGTTTTTTTTTTGAGACATTTTTTAGTAAATGTTATTAATTTTCTAAATATGTCATTGTTATAAGTTTGTGTTATGAAACATGGCAAATATCATCAAAATAGAGCTTCCACCGCTAAGTGAGTAATTAGCCTTTACCTTAAACTTTCTAATGAGAAAGTTATACACATATTTTCAAATATTTTTGAGACAAAAACTAGATTATGAAATGCCAAATAATATGATAGCAATTATCTAATCAATAATTGAACACATGACACTCTTATGTTACGTCGAAAATTGACAATTTTGACTCAAGCATAATTCCAACGCATGAATGGTCTTAAACCGCTGAAACGATTAAGGTGAAATTTTGTATAGAGATAGTTTAAGACCCAGGGAAGCATATGGAATAGTTTTTATCCCTGAAATCACCCCCTAAGGCGGTGAAAAGGGGGGTGGAAGTTTGTATGTAAGTACGATATAAACAAGTTCCACGCGGACGTAGTCGCGGGCAAAAGCTAGTACCGCATAAAACTCCGATTGTGACCTTGGAATCTAGAACTTTCTAGACTGAAGGTTCTCCTATCTATGGGAATAAGGTATTCTCCTGCTGTAAAATCAGCCTATGACCAGCTGATCATAAATAAAATAGAGAAAACTATTAGAATTTAGAATTGTATTGGACCTATATTTAATATGTAAACAAATAAATAACTTTATTAAAAATAAATTAATTTTTCATTTTTCTTTTACCAAGGGACAGTGAAATCTGCTGTTATCTATTGTCGGCGATGCCCTCAACATTTGAGCAAGTCGTAACCGCCATAGAAACCTTGAGTAGCACAGATATATCACTAGAATTCATAAAGAAAAGATTATTGGATGAAGAAATGAAAAGGAAAGATTATAAACAAGGATAAAAATAATGAGGAAATTAGATAAAAAAAAGAAAACAAGAAATAGGGGTAAGAAAAATATTAAAAGCCACACAAATATATGAAGAGTACCTACTACAATTATATTAAAAATTTAAATGAAAAGGATGTGTCTTCAGATTATTCAGGATAAATAATAGAAAACTTATGTAAAAGCATAGAGGACACTTAACGTAACATATTAATCTATAATAAGTCTATATCATTTGTAAAAATGGCGAATTTTGATTTGAAAACGACAAGCACTTTAATACCAGTTAAGGACGGAAAGGAGGTGACAACGGAAAATATGATACAAGGTATTGAAATGTATGACTCTTGTTTAATCATCCATATTTAACGCCTGCATCAGACTAGGGCATTTCCCAAGTCAGTAGAAAATAGCACAAGTTGTTATGGTACTGCCTGGGAAACCGCCACAAGAAACATCCTCATACAGGCCAATAAGCCTGCTACCAGTAATTGGAAAAGGAATCCTACTCAACGGGTTTTCACCCCATCGTCAAGATACCAACACACCAATTCGACTTTCGCTCTAGACATAATACCGTGGAGCAAATACTCCGGCTAGTAGACGAAATCAGCAAAGCATTTGAGATATCGGACAGGCTTTTGATAAGGTTTGGCATGGGTTTACTCTACAAAACCAAAAAACACGTGCCACACTCTCTTTACCTACTTCTTAAGTCATACTTACATAAAAGGTGCTACCAAGTTAAATGCAATGAAGAGACATACGGTATACAACTCTGGGGTACAGCCAGCACAAGCAATATTGAGATTCTAGAAATATTCCAAAATAAGGCCATGGGAACCATATTCAACATCCCGCCCTATATAAGTAACAAAAACATTCAAAAAGACCTCAACATAAGAACTGTTAGGCAAGAAATAGAATTACACAGTGGGAAATATCAGAAGCGACTCGCGGCTCACATAAATAGCTTGGCAAGCAGACTGGACGGAGAGGGCAGTCTCCGCTTCTGTACATTAAAAAGGAATAGTGTCTCCGATCTGTCCCACAGATTCTACAGCCCATAGGAAACTCCATCAAGGGACGGATACCTACCTTGCTCGAAGCAAGAAATGACTGCTACCAACAACCGCACGGCCCAATGTCCAACGATGATGTTTATAACTTATTATTTTTGCAGTAGAGTTTTTTTTTAATTTTTTTAATTAATCTTGTTACCCTTGTGAGTCCGCATGTGACTCGCTAAGTAGTCTTTGCAAGTAAAAGGCAGTCTTCGTATGTCTTACTAAACTAGAACTATTTATAAATGTATGCTTACATATACACACGTACAAGTATTTAAGGCTTTTCACCAGTGTGAGTTCTTGTATGCTTCGTCAAAGAACTTTTGTCTGCAAATTTATGATTACAAAACTTACAAGCATAAAGCTTTTCACCAGTGTGAGTCCTCATATGACGCACTAAAACACTTTTCCGTGCACACTTGTAACTACATAACTTACAAACATAAGGCTTTTCACCAGTGTGAGTCCTCACATGACGCACTAAAACACTTTTCCATGCACACTTGTGACTACATAACTTACAAGAGTAAGGCTTTTCACCAGTGTGAATCGTCATGTGCCTCACTAAATGACTGTTATGTGCATACTTGTAACTACATAACTTACAAGCATAAGGCTTTTCACCAGTGTGAGTCATCATGTGACTCACTAAATGACTGTTATGTGCACACTTGTAACTACATAACTTACAAGAGTAAGGCTTTTCACCACTGTGAGTCCTCATATGACTCACTAAATTACTTTTCTGTGCACACTTGTAACTACATAACTTACAAGCATAAGGCTTTTCACCAGTGTGAGTCGTCATGTGCCTCACTAAATGACTGTTATGTGCACACTTGTAACTACATAACTTACAAGCATAAGGCTTTTCACCAGTGTGAGTCATCATGTGACTCACTAAATGACTGTTCTGTGCACACTTGTAACTACATAACTTACAAGCATAAGGCTTTTCACCAGTGTGAGTCCTCATGTGACTCTCTAAATGACTGTTATGTGCACACTTGTAATTACATAACTTACAGGAATAAGGTTTACTGTGAGTCTGGATGTGATATACGAGGGTTTTCTTTCGTGCAAACATACGTTGACAAACGTCACAGATAAAAGATTTGTTCTGAGAGTGTATGTGATGTCTGTTTCCTGATGAAGATGGCTCAGCTTCACTCAGTTCTGATGCAGCAGGCTCGTTGTGTGAGGCAGCGACTTCACTCTCACTAGCTGCGCGATGCTGGGCGTCTTCAGAAGCAGTACAAGTATTCAGAGTATCACAAGAACCGACAGCTTGTCGTGTGTGCGTCGGTGATCTATCTCGTATTGATACAAGCGAATCAGGATTTTTGAAGATGTCATACAACTTGACCACGCAATGTCTCATGATTGTTTCTGGTTCGTCATCGCTGTCGGATGGTCGGTTGTGTGACGCGCTCCTGTGCACGAGTGCTCGTTCCCTTCGCTGGGTTGTGTCGGCTTCTTCAGTCACGCGCGCTTTGTTTTCTATTTTGGTCACAAGTCCTGCGGACAAAGGAGCGACTGAAACAAAACATTTCTCTCATTCAACAATAAACGTCCTCAGTAACTAGTCGTTATTATGCAGCCATGTAAACTTATATTGGGACTTCTCAATGTGCACTACAAATTGCGAGAATCGTTCAGCAATTCAGACTTGAATATTTCAATACCAGCCCAAAACTTAAATATGTAATGCATGTTTGTTTGTTCATCATCTTCACACAATTGCTTTATTTCAATTGTTTCACAAAAGCTAATATTTATGTAGATTGTTAAACAATTCTGAGATTTACTAAGGTCTTTTTAATTAACTGGAATTGTTCCAGTTAAAAGGGTTTTCTTCTTGTGTGCCTCGTCAAAGTATTTGCATCTGCACTTTTATAATTACAAAACTTACAACAACAAGGCTTTTCACTGTGTCATGTGACTCACTCAGTTAGTGTTCCTTGCATTGTTGTAAGTAGGTACATACGTTACAAGAGTAAGGCTTCGGCGTCTATTTATCGAGGAAGGCTATAGGCTATATAACATCACGCTATGACAATAGGAGCGAATCATCACTGAGAATGTTGTTTTGTTTTGAGAAGTTGTATGTTGTATGCACGTGGAGTCGTTATAACGGGACTCGTACAAACAGCAACAGGTAGCAAAGTACTCACCAATGAACAAATGATTTGTCACTCACCTACACTCTGCGCGCAGTCCTGGCGACGAGCCAGCTCGCGGGTGTCCTCCCTGTGGACAACATCACCACATCATACTTGACAGTGTAAACTAGCTGCAGCCCTCGGCTCAGAGATCTCTCTCTCGGCTCAGCTGTGCACAGCAGCAACACCCTTCCAGCTTCCGTGTTCCCAGCCGAGACTGAATAGGCATTGTCTAGGCGAGCGCGCTCCACCCCAGACCTCATCATTGCCGTCATCAGGCACGATTTGTAACGAACGCGCTTCCCCGTCGCACCGTCGCTCGGAGCGAGTGTAATGACAAGCGATAGAGAGCCACGATCGGCCTAAGCGTTCGTTGTGACGCAGCTATCTCTTTATGACGTCATCGGAAACATATGATCGCTCGAGTGACTACCGAAAGCCCACTCGGGCTCCCCTACTATTACTATTATTACTGACGTGTCTCCTCCGTGTTCACTCTTGAGTTCGTCCAGCGCTAGGGCTTCGGTCCCGGGGGCCGCGGCCTCGTCCAGCAGCCTGGCCTGCAGCGCGATTCTGCGGTCGGAACAGTCCGCGGCTAGCAGCGACTCCTTGCCGTCCTCAGCCGCCTCTGCAGCGACACGACAGTTACTGGTTGTAAGACTCTTCTCGCGAAGTTCGTCCGGGTAGGTGCCAGCGCGGCGTCAGTTATTGTACCGCGAAGCAGTCACGTACTGCTGTGTTTCAGTTTGTAGCCAACGAGATGACTGGCCAAAATGAGACCTAACAACTGATGTCTCATGGTGATGAGCAGTGCAGTGTGTCGTTTGATACTGCAATGCAAAATTATGGTATGCACTGCATTTTACATGGCACGCAACACTTTAACATCAGGTGAACATCTTCTTCATCTCATTATTCTTTTGTGTCACAGATTATAATGATCTTTAACTTCCAACACAAAAACAATGGATAAAACTCTCACTGGTGTTTGAAATTTTTTTGTTTTCTTGTCTTTTGTCATTCGTTGCGTCTGAAAATAGGTTGTAAGCTATTTTTCATACCCTAAATAGTAAAACAACGTTTGCTGAGTCATCTACTAAAATAATGTAAGATTAAAACAATTCCTCACCTTCAGAGTACATTTCCATCTCTTCATCGAACTCTGTTTTAACTACAACATCATTCTCCTCTGATGTTGTCTGTTTGTCATCAACACATGATATCACAAAGTCACAGGGGTCTGAAGTCTCTGGTGACGTCACAAAGTCCCTTTCAAGTTGCTTCTGTTCACGGTTGATGAGCTCCACATGCGTCATTGTTATCTGAAACAGGTTCTCTGTTGAGCATCAAACACACAGAGGATCAGAAACAGGAACGAGAAATATAGGATGCCCTTGGGATTTGTGGAGCCTCACGTAGAATGTAAAGTGAATAAGTCAGTGTTTAAAATCATTTTTATAAAACAAGCTTTTCTTCTGATCCTTTCATTTGTATACCCATATGCTCTGCCAATCCAACAGGATTTTGAATGATGTCACACAAGTACCCATGCATTGTCATCTAAACTGAACGTAAGGAAAAAATTTCAGCTCAATCGGATGGTGATATCTGCTTCAAAATTGAGTTGCAAGATTCCACCAGAACAAACAAACTCGTACATTTCAAGTTAAATAAAAGCTTGTAATAAATAAGTACTCACTGCTCCGTGTTGCTGCAGCAAGCCCATTATCAGGGAGCGGGCTCTCAAGCTCTGCTCTCTGAATCTACTGAAGCTCCTCAGTGTGTGAGCGCAATGCACGCAGACTGTCGCCTGCAGGTTTCCATCACACGGCTGAAACAAGCAACTTTTCATAGCATGCATGTTATGGAGACATGAAATTCAAGTATTGAACTGAGAAACTAAATCACTAATCAGGTATTCTAACGCTAAGCAATAATGTATTGTTGTGTTTCAGTGTGCAGGCCACTGTAGCCAATCAGTTCACTGGGCAAAATGAGACCTAAGAACTGATGTCTCTGGCTGATGAGTGCAATGCAATGCTTCATATGATACTGGAATGCATAATTATGACACATACTGCATTAAATGTATGTACACTCTCTACATAAGGTTAACATCATTCTAACATATATAACACACCTGTGAATTATGTCATGAACTTACAGGTTGTCCTGTCAGTGTGACGTACGCCTCTCGCAGGTCCTGTCTGCTCATCAGCAGCAGCTCCGCGCGGGTGTGCAGGCACGTCATGCAGACCTGCAAGAGTGCTGCTAGTTACTGCACCTTGTCAATTGTAATAATAAGATAAAGAATCTGATCTCTGTGGAGATTTTCACAGCTGCTGGACACATGCTGCAAAAATGTGTGTGCAAACACAGGTGCACGATAGAGGAATAGAGATATTATTCCTCTGTCTCAAAATCCGATGGGACCACAGCTCCAACACAACCAGAGAGACATCAGGCACATGACCAGCGGGTTAATGATCTTTTAGATCTGCAGTCAAACATGCCTACCACTAGACCAATGAGACATTTACAACAATAACAGCTAATAAGGAAGATGACAATATGAGCAAGTTACCAGCACTGGTGAAGGAACAGCACCCGCGCGGATTTGCCTGGAGCCACTTTCAGTCACAGACAGCACAGAAGTGCCACGAGCAGACCACTGCAGAGTCTGGCAGGCTAATGTCTGGCAGGCCGAGGGCTGCGAGCCAAGCCGTGCGCAGACGCTCTTCACTGGGGAACCTGCACATTACCACAACATGCTATATTATGTGATAAAATAAATAGCACACAAAAATTATTATTGGGCGAATTAATATAGAAACATAAATAAATAGGGAGTCAAACACAATTGAAGGAATTTGAATAAATAGGGAACTCACAAAGCAGAAGGCGGGACCGTAGCGGTTACGCCAATCAGCAAAACACTTCCATTCACCATTTTTGACCTTTAGGACCAAAAACAATGATATAGAAAATCTAATCATGTAGATGTTGAGGCCAGATCTTAGAATTGACCAATTTGTATTAATTGTTTTTTCTTGGTCTCAATATTTGGCCTTTGGCCTCTTTACTCAAGGCAGTCAAAACCATGGCCCCGCCCTACAAACAGCAGGCCAGTGGTCAAAACTCAAATAACATACTCAGTACTCACTCATGAAAAGATACATCGGGTTCTTCTGCTGAGGACGCTGCGCGGGAACTATTACTGCACGAGGGCACGCTGCACGTCTTGAGCATGCCTGTTTGTTTGTCTTAGCTCCCCTCAGGTGCGAAGTTAGCTTAGCGTTGTGGTTTTAAGATATTTGCCAAATCAATGATTGCTACTTGCGATCATCAACGAAATAATTGGAGTCTGGACTTCTGGAGACGGGAAAACGAAGCGAAAATTGAAAAACAAAACAGTCAATCCCCAAAATATTAGTCATAGAGTAGGTATATTGAATATAGAGTTTAATTTTAATCTTGAGAAACCTCAGTGAGAAACAATAGGTTTTTTTTTTAATAACTGGCCTTACGGCTTTGGATTCCAGCCCTTCTGAGCCTTGAAACAATAGGTAATCAATGAAACCGAAGAGTATATTTAGTCCGGTCAAGATAGACATAAAATTAGTGGTCAAATAACTATAATTCCGACAGAGCCAAATCTTCGTAGAGACCTTAGGTTTACCACAAGGAATAAAGTGTCAAAAGTCCCCATCAATCCTATGTGTGCAACAAAAGTTATTCGGGGTCAAACGTCAAAATTTGAGGTTTTTTGGATTTTTCTCGAAAACGGTAAGTTTTCTCAAAAATAACTTCAGGCCAAAGTTGTAGATCTTAAAATTATCTACAAAAATGGTCCTTATAATTTTTTTCCTAAGAGTTAACATTCCTGAGATATCGCGATTCTTAGAGTATTATTATAGTCACATTATACATGATATGCACAAATAAGCCACATATATACATAATCAGGCAATTACAATTGTAATTGGTGAAGATACTGATTTCTTAGTAGGTACTACTTACTGCAAGGACTCCAATGGATAAAATAATTTATTTTCTGAAACTTTCTAACTTTAACCGTTTACGCAGCGTAACCAACGGAAACTCTCCATATGGAACAAATTTTCCCGTTTTGGCAACATTTTTCATGGATGCTCCTATTCTATTGGTCGTAGCGTGATGTTATATAGCCCATAGCTTTTCTCGATAAATGGACTATCCAACACAAAAATAATTTTTAATTAGGACCCGTAATTTCTAATAAAAAAAACACGTTGCTCCGCTCCTTCGTTTCAGCTTTCAGCGTAATGGCGATTGCCATATTAAAAAAAGTATAGCGAGTCAAACTTAAGAGATAGGTATTTGCTGTTTTGGATTATTTTTTAGAACTATTAAAGGAGATCAACTCCGCCATACATGATTTTTGCGAGACTTTAGCCGTTTACGCAGCGTACGCAACAGAATCCTAAATATTTTCCTAATCCTATATATTTTAGAAAAAATCATTGCGGTAAAAAATGGCGTATGACAACCGTAGACAACATCTGCTGGGATTGTCTATGGACAACATTTGAATTTAGGTAGGTACCGTGGTGGCACCAGTTATGGACAGGGTTAAGCGCTGGGTAAACCACGTTGGGCTATATATTTTTTAATTTATTGAATCTTAGGGTTGCGAGTTACTAATGATATTGTCAGATAATAAGAGCTTCTTATTAACTTCTAAAAACTAGAAATATATGCATGGGATTAGAAATAGAAATTTACTAAAAACGTTCAACAAAATATCTGCAAAATCCCTAAAATGGACAGTCGAAATCCAGTAATGGACAACCAGTGATGGACACATTTTGAAGGATATTATAATTCTTCTCGTATCAATCTATATCAAAGAAACAGGATTCGACAGGTGCTCTAGACATTAAACTTTCAAAATCATAATATTATCATACCTAATTTAAAGGGCAAAAAAAGAAAATGCTTAATGTTTTTTGACCCGTGTATTTGGTAAATCCTACAAATAAGTATACAGTATATTATCGTTAGTTTATATTTAATCATAACAATTATGAGCTCACAACTCTCAGGATAAACCTACCAAACTAATTATGTTTATCAATTAATCTTTTTTAATACTTATACAAACAAAGACACGAAGAAGATGATTATTATGACTATGACATTCAGTCTGTTCCAAAATGCTTAAAAAATTATCAATTTAAAATATCTTAACTAAATTAAAATCTAAGTTACGTAGTTATAAAGATCAGGCAAATACTTTTCCATTTCTATTACTTTGTGAAAGCCTCTATTATTAAGTTTAACAGGAGGTTTAATTATTTCAATGACATCCCTAGTTGGATACCAAATTTTGTCTGGTCTTTCCGGCCATCTAAAAGTGTTTCCGGTAGATAATGTCATGGTGCTAACTTCGTATCGTCCTCTGTCCGTATTTTCTATCATCCCTGGGAAATATTCACCTTCATACATAATAATGACATAACATCTTTTTTCTAGATTTTTTATGCTATTTTTGGTCTTTAGTTTTGCCAGAGGTAATTCGCTGTCAGATTCGCTGTCTTTCGTTCTTTTTCTTTTATTTTGTAAGTTATTCTCTGGTTTATTTTCAGACACAAATTCGTCTATAGTCAAGTCTTCTGTATCCATTTGAACATTGTATTCACTATCATCACTTTCATTGTATGGAATTTCCACATCTGTATCTTCAGAAGAGCTGTCTTGTGCCTTTTTCTTTTTAATGCTAGTTTTTTTCTTTTTTTCCTTTTCGATCTGTAGTTTCTCCAATTTCTTTTTAAGTCTCTGCTTAGCTCTCAATTCTTTTTCTTTTAAAAGTTTTCTTTTTTCTTCCTCTTTACTCTGGTGATATCTTTGCCAAGCTTGGCTTGTAACAGCAGAAGGCACTTTATCTTTATTTCTAATGTTTTTCTTCTTGCTAAGGTCTTCCGGCCAAAACAAACACTTTTTAAATGGTGAAGGGACATTTAAGCCCAAAACATTGTTTAGTGTATTTTTATGAGGAGTGCACCCATCCCTGTTCGGGTTTATATTGGATTGCGCAATACTAATAGTGAACGGAGATGAAATGTCATGCACGTTAGCAAATTCAACAGGGTTTCTTTGGGTGGTTAAATCTATTCTTGTTTTTTCAGGGGTATGGTGAACAGGAACTGAATTACTTAAAACTGTAGTGTTTTGAACAAACGGCTTGGATGCCAATGTAGGTGCTGTGGGTCTGAGTGGAGAAGTGGATTGGTGTGCATCATCGGAAGTCACTTTATCTGATGTGTTTTCATGAATGGATGGATCGGAAGCAGAAGTAGACGCCATGGGTTCAAGTTGAGAGGTCGCTGGTCCTGCATTGTCGAAAATGACTATATCTGGCGTATTGTGGCGAATGGATGACTCAGAACTTGCTTTAATCGCCATGGATTGTCGAAAAGTAGACGGGCTGGGATTATTATCAGATGCAGTGGAGGTGATGTCCGTATATGGTATGATTGCCTTTTGTTTGTTATGTGCCCATAAAATGTATAGATTCAGGTCTTCTTCGAGTGCCATATGGTCCAGATTATTTCTACCTTCAAAATAGAGGCTATTATACAAGGCAAGTTTGTCTTGGCCAAAGGTTTGTACTATCTGCATTTCTAGATATTTTAAAAAGTGTTGTTGATCCGTGATAGTGTTTTCATTTGACGCGTCCTGGTTCCTTATTTTAGTAAAATTAATATAATCTGGTCCAAATGGATATAACCCACCACCTCTGAATCCATTTTTATACAGTCTTCCGTTATTTTGTGCAAAGCGTTTTTTAACACTAAAGCGAAGTCTTCCTTTTTCAGTTTATTTCCGTTGTTTTCCATCTTCCATTGAATTACTGCCTTTCGGTAAAAAAGTTTAAGTGGCCTGAATACGGCAATATCCATTGGTTGGAGTATGTGTGTTGAGTTTGGGTATAAGGCAATAATTTCTATTCCATTTTCAGAACAATAATTAGACAGATGGAGAGTAAGGTGCGATTTGTGCCCGTCAACAAAAAGAAGTACAGGTTTTTGGATGTCTTCTTCGATCAACCATGGATTGAATACATTACTTATATATTCAAAGAAGGTGTCACTACACATCCATCCACTGTCAGATTTTCCAATCGCCCACTTTTCTGGTACCTTTTTTGCTATGTTTGCTGGAATACGGTCGTATGCATAGGTGGCGCTACTTTTCCTGCAGCGTTGGCTGTCAACAGAACCGTAAGATTTTCTTTTTCGTCTCCACTTGTCATGTAAACGTTTTTTGCTCCTCGTTTTACAAGCACACGTCCAGGTTTTGGAGACAGAAAGAAAGCGCTTTCGTCAGTATTAAAAATTTTTGTAGGATCTTCTAGTACCTCTGATAGATTATTTTCATTCAAGTATCTTTTTACTTCTTTAAACCAGTTATTAATTTGGTCTTCGGTTACTGCATCTCGTGATGAACTGATGTTTTCAGCTGTTCGCTCCGTAAGTATAGGATGTCTTTTTATGAACGCTGAATACAATTTCTTGCCTGGTCTGTTTCCTGCAAAAGGTGTTGATCTATCTTGTTGAGTAACAAGTCGTTGGACACTGTCTAAGAGTTGGTCTTTGGTGATCGGAAATCTTCTTTCACCCATAGCAATCACCCATTTAACCAATAACTCCTCTTCTGTAGATGTTAAAATGGTGGTAGGTCCCATACTACATACGAATGGGCTTTTTCCGGAAACTTTATTATATAGTGTGATTCGAGGAACATTAAATCTCTTCGCTGCAGAATTCACAGATGCTCCTTGGGATAGCACAGCCGCAACAGCTCCGGCCATCTGTTCCGGTGTATAGTTCTTCTTGGGTGCCATCTAAACAAATAATATCCAGTTATGGACACCCAGTCATGTACAAATAAGACCCAATTATGGACACCCATTTATGGACTATGTCCATAACTGGAAGGAGCCATTTGTGATAATTTTTGTAAAGATGTATAGTTGCAGGAAACTTCAAAGTTGCAACTTATTTATAAAACTTTAAATATACCTAAAATGATAAGAATCGACATATGTCCATGACTGGATTTTGATGATATGAGTGATCCAGTAATGGACACCCCTCTCAAACTTAAAAATAATTCTATATCACTTTCAACGTCTTCACAAGTATGTTTTAAATTTCATAACTTACGGATATGATCATTGCAAATTTATGTTTTAATCAGAAACAAGCACCCATAGATCAAAATATTCACTTACCTTCTTAGCGATTTGGTTAAGAAAACTTCTTCAATCCAAAAATATTGCACACGAAATATTGTTCACCTTGCCATTTTGAAAATAAATGGCCGAAACCAATGTCATTTGTCAATGTGACAGACAAATGTCTATTCTTTATGATTTGAGTGTTGCCAATGGTAAAATATTTTTATAGTTCTTATTATATGCTTAAAAAGGTAAAAGTGTCCATCACTGGTGCCTTGTCCATAACCGGTGCCATCACGTTACCTACCTACCTACCTAATTATTGTGAACGAAGCCTTTGAAAGTTTGAATCATAGGTACTCCGTACCTACTATGCTTAAATTCGTTAGTCGCTAAGCCTCCGCCACACACTGCTCCTCGCGCTGCCGCGTAGCACGTCCTCGCCACAGAACACATATACTCTCTAACGAGAGGTCCTCGCTCTGCCGCGTAGTTGCCCTCTGTGGCCACACACTACTCTACTCGCGCGATTAATCGCGACGCTCCGCACTAGGTCATTCGCCCTTGCTACGCGTCACAACACAATGGAGGTTGAAACTGTGGCTGCGTGCGCGCTATGCTTGTTTAGTATAGCTAATTATATAAGTGTATGTTTTCTCATTACTCCACTCCGCGTTGGTCGGCAGCGGCGGCGACGACATGATTTTTTGCGACGTGCTTCTTATACAAGCGCTGGAATCTCGATCGCGAATGAATTAGCGGCAGTGTGTGGCAGGTCACTCGCGCTCATATTGCCAGCATTGACTCGCGCCCAAAAAACCGACAGAACAGGGAGCGATGCGCGAGGACGTAGCGCGAGGCGTAGTTAGGGCGAGTATCGCTGCCACACGACGTCTCTGCCTACTTCCTACGCTACTTGCTATGCCTCTCGGAGTCTCGGGCAGTGTGTGTGTCAATGTACTCTGTGGTGTGTGTGGCAGGGTGGTTACTACTTTAGGGTACCTACTACTAATTACAGTCCATTACTTTTATTTTAATTTAAAATAACCAGAATTTTAGTATAATAAGTATTCAAAATGTAAATGAGTGCTACACAATGCTAGGTTTGGCTATCATAAATCATAATATTAACCCTAGTGTGTGTGGCTGTGGACTGTGGTTGTTAGCATAGGTTAACATTAATTCTAACAGGAATTATATTTAAATTTCGTCAATTATTATTTAACGAATAAGTTCACAGTAAGTTAATTAGTACGTATATGTTTATTAGACAACGAGAGGTATCCCTTTATTTATTATAAAGAGATACCCTTTGTAGGAAACAGGTATCTTGTTTTTAATTACTATGTGGAACCTGTTTAGGTTATATTCTTATTTCTTAAGTAGCACTTACTGGCACACTTGTTAGTCTAAAGGGAAGAGAAGAGGTATGCCGTACGATGCTCAGTTAAAGCCAGCTAAAGATTTTATTATTTCTAAACGTGGATCAACTTCGTCATACCTATCTATTAAAATCTTTTACAGTTAAAGTATGGATACATTGAAAAAGAATTGGTTTTCGGAATCGTGCGACTTATGGCCGGGCAGCACATTCTCCTTTGAGGTGAAGCAGGTGTTACATGACGAGAGGTCTCCGTACCAGCTAGTCCAGGTGTTTGACACCCCCAGCCTGGGGCGAGTGCTAGTGCTCGATGGCATCATACAGTGCACACAGAAAGATGAATTCTCTTATCAGGTAAACAAATCAATGTTCACTTCATTTCAAAGGAATATTTCAAATTCATGCGTATCCCTTGTCTCCTTTGTAAAATGAATTTGTAAAATTTTAGCTTTCAGTCCAAGGGTTAAGCTGGGGTGATGACTCAGTAATTTCAGGTTAACATATTATAGATTATAAATTTATGAGGTTAGTATTATTAATTATGTTTAGCATTGGCGTGCACTCCATACAGGCACAAAGGAAGTGCCTACCCTAGTGCCTACCTTAATATAATAATAATTATAATTAATTAATAATATAATAATATTATATAATTAATTAAATATTAATATAATTATAATTATAAGCAAAAGGCCTCAGAAATAATAACTTTAAGTTCTTTTTTTTGGTTTATAGGATTAATTTGCTAGGGTAGGCACTGCCCCTATGCCTATATGGAGTGCACGCCACTGATGTTTAGTATGGGAAAATTTATTGTATCCATTGGGATTCCCAATATGACAATTCACATCCAAATGCAAGAGAGTGTTATCAACAACAAAGTTCACATAAGTGCATTGCAAAGGTTTAGTTTAAGGGTCAGTAAAATAATTTTATTGTTCTTTCCTTGCTTATAAGTTTGTAGTACGATTCACGAAAGATGACCACAAATGGTGGGTCTTTTCTTCATGTACACTCATGAAGAAAAGACTTAAGCCAAAATAATGTTTTAATATTAGTTAAATAAGACCATATATATTAGTTAAAATAAATAAGACCATAATATTAGTTAGATAAGTCCAAAGAGACCTAAAATAGGCCCGCCATTTGTGGTCATCTTTTGTGAATCGTACTATACGTTATAAACGTGAAGTGTGTATGGATGTTTGTTACTCTTTCATGAAAAACTGACTACATTGATTTGATTTGGCTGAAATTTGGAATATAGATCATACTAGATAGCTTATAACTTGGACTAGGCTATTTTTATCCTGGAAAAATCCAGCGTTCCTGGGGAATTTGTCAAAAATTAATATTCACATGAATATCAGCTAGTATTAAAAAATTGAGCCAGCCACAAGATTTTCTTCAGCCATATTATGTATGAGACTTGTCTTTAAATTGATACGTTTTGTGATCAGAGGGCCTACCATCAACTCTAATCGCGAGTCAACAATAGACCTAAACTGAATTGCATCGCTAATTCGTGACATAAATTCTTTTAATTTGACAAAAAGATGACATGAAAAATTGAGTTTATAGTATAGGCCCTGTTAAGTTATTTCCCACACATGTTTTAAATTTATTCCATTCCACACATGACACAATACGTCATGTAGCTCTGGCTGGTGTTGTATGTGTGCAGGAGATGATCTCGTTCCTGCCGCTGTGCTGTCACCCCAACCCCGAGCGGGTGCTGATAGTGGGCGGCGGCGACGGCGGCGTGGCGCGCGACGTGGCTAAACACCCGCTGGTTAAGGAGATTGTACAGGTAAACTTACAGACTAAAACTTGTTAAAACACCCGTTTCCAATAAGAATTGGGTGTTTGACCCCAAATTATAGGCGAGATATTGTTTTGACATCCCATCTCGAACTCACGTCTCGCCTTACCTAAACAACGCAGGCATGCTAAACATGAGGTCTCGTTTAAAGCTGCATCTTGCTACACTTTTGTTTGGGGTCATTAACAAAAAATCACCGATATATTTATATGAAAAATTGGTATGGAATACGCGTATTACTTGAACTGGTCACTATAAATTAGTATGTCCACGCCATAAACTTACATCTTTCAGAGGGAGTTTCAGATATAGTGCGACTAAATGCTGGAACAACTTGCCTCCTCCAATACGTGATGTCAGATCCATCTTTGTGTTTGTGTGTGTGTCTTTTCCTAAATAAATGTTTTTTCTTTCTTTCTTTCTTTCAGATTTTTTTATTACTTTAGTATAAAGTAGGATAAAAATAATGACGTACAGTGGTACAGTGAAAAAACTAATTAAATTAATCAAATAACAAAAAAGTTATTAGCATTTAAATGTTTCTGATTAGACAGAGATAGCAACATAGAATTGTGACATCACACCTTATGTCTGTGTGGAATACCCAAGTACCTCTGCAACAATAGTTCCAATTCCGGCCACTGGATTACAACGATAATACATATATGTCATGCAAAATGGAGTAATAAAATTTGTTATAGTGAATGGGGACTCCATGCATCAAGGTCTATTGTCCAAAATATCTTTTAAAACTGTTATTTTGGACAGTGATTGTAATGTCCGATCTGACGACCGATTGTCACAGTAGGAGTAGTCCTGCCTCGTGTTTATGTTGTGGGTTTGATTCCCACCATTAGAAAAAGTTTGTGATGAGCATTATTATTTTCCAATGTCTGGGTGTTCCGCATAATATATTTATGAATGTATTTTAAATATTATGTATAATATGTATTATATCAGTTCTTGTAGTACTCATAACACAAACTATCGCTTAATTTATGGCAAGATTGCAATGTGTGTTTTCTGTCTTGCATTACATTTTTTGTGTTAACAAAGTATATATTGTATTTAAGTTCAGATTAGATAAGTAACTAACATTTAATTTTGTTGTGCAGCCTTATTTGGATATTTTATTCAGGTAATTTACTAATTAGATACCTAGTTAACTGAATCTCATAATTTTACTTTGATTGTTACATATCTACATTAGAACTTAAATTTGAACTGACTTCTTATCAAATATCTTTGTATAGTTGACCTCTGATAAAAATATTGACCACTACTTTAGATAAGTATACATTGTTCACCAGGTTAGTATCTTATGTGTTCTGTGGGTAGTCTAGAAGTTTAGTGAAATATACCAAAACTAGCTGTTAGCTGCGGCTCCGCCCGCCCAAATTTCGGATTTTTCATAAATCCGCGAGATACGGATTTTTTCGAAATAAAAAGTAGGCACCATCACATTACTATCTGTGGAACTAGACAAAGTAACAGTCGTTTAGCGTTGACGACAGTAGATAAAAATGTCTGGACAACCACGTAACGAATGAAAACAAATGAAAGCAGAATCTACTATAAGCCGTTTACTTTATTACGTTGTTTACTGTCGGCTGTCAATTGTCATGCGAAGTACGCTAAAGTTATCTACAACGTCCGCGAGAACGCCAAGGAGCGTTCAAATAGTCGTAGTCGATTTTCAAAAAAAGCGTGTTTTCCTCTATTCGGTCACGTGGTTTTTCTACAGTCACTTGTTTTGTCCATACATTTTTATCTACTGTCGTCAACGCTAAACAACTGTTACTTTGTCTATAGCCCCGCAGGTGAGATCGCAGTTAAGTATTAACCTGTACTGTAAGTATAGTATAGTGTAAAGAAAAATTATGATGATGATACTCTACTTTTCAGGTGGAAATCGACGCTAAAGTCATCGAAGTATCAAAAAAATACCTCCCATTCATGGCAGTGGGCTTTGACAGCGAAAAGCTGACTCTACACGTGGGGGACGGCTTCGAGTTCATGAAGAACCACAGCCGGGAGTTCGACGTGATCATCACGGACAGCAGCGACCCCGTCGGGCCCGCGGTCAACCTGTTCCAAGAGAACTACTTCGCGTTGATGAAGAGCGCCCTCAAACCCAACGGCATCATCTGCTCCCAGGCCGGCACGTACTGGGATAGCATGGAACTAGTGAAAAACACCCTTACATTTTGCAAAAATCAGTTCCCCGTCGCTGCGTACGCGACTACCTCCGTCGCGACGTATCCTTGCGGGCAAATCGGCTTCGTGCTGGGCTCTCTGGACGAGACCACGAAGCTTGATGACCCCGTGCAGAAGTTCACTATCGAGCAGATAAGGGATATGGACTTGAGGTATTATAACACGGATGTGCATAGAGCGGCGTTCGCGTTGCCCTCGTTCGTTAGATATGAAATCGATTCATAGGTTAGAGCTGATGGTCACAGGTAGTGCCCAATTAGTTTTTTTGGTACTAGCACACCCGCCCGGGAGATCCCGTGGGAATAAAAAACCATTCCTTATGAAACGAACATTCCTATCATGATACAAAATTTCATTTTCTAAGTCTATAACTGCTTGCTGGGATAAGCAATGGCTTCACTCTATTCTTCTTTTTCTTATACATTAGGTTTATAAAAAATTGGAAAAAAATCGGCCAAGTACGAGTCGGACTCGCGCACGAAGGTTTCCGTATCATTTCCGTTCTGTACCTTTTGGTTACGAAGCCCTAAAAAAATGAGACGCTAGAATGACATCATTTTTAGAGTTACCAGCATTGTAAAAATTAGTCGTAGATATGGTGAGACTTTCTGTTCGCCTGTCAAAATTGAAATTTCAAAGAAAAATAAATACACCGTGTGAAGTATCACGTGAAAGGGCTTTTTTTGAAATTGACAAAGAATATTCTCCAAACAAAGTTAGGTTAGTCAATATAAAGTTATTCCTTGCTCTGTGGGTTTGCATGTGGATTACAAAAGTGATCCTTTTGTTTTTGTAGTATCCCTGTTGTAGAACCCTCGGTGAGCTAGTCTGATTCTCACTTGGTCGGTTTTTTTTCTGTTTTGGCTATATGTTTTATTTGTTTATGTTAAAATGAGCGTCCATTTTAGGATATTAGTTTGGGAATCGAGTATGCTGTGTGACTGAGTAATTCGCAAAATAATCGGATTCTCTAGATTCTAATATAAATATCTAAAAATGATACTGCCTTTGCCGCGTAGTCTTATTAGCTCATAAATGGCGAACCAAGTAAAAATCGAATTTGGGTCGCGCAGTGCGCTTTTAATATATTGCACAATTTTTTTTTTTTTTATATTCGTAGATGAAATATTTTTTTAATTACAAAGTACCTAGCTTCCTATACATTCCTTAGCATTTTTTATGGATGTGATGCAATGATGAATTTGGGAAGCATTCATATATTGTAAATTTTGGCAATAATATATACTTGTAAGTTTTGTTTCAATTATGTAACAAATGTAATTTAGGTACTTAGTTAAATGCATTTATGTTTTAAAAATATTTGACAGGTCTTCCCACTCGAATTTAGGCGTAAGGTTTTTTATAAATATGAAAAATAATATAATTCGTAACATTATTATCAGACTGAAAATGCCAACTTTTACTCATTAATACATTCCACTATTTTATAATTTTATTGGTTAAGCTAATGCTTGTTTTATAATTTTATACGCTAAGCTAATTCTCATGTAATCATGATGAAACAGCTTACCTTCGGCTCGGTTCCGTTAAGTATTTTTGACTTGTCTACAATATTATCTAAAGGTCTTTCCAGACAGCGGGCGGGGCGTGAGCGGGGCGCCCATGGTGATATGCGATTTGTGCAGCTCTTGTAATGTAGGTACTATTTTATATCATTGACAAATACACAGCACCCGTCAAACCGCAAAAAATGTCGCCAATTTACTGCTGCCAAAAAACGGCCTCAGTAGCATAGATTATACACTCCCTACTAGAGATATCAATGTGACATAAGCTCCATACAAGTTATGTCAAATTTCTATCTCTTGTAAGGCAAATCATGGATAGATAGAATTTTGGGAACCACCTTAAGTCAACTCATTATTGTTCGTACTCGCGTTTCCACAGTCACGGTTTTCGCTATATTGTGGTATATTAGCGGGAAATTTTACAATATAGACATTTAAGAACTAGTTTGATATTCTTGTGCCTTAATTCTTTGCATCTCTTATACAAGATCCAGGAAGATTTTCTTCTACACTATAAGCAATTGAGCATATTATTATGTGATAAGTATAAAACAAATCAAGTTTTAGATACATGTTTTTGTATGATGTTGTTGTATAATATTTTATCTTATTCAATGTTATGGGGGACAATAAATTTTATTTTCTTATAAACATTTATTGTTTTATTAACTGCATTATTTTTAAAAATTTAATGATGGAATAGCTGACCCAGTGACGGTGTTCTGTCCTGTGATTATACTCTATGCCTGTGATCGTCAAAGAGTATATGTAATCACTTGGTGATCGTTGTGCTCACCACAGACCACAAAACTAGAAAGCGCTCACCTAAAGTCCTTTTCATAAAAGAAGTCCCGCGGTGATTTTTGGAACTAAAATTTGACAGGTCGGTCATATTGTCGTTCGTCGATGTTATCAAGTTCGTTTGTTGTTGTGGTAGATTTTTGAGAGTTTTTAACTAGCTTAGTGCATTTTAAAGATTGTTTACAATGCCAAAAAATGCCAATGTCACGCGAGTACAGCGCTGCGTCTGGGGGACTTCTTTCATGAAAAGGACAGTACCTGTGGTTCATCACCGCAAACCATCAGATTCATCTGAGAAAGATTCCACCATCATTGATACCACAGATTATGATGATACTTAGATCTGTAGCAGTGTAGATGTCTACAGAACTACCCACAGAAAACTAAAAGACAAGTCATTCCTTGCTCTGTAGAACTACCGCTACCTATTTTGTAGGTAACGCTTTTTGTCACTTGGTTTCGGGAGTTGTTCTTCGTAGGAGGTTGGACACTAATATATTGGCAACAAAATGAAAGCAGCGTTTAAAAAGGAACATGTTATTTATTGTCTATTCGCTGTCTCTCCCGCGCTGTCGATTGCGCTCCGTCGTCAAGCTGCGGCCGCGCTGTTCCGCGTCTGTCAGCTCTGAGAACACGGTGTTGCTCTTCATCTTCTTGAGGATGCGCTTGTCGTGGAAGGGGTGCTTGTGGGCTAGCATCCTGGGACAAAAACAATCACCTATAATAATATCACAGTATTATAATATATATAGCTCGATTACCACTCACTCACTCACTGACATACACAATTGTTCTCCCAGAAGGAGACTGAAAACGATATAATGATGTATGGGGGATATGTTCGGGTGGGGGATTCGAGTATGGGAAAAATCTGACATTTCCGAAAAACAAGATGGCGGCCGACGTGGTTTCTTTAACTTTTTTGTATTCCGACCGATTTCGTTCAAACTCGCAACGATTGTAGATATTAGTAAACGATTAAAGGAAAAAATGGAAAATTTTGGAAAAACAAGATGGCGGCCGAGATTTTCGCAAAATTTTCTCCTGTAAAATTTTGTATGAAAAAATTTTTTTTCACAAACACTTTTGTAAAGAGGAAAACTATTTCTTTCGGGGGCAGTATGGAGAGAGCTGATGGTTGAGGATATCGGAGACGGGTGAAGAGCACGCTAAAGGTATTGGAGATAGGTGGGGGGTGCTCGACCAAATGTCATTTGAAACCTCGTCCAATTACCAATGAGCTGAAAAAAAATTCAAAATGGCGGAAAAAACATGGCCGCCATACAAATTTTGTTGGTCTCTATCTCGGAGGGTATGACAGTTGGAAAAGTGGTTTCATAGCAAAAGATGATCGAAATGGGGATATCTATTTAGTGACAAGAAAAAAAATTCAAAATGGCGGAATTTTTTTTTCATAAAAAATGTATGGAGAGACCTAGAAGGAGACGGAAAACGATAATATGATGTTTATGGGATGTGTTTGGGTACGAGATTCGATTAGGGGGAAAATATAACATTTCCGAAAAACAAGATGGCGGCCGACGTGATTTCTGTAACTTTTTTGTTTTCCAATCAATTTCGTTCAAACTCGCAAGGAATGTAGGACTTGGTAAACGATTAACAGAAAATGTAAAAAAATTTGGGAAACCAAAATGGCGGCCGATATTTTTGCAAAATTCTCTCCTGTAAAATATTGTGTGAAAAAATTTTTTTTCACAAACACTTTCGTAAAGAGGAAAATTATTGCTTTCGGGGATAGAATGGAGAGAGCTGATGATTGAGGATTTCGGAGACGCGTGAAGAGCCCGCTTCAGGTGTAAAAGATAGGTGGGGAGTGCTCGACCAAATGTCATCTGAAACCTCGTGCAATTGCCAATGCGCTGAAAAAAAATTCAAAATGGCGGAAAAAAGATGGCCGCCATACAAATTTCGTCGATGTCTATCTCAGAATGTATGAATGATAGAAAATTGGTTTCTTAGCAAAAGATGATCAAAATGGGGATATCTATTTAGTGACAAGAAAAAAAAACAAAATGGCGGAAAATTTTTTTTTCATACTAAATTGTATGGCGATTGGGTACCTACGTCCTACTAATTTTTGCTAAATCCGAGTATGAGCGACCACGTAAATTGCTACAAGCAGTTACGCGGTCCGCTTTAGCGGGCCGCGCCCCCACGCGAAAAACTAGTTATAATATATATAGCTCGATTACCACTGACTCACTGACTGACTCATTGACATAATTGTTCTCCCAGAAGGAGACTGAAAACGATATAATGATGTATGGAGGATGTGTTCGGGTGCGGGAGTCGAGTAGGGAAAAATTATGACATTTCAGAAAAACAAGATGGCGGCCGACGTGATTTCTGTAACTTTTTTGTTTTCCGACCGATTTCGTTCAAACTCGCAACAATTGTAGATATTAATAAACGATTAATAGAAAAAATGGAAAATTTTGGAAAAACAAGATGGCGGCCGAGATTTTCGCAAAATTTTCTCCTGTAAAATTTTGTATGAAAAATTTATTTTTTACAAACACTTTCGTAAAGAGGAGAACTATTTCTTTCGGGAACAGTATGGAGAGAGCTGATGATTGAGGATCTTGGAGACGGGTGAAGAGCACGCTAAAGGTATTGGAGATAGGTGGGGGGTGCTCGACCAAATGTCATTTGAAACCTCGTCCAATTCCCAATGAGCTGAAAAAAAATTCAAAATGGCGGAAAAAACATGGCCGCCATACAAATTTTGTTGGTCTCTATCTCGGAGGGTATGACAGTTGGAAAAGTGGTTTCGTAGCAAAAGATGATCGAAATGGGGATATCTATTTAGTGAAAAGAAAAAAAATTCAAAATGGCGGAATTTTTTTTCATAAAAAATGTATGGAAGAGACCTAGAAGGAGACGGAAAACGATAATGTGATGTTTATGGGATGTGATCGGGTGCGGGATTCGAGCAGGGAAAAATTATGACATTTCAGAAAAACAAGATGGCGGCCGACCTGATTTCTGTAACTTTTTTGTTTTCCGACCGATTTCGTTTAAACTCGCAACGATTGTAGATATTAGTAAACGATTAATAGAAAAAATGAAAAATTTTGGAAAAACAAGATGGCGGCCGAGATTTTCGCAAAATTTTCTCCTGTAAAATTTTGTATGAAAAATTTTTTTTTCACAAACACTTTCGTAAAGAGGAAAACTATTTCTTTCGGGGATAGTATGGAGAGAGCTGATGATTGAGGATTTCGGAGACGGGTGAAGTGCTTAGCCAGGGTATCGAAGATAGGTGGGGGGTGCTCGACCAAATGTCATTCGAAATCTCGTGCAATTGCCAATGCGCTGAAAAAAAATTCACAATGGCGAAAAAAAGATGGCCGCCATACAAATTTCGTCGATGTCTATCTCAGAATGTATGAACGATAGAAAAGTGGTTTCATAGCAAAAGATGATCGAAATGGGGATATCTATTTAGTGACAAGAAAAAAAATTCAAAATGGCGGAATTTTTTTTTCATACTAAATTGTATGGCGATTGTTTTGCTAAATCCGAGTATGAGCGACCACGTAAATTGCTACAAGCAGTTACGCGGTCCGCTGCGGGCCGCGCCGCCACGCGAAAAACTAGTTACTATATATATAGCTGCTTGTGCTGATTGGCCACTGACTCACTGACTGATTGATCACCTCTCCTGAACAATTTTGTATGAAAAATTTTTTTTTCACGGATGGGGTCGTATAGAAGAAAAAAATTCATTCGGAGGAAAAATACGGAGAGAGCTGATGATTGAGGATTTCGGAGACGGGTGAAGAGCACAGCCAGGGTATTGAATATAGATGGGGGGTGCTCGACCAAATGTCATTCGAAACGTCATCCAATTGGCAGTCAGCTGAAAAAAATTTTAAAATGGCGGATTCAAAATGGCCGCCAAACGAATTTCGTTAATATCTCGAAGAGTATAAAAGATGGAAGAACGGTTTCTTGACAAGAAGTGATCAGGACTCAAAGGTCTATTCGATGGATGAAAAACAAATTCAAAATGGCGGAATTTTTTTTTTCATAGAAAATGTACGACGAATGTTGAAGAGACTTGAAAAGTTGTGAAACATGTAGTACTTCGATGCGGTTTTTTGGAGGACTCTCAGAGAAAAATATGGAATGAGATGATGATTAAGGGTTTTGAAGACTGTCGAGGAGCACGGGCAAGGTATTATAGTCAGGTGGGGACTGCTCAAACAAAAAATACTCGGAACCTCATGCAATTGGCAGTAAGCTGAAAAAAAATCCAAAATGGCGGATTCAAGATGGCCGCCATACACATTTCGTGTTGTTCTATCTCGGAAAGTTTAAAAGTTAAGAGTGTGGTTTCTTAGCAAGAGGTGATCAGGATCTCAAGGTTTACGGGATGAATGGAAAAAAAATTCAAAGTGGCAGAATTTATTTTTCGATGGAAAATGTACATGCCACAATAAGTAGGGAACTATGCAAGTCATTGACGCAGTTCTACGGAGAACCGCCAGAGGAAAATTTTGATGATGATTGAGGAGGACGGTCGTGGTTTTAAAGATAGTTAAGGGCTGCTCGAACAAAAATACGCTGAACCTCATCCGATGAGGTTCAGCGGTATTTTTTGTTGGAACAGCCCTTAACTATCTTTAAAGCCATGACCGTGCTTCTAGGTAATTTTTTCAGCCCACTGCCAATCGGATTTCAATAATTGGCGATGGAGATGACGGCGATAGTTTCATGGGCGGGAAGACAGCACGCGGGCCACATGTGGCCCGCGCCACCACGCGCCCTACTAGTTAATATATATATAGCTCTTTGTGCTGATTCACTCACTGACTCATTGATCACCTCTCCTGAACAATTTTGTATGAAACAATTTTTTTTGACGTATACTGTCATATATAGGGGAAAAATTCATCAAGAACAAAAATATGGAGAGAGCTGATGATTGAGGATTTCGAAGACTGATGAAGAGCACAGCCAAGGGTATTGAAGATAGGTGGGGGGTGCTCGACCAAATGTCATTCGGAACGTCATCCAATTGGTAGTAAGCTGAAAAAAAATTCAAAATGGCGGATTCAAAATGGCCGCCAAACGAATTTCGTCGATATCTCGGAAAGTATAAAAGATGGAAGAACGGTTTCTTGACAATAAATTATCAGGACCCAGAGGTCTATTAGATGGACAGAAAAAAAATTCAAAATGGCGGAATTTATTTTTTCATAGAAAATGTATGGGAAATTTTAAAGCGATTTTTATGGGCGGGAAGACAGCACGCGGGCCACATGTGGCCCGCGCCCTCACGCGGCCTACTAGTTACTATATATATAGCTACTCGTGCTGATTCACTGACTGACTGACTGATTGATCACCTCTCCTGAACAATTTTGTATGAAAAATTTTTTTTTCAAGGATTGTGTCGTATAAAATAAAAAAATTGATTCGGAGGAAAAATACTGAGAGAGCTGATGAGTGAGGATTTCGGAGACAGGTGAAGAGCACGGGGAGGCTATTGCATATAGGTGGGAGGTGCTCGACCAAATGTCATTCAAAATGTCATCCAATTGGCAGTGAGCTGAAAAAAATTTCAAAATGGCGGATTCAAAATGGCCGCCATTCGAATTTCGTCGATATCTCGGAAAGTATAAAAGATGGAAGAACGGTTTCTTGACAAGAAATGATCAGGACCCGGAGGTCTATCCGATGAGAAGAAAAAAAAATCAAAATGGCGGAAATTATTTTTCCATAGAAAATGTATGGGGAATTTCGAAGGGATTTTTTACAGGCGGGAAGACAGCACGCGGGCCACATGTGGCCCGCGCCCTCACGCGGCCTACTAGTTACTATATATATAGCTACTCGTGCTGATTCACTGACTGACTGACTGATTGATCACCTCTCCTGAACAATTTTGTATGAAAAATTTTTTTTTCAAGGATTGTGTCGTATAAAATAAAAAAATTCATTCGGAGGAAAAATACGGAGAGAGCTGATGAGTGAGGATTTCGGAGACAGGTGAAGAGCACAGCCAGGGTATCAAAGATAGGTGGGGTGTGCTCGACCAAATGTCATCCAATTGGCAGTGAGCTGGAAAAAATTTCAAAATGGCGGATTCAAAATGGCCGCCATTCGAATTTCGTCGTTATCTCGGAAAGTATAAAATATGGAAAAACGGTTTCTTGACAAGAGGTGATCAGGACTTGAAGGTCTATTCGATGGATAGAAAAAAAAAATTCAAAATGGCGGATTTTTTTTTTCCGTAGAAAATGTATCGCGAATGTTGAAGAGGTTAAAAGTTGGACGGCAAATAGGGGCGAAGACAGCACGCGGACCACATGTGGCCCGCGCCGCCACGCGCCCTACTAGTCACAATATATTTCTAATAGGTATATTAAATTCTCGTGTCACAGAAAGAAAAAGTTTTTATGAGTGTGTGACTCACTACTAAGTATATGGTTTTTGTTACTAATTCTCCACGCCGCAACTGTACTCTGACTTTTAATTCGAAACTAAATTAACAAAAAATATAATATGTGATAATATATTTTACATAAATATTATTTCATCTTGAAAGTCATTTCTGTTTTATAATACTTTAGGTTATTATGGTAAAATATAGGAGGATTAATGGGGTTTGGTAAGATTCGAAAAGTCATTTTACTGCATGGAATTAAGTCGGGGTATAAGTATTGAATAAATTTGAATGAAATTTGAAAACGAGAGAGCTTATACACTATACTATCGAGTCAGTCGAAGCAGAGCCACCACAGTGACGCCTCGTGAGTCGTGACTAGAGTTGCCACGAATAGTGATTTGGCCGAATACCGAATATTCTGCAACGCTATCGGCCGAAGCGCCGAATATTCGGCACTAAGTACATGCTTGTCGATGATGATGAATCTAGTAGTACTGATGAAGATTCTTCTCCACTTCGTAAGAAAAGAAACTTGAATGAAAATGATAAGACATTTGAAATACACGACAGTTTCTGGAAAGTGGAACTGCTTTGAGGAAGTCGCTACTGATAATATGCGAAATAGTAATGATGAGGAGAACATGGAGAAGAATACTATGGCAAATGAAATAGATTTTTATTTGAAAACTACTCGCCTAGATAGGAAAGCTGATCCGTACAAGTGGTCGTCAGCAAATGAAAAGCGATACCCAAACCTTTCAAAATTTGCTAAAGTTTATTTTTCTTCTCCCGGGAGTAGCGTGTATAGTGAGAGGTTGTTTTCTGAAGCTGGTATCATTTACGATGAAAAGCGTAATCGTTTGCTACCATCAAATGCTGAAAAGCTTGTTTTTATCCATCACAACTTACCGCTGATTAATTTTACTTATTAAAATATTGTAATCTGGTAATAAATACAAATCTTGAGTAATATGATGTGTCTTTTTTTGTCCACGATTTGGTATTCCGTATTCGGCCGAATAATAAGTACTATTCGGCCGAATACCGAATACCAACAAAAGTGGCCGAATAGGCCGAATACCGAATAGTGGCCGAATATTCGTGGCATCTCTAGTCGTGACGTCATCGTCACACCGACCTGCGCACGACCACGTTGTCCCTGGTGACGACGGAGGCGGGGCACTTGCACTTGTTGAGGTAGTCGACGCAAATCCACCGCCGCGTCTTGTCTTGTCGGCTGTTCTTCAGGTAGTACACGTATCTGTTTACAATCAGCTGCAGCGAGCCCTGATTCGATACTGTGTAAAGTAACGAACTATTTTCTGAAAAAAAAATAATTATAGTCGATACAAGATTTGGAAAAAAAGGTTGTATGTATGTTTGTATGTTTTTTTATCCTCCATGTTGAATCAATCAACTAATCAACAGCTACTACTCTGCACCACATTGCCAGTAGTATCTACGTAGTGTAGAATAGTAGGTAAATGTGGTAAGTACTTAGTAGGTAAATGTGGTAGGTAAAATTGGTTTCAGCGTATCTGGTACGCAATTTTTCCGATATTAAGAAAATACATAAACAAGTCGTTTCCCCGATGTAAAAAAAGACGTGTGTCGGAATACTCGGCAGAAAAAAGTTTGGAATTACACCTAAAACAAAACTCCTGGCAGCGCACAAAACTCCTTCATGTTTGCATGTGTGATTTCACCCATTCCTCAATAGATGGCGCTGTGTTCAGTTCACTCGCGCTAACGAGCTCATCATACCAAAACTCTATATGTGATTGCATCCGTGTTCCTTCTGTTGACTAGTAAGAGAAACTTTAATTCTTTATTTCGTAGATTTTCTTCGTGGTAGAATTTTCGTGGATCAAATCAAATCTATTGCAGGTGGCATTTGGACAAGGAAAGCTTGTGACAGAAAGATCTGGGGAAAATTGGAGGAGGCCTTTGCCTTAAGTGGGCAAACAGACTAGGTTGTCGAGGCAGTAAAACTTTAATGTAATATATATTTTAAATTTATACTGATCTAAACTATTCTTTTGTTACTTTTTAAATTGTTAGTCGTGTGTTAATATGTTTACCAAGTCTGAATAAAGGCTCTTTTTATTTTATTTTAGAATTTTCGTCACGTGAAAAATCCACTTTCATTCGCTTAGCGCGTCCTGTGCGGTAACGTCCGAAAATAAACTTTTTTTCAAAAATGGTTCGAACTTACTTTCTGAGTTAGAGGCAGTCAGTGTGGTGGGTTTTCTCGCTGCGACCATGGACAGGGCGTCCGGCGACGCGACTGTCTTGTCGTCGACGCGCAGCTCGTGTAGACTGTCGCAGTCGCTGTCGCGTTGCAAACTGACTTCCTCCTCATTCATTGCCATACTACAACAATAGTGAGAGTGAAAGGTATACAAAATTTATGGCAATGTACATGGAGGGAGCAAATATTTGCAAGCAGGGTGGAAGAGAATCTTTCGTCGCAATTTTAGATTGTTACTCAATGAACTTCGAACTGATTTATTGAATAAAATTACTCAAAATAGTTTAAACGAAAAATAAGTTAAAAGAGTTCTTAAAGATTTCATGTAAAAAATTGGTTGTCTGTAAAGTTGGTTTACGGACGATAGATTTACGTGATAACGTCATAATTGGCCTCTCTATCGTTTGTTTTATCGTGCCTATCTCTATCGCTTATTGCGCGCTCTCGCTTGCACGCACAGGCTCAGGTGGAACGTTACTATTTTTCATGTGCGTTGCTGGTGTTCATCAATTTACTAAACGTTATCACGTCAAAACGTAAAGGTTGATTTTAAAAACAAATTAATAGATTAATAAATAGCATAATTTAATAACATTAAAGGTAAACCGCTATAAACTTGACCCTCCCGATGGTCTGCAGGACGCGGGGCGGGTGATGCGATTGCCAGTGGACAGCGACAGACTTGCTGATTGGTTGAGCGGCTCCCGCATCAGGAGGGTCAAGTTTATAGCGGTATACGGCGGTCAATTAAAGGTAAGAAATTATGTAGAAACTTCTCATGTTGTTTGTTAGAAAAATATTTTCTGATGTCTTGAATAATAAATAACTAAAAATACTAAAATAGTTTTACACCTGATAACAATCTTACCTATCGATTTGATCGTCCGTTTCTTGTATTTGTAATTTGTAGTAGGGAATATTTTTCTTGCCTGCAAATGCAGAATTTGTGTCCGGGTGTGTTTCAGCTTTAGATTCATTTGGTTGTCTTGTCACAGACAAATCCTGGAACAGAATAAAATGTTACATTCAAAAAATATTTTAAAAACAAGCTTTCATAATATGAATAGATATATACCCTGGACAGGGCGGACGGCGCGAAAAAATGCCGCCAGTTTATCGGTGCTTACAATGCTTGTTTTGCCACCAACATTAAGGTCACTCTGTAGTTCGCCCAGCAGCCACCTACCTAATTTTGACTTTTAGCGCTACTGTTTGCTTGTAAAGCTTACGTAAATCGTTCGAATGCCCTATACTGAGTTTCGTTATAAGTGATAATATATCAATTTCTTTGATTTTTTCTCAGCAAACCCGTTTATTTAATACCCATATTATAGGAGTGCATTAAAATAGCCCGCCATCTTAGACGTTCCGCCATTTTGAATTTAAAATGGTGTCCCAGAACTAACACCATCCACCACACAACTAAGACCATACACAACAAATGTCATCCAAACTAAACGCGTAAGTATACGAAATTTTAGCTTTATCAGTGCTAGATATAAAGCTAAAATTTAAAAAAAAGTAGATACTTTAAAATTCAGTTGCAAAACTCCACCCACACAAATATACATTGCAAGTTAATTAATTAAAGTAATTATCTTTTTGATTAGTATTTTACACACTTAGGAAATAATTCCTATAAATTTAATTATACGAATAAAAATTTTCACTCGCAGCGGGATCCTGAAAATTTTGATTCGTATTTAAATTTATAGTAATTAATTAAAGCTTGTAAAAGCAGTGAGAACCCATTGTTTTAGATTTTTGCTTTCAGGCACCTATAAGGAGTACAGTAAATGTAAGGAGTACAGTACAATACACACACACACAGTACACATATCACACACACAAACTTTCGCCTTTATAATATTAGTATGATTGCTGGTCATACCATTTCCTGTAAGCCCTTGATGTGCAGTTCTTTGGCCGCATCCACCAGTTCTCGTACGTTGTCTATAGCGATCATCACTTCCCCTGTGTAGATATACTCCAGTATTGCTGATAGTGTACTGTAGGATATTTTCTAAAAAAACAAACGAAAATCTTTTTTTTACTGTACATTAGCACATTGAGCAATACCACCACTAACAAACCATTAGTCTCGCTTACGGAGCTGACCATAACATAGTCACATCAAAAATAATTCTAAACTATCAACATTAAAAAAAACCACAATAAGTATTTTTAACTGATGTCAAAAAACGGAGGAGGTTTTCAAGTCGATGTGTTTATTTTTTATGTAACACACATAACTTTTTCAAATTCTTTATTGTTTGTAAAGGTATACTCCCAAGGTGGTCCCATTACCCATATATGACAAAGCTAAGTCAAAAGGATTGATGTGTGTTGCAATTTTACAGTTAGCATCAGAAGTTGGTGATATTTATTTATCATTGAGTGAGTGAGTTGTAATAAATAAATATTTTCAAAATAGCAAAAAGAAGTTTATAATGTAGAGTGGTACTCTTTTACAGTTAACATCACATCTGGTGATATTTTTAATTAATGACTTAGCTTGTAATCAATAAATTACATTTAACACTATGACAGGGTGTGGACATGCTGCGGAAGCTATGAGGTCCTTCAGGTAGGGGCTGCTGAGTGCCATGATCACTTGGTGCACCTTCACGAGGTGCCCATCTGCGGCCAAGGTCATGTCCACAAACTCTCCATTCTGAAACAAATAATATATGTTAATCAACTAACAAAAAACCGACTTCAACTCTCATCAAACTACTGTTGAATACATCCTTTCCAATTAAAAATTTAAGACTTATATGGTTTTCTCATCTATACCATTATCAGGACTGGACTAAATTAAACTGGGACCACACGGGAAGCGTCAGCTTTCTAATAAAAAAAGAATCATCAAAATCGATTCACCCTTTCAAAAGTTATGAGGTAACAAACATAAAAAACACAGTCTAATTAAGAACCTCCTCCTGTTTTGAAGTTGGTTGAAACACAAATAGTTGTGTTGTTAATATCAAGCCAATTCTTTTAACGGCCTACAATGCGTATTTAGGTGATTTTGAATGAAATTTTATGCAAAAACTATAAAGAAAATTACTTTCAAATTTACACGTCATGTATTTTGGGTCTTTAATCTAAAATCGCTAAGAAGCAGAAACACGATTGGATAAAATTTTCTCGATAGAAAGTTCTCCCAAAAGTTGCTCCAAAATCTCAGTTTTTCTATATTTTATCGGAAACTACAATGGATGTAATTGTAATTTTTGTTTTAATGTATCGGTAATAATAATATCCTAAAACGCTTAGAACGGATTTTTGATAACCAGCTTAGTTTTTGAGTAATTAGGTAAAACGTCGTTTTTCTGCTATATTCTTCCGCGACGCTGCATGTCGCACCTACCAAATCTCCGTGAGAGTGAGCAAGACAAAAATAAATTCAATCAATCCCCTTAATATAAATGCAAACTTAATGTTGTAACAAAATACTGATCTTTTTTTTTTATTTTAATAATACTGGCTGTATTTATATTTCTAGGACTAATTATACCTTTGAAGAGGCTAATACACAATAGATCTTTCTCTTCCGTTCCACTTTTTTAATTATTGTTAACCCTGTTTTGGTGTGATCAAAGACATTTTACATTATAAATTAAGATTTATAATGTGAGCCTATTCAACTGCTTCGTTCAAGTACCTAACTACCCATTTATCTTTTTAGAAATAATGAATTTTCATCATTTTCTGTATGCCCAATTTCAGCCCAATCGGTCCAGCAGTTTAGGTATGTTGACAGATTAATCTTTGCCTTTTATGACAAGAAATGTATGTTTGTTTATCATCTGCTCAACCCAAAGTTTCATAGGAAATAATTATTTCCTCTAGAAATGCTACGTAAGAGGAACCTAAGTAGCCAGGGTGCCTGGTGTTCAAACGAATTTCAACACTGGGCTAATATCTAAGGTAATTAAGCAAGTAGGTATAGAGGATCAACAAACCTGCTGCAGATAGCTTAAACCTTGGCAAATGTTCTGTGAGTGATCATGCCAGGATAAAGAATATTGAGACTCAGCCATATCAATTCCGTTTCGTACGCAAATCGTAATATATTTTCAAAATTATTTTGCTTGTTGGTTGTAGTGTAGTTGGTTTAGTGTGACGGTTTCAAAATTGGTGAATCTGCCAAACACTGGTAAAAAAATCTGCCAAATTCAGCCAACTCGATTCCTGAACTGTATAAGTAGGTACCTACTGTACAAGTGCAGTTATTGTACAAGCAGTGATAGCCTAGTGGTTTTGACGTCGGAATATCCCTGTTCCATCGACACAGGACAAAAGTGCCAGCTTAGTAAGTAACATTTCCAACTAACAAAATCGTACAATAATATACATAAAATCATGAGTTTTTTTCATTTTATTTCAAAGATAATAAGAATTTCCTATAAATCTGCTACATTCTGCCATTTTCGTCGGCTTATTCTGCCAGAGATGAATTTAGGAGCCAAATCTGCCCAAATAGCAGAAATCTGCCACAAATGGTCACACTGAGTTGGTTTTTTTTTAAATTTATTTTACGGCCCTGGATACCAGTCCATTAAGGCCTTTCTAAAAAATCACTGAGTTGGTTGTTGTTTGTATCCACAGATCACAATACTAGAGAGTATCTATCTCGGGTACCTATATATAGTGTTAGTTAGTCTATGGAAAGTATTCCTTTGCTCCAGAGTAGGTATATATTTATTAATATATTTATCCCTAGTGTTATTAAAGTATATGGTATTTAAAATTTGTATTTCCATTTCTTTATTTGCTCGAAGACAGATCCTCCGAAAACGAGCGTCTTTCTATTAATAAGGCAAACGTTGTTTTGCCTTATTAATTATGTCTCACCTGTTTCTGCGAAGACCCAATTCATTATAACAATTATAATATTTCGAGTTTGTTGATAGGATATACCTATGATTTCAGCTATCTCAACGGCCCCCAGTATCAAATACCAAATATTTTCGACGCTATTTTCAGTAGTCGAAGCTGATGGCCGTCCACGGTCCAGCTTGTGGCTCATCTTCAATACTATATGTTTAGCTTCTCTGATCTTCAGTGCGTCAATTCTTCTGACTGAATTTGGGTAGAAATCAAGACAAGGTTTGACGTTCTACAGGCTACAGCATACTCTATGTTCTACAGAAACAGGAAGTACCTAAGTTGTAGCCAGATTGCGATTTTTAATTTCCACTACTTACAGACCACACTCCACTCATAGATCGTAATCTCCACTGATATCTCGTATTAGTATTAATCTCCACTGATATCTCGTATTAGTATTATTAATACCAATAATTATTTTAAATATTATTTAATTAAATTATTATTAATTAATGATGAAGTACGCTATGTATATCATGCAATGATGAAATGTTACCTAATAATAATAATTAATATGCCTCATATTATGCAATGCGGGTAAGTATTTTACCTATATGAGGTTCGTGGCCACAGAAAATAGCCCACAGGGTGCTAGGTACTCTCTTCGCTTGAAAGTCGAAACCTAGGAAATACTGTTCTGTGGTTGAAAGGGAAGAGTAAAAGAGGGTAGTGTAAAAGGTTTTAGCTGTAGCGCGTTTTCAAATTCTCATTCTCAAATTCCCAATAGCAAAACTCAATGGGACCTAAACATAAAAAAGTTGTGGGCTTCTCTTTAGTATGTGAACATAGTATATTTTTTTGGGACATCATAAAATAAACACATCATTACTCGATTTATCTACTAGAGACCTGATGGATTGACGCTGGTTCCCTGGGAACGGGGTCGGGCGCTGATGTGGGACGCAACATGCGTTGACACATTGGCTTCGATTCATATCAGGGAGACAGAATCAAAGCCGGGAGCCGCAGCTGAAACTGCTGAATCAGGTAAGCGTCGCAAATATGCCTCTCTGTTAGAGAGTTACATATTTGTCCCGTTTGCCGTGGAGACCCTGGGGCCATGGAGTCATAGTGCCAAAAAATTCACCATTTAATAACCTCAACTGGTGACAGAAGGGCTGGCTCATTTTTTGCGCAACGTATCAGCCTAGCTGTTCAACGCGGAAATGCAGCCAGTATTCTTGCCACCATTCCACGCGGGCAAGACTTGTATAGTAATTAGAATAAGCTAGTGATAAGTTTTATTGTAAATAAAAAAGAAAAAAAAAAGAAATATTGTAATATTTATCTACTTTATTTTACTTAATGCTAACCCCTTTCTCCGTGAGCGTATTATCCTCGTACGTTTCGAGCACGTCTGCCAAATGCTCGTTGTCCCTCGGCTTCTTAAACTGTCGCCGCCTCTGAGTGACTTTCTTCCGCTTTGGAACTATGGGTTTCTTGGGGCCGTGGTCCTGCATTGACTTGATGCCTTGCTTCTCTAAGTACTCCTCTATTTTCGCGTCGTCCATCGCGTCTACGGCTGTGGCGCGCCATAGTTTGACGAATTCATCGTCAACCTGAACAATTAAGAGTTCTTAATACAGCTACAGGGGAACGGCAAGACTGGTAAAGTCCGGTCGCGGAGCACGAAGAATTTCGTACATTAACCTGTTACTACCTGTCTCTGTCACTCCCGCGTAAAAATAATGCGGTCACGCTCGCACAGATGCAATCACCCCGTCCTGTGCGAGCGTGACCGCATTATTTTGACGCGGGAGTGACAGAGACAAGTAGTAACAGGTTAATGTACGAAATTCTTCGTGCTCCGCGACCGTGCTTTAGCAAGTCTTTCGTGACATGGGAAAAAGAGAGAGGATGATACTTGATGGTTTTGGAACATTTTTTGGGATTATGTAAGTTACTACTTGACTGAAAAATTACCTGATGGAAATTAATGACGCATTCAAAGATGTTATAGTACCTACTAACTTGGAAGAGTCAACCACTAACAGTCGTTACATAGCATGGTACGCTAAATTATCTAGCTCGGCCGAAGCATCCTAACTGGCGAGACCTGAGCCAATTTAGAAATTGTACAAAAATTCCAAGGTGGCTCATGCCGGGAATATAACCCGGGATATTATAAGTGACAAGAAGTGGGGCAATTTAAGCTTCTACTCGATTCCCTTTTGAAATTGTACATTCTTTTCCTGTAATGCATGGGCGAGTACTAAATAACGGTTGTTCTAATAAGTATGAGCTTTTTTGCTTGTGCTTACATCAAGTGTGGCTGTTCTGTCGTTGTAAAACAAAATTTTCTTTTTGTCTGTCGGCCTCGTGATATACAGTATTTCTTGCGCTAAACTTTTGAGTGCTCTCTCACAGTGTGGCAATGACTCTTGGACATCCTCTAAAAATATTCCTCCCAGACCTTTTAAATCTTGCTGTTTGAGTAACCTGGAAATATCAATCCTAATATTAAAAAAACATGACTGCCTTTGGCATTAAACTATAATGTATTTTGTCTTTGTTGTGTGAAAAAAAACTGGTACTTTTAAAGAATAGCATAGCATAACCCATATGTTTATCTCCACACTATAAGTTGTACAAGGTCAGAAAGGTTGGTTTTAGGCCCTGCATCTATAATATAGGGCTTTTAGAGTTTTATGGGACAAAAACTATATATTTAAGCTTACTTGTACACTTTGCTATTATGCTTAAATTTCAGAGGTTGAATTTGAATTGATATGTATAATAACATACAGTTCAAATTGCATCCTAAAGAAGTAGGATTTTGATGTTTTACTAGAACTTTGGAATAGGCTGAGATTCATGTAATTGCCATGTATGAAACTGAATGACTCTTTCAACCTACATTCAACCAAATTTAACTATTCTTAATTATTAATTGAATTTAGCTATTCTTTTCAACCTACTTCTAACATGATATATATTACCATACCAAACCTTACCTTAATAACGATTTCTTGTCTTTGATTTTATATACAGGTTTGAATATGTACTTTCCATCTGGAGTGCATTCTATTTTGGGGTTATTCTGCAGTGCTTCTGTTTGTAGCCACTGAAAATAATAAAAAATAAATTAATCTTTGGGATTGGGGAAGTTGATTCATTTTTTTTTAAAGATTTTTTTGTACACTAGGATAAAAATAGTGACAGTAGTAACAAAAGTCTACAAAAAATAAAATTAAAATAAAAAAATACAAAGAAATACAAAGTTATAGGCATCTTGCAGTGGCAGTCTTCTGTCCCTTTCATACAAAAGGAAGATTTGTATAGACTCATAGAGCATAGCATGACCACATCATAGTTTATTACAGCTGTCTCTGTCTAATCAGAAATATTAAAATGCTTATAACTTTGTTGTCATCTGATCAATTTATTCAGTTTTTTTACCATTTTATTTGTTTATAATTCTTGATCAAAAATAAATGAAAAAAAAAACAATAATTTAATTTCAGTCAAGTACCTAATTTTTTAAACATAACTTTTATTTCACCAGGTTCTTATTCTTAAGGTTCATTTTATTCTTATCCCAAAAATAGCTAGAAAGTCCCTACAAGCAACTTCTTAATTTAATTTGGAGAATCGTGTTTAAATTGGTAAAATAAAAAATACAAATTAAGCATGAATTCCCCACATTGCTAGAGTTACTCACCTGTTTAATTTTATTCCCAACATCTAGCTGATTAGTTTCATCCAGGATCTCATCCAGGCTGAGAGGGTGGTCATCCCCCTCCTGGTGCCTGGACCTCATGTGTCTGACAATCCGGGCGAGCACTCCGAACCGATAGGAGGAGCTGCCCGTCATGGTTTTATAACTAGAAGTACAATTCAATATTTTAGATGAGCCAATCCAGAGTTTTAGTGAGACTAATAGATAGCTATTCAATGCAACACAGCAGAGAATGAACACGTATCATGGACTTCGAGCCAGAAGGGTGTATAAGCAATACTCTTTACTTCCAGAAGAAAAGAACACTTATAATAATATTCAATGGATCTCTTTAACTGAAAATTTTCATGTGCCTCATGAGACGCACATGCCTATAGACACATGCAAATAATTTCAGTAAAAGAGATCTATTGAATAAAATTAAGATTTTTTTGTCTCCTGTAAATCAGGGGTAATTGCTTACGTCTATCGTCGTCTCCTGTAATCAGGGGTATTGCCTCTGGCTTGAAGCCCACAATATATACTAAAACAGTGTCTACAGCTTCCATCACCTGGGCACGGGGGAACCATCTCATACATCGAAAATTGTAGTACTAGAGTATGTTCATAGAGGGCATTAGGGGTAGCGATTTGAAATTTAATTGATGAAATTATTATTTAGCGTCAGCTCACTAGCGACAAGCGATAATAATTTGAACTACATTGCAAGATGAAATTATGCATAGGTAGGTTAACAGATGGCATGATTTAAGGACGTGCTCCCAAAATAGATAGGTATCAAATCAGACTAAATACATACGCACGGCCTACACTCACACAAAGGTGCCTCGAAATGAGTGAATCAACACGATTTTGATACTTTGAGATAAAATTTTATATTTTGTCATTTAGGTATTTTATTATAACGAAATAACTTCGTTCTAAGCTTATTTATTATCTCGCTGCAGACTCGGTCATAAATCATTCGAGTGTCTTGCTCACCGACATCGTACCGGCCGACGAGCGCAGCCACGTGTACAACATATGCGGGGAGGTGAGAGGCTGCACCACTATAGAAGTGTAATTATCTCGCTGCAGACTCGGTCATAAATCATTCGAGTGTCTCACTCACCGACATCGTGCCGGCCGACGAGCACAGCCGCGTGTGCAACATATGCGGGGAGGTGAGAGGCTGCACCACTATAGAAGTGTAATTATCTCGCTGCAGACTCGGTCATAAATCATTCGAGTGACTCGCTCACCAACATCGTGCCGGCCGACGAGCGCAGCCGCGTGTGTAACATATGCGGGGAGGTGAGAGCCTGCCAACTATAGTAGTGTTATTATCTCGCTGCAGACTCGGTCATAAATCATTCGAGTGTCTCGCTCACCGAGATCGTGCCGGCCGACGAGCGCAGCCGCGTGTGCAACATATGCGGGGAGGTGAGAGGCTGCACCACTATAGAAGTGTAATTATCTCGCTGCAGACTCGGTCATAAATCATTCGAGTGACTCGCTCACCAACATCGTGCCGGCCGACGAGCGCAGCCGCGTGTGTAACATATGCGGGGAGGTGAGAGCCTGCCAACTATAGTAGTGTTATTATCTCGCTGCAGACTCGGTCATAAATCATTCGAGTGTCTCGCTCACCGAGATCGTGCCGGCCGACGAGCGCAGCCGCGTGTGCAACATATGCGGGGAGGTGAGAGGCTGCCAACTATAGTAGTGTTATTATCTCGCTGCAGACTCGGTCATAAATCATTCGAGTGCAGCCGCGTGTGCAACATATGTGGGGAGGTGAGAGGCGCGCTCGTCGGCCGGCACGATGTCGGTGAGCGAGACACTCGAATGATTTATGACCGAGTCTGCAGCGAGATAATAACACTACTATAGTTGGCAGCATCTCACCTCCCCGCATATGTTGCACACGCGGCTGCGCTCGTCGGCTGGCACGATGTCGGTGAGCGAGACACTCGAATGATTTATGACCGAGTCTGCAGCGAGATAATAACACTACTATAGTTGGCAGCCTCTTACCTCCCCTCATATGTTGCACACGCAGCTGCGCTCGTCGGCCGGCACAATATCGGTGAGCGAGACACTCGAATGATTTATGACCGAGTCTGCAGCGAGATTATAACACTACTATAGTTGGCAGCCTCTCACCTCCCCGCATATGTTGCACACGCGGCTGCGCTCGTCGGCCGGCACGATGTCGGTGAGCGAGACACTCGAATGATTTATGACCGAGTCTGCAGCGAGATAATAACACTACTATAGTTGGCAGCATCTCACCTCCCCGCATATGTTGCACACGCGGCTGCGCTCGTCGGCCGGCACGATGTCGGTGAGCGAGACACTCGAATGATTTATGACCGAGTCTGCAGCGAGATAATAACACTACTATAGTTGGCAGCCTCTTACCTCCCCTCATATGTTGCACACACGGCTGCGCTCGTCGGCCGGCACGATCTCGGTGAGCGAGACACTCGAATGATTTATGACCGAGTCTGCAGCGAGATAATAACACTACTATAGTTGGCAGCATCTCACCTCCCCGCATATGTTACACACGCGGCTGCGCTCGTCGGCCGGCACGATGTCGGTGAGCGAGACACTCGAATGATTTATGACCGAGTCTGCAGCGAGATAATAACACTACTATAGTTGGCAGCATCTCACCTCCCCGCATATGTTGCACACGCGGCTGCGCTCGTCGGCCGGCACGATGTCGGTGAGCGAGACACTCGAATGATTTATGACCGAGTCTGCAGCGAGATAATAACACTACTATAGTTGGCAGCCTCTCACCTCCCCGCATATGTTGCACACGCGGCTGCGCTCGTCGGCCAGCACGATGTCGGTGAGCGAGACACTCGAATGATTTATGACCGAGTCTGCAGCGAGATAATAACACTACTATAGTTGGCAGCCTCTTACATCCCCTCATATGTTGCACACGCGGCTGCGCTCGTCGGCCAGCACGATGTCGGTGAGCGAGACACTCGAATGATTTATGACCGAGTCTGCAGCGAGATAATAACACTACTATAGTTGGCAGCATCTCACCTCCCCGCATATGTTACACACGCGGCTGCGCTCGTCGGCCGGCACGATATCGGTGAGCGAGACACTCGAATGATTTATGACCGAGTCTGCAGCGAGATAATAACACTACTATAGTTGGCAGCATCTCACCTCCCCGCATATGTTGCACACGCGGCTGCGCTCGTCGGCCGGCACGATGTCGGTGAGCGAGACACTCGAATGATTTATGACCGAGTCTGCAGCGAGATAATAACACAACTATAGTGGTGCAGCCTCTCACCTCCCCGCATATGTTGCACACGCGGCTGCGCTCGTCGGCCGGCACGATGTCGGTGAGCGAGACACTCGAATGATTTATGACCGAGTCTGCAGCGAGATAATAACACTACTATAGTTGGCAGCATCTCACCTCCCCGCATATGTTGCACACGCGGCTGCGCTCGTCGGCCGGCACGATGTCGGTGAGCGAGACACTCGAATGATTTATGACCGAGTCTGCAGCGAGATAATTACACTTCTATAGTGGTGCAGCCTCTCACCTCCCCACATATGTTGCACACGCGGCTGCGCTCGTCGGCCGGCACGATGTCGGTGAGTGAGACACTCGAATGATTTATGACCGAGTCTGCAGCGAGATAATTACACTTCTATAGTGGTGCAGCCTCTCACCTCCCCGCATATGTTGTACACGTGGCTGCGCTCGTCGGCCGGTACGATGTCGGTGAGCAAGACACTCGAATGATTTATGACCGAGTCTGCAGCGAGATAATAAATAAGCTTAGAACGAAGTTATTTCGATAGAATAAAATACCTAAATGAAAGTATAGCAGCAGCGCCACCTATTTTTAAACTTATTATCTGCTATGAAGCTACTCGCAGTAACAGCGCCATTATTTCCAGTTTTATCCGTCGGGTGGTCCACCCGAAGAAATTAAGCTTGTCGCATTTCTTTCTTCGTGATGGGGCATCTGTACTAGTATAGTATTATATTATCTGTGACCTGGGTAATTATTTTATTGCCAAAATGACAGAGGAACTATACAGTAGACATTGCTTGTGTGTGGCACAAACCAGAAATGGGTCCCACTTCAGCATGGTGATGTGTGTTCCATATACTCATGGAAGCACACAGAACTGATTTTCAGTTGGAGCCCTTAAACTGTTATTTAGGAATATTGAACAAGAAGATTTAAAAGTACATACTTAGTAGCATCAAGCTTTGGTGCTGCACTGACGGAGCTAGAGCTGGATTTGGATTTCTTTTTGCTGTCATCTTTGAATGGTGATTCATCTTTCCTTTTCTTTTCAACACTGGAATGACAGGAAAGACAAATAATTTAATGATTGAGTAAGTGGCTACAGTTTATCAAAGCATATTTTCTCAGTACTTAATTTTGTGAAGGAATAGAATATGGTGAGACTGAAGCTGAAATAAGTTTTCCTAGAAAAACACCTTTTAAATAGATAAAATTAAAAAGGATTACTAATTATAAAGGACTAGGATTTTAGACTAGACCTACAATATACCTATTTAGAATTTAGATGTGGTAGTCTATAATAGACTTTGTGTTTCTCTGTTTTCCTTTCGTTGTAATTTTATGTACTCATTTTAAGCAATAAAGATATTTAAATAAAAATAAAAATAGATATAAAAACTGATAATTGTTTATCAGATAACTAATATTTGAGAATGTGATAAAAGTGGGTCTAGCGAATATTAACAAACAAGTTCACAATCCTGCTAAAATTGTGAGTAACATTGAATAAAATTTAATTAAGTATATTAAATTACAAATATTTTTGTGAAAAGGAGCAATTTTTCATACCCACTACAACAGAATCAGTAGATAGAATCATGTTTTCTCTTTACAAAGATTATCATTGATAATGAGGATATCGTGATATTCGCGGGAGACCGGAGGGAGTGACAGAATTAGCAAAGTGAAGGGGACACTGTACTGTACCTAGTTCAGTTTGTTCTACAAGTGTTTAAGTGCCATATGTACCTTGGAGTTGCTAGTGCCTTTTTCCTAAACGCTTCGCGTTCCCGCAATAGTGCGGGGTCCATGATAAACTTGTGAATTTGTATTTACACTTCTGCAGATACTAGGTACTTGTTTCAGTAAGTTGAATTTGTGTACAGTAAAAAATTACAACAAAAAATTTACTGTAAAATCAAAAATGTTTTGTTTCAAATGTCAATTGCCAAATGTCATGCCAGTATGTAAAATTGAAACGTCAATGTCAACGTCTCTTTAAAAAGCCACCTTTCTTTTTGATTCAGGATTCAGGGCTTTTAAATTACATAGTAGTAATAGGTAGGATACGAAAATTTAATAATAATGTAGGAAGGTTTATTACAAATCGCGGTTCATTAAAACAACAATTATGTATTAAAATTCTCTGATGAAAAATATCATTCAAACGTTTTCAAAATGATATTTATTAAATATTAATAGTAGTTACATATTAATATTCCCTTTAAACTGCATCATCAGATAAATAAAAACAAACACAAAAATTAATATGAATCTGCATTTTGCACGGCAGAGAATTAGAAATAGGTAAACATAAATACCGGCCAAGTTCGTGTCAGGCCAAGCGCTTTGTAGGGTTCCGTATTTGTCCGTATGTCCGTAAATAAATATGCATAACAAACTTTCAAGCATTTATACATATTTAAGTAGGTATTTACTTATTATTTTTAGTCTTTCCATTACTGAATTGAGCTAAACCGCGGACGGACATCGCTAAACTATAAACGGTTCCTTGATTACTACGGAACCCTAAAATTAAATTCGAGAAATAAAATAAAAGTAAAAAGAAACTCGTCTACAAAACTTGTTTTCAAAGAGGGAACGCAAATTAATAGGCGGGAAAATTATATTTGTTTTGTTCTCCAACTTCTCACGTCACTGTGTCGAACTTCGCGATCCGGTGTGGACGCTTGGAGTCTCCAAGGTATGTGTTGTTACGTTACTCATGTAGTATTTACGTTTTCGTAACGTAACAAGCCCATAATCGCTTGAGCCCCATTTAAATATACACTTTGTTTTCATAATGTGTTGCATTTTCGTCTTTTGCATCTCGCTCGAAGTTTTCATCTAATTTCTTAAAAGGTAAAAGTATGAATGCACTAAAATTTATTTTAGGTAACTAGGTAGGTCTACATTTATACTTATTTTTTCTCATTTCTCATACACTTTTCACTGTAATTTAAATTCCGAATCTTAGGTACTGTTCAAACAAGTAAGTATTCTGTGGTATATGAATACAGGAAACTGACCGCAGTAAACCTGTGGCATAAATCAGCTAGGTACTCTTTTCTTGTCTCTATATATACATAAGTACCTGCCTACAATAGTAAAAATCTATCGTAGGTAGGTAGTATTTTGTATGACTAGAAATTGTAACCTGAAAATATTCCGATTTTAACTTTAATAAACGCGTAGCAAAGTTAAAAAATATGTACCTACTTAGGTACTGTTATATCAATTATTTACATAGGTGCATTTATGATTATGAATAAAAATAATTACCTTTCAAATAAAATTGTTATCATTACGACATATTGTATTTATACCATTAAACATGCGACATCTACTACACCAAAAATAAAACCGAAATCTCAGGTCGTGATTTTTATCTGCGTAAAGGATAATGGGTCCCTTACCTACTCAAAAAATGTAACTCTATGAACTAAGTAGGTCGGCACCTATTAATTGTTGCTCTAATGGAGTATCAAATTAACCTTAGCCATCCGTTTTGACTATTATTATAGGTACCTAGCTATTATACCGGTTGTAGATACAGACAGGTTACATACTAAAGTTAGTAAGAATTTTGTTAAATAAAGACTTCCCGAGGGAGACCCGGGAACCCCTCTATAAATTAATTGAGTAGTACGGTACACTGAAAACTGTCCGGGCACAATGCACTCCTCTGCCCACCCAATTTAAAATCCGCAGTTTATACCTAACCGTACCTAAACTAAAAATAAAAATACGTAGCGTAATGGCATAATCTTTGCTGAGTGCCTATTTTAGGATATTCATTATTCATCGTGGACTAGGAAGGTATGATGTGAGTAACTCACAAATAATTTTTTTCCTTTGTTTCAGTTTTACAATCATGTGGCGTTGTAATCTATTTTATGCTCTACACTTCTTTTTCCTGTTGCAATGGTAAGTATTTTATAATGTCTCTAAAGGAACGCAGAAACTTTCGCTCGTCTGTGTCCTCATGCTATACTTAACGTCGTTATCTGGTTTTTAACGCTATCTTACTCAGATTTTTTTTTCTATCGATCTATCTAACCGGTATTTTTCTAGCTGCGGTATAATTTGAGGACGAGCCCATCTGAACATTTAAGGCTTGGTTTTCCCGTAACTGGAAAACCTAGCCTAGCCTTAAATTATTTCCCGGCCCGGAAGGGCCATCTGTCAGAATTCCCGCTAAACGCAACAATATGGTGGAAATCGTCCCTTTGGAAACGCGCGAAGTATGTTATAGTGATCTGTAGCGTAGACCGGGGTCCATAGATCGGCTCACTACTACCGTTGTTGGTGTCAAAACAAACATTTTTGACACCAGTAAACGGGCGACATTAATACATAGTCACGCGGTTCACCGGGTCCTGTCACCTGTGTAGGTTTTATGTCTTTTACGAAGGTAGGTTGCAGTTAACAGTCATTTTTGTCAAAAGTTTGGCCATGGCGAATACTCATATTGATAGATCAATCGCATCTAAGAAGTTTTTGGTTGGGAAACGAACCGCCTACCTTATTGATTCGCAGCGCACATAGACCAACACACCGCATGGCATTCAGCTACTTTCAACGAAACCCTTAAACCCAGATAGTTGTTTATAATTGCAACATATGCATCGATGTTACAACATAGACATTAATAATAGACTAGACAAAATTATTAACGTCGTTAAATTAGTTAGTCACTTTCTTTTTGTCTACGTACAAAATGAGTTCGCATTGCACAAACGAGCTCTGTAAATAGCAGAATTCAAAGAATAAAGTAGCCTAGAAATATTTAATAGACTACCTATTGTAACAGTGCACTGTTGCCACTTTAGCAAAATCGTTAGTGGAAACCTTACAAAAATGTAGGATAAGTCCGTCGCGAATGTATGGATTAATCACGTTTTACCTACTACAAAAACAAACTAATCTACTTAAAAAATTGGTTGCCTGTAAAGTCGGTTTACTGACGATAGTTGAACGTGACAACGTCTTCTTTGTCGCTCGTCCCGCGCTCGCGAGGTAACGCCGCATGAGCGAGGTAACGCCGGTAACGCCGGATGAGTCATGTTTTTTCGTGCGCGCAACCGGCTCTATCGATTTATAAGACGTTGTCACGTCAAAAATCTGACAATCGCGCTCGGACTTGCAAGTAAAGGTTCTGTACCAAAAGATGGTCTGTGATTCATAAGGAGTTCCGTCTTCCTCATCTCGGTACGTACAAGTACTCGGTCTTAGTAGGTTACTGTACCTAACCGCGGCCTCGCACGCGTGTCCTCTATTTTATCCCCTTGTGACTTACGTGGTTATGGACTGAATATTCAGAAATCCTTTTTGTACACACGTTATAATAGTTTTTAGATATCTCTATTCCAAAGAGCCCCATCCACCCAGTGGTTGCGGAGCTATGGGTTGATCAGTCATGAGTCAGTCAGTATCTTTTTAACCCCCGACGCAAAAAGAGAGGTGTTATAAGTTTCACGTCGATGCCTGTCTGTCTTTGTGGATGCCAGAGACCTTGTCAATATGAAACTCATTCTCTATAATCTGTGCCAAAGACAGACGTCTCTCAAACAAATGGACCGATTTCGATGCGGTTTTTTCATTTAAAAACCAGTGTCCTGATGGTGTTTCTTAACTGTGTTTGGTTAATATCGGTCCAGAAGTTTAAGAGTATCAGCTCTTTTCCAAAATTATGACAGTAATTTTTGGCGTTTGATTAGGTATTCGATAGTGCTTCACGCGTGCCAGTAGGTAGGTATAAATGACAAGCGTAGGAATTTTTAAGATTTTTAATTTAACGGCCTACAAGCCGTATTTAGGTGATTTTGAATGAAGTTTTATGCAAAAACTATATAGACAATTACTTTCAAATTTACACGTCATGTATTTTGGGTCTTTAATCTAAAATCGCTAAGAAGCAGAAACACGATTGGATAAAATTTTCTCGATAGAAAGTTCTCCCAAAAGTTGCTCCAAAATCTCAGTTTTTCTAGTTTTTATCGGACACTACGTTGGATGTAATCGTAATTTTTGTTTTAAAGTGTCGGTAATAATAATATCCAAAAACGCTAAGAAACAGATTTTTGATAATCAGCTTAGTTTTTGAGTAATTAGGTACTTTTCTGTTATATTCTTCCGCGACGCTGCATGTCGCACCTACCAAATCTCCGCGAGAGTGAGAAAGACAAAAATAAATTCAATAAATCCCCTTAATTATAACCCGTATGCTAAAGCTTCCTTCCCCTCCCATTTCATACGACCGCAATCCTGTGACGTTTGTTATCAGCCGAGCGCGGATTGTGGTCGCGTAAAGTGGGAGGGGAAGTCATCGGCAAAGCGTCTACGAACGGGTAGAAGTTATCTTTTATGTACAAAATACAAATTATAATTTTGTCCTCAGTGTAAGGACAGAGGAGCAGCCCGCGTGGCACTGGTCATGCGAGGAGGGAAAGTGCGTCAAGTCCAAGCATGACCCGCAGAGCTCCGAGCCTGCCCTCTCGCTGGAATCCTGCAAGATGTTCTGCAATGAATATGGTACGTTCAAGGAAATTGGTCGACATCCCGGGTTCGATTCCCGGCACGGCTAGTTTGTGAATTTATAACTGTTAATTTAACTCCATATTGAATGGAAGCAGGCGTTACTTTTTTGAAATCCATAATTAGCAATACAGATATATATTGGTTGCTATAATCCGCGACTTGAAAGGAATCTGTATGGTCCAATAATCAGGAACACCGCCCACATGTAACACCACACACAATTCTGCCAACACTTTCTTTGACGCACGTTTCGTCCCGACACCGGAACATCCTCAGATGTTGACTTCATAATGAGAAATAGAAGAGTCTAAGATTTCGAAGAAAGTTTTGGAAGAATTAGGGGTAAGTAATTAGTTACATCTTAAAAGTTTCGTTGTCAACTCAAGTGAGATTGTAGTCAAGTAGGACCCATTTAACCTGATTACTGCCTGCTTACTTCAGGAAAGGATATCCCTTAGCCATGATAGGAAGGAAATCATATCCCATACTGGAAATGGTAAAAATGTAACCCCTATGGTGTGACTTCAGAATTTCTGTGTGTATGCATGTGAAGTCGAGAAACTCAAAACCACACATTATTTAGAGGCAGCATGAAAGCCGTTGGAGCAGTTTTATTTTAACCAAAGAGCTATAGACATTTCAATCCACGAAGACGCGCCCCACTCTGTCAAAATCGCTTATGTTTCATTCAATTCGTATGGAGTTTGACAGAGTGGGGCGCGTCATCGTGGATTGAAATATCTTTAATAGATAATGATACCTTGTGTACTTTCCTGATTTTGTACAATTCCTATATTTAGGTGTGCTGTGGCCAGCCCCGACGGGTGTGACGGACTTGGGAAGGTTCCTGTCCAAAATAAACATCAACAACATAGAAATACAAATCCTGAAGCGAGGCAAATCAGACGATTTGATGGAAGCCGCCTCCCGCGTGAGTCATTCCACCAAGCATTGCACTTAGTTTTTATCATGTATCACCGAATATCTACTGATAGGGCCGTATATTAAATATACCTACCTAAATAAATATTTATATCAGGACATTACACATATTGCAATCTTGCCCCAAAGTAAGCGATAGATAGCTTGTGTGATAATGGGTTCTAGATAACGGATAAATTACATTCATGAAAACACGAGAGAAATAGTGATAACAGAAAACAAAACCCGGTTGAGTTTGTTGTGGGCTTCTTCTCAGTGCAAGGCGCGTTTGAACGTCAACTTGTAGTGATCACCATAATATAAGTAGGCAAATATCATATAGACGTTTTACAAGAGCCTGTAAGTGAGGCCTATGTGAAATCAAGATTTTGAGTTTGAGTTTAAGTTTGACATCCATACTGGTAAACATTTATGTTCATCACACAAACATTTTCCAGTCGTGGGAATCGAACCCACGACCTCCGACGCAGAGGACATAAGTAGGTAAAGCGTAAGTACTTAGTAGTATAGGTACTATTCGCAGTTATTGAATCGATTTATTATGTCTTTCTAGAGGTTCAAAGATCTGGTCGGGTCGACGGTCCCGCCAGGGCTGACATCGAAGGCATCTGGAAAAACTCTCGACATTAACATCGAAAATGAAAACCCTGATGTCAATGGTACAAACCTTTTTTTAACTAAATAGGCTATAGCGTTGGACATGGACAGTGATGATGGAAACCTGATGGAAAATGATGATACAATCTAAGGTGGAACGCACTTGCCTAAGAGATGCCTATTCACTCTTGATTTGAAGGCGCCCAGGTTGTAAGTGGTAGGAAAGACAGTGCCTGGGACACATCACATCCTTTTAACGATCAATTATTGTAAACTTGTTAAAGTCGTTAAACTATTATCTACATTAAATATTATAATTGCTTGAGTAGAATTATTTAATAGGTATATTTTTTGGTTAAGTAGGTATGTAAAGACAAAGACATAAAAATCTGAGAATTGGTAGGTTTGAGAATCGATACCTTTACCTATTCAAGTCTTTCTCTGTAATCATTTGTAATTCGAAGGCAGGACAAAACAAAGTATTCAACTTATAGAGCAAGGAATTAGTAACTTATTGACTAACCACTATTCGACCCCTAGGGGTAAAATAGATTCTACACAAGCGAAGCGAGCGTCCTCTCGTCTCTAATAAAAGCATTTTTTACTACATTTGCTCAAAAAGTTGACATTTCCATGTGTGTTTAGCGTGCGCAAAGTTATTCATTTCCGCACTAGTGCTTTTGTGTTTTCCTCCTGCGCGGCACCGGATCGGGCGCACCAGGAGCGCATGAACACGAACACGGCATGCAAACACGGAGCAGGCAAACACGTAAATCCAATATTTTTTTTGACGTGACAACGTCTTATTAAATCGATAGAGCCGGTTGCACGCACGAAAAAACATGACTCATCCGGCGTTACCTCGCTCATGCGGCGTTACCGGCGTTACCTCGCGAGCGCGGAACGAGCGACAAAGAAAACGTTGTCACGTTCAACTATCGTCAGTAAACCGACTTTACAGGCAACCAATTTTTTTTCGCAAATGTATTAAAAAACGTCGTTCAATGCACGTGCGGAATTGTCATTTTTACTCGTCCTTATAGTTGACCCTCGCCTTCGGCTTGAGTCAACAAACCGGGACTCGTAAAGAAATGACAAACTTTCCGCACTTATATTGAAATGTACTATTTTCCTCGTAGAGTTCTCTTTGGCTGACATGGACGAAAGCTACAGTTTGAGAGTGTCCCCACAGTCCAGGGACAAGATCAACGCCACCATCCGCGCCAACAACTTCTTCGGCGTCCGGCACGGCTTGGAAACACTGTCCCAGCTCATTGTGTTCGACGACATCACGGATCACTTAATGGTAAGCATTGTTACAACGTATTCAAATTGTTTATGACATGTGAATGCCCATTGGGAGCAGTGATGCCGCATCTGCCTCTTGTCATCAGACTTTTATGAGTTATGTGCGAGGATCAATATCACATGCTTAATGGAGGAGGAGAATATCATGAGGAAATCTGACAGTTCAGCATAATGTTCCCAAAAGCTCGCCAACTTTTATTCGGTGGGGCCCACCGCCCACCCCGCCACATCTGAGGAGACTTGTGCCTACCTGTGGGCTGTAGGATATAAAAAAAGATCATAATATTGTGTCAATCAAATCAAAATATAAAAGGAAAAAGGAAATTATTGACTGACTGATCTTCAAACCACTGGATGAATCGGGCTATAATTTGAAATTCAGATATTCATGACGAAACCATCCGCTAAGCAAGTAAGGGTTCTAAAATTCAACCTAAATGGGACCCATTTAGGTTGAATTTTAGAACAATTACTTGATGAAAATCTATGGTTTCCGTGGTAATTACTTAGTAAAAAATTACGGATGAAGTCGTGAGCAAATGTTAGTAACATCATAAATCATGAGACATAATCACATTTTTATTCAGAAGTTACATTACTAAATTCTAAATTTGGGCGAACTTATAAAACTTGCATTTTTGTTATTATTTTCTTGATTAAAATGCATTTTTATCACTCTGACCTTTCATCGATCTAATTTATGACTTTGTTTTGGACTTTCGGTGATGCATCTACTTATTCTATTGATTTTATTTTCTTTTTTTAGATAAAGCTATAAATTTTATAATTTCGGAGACGTCCTTCGTTAACCTTGTAAACTATTATTACAACTAAAGGTCGAGATCCTAAATGTTAATTGTCTTATACAAAGTAGTTAAACCTAATTAATGATTTAATGGATTTATTTATGGATGCATTAACGATCTTCCTATTTTAGTTAATGTAGTTAGGCAGGTGTCGTGGGAAAAAATATTTTTCATCACTCATACACGGAAAGTAGGTCTGAAGTTGCCTGAGAAGCGGGTTGAAAGTAATACTTTTCAGCCCTAGGGAGAATCGTTTTCAACTGACAGCTGTCAAATAATTAAAAAAAACTAGTTGTCACATTTTTATTGGAATTCAAATGAAACACGACATACCCGAGTGCATCCATAGACAAGAAGAAAGATAGGCTTTATTCATAAAGTAAAGACAACTGATTCATAGACATTCATAGACAATCATAGACAATACTTGACTATTATAAAGCCAAATGTATAGCCCGCCGGCTAGGCCAAAGAAAAAAAAAGGCGGGAAAGTGGCAAGCGGCAATCCGATCTTCATTTGTTTTTCGAGTTGTAGAGTTTTGTTTAGGCTTCTGTCTAACAGTGATTTTTATTGACACAATTATTCAATTTTCTTTAGCTAATTTCTATTTTTATTTTGACTTTCCTTATATTCGTAATGAAAAGCACAGTGTTTACCTCGGGATAAAGACTTATTTAGTCCCTCGAACTATAGGCCCCCTCGCTACGCTCGGGCGCCAAACCCCGTCTCGGGACTAAATAAGTTACTTTCATCCCTAGGGTAACAATGTACTATAATTTACCTGTACTTAGTGATTATACTATTACACTATCTTCTTTAAGATGTACGTCTGTTCTTTTTTAAATTGAGTGCAAAAAGTGAGAACAAATCGATGTCCTTTAACGTTTTTCGAAACCGGTCTGCGATCATTGACTCTTCGGTCCTCGCCTATTTGCATAACCACTTCCAGTTATGGCGGGAGATCACATAGTTACAACATTTTATTGTCCTCTAAGTCCCGGTACAGGTGATGGATCATGGACGAAAATCGTAAAATATTTGGGAAGGTAGGCAGGTACCTACTGAGTTATAGAAAACCTCAAAAAGACTTTCGACTAAAGGTACTTCCCGTCCGCAGAAACTGTGCCGATGACTTCCCCTCCCACTTCTGCCATGCAACTGCGACCAGCGCGTCTCTGATAACAGCCAAGCGCAGAAGTGGGCGGTGAAGTCATCGGCAAAGTTTCTGCGAGCGGTATATAGATCATCTAATCTGCACTAAAATCGGTGAAAATAAATCCCTCTCCTCTCGAAAAACGTCGTGGAAGGGAGTTCATTTTTAAATTAAACTAACCTGGTGAACTTGGAAAATCCGTGGTTAGATTACCGGCACTGGCCAGTTTGGGAAACTTGTGTATCTGGTGGGAAGATTCGGTCTCGGCTGCTCACATATTACCGAAAATGACGCACCGCCAAGCTTTATAGCGTTCCACAGAAGATAATGTCTCCATGGAGAAAGTTATCCTTTCTTCGGTCATTATCTTCGCTCTGATGATGACTGATGTCTCCTCCAACAGTTTTGTCCACTCTTAGGTGCTTGGGTGGAGACTTGAGATAGAGTGGTCCAAATTTTGTTGCGCAAAATCTCTAAACTAAACTAATTTGACGCGTTAAAAAATAGTGGTATCCTTACTCCCCATGGAAAAAGATAGCATTATTTTTTGACGACGCATTTAGATTTTGCAATAGGATTTTGCACAACAAAATTAGTAGATTACCCCCCTGGATTAAATGGGGGAAAGCTTCTTTTCCGTTTTGCCGAGCTTCTACCGGTGGAAAAAAATGTGGATTATCCCCTATCGGAGGATATAATAGAGGGATTCAAATTTTATCACCTACCCATGGTAGGGGTGTACGGTTAGTTGACCCTCCCAAGTGTGTACGACGAAAACATCGTTCATCGTGTCTTTCCTATAAAGAATTTGAATTCCATCTGCAAAAAAGATAAATAAATGAGTTAGTTCGCCCGCTGCTTCAAAGAGCATGCCTAAAATTTATTATAGTCGTGCAAATAAGGTCATCTGATCGGATGGCATGATCATAAATTAGCATTGTTATTATGCAGCATTTAGGTGTCAAGATAAATAACATGTTTATTCATAAAGTCGTAAGCTTGTTTGATTCAGGATTCATATACTTATAGTTGTATTCAAAATTATGCAAACGCTTATTAAGTGACTCGATTGAAAAGAAATCTGTTATGAATTTGCTTACAAGCCTGCCTATTAAAAGGTTTTTAACCCTGGGCATAAATTATTACACTAGTTCAAAACCAGCGACGAGAATAACGACTCAAATACTTTAGCGGTAAAGATGAAGGATAACATCGTAAGAAAACCTGGAGTTCTAGACATTGTGCTCCTATAGATCGAATGGTCCTTCTTTCTTCCAGATCCCAAGGGATGTGACGATTGATGACAAACCCGCCTACCCTTACAGGGGTATTCTTCTGGACACTGCCAGGAATTACTACTCCATCGAGTCTATCTTGGCTACCATTGGTAAGTCTTCCATTTAGAATTCTACGGCTTTTATATCTTTAGCATTTGGTACCATTAAGAGAATCTTCTAGCTGTAAGCTTTCAAAAAAATATTGGTTGTCTGTAAAGTCGGTTTACGGACGATAGATTTACGTGATAACGTCAAAATCTCTATCTCATTTCATTTCATCTCTCTATCGTTTGTTTTATCTTGCCTCTCTATCGCTTGTTGCGCGCTCTCGCTTGCACGCACAGGCTCAGGTGAAACGTTACTATTTTTCATGAGTGCTGCTGGTGTTTATTAAACGTTATCACGTCAAAAAGTGATAACGTTTCCCTACCCCCTAAATGTACTCCGATTTTCATAATTCTTATAAATTATGTTGCAGATACAATGTAGTACTATGTTCACGTATTTTGTCTTAATTTCCACATTTACTTTTTTAAATTTAGGTAAATTAACTAAAATAATAAAAAAATAAAGCACGTACGAGCCTTGATTAAGGGATACGGAATCTAATGAGACCAAAATTGTCCAATTTGGTAAGCGTTTGGGGGGAGTGGGGGGGGGGGACCGGCGGACGGACTTGTAACTCTCTCTATACGCCCGTATAGGCATTTTTGAAAACAACTATTTGCGTCGCCCTAAGTTACAAGACGATAGCCTTAAGTACTTAGCTGAACACACAGAAAAAAGAAAAATAATGTGCTCTGTGGCTGAACATAATGTAGGTACTCGCGCCAATTGATTGTCAATCTTGTCCGGCTGATTGGGTTTTGACTCCAGTTGCCTGAATGTCTATCTAAATACTTATTTACTGATTTGATCCATGTTTGCAAAACACAGATGCGATGGCTGCGGTGAAACTCAACACCTTCCACTGGCACATCACAGACAGCCAGAGCTTTCCCTTCGAGTCCTCGAGGAGGCCCAATCTGACCAAGTATGGTGCTTACAATGCGAGAAAGGTTAGTTCATTTTTAGGCTGCTTGGAAAGGGTGCAATGAAGTGGAAGAAACTATCGCGTAACAAAAAGGCGTAATGCTTTCACTAATTCAACTATACTACTAACTAATAACTCATAGTGTGTGGAACCTGAAGCCTTAAAACCGATGTTTTTCCTAATCAGTAAGGTAAAAAATTATAAGAAAATCTAAATATTTTTTTTTTCTATCACAAGTTAGAAGTAGCCAACTACTTGACTGCCCTCACCTGATTGTTCGTTGTTCCTTAAAATAACTCAGATGTTAACGAACTTTGAAAGAGTATAACTCACGTCGACCTAATTTAAGAGTTAAGGTTAGTTTTAGCTTAATCAATATCAGAAGTGGAATCACTTTTTTTATACTTGTAGTTCTCTTAAAATACCGTATTTGGTCATCAGGTGTACACGAAGGAAAACATCAGAGACGTGGTAAACTTTGCATTGGAGAGGGGAGTCCGAGTGCTGCCAGAATTCGACGCGCCTGCGCACGTGGGTGAGGGCTGGCAAGACACCGGCCTCACTGTCTGCTTCAATGTAAGTTATCATACATGGTTATACTTCGATTGTGGACTGACTTGGAGTACACTACGTATTACAAGAAAGTAATAAAAAAGGAGAAAAGTATAGCACAGCGCGCGTTGATTCTCGGGGGTCGGTCGGACATGAATGCGCGTTGATTGGCCGCCGCCGGCCCGAGCCCGCCCAAAGCTGCGCGAGCGCAGATGACGCCGACCCCACAATACATTTTCCACTACCACCAAAATGGTCACAACCTAGTTAAAGCATAAACGTTAAAGTAAAAGTAAGCACCAGAAGTACTGCAAATGCTTTGCCGGCTTTTAAAGAGTTTGTTTATCCGCCCATTACATAGACCGATAATAAAAAAAGATTCCAACGATTTGAGATCCTCCTCCTTTTTTTGAAGTCGGTTAAAAATGTTATTGTTTCAAAAATCATGACATGGTTTTGAAAAAGGACTATTTAGAGCACCCGGAAAATTCATTTTTTTAAAGCATAAATGTTCATTTTTAATACATTTGCTCAAAAAGTTGACATTTCCATGTGTGTTTAGCGTGCGCAAAGTTATTCTTTTCCGCACTAGTGCTTTTGTGTTTTCCTCCTACGCGGCACCGGAGCGGGCGCACCAGGAGCGCATGAACACGAACACGGCATTGCAAACACGGAGCAGGCAAACAAAATTTTTTTTCGCAAATGTATTAAAAAACGTCGTTCAATGCACGTGCGGAATTGTCATATTTACTCGTTCTTATAGTTAACCCTCGCCCTCGGCTTGGGTCGACAAACCGGGACTCGTAAAGAAATGACAAACTTTCCGCACTTACTTATATTGAAATGTACTATTGCAGGCTCAGCCATGGCAGTCGTACTGCGTGGAGCCGCCTTGCGGCCAGCTAAACCCCGTTCGCGACGAGCTGTATGACTACTTGGAGGACATTTACGCAGACATGGCGGGTGAGGAACTTCTACAATCCTCTATAAAAATAATGTTTAGGTGTTTAGGCACCTGATATCAATCCATGATCTGGCCTATACAGAGGCTGTGCAACACCTACAACATTGCATTGTTATTTTGCCTAGATAAATTAATGCCGTAGTGTCCAATACCGACAAGTACCAGGTATTTTCTAAATTTACGTAATTTGTACCAACAAGACAAAGGTGCGGTTTTGCATTCACTTCATGGAAAGATGTGGCGACAATTTCACCACAAGATCTACGGGCAGACCCGTAGAGCTATCGCTCTTATTTGAGTCTAAGCTCTAAAACCCTCTGCTATGAGAGATATTATGGTCTGTGCGCAGCAGGGGTATCCTAACTGGCTGTAATGTCTATATAAATGGTTCACGATTTTTGGGTTGTGTTACAGAGGTGTTCCCGACGGATATTTTCCACATGGGCGGCGACGAGGTGAGCGAGAGTTGCTGGAACACCTCGGCCGAGATCCAGCAGTTCATGAAGCAGAACCGCTGGCAGCTGGACGACGCCGGCTTCCTGGAGCTCTGGAACTACTTCCAGACCAAGGCGCAGGACCGAGTTTACAAGGTCAGTAGTTCAATGGCTGTACCATCAGGCCGTCACTGATAATAATTATTTGGGGATAGGTTTCGCATGGGTGGTGACGAGTTGAGCAAGTATTGTCGGAACACCTCAACCGATAGGAATCTATCAGTTTTTTTTTATTGTAGATAGGCTTGCGCTTGATGAATGAGGTCTAGGTTGGAGCGCACTTGCCTAGAAAATGCCTATTCACTCTTCTCTTTAAGGCACCCAGATTGTACTTGGCTGGAAACACGGAGGCTGAAAGGGCGTTCCACACCTTAGCGGTTCGTATAAGAAACGTGGAAGAAAAACGTTTCGTGCGGGTTTGTTGGATGTCATCCACATAAGGATGCGACCGCTCTCGGCGTCTTCAAGTTCTATGATAGAAAGGTCAAGGAGGTACAAGGTTTTATAGTTCCTGAGCACACTCACCAAAAGTATATCCTGTAAAAAACCGCTAAACAGGCAACATTGTGTCCAATTTTGAGCATTTTTTCCCCGCGTTAGCGATTCCTTGCCGATTATAAATAGATAAGTTCATAGATAAATGATGTTCCATCGTTTTGCAGGCTTTCGGCAAGAAGCTGCCCCTCATCATGTGGACGAGCACGCTCACGAACTTCGCGCACGTTGAAAAGTACTTGAACAAGGACGACTATGTCATACAAGTGAGACACACTTTAATACAAACTTTTAGAGACGTGGCACTCAGGAAGTGTCGACAGAAGAAAGAAAAAGATATTTTTATTTCGCTTTTTGCCCCACATAACAAAAAATACACTTATGTACTTTAACAATGCCTGAACTCTCTGAGCAAAAAAGACCAATTATTTATTGGCCAAGTTGAGGAAACACCGGACACCGCTTGTCATATTGTGTGGCATAACCCAGAAATCCATTAAGAGAGTGGGACTGGGTGCGTAGGTTTGATTCCGGTAACAGGATGTGTTGGCAACGCTGTCGCTAGTTCAATAGCTTTTCCTCAATTATGCCCAACGTGTCTAAAGAATTTTTCACTTCAATAATTCATAGATCTCTATCTCATCTCTAAACTAAATTAATTTGACACGTCTAAAAATATTGCCATCTTTTTTTATAGGCTTCTTCTCAGATCAGGGCGCGTTGGAATCCCCGTAAACTTAGTTTTAAGTCGTTAAATAGCTGTTATCACTACTTAATTGCTATAATATTAGTATTTCATGACTATTCATAGGTACCTACTTATAAAATTAAAATGAGTCTAAATGAAATGAATCATTTGAATCTTTGAATCTTCCATGGGGAGTGTTCTTTGAATCTTCCATGAGTGGAACTCTTTGTTGCCCTTCTTTATTGGAGTCGGCTATAAAGGCAAGTGTTCCAGGTGTGGACGACGGGCGCGGACCCACAGATCAAGGGGCTGCTGCAGAAGGGCTATCGGCTCATCATGTCCAACTACGACGCGCTCTACTTCGACTGCGGGTTCGGTGCCTGGGTCGGCAGCGGTAAGTCCCACTTTGAACCAAACTCCACCTCTATTTGGCCTGAAAAATAACACTATGCACGTGCTTCCTATTTCTAGCAAGAATAGGAAGCATGTGCATAAAGACCTCAGTTTCCAAACTTGGTGGGTTTCTGATCCTGAAAAGATATTTTCCCTCTTTCAGGAAATAACTGGTGTTCTCCATACATCGGCTGGCAGAAGGTTTACGAGAACAGCCCCAAGATAATGGCTCAGGAGTACTACGAACAAATCTTGGGTGAGTGCTATAGCTACCTACGATACTCTTTTGACGTCAAAACCTCTTTGTCCTTTTAATATTTTAATCAAGATGACAAGTATTTTTTTCGCAGAAAAACATTATTTTCTTTTGTTTTATATAAATTTAACTTGTCCCCAGGCGGTGAAGCGGCCTTATGGTCGGAACAATCAGACTCATCGACTCTCGACGCTCGGTTGTGGCCGCGAGCCGCTGCTCTAGCAGAGAGGTTGTGGTCGGAGCCGGCTTCTGGCTGGCAGGATGCTGAGCGGCGCATGTTGCACACAAGGTAAAAACAGTCGGACTCATCGACTCTTGACGCTTGGTTGTGGCCCCGAGCCGCTGCTCTAGCAGAGAGGTTGTGGACAGAACCCGCTTCTGACTGGCAGGACGCTGAGCGGCGCATGTTGCACACATGGTACAAACAGTCGGAGCCATCGACTTTCGAAGCTCGGTTGTGGCCCCGAGCTTCTGCTCTAGCGGAAAGGTTGTGGGTAGAGCCAGCTTCTCGCTGGCAAGACGCTGAGCGGCGCATGTTACACACAAGGTACGAACATATGGACTCATCGACTCTCGACGCCCGGTTGTGGCCTCGAGCCGCTGCTCTAGCAGAGAGGTTGTGGTCAGAGCCGGCTTCTGGCTGGCAGGACGCTGAGCGGCGCATGTTGCACACAAGGTACGAACATATTATGGACTCATCGACTCTCGACGCTCGGTTGTCGCCCCGAGCCGCTGCTCTAGCAGAGAGGTTGTGGTCAGAGCCGGCTTCTGGCTGGCAGGATGCTGAGCGGCGTATGTTGCACACAAGGTACAAACAGTTGGACTCATCGACTCTCGAAGCTCGGTTGTGGCCCCGAGCCGCTGCTCTAGCAGAGAGGTTGTGGTCAGAGCCGGCTTCTGGCTGGCAGGACGCTGAGCTGCGCATGTTGCACACAAGTTACGAACATATTATGGACTCATCGACTCTCGAAGCTCGGTTGTGGCCCTGAGCCGCTGTTCTAGCGGAGAGGTTGTGGACAGAACCGGCTTCTGGCTGGCAGGACGCTAAGCGGCGCATGTTGCACATAAGGTACAAACAGTTGGACTCATCGACTCTTGACACTCGGTGGTGGCCTCGAGCCGCTGTTCTAGCGGAGAGGTTGTGGGTAGAGCCAGCTTCTCGCTGGCAAGACGCTGAGCGGCGCATGTTGCACACAAGGTACGATTAATCGGATTTATGGACCCTTGACGTTCGGTTTACTACAATGTGAGACTTCCCCATCAAGGTACATAAAGCTAAGGCCTGTCGATCCGCCCACTTTAGCTTTACGTACGTTTGCAGCGTGGCAAGGCTGCACTTCTTCACAACTCTTCACCTCAAATAAAATTATTCCATTGAGGATGGGGGTGCATGACTGTACCTATAATAGCAGAGATGAGTAACGGGATTTTCTTCACCTCAAATTATTCCATTGAGAATGGGGGTGCATGACTACTTATACCTATAATAGCAGAGATGAGTAACTGGACTTTTTTGTTTGCAGGGAGCGTCTAGTCCGTATGGGAATCAAGGCCGACTCAATCGAGCCTGAATGGTGTTACCAGAACGACGGCAATTGCTACGCTTAAGTGTTGCTAGTTTAGTTTTGCCATCTGTTACACTCTGCCATATTATGAGGATTATTGAAACCTCATACACTTGTCAAATATAATTCCTGAGACCTGTTTAAATCTTCACCAAGTGTCATACTTTGTTACACTCTGTTGTTTTGTATCTTGCAATTAAATAATTTGGTATCAAAAGTTTTCGTTTTATTATAAACTTTAGAATTAAATACCTCTGCTTGTTTATCTGTTTATGTTCGTCTGTATGTGGTTTTTATTAAATAGAATAAAACGAGGTTAAAGACATCACATATAGAAAATAATGGCTGGCCTACATAGGACACACGGTCCATGTTTTTGGATATAATCTTATTCCAAACATGCCAACCTCCAGTTATATGTTTGCTACTTCCTCTTTAGCTAAACAGTTGAAATTGGACAAACTTCACATCTTTCCATTGCAGTAATCTCATATTAATTATGATTGTCATTATCATAATAATTACCTACTATGTTTAAGTGCGATACAATCATCTTCTCATGGCAGAAATCTAAGTAAGAAACTTTGCTATACGTGAAAGTAGGCGAGTCTAGATCCCAAAGGCGTCTCAAATATTATCACCCGATTTTCCAATAAAAATATAAAACATTAATTGCAGGGGGGTCATTATTATAAAATATGTCGAGTAAGTACATAAGTCCATAGATTATAATAGGTCGGTGCATGCACAAGTCTTTGTGTGGTTCTATTTATTAGGGTAACACGCGTCATTTCATCATCGTTGTACCACATCTGGGTAAAGGCGGGTCGTCCTACTTCTGGGCAAAGACATCATACACGTAAGGTTAAACTCTTTATCTCATTTATCAGTACTTAAATACGTATCGATAAATTTTCTCTGAAAATTGTAAAAATGTACTAAAGCACGTACAGTATTACCTTACTATCTTGTCGGTTATTGTAACAGTCCCTATTGTTCCTAATGACACAATTTTTTATCAACGCAATAATAATATTATTATGTCACTCGCAAGTCGATAAGTTCCGAGTTTTAGAAGTCTTTCCCTTAATTAAGGGTTTGGGGATGGAAACAGCAAACCTTTGACTTTTCAGGGTTATACCTATATTATTAGTTAAGTATGACTAATGTTTGGCTTGGCAGTGAAAGATAGCACCGTGAACAAATCTGATAGTTTATCATAAGGTGTGTGAAGGCTGCTAACCCGCACTTAGCCAGCATGGTAATCTGTAGCCGAAACCTTGTCATTCTTCCCAGTAGGTACGTCTCGTGCCCAGTAGCAGACTACAAAAAAGGGGCTATGAGCTATCAGTTGTTACGTAACAAGTGCTGAGTTTCTCGCTTAGATATTCTTTTCGGTGCACCTGCTTGCCTGTAGGCCTTTTTGAAAATTAGGTTTCATTTTCATGGACCCAGAGTTTTACTTTATACATAAGATATAAAATGAAGGATATGAATAAATAAAAAAATGAGGGGTAACTTTTTATATTTTTTATTAACACTTTAAGACATAAATAAAAATTTATCACCTATAATCACCTAGATCAATATAAAATAGTACCCATAGGTGCAACCACGCCAGAGAATGGCATCTCGCGCACGATGCCAATGTCTCCATTGCCGCAGTTGTACATAACCGTGCCCTGCCCGGCTGCCGGGAGTTCCCCTGCCAAGCTCACGGTGCCAAGGAATGGCAGAGAGCCGCAGACGGTCACTGTGCCAACCACTGCCAAGTCGTCAGAACTCACTGAGAAGCTCGGGGCGGGCAGCCATGGCACTTGCATCGCTAACTCGCTGGTAAAGGCGCTTGGCACGCCGAATATAGGGCTGGCACACGGCTCTGGCAGCGCCGCGATGGGTATACATTGTCCGAGGGTGTACTGGAAGAAACAAAAAACCTTACTAGCCATTTGTGTACTGTAAAATATGATCTAAGTACTGGACCATTGATTCATTATCAAATCATTTACCAAATAAATGTATTACTTACGAGTAAGTACCTACACAGTAATAAAAAATCTAGATTCGTCGTTGACTTCGTCCAATTGACGTCTATTGATAGACATAGAATGGTCTTATAAAATGATCCCAAAGCACCAAAAAATTTAGGTTTAAGTTTTCTACGCTGACCGAAGACAGACAAGAAAAAATCTTAGCGTCATTCATACCTATATCATATTAAAGAAAGTGATCACAATATTGCGAAGAAAATTTGCTGACAGAAGTGAAAAACGAAGAGTCGAAAAAAGTTAACAACTGTAACGTTACGTTACGTACGTTGATTTAGGTAAACCGCTATAAACTTGACCCTCCTAATGATCCGCGGGACGCGGGGCGGGAGCCACTCAACCAATCAGCGAGTCTGTCGCTGTCCGCCGGCAGCGCTGACGAATCGTTATAGCCAATTGCATCAACCGCCCGCGTCCCGCAGACCATTAGGAGAGTCAAGTTTATAGCGGTTTACCTATAGGTGGTAGCCCAAATTTAAACATCGACACTAGAGATATACAGAGGAGTGTCGGTAACGGTAACAATGTCGCAAATTCAATGGGTTTTTCCCAATTTAAAAAAAATGCCCGAAGGCACCTAAAGAAGTTTTAACTACAAAAAGACAATTTATTTAATTTACTTTTTTTGCAAATATTGTAGCGTTCCCAGAATAAGAGCTCACATTTTGTCCCAACAATCAAACCTATTATTATTGAACAAATTTGGATGAAAATTCTTCCATTTCAGACTTTATTAATAAATAGTAATAAGTACGGCAATCCTCACCTTCATAGCCACCATTTGTAAGCAGAACACAAATACGGCCTTTGCTGCCATCGTCCCAAACTTTAAGTTATTGATTTAATGTTAAAATTATGATTAATGATGCTTCGTTAACCTACTGTCCTATTTATATTGAGATCACCTTATCATTATACAATGCATTGAACTTACATCACAACAACAATGCATGTGTGTTACAAATGCTTTTGAATCCTATTGAAATAATAATTTTGAAATGTCAGCGATGTTTCGAATTGCACTTTTTTTTTGATAACAATATCGTGAAAAGGTCACGAAGTTTGCGTTAGTTATTAACATTGCGTTAGTTTTTTTTCGTTTTCGGTTCAGTTATTGGACGGCATTTGTAGGGTTAGTCTTCTAAAGAGATGTTCCTCCGTCAAATACCTTTTAATATAATAATAATATCTTTATTAAAAGGTATAGACCCAGTTAAAAATTACAATAAAATTATACAATTAAATACAATAAAATATTAAAATAAAATGAAAATTAAATAATATTTTAAAGTAATAACCTAAAATAACTTTAAATACAATCTGTATTTAGGTCTATTTCCTACTAGCCTCCCGGTGCACCGAACGCCAATGCTTGAGGATTGAGCAATCCAAACACCCGGTCAGCGTGCTCAGGATCTCATTTTTGGATTCTCGCAACCGGCTCCAGAATGTTGCGATTCGCGATCTCATAATCGCAAAGAAATCCGGTACTCTGGCCTTGACGAACGTGCTTTTTTGATGCTGTGTAGCAACCATTAGAGGATATCTACGAACCAAGTTAATATGGCGACATCGTCACCTTAATATATCAGGTGAGATAGCAATACTTGCTTGTAGGATGTAAAAAAGTACTCGGAGTATCTTTGCGCGATCGAATCAGAAATGAGGAGATCCGCAAAAGAACCAAAGTGACCGACATAGCTCAACGTGTCACAAAACTGAAGTGGCAATGGGCGGGGCACATAGCTCGTAGGACCAATGGACGTTGGGGACTCAAGGTGCTGGAATGGCGGCCACACACCGGGAAGCGCAGTGTCGGCAGAACCCCTTACCAGGTAGACGGACGACATAAAGAAATTCGCAGGGAGTCGCTGGTGCCAGGCGGCGCAAGATAGTGGTGATGGCGGTCATTTCAGGAGGCCAATGTCCAGCAGTGGACGTCCATCGGCTGAGACGACGACGACGACAATATAGACATAGTGCCACAAATTTTTCTTGTCAAGTGGCCAAAATTGGAACTAACGTCGCGATTCTGATTTGCTTAGTTTGCTATCTATTCTGCTGTTGTAGTTATTATTTCCGTTTTGTAGTTTTATCTATTTAAATAATAATGCCTAAAGTAATGAGAAGTGATGCACCACCACAATCGTCAACAGCGACACCAGTGACCAGACCCAGATAAGTTTGTGTCATTGTGTACGTAGATTGTAGCGTCTACGTCGTGATAATATTATGGTGTCTATGGTACTCCCACAAAATTTGAATTTCGAGCGTGTTATCGCGAAGGCAAACTGCCAGTTCCGTGCGCTCGCCTGCATTCCCAGGAGACTGAAGTATGAACTCACGGATTTAGGAAGATTTATTTTTGCGCATTACTTTTGATCGATAAGGTCAATGTCATGTACGCCAACGGGCAACGGCCTCATAATGGTGATATTATCTGAAATAAAATTTCGGAACATTTTAATCTATGAAGCTCTTGATAGGTATTTTGAGGACGATGACTCTTTAATTTGCAGTTACATGATTGTTTATACATACTTACCTATGGCTATAAGTACCTAATAGTCTTCATAAATAGGAACCGTAACTTGACTGAACTTCTGGATAAGTATAAGCTTCCTAAAGGGACCTTTGACGACGGAATGGCGCAGAGGTAGATAGTGATCTTGCCCTATGCGCCGGAGGTTGTGGGTTCGATTCCAACAACTGGAAAATGTTTGTGTTATGAGCAAGAATGCTTTCCAGACTTTCCAGTGTCTGGCTGGTTTTCTATATGTAATGTATTGTATTTATGTATTTATCAGTTTATCTATTATATTTCACTATTCCAAAATTTTAGGACGATAGCTTTTATAGTTTCTGAAATAATCGAGTGAGTGTTTCACCATAAGGGGAACCCTTTTTTTTTTTGGTTTCACCTGTACCATTTTGTTTATTTATTTTATTTATTCATTCTGTACATACCAATATAAAAAGATACATAAAAACACAAACATAGAGAGGACATGCACAAGGACATCTTATCGCTACAAATGAGGATCTCTTCCAGATGCCCTGGATGTGGGAACAATTAAAACAAGAAAAGCGAATTAGGTACCGAAAACGAAAAAAAAAAATAATAAAATAAGAACTAAATATTATGCATAACTTGAGCACAAATGAAAATAAATAAGATTGATATTTTGGTTTGGAACCTGGAAATTTTGGAAATGTTTTAAAACAAGGAAAATCCTAGAGATCTATCTGGTCATTACTCTCATGAGCTGACATCTGGCCTGCCGCCTGATAACGTCTCGCTAATTCTCACAAATTCAAGACTATTTTCGTTACAAAGATAATTAATTTTATCAGTTAGGTACTATACTTGTAGCTGACCCGATAGACGTTGTACCACCTTACGACCACAGAGGCAGCCTACCGGGTCGAACTGTCTGTGAAGCCTGGTAAATGGGTCTTGGAGCAGAGATCCAAAAGTCAAAACCCTTCTTATGTATAGAAGAAAATCATGAACTGACGATAGATTTTTGAAATGTTATCTAATCTTCTTAAGGAACTTTGGGCATTTTAGAGATGGGAAAACCCATTGAACTCGAAACACTATTACCATAACCAATACCTCTGTTTTAGATTCGAAAATCATTGAACTAGCGATAAACCGTTAACGTAACCGACGCCTCAGTTTGAAATGGGAAAAACCATTGAACTGCGGACATTATTACCATAACCAAAGACAGTACGTACAAAGGATTGCATTGAAATTGTATTTGGGTAGCCTACCTCACTTGCACTTGGGCAATTATTGGTATTTGTTGCCCGAGTGGGGGAATCTTCAGGCATCGTTTTAGTTACGTACTAAAACGATGCCTGAAGATTCAAGAAGGATGAAGATTTTAGTACGTAGGTGTATTGTTTTGTTACATGTGGCATAATTTTCTGTGAAATAAAGTTTTTTCTTTCTTTCTTCTTTCTTTACCTACCACCGCTCGTATATGTACCTATAGAAGAATACGTAGATGAAAAAAGTCGAGAAATAACTCAATCACTATTAAACCCAAGCTGGATATTTCTGAAGGGCGACGTGGGAGTCCTCGAGCCGTCGCTTTCGCAATTTAATCTTTATTCTAGTTTATAGTCAGAAGGGAGTGAATTCATTCCTTACAAACAAACTAAATCACTCAAAGCCGCCGCAAGCAGATGTTAACCTAGATCACATTTAACTGAACTGTCGTAACTCTTAACTGTTCCTTGTTAGACGATTTAGTTCAAACATAGTTAATTTTGAAATGCTTTACAGCCCTTCTGCTGCATAGAGTAATGAAACGACGAAAACCGATTTGAAATTCAAATTTACGAAAGAAATAAAAGCTTGTGTATAATGGCCAATTAAGTACCTAAGAATTTAATAAACGATTAGTAATGCTTTTAAATATGTAAAAGCGGATTGATTATTTGATTATTTTAATTTTGGCACACTACATGAGGCGGTTAGTAAAAAAATAGAAAGACTTATTGAATAAAATAGTAAGACTTATTAATTGAGACTTGAGACTTGAGAGTAAGTACCTAATGACATAATGGACAGCACAAAGAAGACCCCATAAATATAATTAATGGGTTACTTAGAAAAATACATGATTTGCCGAAAAAGTTAATGCATGGAAGAGGAAGGTAAGTAAAGGACAGATACATGAAAAAAACTGCGGAGAAGATCCATAATGGTTAGCACCAGAGTAAGTAAGATATTGCAATATTAGTACACGTACCTAAGTACCTACCATAGAAGTGCATTAGGCAATGTAAAAGGAATTGAGCAGATCTGAGTTATCTTATACCCTAACCATGCGAATGCATTCGAATTTGCGAACTTTTGTGCCCTCAGTAGTCATAATAATTAGTTCAGTGGTCTTTAATAATAATCCTATTATAATAGATATCTACTTGTTTAGACATCATTAGTTAACTATCTACAATAATTATAAACTAAATGTTGTTTTTGTACCTAAATAAAATTAATTAGCCTAATTACCTACCAAGTTATTATTCGTAGTTGCTACTTAGTTGTTATTCGAGCCGTGCTTGAAAGCCCCAATAAATATTTATGTTTACGAACATCTTTTAATTAGGGTTACTTACTACTTGACTTATGTGGGAATTAATTTCGATTGTTCGTTGGGTCATCTACAAAAAAGTGCTCTGTACGAATTCGTTAAACGGGTCGCTTTGAAATGTTATCGGTGATTCGGTAGCGGGTAGTGCGTCAGGGGCTTTGTTACGATGTGGACGCTCGGAGTGGTTTTCGGGATTTTGCTGGTGCAATGCGCCGCGGTGACCAGGGACCAGTTCTACCCGGCTGGCTCCGCCGCTGCAGGCCTGGACCAGCGCCTGCCCAGGGGAGCTGACGTGTCCTCGCCGGAGATACCCCTCAAAGTTCCCATTGTGTTCTTCGGCGAGACATATGAATCAATTTTTGTAAGTATTCACCACCCTTGTACCTTTACTTTACAAAATAATTGACGGAACAGGAACAAAACGAGGTGAGAGCAAGACAATGAGTACCTTTATTAAGAAAGGAGCAGTATGTTGGCTTATTACATAGGAGTTAGATTCAGCATTATTTTTAGAGTCGTTTGGAGTCTGGGGTAGAAACCTCAGGCTCATATAGGTAGCTAAGTACGCAGCTGTTAACTCAATAGTAAATACCTCTACTTGCTTAGGAAACCATTGTGAGGAAATGCGCATATTTGAGGGTCATGGAGAACCTTCAGACATGCAAGTTTCCCAACGATGGTTGGATCACACAGATGTGTGGATATTGTGCAAATCTCCATTGGCGTGGTTGTCTCTAGCCAAATTCTTATCATTTTGAGAGCAGACGGCGTCCGGCGTATAAACGGCCGTAAAAGAGGCTGTTGTGATCCTTGTTTAGCTCAAAAATACTACTCATTTGCCGCAATCCCTCAGATTTTAATAGCCTAAGGTCAAATCTTTGTCAAATCGCTGTTAAACTTTTTCGTGAACTGCGAAGCACGTCCCCTAGGTACTACATATTTGGTTGTATTTTGGTAGTTTGGTGCAAGTTTGGTGTGACTTCAGATATTTTTAGAGAATTTGGTAAGATCAAAAATAACACTGCAGTAATTTATTTTGACACAATTTATTTGGTATTTTCCCAAAATACCTAAAGCTCGGGGGCGTTTGCTGATGCAAGTTTTTACTGCATGTGCCAATTTTTCAAAAGACGCTTACGCAGACGCGTTTATTAGCGTTTTAATATTATACATTTGCCAACGACAATTCTCCTTTTTTACACGACTGCCCAAAAAAAAGGAGTGTAATGTTTTTAGGGTTCATGTATGTATGTATGTGAGTTTCTTTATTCCACCATAACTTTTGAATGGCTGAACCGATTTGGACAAATGGGGTATCGTTAGAATCCTTACATTATTCCGGGTAACGTAGGCTATATTTTTTTGGAAAAAGTTAATATGGCGACCGTGAGGCGCCAATTTCAAAAGTGGAAATCAAAATGTTTTCTTCAATTATCACAATATGGGTATCAAAATGAAGGTATCAGAGAGTAGTAACCGAATATTATATTTAAAAAAAGTATAAAATAAAAATAAATAATTAAAAAATTAAAAAACACGACTGCCCTGTTTTAAAACGAACTAAAAAGTAAAAAACAAGTTATTTTAGTTCATCTGCATATTGACAAAGGGAAAAGTGGTCAAATTTCTCATTAATTATAACAGATAAACTCATATTATGGCAGTCGGGGGACCTCTTAGAATAGAAGGTGTTCCTCAGAACGGTCCCCCGACTGCCATAATATGATTTTGAGAAATTTGACCACTTTTCCCTTTGTCAATATGCAGATGAACTAAAATAACTTGTTTTTTACTTTTTAGTTCGTTTTAAAACAGGGCAGTCGTGTTTTTTAATGTTTTAATTATTTATTTTTATTTCAATTTCGTTCATGGAATCACAGTTTGTCATTTGCCTACGGCTGCTCTCAAGTTCGTTTGGGTCCCTTTCAAGAAACGCTTACCACGAGAGAGGTTCCTCATTTCACTTACACGAAGTTACAATGACTGGCTAACCTATCAAACTGGGGCGCTGACCGAAACTTAACACAATAGACATTGTTTTAACAGAATTTGGATACATCCCATAATCAACCTACAGATGAATTAGGTCTGTAGGTACTCTGTACCGCACACCGCCTTCGTCTTCCTCATCCACTCTCTTATCGCCTGGCGCAGGCGCATATTCAGATTCGAGTGGTAGGTCGCTGGTTTGATTCCCGCCACGGACTTCTTTAGAATTTTATAATTTCTAAACTGGCTCAGGATTGGTCTAGTTGGAGGCTTCAGCCGTGGCTAGTTAGGTATGTACATTGTATAACCCTACCACCACCAGCAAAGACGCACCGCCAAGCGATTTAACGTTCCGGCGTAATGCTGTGTAGAAACTATCAGGGGTGTGTTTACATATCTCTCCTTAGTTTGACAACTTCCCTGGCGCAGTGGCGGCGCGCTCGGATTCGAGTGGGAGGTCGCGGGTTCGATTCCCGCCACGGGCCACTTTGGGATTTTATGATTTCTAAATTGGCTCACGTCTGGTCTGGTGGGAGGCTTCGGCCGGGGCTAGTTACCACCCTACCAGCAAAGGCGCACCGCCAAGCGATGTATCGTTCCGGTGCGATGCTGTGTAGAAACCGTTGAGATAAATTTACTTTCCCTTCCAAGTTAGTACGATAACATCTTAGACTGCATCATCACTTGCCATCAGGTGAAATCGCAGTGACGATGCAGCCGAAGATGTTATTACACTAATTTAGAAGAAGTAGGTACCTATGTAAACCCTAACAATTTTTACACAGCATCACACCGGAAGGGTAAATCGCTTGGCGGTGCGTCTTTGCTGGTGGGGTGGTAACTAGTAGCTACTATAAAATTTTAAAAGTGGCCCGTGGCGGGAATCAAACCCACAATCTGATGCCGTGTAAAAATACGAATACGAAATGTGTCTTTACTTTTCCTTCGTTAGGTACTTACAATATCGTCAATATCATCTTGATAATAAGGAATCTAATTCCGTTTAAGTAGGTACGTTCAAATTTGCTCCTAAAACTGGGATAAAGCACGGTTAAAGATATGTACTTAAATCTAATCGTTGTATTAAAGCAGATAAGTTTTTATTCCTATCCGTCGCCATGTACCTATATCTATAACAGCTCCCAAATATTTGTGGTAACTACTTCGTATAGGTTCACGAACATTCAGCCGATTGCAGAGTAATTTATCAACACAATTTTGTGGTCGCAAAAAACCCGATAGTGTTGACCCGCTGACCATACGTTCGGAATTGCACATTTCTGCAACGCATCAGCAGTCCCCGATGCTGATAATGCATTTGGTGCGGCGGACGGAAGTCACGTGGGCGCAGGACACATCGGTCACTGACTGGCCAATATCGCGATTAATCTTTCGCTCACAAATCAGTTTTTAATTCGAGAACTCTAACAATAGAATGAATGCGGGATGGATGAAATGGCGACAGGTCTCAGGCGTCATATGCGATCTAGAAATGCCCTTTAAAGTTAAGGGGAAAATTTATAAGACGGTCGTCAGACCTGTCGTGTTGTATGGATCAGAGTGTTGGGCGGTAAAAGGGGCAGATGAAGAAGAGTGCATGCGACCGAAATGCGAATGTTGAGATGGATGTGTGGTGTGACGAGAATGGATAGGATAAGGAACGAGTACATAAGGGGAAGTGTGAAAGTTGCGCCAATAACAGAAAAGATGAGGAGTAAAAGGTTAGCGTGGTATGGACATGTTATGCGGAGGGATGAAAGTCACGTCGAGGAAGACCGAAGAAGAGATGGATGGATTGCGTGAAAGAAGATATGCGTGTGAAAGGAGTGCGAGTAGACGGCAGATAGGAGCGAATGGAAGGAGAAGACATGTTGTGCCGACCCCATCATAACGTGGGAAAAGGCCAGGAAGAAAGAAAGTAATTCGAGAACTCTAACTGAATTACTAACGAAACCTAAACTCATTAATAAGGCATACTTGATACTATACTATAGTGCGAACTATATTATCGAAACACGCCCTTGGGAGTGACAGTGAATTGCTCTGATTTTACCAGCCTGTTTATACTCATAGTTGTTAAATAGTGATGGCATGAAATAAAAGAATACCCGGCTGAGTTTGTTGCTTGTGGGCTCTTTCTCCGTGGCAGTACCTACACTTGGGGTTGGCCGTTGGGACCCTCGATAAATTTAGTGTTCTGTGGTGAGGCGTATAATAGTTGTTATCATTATAATATTTAGTATTGAAAAATGAAATGACTCGTTTAAGTGCCTCTAAATTAGGCCTATTTGAATTTTGACTTTTGAATGATACAAGTATTAACCGACTGCTAGAAACAATAGGTAGATACACAGAGTAAAGATAGGTACCTACTGTGTCATCTTCGAATGAAATTTGATAATTTATGTTAAGTCTCCGCTATACACACATCTATTTACTCAAGGGAATGGGCTTCTAGCAAATAAAAAGTTCTAATATTTATGCCAACAAACTCGTTGATAAAGTACTTAGTATGTAAGCGCCTAGTGTTCATTAAGTAATGAAAGTGAAATAAACGGCTATTACGTGCATTGTTCAGAAATTTTGTCACGTCTTATCAGCCGGGTGAGTAGCGGAGACCTCTGTATGTGGTTATTTCTAAGCAGCGTAACTGTACCTATCGTAATCAGCAAAAGGTCATAGGGGACGTTAGTACCAAACTAATCGGGAAAGATATAATAATTTACTATGTATAGGTACGTTGTCAATTATTATGTAAGAAATGTACCGTTTCAACCTCTTTCCCTAGCTCCCAGCTCAAAATTGAATCGGAATCCATCGAAACAAAACTTTGAATGTTACTAATATAAATAAGCTACATATTTAACTTTAAAAAAATGTCTGCCTACACATAAAAGCCAGTCATAAAAACTGTAATTTTGATCTTTAAGTATTTCATTTACCCAGTGACAAACTCAAGCCATCAGACGAATCTAATGATGTATCAAAATTAGTTGAACCGTTGAGTTCAACAACAGACTATAACATGCAGGCCAAAGACATGATCCTCCTGTTGAGTATCGCCGCAGTTGATTAAAAATATAGGTGGTGGAAACTGTAAATAAGAAATTTTTTACGAAGGGCAGAATATTTTTTTTGCTGGCTTTTCTTAACTATTCTGCTGGAAGAAAGTCCTGGTACATCTTTAACAGTCCCTGTTCCTCTTGATTTCAGGTCAACAACTATGGGGTGTTATCATTCAGGTCTGATATCCCCACTTTTCTTAACGCGGAGTTTCCTCTCCCGTACCCTTCAATAGCGGCCTTCTACTCTAACATCGACACCACAGTAACTGGCGCGGTGTACTACAGGGAATCAAACGATTCCTACGTCCTCCGGAAAGCAGAAGAGAGCGTCCAAAACAACTTCCACGATTATTACGACTTCAAGCCAACCAGCGTGTTTATCGCCAGCTGGATAGAAGTGACGTACAGCAAAGAAAGATATGGCAAGACGAACACCTTCCAAATTGCCGTCATCAGCAACGGCACGGAGAGTTTCGTTGAAATGCTGTATCCGGAGAGAGAGATCCAGTGGATTCAGCGGGAGACTGCGCCAGGGGAGCTACCTGATGCAAAAGCACAGGCTGGTTTCGTCGCGGAAGACGGCCGTATGTTCACTCTTAGAGGATCTGGCAGTCACCAAATTAGAAATATTGTTTCGTAAGTGCATTCAATTTAATATTATCACTTTACAGTTAATTCATGCTCTCTTTTTATTAGGGACGATATTCAGCCATCTGGCTCTGTTCTTTGCAACCTTAATTGAAATTAGATTTTTTATGTAGGATGTAGTACGAATTTAATCCGCCCAACGCTTCCGGATTTGACTTCAGGGTATATTTCAATTTACCGTTGCAAAATCGAAGTTATTTACAGCTGAACGCATTAAAGGTTTGCCTGCGAATAAAAAAATATTTGGATTTCGGCAGTTTCTCTGTGGGTGTTGATATGAAATATTATGTATCTGTTATCTAGTACCCATAACGCAAGCCATCGCTTACTTTGGGGTTAGATTGCGATTTATGGAAAAAGTCTAATAATTAAGTTAAGGGTGTTATACCTACTTACCATGAACCAAAAACTATTTTCAGATGGTCGAACACCCAAGAGCCTGGAAAATACGTATTTCGGGTGGGAAATATACCAAAAGAGGGCCTTGTAGCGGTTCCTGATCAGTACGATCAAAACGAAGTCGAAGTAGCAGAAGAGTCCAAAACCTGCGCCCAGAGCGGTCCCAGCGTGTGTCACCTGCAAGCGAGGTGCGTGGACTACCAGGCCGGTATATGCTGTCAATGCAACGAGGACTACTATGGAAACGGGAAAAGTTGCATCAAAAACGACCTGCCCATAAGGGTGCATGGAAAACTTAACGGCGTGATAAATAACGAGAACCTCAACGATGTCGACATACAAGCCTACGTGGTCGTCGCAGATGGAAGATCATACACGGCTATATCTCAAGCTCCCAGTAATTTAGGAGGTAGCATGCAACTCTTGAACGTTCTCGGCAATGTTATAGGGTGGCTGTTTGCAAAACCGTCCGGCGCAGCATTAAACGGCTACCAACTAACGGGAGGAGTCTTCAATCACACTGTCGACATATTTTTCCCTGCAACAAATGACAGAATAACTATCAATCAAGAATACATCGGTCAAGACGTGTTCGATCAGATAGCTTTAGACACAGATATCCGTGGATCCGTGCCGTATATAAGTCCCGGAACCAGACTCGAGGTTTCTAACTACGATGAGCAGTACACTCTTGTTGAACCGGGCGTGATACACAGCGCTTCGGACAGGACATTCACTGACAGAACTACCGGTCAACAGTACGTACAGAAGCTTACACAAACCATCTCATACAACCCTTGCAAATTCGCCCCGCCTTCAGAGGAACCACCATTAACTTTAAAAGTTGTCAAGAATTATTTAGGTTTCGAACCGAGGGAGAATATCGTCAGGTACGGGTCGAGTAACAAAATTCAAACAGCAGGGCGTGAAGATCCGTGTATAGAAGGCCGCAATTCTTGCGCTCCTCACAGCACCTGTGTCGCACAAGGGGATTCGTTTACGTGTGTATGCCAATCTGGTTTCACAAGTATTTACTATGGAGATGTAACTGTTTGTGTGGACATCGACGAATGCGAAGCTGGTACGCATAACTGCGATACCAATGCCGATTGCTACAACCATGAGGGTGGCTTCGATTGCAGGTGTCGTCCTGGATTCGATGGGAACGGCGTTAGTTGCAATCGGGTGTCTCGCTGCAGAAACAAGGTATGCGATCCTAATGCACAATGTGTAGATGCGGAAGAGGCCATATGTCTCTGTAATCCTGGGTACACTGGAGATGGTCAGAAATGTTACGACACGACGTGCAGCAACTGTTCGCCTTACGCCTATTGTGCGGTGTCTGAAGCCACTAACAGGCGCCAATGCCAGTGTCACCCGGGCTATGTTGGCGATGGATACTACTGCACTTATGTCTACACGACCACCGGAGCTTATGTCGACACGACAACAGTGGCTGAAGTTGGTGAAATTTCGGAAATATCAACTACCCCAGTTTCAACTGATGACCTATACAACGAAGCATATGTTTTGCCGAATTGCGACTCCTTCGGTTGTGTTTGCCCTCCGGGTTACTCTAGTTTCAAGCACAGAAACAACGAATTGTGCCGTATAAACATTTACAACGGAGATAACAATGAGGACAAAAAAGACAATTCAAGTAAGTAAAACCGTTTTTTACTCACCTTAATAACATCTGAAATGGGTTTTATAATAACATCGATTAATTTCATTTCAGTTAGGTGCAACAGCGATACAGAGTGTCCGCCGAATGCGATTTGCTCTTTTCCTCCGGAATCATTTCTGTCCAATGACCAGGAACAAGGGCAGTGCGTATGTCCAGAAGGTTACGAAGGTGACGCGTACGAATGCATCGAACGTTCGGGACAGAGTTGCTCTTGCGGGCCCAGCGCACACTGCGTCGACACGGCCGCCGGTGAACTGATATGCGTCTGCGACTTCGGCTACCACGGCGACGGTTATGTGTGCAGACCCAACTTCAGTTGTACGAACAATTCTGATTGCGACTACTACGCTGAATGTCGACCGGATCAACGCACGCAGGAGTATGTCTGCCAATGCATCGACGGTTACATAAAAGACCAGAACGACGCTTGTATCCTTGACGCGCAAACGTGTAATGGAGCCACGTGCGCCGAACACGCGTCTTGTTTATACGATGAGACCATCCCAGTGAACTATTGCCAGTGCGACGAAGGATTCGTCGGTAATGCCATCGAGAAGTGCGTACCACGAGTGAAGACCTGCGAGGAGACAAACGATTGCGGCGTCAACGCAGTCTGCACCCCGATTGAGGACACTTACCGATGCCTTTGCCGCGAAGGTTTTACTGGAGACGGGTACACTTGCAACCCTGAAATTAACTGCCGAACGAACATCAACCTGTGCGATCTCCACGCTTCCTGCATCAAGACGATGGATGGATTCGAATGTAAATGCAACAACGGGTACAATGGCGATGGAAGCTACTGCGAACTCAATCCAAGGGAAGCTGGTAACTTCCTCGTTGCGAGCGATGGAGCATCCGTGTACAGGGTCCCTTTCACGGTGACGGCTAGGGAGTTCGCAACGCCATTGAATAGCGCCATTTACCAGATCGCTGTTGGAATAGACGTGGACTGCCTCGCGGGGAACATTTATTGGGGTGACGTGGGCGCTAGTTCTATTAAACGGACGTCTTATGATGGGTCTGGATTTGAAGAGTTTCTGACAAGCGGTAAGTTCCGTTATGGATTTATAACTTTTTAGCTGAATATCGAAATACCGCTGTGCTGACTTGTATCAGACGAGACTTGCTAAAAGACTGTTAATTATTTGGCCATGGAATCACACCAGACACCAGTTGCAAATTGCGCTAAGGGAGTTGTGCAAAAATCATGGCGATGATTTAATTGGAAGTTTGTCATTCACAGACACGCTACTAATAAAGATTGATGTTGTTAATTATTAATCACAACTTAATTTCCAGGTGTCCAATCACCCGAGGGACTGGCTGTAGACTGGGATGCACGGAATATATTCTGGACGGACTCTAAGAAGTTATCAATCGAAGTTGTTAACATTGACACAAAAGTGAGGAAGGTGTTGTTTGAGAAAGACGGTCTGTTGAACCCACGTGGGATCGCTGTTCACCCGGGGCTCGGGTAAGAATTTCGCTTTTTTATACGGATACTTGCAAACATTATGCAAAAAAGTCCAGAAGTTAAAACAACGATCCCAAAAATAGGATCTTATACCGCTTTGATATATTTTCTGCCCGGCATTATAACCAGTTTGCTATCAGAGAGAGAATTACAGAAATGAGTTTCCTATAACAAGAGACAGAGGTTAGCTATAATGAGATAGGAGAGAGAGAGTTAGGAGAGACAAGGGTTTAGCTATAATGCACGCTGGCCAGATGCGACTTGCCAGGAGTCTAGGTATTTTAGTGCCTTGAAATGCTCTTTCTCCAATTTAGTGGCTGTAGCTGTGATTCCAAGTTCCAAACCTCTATGTCCTCAGCTTTCGATGAAAGCAAGCAAGAGTGATCAAGAAATTGTCAATCACAACTGGTCTAACCTTTTATGAAAAGCTCAAATTTACGTGTTGCAAGTTTCTAAAATGTAATTGGATTACTTTCAGAAAAATCTTCTGGTCGGACTGGAATCGCAACGCGCCTAAGATCGAGTGGGCGAACATGGACGGCACGCAACGCGGCGTGTTCCTCGACCAATCGGACGTGAGGTTGCCCAACACGCTGGCCATCGACTGGGCGAGGGACCGGCTTTGCTACAGCGACGCTGGGCTGTTCGTCATCAAATGCGTCGGAATCCATTCCATGGAGAGGGAGATTATCGCCGAAAACTGCTCGTATCCATTCGGTCTTGCCATCTCTGCAGACACTTTCTACTGGACGGATTGGAAGACGTAAGTATTTTCTTGATTAGAGACTACTTTTAAGGTCTTACACCCATGAGGTTTGCGTTCATTTTAAAAGGCCATCCGTCGCCATTAGCCTGGAAGGTAAAAAAATCACAGGTTTTAACCTGCCATCAGACTCAGTGGTGGCCTTCATACTGAAACAGTTACGTTGTTTTATCCCTAAGAGGAAAAATCTTAAAACACCCATTGAAAACTCTTGGAACTAGAAAGTTGGAATTTTTAGCAGATTCCTTTGATAATTTCCACGGGAGCACTCAAGTGGAGGAAGGCCGGGTAAGCTGTGTTTTACATGATCAACTTTACCGATGAAACCTCTCGCGTCAGCTCATGATCTATATAGTTATCAGTGGCAAACTTAACGCGCTGGAGTAATTTTTTTTTGTGTCACAGACGTAAGATCGAGTACGTGAACCGCTCGACGCAAGTAAAGGGCCAAGTGCCCGTGGCGACGGCATCCCGGCGGCTGTACGGGGTGAGCGTGGCCCCAAGTAGCTGTCCCGAGCAGCGGAGCGTGTGCGGAATCCGAAACGGCAACTGCGGCAGCGACCAGCTCTGCTTGCCGAGCGGCCAGGGCGGCAGAAATTGTGTCAATGGCGATTAGAGCTAGAGCCAGACCTACTGAGTCTACGTACGCAACGTATGCATCACATAATGATATAAGGGTAAGGGTTATGAGGTCACTCAATGATAATCACTGAAAATTAAAACCACCGAGCTACCTTGTAATTCAAGTTTCAAGTTCAAAAGGAACGTATATTCCACATATAAAGATATGTGGAATATACATTCCTTTTGAACTCATAACAGTGTTGCGTTGCACACGTTGCGTATCGTAGGCGTCCTGCTTTTAGCACCCCCTTTCTAATAAACGTGAACGAGCGTTGAAATGGCTACACTGTTTTGTCTTTCTCTGTCATTAGTAATAACACATTCGAAGGAAAAGGACAAAAAAGTTTAATAATGCAAACTGCTATTCCACATTTATTAGTAAAGACTTAGGTACTTAAAGAATAGGAATATCACTTTATACTTATTCTGAATGGTTTGGTGGCTGCCAAATTCAAGTTTTTTCTTGGTCTTTTGCAAATTTTAATTGTAAATTGTAACCAATAACATGTTGTTGGTTTATGGCTATAAAATTACGAAAATAAATCTTGGATTAAAAGTGACCATGTTTTTTTAGCTTACTAGTTTTCATCTATATAGGTTTGTGTGTGACTTGGACACAATATTTCCATTTCTGTAATTCCTAAAGCCAACCAATAATGCGATTTACAATTTGCGGAAAACTAAATAAAATTTGAATTTGGCGGGATGGGTCGTGCAATCCATAACACTGTAAAGTACTTAGTCGAAAAGGTTCATTTCTGTTTCACACGCCATTACAAGGTCTTTAAATTATTGCTATCTTTTTCGCAATGGCCAGCGATCTTCGTGAAAAAGTTTATTTTACATAACATGATTTGAGAACGGATGGGTATATTTCTTCATGCAAGATGACGCTTTTCACGTGACTTTACCTATATGCCATTTGACCTGAGAATTAACATATAAACATCAATAGTGCATATTCATATAAACTTGTCACTGTCATTTGTTTCCATCACAAGGTCAACTAGCGGGTAAAATTGTGTAAAAATTGTGGTGAAAATACGTCAAATAATAATAATAGTTGAAGAATATCTATTCATTCTTGGCAAAGAATATTATGATAATTTGAAGTCAAATAAGAAATTGGTTACATGAAAACGTTCAATACAAGTACAAAATAAAATAAAATATGCCCCAATGTATTGTTCTGAAGTCAAATCCAATAAAATGTTAGGTTTAAAAGATATGCCAAAGCAAAACTTATTATTTATTAATTAATTTACATTTTGTATTTATTTTAAGGTAATTTAATATTATAGTGATTCACGGAAAACTAACCAAATACCTACAATAGAATTAATTATAAAATGTAAATATAATAATTTGTTAATAAAAATATTAGCTGTTTTATTTTATTTTGTTCCTGTATCAAACTTTATACCCTTTTTTTTTTTTTTTTTTTTTTTATCGACAGGAAATGCCTAACGCATACCCCTCCGTCAGGGGAAACGGAGGGGTTATGTGGGGCTTGCACCCACTAAAACCTGTCCCTTGCCACGACGGACCTCGTTGGCGGGAGTACGGGATTCAAAACTTTATACCCTTGAAAAACCTGAATAAATATGATAATATATTAATCTGATTGAATAAAATATATATCTCACTAGAAATAATTATTTATTTTTTTACAATAATGTTAAATCTATGTTAGAGATTTTAAAAACGTTACATTTTATTATAATAATCTATTTTATTCACTAGCTTTAAATTAGGCACGAAAAAGTATGAAGGTAGAATATTTACTCCATCATAATATTGATCATCAAGAAGGATCATTTCAAAAACAGGCAAAAATGAATAAAGAGTATTATTGTTGTGACAAAATTATGAGTTTCGAGTAACAAAAAAATCTGAATGCGAGTTGTAATAATATAATAACAAAATAATACAACATTCTCAATTATTCAGTCTTAACCTATTATAAAAATCGCAATAATAGCACAGACATACTGATCCTATAAACAATGCGAAATGTAGATTACTTTAAATAGGGATTATTTATTTAGGGAATAGTATATTTTATAGGAAAATTAATTCTTTATCTATTATACTTTTTTCGATATTAACAAAATTACTTCAAAAACCAAAGTTAAGTTTGCGGTTCTGCAAGAAAAGTAATTCTGATTTTACTTTTTCTATAGTAGTACGGAACCCTCGGTGCGCAAGTCTGATTCGCACTTGGCCAGTTTTATCTTATATTAAAATCATTTTCAAATTGAATCAACATTTGGTTTCTTTAATAGGACGAATTCAATTCAATTTTGGGGTCCAAAGCTGTTACGTTTATGCAGTGTTTGTAGTGGAGTAAATAGCTGTGGTTAGTTATGTAATAGTGTATGTTACACGAAAACTAGGTAAGTAAAAATTGTAATTATCCGCATTGCGCAAGTAGGATCAGTTTGGCAGTACCTTTAATCTCATCTAGTCTCTGGCGGCTAGCCCCACACATCTTCGGAGCGTCCGAATTTGAACACCAGCGACCCGGCGAAGATGAACGCGTTCTGCATGAAGAGACTCACGCCTGGCCATGTATGCTTGGAACTTCCTGCGAAAACAGTAAAACAGTATAAGCCTTTTTTCATGGAAAAGAATTTCAGAACGAGCAATACGTTTAGCATCACATCAGTTTGCGGACGTCTACTATTGGACATAGGCCTTCCGAAGCGAATATCTCCAGACTAGCTATCAGCCTTTCTCATCCAGCTGTTTCCCGCCCGCATTGTCATCCGTCCAACGAGCTAGAGGGCGTTTCACGCTAAGCTTGCTTTCCAGTCCAGCTCCTGGATTGTGGAAGAAAAACGTATTCATCATTATCTTTATCGTTTACAAACTCTGCCCGCTGATTGGTTCTTTGAATTACGTCAGCCAATTGGAGGCAGAATTTGCTAACGATTACGATAACGATGAATACGTTTTTCTTATGCAATGATACCCCAGGAAAGGAGGTAGTGCTCATATATGATGCAGTGCATGCATTCAGGACAGTTGCATTACAATGTCATACAACACTGCATAGAGTCATCAGTTGTTAAGGCTTATTATGTCCAGTAAATTCTCCTAACTTCAAATGAAACATTTAAATATATGGTACAGTGGAATATCCACATGCATCTGGACAGGCTCTGCAAAGAAGTCCTGGTACTTTATGAAATGACCTGCAACCTTAGCCCTATGACTTATCTACAATCATTAGAGGAACATGTCGCATGCTCATTTCATATCTAAATGGTACGAAATTAAAAAAATGTAAGGTTGTTAAGCATATAGCTAAGGGTGCTAGTAAAGCATGTCAAAATTACCTGCATCAACATAGTTAGCGAACAGGATCCAACAGGCCGCGATAAGCGACGCGAAGCCTACCACGAAGCCGAGGAACAGCCACAGGCGGGAGCCGCGCGGGCCCATGCAGCCGCCTGTGTACGTCTCCCCACGAACCTGCAAACAGGAAATTAACACAACGTATACATGGTTTGCCCTTATTAGCCCAGAGCTTAAATTAGGAAACAAGCCAAACGCTTAAATTAGGAATGTGTAAATGCATGGAAAAATACCATGAGATGTGTAGCTCATATCCTGAGCAAATTGTAGGGAGTTCAAAAATGTACCATAAATGTGCCAACCCTAAAATCTGCTGATTTAATATCAATGAAATGGTAATAATGAAAAGTGTATATTCAATCCAGACTCTAAAAAGTTTATTAAATTGTGTAACTTATTCTTATTGGTCAGTGTTTAAAAATTAACGTAGCTAATATAAACAATATGGCTTGAATATACAAATTTACCCAAACAGTATACAAGCACTAAGTTAAATGACTATTTAAATAAAGATTTCGCCACTAGCAGACTTTAATGTTATTTTTGATTTTTCTCACTAAAGCAGCAACAAATAATAAAAAAAACAACCATAAACATCATTACAAGAGATAAAAATACAGACAAAGGACCATATTGCCAGTCTGTTGTTTTGGTTTGAAGGAGCAACAAACATACACACTTAAAGACACACATACAAACTTTCAGCTTAATATTATTGTGATATTACTTACCTGAGCATTGGAAACTGAGTTGACCATGAGTAGTGACAGAGTGGCCATGACACCACACACGTGTGCTGCGTTGGGCAGCTCCCCAGGGTACACAGATGCTGCATCGATGATGAACCACCAGCCCGCAAAGAACTGAAATGGCATTGAAAAGTTTTTACCTTCTCTTGTATATTTGTATTGTATGCTGCATTTAGCTCTGATTAGATACACATTTTTTTATAAAAGAAATTTTTCAGTCACAAAGCTCACAGTTTAGATGCCTTCAACAATAATTAGGCACAAACAAGTTGGAATATACCTGCTGTGTAAAGCGGCAATATTCACTTAGATTTAGTATTTTGTTATTGGATTATGTGGATATACATGTTTAGGATTATTTACATGGATTCTTGAGTTCAAACAACAATATTTAGTTGATATTGTTATTAAAATAAAATAATGAAGCTAACTTTAAGCCCTCATTGAAACTAATGCAGTGAGACTGTGGTCAATTCTATTGAGCAAAATCTCTAAACTACACTAATTTAAAATAGTGCTATCCTTTTCCATAGGGAGCAGTTTGAAAACGGTAGCAATACTTTAGGATGAAGCTTTAAATCTAGCATTCCGCATTCATTCAAAGCTAGGCTTTTAAGAGGGTCAAAGCGAAAAAGTGAACACTAAAGTCACCACAATCTATCACAAGGCTGAAGGCCATATATCCGTTCACAGTAAACTTAGAATACAAGAGCAAACAAAGCAATTTTGGTACTTGAGGGCACCCGGCCTCGGATAACGAATAGGTGACGAAGAGGATAACCACTCAGAAGGATAGCGGGGCCTGCAAGACCCCTCTATAGGGTTCAGAGTGGTTATTTTCTTTTATGACCACCCAAAAATAGGAGGTCAAACAAGCTTTTAAGAGGTTTAAAGGTATATTATGTAATAAGAAATATTCAATGCGACCGATTTCAAAACCCTTACCCTACTTTAAATTAGTTTAGTTTAGAGATGATTTTGCACAACATAATCGACCACATTGTAACTAGATACATCCAGCATTGTCTCTTTGAATTACCAAACACATCTTAAGTTTGATCAAGGCGTCAGGGATCAGTTCATCAGTGGACTCAATTACTCTTTAAGAAAGTTCATAAAAAGGGGACGACTCTCTGAACCCCGCAGTCACGGGATTTCCAGCCCAAAGTGAACCAATATAAAACCTAAACCTTCAATGTTATATTTGTTTCCTAAACCTAGTGCAGCAGCTGTACCTATTGTTTGTTAACTTTTGTATTGATATTGAATTAAAATTTTAGGAAAAAAGACCAGTGCATGAGAATCAAGAGAAATCTTAGGAAAATCAATAAACAATGATCATCAACAAACCAAAAGGCCAGCGAATATCGACGCGTAGATGTTCCGTTTCTCCCCGCTTTCGAACCAAACACAATTTGGCATTGTAATGTTTTCGAAACAGCTCATCTTGATAACTTGAGATTCACGAAGATTTTCTAAAATACACACCAAAGTTTAACTTTCGTTAGAATAATTTAGATTTAGTAGAATGAATCTATGGTAGGTAGGTACCTACCATGTAAATAAAAATCTTCCTCTACAAAATTGACATTGACAATACCTGATGAGATTTGACAATTTACTGTCACTATTTTAAAAACTGTTCAGTCTTTGGTCTATGGTTTACAAGATTACTGACTTACCGTACTCGGTAAGTTAGCAATTCAACCTAATTTCTATGACCCACAGTTAAGGTCAAGTGCACGAACCAACCAAGATGAATAGTAATTTCATTTGTTATTTCATTTGTTTTCTCTAATGGGATTTTGCTAATTGTAAAGGTGGGTCTACGCTAGACGAACCGAGCACGAGCGGAGCACAAGCGGAGCCGTTCTCGGTTTCGTCGTTCGCGGCGTCAAGTGTGGACGTGCAACGAACCTACAACGATCACTGTCCTCGTACGTAGTTTTTCGCAGTGAGCTCGCGGCTCGCGGCGAATATGGACGATAGATTTATCCTCCTTTTTTTTCTCTCTGTGATATGAAGCCAATTAACTAATAATTTTATTTTTGCACAATTCGACACCCTTACCCAATTCTTGGGATATACGAGACCATGCATCAATCTTCTTAATTTTTTTATAGTAATCCTCATGTTTTGGGTCCCATATCAATGGATTATTTTGATATAATTCAATTAATTGCACGGAAGCATCTTCGGTCCACGTTTCCATGATGTTCGGCTCGAGCGACCGACGTCTGTCACTAAACACGTCCACGAGCGCATTGCGAGCGTGAAGCAAATCCCTTTGTGTTCGCCAAAAAACCGACAACAGGCGGAACGCAGCCGAGCACGAACGAAATGCTCGCAGCGCGCTCGTTCAAGGCTTGTAAGTCGGTCCACACTATACGAATTGTGTTCGGCTCGTGCTCCGCTCGTGCTCGGTTCGTCTAGCGTAGACCCACCTTAAACCAATAGCGCATTAAAGGTACCTAAACAACAATAACAATTAATTAATAGTCGCATTGTACAACCTACGTACCTACATGATACAATACAATTTTATCCAATGCAATTTAATCGAAAATTAATAGAGAGTTATTGATAGGTAGGAAAAAAATGATTCACCAAGATTCTCAGCCAAGATTGTTTCCTTCAAAGTTCAAAAAGAATACATAGGTACTTCCTCAATAATTTATCGCCGAACTTTTTTCGGTCATTTTTGTTTTGATCACAGAATAACAAATTACAAAAAAAAACATCATTGTCATGTTTCGTAAAACAGGGAGTGAATTTAAACTGATGGGGAACACGGTTTGAAAAAAATTTCATGTAACAAGTAGGCACATAATTATTGTACTTAACATGATTCATCTGAGGCGGTTATGTACCTACACCGCACACAAGTTGAGAAGGCCACAGCGTTATAATAACGGACGAATGGTTTCAAAATAGGCCCGTTTTTGCCAACATTAGACTAGCTTCACATTAAGAAGCTATGGCAATGAATTTTGAGAAAATAAATAATACCTACCTACACAGCTACATTTTCTTGGCTCAAAAAACATGGCTCAAAAGTTCATGTTAAGTATATTGGTTCCCGAAACATCCTTTTCTGCCGTTTTCTAGATTTGGAATCAATATGAAGTTAATGATTATTATTGAGAAGAGATTTTATTAAAAACATGTAGGTACATGCATAAAATGTCATGCTCTTTGCTCATTGCTCCTTTACATGTTTTTCATAACGTTCCCGGTTCACTTCAAATCTTGGAAACTGCAGAAAATAATCCTTCGGGAACTAATTTCGGGATGAATGGGACTTTATGAGCAAAGTTTTTATCAAAACATGTAGATATTATATACTTAATTGCTGTTTTCGCAAAACTCATTGCCTACGATGTGTACCTACTAGATAGGTATTTGCAAAACGAAAAGATACCTCTAAGGGCTTCAAATTCATGCTACTTTTAAAGAAATGTGCTTTGTATAGTTATTAAAAAAAAACTAGAGACACCGATAACTATTTATATTATAGGTCACTTCTGACAACAAGCTAACCTGTGGCCATTGGCACACCCATTTCCGGCAATTCCTTGAATGATACGCTATTTCCTGTTTCCCAGTGTTTCCCTGCGGTTTTATGATGTTTTTCTCAAAATACCAACTTACCTACCTTTTTTGTATTAGACACTTAATTTAGTTTCTTTGTTTTCGTTTCTTTTTTACTAGATTATACTAGATACGTTAGAACACTATGGCTGTTTTATTTTCTCTTGATTTTTTTTCTTGCAATTTACACTAATATAAGCCTTCGAAAGGTTTATGTTCTTTGTCAGATTGTTTGAACCCATGTTAAAGTAAGTCCAAAACTGCATTAGGGATCATAGTATTAAAGCGTAAATATATTTAGCCCTACAAAGAATTTCTGTAGATACCTACCTAATCTGCGATGCTGCTGGATCATCTTTTTGACCAAAATAAAATGTGACCTTATGATTCAAAACATTTGCTTCCATAAGTTAGGACTCCAAACGAATTTAAGGTGAATGGGTAGGTAAATGATGAAAGGCTTAACCGCCCCCTGCAGTCACGTAGTAGAAATTCGTAACTGACCGACAGTTAAATTTAACTTCATTGCCTCCTTCAGACTCGTTTCAATTAACTGCCGCGAAGGGGAAATTTAGCAAAAGTATAACATTATTGTCTTGAAAGTTTTTTAAGCTGAGTAATACTTTTGTGCAATTTCTGTGTTTCACGTCTCTCTGTTTTTCAATGAGGGCTAATATTGATGCCTCAGTGCAAGAGGTTATTTTTTTCTTAGAGCCTTCTAACATTTTCAAGTTTTTAGGCTTAGGGTACTATCGATTCCAAACACTTCGATAGCTTCAATCAATACTAAAAATCGGTCTGACGATGATTTTACCATTTGATACGGAAGTCTAATAATATATTGAACATACTTGTTGACTTTCTTTCCACTTCTACGTATATTAAGACTTAGGTTTACTGTTAGAAGCAATAAGTAGCAACCTTCATAAAGATCGGCCTAAAGCACAAAGGCTCCCCCTGATGCGTAATATAGGTACCTCCTGACCGCCGCAGTAAAATTTAATATCCGGCTACCCTCGTTTCAATTAAGTATGTCTTAGAAACTGTGAAGGTGGACTTAAGGGACTAGGGATGCAGGTACCGGGATTCGTTTAAGAAATGACCATAGAGTGTGTAAAGGTAGTCCTATACGAGTATATTTCTTGGGACAAGAAGTTCCATGTTCCGTTGCCATTAGGTTCCATTTAGATCGACATTATAGGTTCTTAATGAATTTGCCCAAAAAGTAGACACACGCTTATAAATAGAGGAAAGTAGACTGTTGCATGCTGGTTGCTGGTTATCGGACGGAGACTATCTCTCCGTGGAGAAATAGAGTCCGTCCTCCAGAGGACGTCGCACTGTCCTGCACTGTCCTGTCCTGTCGTCAGACGTAGCGTCTCCCTCCGCTAGAGGGGTAGTTGTACATACATAGTACATAAGTAGTAGGTTGTTCTCCCAAACGTAGCTACGGTAACCGTAGTATCGCCGATAACAATCGCCCGACGTCAAATAATGTCTTACAAGGAAAAATTCTCATATGATCGAAGAAAGATATTAAAAATCTGGTAAGTACCAATATTGATAAAATAAAACTACAAGTGCGAACCGGACTCACACAAGTGGGATTTCGTACGATCGAGCAAGAACAAATCGGAGACCCCTGTCGCCTATTGCCTAGCATAAACTTAATGGATTCGCTTCCATTTTACGAAATATAAAAATTAAGTACTCAGGTACTTACATAATTTATTTACATATTTATATTATGTGCGAATTTGTGAATTTTTCAAACATTAAGTACCAACTGATTTTCTTGTTGGTTTTTCTTGTGCATACCTACTGTTTTTTAGAAATTGGAGGCACAAGTTAGGCTTACGTAATTTTCATTTACACTTAAGTAGGTATACAGAACAGATTATAATGAGAACCCAAGGAGATATTTCACTGATATTTGAATATTAGCATGGTATTACAAATGGTTGGGTAAATATAACATTAGTCGGATACCTACACATATTAAGTGATACATAATATTTTGAATGTCATTGAGAACGGAATATGACAAATACCGCAAACACCTAAAGTAATTAACACAATCAGAATATCAAATAGTTGGAATCACCTTTTCAATTTACGTATGAAAGCTGTAGGACTAGCCTTGGGCGAATGAAAATTAACCCGCGAGATCGCACTAACCTTAAACCGTAACCCGTCTCACTCCCGCAAACCAAACTGGTTATCCCGCGAGAGTGGGACAGATGTAATAAAATTCCCAACTAGGGGAAAATGGAAGGATTCGAGAGTAATTGGAAAATACCTTTGCATTGAGTGGCGCGACTGAGGTTTCCGCATAGATTAAAAATGTTCAGTTGGCTCATAGACCATTCGTACCTACAGGTTATTACCTACTTTGATAACCTATCAAACCTAAGTTTTCACCTAAGTTATCGCCTCATCACTTACATCGATGTCGTCTTGAATCTCAAGTGTAAAATATAAATAAAGAAAATTAAATGTTCTACTAAATGTACTAAGTTTACTTTCTACGTTTTGGAGCGTTTTCACCATTGTTTTCACTAGACTCTACATAGGCGTTTCATTCATCTTTGCTTTGTTGTTATTTTGCTGTGAGTTGTTGTTATTTCGTTGCTCCATGTGGGAAAAAGTAGGATGCCTCCTTCTACTTAAGTATAATACTTTTATCAGCCGTCAACTCACTAAATTTCCATTCATAATCCACACATGCATAGATCATCCAAGGCATAACCCTTAGAACAAAATTAAAATTCACTTCGAGAGATTACGATATAATTTTGTGAACCTAAGTTACGCACAAAATTTCCCAAAAGTCTATGGTAAAAAAATCAGTACTTAGTCATTATTCCATAGGCGCTGTTGTTAGGCCATTAACTCTTTAAAGATCGTGCAAGATAGGCTTTTTTCCCAAGTGCTATTTTTCAGGATAACTGTCTACGTATTTTGTACCTATTATTCTATGATCTCCTTCTAAAATAGAGATCGTCGCGTATACCTTACTAGCCGGCTGCGGTCTTTTGTATGAATTTAATCAGATTCTGTTTTCGTCATTTTGCCTGGAAATGGAATTTAAATTGAGATCAATCCTTACCTACTGCGCAAATATTGTTAACATTTTAGATATTTTCTAATATTAATACTCAATATATTTTAATAGAAGTTTTTTATATTTAAATTAACACCTGTTTTGTTTATTTCGACTTTCAAACATATCTTTTCATTTCAATTACCTATAAGTTAGACACAATTACAATCACAACAAGTTCTTCAATCTATACCAAATCAAAAGGTACATATTCCCATAATAACTGTAATAGCTTACTTAGGTATTTTATTTTATCGTTTCTAAGGCACCTAATACAGCTAAAATTCTATTTGTTTCCTCAGGCAATTATCCCTACACACCTCACGTCCTAACCTGAGGGGCAAAATGAAACACCGTGCTATCGAAAATATACCCAACATTAATTAATACAGCACAATCCCTCGTCCCTTAGGGCTCTTCAGCTCAAGACGGGGTCTACTCATAATAATTATAAACACGCCCCTGAGATTACCTATAATAGGAAGGGATAGCATAAACCCTTAGTTTTATTACGGAAGGTGTGGAAAGGCGGATTCCATGAATTGCAGCACGTGATTCAAAACACTACAGTGCTCTTAACCATATTATTATGATTCAATAAAAAAAAATGTACGGGTATGACCTGATCGACAAATTGATCACGTGACTTATCCAAGACAACCGTCATCCTCTTGCATTTTTGAATTTCATTCCATTTAGACACGAAGTGAGCGGTCGATAGATTTTTTATGATAATAGCACAGTATTACAATAATATTTAATACTGTGATAATAGTATCTAGATAAGTTAAAGTGTTAAAGTGTTATCTACATAAGTTAAACCTGCAGGGATCGTGTCATTTTTGCGTTCGATTTATGGGTATTCCTCATCTGTAGAACTATACTTATGTACTTATATGAAATCCAGTCAGTGTTAGGTACCTATATTGTGTGCTTTATATTTTTAGTCGACTTCAAAAGAAGGTTATCACGTCGAATTCTATCTATGTAGATATGTAAGGTAAGACTGTCAGAATTGCACAGTAATAACACTAGTTGACTCGGCAAACGGTGTTTTTCCATATAAATTATTCCTCATTTATGCAGATAATCCGTTTACGTTTTAGTCTTACAAGATCTACCGAATAAATTACAATAAATTTCATTAAAACATCGATCAAGTCATTTCTGAGGAGTTTTTTTTACAAACACTGTGACAGAATTTTATTTCTAATCCTTATAGAAAGACTAGCTTTTGCGCGCGGCTTTGCCCGCGGTAATTCAGATTTTTCACAAACCCAGAGATTCAGATTTTTCAAAAACCTAAATTTCCTTATTACCCTTAGCCTTTATAGTTACTTACTTTCTAGAAAGTAGCTTATGTGGTAATTATGGGATATCGTCTATTTCCATTCCAAATTTCAGCCACTCATTCCGGGACAAAAAGTAGCCTTTGTATTAATCCAAGTAACAATCTTTCACCCCACTTAAATTTCCAGCCAAATCGGTTCAGTAGATAGTTATGGCGTGGAGGAGTAGTACTTCCCTCGCGTGAACTTCGTTTCTACACAAATTTTGCGGTAAACACGGATTTTCCAGAATAAAAGATAAGCTGTATATAATCCAGGATATCGTCTATCTTCTCTCCATATTACTAAATCATTTCTGTAATTACAGTATAAAGGTATTTTTACCGCGAAAATTACGGTTTTTCACATATTTCTCGGAATCTATGGATATATCCGGGATAAAAGTAGCCTATATTAGTTGGTTCAGTAATCGCAGCGTAAAGGATTTTTCTCCTGCATTGAAATCGATTTTTCAAAAATCCCGTTAAACCATGGATTTTTCCGGGATGAAAGTAACCTTAGTTCTAAATCATTACATAATTTACCTTTGATCCAAATTTTTGTCAAATCGCTTCAGTAGTTACGGCGTAAAAGAGTTTTTCTCCCACAGGAATTTTGGTTTTTCACACATCTCGCAGAAACCATTGATTTTTTCGGGATAAAAAGTAGCCTATTCATTAATCTATATCCTTTCCAAATTTCAGTCAAGTCGGTTCAGTAATTACGGCGTGAACGATTTTAATCTGGCGTGGAATTCGATTTTTCAAATATCCCGCAAAAACCGCGTAATTTTCCGAGATAAAAAGTAACCTAAGTGCTAGATCATTATATACTGGACCTCTAATTCAAATTTTAGCCTAATGGTTTCAGTAGTTGCGGCGTAAGGGAGTTTTTCTCCCGCTGGAATTTTGGTTTTTCACACATCCCACGGGAATCATGGATTTTTTCGGGATAAAAAGTAGCCTATGTATTAAACCGCGATATAATCTACTTCTATCCCAAATTTAAGACAAATCGATTCAGAAATTGCGACGTGAAGGAGTATTTCCCCCGCGCGTATCGCGGGAACCATAGATTTTTGTGGGATAAAAAGTAGTCTATTTATTAATCCAGAATATGATTTAACTCTTGTTCAAATTTCAGCCAATTTCGATCAGTAACTGCGGCGTGAAGGAGCATTTCTTCGTAATATCTTTGGACCCCCGTTTCACCCCCCTAGGAGGTAGTCTCGTTAGTAGGGGTGGAATTAAAAAATCGAGGAACTTTGTTATTTTTATCCAAAATCCTACTTACCGATTTTAATGAACATAACTTGAAAATTGACGGATTCCCATATATGTAAAATAAAATTCCTTATTTAAGACCCTTAGCGGTTGAATTTCATAAAATCCTTTCTTAGTACACATCTAGGGTGTTAAGAGAATATTCCCTGAAAATTTCATGTTTCTACGTTCAACCGTTTGGGCAGTAGCTTGTCCAAAAGCCAGCCAGCCGGGACCAAGCGTTTTCTAGTTTCAACCCCCTTTTTAGAGAGTTAGGGGTGAAATTTCCAAAATCCCTCGGATACCCATTCTCTTATTTTTATTCAGAAGCCTATATTCTAATTTTCATGAATCTAACTTGAAAAATGAGGGACTTTCATACAAACCTAAATCCCTTATTTAACCCCCTTAGGGGTAGAATTTCAAAAAATCCTTTCTTAGCGAGCGGTTTGGGTTCACAAAGAATCTTCCCTGAAATTTTCAAGTCACTACGTTCAGCCGTTTGGGCTGTAGCTTGTCTGTCAGTCAGTCACTCAGGACAAAGCCTTTTATAGTTATAGATGTAAACTTAGTTTTAAGTCGACTTGTAGTAATATTTGTTATTAATATAATATTTGTTACATAATATTATATACGGTGATAACACCGTACATAATATTATGTAACAAATATTGTTGACGTTTTACAAGTGCCTTGTAAGTTAGGCCTATGTGAAATAAATATATTTTGAATTTTGAATTTTGATGTCAGTGCATTTTGCGTGATGTACTTATTTTGAATACGATATTGAGAGCCAAATCAAAATGAATAAACGGTAAGTGTGATTAGAAATGTTAGTGTACTTAACGTATTTCTTAGAACTATTTCTAAACCCATTTAAAGCAATCTCCATGATCCCATCTTATCTCTACAAGTTTGTATGACACTGTACTTGTATAATGCGGTTATTGTATTAGACACTTGACTGGAGACTACATCGGATTGACAAGCTTACACAGTGCTGCAAATAGCTTAGAGACTTGAAGCTTAGTCAACGCGACAACAGCATTACGGCAATTAGCTTGATTGTGTTTGACTCGAGACTCTGTGACATTTGGCTCCGCTTCAGACCTTGGAAGGACAGAGTAAGGGACGGCGTCTATATAATATAAGGAATGCAAATTTTGAGGAATGCTATAAGTTATAAGATACAGCGGAAATCATATTTGACAAAATGCCCTGATCGTGGACATCTAAAACTACTCGCATATACATCCCTTTGGCGGTAGAGACGAGGATTGCTACGGTGGGAAGGTTGGGGTCTTCTTATGAGACGTAGGCTATAGCCTAACGGAGATAGACTGTGATCATGATCAACGTGGCAATGCTGCCAGCCTGATTGGCACCTATTGGAAAACACAAATTCAGAGGCAGAAAGGTCATTTTACTTCCATGACAATATCACAATTGCTAACAATAGAAAGAGGTAAAAAAGACTGTTTGAGTTTCTGATCGTGTCGATACACGGATCAAGCCACAATAGACCTAATTCTACCATAAATACAATCTAAAATTGTGTGATGTAACGGCCCGCTAAGAAAGATTTAATTTTTTAAAAAATTATACCCCTTAGCGGTAAAAATAATAAAATTAGTGGTTACGTGAGCTAAAGAAGGGTAAGTTTAGCTGACCCATCTACACGTCATATAAAGGTAAGAGCCGACTGACTGATTTACTGACCTAAACCACTGGAAGAATCGGGCTTTGGTATACAATTACATATTAAGTATCGATAAAGTATTTTAAAATTTTACCATTAAGGGGCAAGAAAGGAGTTACTCGACTGAAGCAGGGGCTAGTTGAATAAATCGCTCAGTACTTGGCGTGGACCACGTCGGAGATCCCCGTCGAGCGGATCAGGCAGTTTACGACCGCAGACGGACTGCGATTCCTATCCCTCATAAACGTCGCGCTATTTATAATAATTATTTGCTATCGCTATGGTGTGACCGCACCCTAATGAATACGGGATCACGTGGATACATTTATTTGTCATATAAATTCATCTAGGCTATTGTCGTCCACAATAGCTTGGACTAGAGGAATTAAAATGAAAATCTTTACTTTCCACGTAGCCTAACGGCTAACTTACAGGGTCTTAAAAAATCAATACTCTGCTTGCACCAAGAAGGACTGACAAGAGATTCAGCGCGTGCTTTTTTAAAAATGTCATACATAGTTAGAGAGTAAACCACTTGATTTTTAACGATAACTCCTGAGGAGACGGAAGCACATGACATATTATTTATCCCTATAATTATTATTCCTTGTTATTTAAAATCATTCAATATCTACCCTATCCTTCAATATCTTACCCTGACAATGTAAACCTGATTTAGTACATGTTTTTAATAGTCATTGAAAACATATCCTATGTTACTCAAATGAATACGAGATTACTATGCGTTTATTCGTCATAATATATCCCTTCAATACAGATTCTAGAAGTTATGGACATCCACTTCTGGACAGACTTGTAAGCTTCTTGAAAGAATTTCCAGCAAACAACAACGATTTACAAACATTACAAACTTCTTACACAAACTGATGAACTCAGTAATTTATTTAAAAGGAACGAAAAGAAAGCAATATAATTTTTACTACCTACCTCCTAGTGAGCTACCCCCACTAATAACTGCGCCATAAAGTATTTTATCTTTATTTTATTCAATTAAAAAGCGAACTCCGAATAAGAAGGAAAATTAAAAATTTAATAACTCACAAAAAGGTCCCTTTGAAATGTTGAAAGTCGAATGAGATTCTGTGGGATATTATTTAGAGAGGCATTGATAAAAAATAGCTAGATATAACATAGCTTTGTTTGAAAAAGCTGAAAAATGAAAAACTAGAAATCTAATTCTAAGCATTGATATTAAAAAAAATAATAACCTACTGATAAGTCAAAATGAAAAAAATTGAGTTGTTAAAAAAAAATTCAAGAACTTATTTCAATCGCTGTATTATTGTAAAGAAATATATATTAGGGATTGTTTCTCCATGAATTTTAAAATCGAATGAACATAGGAACCAAAAGCATGTTTTACAATTAGGTACTTTTTAAATAGAAAATCGGATACGAATAAGCCGCTAATAATTTTTCATAAACATTTCAATAATAGATTTTAATATTAAGATTCAGGAAAACTATAGATATATAATATTAATTTACCGGAATTTAGACGCGCTACTTATTAACGAAGTTGGAATCCTAGGCGAAATTTATTCGTAGGTTCTATTACCAGCGTTGCGCGATTTACGAGCCTTATCTTTAATATTAAAGATTTCATTAAATCATGCTTGGCGGCAATAAAACAGTTTGATACCACATTTATGTCGGTTCCGAGTCGGGTGACCGACTTAATGACGTGTACGCATTGACCCTTATATCTATGCGGGTTGTATGGCCCAAAAGCAGCGCCAAGGCGAGTTAACAAATATGTCGTGCGGCATTATTTCAAAAAGGAGCGTGAGATACCAGTTTTCGATTCCTGACACAGGTCAATTTAATTTTTTTATATTTCCCTGTTCAAGTTAGATCAGGTTTCGCAATAGTTATTAGTCATCTGTAATTACTGGTCGCATATCTATGCAAAATCTATCATACTTTCGGACTTTATAACAGACCTCTGCCGAGCATCAGGCGCCTTCCTGTTTCTTCATTTTACTGCACCGCAAGCAGCGAGATCTTGCGACCAATATAGTCTCTCGTATACTCATGCACAAATCACGTTATTTTGTTATTAAGAATCACATTTTTCAGACTTCTGATAATTATTTTACAAAGTATGTATAAATATTTTATAGAGAAGCGAAATACAGCCGTGCTATTCTGCAAAAATACCTAAAACAGCGACGAGCTGACATCTATGCGCTGATTGGTTAATGTTTGCGTCAGTTATGCAGCCAAGGCGACAATTGGCTGCTGATGGCTGCGTTGCTATGGTTACCTTCGATGGTTGGCCGCTGTACAATTTTATATTTTCAAGAATCACACGCCAGGTAAGAGGTACACGTTATAAGTTCTCTACAATCTGTAGTTCTCTACAATCTGTAGAGAACTTTTAACGTAGACTTTTGATGACTGTAGACTCTACAATCGATCCGAGTCGCTTGCGCTTATGACTTAACCTGTACAAAAATATGTTATATAACCCTCCATGTCCGTAAATTCTGTAATTCGGCATGTAAAATAGTTGCCGGGCTTTATCGCCGCCGGGCGATATAGCCGAGAATGGTCGTAACAACGTTTATTGCAACAGTGACCGTAATCTCGCTGACAGACTGACAACCAGCCCTTGATGACGAATGTTGATTTATTACCTACAAGGTTTATGAAAAGTAATCATCTCTCATACACAATCTATTTAAAATATTATGTATACAATTCTGGTGTTACAGTGTATGTAACCCTAACCAAACTCCTACGAAACGGCTTGACTGAATTTATTAACCGACTTCAAAAAAGGAGGAGGTTCTCAATTCTTCGGAATGTTTTTTCATTGTATATTTTTTGTGAAAATTGCCTACTATTTACGAAAAACTAAATAAAATATTTTTTGCGGCCGGGTGTATCGAGTCACCTTAACTATTTTTCACACTCCTAAGTGAGAAATAATTTAGGTACATGACAAAACAGCGTTTGCTGGGTCAGCCTGTAGATACTACAAATTAAAATGAATAACGCTGAGGGGAGGAAACTGCAAACTATCAATGTTAAAGCTGACTAAATGTCGGTAGCAATTATTTTCTCAACAAGGCAGCTATAACTCACTTGGTAAGTGCAGCTGAAGATATTATCGTACTAACTTGGAAGGGGTAAATAACCCCACGGTTTCAACACAGCACTGCAGCGCCAGTGTGTTAAATCGCAGAGCAGTGCGTCTTTGCTGGTAGGATCGTAAATAGCCAAGGCCGAAACCTCCCACAAGACCACCTGAGCCGCAAACGCGCACTCAAACTATACATGAAGGAGGTCTTCAATAACATTGTGTCAGTTTCATTTTAAGGTGATACACTGATTTTATTTTGGTCCTTCTCACTCTTATGAATGCGTTTGTGGGTGCAACAGGCAGCATGCACAAAAACAGTTTCTTACTAAAAAAACTAAGCCAGTTATTGAAAATCATAGTACTTAGTTCCCGATAAAAATTTGAATAATTGCCATTTTGGAGCAACTTTTGGAAGACATTTTTTCTTTTCTGCTTCTAAGCTAATTTAGATTACAAGTGGAAAATTAAAAAATTTTAAAACACCCACGACTTTTGCAGACTTGTAATTGAAAAAGGATTAAATAATTTTTTTGAAACTCCCCGACTAAAGGAAAGTAAGAACTAAGAACCTATCAGTATAATTACAAATCCAAGAAAATCCGCCGGAGCTGCTGTGTTTTGTCTAGTGTTGATGGTGCTGTTTACCAGTTGATGCCTAATTCAATTTCTTTATACTTCTCATATACCGGCAGTTTATCAATACTTACTAATTACATTAATTGATATTGGAAACGAAAATAGCAATGGCAGCTCCGACGGATTTTCTTGGATTTGTAATTATACTGATAGGTTCTTAGTTCTTACTTTCCTTTAGTCGGGGAGTTTCAAAAAAATTATTTAATCCTTTTTCAATTACAAGTCTGCAAAAGTCGTGGGTGTTTTAAAATTTTTTAATTTTCCACTTGTTTTATAGTTTTTCGATTAATATATTAATGTAATTTAAAATATATTATTATTAAAAAATGAAAATTAATCTTCAAACTAGCCATTAGCTCCTCTAGCAGCGTTTGAAGGCATCATCCCTTCCAAGTCATAAAGAGACGTTTATTGTGGCGCCCGATGCTGTTCAATCACAAGAACAATTATCTACGAACCATTGCCAATGACTCACTAATATTTTATACAAAACTGTATCCAAATCGATTCAGTCGTTTTTGTAATAATTGAGAACATTCGTTTGCACTGTAAATGTTTTTTGTGGCGCCCCCTGGTGATCGATGTTCGTAACAACTATCTAAGAATCATCGCCAATGAATACCAAACATTATGCAGAAAACTGCATCTAAATCGGTCAAGCCGTTTTTGAAATAAATGGGAACATTCGTTTGCAATATAAATGTATTTTATGGCGCCCCCTGGTGATCGATGTTCGTAACAACTATTTAAGAACCATTGCCGCTGAACACCAAACATTATACAGAAAACCGCATCTAAATCAGTCAAGCCGTTTTTGAAATAAATGGGAACATTGATGTGCACAAACAAACAAACAAACAAAAATATTTTTGCATTATTGGTTTTTGTGAACAATTTAACATACAAACAATCATAAAATCTTTTTAATAGAGTAATGTACAAACGGTCTCTCACCCTAAACTCATATACCCGTACTCCGTTCCGTCGTGGGTAAAAAACCCATAAATGACGTTTGAAGAAAGTAATTGTCTTTATAGTTTTCAACCTGCAGGTCACTAAAAATTTTAATATCGTTAACAGATAATAAAATTACCAATCAAGTAGAAAATGGATATTTTAGTCCCTGTATGCATAATACCCCCAGTATCTAAATAGGCCCGCCGGAATCAATACTGATGCAGTTGCAGACTATATTTAACATCCGAGCAGAAGCTAAAATAGACTGTATAAAGCAAAAGTTTGTTTTTAACGACACTTTGGGTTGCCATTTTAAAATTAATCGGAATGGTATATCGACGTTTTTTCGAACTATTGGAATCGAATGGGTTTTAAATTAATATGGCAAAGTTATTATTACAATAACTTTGTCATATTAATTTAAAAACCAAACGCGAAATAATACTAAAAAGTTAACCAACATAATGGATTTTAGTTACGAAATCTGAATGACCTGTCTGGATTTGGTCGTTCTAGTGGTTTTTAATTTTTAGGGTTCTATACCAAATTATTAGAAATGGAAATATTATGTTTCTACTTTTTGCATCCGTCCGTCTGTCGGTCACAGACCGTCAGTATATCAGTAACTACTTATTAAAGCTATCGGCGTTGTTTATAAATGTGAGTTAAAACATAATGGGAATTAAAAAAAAATATCAATTTCATTTCTTCAAAATCGGGGTTTTATTTACAGTGAGACAACCGTGCCGTTCACAGTAAGTGTAGCATCATACATAATAAATATAGGTAAAACCCTTCACTTTTTTAAAGCAGATTATTATTATTATTTTGGGTTTCAAGAGAAGAGTGAATAGGCATTTCCTAGGCAATCTCGCTCCATTCTAGACCTCATCATTGCTGTGCATCAGACATCATTGTAGTCAAGCGCAAGTTTATTATTGACAAATAATACTAAAAAAAGTTTTAACCATAATGATTTTTGCTTATCGTGAAATAATGTTAAAAACATTCCTCTCCCTCAATTTCATTGCGTCTCGTTAACAAAAGCGAGTTTATTCTGATGATTTTTATCCTTTTATTACGGAACCCTCACTATGCAAGTCTGAGTCGCACTTGGCTGGTTTTACCTACTCTTTTTTGCTAGATGCACACTAGATTAAATAATTATAGAACATCAACATTAGTCCGGTCAAGTGTGACCAAAAAATAAGAGTAAGGTTAAATAAATTCCCACCAAGCTAAAAATCGGTAAGATTGTTCAAATATCATTAAAAATAAAATTTGAAAGTTCCAATCAGATAGGAATACTGGGGCAACCACGTTAAAAAAACGCGCTAAGTAGTAAGTACACTACCTCATAGGTGGCGAGGAAACGTGTGCATGTTACGACGACTACAACTTTCACAACTTTTTGAATCGTTACATCTCAAAAACGGTGGCTCGTAGAAAAAAAGTATAAATAAATTTTTGTAGATAATTTTATGATCTACAATTTTTGTCTAAGGTGTTTTTATGATAAAACTTACCGTTTTGCTGAAAATCGCGAAAAACTCATTTTTTTGACCTTTGACCTTGAATAAAAATTTTTCCTTACAGGGGAAATATGGGGAACTTTCAAATTTTATTTTTAAAGATATTTTAAACAATCTTACCGATTTTCAGCTTGGTGGGAATTTATGTAACTTCGAATGTCTAAATTGACTGGACTACATGTACAAAGTATGTACTTGTACAGAGAAATAGCGAGCGGCGATCAGGTGCGACCAGCGATCGCTAACAAATCTAATTTACCCGCGTCCGTCCGTCCATCGTCACGCCTGATGCCTGACTTTTGATCGACTCTTTTCAAGCACCATTTCATTTTAAAAGCTTCTCTTTTTTGACGTTTTCACAAACATGTCGAGGGGTTTTTGCGCTCTAGATACAGGATGGGATTTTCTTTTCAGCAGTTAACGTATGCCTGTCTGTCTGTTTGTTAGTTGTTTTTTAGTATAGCTTCGATACAGCTAAAAGATTTTTAAAGAGAGCTCATTTTCATACCGCACATTATTATTACCTTAGAGATATTTTTACAGAGTACAAGTGTAAAAAAAATACCTACTTGACTGCGATCTCACCTGATGGTAAGTGATGATGTAGCCGAAGATGTTATCGTACTAACTTGTGAATTCATCCTTAACGGTTTCTACACGGCATCGCGCTGGTGGTGCGTCTTTGCTGGTAACTAGCTAAAGCTCTCCACCAGACCATGCCTGAGCCAAGGCCCAAGTTGTAGTAGCTGTTTTCATCATATACTTACGCGTAAAAAATATTTATTCAGGTAGTAAGTATGTCCGTTTACTTTACTTTGCTGTATCCAATATCAATTTAATTTAAGTTTCCGAAGTGCAAAAAAGCGAGTAAGTAGTTTGATCACGATCGGGGCGGAGTCGCCTCGCCACGTGAAATTACCTCTGAGACGTCCACCGGAACTTGTTTCCTACATTTTAAACTATTTAATGAAACCGACCACCAAGTTTATGGCAGATAAAATGAGAAAGATGAAATGTTAGGACGAGTGCACACATTTTTAATATCCGATGTGACGAATGAAACGTTTTAACTGTCATAAGTCTTAACTCCTTTTTACTGCCCTAACTTTTACTAAGATTATTTTATTTAGTATCTGCCACTTAGTATTTGACTGCGATCTCATCTGATGGTAAGTAATGATGCAGCCGAAGATGTTATGTTACCAACTTGGAAGGAGTAAGTAACTCACTTCAAACGGTTGCTTACAGCAACGCGCCGGAACGCTAGTGCGTCTTTGTGTTACCTACTCAGTTTACGCACAATGCACATAATATTATGAGAATATTATGAAGCATTCATGTTTCCTTCTTCACCACTGTAAACCAGTGATATATAAGTCAAAATGATACCTATATAAATTCGAAAAGTCTAAGGTTTTTGTGCTTGGAATTTGGATCAAATATCCGTATAATTGGACAAAATATTATATTGTGATGTTTGCGGAAAGTGAATGTTTAAAAATGTTTTTTTCAAGGTAAAAAGTCCAGTTTCAGAATTTGATCATGATCAAAAATCATCAGTCAGTAAAAAAGATACATAATTTTTTTAAGTAAAAGGTAACTTTTTACTACTTAACTTTTACTTAACTTAAATGTTTTTAAAGTATTTTAAAAATACCACAAACAACGTTTCCGCTTGCTCTTAGTTCGGCAAGGTTTATATCCTGGGAAATTTAAAACATAAACTTCGCCATAGCCTGGTTCAACGGCCATTTTGCAGCACAAAACTGCCGATTGGAGACCGTAACGGCAAAGATGGCGTCTCTACACATCCCCGGACACTTCAGGGATATTTAAAATGAGTTGTGGACAAACTACGTAGTCTGCGGTGCCGATAATAGTTTTGGGCCAGCGGCTTTTCCCAAAGGGAATTGGAATTCTATGCAAAACAATCTAATGTAAATTCTTAAAAAAATCCTTAAAAAAATAGATCTATTTTCAGTCTCAGTAGCGTCATTATGAATGTTTCAGCTCTTTAAATTTTGTGAGAGAAGTTTTCAAATTATGTTTTTTTATTGTAGACTAGCTGTTGCCCGCGGCTCCGCCCGCGTGAAGTACTTACACGGTTTTTTTGCAAATCTCATGGGATTCCTTGATTTTTCGCGGGATAAATGAGTGAAAGTTCCCGGGTTCGACCGGCCAGTAATGGATTCTTCTTCCGTTCTCCCTATCATCTGTCAACGTGCAATCCTCTTTCATACAATCCATCCACCTCTTCTTCGTTCTTGCTCTACTTACTTACCAAACTATCATCTTATTCTAAGTAGATAGGAAAGCAAAGATGAGGTCTAGGTTGGAGCGCGCTTGCCTAGAAAATGCCTATTCACTCTTCTCTTGAAGGCACCCAGATTGTACTTGACTCATTAAAATTATAATAATCATTTGATTCCTATTCAATACGTTATTTATTTTATTCAAGTACTTACTTACTCCGTAAATAAACGGACTGTATCTTAGGTATGTATTTGATACAATATTGTCATAATACCTAACTTATATTGCGAACCTAAGCTTCAGTGTAAGCTAGACTTTATACTTAGTGGCTATAAGTGGTTAGATGCTATGAAAGGAATTCATGCTCCAATATTTCTAAATTAATACTGTCTTAGAAAAAACTATTTTTTTCGTGTTTTATGTTGCTGGCGTTTATTATTTTAAATTAACTAATTAACCGCCTTCAAAAAAAGGAGGAGGTTCTCAATTCGTCGGAATCTTTTTTTTACTATCTATTTAGCAACGTGACGCATAAGAGAACATACTCTGCAGACATAAAAATTATTATAAGGTCAAAAAAGCTTAGCAGCAACCATGTCTCCATATCCTCATAGAAAACTCTCGCTCATTTCATAATTTGGACCGAAATCTAAAGAATGACAGTTAACTTAGTAGAAAGATAAGTCACGGGATCAGTTTATCAGATTTATCATTTCCATTCAGTTTTTAAATTTCGTTCTATTAAGGGTCGATTTTTCAATCGTCAGATAAACGTTAACTCAGGAATAAATATGACGTTTTGACAGATTTTGTATGGCATATGTTTCAATCACAGTCATTCCTTGCTCTGTGGTTTCAATAATCCGCAGATACCAGGACAGATTAATTTGTTTTACTCTCGAGGTTTTACTATATAATCCACTACTTGAAAAGATTCTGTATGGTACAATATTCGTGCGAAACGTGCGTGCGTGCGAAGAAAGTGTTGGAAAATTGAGTGAGGTGTTTCACGTGGGCAGTGTTCCTGCATATTGTACCATACGGAATCTTTTCAAATAGCGGATTATAGCAAAACAAATTAATCTGTCCTGCTAATTATGGAGTTTCCGCAAAATAACGCCTGCTCCACGCCTGCTCCATTCAATATTCCGAAAAGTTAGCCCTTAGACATGGAATTAGTGATCGACGGGAATCTACGACGATTGTCATACGGTACGGTAAGTCCTCAGAATACAGAATAAACTCTGTATTCTGAGGGTAAGTCATATGGCTAAGGGCGCAGGTAAGGTTCGTTCGTGATACTTTTGTACGGTAACATTTAGTGGGCATTACTGCGGCGGTCGCTACTCCTCATGTTAAACAGTAGAGTCATTCGGGGTAACAGCACGCATCGGGTAAGAGAACGCAATGCTAAGATCTCCGCGGGGAATGAATGGACAGGAGGCGCATGTATGACGAAAACAGTGGCGAGCGAGCGGCCATATTGAAGCCACGCTGTTAGTAGCTGCGCAGCGTCATTATAGAAAAGAAAACCAAAAAGTGTGATTTTAGCTGGTTCAGACTTAAGTTTTTTGTGTTACGGAAAAGTTTATTTCCTCCCTGAACACTAGATAATCGTGGTAAGTACTATTTATTGTTGGAATATCATTAATAAGCTATACATACCGAGTAATAATTTTAGGTTATTTTTCGAAATAATGTATGCTTCGGCGCGGAATTCAAAAATGACTCCTGTGGGGTAAGAGAACGGGGTCAAGAGTACGCACGCGTACTCTTACCCTTACATGCGTTCTTTTGCCCATCACAATATTTGACTTATATTTTTTTAATATTTTTATCTACAGTACCTATTACTTATATAATTTTGATCGATGTAGTTAAACCCAGGTATGAAATTGTACATAGTATTGGTAGTAATCGATAAAGTGACTTTAATATTTATTTTTACTTGTAATGCCTTCATTATGTTTAGAATAACATATATAAATAATAATATATATAGAATATAATAACATCAAGGCGCAACTAAAAATTAAGAGCTATAGGAACCCTATACCTATCGCGTGATATGAATTTATGCCAAATTGTTTTCTACTTTCAGAAAAATGCCCCGAAATTACATTAGGAAAAGACCTGAACGAAAATTAGTGAAGAAGTACGGGAAATAGACAACGGAAATATGAGCCCATCCCTTCTAGGTACTAATGATTTAGCCGGAAATACAGATGTACAGGAAAACAGAAAAACAACTGAAAATGCAACGACGAAAGAGGCAACAGTGGAAGCTGACATGTCCTTTAATAATGAAAACATTCAGCCAGATAATCAAGTTATTTGATCTCAGCCCTTTACCTAAAATAACGGAGAAAAAGAAGCAATCTAGAGCAAGTTTGAAGTCCGAAATTGTTACAGGAACTCCCTATAAAAATCAGTTAGAAGAGAAACGCAGTGAGGAGGAAAACAAGGCTCGAAAGCGCATAAAACCAATAAACTTAGATTCACAACCGGGACGGCGGGACCATCGGGAACCAACCGGAATAGCAAGAAAAAGAAGAAAAATACTAATAGCATGGATATAATATGTGGTCCGAAATTAAGTAATAAGAAAAACCGTAAAATAACCAGGAATAAAGAATCTATTTACTGTCCCATCTGCAAAGAAAAATATGATGATCCGCCTACCGAGGATTGGATCCAGTGCTCTACGTGCAAAAAATGGTTTCAAGAAGAATGCACAGCTTATGTAGGAGGAGCTTTTACGTGTGACTTTTGTGATGGATCTTAGTCAGCTAATTATTAGTTCCAAATACCTTACACCTAACTGATCTCCATAAGGCTATAATTTCTTAAGATTATTTTTTTTTGAGTTACATTAACAAAAAGTAATTTTGAGTTTGTTTTTTTTTTCACGTTGGATAACAATTAATAAATAGATGATAAACATCTTGAATTGATTGTTTTTACATCACTTCCTACAATTATTCTCATTGCGTTTACTTACCCCGTATGCGAACATTTACCCGCCAGGCTGCGTACCATTACCCGCATCACGGGTCAAGAGTACGCATTCTGCCAGATGGTCATTATTAACTGATTTTAAGAAAACTATGTATAGAGCCAGTTTACAAATATATGTTTTAACTAAAGCAATAAGTAAACTATCTAAATGTCAATATCATATTTCTAAAAATCTATTATTTTTGTATCAGTATAGTCGAGAAAGGTAAAGTGCGCACTCTTGACCCGAATGACTCTACCCTCCTCAAACTAAGGTTTATCTTCATCAGAGGCCCTCATGTGGAAACTAGTGTTTTTTGGCGCACATTGTAATGTGTAGAGCTTTTTTCTTGCCTCTTTTTTTGGTCGTTTTGATGATAATAGAAGATAAAAAAAATTGGTTTTCTGTAAAGTCGGTTTACGGACGATAGATTTACGTGATAACGTCATAATTGGCCTCTCTATCGTTTGTTTTATCGTGCCTCTCTATCGCTTGTTGCGCGCTCTCGCTTGCACGCACAGGCTCAGGTGGAACGTTACGCGGAACGTTACTATTTTTCATGTGCGTTGCTGGTGTTCATCAATTTATTAAACGTTATCACGTCAATAACTGTAATGAAGGTAAAGGTAAGGCTGAAGTGGCAGTGGGCAGGTCACTCGTGTCGCAGGGGCGATGGCCGGTGGAGCCGGAAAGTCCTGGAGTGGAGACCGCGTACAGGTAAGCGTAGCGTGGGGCGCCATCCAGCTCGTTGGACCGACGACATGGCGCGGGTGGCGGTAAGCGGCTGGATGAGGAAGGCTGAGGACAGGGTGTGGTGGCGCTCGCTTGGGAAGGCCTATGTTCAATAGTGGACGTCCGCAGGCTGATATGATGATGATGAATAAAGGTAAGGGTTGGAGTGACCACGGTATGGTGCGTGCGGGCAGAGTGGGGTTTTATAGGTAGGTACTGTATTCTTTTTTGTTGTCACCATTTTACAACAATGAGAAATGTCACAGGAAATGTATGAAATCAGGAATTCTATACAATTCCTAGGAAATCTATAGAAATCCTAAAATCGATTGAAAATGTGTGTAATAAATTCCTAGGATAGCAGGACTCCAGGTGTAATTCCTAGGAAATATGAATAAAATATTATATTCATATTTCCTAGAAATTCTATACTATTCCTAAATGGCAATAGGAAATGATTTATTAATAATTAATGGATAGGAATGTGTTTATTATTAATTTATGTTATAATTCTCATTTCACACATTTCCTAAGTAAGCCCGTAATTTATACATTTCCTAGGAATAGGTGGTACAATTCTTGGTTTTCACAGATTTCCGGTAACTTAAATAAATAGGTAACAACAGATCACTTCATTATCATTCCCAAGAGCTTGCATCGCTAATGTAGTCTTTTATTTTAAAGTATGTCTTTGTTGCTGTTTTGAAACATTACGCGCTGTCTCCATGCAACTCCCTGTGCGTCCAAAGATCACTTTATTCGTGCAGTCCGTCCGAAACGGCGGCTCTCCTGAATAAATTCCACCGACTCCATTAAAACGTCACTCAAACCTGCCTCGGCGCAAAAGTGCCTGTTAGCAGACCTCGCTGTCTTTTTCACAAAGTCAAGTTGCTGAAACAATATAATATAAGCTGGCCCCAACCGATGGTGTACAGTTTTTACAGTGCCATACAAAAATGTATACTCGATTATTTTACATAGTTGTCTCGTTATAAGATTCTTCTTCTATAGTAATAGCTGATAATAATGTAGAGTTATAACTATCTGATCCGGCAAACGTTGTTTTGCCACTTTTAAACTTGAGGTATAAAAAATATTTTATGTCTTATTGTCAAATCTAACGAATGTAGGTACACAAAAATTTCATAAAATCGGTGAAACCGTTTTTAAGTAATTTAGTTACAAATACCTACTGAATTTTATTGAATTTTACATATTAGAGATATTATCTTGTTGATTATAAGTAAAAGTGATTACATGGCTTAAGGCTTAAGCACTTAGTTTTACTTGAGTCTTTCGGCTTTTACAAAAATACTCAGTCATATAAATTATGTGACTATAAGTTTGCTATATTATGTTGCATACATTTAAATCCGTATTATACTTCACGCCATTGAACCGATTAAGATTAAATTTTACCAGGTGGGTTTCAGTTCAGTTTTTCAATATGAGCGGGAAATAAAAACAAAATCACAACATTTATCATAGTTATTTTCTTTTAGTTAAGTATAATATTTATTGAATTTTCATTGTTGCTGAATTTCAGGAGTTTCTGGTAAATCCTGATGATCGGCATCATTAGAGAGGGCTGGCACGGCGGGAATAACTTGTATGGGTAGTCTGAGGCACAGGATCGGCTCTTGGTTCCTGTCGTTGTCCACTATCCGGAACTCGACCGTCATTCGGGTACCCTGGAAATAATAAAAACCAGTAAAGTAATTTCGCGTACACTCTCAAATCATTAAAGCACTTACACGTTGAATTATATTATATTTACTCATACTGAATTATATTACGAGATGATCATTTATGAAGTCGGTTAAAAATAAGTTTTAAGAGCGTTCATGTGAACCGGCGGGCCTCGCGTTTCGGACCATACTATTATGGTATTCGTTGGCGCTGACGCAATTTTGCGCCGATAATAGTATTACAAAATAATTTATAGTAAAATAAATATACAACTTATTAAAATAGTAAATAACCAGTGACATTGAATATTAATTGAATTAAATTACTATAATTCAGAAATAACAAAATATCTCAGATTTTATCCTAAAATAACACGTTTAACATCTCGAATAATACTCAAAATAACACTTTTCGGTTTATCGTTTTTGAATGAAAATCTAGGAAAATCGTGTTTTTTTTGCAGACACTTTTTAGTAAATTTTATTAATTTTCTAAATATGTCATTGTTATAAGTTTGTGTTAAGAATCTTGGCAAATATCTTGCATCTGCATTGAGCTTCCACCGCTAAATGAGTAATAAGCCTTTACAAGAACCTTTCTAATGAGAAAGTTATACACATATTTTCAAATATTTTTGAGACAAAAACTAGATTATGAAATGCCAAATAATATGATGGCAATTATCTAATCAATAATAATTGAACACATGATTGAACATTTTGACTCAAGCATAATTCCAACGCATGAACGGTCATTAAAAGCTGACAATGCCTTCCTGACTCATCTTCGTCTTCATCATAATAACTTAGGGCCTCTTTTTGTGTTATTCGATTGAATTTTTTTGTCCCTATAATATTATAATCTGCATAGTCCGTTGGCGTATTAGGCGTATAAAACGGGATCACAAATCGTATTAAGCGTTATAAAGTGTATGAAAACATGTCTCAAGATTCAAGGACTGGCGTAAAATGGCGTAGGTACTTATTATGCGAGCAATCGTATTAAGCGGGTTCTACTGTATCATGTAAGCGAGCGGGCAGCAGATTTCAGAAAACGACTTACCACTGGGAAGAAGCTGTCAATGAACATCTGGAGGCGGTACTGCACCAACTCCCCCTCCATGATGGGGCAGAAGGCGTTGGTGAAGAAGTTGCAGGTCTTGGCGTGCTCGCCCAGCGGGTAGGGGATGTTGATCTGCATGATGCTGCTAAAAGTCGCCACCGCCAGAGTAGTCATGTTGCTGAGTTGCCGGGCTGTAAAACACATGAATATAATTTAGAACGAGATTTAAAAATTTTGTAGCAGTCTTCGATAGCTGGCGATAGATGGCGTAACCAGTCCCTTAGCACACACTGCTCTGACTACACATACACTGACGGAGCTTACACCTTCTAACGTCATATGCTCGGATCACAAGCGGTCCTCAGCCATAACACCTGCCTGGAGGGAAATTTCCCTATTACCTCCAAGACCGTCAAAAGTTAAAGCATGCTCGGTAAGTCTCAAATTGCATGTCTCAACCAACTTTTAGGGTGTGCTGCTAAAGATGTGTCACCGATTGAGTTTCAACGCGATTTTGTGTAGGAACCGATAGGCACAATAAGGTCTCAATGAGGCTTCGGTCCCTTATCTTACCTAGTCTTAACTGGTAGGATGTTATAAAGTCGTCATCGACGTCTATTGTTTCAGATATGAGATTGCAATAAAGTATAATTTTTGTAGCTGTACACGGTAAAGGATAAAAATATCCCTCATAGATCCAACAGCCTCGAGGAAGCAGGACGCGATAGGAAAGTCTGGCTAGACAACAGATATCTGAGATCTAATAATATTAGAGTGAGTCTTACGTGATCTGAATATAATGTTGAGGGTGAAATCCCGAAGCTGTGGAAGCTGGCAGGGCGGGTCGACGCAGCCTACCACCTGCGTGAATAATGGCAGCGGCCCGCCACTGTTGATACCTGAGAATAAAACAAGAAAAACATCCTTGTTTTCAAAGATTTTGGAGATTCGGCGAAGAACCAATCGCTGGACCATTCCCACTTCAACACTATAATAGTGTTATTATCTCGCTGCAGACTCGGTCATAAATCATTCGAGTGTTTCGCTTTTGTTGTTCTGCAGTAATGCACAACTCATCAAAGAACTACTATAGCGATACATCGAGCGATGGAGAGATCTTTGCCTTTGCCTATATTTTCGCAATCGAATTGAAATGATGAGATGCACATAGGAACCAGAGTAATTGAAATAGCTCTGCGTGTCCTGAAGTTTAAGACGCGCTATAGCGTAATCATTAATAATTGGTCAAGTGCGACTCGGGCTCGCGCAACGAGGGTTCCATTATAATAGGTATTAAAGTAAAATAAACAAGCTTGCCAACCTCCTTTTTAGTGTTCCGTAGCCGAATGGCAAAAAACGGAACCTTTATAAATTCGTCATGTCTGTCTGTCCGTCTGTCCGTCTGTCCGTCCGTATGTCACAGCCATTTTTTTCCGAAACTATAAGAGCTATAGTGTTGAATCTTGGTAAGTAGATGTATTCTGTGAACCGCATTAAGGTTTTCACACAAAATTTAAAAAAAGTAATAAATTTTGGGGGTGCCTCATACTTAGAACTGAAACTCAAAAATTTTTTTTTCATCAAACCCATATGTGTGGGCTATCTATGGATAGGTCTTCAAAAATGATACTAAGGTTTCTAATATCATTTTTTCTAAAATGAATAGCTTGCGCGAGAGACACTTCCAAAGTGGTAAAATGTGTGTCCCCCCCTGTAACTTCTAAAATAAGAGTATGATAAAACTAAAAAAAATATATGATGTACATTACCATGCAAACTTCCACCGAAAATTGGTTTGAACGAGATCTAGTGAGTAGTTTTTTTTAATACGTGTTGAATTGATATTCAATAAGTCTAATATTTTGTTTAATTTTGATGAAGACAGATGGCGTTGCAAGTCCGACTCGCACTTGTCCGGTTTTTAAATTCTATGGGCAGGGGTGTTTAGTTTACTTTATACGTACTATTGAGAATGAGTCTTGATAGTACGGAACCCTCAGTGCGCGAGCCCGACTCGCACTTGACCAATTATTTGAAAAGTTGGTTGAAAATTAACAACTTCAACACTGATTAAACTACCCTTGACGCACATACTTTCCAATAAAAAGGAATCATCGAAATCGGGTGGCGTGATATTGAATTATTTGTTCATTTATCGCGAACATACTTACTTAACTTGTATGGTTTTCTCATGGATACCGCTGTCAGAAATGGACCAAATTCAAAAAGGAAGGAAAGTACCAGCACTCAAATAATAAAAAATAGGATTCATCAAAATCAGTTCACCCAGTCGAAAGTTTTGAGGTAACAAACACAAAAAACTTACATTGATTAACGTTAGTTGCCTGGCCTCTTACCACCACTAGAAGCGAACACAACAAAATAATAACTCTAAGCATTGTCTCCGAATTAATTACTATGCTTAACAATGAAGTAACCGACCACACAACTATCTTGACGATTGGTCTCCGGCCACATGTGTATAGTAATTATTTGGAGTTTTATCAAACAGGTGCACTATCTCATAGATAAAATTATTAGGTGACTCAGTGAGTCACTAATTACTGAAAATTTGATTTGGTTGGAGCAAGGAAATACTTCTTCGTTGAATCTGTTCTTTAATAACAGAGTGCCTATTGGCTAAGTTTCACACAATTGAGAACATTAGATAATATGCAGAATTTTTAGGCAGGTAGATAAAAGTATACCTATATTTAATAATAGAGACTTAGTTTAATGGCTAAACTGAACGGCTACTCAAGAGATTTTTAAAGATTTGGTATCTAATTTTTCCACTTTACTTATCATCGGTTGTCTAAAAAAATTTTCGATGCCTCACAATACTTTGGAGAGTACCTACTAAATATGATAAAAATAAAAGCTTTCTTTCTTGTACTAGTAACATTCTCAGATAAGACGATGGCTTACTTTGAATTGCGGTCTGCCTTAGGAAAATGTAGAGCTAGTTCATTTTACCTTACTTGAAGTAGTCGCTACGGCTTGTTCTTGTAACATGACAATAGATATAGGGGAAAGGGGAGATCTTTCTTCTAATGCAGCACAAGCAAGTTGGAAGCGATGATGGTATAATATGTTTGTATAAAGAAATAGTAGATATACGAGAAAATAAGGTGTATTTAAAAAGACAGAAAGGTCCAGCCGTCTATATGGAGCTGTTTGAATCGCAAGCACCACTGAAATTTTAAGAGTTATGGCTACTAAATATTAGTTATGGCAGTAAAGGAAAACAAACGTGTAAACACATTATGGCGATGATTGAGTTGTAAGAGTTCTCCATAATGTTTTCAAAAGTGTGTGAAACTTACCTGTCCACACTGGCTCTGGCAGCTAAAGCCAAACCCAAATCGTTTTGAGAATCAATCCATGACTAGTTCTTGTGTCTATGATTGTAAAAATAAAGTTGAGAGTTAAAACTGCAATGTGTCGTACCTACCTATATATTTTTCCACTGCTTCACCCCGTCTTTTGACAATAGCCACCTTCCACTTATGTACCCTAGCATGTGTGATAGAATAAACGCAAAAACCTGAAAATAGTAGGTAGGTATATTCACAATCTTCAGACGTCTGAATGCTAGCTGACCCGGTAAACGTTATTTTTCCATATTTATAATTTGCTATATATAGGGCAAATTCTCATAAAAAATTGGTGATACCGTTTCGGATTAAACCTTTATTACAAACTCTGTGACACAATAATTTTATATTTTATTATTGTAATGTATTATTATTTATAAGGAATAAGCATTAATTATCCTTTTTCAATACCAAAACTACGTAAGAGCACTTCTAAAACGCAGACGTTTTACGAAAATAGGCGCTCGTACTTACGCCTTATTTATTCGGAGGAGAATCCTTTTAAAATGCCTTCCTGGGCGCCCGGCGTCGTAGGCATTTGATTTAGATAAGGGCCCTCAGATCAGACGCCGCCCACAGTCCCTCCTTGCTATTGTATTGCAGGTTGGAGAAGACATTCTGTTTACAAAGCTCTTACTGACTTTTTTTTAGGTGTAGTATGTACTGATATTGAATCTTATATGTGGCAAATTTGAACTACAACTTTCTTAGCGCTCATTGTGACAGTGTTGCCATCACATTTCCACGTCACATCACGTTTACCCCGTGGTCGATCCACTTTCTACCAATCTGTGTGATCTGTGACAGAATTTACGCAAAACCTGCAAGTAGGTAGGTATTTTATTCAGACCCTACAGATGACTATACGCACCAGTTTCAGTTAGGTATATTTCAATATTTTAATTTACCCAGAAATACATAAAAATATTGAATAGAAGCAGGCGTTATTTTTTGGAAATCCAAGATTGGTAGGACAGACCCATAATTAGTAGGATCCATAATTAGTAGAAAAGATTATGTATGGTACATACAATATGCAGGAACACTCCCCACATGAAATTACCACACACAATTTTTCAACGCTTTCTTCGACGGACATCCTCAGGAGATGCTGACTTCATAATCATACGTTTGTCGAAAATAGTAAAAGAAAAACACATAGTACAAGGTACACAATACGTATGTACCTTTAACTGAGAAATTGTATTTGTAGTAATAATAGATGTGACGTTAATAAAGAATAACCACTAACAAACATTTTCATTTAGGATAAGTGGTACACTGAATTAAAGAAGGCTCCCTATGCTCGATACAGTTAACAATTATGGAACGCAAAAAAGGCAACGTAGTCTCGTCTTCGTTTTATTACGACTCTCAAAGCAATTGAAAAGCAGTTTTCGTCGGAAGGAACACAGCGTGCGTGCGGTTTCCGAGATTTCCGTCCTCCCTTGTTTTGTTATGTAAATAGCGTGCTTCCAATGCGCTTCTATGGTTTTTAGAAGTGGAGATAGAAGCACCGTATACATCGTATATTATCTAAATAAAAAAAAATTGCTTTAATTTCCTTCTACAGTGTTTTCGTATTCTAGGTTATAATATCTTCTACAATTTATGTATTTGTTACTGATTTACATATTATTTCTAGTTATGAGTGGGTTAGATTTTCAATATTTGTTGACTTATTGCTGACTTAAGTAGGTACACTTATTACAATGTAAAATAGTACCTACAGTGTAATTAGACTTAACCCGGACATCCAAAGTGAAAGTATTATTACAATGCCAGATTGTTCTATGCAGTCCACATATTGTTTGGTAAAAAGTTACACCCCTGACAACGTCGGGAGGGCGGGGGAGGAGAAAATCTGTTCTTTTTTAGTTTTTCTTAAATATTTAAAAAAAATATGCAATTTAGCGAGAAAATATGAAGGACAAAACTAATCTAAGTTACATTACGAACAAAAATGATTGTGATCATAAACTTGCTAAAGTGAACGGATTCAGGGTTACAGAGAAATATGTTTTTCCAAAAATCTAAAAGTCATTTTAATTGCACCGCACTCCTAGCTTATTAAGCGATTTGGAGAGATGCTGTGAAGAAATGGATTCGGATAACTTATAATCCCTCGCTAGTGCGTAAAAATGTCTTACTCGTTTCATCATTTTTTGTCGGAAAGAAGAACGTATGATGGAATCCAAATAGCTTTAAATCATATATGTAGGTAACCGTAATCCAAATATATGTAGGTACCCAGACGTTAGGTGCAAAATTAAATTCATTCTTATCGGGACCAGATTTGATAGCCATCCGAACTATCGGTTGGGGGAATCGATTTGCAGTCAACATTAGCTGAAGGTCTGACCAAACACGTTTGAAACTGACGCGCTCTTTGATATTCGAGCCACGGCTTTGGACCCTGGTACTTAATGGCCAGGATGTGTGGACAAGTGCTTTAGGGACATGTCAGTGGATGCGAAGTGCACTAAATTCCGTTAAATGTAAGTTGAGACGCTATCGACGTACCTATATACCGACAGTTTACTATAACTCCCCTGTCGCCATGTTGGCACTATTGGCTTTGTTTGCTTTATTTCTAAGGAACCATAGAGTAATTTGTATATGTAAGGAACTTTGGGTTTATTATTGTGTGATTTGCAATGCTGCCAACGTAATGTTAGTGGACAAGTTATACTGAAAAGACACCTAAATGTTCCTATTGTTTGACTTAGAGAAAAACGAAAGATAAGATAGTCAAAAAAATAAACCAATAAATTAAGAATAAGAATATTAAGAATAATTAAATTAATTATTATCAATAAATGACAGTTACTAGTTAAATAGTTAAAAAAAAAGAATAATTCAATATTAAGAATATTAAGAATATTCAATATTAAATATTCAATACTAGAATATTCAAAAAAAATTACAGGATGGACATAGGACATATTCGATCGCCAAAGGATAATGATCATGGATGTATGGAATCCCATATCAAGCTGAATCAAACCCAAATTTTATTTTTTATAGTACGGTCTCCACATTAACTGCTACAATTATTACTTTTTTAATTAATATCCGGATTCTAAAGTTATAGGCAAACAAACAAGTTGTACTCCAGTAAAATTGGTATGACACGAAATTTGCATCGAAAAGAAAGTAATGTTTTGTGTGCATAATTAAATTCCGGATATGAAACACAAATTCCTAATGCCTATGGTTCTTATAAAACACTACATTTTGGTTTCGGTTCATGAGAAAACTTGATACCACATTTGGTCATTCGCCTTTATCACGTGACTAATCGAAGACTACTGTCAATTTCGTATATTCTTTTGAATTTCGTTCCATCTAGTTATGAATGAATGGGCGATAGACAAATTTCCATAGATATAATAATACCTGTACCATGATATCCTTCAGTTTATGTTGGTCACGTGACTTAAAATTAACGAATATAATATTATGACGTCATGTTCATATAATTTTGAAGTTTTCTAAAGCATTGCGAGTGCAGAAATAGTATTGATGATTAATTTACATGGTAGGCCTCCTCTTCTTACTATGTATTACGAGTACATCCTACGTAAGCTCTATCGATTTTTTTAAACCAAATTCAAACCATTATAAATTATAAAGCATCCCTTTCAGAAACTCTGTCGGATATTCACCTATCAAATCTATACACACTCGTATTTTATTATATTATACTAACGATCTGCTTGTTTCGAATCCCAGCTTGCCATTGGTAGTCTGTGAGCAGTGTACGCGGCAATAAAATTTATTGTCACCCGGAGGCATCTGGTGCCTCCTCGAGATTGCTTTATGTAAACACTGCAGGAAAGTTGTTTGAATTTAAAATTTCCTCGCGAAGTCTCCGCTAAGGGATAGTTTCGTATGAGTCATGGGGTAAAGTATAGCTGCTGTAGTCGTTCTATTGAGTTCATAGATATATAATACTAAAGATGACAGGTCAGCGCTAAAGTCCGAACCGAAAGAGACATAAAACGCGTAAAGTCCGAACCAAAAGAGACAAAAAAAGGGAGACAATCGCACTATAGCTAGTTGCAAGTAAAATTAGGCTGTATAATAATGATTTAAGACATAAATTACAATGTTTTAGCTTGTTTATAAAAATACACATACACTCGTTTATATATATAGGTTTTCTCGGGACACTTTTTTCGTGAATTTTGTATTACACCCGGGGTCTTTAGATAGTAAGTCAGATTGAATTAGACAAACGATTCTTCTTCCGTGGTAAAAACAGGTGATACAGTTATAGATGATGGTTTAATCTTGTTGGTCTAGATATGCTTCTTGTCCTTGGTTGACTCTAACCGCTGTAATATTTTAACTACCTGATCCGGCAAACTTTGTTTTGCCATATTTTGTACACTTCATCATCATCATCATCATCTCAGCCTGCGGACGTCCACTGTTGGACATAGGCCTTCCCAAGCGCGCGCCACCACACCCTGTCCTCAGCCTTCCTCATCCAGCCGCTTCCCGCCACCCGCTTTATATCATCAGTCCAACGAGCTGGGGGTCGTCCTACACTACGCTTACTCGTACGCGGTCTCCACTCAAGGACTTTGCGGCTCCAACGGCCATCGCCCCTGCGACAAGCGTGACCTGCCCACTGCCACTTTAGCTAATGGCTCGGGCTATATCGGTGACTTTGGTTCTCCTGCGGATCTCCTCATTTCTGATTTTATCCTTCAGGGAAACTCCTAACATAGCCCTCTCCATAGCACGCTGGGCGACTTTAAAGGACAATGCCTTTTCTTGTATGAAAAATGGGCTATACTTGCGTCTTAATGAAATCATCGGTAAAACATTAGAAATATTCCCAATAATATGTAAAAAAAAAAATCAGTGAGATATAAACCGGGAATTCGTAGTAATCTAATTTTCTTTTTTTTAGGTATTTTGAGGTTAGGTTAGTAGTTCTCGCGCACTATAAGTTGCTCATAGTGATTATTTTATTTAAAGCGACCTTGTTATTACCGTGGAACCCTGGATGATGCATATAGATATACTTAATTATTCCTAGGGCCTACCTACACATATATTACGTTAGTACTATAAAACAAGATAGGTGCCTACCTCAGTAGTATCGAGGTACTTGATAAAAATACGGTTTACCTATTTATTTTTAAACAATAGGTAGTGTTTTAAAATATAGGTATAAACCTGTGGCCTGCTAACATCAAAAAGAGGTTCCCAGGCTCCAAGCTAACGTTGGCAGAACCTTAAGAGAGAAAATAGTTGATATTCCAACTCCTTGCTTAGCTACTTATTTAGGTACTTAACTGCTTGATAAACAAACAAATATAGTTTGAGATACAATTTATATAAAGAAAAATATAATTGTGTTCTGCAATATACTATGGTTATAGGGAGGTAGATAGGTAGGTACCTACCTAAATAAATGGCTTATCTGCTGGCAGCATCAAGAACAGATTCCAAGGTCCAAGCTATCATTGGCTAAGTCTCGAGAAGGAGGAATTTTCTGTTATAAGGAATACTTAGGTAGGTACGTACTTGATAAAAAAAGCGGTTAGGTGAATTTAATTGTTTATTATATGGGTATGTACATAATTGTCTATCAACCAAAGCAAACTTGTGATGTCCAAAGTCTGGTATAGGTGTGGTCTGGTCTTCAGAAGTTGTACGAGGAATCAATGTAAAGCATGCATCACATAAGATGCCTCCATCTCTTATCTGCAACAAAATGTTTGAATTTAAATAAGCATCCAGTTGGAATACACTTCCTAGAAGACCTTATGCAATTCTAAATTAAAGCTCGAGCTGAGATGTAGTCTCATGAAATGTTACATCTGGTCCACCTTCTTCTATGGCTGCAAAACATGAGTTCTCATAAATCATTGTGTATATATAATACACAATGATTTTTTGTTATGTGAGAAACGGCCTGTTCACCAAGAGCATTAAAGCTTAATGTATCAAAATGTAATGTTTTATTATATTTTGTCCATTTAGCAGCCGTAACTTAACTACCAATTATTCTTGTTAGTTTAAATGAAATGTTTTACAGCAGGCTGCCAGTTTTAACCAAGGCATCGTGCATCAGTCGCATTGTCACATACAGGTCGAGTTTTGTCAGCCCTACGTGCTACAATGACATTACTCACACATAGAAATGGAAAGCGTATGCGAGTAGGGCCAGCGTTCTAGTAGTAGTGTAGGTGTTTAGGCCTGTTGTACTGAGCGTCAGGGGCCTGATACTACAATGAGTTAAGTTAGCAGAAGGAATTAAATATGCCTGTGTTAGGTATATAATAGTACACAATACTTACTGAACGCGGTGCGATCCAGGAGTTCAATACATTAAGTGCTGAATGTGATAATTCATCCAGAGAATGTACTAGCTGGTTCAGTTAATGCACCGGCGTGATACACTGCCAGGCCTAACTCCTCAAGACGACGCTGACGACATTGTTATTGCGTATTAGAGTCTATATCTCATTTAGATTATTGCGTAGAATAGGAGTCCATTTCTCAACAGTCAACACGCACAAACACTTGTTAGTTTTCACAGAGGATCGCTTTAGTCGGAGTGAAACTAAGCAAGCGACAACACTGATCACATTAATCACCGTCCAGAAAATAAGTTAATATAACACTGGGTTTTCCAAGTTTTCCATGTAAATTAGGTACTTTTCCAATGGTTTTGCGATTAGATACGAAGTGACGATTATCGACATAGACAGTTCTGTTCTGTTAATCCATTCGTCCCTTTCGGGACAGTAAAAAGGTCGGAGACCATACAGCCTATTCATTCGTGTGTATTTTCTGTGTTATGTATTATATAGGCATAGCCTGTTCAATCGTTTAAAACCATAGATCGTAATAGAAAGTAGAGGATAGGAAACAAGAAATGTCAAGTGAAGCTTCCGTAGCCAAATAATGGCGAATGGGCGGAGCCTAAATGACATTTAAGTCTAGGGACTACCCCTACATCTGTGGGACTACCGATATCGATGTTTTTATATACTCGACAAAATTATCAGAAACATTATTTAAATAATATAATATTATAAACATAGGGTACTTTTTACTTACGTACGCAGGCAAAAGCTTGGGGATAAAGAAAATCGACTTATTTTAAAAATGATTTATTTCTTAACTTAGATATTATATTTCTTAACTCATAACTTATGATAAAGTGAAAAAAGAAAAAAAAGTGAAGATATCATCTATATCACTAAACCGCCAGCGGCCAGATGCCGTAAGCAGTGGCGTCCTTTATTTTGCTCGACATCCATTTTTTGGGAATCTGAAATAAAAATAAAAGGTATAAGTTGGTAAATTTATATACATACATACCTGAATGTATGCAGGCATGCATTCACGCATGCATGCATACGTGCACTCACGCATGCATGCATGGATATATTCATACATACACGCATGCATACATGTATACATACATACATACATACTTTATTTTTCCCGGAGATGCAAAATTATTTTTTTGTGAAATAAATAAATTTTCGTAAAAAAACTAAAACTTTCGGTAATCCATATGACACCAGCTACCAGCTACTGACTGACGTAACCATGACGTATCAATAGATTAAACATCGGACGTATAATATACTTTATGCAAAAAAAAATACATGTATCCTCCTCCATCGGTATTAAAACACATCTTTATTTTGAATATAACTTTTTTTTGCGCATTGTAAATTTTTTGTGAGAAACGTCCATCAATGCCTCTTTTGCGGGCCGCTGCAGTAATGTAGGTACTAGATATATATATTAGTATGCTAAAAAAATAACGGAATAGTCCGTGTACAATGGCTCTTGGCTTGAATTTTTGTCTTAGCTCCATGTTTTTATTTTTTAATAACTTTAATGTAACTTGTCTATTGTGTGTAAGTATTTTCTAAGTATTTATATCAGTAATATTATTATAATATTTACGTTGAATGATGAAAATTTTATTTAAATCACAAAAGAATTAATTCGCATCACCTGGAAAATATAAGTATGTGTGGTGCACCCTCTCGTCCTACTGAATATCTCCTAAGTCGTCGTAACTTCGAACTAGGGCAACCTGATTTAAACCAACAGCCCTTACTGTTTCTCTCTCTACCCCTCAACCACCTTCAATGTGACAAACAGCACGTATTATTTTTATCGATATTCAATTTGTTGATAAACAATACAATCCCAACACTACATTTACATTCAAACAAAAACGCGAGAAATAATCTAAGTTTTCCATTTTACCGCATAAATTTGAGTGTTTTTAATTAAATAAAGCAAAAGTTGAGCTAAACTTTACCGAAAAAAGGCAAAATACTCGTTACAAAAAGAGAAACTAGAAAAATTAATTGCTTACCTGTGAAATGAAATTCCTGGGATTCTTTCAGTGTTTTTGCTATTACAGCCTACAACTGAGCACTTTACCATTATTTATTGCTTATAACAACAACTTAAACATTAACCAATTTTAATAAAATCCCAAACAAAATTTAAATCAACACCGGAAAAACAAATTACGCCATGTTTACGGTCCTGAAAAAAAGCTTCAACACATAGATCGTATGACGTCATTTGACATTTGCGGAACGCGTTTACGCAATAACATAATCCGCCTGTCTCGTTCTAATAACGTAGCTTTCCATGAATGAGAAAGGCATGGAAATAGTTTTATATGTTTCATTCAAAAATACGTCATATAACTATAGATAAGTAAAATGCAACAGATCCTCTTAGAATCTTTCATCATTGTTTAAAACAATAATAATTAATCATAAATATGTATGATTCATCTGAATGATTTTTTTTAATCTTGTAGTTTCTTTGGCGACATAGACAATCGAGACACGAGTTGATGTCTTGATGACATTTAAACCAGTGTTTCTACTTACGAGTTTGGTTTTACCCTAGTTTCGACGGTGGCGCCGCTGTGGCAGATAACATTACAATCGTTTCAATAATTATTACGAGTCAAAGGTGTAATGGAAATAGGTTACAGTATTAAAGTAAAAAGTAAAAGTAAAATATGCTTTATTGTACACTAAAACAGTATTATAATTAATAATTTTAAATAAACTAATGAATAGGGTTTAAGCCATGTAGGATTTTGTCACGATTAGCTGCACATGAAAATATCAAACAACACAATAAATGTGATGTATTCTGTGGCGTTGCAAGTGCTATTGTTTGTCGCAATTAAAATGTTTGGTGAAGCATTCCTTACTTTTCAATATACAGCTATGAAAATAATTATTTGAACAGGTGGTGCAGTTCTAATCTGTATAGATCACTGATCTGATCTCTATTCTAATGATTAATCATTCTATACAGTTCTATTTATCTGACAGTTCCTATTTGTACCGATTTGAAGCGCCACCCTCGAACGTCCGTGGTACTAAATTGACATTTGTCGGTAGTGACCGTCGTTTCGAATGTCATTTTATTTTAGTTCCATGGACGGTCGCGCCAGGTTAGGTACGTAACCATCAGCGCCAGAATGGCAAAAACCATTTTTACTTTGACAATCATCGATCCATGGAATAGAGATCAGTCACTGAGCTCTCTGGATTAATTATTCTATACATCTGACAGTTCCTTTTTTGTACCGATTTGAAGCGCCACCCCCGAACGTGTACGGTATCAAATTGATATTTGTGTGCAAAAAGCTTGCCTTGTTTCGGTTTTTATTATTCGATCTATTTTCTGTATTATTGTATCCTAGTTTTCCCTTAAAAAGTAGGTTTATAAAAAACTGGTATCATTCGCCGAGTGGTAGTGGCTGTGACGTTTCCAGACTCTATTATGGCGGTTCCGCTTGTGTCGAAACGTTTAATTACTTTTATTTTTATAATACTTTTAAACCCCGGTTCGCACATCATTAAAAAAAATACATGTAATATTATAATTTGAAAGAAGATTTTTCATGCATACGTGCTTCAGACGCAGAGTGACGCAATATAGCCCATTTTCGGTCAATCTCAGACTTTAAATTTGTACACTTGTGGTAAGAAAAATAGTTCACGTCTTCAAACCTACGGAAAGTACACAAAAATTTCATAAAAATCTGTCACACTGTTTTGGAGGAGTTTACATACTACTTAGATGAATCGTAGATTATACTTGAATAAATATCTTCATTCATCAGCCCAATCTTTTTAGTAGTTGTGGCATGATCGAGGAACAAAAATACATAATAATTATGTATAATTCTATATGTTTTAATTCTAATAATCTATACAAGTTAATACTTGACTGCGATCTCACCTGATAGTAAGTTATAAGATGTTTTCGTACTAACTTGGAAGGGTAAGTAAATTTACCCCAGCGGTTTCTACAAGCACCGGAATGCTTAAATTATATTATAGTAGGTAAGTATAGATATAAGTAAGTATAGATATAAGTAAGTATGTAAGGAAGGATTTAAAATGTAAAGGATGTATAGGATATAAAGTTTCTTTTTTCCAACATCACGCAACAACCCTTAAACTGATTAAGTTAAAATTTTAAACGGAGGTAGCTTTTACAAGAAAAAAAAATTGCGTAAAATTTTTCAGTTCAGTTTTTCAATAGGTATGGGCGGGAAATTAAAAAATAAAATCACAACATTTGTCATAGTTATTTTCTTTTAATTAAAATATTTCTTGAATTCTCATTGTTACTAAATTTCAGGAGTTTCTGATAAATCCCGCTGGTCGCCCGCATTAGAGAGGGCCGGAAGGGCAGGAATAATTTGTATGGGTAGTCTGACGCACAGGATCGGCTCTTGGTCCCTGTCGTTGTCCACTATCCGGAACTCGACCGTCGCCAGGGTACCCTGGAAATAACAAATAATAAAGAAGTAATTTCGCGTGCACGCCAATGACGAAATACGCTACGCTAAGGTGCACTCTCAAAACATAAAAGCACCTCCTGTTCAACTATTACTTACAACGAATTAATAACATTATCTACTAGTGGTCGCATACCAACCATTAAATTACCGTAATTAAGCTTTCTGCACTTCTTCTCCGTTTAAAATAAGTTTTAAATCGAGTTAAGATGGCCTTGTGAGTCGTGAGGTCTAGCAAGAAATTATGTTACCTTATCATTCTTTCTACGAATAATGTATTGGGAATCGGAATGGGAATGTATATTGATAACTCACATGACCAACTTATCGACCGGTTATGTCATGGCCATACATTTTTAAGCTTTAGACACGATAGCAATTTTAGAAATAGAATAGATAAAATATCAAGGCTAGGAGCGGGCGGTAGATGTTAGGAACTACTTACCACTGGAAAGAAGCGCTCAATGAACATCTGGAGACGGTACTGCACCACCTCCCCCTCCAAGATGGGGCAGAAGGTGTTGGTGAAGAAGTTGCAGGTCTCGGCGTGCTCGCCCAGCGGGTAATCGACGTTAATCTCGATGATGCTGCTCAGCGTGGCCCGCGCCAGAGTTGTCATGTTGCTCATTGTCCGGGCTGTTGAAAAGATAAACAGAATCTGAATTCTAAATTCTTCGCGTGCCTTCAAGAGAAATGGGATTAGTCATTTTCTAGGCAAGCGCGCTCCATCCTAGGCCTCATCATTTCTGTCCATAAGACATGATTGTAGTCAAGCGCAAGTCTATCTAGTAAAAAAAAGTAAAAGTCACTTCATAGCCGAAATTAATGGTACGAAGTAGGTTTGCCCGAGGCTTTCGGCGTTTACAAATACATACTACTTACAGGAATCGTGGATTATACTTGATTAAATATCTTCATTCATCAGCCCAATCGTTTTAGTAGTTGTGGCATGATCGAGGAACAAAAACACATAATAATTATGGCATAATAATTACTATTATTACATACAATTTAATTCTTTCGTTCTGAAACGAGATTTAATGAAGTCGGTAAAAATTAAAGCAGTAGGTTCACGCCCGAACAACTCCTGACGCTATTAAAACGTAGTGATTATAATTATACTCTTTGGCTATATGACGCCCAGGTGTGTTTTGGCATGGCGTACACACACACACAGTCACATTTAGGATGGCTCTGCCAAGTATCAGCTCAATGCATTGAGTTCGGTTGATCACCGTGCTCACAGAATAATCGGCAAGGAATCGCTAACACAGGCTAAGATGCACAGCTTACAATACCGAGGCTATGTTGCCAGTTTAGCGGTTTTTTAGATAGGAAAGTCTGGCTAGACAACGGATATCTGCGGGGCTAGACAAAGTATAACAGTCGACAATTTTTGTCGACTGTTTGATACTGTCGGCTGTCAATTGTCAAGCGAAGTACGCTAAAGTTATCTACAAGGTCTGCAAGAACGCCAGGGAGCGTTCAAGTAGTCGTAGCGATTATCAAACACAGCGTGTTTAGTACCATTCTGTCGTGGTTTTTCTACAGTCACGTGGTTTGTCCCATACATTTTTGTCTACTAGCGTTAACGCCAAACGACTGTTACTTTGTCTAAGCCCGCTGAGGCTAGTCTGTGGCCGGTGTGATACCTAATGATATTACTAATTAGTGTGTCTTACGTGATTTGAATATGATGTAGAAAACGACATTCTGAAGTTGTGGAAGTCGGCAGGGCGGGTCGACGCAGCCTTCTACCTGCGTGAATAATGGCAGCGGCCCGCTACTGTTGATACCTGTGAATAAAACCAGAAAAACATCATTGTTACCATTGTAAGATATCAAAAAACCGGCGAAGAACTGCTACTTCAACACTAACGACACATCGAGCGATGGAGAGAGTATCTTTGCTCTTGTGAAGGGATCCGCAAAAGACCATAGTAACTGACATAGCTCTGCGTGTACCGAAGTTGAAGACTGTAGCGTAAACATTAATAACTTTACAAAATTTTAACCAAAATAAAACCCGACCCCAACTTTGATCAAACTACCATTGACGTACGTACATCCTTTACAATAAAAAAAGAATCATCTAAGTAAATCAGTTGGCGTGATATTGACTTATTCGGCCATTTTTCAGGCACATACCTACTTAATGCTTTTCTTATTGACTTATATGGTTTTCAACCAAATTGAAATAGGACTACACGAGATTTACCAGCGTTCAAATAAAAAGAATAATAAAATTCAGTTCACCCAGTCCAAAGTTCTGAGGTAACAAACACAAAAAAAAACTTACATTGATTAACGTTAGTTGCCTGGCCTCTTACCACCACTAGAAGCGAACACAACAAAATAATAACTCTAAGCATTGTCTCCGAATTAGTTATTATGCTTAGCAATCATCTAACCGACCACACAACTATCTTGTCTATTGGTCTCGGGCCACATGTGTATAGTATTTATTTGGAGTTTTATCAAACAGGTGCACTATCTTCTTATAGATAAAATTATTAGGTGACTCAGTGAATCAGTAATTACTGCCAATTTAATTTGGTAGTAGGTAATTCTTTGTTTAATCTTTAGAAATCTGTTGTTCAATAGTAGACGATTAGTTTTACACACGTAATAATTGATAATATTTAATACAGAAATCTTAGGCAGGGAGATATAGGTAATACGATGTTTTACAACCCGTTTAAGCTCAGTGTTACTACAGAACACCATAATAGTAGCTTGTGGTACTTATTTGCAATATCTTAAAATAAACAAATCCTAAACAGACATATTAAATCCCTGAACCAAATAGAAGCTAAAATAATATTAAATGTAGAACATCCATCATAACAAAACGTGTCGAAGTAATATGACCCAATTTCGTCAACCTTAGTTTTACACTGATTAATCTCAATCTATATTTAAACAATATCTTTAAAACCATAGCCAAACCAAAACCAAATATTCTAACTGGTGGGACGCTTCCGGCTACCACCCTACCAGCAAAGACGCACCGCCAAGTGATTTAGCCTTCCGGTGCTATGCTTGTAGAAACCGTTGGGGTAAATTTATTTACCCTTCTAAGTTAGTACGACAACATCTTAGGCTACATCATCACTTACCATCAGGTGAGATCGCAGTGAAGTACTAAATTGTATATACTTAGAGTAAAAAAATAAATAAAAAAAATAGCAACGATTTTAATAAAACTAAGTTATACTCTTCAGTCTTCCCTAAGTTGAAGTGTTTGAAAGCTGATTAAAAAAGAATAGTCACAATGCAATTATGTAATAGTAAGTGCAGACAAAAACACCTCAAAAGTTTTGTGTATGCTGCCACAATAACTTGCTATTAATTTTTTTTAGGTCGGTTAAATAATAAAGAAGAAGAAATTGCAAGTTAATACCCCATCTCGCTTCTGTCCTCGAGATATACGACCAACTCGTCGGAGTGTAAGCAAGTCACCGCGATATCCGAACGGATAATAGACTTGGCCAGATGATTTGTCGGATCGATCCCTATTTAAGGAAATTGGATTTGTTGATCGGCGCGATAAAGAGGGGAGGTAAACGGTAAGAGTTCGGGGCCCTGGCTGTTATCACTGATTTGCGTATCGATTTTCCTCTCCCGAGAAACGGATTTACTTTTGCTTGTTTAGAATTTTCGTAAAGGGTTCCCCATCGCGGAGAATTTTTAGAAGGAAAATAAGGCATTGTCGAAAAAATCTTTAATTAAACTTTTCCACATATAGAATTTTGTTTAATGTCTTTCATATGAGTTAGCATCTTTTCAGGACTTAGTTGTCGACAAATAGTAATTACGATCACTTCATATTAATAGGTATGAATAAAATGTATCACCAAATGTATGTAGCTACGCGCATATAACTTTCGATCGACTGCACCAAATTGGATAATTAATAGTAGATTATTATAGAAATACTTCCAGGAAAAATCCATGATTTTTGCAGGATTTGGAAAAACCAAAATTCACGGAGGCGGAGCCGCGGGCAACATCTAGTATATTATGTAGATAATTTGAAACGATTTAAAGTCAATAAGTATCAAGACCATACTTAGTTATAAATTTTAAAGGACCTGTATAATATTAGACCTGTTACCTACTTTATACATAGGTCAAATCATTGATAGGTTGATACTGTAGGTACCTACCGATACACCCACACCCGTAATAATTACTTAATTATTATCGGTAATTTTAACACCCGGATTTGATCAAATCCCTGTTCCGGTGTATATCCGACTCCGATCTACCTAACATAAAAAGAAATTCCAAGCAAACCTCAAAAGGTGGACGTAAAATACGTTCAGTTTTCCGCCCGGGTTGTTTTAAAAGACCATTAAAACAATAGCAGCCGGTTTGTCTTCGGATCACGTACGTAAGTAATTTTAAAGGAGATCGCCATCCCGGGAATAGGTGCATTACGATAGATTTGGGAGCAGCCACAGATGCGATTGTTTGGGGGACCCGCGTGCTTCGGAAACAATTGCTTTTTATGTCACTTCAAAAAGGTACTACATAACATAAATATAAGGGCATGAGTATTGAGCCTTGTGTACAGTGCACATATGTACCAACTTTTGTACCTAAATACTGCAGTTATATTACGAACATCAAGAGATTTCACCCACTTGGTCATTAACATCGTTGCTTATTGTTGAGAATGGACTTACTAGCTATAAGAATAAGAAAAGTTTAGCAAAAACGTACCTAGGACTTTGTATGCTTGGTAACAATTAGGTTTCTTCGCGACCTTTCTTTTACCATGAAAGTGATTGATAATATTTACTGTATGCAGGTTGCCTGAACATGGTTAAATAATTATCTTCTTCCATAAAATTACAGTATGGGTAGTAGGTATCTGGTACATATTTATGGATGAAAAGATCACTCCTAGATTGGGGTAGATTGGGTTATGACATACTAACAACTAGCCAACTACCACCATAGATAAGTAGATTATACACCATAGATAAGTATGCTAAAGTGGGAAAATTAAAATCGTAACAATTATATTTTTTTGGGGTCAGCACCTAAAACAAGAGACAAAACGTTTTACGCGAATGTTTTATGTCATCTAGATTCAAATCCGGGTATTAAAATGAAAGCTAATTAACTTTTTAACTCGGCGCCCCAAAGGCCGCTGGGGGGTAATTAAAACAAAACAAAAGTCAACTTTACGCTGCCCTACAGAGTTAGATATGCGTTTTCCTTTTTACGCTTAAATATAATGATTGTGATTTAATGGTGAACTTTTTGTTTTGTTTACGCCCTTATAATGGAATCCTAAAGGGCTTTTGTGTAAGAAAAACGAAGATATTCATCGCTAGCGTAAATATGTTCTACTCGTTGATTGGCAGAATCCGAGAATTCTACCATCTGATTGGTTGGAAATAAAATAATATGTAAACAATTATTTACGTCGACGCGCGAGTTGAATGCAGTTGGCTACACATGCTACATACCTATAACCCGTTCGCTGAAACTTTGCCGATGACTTCCCCTCCCACTTCATGTTACCGCCACCCACCCTCGTCTGTTATCAGACGTCCTCGGATTGTAGTAGTTGATAGTAAGCTCGGCGTTCAACACGCGCGTCCAATGTATATTACATACCTATGTTTGTATCCAGAATTTTGACGCTTATGGTATGCATTGCAAAATTTAATTAACACCCTAATAATTACGTTGTATAGTAACGTTAAAGCTATTTGTTTACCATTTATAGTCGCAATAATTTGGTGTCCAAATTGGCTAAACCTAAATTGAGTTCTGGAAAGCGTCGGGGATATTGCGGGTCATTAAACGTGTCCCCAAACCGGGACACATCGATTGGTTCCGCATAAAATATCACTAGCCGAATAAGCCCAGTATAACGGTTCAATATGTCTGTCTGCGTTTTGTTAGCCAAAATTTAATACTTTATCTACATCAACACTTGATCACCTCCTTGTACCGCTTGGCTGCATGAAACAGGATGTCCTGGGTTCGATTCTTGCCAAATGAGCTACGGTTTGATCTTATTGGATGCTTCAGAACAGATGTAATTGGTGATAGTCCATCAATGACGTAACGCCAAACGATTCTGTGTCCATATTGTGTGTGTGATATTTCAGTCCACGAAGACGCGCCCCACTTTGTCAAAATCGCTTATGTTTTATTCAATTCGTATGAAGTTTGACAGAGGGGGGCGCGTCATCGTGGATTGAAATATCTATAACAATCGATATCTCTTCAAAGCTACAATCGTACTCATAGAAAAGCAATGAAAAGATTTTGTAATCACAAAATTGAATGCAACGGACTTGACATCAAGTACAATGTAGGTTCAATTCGAGGGGTTTGGTCAAAGACTAACCCACTTGCTAAGTCTTACAATCAAACTCTATGTCGAAGTTTTGTTTCTCTATTTCATCCGATGCAGGCGATATTATACTGTGATAGCAAAATAATTTTTCATTACTCATACACGGAAAGTAGGTCTGAAGTTGCCTGAGAAGCGGGTTGAAAGTAATACTTTGCAGACCTAGGGAGAATCGTTTTCAACTGACAGCTGTCAAATAATTAAAAAAAACTAGTTGTCACATTTTTATTGGAGTTCAAATGAAACACGATATACCCGAGTGCATCCATAGACAAGAAGAAAGATAGATTTTATTCATAAAGTAAAGACAACTGATTTATAGACATTCATAGACAATCATAGACAATACTTGACTATTAATTTAATTTTTTTAATTTTAATTTTAATTTATTTTATTTATTGCGAAACTTGGTGTACATAGATCTTAAGTAGATTTTTTAAGCTCAGACAAGTTCTACCTTATGGCATGCAATAATAGCTAAAATTAAAAAGCTAAATGCATAGCCCGCCGGCTAAGCCAAAGAAAAAAAAAAGGCGGGAAAGTGGCAAGCGGCAATCCGATCTTCATTTGTTTTTCGAGTTGTAGAGTTTTGTTTAGGCTTCTGTTTAACAGTGATTTTTATTGACACAATTATTCAATTTTCTTTAGCTAATTTCTATTTAGGGTTCCGTACCAAAATGGTAAAATGGCACCCTTATGGTGGGACTTTCTCCGTCTGTCTGTCCGTCTGTCTGTCCGTCACACTCGATTATTTCAGTAACTACCGGAGCTATCGATATGAAATTTGGAATAGTTGTGTATATTAGTGGCCCAATGACACTGGAATAAAAAAAAATGGAAATTATTTTTGTTCTTATTTAAAAAGGGGGGAAAATCGGAGGGTTGAAATTTAAAAGTGAGATAACTGTACTGTGTGGGGTATCATATGAAAGGGTTTACTTTGTACATTCTAAAACCGATTTTTAATTATTTTTAGTCATGATAGTTTTTGATTTATCGGGGAAAATGTCTAAAAAAATACCGGTCCCCCCCCCTTATCTTCGGAGTTCACCAATCGAAAAATCTCAAATAATTATGGTCAATAGGAATTTACGTATATTTTACAGGGAAACTATAGCCAATGCTCTAACGAGCATAGTTTTTTTGATATTAACAATAAACCTCTACAAACAAAGTTAGTTTTGCGGTTCATTAACAAAGGTTCATTAACGCAAGTTCTTCTAAGTACTCGTCGTCAAATAAACATATTGGTTTTTGCCTGATTGTTTTGCTTCAGTACTTCTTGAGTACGGAACCCTCGGTGCGCGAGTCCGACTCGCACTTGGCCGGTTTTTTTTTTATTTTGACTATATTCGTAATGAAAAGCACAGTGTTTACCTCGGGATAAAGGCTTATTTAGTCCCTTGAACTATAGGCGTCTCGGGACTAAATAAGTTACTTTCATCCCGAGGGTAACAATGTACTATTGCGCCTAGTTGATTTTTTCGACTTGTGTATCACTGGCATGGACAGGGAATAAAATGTTATCCCTCAGTTGACAGGGGATAACATTATTTTCTCCATCAGCAATGAAGAAATGAATGAATTATGAAGAAAAAAGAAAGAAAGAAGAAAAAAAAGAAGAAAGAGATCTTCATTTGTAGTGACAAGATGTCTTTGTTCGCTCTACGTGTGTCATCCTCTACAGAATATTGAGGTGTAAATAATTTCCCAATGTTACAGTATAAATTAAAAGATAAAAAGAGAAAGGAGTTATTATTTGTTAATTTTATCCTCGAGGGATATTATTTCTATCAGCGCGTCCATGTTCATATAGTTGATAAGCTGAAGATGGGAAAACATTTTATCCACTCCCCGTTGTCTCCTCTCTCTATCTAGTCCCTGGCCCCTATATTTTAATTTCTGACATAATTTTCACAAAAATACTAAACTCTACAAAGTCCACTAAACTTTAACGCTTGTTTTATGTACTAGCATTGTATACTGTATAGTGTATAACCCGTATCAGTATCAAATCTCTGATTTACAACAAAATTTATTAAGGGTGGATACAATTTTACAGCGGCCTACGTTAAATTTTATAGGCAATCCCCTAGAATTTTTATTGAAGACAATAAGGGGTGTCTAATAAAAAGCGAATGATGAGATCCGAACTGAATAACGCAGGCGCGGTGTATAAACCTTGTGTGGGGTATCCTTTATCATAAATTCTCCATCAAAATTTTGATTGTGACGCGTAAAATAGGTTGATAACATATGGGACTTTCATAAAAAGATTCTATTTTTAAGGATTTTCGACTTGATTAAAAATTTTTGAAGACCTCCTCGGACTTGGTGTAGTGACCTGTGTTTTTAACTTATAGGTTTTTCTTTTTGCAATAATTTCAAAATAAGATCTGGCACTGTTTAGTTACTTTTTATGGTGATTCTCACACTAGCTGAAGTATAATATTGTAAACTTAGTTTTTTTTTATTGTATACAAGTTAGTACTTGACTGCGATCTCACCCGATGGTAAGTGATAATGCAATCTAAGCTGTTATCGTACTAACTTGGAAGGGTAAGTAAATTTACCCCAACGGTTTCTACACAGCATCGCACCGGAACGCTAAATCGCTTGGCGGTGCGTCTTTGCTGGTGGGGTGGTAACTAGCCACGGCTGAAGCCTCCCACCAGACCAGACCTGAGCCAATTTAGAAATTATAAAAATCCAAAGTGGCCCGTGGCGGGAATCGAACCCGCGACCTCCCACTCGAATCCGAGCGCGCCGCCACTGCGCCAGGGAGGTCGTCAAAATAATAAATATAAAATAATTGGTCAAGTGCGAATCGGTTTCGCGCGACCTGATACAGCCTGGTGACAGACGGACGGACAGCGGAAGTCTTAGTAATAGGATCCCGATTTTTACCCTTTGGATACGGAACCCTAAAAATAATTGTCAAGTAGTAGACGCTCTGGCCACAATACTCAAGGAGAGTAAGTTCAAATCCTGCCGATTGCGAATTTTTTTATTTAACGATATATTGAAAAATACAAAAAAATCTTTGGCACCATCTCTATTTATGTATTATTTATACTCTATGTACATAGTTTTAGTATAGCACTTTCGGAGAAGCTATATCGAGAGCCTTTTATATAATATTAGAGATTATAATCTCGTCATTATAAGCGGCTATATTAGTGCTATCACAGTCGTATTATAGGCATTACCGTGGATCGGATTTGCGAACAATCCTAGAAATAACAGGATTACAACGCGGGAGTGTTGGGAATCCTTATAAATTGCCGGATAGGTAATAAAAAGTCGCACTAATGCTAAATAAATGTTCGTATACCCTACCACTGGTTTTAGAATCACTTGGTTTTCACTTCGGAAATAGTGAGTAATTGGTAAATACAATTTAAATTTAATAGCTGTATTTTTAAAAAAATAAGTTAAATAAATAATGAATATTAAATTTAATTTTAAGTCATTCTGAGTTTATTTTATTTCTATATTAAAATTATATTAGCATTAGTTGTTTAACTTGTTCTTTTAATTATTACTGATTTTACTGTTCACAATATTATATGGAACTCTCGAGGTCAATTTATAAGTACATAATTTCTTACTTGGTTCTACTGCTATGGCTGTGGTTTAAAAGAGAATCAATTATGTAAGCTGAAATAATCTGAATCGTGCTCTCAGCCAATCCAGGGGCTATATATAATATTGCTGTAAGAGTTTTATAGCGTTATAATAATGTTTCCGATATGTCAATACCGAAGCCAGATTTAAGTAGTATCTAACAACTTCTAAGTCTACAGGAGGCAAAACATAATTACGATGAATACGTTTTCTTGCCCAATCACGTTGTTAGATAGAGTTTACAAGGACCCGTGGTAGGGGTTAAATTCACTAATTCGCCGCGAGAGTCTTACGTGTATAAATTGCTTATGGCTTAAACTTCTTTACGACGACTTACAGTCAAAATCAAAGCACTATCTTATCAGTATGATCAAAATAGATTACAAGTAACGTTAGCATTATTTAGTGTGAAATTATAAGAACTGCCAGGAAATACTTTCGTCGTTGTCTCAGTCGATCCATTGTCGTCACTGGGACGGAATCCGCCTGGAACTGTAGCCACGGCAGGTACCTTATCTCTTTCTACGATTGCTATTGTATGGAGAACTAAACAAGTGGAAAATTAAAAAAATTTAAAACACCCACGACTTTTGCAGACTTGTAATTGAAAAAGGATTAAATAATTTTTTTGAAACTCCCCGACTAAAGGAAAGTAAGAACTAAGAACCTATCAGTATAATTACAAATCCAAGAAAATCCGCCGGAGCTGCTGTGTTTTGCCTATACCGGTGTTGATGGTGCTGTTTACCAGTTGATGACTAATTCAATTTCTTGATACTTCTCATATACCAGCAGTTTATCAATACTTACTAATTACATTAATTGATCATATTGGAAACGAAAATAGCAATGGCAGCCCCGACGGATTTTCTTGGATTTGTAATTATACTGATAGGTTCTTAGTTCTTACTTTCCTTTAGTCGGGGAGTTTCAAAAAAATTATTTAATCCTTTTTCAATTACAAGTCTGCAAAAGTCGTGGGTGTTTTAAATTTTTTTAATTTTCCACTTGTTTTATAGTTTTTCGATTAATATATTAATGTAATTTAAATTATATTACTATTAAAAAATGAAAATAATTCTTCAAACTAGCCATTAGCTCCTCTAGCAGCGTTTGAAGGCATCATCCCTTCCAAGTCATAAAGAGACGTTTATTGTGGCGCCCCCTGCTGTTCAATCACAAGAAGAATTATCTACGAACCATGGCCAATGACTCACTAATATTTTATACAAAACTGTATCCAAATCGGTTCAGTCGTTTTTGTAATAATTGAGAACATTCGTTTGCACTGTAAATGTTTTTTATGGCGCCCCCTGGTGATCGATGCTCGTAACAACTATCTAAGAACCATTGCTGATGAATACCAAACATTATACAGAAAACTGCATCTAAATCGGTCAAGCCGTTTTTGAAATAAATGGGAACATTCGTTTGCAATATAAATGTATTTTATGGCGCCCCCTGGTGATCGATGTTCGTAACAACTATCTAAGAACCATTGCCGCTGAACACCAAACATAATATAGAAAACCGCATCTAAATAGGTCAAGCCGTTTTTGAAATAAATGGGAACATTGATGTGCACACACAAACAAACAAACCAACAAACAAACAAACAAAAAAATTTTTGCACTATTGGTTTTTGTGAACAATTTAACATACAAACACACATAACATGTCATTAATAAAGTAATGTACAAACGGTCTCTCACCCTAAACGCATATACCCGTACTCCGTTCCGTCGTGGGTAAAAATATAATGGGAACTAGAAAATATAATGTCTTCTACAAGTCTTTGTATGGCTAAGCTCGTCTAAGTATCGTAGTGGTCTGGCCATATCCCACAGTTGACGACCACAGCCTTACTAACAAACTGGAAACTTTGGAACACCGTAGAGACATTAGCTCTCTACGTGTGTCCTATGGGTTGTTCAATGGGGAGTGCTCTGAGGAACTGTTTGCGGAGATTCCACCTTCTATTTTCTCAGAGGCATTTTTTCCACTTTTTTTCGCACACCATACACCATTGAGAGCATTGGGAGAACTCTCAGAGATGCAGGTTTCTTACAATATTTCCATCACAACTAAGCTCGCTTGCTAAGTTATATTTCGTTGATTCAAACTCCTTCATAAATACTTGACACGAAGCGATATATTTGAGTGAGAGCAACTTGATATATTGTGAGTATAGCAGTGAACGTGCGTGAAACTGAATACGAGTATTATAGTATAACTGAGTATTATAGTATAGTTATAGTAGATCGACTATTTTTATACCAAAATTATGATCGGAATATCGAAGACTGGCTTGAAAGCAGTGTCTATTTTTCAACGCGTATGCGTTTCCAAACATCAGATTCTCGGAATCTCTCTCGAGTCGGGGGCAAACATTGCAAAGTGCGTGCTTTAAGTTTGAGCCGTCCGCGTCGGCGTCTCTCAAATCCTGAGAAATCGCGCCGGCTACAGACGGCTTTCAACACGTTTTGCAATATGGCGCAAGGTATATGATAACAGAGGTTATTTCGAAAGGGAGATGGTGCTAAATTTTATTAGGTATTTTAATATTTGTGAAGTACGTTTGGTGGGATGACGTACAGAAATACGTTAGCAAACACTGACTGCGGACAGCTAAAGTTATTTGCTCCAAGACTTATGAACTGATATGGCTGCAATTTGTAAATGAGATAATAATTTATAGTTTCTAGAGAATTTAGTGTAACGGGACTACATGAGTATCTCAAAAAGTAATAGTTTATATTAGGATTAAAGTTTAAAAAATTTCAATAAAAACATATTAATAAATGTATCAATATGACATTCTTGAATTTTTAGTTTGCACAGTGTACTAATATAAACGTTCAATATTATAATCATTGTCTAAAAGTGCAAACGAGCGTAATCTTAATATATATAAATCTCGTGTCACAATGTTTGTCCTCAATGGACTCTAACCGATTATAGTAAAATTCGCACACCATGTGCAGTTCGATCCAACTTGAGAGATAGGATAGTTTGAATCTCAAGTTATAGTCGCAATTTTAATTTATTAACATAGTTTGAATCTCAAATTATAGTCGCAATTTTAATTTATTAATATAACAAAAACTTTAGCCACAGCAACGCGTGGCCGGGTCAGCTAGTAATAATATATAAGCTACTTGCAAAGTATTTTTTCTGTCTTTCTACATTTTATCTCGCGTTAAGAGATCTCATGGGAATTTTCAAAGACATGTAAGGTAAGCTGATGTCCGAAGCACAATCACGATCCCGTGTTAATAAGTACAAAAATCACCAAGCGATTGTCAACCTACTGATGATTTGATAAAGATACAATGAAAATGTAATGCAATGCGGTGTGACACAGAGCCACAAACACACAGGTTCTCATCTTAGTAGCTGGAGCCATAATTATGACATATTTCATAAAAAGGTATGGGATTAACATACTGATCGCTCAATTGGTCACGTGGCTTCCGCGCAGACATCATACATTTTTCAAATTTGTTCCATACCATTTCAGAATTCGAATCGAAATATGTCTTTTATGGTTACGGCTGCAGGTGTAGACGAAACGCTTCGCTTGTAAGTTTGGGCGGTGGCGCGATCGGCGGAGTGTTGTCTTCACCGGGATAATGCAGATTGATTTGGCTCTACTCTGAAGAGACAAATTCGATTTCAGACCGCGGATGCTTGACGCTGTGGAAAATATAGCAGAACTTTCGCTGAGAGTGTACCTAATAGTTAGTGTAAGGGAATTATGAGAAAGTTCATATAGACAACTAAAACCTCCGTTAAAGTAAGGGCTCATACTTGTTCCTTTGGAATGTTTTTAAACCAGAATTGTTAATACCTTCGTATTAACATTTCTCTTCGTATTTACATTACTCTGACTAAATCTAGAACATGAAGATCAAGCTGTTGTATGATTCTTTAAACCCAAAACATATCAGAAGTGGGATTATTATGTGAAATCAATTTTCTGCATTCATATCCCGCTTAACTGACACTGTTAAAGTTCCATGGAGAAGAAGTGCAATGAGTAAGTAGTGAATAACGATCGAATTCGTAACAGTAGCAGCGAAGACTGTCTAACATTAGCGTATCTAAAAATCTACTATACCTTTGGAAATGGTACCTGTGAAAAGTGATAGTCATTATGTTAGTCTTCTCGTTATTTTCACAAGACTAGTGTTATTCTTTAGTTAGACTAGTGAATATTGTTATTATTGAATATTATTTCTAGAAACACTAAATTTAGAGACACAAAAACTGAATCGCTACCAGTAACTGCAACCACAAGCAGAATTGACAGTATTTATTTTTCATACGGTCGAAGCCGGATATCAATTTGAGTATTAAACCTAGTTTATCCCTTTCCATGTTGAAATCCGAGATAAAAACTAAATAAATATTAAACCGCAAGCTTGTGTGGGAACACACAAAACCTGTATTTCATATAGGCTTTGGTTTCAAACGGGAAATAGAAAAGATAATCCGATTTATACGAATACCTCTCGACAAACACACATAACCTACCCATTGAAACACTACTATTTTGATTTCGGGTTTTCACAAATCCTGTGAAAACCATGGTTTTTTCCGGGATTAAATGTAGCCTATATATATTAATTCTGGGTAGGTATAATCTATCTCCATCCAAAGAACATTGACGAAAGTTTATACAAAATAATGTTTAGCGTCTAGATGTTACTTTTATCACAAGACTATTCTAATAAATAACTAAAGTTTTTCAAGTTATCAGCAGCAAATGTCAAAGAATTTTAAGAATTTCAAATGGTAAGTTCCGTATCCACATTCCTGATAGCTAGTATTCCCGGATGCCATACTTTTACACTTTTATACTCCATCTTTTTAACGATCGGTCCACTTTTGTAGGAGGTGTATCTATGCTTCATGGTGGTGGCCGTTGTTGTTTTGATACTAAGATTGATACTTTGATACATTGAAAATAAATATTATTTTTTTGTAAGGAAAGTCAAATAAAAAAAAACATAGTCACATAAAATATTTTGACATAAGACGATGTATGGGGATAGCCTTTGTGCTTTCGTTCAAAAGCGTGCGTGCATTTTCAGAAATCGAAGAGGTGAGTTCTATTACTACAGCTGTAGCTACTTAACGACTTCATTTACTTATAATAATTCTAAAAAAACTGATAAGCACCCTTATTAATCTTCAAAGATAAATCGGATTAAAGCAGGTGCTATTTTGCGGAGTACACAAAATAACAGCAATAGATAAACCATAAAATTTTGTATTTTGATAGTACTTAATTGCAATATTACCAACTGTGTACTGTAACTATTTCACGACTCACGTTAACGAAGATTCTAACGCGCCCTGCGAACTGAGAAGAAGCCCACAAAAACCTCAGATAGTATTCGTTTTATGTTACCAACATTTAAAAAGAATGTGTTAATAGGCTAGTAAAATCAGAGCAATTCACTATTACTCCTAATGGCTTGTATCGCTAATTTAGTCCTTCATATTATAGTAGATGCTTTATGCTTTATTAATTAGTATAGACTTGGCAAATTTTTGGAAAAATTGTGTGACACTGTGCAGATTCGCCCGATAGCGATTCTGTTTATGAGTCTCTAAACTTAGCGCGTCTAAATAATTTCGCTACGGTAACGTAGTGATTGGGGGTTATTGATTTTTAGACGCACTAAATATAGACACTTTAAAACAAAATCGCTATATTGCAGCACAGTCAAACAATTTTGTAGTTTATCGTATCTGTCTATTTACCCACCTATTTACCAACTTTGTTCTAACGATACTGGATTTCCCCTTCAATCTCTATTCTCAAATATAAGGGCCAATCTTTTTAGCGCTCGATAATCGTTATGGGCCAAGCATGTGCCACTTTGGCAAATTATTAGGAGATTTTTAAGAAAAAGTTCTGCGGTCCTTTTAGTTGGTGAAACAACCCTAAGTCACAGATGATAAATTTTCACCAAGAATCTTCTTCAAAGTAAGTAGTTCCTTTTTAAAGTACAAATGGTAATGGTACTGTATTTTATTTAAAAATTTACCTGTATTAATAAGTGTTTTCTCTTAAATTATGTTGATAGATACTTAGAACTGTGACAGAAAACCATAGTCCACATATTTCACACAAACAGTATTAAAATTATTTTCATATGATATATTTTGCGATCGTCGCAGAAAACTGTCTATATACTGTTCAAATGGAACGAAATTCAAAATATATATAAGAATGACAGTTGTCTGCATGAAAGTCACGTAATCAATGTATCGATTCATTCATTCTCACACATTTTCTGAACGATCGACATTTCGATCATAATTTTTACTGCGATTAAGTCAGTTACTCATATGGCTCAGGCTGGTTCCTACCGTAAGAGTCTATTAATTATCTCATACAATTGCGTATGATTGCATCTTAGGCCACGTCATCACTTTTATCATCAGGTGAGGTCAGATTATCTCACTTCGCAAAAATTTCACAAATTGGACTTAGCCGTATTTGAGTTAGGGAAAGGCAAAGTTGTCGCCCCAGAAGAGGGTGGAGGCCCTAAACGTAGTGTTTGATAGCATGATTTTCCCGAGGCGTAAGGAGAATGTTAAATTACTGGCGAAATGAAAGATAATAGGCGTTCCCCTTAAAAACTTTTTTGCAGGGAAAAAGTTTGTATCCCAAAAGATTTTGGAATCACCCCGAAGGCGTCCGTAACTTTCGGGCTCGAGTTTTATTTTATTTATTCATGGGCCCGAGATTTCTTCTCGGTTTAAAATCTTTATACCTTTTCCAAATTATACTTTTTACGATGGAGCTGTTTTGATGGAAACCCCTATTAAATTCAAAAATAATCTTTTGCATCTAACTGACCTAATTTTATTGTTCGGCGCGCTTAAACATATTAACTAGCTACGATTATCATATAAATCCATTCCATATCTCATGCTCATACCAAATGAAATGGAAAGTAATTCGTATCGAAATAACGTAAATGTATAGGTAGGTAGATAAATAGACAGATAAACACTTTATTGCACACCACAGAATAAAAATATAAAAAAAGAAGAAATAATGAAAACTCAAACTTAGCAGTACAACTTGGTAAGAACTTGGCTAGGTACAAGTGATTTATCGAACAAAACTGTTATTACCGTCGCTGCGATATCCGCGGAACCCTTCGTGTCTAATTCGCTCTTGGCAGGTTTTTTTCTAGTTTATTGTCTTCTAAATCTGCACTCTCTCAGAAGCCAGCGGTTAAGCTTTGCCCGTCCATCCCTAGTCCCTATTAAAAACAACGATACCCAGTATCGTTGTCAGCCCTCCTACATTCCGACCACGTACGATCTGTATCGTCACAACTGATGTTCCCAAAGAATAAGACAACGCACCTCGTAATGTCACTATGCGGAAGATATGAGAAACTGGTAACGATCATTGCATTGCCTGATCTTTTAGGTGCGGCTTAAGTATGGTATTATGGGGATTGTAGTGAAATCTTTATGGTTTGCACGTACGAGTATGCCTAAATTCCAGGCATGAAGAGTCAACTTAAAACTCAACCGCCATCTCCGGTCGAGGTAGTACAAATGGTTGGATTTTTTATTCGAATCTCGATTAGATTTCACCATAATCTACTCGTATATGCGAGATTGGGAAGTAACTGAAAACGTGTAACTTTATAGAATTATAAGCATTGTTATGTATATCTTGTATTACTTTGGCGCTGCAGAATGCAGATTTGCACTGAGAATTGTACTGGCAAAAACGTTGGCACAATTTTTTTTTTATTTGATGTTATTACATTGCTACCAGTGTTAGACGGTAATTTTAAGATCTCGGGGCTAGACAAAGTAACAGTCGTTTAGCGTTCACGACAGTAGATAAAAATGTATGGACAAAACAAGTGACTGTAGAAAAAGCACGTGACCGTATAGAGGAAATCACGCTTTTTTTGAAAATCGACTACGACAATTTGAGCGCACCCTGGCGTTCTCGCAGACGTTGTAAATAAATTTAGCGTAGGTACTTTGCGTGACAATTGACAGCCTATAGTCACAGATTACTACCTATAGTGAACAACGTTAAGCATAAAGTAGATTCTGCTTTCATTTGTTTTCATTCGTCACGTGGTTTGTCCATACTTTTTTATCTAATGTCTTGAACGCTTAACGACTGTTAGGTACTTTGTCTAGCCCCGCTGATGTTTCCTTCACTGACTTGTAATATCTTAACATCGCCTAGTCGAACTTTGAAAAGCCTGACCTGGAAAGTTGCAATTATGGGGCTTTAGTGATGTCGACTAGGGATAAGGGATTTTTTTTTCCTAAATGATCGACCAAATGAAGCTGGGACTGATCATCTCTAGTAGTTAAAGGGTCATGATTATAGCCAAAAGGCCACATCGATAAAGTATCAGAGGAAAGTAAATTATGATTGGTTGCAGGTCCCTCCCTCGTGATTAGCTCGACCGTCTCAGCAGTAATATAACGATATTAGCAATAGGTACTTGCGTTCTAACTAACTCTAACCTACCATAGACAGATAATTCAAGTCATCTTTGCATTATTTTAGGTTATCTTTTTTTTATGAAAATCGCATAATATGTCATTTTCCAAAACTGTATAATGAAACGGAGGTTAAAAATGCCTCGTAACATTGGGGCTTAGTTGCACTAATAAGGAGCTGTGACTCACCTAAATGATCAGTTTCAGTTTTTTATTTGCCATACTTACATACTTTTTTTTTCACATACTTAATAACACAACATACAATGTTAATAATGTGAAATCAAATTATAATGTGAATACCCAGGATGGGTGTAGCAAATCGTTTATGGGATAGGGGGACCGATTTTATTATTTTCGTCTTTAAAATAATCGTCAATTGTATATATTATGATCCAATATATGTTAGTGGAATCACGTCAACTCGTGCTAAGAAAAACCGATAGCTTACCGTGCTCTTCGAGTCGTGGGATTACCAAATCCCCGCTTATTTAGTAGCAGCTGAAAAAGTAAAATTTTGCCTATCCGGAAACTAGTTGCACTAATAAGCATAGTACTCCTGCTTTATAGGAGCGTAGTGCACCAATATACTCCAGTGTTGGTTGGTGGACTTAACGTCAGCACGTGCTAACGCTGAAAGACCGATAACTTACCGTGCTCTTCGAGTCGTGGGATAACCAAATCCCCGCTTATTTAGTAGCCGCTGGAAAAGTAAAGTATGGCTGGAAAGCAAACCATCAGATTCGATCTCGTGATCCGCATTTGAATATTTTTGTACTTGAACTTTTAACGAAGAAGTGAGGTTATTTTGTCACCAAACTAAACGCACACCTTGTTCAGTGCGCAAAGATGAGTTAAACTCAATATACTCGCATGTACATTTTTATTATTTCCGAACGGCTTTCTTTTCGCATCACGTACTAAATATTTTCACATACACATTACCTATAATTCCAACTCTATTGTTTCGGAGTTAAGGTTGTTTATCGCTAGATTCCACGCCGCAGACGAAGTTTCGATACGTCTTGTATTTGGTGTTCCGATCACGTCCCGGGTTCGACTCCCCGGCCGACGCGTGTGCCTTTATCCTCCGTTATTCTTCACGTTTTGTTCGTATTGTGGTATTATGGATCGCGACAGACTAGGCGTTATTAAATGTGTTTTCTTTATTAAAGAATAGAAGCCATGTTAAACACGTTACATGACTAATCCTTACTAATATTATAAATGGGAAAGTAACTTTGTTTGTATGTTTGTTCCGCTTTCCCGCCGCTACTACTGAACCGATTTGGCTGAAATTTGGAACATAGATAGCTTATAACCCGGAATAACACATAGGCTACTTTTTATTCCGGGAAATTCCATAGTTCCCGTGGGAAATTTTTACAGCAATCTATAGCTACATCTATAGGTACGTAGCTAAAGCAAACATCTTTGAAAGCAGGTATAAGGTTGTATTATTGAATGGGAACGGGAAATTTATGTTTCCCTCAGGATTTGTTAAAAAGCGAATTTGACACAGGCAGGGCGGTGGGCAAAATCTAATGATACTACAGATCTGATTATAATGCTATAAATGTGAAAATGGGTACCTAAATAGGTCTCTATTTACCTTGTGTGTTTTAGCTGAGCTATGGGATTTTGGGTTAGTAATATTGTAACTGTAATATTTAATCCTTATCCTTACTAATATTATACCTTTACCTTACTAATATTATAAATGGGAAAGTAACTTTGTTTGTATGTTTGTTCCGCTTTCCCGCCGCTACTACTGAACCGATTTGGCTGAAATTTGGAACATAGATAGCTTATAACCCGGAATAACACATAGGCTACTTTTTATTCCGGGAAATTCCATAGTTCCCGTGGGAAATTTTTACAGCAATCTATAGCTACATCTATAGGTACGTAGCTAAAGCAAACATCTTTGAAAGCAGGTATAAGGTTGTATTATTGAATGGGAACGGGAAATTTATGTTTCCCTCAGGATTTGTTAAAAAGCGAATTTGACACAGGCAGGGCGGTGGGCAAAATCTAATGATACTACAGATCTGATTATAATGCTATAAATGTGAAAATGGGTACCTAAATAGGTCTCTATTTACATTGTGTGTTTTAGCTGAGCAATGGGATTTTGGGTTAGTAATATTGTAACTGTAATATTTAATCCTTATCCTTACTAATATTATACCTTTACCTTACTAATATTATAAATGGGAAAGTAACTTTGTTTGTATGTTTGTTCCGCTTTCCCGCCGCTACTACTGAACCGATTTGGCTGAAATTTGGAACATAGATAGCTTATAACCCGGAATAACACATAGGCTACTTTTTATTCCGGGAAATTCCATAGTTCCCGTGGGAAATTTTTACAGCAATCTATAGCTACATCTATAGGTACGTAGCTAAAGCAAACATCTTTGAAAGCAGGTATAAGGTTGTATTATTGAATGGGAACGGGAAATTTATGTTTCCCTCAGGATTTGTTAAAAAGCGAATTTGACACAGGCAGGGCGGTGGGCAAAATCTAATGATACTACAGATCTGATTATAATGCTATAAATGTGAAAATGGGTACCTAAATAGGTCTCTATTTACATTGTGTGTTTTAGTTGAGCAATGGGATTTTGGGTTAGTAATATTGTACCTGTAATATTTAATACCTTTGTTTCGACTTACCATTGTTTCACTATAAGTTTTTTTGTTTTAGTTGAGATCGAAGAGTTTAGATGAGTCAATGAGATACAGGTTAAAAATATTATATTTGTGAAAACGGGTACCCATTTAACATATGTTTTAAACTAATAACTGTTTTGCTACTGAAAATTTTTGTTTTAGTTGACAAGGGATATGGAAAATTAATACGATAAATGTGAAAATGGGTACACAGCTGCTGAAATTGCAAGAACTCCAGGTTAGCTTAGGTAAGAATAGGTTGGTATGCAGCGTTGCGGAAGAATATATCAGTAAAACGACGTTTTACCTCATTACTAAAAAACTAAGCCAGTTATCAAAAATTCGTTATGAATATATTATGTTTTAGATGAGCAATGTAATATGGGATAGTAATGCTGTAAATGTGAAAATGGGTAGATACATTGAGCCCCGTAGTTAAACCTATATTGATTAAGGACGGAAGCGGGAAGAGCAGTAAAACAACTAAGCCGATGTTTCTTTTAGTTGTTGTAGTAGTTGACTGTTTGTCTATCCCGTATGCTACTTTTTATCCCAGAAAATCGTTGGCTCCCACGGTATTTGTAACAGCCCGAAATTCACGCGGGCGAAGCCGCGGGCAAAAGCTAGTAATAATAATAATAATGATAGTAATTTCTGCTAATGGTCTTATAGCCAAGAGCCTCGACCAACATCTTTCGAGGCTCTCGTTGGGTAGCTGGGTCAAGGGCCAGATCCAGAAGGCTGTACTCCTGGACACGGCTCGCATCGTCAGGAGGTTCCTCTCTCTGGGGCCCTGACCGCCGGTTGCTTGGACCCTGTTCCCGAGGCCAGTGGACCGCTATTTTTTATATTTTTAAATGTTTTTTTTTTATAATAAAATATTTAAAAATGTAAAAAATATGAAGGCATAATAAATGTAAAGAATAATAATAATAATAATATATCTTTATTAAAAGGTATAGACCCAGTTAAAAATTACAGTAAAATTACACAATTAAATACAATATAATAGTAAAATAAACTTAAAATTAAATAATATTTTAAAATAACTTAAAATACAATCTGTATTTAGGTCTATTTCCTATTAGCCTCCCGGTGCACCGAACGCCAATGCTTGAAGATTGAGCAATCCAAACACTCGGTCAGCGTGCTCAGGATCTCATTTTTGGAGTCTCGCAACCGGCTCCAGAATGTAGCGATTCGCGATCTCATAATCGCAAAGAAATCCGGTACTCTGGCCCTGGCGAACATGTCTGAGGCACTGCAGTACCGAGGCAACTTCATCAGGATACGATAAGCATCATTGTATTGCACCCTGATGTTGTTGATGGCACGCCTGGTGTACTTCGCCCAAAGTTGACATGTATAGAAGCATAAACAGTATGCTCTAAACAATGTCACCTTCACTGGCTCAGAACACCTGGCAAAGCGACGCGACAGCATGTTACACCTCACGGACAGAGCACGTCTTTCCCGTTCAATGTCCTCGTCGTCCTTGAGATCCTCAGTTACAATGTGACCGAGATATCTGAACCGCTCAACCCTCTCGAGTTTCTCACCGTCCAGGAAAACATCGGGAATAGAGTCCGGACCTTTGCCTGAACGGAACACCATCGCAACTGTCTTCTTAACATTATACTTTAAGCCGTGTTCTGCAGCGTAACGCTCGCAGATCGCTAACAGTTTGCGGAGACCACTGATTGAGGGACTCAGAAGCACCATGTCATCGGCATAGCTAAAGTTATTCAAACATGTGGATCCTATGTGACAGCCGACCCTGGTGCCTCTCAGTCCCCCAATCAGGTCGTTCACGTAATATAATAATATAATAATAATAATAATAATTTATTTATTTGCATATAATACACGTTATAATGTGATCTTAAAGACTAAATATGGTAGCAGTGTATTTGCCTTCTCAAGGCGTGCAAATTTTACATAATCGTCAATAATTAATACAAATTTTACTTATAATCGTCAATAGTTAATAATTAATACATTGTCATATCCATTTCCTATTAAAATAATCTTTAATGTCATATATTTCATCATTAAGTAATTTATTAAAAATATAATTCTTAAATTTATTGCATGGTAATTCTTTAACATGGTCCGGAAGGTGATTATAAATTCTAACTGCCATACAGTATACATTCTTTGAATACATATTTAATCTTTGCATTGGTACTTCTATCTTATATTTATGTCTTTTAGCGCGATCTTTTAGTGGAAATATATTTAGATTATTCTTTATAAATAAGCACATTTCATAAACATATAAGGCAGGCAAAGGCAATATTTTCTTTTTCTTGAACAGTGGTTTACAGCTGTCAAGAAAGTCTGCTCCGCAAAGCGCTCTTATACATCTTTTTTGGGTCTTAAAAACTCTATCTATGTCAGTTGAGTTTCCCCATAGGATTAACCCATATCTTAAAATAGAAGATACATAGGCGTGGTATGCTACAGTAGCTGCGGATTCTGATACTGTAGCTCTCAATCTTTTTAACAGGTATATAAATTTGTCTAGTTTTGTACATACGTTGTCTATTTGCGTCTTCCAATTGCAGTACGAGTCAATAGTAACACCTAAGAATGTAGCTGTGTCAGTCTCTTTTATATTTATGTCGTCAAAAGTTACATTAATTTTAGGATAGGCACTATTATATGTCCGAAAATGTATGAATTGCGTTTTACTTAGGTTAATGTGTAAGCTATTTTTCTTTAGCCAGTCAACAACATCATGAAGGGCTTTATTTGTTTCTTTTTCTAAGGTTTGTTGGTCAGTACTCTTTACAATTATTGTAGTGTCATCAGCATATTGAATACATTTGTGGCTTGTGCATTTAGGAAGGTCATTCACATAAATTAGAAAAAGAAGCGGGCCAAGAATACTTCCTTGTGGTACTCCGTTTATGTTTAATCTAAGGTCTGATTTATAGGTTTTTTTGTATTTACCCGATATACTCGTTAATTCAACATATTGTTGTCTATTTGCAAGATAACTTTTGATCCAGTCGTGGGAAGTTCCTCTGATTCCGTAATTGTAAAGCTTATTAAGCAAGATATCGTGCGACACTGAATCAAAAGCTTTGCTCATATCTAATAAAAGAGCTACCGTCATACGTTTATCATTAAGTCCTTTAGTTACTGTTTTCATTAAATCAAAGCAGGCTGTAACCGTGGAATACTTTTTTCGGAAACCATGTTGATCTGTATGTAACGAGTTGTGCTTTGTTAAGAAGTTATATATTTTTTCGTAGACGACTTTTTCGAAGACCTTTGATAGTACTGGTATGAGAGTGATCGGTCTGTAGTTGTTTATGTCAGATTTTTCTCCTTTTTTGAATACGGGTTTCACGACTGAAATCTTTAGCTTGTCAGGGAAAACCCCTTGTTCTAGCGATAGGTTTACAATATGGCGTAATGGTTGACATAAATGTACCGAGGTTAGTTTAAGGATTTTTGTGTTTATCTCGTCATAACCTGTTGCCTTTGTATTATTAAGATTTTTGATTTCTTTATATATGTCTATATCATCCACTGCTGATAAAAATAGGGAATTTATATTTTGTGACTCAATACTATTTTTGTCCCGTTCATTTTGGCAGGCGATACTTGTGAAAAATTCATTAAATTTGTTTGCAATAATTTTCGGATTCAAGTAGGTTTTCTCGTTAATATTTATTTTATCTATTGCCTGTTCATTAGGGTTTTTTAAATTAGTGTTATTTTTTATTATTTTCCATGCTGTAGAGGTGACCTGCTTTGCCTGAATAATGCGTCGTAAATTTATAATTTTTTGGCTACTTAATATACATTTTTTGAGTACATTTGAATATAATTTGTATTTCTTTAAGTAATTTTTTTTATTTGCCGCATTGTATAAATATTTAATATAAAGTCTACGTTTTACAACACAACTTCTCTTTATACCACGAGTTAACCAGTTTGTTTTAACTGGTTTATTTGTGATTTTTACTACTATACGAGGAAAGCAGAGATCATAAAATAGCGTTAAAGTATCATGGAAATTATTAAATACACGTACAGGCTGAAGAGGTCCGGAGAGGTCAAACCGCCTTGGCACACGCCGCATTCTAGCCTGTATTCGCTAGAGGTCGCGTCGCCCCATCTTACACTGTTCGTTTGGTTTCCGTACCAGTATCTCAACAGATTTACCGTTTTTGTAGGTACATTCGAGCCGTACAATTTATCCCACAGTAAATTATAATTTACGAGGTCGAAGGCACGACTCAAATCGAGGAAGCATGCGTAGACAGACGTAGCTCTGCTGACGTAATGGTTCACGGTTGCTTTAAGGCTGAAAATCGCTGAATCCGTCGAGAGACCGGGCCGGAAACCAAACTGAGCGTGGCTAATACTGGCTAATATTTCTTTTCCCCTCCGTATTAATTTTCATTATCATCCCTTGACGACTTCTTCTCTGGCGCAGTAGCGCGCGTTCGGAATGGAGTGAAAGGTCGCGGGTTCGATTCCCGCCACTGGCCGCTTTAGAATTTTATAGTTTAACAATTTCAAGTCTCGTCTGGTGGGCTTCGGCAGATGGCTAGTTATCACCGCTAAAAAGGGGCGAGTTACTCATCCCTTCCAAATTGGTACGAAAACATTTATCGTCACTTACGGCTACATCATCACTTAGGTACCATTAGCTGAGATCGCAATTGACTATTAACTTGTAGAAGATACAAAAATTCTTCAACATTATAGCGAGTATAATGCGATGCGTTGTAAGGTAGTGTTTGTGTCAAAATATTTTTTTGCATTGAAATTAGAGGTTCAACGTCTACTATTGGGCATAATATATTGGCAATTTTAACGGTTAGGTAATAGGTACGTTAACATGAGTTAACACTAGCCTAGTAGCTGTGACTATGACTTTCACAGTAGAGGTAATATTTTATAGGACAAGGTACCCCTTCCGCTTTCTTTAATCTTTATAATATCCTCTACCCTAAGGTTGCCTGGAAGAGATCGCTATTTTAGCGATAAAGCCGCCTATTGTACATGCTGTATTTGCTATATGTCTATTGTTTTTGTTTTGGTGTACAATAAAGCATATTTTACTTTTACTTTTACCAAGCGGGTGGTTCAGTTTAGGATTTTAACTATTAATAATTGTAAATTGGTCTGATGAAAGGTTCTTCAGCCGCAGTTTGTAACCAGTTACTTATCACCGTACCGGCAAAGATGTCTTGACAAAAATGACTTGAAACGTAACTGTTCTGTACCAAAAATGGTTAAATGTAACACCTATGGTGCGATTTCAGCCGTCCGTAATTATCATTCCATTGATTCGATCGAGACAGTCGATTATTTCAGTAACCTTCAAAGCTATCTATTATCAAAGCTATCTATATATACTTTGTGATTTGTAGACTTTTAAAAACTAAAATAGCTCTTGGTAGAATGCATGTTTTTAGTTTAATTTAGGGATGAAAATGAAACTTGACAAATTCGGTTCAGGTAGAACTTTTTATTTTAAACTAATACGAACGCATAGTAGAATTTACGATATATAATATTTTAATAATATAATATTAAATGGTATAATATAACAGAACATTGACAATTAAGCGATAACTAAGTTCACCAACATTTCGTAAAGCCATAGTGATTGCAATCGAGTATTATTTACACTGACTCGAAGATTTTAGGTCGACAATAATAATTAATAATAATTAAAATATTAAAGCTATTTAGAACATGGCCATGACACAACAGTCTTATTCCTAGATAATTTTCACATATAAATATTCTATAAGTGTAATAACATTTAATCCATTCACTTATAGTCCAATCAATAAAGGAGTTGTAGAATGCATGAGAGGGGACCTAAGTGATTTCTTCTGAAACTTGTTCAGGGTACTTAGGAAGTTAACATACTAAAAGTCCTGACGTCTCGGAGGTGAGCCGGAGTGGGGAGGGGGGGGAAAAGGTACCACTTTTGGGTTTTTTACTAATATCTCAGAAACGGTGCGTCATGGAAAAAAAAAATCTTCTAATAAATTAAAGCTCATAAAATTACCTAAAACTTTGGTCTTATTCAATTTTGCCGTATTCCTAACCGTTTCCGAGCCATACGCTCCGGAAAAGTTAATACTACAAAAAAAACCTTATCATATAATAATCCGGTCAAGTTAGTCATAAAAATAGTGGTCAAATAACAATAATTCCGACAGAGCCAAATCTTCGTAGAGACCTTAGGTTTACCACAAGGAATAAAGTGTCAAAAGTCCACATCAATCCTATGTGTGCAACAAAAGTTATTCGGGGTCAAATATCAAAATTTGAGGTTTTTTGGATTTTTCTCGAAAACGGTAAGTTTTGTCAAAAATAAATTCAGGCCAAAGTTATAGATCTTAAAATTATCTACAAAAATGGTCCTTATGATTTTTTTCCTAAGAGTTAACATTCCTGAGATATCGCGATTCTAAGAGTCACATTATACATGATATGCACAAATATATATATATACATAATCAGGCAATTACAATTGTAGTTGCTGAAGATATTGATTTCTTAGTAGTTACTACTTACTGCAAGGACTCCAATGGATAAAATAGTTTATTTTCTATAACTTCCTAACATTAACCGTTTACGCAGTGTACGCAACGGAAACTCTCAGTATGGAACAAATTTTCCCATTTTTGCAACATTTTTCATTGATGCTCCTATTGTATTGGTCGTAGCGTGATGTTATATGGCCCATAGCCTTCCTCGATAAATGGACTATCCAAAACAAGAATAATTTTTCAATCAGGACCCGTAATTTCTAAAAAACAAACACGTTGATCCCCTGCTTCGTTTCAGCGAAATGGCGATTGCCATAATTCTGTTGCGTACGCTGCGTAAACGGCTAAAGTCTCGCAAAAATCATGTATTGCGGAGTTGATCTCCTTTAATAGTTCCAAAAAATAATCCACAACAGCAAATACCTATCTGTAAGTTTGACTCGCTATAATTTTTTTATTATGGCAATCGCCATTTCGCTGAAATGAAGGAGCGGATCAACGTGTTTGTTTTTTAGAAATTACGGGTCCTGATCGAAAAATTATTCTTGTGTTGGATAGTCCATTTATCGAGGAAGGCTATGGGCCATATAACATCACGCTACGACCAATACAATAGGAGCATCAATGAAAAATGTTGCAAAAATGGGAAAATTTGTTCCATACTGAGAGTTTCCGTTGCGTACACTGCGTAAACGGTTAATGTTAGGAAGTTATAGAAAATAAACTATTTTATCCATTGGAGTCCTTGCAGTAAGTAGTAACTACTAAGAAATCAATATCTTCAGCAACTACAATTGTAATTGCCTGATTATGTATATATTTGTGCATGTCATGTATAATGTGACTCTTAGAATCGCGACATCTCAGGAATGTTAACTCTTAGGAAAAAAATCATAAGGACCATTTTTGTAGATAATTTTAAGATCTATAACTTTGGCCTAAATTTATTTTTGACAAAACTTACCGTTTTCGAAATCGGGGTCAAATTTTGATATTTGACCCCAAATAACTTTTGTTGCACACATAGGATTGATGTGGACTTTTGACACTTTATTCCTTGTGGTAAACCTAAGGTCTCTACGAAGATTTGGCTCTGTCGGAATTATTATTTGACCACTATTTTTATGACTAACTTGACCGGATTATTATATGATAAGGTTTTTTTTGTAGTATTAACTTTTCCGGAGCGTATGGCTCGGAAACGGTTAGGAATACGGCAAAATTGAATAAGACCAAAGTTTTAGGTAATTTTATGAGCTTTAATTTATTAGAAGATTTTTTTTTTCTATGACGCACCGTTTCTGAGATATTAGTGAAAAACCCAAAAGTGGTACCTTTTCCCCCCCCTCCCCACTCCGGCTCACCTCCGAGACGTCAGGACTTTTAGTATGTTAACTTCCTAAGTACCCTGAACAAGTTTCAGAAGAAATTGCTTAGGTCCCCTCTCATGCACTCTACACCCCCTTTTAGGTTATTCATTGACTGGACTATTAATACAATAATTATTAATTAATCAAGTAAAATATTTTGCTAAGATAAACAAAATTACCGTAAAGGTAAAACAGTTTTTATGTCATAAAAGTTTGTGTTTACAGAACATAATTATTTTAATTAAATATACTCGTAGCTCCCGAAGTATAAATATGCATTTTGTAAAAGTATACCTCAAAGATAATGAATAGTATTGAGTGAGTGGAAAAAATGCGTCTAAAATCTTTACAAAATTCAATGGTAGCAAACGTACGGAGCCTCCTAAATACAATAATTATTTAGAGGCGAAAGATATATGAGGAAGACTTTGTATCTAACTCTTAATAAAAAAAAATTGTTATAAAAAGCTTTAATAGTCGCTAATATAAAATCATAAATCAAAGAAGACGTCAAAGACTATATAAAAGTATAAAAATGAGCAGGAATAGTAACGCTATATGGGTCAATTGATTTTCGTTGCGCAACACGACTGTATTTCAATATTTACAAAAGTGTTAAGTACATTCACTATAGATCCAATAAACTCGCTAAGTACGTCTTTAAAAATATATTTCAGAGCAGAGCTAGAAGCTTCGTAAGGTTTAGAAAAATACAGTGGTAACCTCATTGGATCATTGCCAAAGCTTTGTTGTATAAATACGAGTATATCTAGAGTACAAAAGCAGTCTCCAGATTAAATTCGGTAACGTAGCTTAATGATACGATCTATTTAGAATTTAAATACTAAGTATTAGTACGACTTTGTACCGTTACATAACGTGGTTGGCTGCTTTATTGTTAAAAGTCACTTATTTCTGGATCGGTGTCCGCGTATTTACACGTGAAGGGGTTTCTAAGCCAGGAGCAAAAGGATCTGTCACTATGTTGTTTGTATTTAGCAGTGGTATGCTTCTTAGCATGTGCTCTCGCAACTGCTGCTCTTCTGGTGGGGTAAGAATCTAAGGATGATGCATCTGAGTCCCTTGGAACTGAATCGTATCCAGATTCTGCTCTCCGTGATGTTGCCGCAGGGCTGTGTTTACCGGTTCGTGGCGTCGATTCATGACCGCTATCGTATCCGTCAGGTTTACAGCTCCCTACAACTCTAGCAACATTTTTGTCTCCTTTTTCACACTTTTCTGACCGTGGTTCCGTAGTAACTACAGGCGCTGTCACTTCGAGGTGCAAATTTGATTTGAGCTCTCGAAATGTACTAGATGGAGCTCCACTGCCTGGAATTCGATTTTCTTCTCTCAAATTTGGATCTGAAGCACCGTCTGGATGCCTCAAAGATGCTATACGGGCATCCGTTATGTCATTCGCTCGATATCGTTCAAAAGGGCCGTATGAATCGTTGTGCGCTACATCTAAGTCGTGATATGCATCACACACTCCTACTGCACTACCGGGTCTCGACATGGACCTCTTGCAGCTATCACAAATTTTATCACTAGGTCGATATGCAGGCTCACTATACACGGACCCATCGCCGTGAAAATCATCAGTGTCTCGTACATTACATAAAGATAACGATTGGAACTGTGGTGCATTTCTAGAGGCAGCTAAGTTATTGCTATCTAAAACTCTACGAGAGCCATATAGCTCTGTTAGGCCCATGAGTTCATCTAGTCGTGATCTTGAAGACGGTAAACTTTCATGCGGCTGTACATCTGTCGCATGATCTCCATAACCTTGCATAAAGAATCCGATTGTTTGTCTAAGATAAGCTTCGGTACGAATTTGTCTTTCTACTTCACTATATAGAGAAATTGTGTCTGTGAAAGTTGATGCTGCAGTTAAATTCTCTTGACTTAATATTCTGAGAGGATGATCTTCGCAGTCTTCGTGATCTACTTCTCCAAAGAAAGTATCAGAATATCCCATACAATACGCAATATCTTCTTCGGTAACTTGGAGACAAGAATCTTGCATAGGAACTGGTTCTAAAGGCTCTTCAACTTCAATAATTTCTAGTATTTCATCCTCATCTTCTGCTGGACCTTTACTCATTCCATGGAGATCAATGTCTCTACTATGGGTAGAGACTAATTCATCATCCATTCTCATTCTTTCTTTGTATTTGCTATCTAAACTTTCCATAGATACTTCTCTGCTACTTAAACTACTTGGCTGTATAAGAGGGAGAGCAGGCGGTATTTCAGCTAATTCTTCACTATCATCATCTTCATCTGGTTCATTTTTAATCGATGACGTAGTGCTAGCAGATTTACGTAATCCATTTGGATCAGGAGGGCCTACGTTTTCCTCCTCGATTGCCATACCTTTAGAACCAGCTTTTAGTCCAGTTCTTATAGTTGATTCCTCGACGTGTATTCGTCGTGTTGCTTCTTTCATTTCCATTCGATGCGTTGTTTCTGTTTCATCAGGCAATCGCGCACCATCTTTAGAAATAGTTTGACCTTTGTGGCTAGGGGAGTTGTGTCTAGATTTGTGAATTTGAAAAGTTTGATTCTCTACCCACTTTTTGATCATGTTTTTCTTATGACTGTCCATATAACCATACCCTAGGCTTTCGCCACCATACGAGTTAAGGACACCAACTTGTAGAGGTATCGAATTTGTTGACTGAATTGGCACAGAGTCAAACTGAAGTGGAATTTTAGGTTCCTGCATTGGACCATCTATCCACGTTTCTCGCTTTTTTCCTTGCGTTTCTTTGATGATATGCCGAGCTTCAACTAATTTAGACTTTGATATTCTGGGACCATCGATCCATTGTTCATCACTTGTGTTTTCTCCGTGTTTTGTCACTTGTTTCTTAGTTGTTGCTGCCTTTGATGTAGCTGAATGTACTGGAGATGACTTTGGTGTATGAATTGGCTGTGAAATATTTTTCAATGGTGATGATTTAGGTGATGAGTGCACTTTATGTATAGGACTTTTCTCTTCGACAACTTTGGATAGTGATGATTTGAGCTTTTGTTCGGCTAGTGATCCTCTTAATGCTTTACTCAAAACACATCTGTTGTCGCCCGAGTTTATGTGTGGTATATAAACAGGTGGATGCTCTCCATCTGTAGCATCATCTAAAGGACCAACGTAGATCACAGTGTCCGCTGATAAATCACTACTCGATGGATCAGGTTCACTGCTACTAGGCTTGGAAGCATCTTCACCAGAACTGCCACCAGACCCAGCGTTGTTATTCGAACTGTATTTCATTTTTCTTCTTCTCAACCTATGAATTCTGGACGCTAATTGTAACGTTGTGAGAGTGTCGGAATAATTTTGTAAATTTGGCGAAACGTGAACTATCATCGCCGTATGGCAGGTGAGGGATCCCAAGCATTCTTTTAGCACGTGTGTAAGGTTGTGGTCCCGATACGGTAAGTGTCTTTGACCGTTAAATATCGCAAGAAGTATATTCCCTAAACCGGACAGGGGAATTCCTCCGTTGGTTTTGCCTCGCTCCGAGTTTCCCAAGTCTATCAAGTGCAAACGGCTACGGCCCCCGGCAACTGTAAATAAAGAAACGAATTGTTATTTTAAATTCGACTCCGCAGAGAGAGTTCTAGACGTTTGTTCGTACGAGAATAATCAAACATTCAATTTTATTGAAGTTGTAGAGTCAGCGGTGCGCTTTGCACTGCGTCTACAAATAACCAGATTGAAATTGTACGACGCAAGACGTTCTAAGTATAAAATAATATGTCACAAATGCGGGATAAATTTTAAATGTCGCTTTTATCGTAGAGTGTCCACAGGTTCGAGTTTTTTGAAGAATATTTTTACTAAAACGGGACTACAGAACATATTTAAAACTTCATGCAACGGTTTCAGCTGAGAATGAAACACTGTTAGAGATTTACTAAGTAGTCAAGCGGGTAGGTTACAGCTATAGTTTTGAAATTGTTACTAACCAGCTCCCTTCCCACCGACGCTGTATTGGTACACGTGTAAGGTGTAAAGAAGATGGCTGTCCTTCCCATCTTCTCTTGTCCCCCGCGTAGCTAACGCCGCGTCCAGGTAGAATGCAGCTTTCTCCGCACTGTGCACCCTCAGCTCCGACTGGTTCTGAAGATGCGTGCCAAAGAGCGGGTCGTCACGAAGGTACACGCCTGGTGATTGTTCGGAATCTGAAAGGAAAGAAATAAGGCTTTAAACCGAGTAAACTAATAAAAATAAACTTAAAACCAACTTTAATATTTTCGTTATATTTTGAAAGGAGTTAACGACGATTTGGTCCCATTGTTTGGTGAAAATCTGATGTATTCCTTTGGATATAGGCGATGCAACTTTCCAATTTTGATGATTTGTTCCTGAGTACACTCCGGTATCGAAGCGCAAAATAGGTTAATATAATATGGAAGATTTTTGTGATTCCGCGAATGCTGATTGGGATCTGATCTTTGGATGTTTTTAGTAGGTATCTTTAGTAAAATATTTTTTAAGTGAAAACTTTTGAGGCCCCTTGGATATTTTTGAGACGGAAAACCCGTTGAATAATCGACACCGTTAACATTACGAACACGTTTTTCAAATTCAAGTTTTTTTACCCCTCGTAAACTTAGCTTTAAGTGAACTTGTAGTTATCAGCAATCAGCATGTGTGTTGTGACAAATATCATATTGACGTTTTACAAAAGCCTGTTCGTTAGGCCTATGTAAAATAGAGATATTTTGAGTTTGAGTTTACTTCTGTTGGGAGGCCGAAGTGCAACTGTTTTTTTTTGTTGACCGGGTATTGAACTAAAATAACATGCTTGAATGTAACTCACGCTCATGCTTGTATTGTACACTCATGGCTCAACGTGTCGCAAAGCTGAAGTGGTAATGGGCGGGGCACATAGCTCGCAGTACCGATGGACGTTGCGGACCCAAGGTGCTGGAATGGCGGCCACGCACCGGGAAGCGCAGTGTCGGTCGACCCCCCACCAGGTGGACGGACGACATTAAGAGGGTCGCGGGGAGTCGCTGGCGCCAGGCGGCGCAAGATCGTGGTGTTTGGCGGTCATTTCAGGAGGCCTATGTCCAGCAGTGGACGTCCATCGGCTGAAACGACGACGACGATGTAACTCACCGTTCTGATACGGCGCCAGTAGGTCCCGTATCTGGTTGGTGTTGGTGCACATCTCCACGGCGGAGACCCTGACGGAGAAGCGCGTGCCGCACTTGTGCCGCTGCTCCGCGATGCCGCGGAACAGCCACGAGATGGCGCAGGGGATCGCGCCCAGCGACGCGGCCGCGTCCGGGCGCCCCAGCATCGTGTACGACTTGCCTGGATGTACGAACACATCATCATCATCTCAGCAAGTGGATGTTCAATGTTGGACATCGAACTTCCCAATAGCCAGCTACCACACCCTGTCCTTAGCCTTTCTTATCCAGGTGTTTATGACGACGAAATCAGCTCATTGGAAATAAAAAAAATTGTAGAAAGTATCTTAAAGAAAACGGTCAAGACTTTTTCAAAATCAAATCAAATAATATTTATTTCAAAGTAGGCACATATTGAACTCTTTAATTGAAAGTTTACTCTTATTGGCAATTTTCAAAGGAGGTAAAATGAGGAAGTTAATTCTCTAATATAGGCAACGTTTGCCGGGTCAGATAGTTTATGTCACAATTTTTGTAACAAAACTCCTCCGAAATGACCGACGTTAATGTTTTTTTTGTATACATATTCGGTAGGTCTGAGAATAGGACGTACTTAAACTATTTCTGAGACCTAGGGATCTTTACTTAGGAGTGAGAAAAAATTATATGGCATTACAACGTTTGCGGAATCAGCTAGTATGTATAACGCTCAGATCACAGAAGTGATCTTGAGGTATAATGTAACGTAGGATATAACTTTTTTTAACAGAAATCGGTAAACGGTGTAATATGACAGTAATACCTACCTGAGTGGAATTTATTAGTTAAAATCAGATTGAGCGCTAATGTAAGATTGTTTCGACGTATTAGGATTAAAATCTTAAATTATGGATATGGGTATAGAATAGGAAGGATATGCCCAGTCAGTGGCTCAGCGGTTTAGTGGTTATGCGGTAGTGTTGTCTCCGCATAGTAGCCATTGCAGCGTTGAGGCCTAGACTGAATATTTAAACGGAAACCGACCGACGCCATCGATTGATCTGATTCAACCAATTTGCATTCGAAACCTTAATCCTTTGTCAACAATAATAACAAATCAAATTGATAATGCGATTAGCGCGGTGAATTAAACAGGGTAAATTAGGTCCGCATTTCAAACAAATAAAACCAAACCCAGTGTGTACCTACCTACACTGGATTTTAATTGCGGTCTTTTGTTTGAATTTACTCGTATATTTAAATGATCGCCAAATTCTGCAGAATAAAACCACCTGACTTCCTGAACACACTTATTCCAATTTTTGATTCTTTCTTTGTTCGCATAGCGAGTTTTGTGGTGAAAGAATAGAATAGAATATAATAGAATAGAATATTACAAAACAGAATAGAATAGAATAGAACAGAACAGAAAAGAACAGAACAGAATAGAATAGAATAGAATACTGAATACTTAAGTGTTTTCTACTGTTCGTCATCATTACCATAGCAAGTTAAAGCAGTTTTTAAGATCAGGAAATCCTTTACCAAGACATTACGTGTTTTACAAATCTCGCATGAACTTTTCCGAAATCATTCAAGCAAAGATTTTTATTAACCAAAAAGACCTTTGCCAGTATTGGAGGCAATAGGGAAATTTCCCTCCGTTGTTATACCTGGGGACCGCTAAGGTTAGGATGGAGTACCTACGTGTTTTACGTTACCCGAAAAAATTTTCTCTCGCGCGCCGAGAGTAAATAATTTTTACTCCAGAATTTATAACAGAATATGGAAGCTCAAGTTCAACACTAAAGTTTCAACGAAGTGGGCCCGCCGTCCCATTTGGATGCAAATCCCTTCCTGTAAGTCCCGCCTCCGCTGAGCGGCGGCGGATCCGCGGTTGCGCGGTTGCCTAATAAACACCGCGCGTTGAGGCTTCGGTTGAATATTTAAACTCGATGCCGGCGGATACGAACGCTGCGGAAACTGGAAGGAAAGAGCTAAAGTTTCATTTAGACGACCTAGCTAGTGATCTTAACTGCTTTAATATGTATTCAAGTGCCTAGTTTAAGTAGTGATAAGTACGCTGTACGTTCGCTTGCTGGTTATTCGGTTCCTCCATATTTACATTTGTAAAGATGTTCGCGTCCTGCTCCTGCCACGAGCAAGATGGGCCGGGGTCCAACCCTTCTCTTCCAAATTTTATACTTGGTTGGTCGAAATATTCGATGAAATGGATATGTCTTTGTTGTCTTGCAATACTTCTTGAATTTATTTAATAGCTACGAGTAAATAGTTTTCAAAATATAAAATATCAGGGAGACAGGAATAATGGCCGGAAGCGGCAGCTGAGACTGCTGAAGACGGACGTCGCAAGTATTCCTCTTTATTGGAGAGTTACATATTTGTCCCGTTGCCATGGAGACGCTTGGGACCATAGAGTCGTAGTGCCGAAAAACTCATCCGAGATATTTCCCCCGGTTAAAAGCCTCATCTGGTTGTCAGTTGTCACCACATGAGGCCCCTTTTGTCAAAGAGCTGGCTCATTTTTTGAGCTAGCCTTCAGTCTAGCTGTTAAGCAAAGAAATGCAGCCAGTATTATTGGCACTATTTCACGTAGAAAAGACTTTAAGAATAAGTTAGCGATATGTTTTAATGTAACATTTTCAATTATATTAAAAATTAGTAAGTAAGTAAGGCTTTAGCGTAATCGCATCTATTGAGATGCAAATCCCAAACTACAAGTTCCGCTCTGTGGTCACGCGGTCGTGTGGTCGTGTGGTCGTGTGGTCGCGCGGTCGTGCGGTTGTCTAGTAAATTGTGCTGAGTGAAGGCTGCGACTAAAACTGGACATCTATTCGCTGTCCAGTTCGAAACACTATCTATAATAATATTGTTATTTAAGAGGATTTACTGAATTTATTTTTGTCCTTCTCACTCTTCCGAATACGTTGATGGCTACGACATGCAGCGTTGCCGAAGAATAGAACAGCAATTAGTCTTTATATTAAACTGCAGGTCACGAAAAATCGCTTAAATACGACGTGATTTACGCTGTAATAGCCACTAAACTATATCACATGTAGGTACCAATTAAAGATCTTAATTTTTGAAGTGGAAACTTCAGGCGCGTTGAGCAATTTTGTGATAGGATAGGTGAAACCCATTGAATTCGTTAACGTAACTCAATGGAGTCGTGTCGTTTATCTCGGTAGTTAAACGACACAACTCCATAGAGTTTGGACTCGTTTGATCCGTCTTGACGAGTACTTCGATGCTAGATGGTAACCAAGATCTGATGCGGAAAATAATACGGATAAAACGTTTAAAAGCTTGGTTTTAAATGATAATTTACTTGCTTTGATGAATTTGTAGGGTATCTAAACTTTCAAATAAGTAAACAATTAACTAGTACCCATTGGTTATCAAGTACCTAAATATAGACTTCGCACGAAGCCTCAATTGATTGAGGCCACACGCATCGTTTTGCTGACTCGTTATCTACGGCACGAGAGCGATGCCAAGTTGATATTTTGCAACTCAAACGCAATTATAGTTATTGGATTAATATTTTTATATTATACCTAAATGTGGATGTTTGTATGTTTGTAGGTTCAAGTCACAACTACTGAACTGATTAAGGTTCAAAGCAAGGATCTTCCCGCCGAGTTTAGGTTGGTTAAAAAAATTAATGTATTGTATAAGAATCTGAATTCCTTTATTACGTCGAATGTCGCAGATTAAGGAATTCGTGGTTTTTAAAACTTGTTGCCGCGTAGAGATAAAAAAACAAATAGAAAATTAAAACCGTGAACGACTGTAGCATCTTCAATTGAGCAACAGATGGATAGTCTAATGGAGTAGTTCGGGGAACTGCATTTCAAACCTGATTAAGGACATTTTCAGAGGAAACTCATGCTGAGAAAAGAAACGGTGATTGCTTAACGGCAATATGATGACGATAACAGCTAGTTCATTACAGAGTATAAAACACTTAAGTATTCAGTAAACTTCCACCGTAATACTCGCTAAACGAACGCAGAAAGCAGGCAGGTATCTACAGCTTCTGAGGCTTTTATTCAATTTGCATTTAAAGCCTTAATCCGCGACGCTGAGTAAGACTTACACAATGTGGGATTAAATCGTTAATAATATCTCCTTGTTTATTAAGATGTCTACTTTCGTACTTTTGTATTTAAAGCAGATTACTTTATTAATAACGATAAACACAAAGATGATCTAAAGGACGAGTCTACATCTCGGTAAATATTTTTTTAATTTATTTGTATAGAAAAACACCACGAGACGAGCAAAATGCTCACTTTGCCTGCCAACGAAAAAAGCAGGGCGTTTCATGACTGTATTACAATGAGTTTTCCCTAATTAAATCCTCTGATCGGTGATAAATTATTTTCTAAACCAGCTAAACCATGCAATAGAGGGGAAAGGAGAAGTATTTTTGTCATTTTATTCACCCTAAACTATATTCGTGAGCCAATGTTCAGACAGTGGATAAAACCATAGGAAAGAAATAGTCTCTAGCCGCCATGCTAGGCGGGCTGGTAAACTATCATATTATGTAATGAAAGTAGAAATGCCTCGTTGGTGTAGTGGTTAGCATTTTCGACTGCAGATCATGAGTTCCTCGGTTCGATTCCCGGGTCAGGCCCTTAAAATTTTGAATGTATTTATTCCTATTAGGTTTTTCGATCAGGAAATTCTTAGTACCAGCTGCACGAAGTTTGGAAATTGCCGGCGTTTTCACGCCTCGGAGAGCTCGTCAAACTGTCTTTCTTTCTGATCGTTTCAAAATAGGAAATGCACCTATGTTTGCGCATACACTTGATGCGTTATAGTATGTAACGCGTATGTCAGCATGAAGAGTGTGACCTCCGTCCAATCCGACCGACCGACCCGGATCGGTCGATGGCATTGGACGGACGGATTGGAGAGCATTATGTTACCTAGTCCTGCGTGTCCGAAGCAGAAGAGGCACCCGTCCGTCCCGTTGATGACGGCGTGGATGACGTCCGTCAGCGCGCTCGAGCAGATCTCCGTCTGTAACAATCCATACATTTAGAAAGCTTTCCAAAAAAATTGTCGCATTGAGGGGATTTACCGCGTCTTCCAGTTATTGTGGCTGAGCGCTCTAACAATTGAGCCACGAGTCGACACTGGTATAGTGTTTGAAAACTTTATGCAGACTTTGAAAAATTTTCTTATCTTTCCTGGCGCAGAAGCGCGCGCTGGGATTCGTATAATTTCTAATTTGGCTCAGGTCTGGTGTAGTAGAAGGCTTTTTACGTGGCTAGTTACAACAAAGATGAAACAACAAGATATTTAGTGTTCCGTCGCGATGTTGTGTAGAAACTGTTAGGAGTTACTCCTTCGAAGTTAGTACGATAATATCTTCGGCAGCATCATCATTTAGTATCATGGAAGATCGGAGCCAAGTACTACTATCTTGTAGTGTCAAAAGAACGTTCAGTCCTTAGGCAGAACTGTGAGGCCACGTAGAAGGAAACTTTGCAGTTTCAATATACCTAGTCTGGCCATAAATACTGTTACATAAAAACTTTTCTTTTTTTCAGCTTTTTAATTATTTTGAATTTGGAACACGTATATTATTTTAAAAATTTCTTTCGATTTCGCGCCATTTCACATACTTTTTCGTGTTCATTATCAAATTACAATATGGAATGGGGTGTTTGAGAAAATAGGATTGCAGTGATCGCCTTGCACAAAGTGGGTATGGAGCCGTCGGTCATATTCCAGACACTTCAAAAGCTTGGTATCAGCCGTATGTTCGTATATCGTACAATCAACAGATACAACATCGGGGCGGCCGCGTGCTGTTAGAACTACAAAGGCTGTTAATGCTGTTAAAGCCAGAATTCGTCAAAACCCCATTAGGAAGCAAAAAATCTTATCGCGAGAAATGAAGATTCCCGCTAGGACTCTGTCGCGTATTATAAAACAAGACCTGAAGCTCGGTGCTTATCGTCGATATATAGGTCATGCCCTAAATCAATCTTTACAATTAAAGAGAGTGGATCGATCAAAACGCCTTCTGTCGCGATACGCAGGTGAAAGGCACAGAAATATCCTCTTTACCGATGAAAAAATTTTCACGATTGAAGAACACTACAATAAGCAAAATGATAAAGTGTACGCTCACAGTTCTAAAGAAGCTGCTCAGGTGGTCGGGAAGGTACAACGTGGTCATCATCCTGCGTCAGTGATGGTTTGGTGGGGCGTGTCTTATCAAGGAGTCACAAAACTGCATTTTTGTGAAAAAGGAGTGAAAACTTCAGCTAAAGTATATCAAGATACAGTCTTGGATCATGTTGTGAAACCTCTCAGCAATACTCTTTTTAAAAATATACCGTGGACTTTCCAACAGGACTCTGCACCTGGTCACAAGGCACGAACTACCCAAGCCTGGCTTGAAACCAATGTTCCGGACTTTATAAGAGCTGAAGACTGGCCCTCATCTAGCCCAGACCTCAACCCTTTAGACTTCAAATTATGGTCAGTTTTAGAGGACATGGCCTGCTCTAAACGACACGGCTACATTGAGTCTCTTAAAAAATCTTTGGAGCAAGCAGTGGCGAAATTTCCCTTGGAAACAGTGCGTAAATCCATAGATTCGTGGCCAAACATATTAAAGGCCTGTATAAAAGCCAAAGGTGGCCATTTCGAATAGATTTTTTTTTATTTTTTGCTGAGACTTTAATAAATTTGTAGGTATAAATTTTATTAATATTACATTAAGTACTTCATTTAAAAAAAAAGCATTTTCATTTGTAACAGATCTTATGGCTGGACTAGTAACTTTGAAAGGCCGAGCATTTCAAATACGAGAGAAAACTTACCTTGCCAATTTCGTTTAAGTATCCTTTCAACAAATAACCCGAATAGTAGATGGAAACTGTTAGGGATGATTTTATTTACCTACCAAGTTAGCAAGATAACATCTTCGGCTGCATCATCACTCACCATCAGGTGAGATGGCAGTCAAAAACTAACTTGTAGACATAAAAAATATATCAAATACACCAACAATTATGTTGAATTCAACATTTAATAATTAACATTAAATAATTATGATAATTAAAAATATATAAAATTGGCAACACAGATCTGTATAACATCAGTGCATTGAATTTATTGTCTGTGGAAAGAGTGCCTTATTTTCCTAGATTACATTGTATTGTTCTCTTCCTGTTTTCGATTGTAAAATGGTGTGTTGTGACGCAAATTAAAAAACCTTGCAAAGAATCATTTTTCATTTACTAAGCTGCAAAACTAGCCCAAAAAATTATAAAATTAGCAGAGCACTGCTCAAATTAGTTACAAAAGGTACTCAACTAAATATCTCAAGGGCTTCGCTGGAGTTTTGATACGAATACAATCCTAATTGTTACTATAATTTGATAAACTACCCTCGGCAATAATTCTAGCAGCTTCCGAAGGGTCGAGGGGTGCTCATTAAAATTTTCATTCTGAACGATTTCAATATTATTCCATCCTCACCTTTATAATTAATAGGCTCTCAGTTAGGGTAACCATTTGTAAACAATATAACCGTTTAATTCAATTATGAAAAAGGGTTTAAATACCTTAGGTCTTTAAATCATTGTATTGTATTAATGATAATATAGTTATTACATATTCATAATATTCTATTAATAACTAGAGGGCGCTTACGTGACCCCATGTTTTACGCCTTTAGTTGAATTTTACAAAAATTCTATCATAGCGGATGCCTTCATAATATCTGTAGATCATATTTCAGCCAGTCAGTCAGTTACTTGGTCACCTTTCCTTTTTTATATAGGTACATACAACACATACAACAGGCAGAGTAGATTTTAACATTCATTTTGATTTTTACAAATTGGATGAAAACAGTGGACTTTTCGGGATGTTATATTTTTCCCGAAACATATTTTATAACTTTTAGATGAGTGAAACTTTAACTTTTTTTGATTCCAGGTTATCGTTATTTCCTACTAAATCGACTCAGAAGGAAGTAACCGAACAAAATTTAAACACACAAATAAAAAATAGTAAGATTACAGTTTTAATTTGGACTGATGAATTAGCTAAAAAGCTCAATTTAATAAAAAATAGTTAAAGCAAAAATTGTAAAAAAACTAGCGTGTTATTGCTTTAACGAATAAAATATAATACATACAAAATTTTGTGCCGTTACGATAGCCACCCTACCTCGTAATCTCTTAGCTTTACCGTAAGTCCTTTTCATTATCTGGCAACCGTCGGGACGAAGGAAAACACTGGCAACACTAAACCGGGGAAAGCAAAGTATACACATAATGATTTATTTGAATTGTGCAGAACACTTTGGTCTTACATGAACTTGTTCGTATAATAGTGTACTTTACTTTAAAAAAAATGCTAAACAGGCAACATTATGTCGGTGTTGTAAACTTAGCAATTAGATTTCTTGCCAAATATTGATGTGGATTTGTTTAAAACCGAAATCATGCGGACGTAACTGAATCCAAACTTAGATAGATATTAGATACCTACTGTTCAATCCAACTTAAACATTCATGGAGGATGAATGAATCGAGAAAAACCTGCACTACCAAATATCCCCAGCTGTTATAAAATAAACAACTCATCGTCAGTTTTAGCTCTCCACGTATTTATGAGCTCAAAATCCACTCGAGCGAAATTTCATTACAATCACAGACGGTTGGCAAGCCAGCGGCGCGCGTAAGCCTCCCAAAGCCTTCACCGCACGGGAGAGATAATATAGCTGCGACACAGCTATAGTCTAGCTAGACAGGCTCGTCTACTAGGCCTGGTGTAATATGAGAATCCCTGACACGTGAGCAGTCACAATTTTCGTTAAACAGCAGGTGTTTTCCAATGTCCACGTTTAGCTCTGGAAAGTGGGAAGGTCGCAAGAGAACTTACTGCAGACATTTCTGTGGGAAATCTTGTATCCCTCATGATACTTAGCAGAAAAATTAGGATATTTTTTATAGTCATCGCGAGTAATGGAGCGGGTCACCAGATGTACTGCAAATGCGTTTCCGGCTCTTAAGAAATTTTATTTATCCGCCCCTTGTTATAGTTTTGAGGGAACACTGTAGCTGGTAGCTGGTTCCATAGTTTTCATGTGCCTGGAAAGAGATATCTGGCATATCGGGTGGTCGTGGATGGAACATGTTTCTGCGCCGGGGTACGGTGAAGAAATTATAAAGAAGACAAGAGGTAGATAAGACAAGCAGCAGTGGTTGTAGGTCTGACGGCGGGTATATCACTCCTAGGAGCCTTGAGGGGGTTTTTTAGGCGGTAAGAGTCAGGCACGGCGTCCATGAGGACTTTTCCCCTTCTTCGAGAAGGTGTAGGGATATATGACTTATCAATTACATTCCTAAGAATGCTTTTGACATGATTTTGGAACTAACTCGTAAATTGAAAAAAATATGTGAATGCCAACACAGCATAAACAATCGAAACAGTTGGCGGAGTAGGCAGTTACATGACTAAGTAAATAATACTTAACTGCAGACACAGCTAAATAGCTATTTTGTTTATTTTCTGTAACAATACAAGGTTATCTATTGCCACATAAGCATTTTTGACGACTTCCCTGGCGCAGTAGCTCGCGCTTGGAGGTCGCAGGTTCGATTCTAGTCATGGGCTTCATTAGAATTATACAATTTCTAAATTGTTTCAAGTTTGGTCTGGTGGGAGGATTCGGCTGTGGCTAGTTACAACCCTACCCGCAAAGACGCACCACCAAGTGATTAAGCATTCTGGCGCGATGATGTGTAGAAACCGTTTGGGGTAAGTTTACTTACCCCTTCCAAGTAAGTAGGTACGCTTATATCATCACTTAGCATCAGGTTAAATATGACATCAAGTTGTGCTCTAACTTGTTTAATAGAAAAAGTCTAAATATATAATCTGCGGGGCTAGACAAAGTGAATCGTTTAGCGTTGACGACAGTAGATAAAAACGTATGGACAAAACAAGTGACCGTAGAACAACCACGTGACCGTATAGAGGAAAACACGCTTTTTTAGGGTTCCGTACCAAAATGGTAAAATGGAACCCTTATGGTGCGACTTTCTCCGTCTGTCTGTCCGTCTGTCCGTCTGTCTGTCTGTCCGTCACACTCGATTATTTCAGTAACTACCGGAGCTATCGATATGAAATTTGGAATAGTTGTGTATATTAGTGGCCCAATCACACTAGAATAAAAAAAAAATGGAAATTATTTTTGTTCTTATTTAAAAAGGGGGGAAAATCGGAGGGTTGAAATTTAAAAGTGAGATAACTGTACTGTGTGGGGTATCATATGAAAGGGTTTACTTTGTACATTCCAAAACCGATTTTTAATTATTTTTAGTCATGATAGTTTTTGATTTATCGGGGAAAATGTCTAAAAAAATACCGTTCCCCCCCCCTTATCTCCGGAGTTTACCAATCGAAAAATCTCAAATAATTATGGTCAATAGGAATTTACGTAAATTTTACAGGAAAACTATAGCCAATGCTCTAACTAGTATAGTTTTTTTGATATTAACAATAAACCTCTACAAACAAAGTTAGTTTTGCGGTTCATAAACAAAGGTAATTATTACTGTTTTACATCTTTGGTCGTTACAGTTTTGGTCGTGTTACATCTACATTAGTATGCCTGATTGTTTTGCTTCAGTACTTCTTGAGTACGGAACCCTCGGTGCGCGAGTCCGACTCGCACTTGGCCGGTTTTTTTGAAATACGACTACGACAATTTGAACGCTCCCTGGCGTTCTCGCAGACCTTGTAGACAACTTTAGCGTACTTCGCATGACAATTGACAGTCGACAGTGAACAACGCTAAGCATAAAGTAGATTCTGCTTTCATTTGGTCACGTTGTTTTTTTTGCAGTCACTTGTTTTGTCCATACATTTTTGTCTACTGTCGTCAACGCTAAACGACTGTTACTTTGTCTAGCCCCGCTGGGAGATCCGTGGCCTGTCCAGCGTCTTATAAAGCAAACATGACAAATTGAAATATTATGTGACTCTTCAATAAAGAGCCATATTTGCATAAAATTAAGTTTACAAACGACGTCTGACAAAACCCTTACCGTCATTACGTCACCCACGAGAATCTAAAACTATGTCTACATATGAAAAAGTGCTGGCCCATAATAATAAGTTAACTCATTTACCTCGAGGCTATTAAGAAGACGAATGAAACAAACAAACCGTATATCTCACGAGGCACAGCGCCACAGCGTAGTATATTTTACGCGTAAGCAGTAAATCAGTGCGACAACAGGGCGCATCCGCATTAATAATAATCCCTTCACATCCGCGTTCGCTGCATTAGCCACTTACCAAAGCTTAATTTGTAGCCGCGCAGTTAAGCCGCGGTAAGTATTCTAATTAATACGTTCAAAACTCCTTAAATTATGTTCATGTGGTAATCTTCCATTCCTATACGATCTAACGATAAAATTACAAGCTATTTGTTGTAATGTGCTTGTGACTCTACAGGTCTGTTTTAATCTAACTTGATTCATTAATCTACTAGTCTAAAGTCAAGATAACAAGTCCAAATAACTAACTATCCACAAAGAATGAGCAAGCATTGAACATACCTAGTTTTGCAAAGTTTGAAAGTAGAACGTATGAAATTAGGACGAAAATCAAATAAGTACGTTTGCTCCCTACCCCTTGAATCTAGTTAGTATATTAATAAGCACCTGGGTAAAGGAATAAACTTATTCATAAAATACTCGGTACTTTGACTCTTTATCTTATTATCAAGTAGGTACATACTTTCAATCAAATTTCTAAGCAACAATAACCAATCCATCTCAAAAAGATCAAACTCAAAGTGTAGCCCAACTTTCTCAGATATTCTAGACATTGGATGTTCGCGAAAATATGTGAATTTTTCTGCATAGCTGGTAATACCGAACGGTGCACGGCCTTTCAACAATTTAAACATGAAATTCAGTGAGAAATTTTTGCACATGAATTTTGAAGCATATAGAAAGAAGGTCGCGACAAGCAAGGACTGCGAACGAGCCAAGTTAGTGGATTGTGTATTTCTGCGGGCCTTTTCAAAATATTTTTGTGCACGTGAAATATTTGAATTATTAAAAGTTCCTGCATGCTTTGACTTTTTAATATTTACGTGTGGGTTTAATTTATGGATCACAAACGTTTTCATGTTTTTGCTGACATTATACTTACAGGCCGATTTGTATTTTAGCTTGGAAAGTTTTTAATACTAAAAATGTATTATTTAAATTAGTATATAACATGATAAAACGACTTGACATGCTTTATGGCGTGGAAAAATAAATTTTGGTTTTCCTGAAACGATTTGTCGACCTCAAAAAAACTAATAGTTGTATTATTCCTATGCTCAGAAATTATTCTTAAAAATTTAGCTTCAAATGATTGAACAATGAGTACCTAATAAAAATAATCTAGAGTACAAAGGTTTTCCTGGGTTGATAGGGATTTTAGCAATTTGGTGTTTATACCAAGCCGGTGCTAAGTAGTGAAATAAATAAAAAAATTTAGCACTTGAACTTGGACCACAGCTGTGAGTTGAAAGTTTCACTTACGTACTCTGGTACACATTTCCTCTGTTCGCCTCGATATTGGGAGCTATATAGTTGCCGAGTTGCCGAGTTGCCGACGCGCAAATACTGTGTCCCTAGAATATTAGATGACTACACGTTCCAACGTTAATGTTTACGTTTAAGGTTTACGTGTTTAATATTTTGGTTTACTTATTGGCGAAAGAAAGCTCAGGGTCACTCAGCGAGCGATGGAGGGAGCCATGCTCGGAGTATAGAAATAAAGGAGAATCCGCAAAAGAACCAAAGTCACCGACATAGCTCAACGTGTCGCAAAACTGAAGTGGCAATGGGCGGGGCACATAGCTCGTAGGACCGGTGGACGTTGGGGACCCAAGGTGTGGGAATGGTGGTCATGCACTGGGAAGCGCAGTGTCAGCAGACCAGGTGGTCGGACGACTTAAAAAAAGTCGCGGGGAGTCGCTGGTGCCAGGTGGAGCAAGATCGGGGTGTTTTGGTGGTCATTTCAGGAGGCCTATGTCCAGCACTTGACGTCCATCGGCTGAAACGACGACGACGATTGGCGAAAATTGACGCTTGATTTTTTTTTAGCAGTTTATTTTTGACCAAATTGTTAGTTTAAGGTTTTATGTACTCTAGTAGGTATACATTTCTTTTGTGCCCTTAAAGATCGGGAGCTAGTTGTCGAGTTTTCGATTTGCCGGCACGTAAACGCAGTATTCCAAACATCGTCCAGCACATAAAGATCGCAAGATTGCAGTGGGCTGGACATGTACAACGCATGAGTGACCAGAGACCACCAAAAAAACTACTGATCTCACACCCAGACGGCCGTCAAAATGTTGGTCGGCCAAAGCTTCGTTGGCTGGACGGAGTGAAGCAGGATGTAAAAGCCGTAGGAATAAAAAGATGGGAAACGAATGCAATGGACAGAGACCGATGGAGGAATCTTTTGGAGCAGGCCCGGGCCCACAAAGGGCTGTAGCGCCGTTGATGATGATGAAACGCAGTATTCCGGAATATTACAGGCCGGGAGGGTATTACAGACCTTTAAATTTTTTAAGCACTCAAGTTCAGTTGACGAAGACGGAGACTGGGAGGGTATTCCAGACCTTTATATTTTGTTGTAAGCACCAAGATCACTTGGCGAAAACTGACGCTGGGCGTTAATTCCAGACTTTTATATTTTTATTTAAACACCCAAGTTTAGTTGGCGATTGACGCTGGGATACCCAGGATTTTATTTTAGTGTTAGAAAATTACCTGAGGATCGTCCTGTGAGAAGATAGCGTCGAAGGCGAACATCTTCGGTGCTGCGACGCCGACCTTCCTGTCCTCGGGGGCGGACGCTGCGGGCGCTGCTTCACACAGCGTGACCTGCTTCTTGCGTTTATCTAGCGAGAACGTCTGTGTTCCACTCGTGAAGGGTCCCTCGCCCGACGCGCCCACTCGCAGCATCACTTTCACCTGGAACAAGTAACATCATCAGCGTCGATAAACTTCTACGACTTAGTAAAGGTAAACTAAGACTAGTCGCAGGCATGATTACAGGGCACTGCTCACGAAACAAACATTTTTCCACCCTAGGAATCACGGACAGCCCTCTGTGCAGAGCCTGCATGGAGGAGGACGAAACACCGGCACACGTGCTTCTAAGATGCACTGGAGTGTCGGACCAACGCGAGACCTACTTGGGGTCCTCAGCAACACTCCAAAATATCCTGTGCGACCTGGGAGGCCTCTTCGGATTCTGGAGTGAGCTCGGCTGGCTGGCGTGATCCGGCGAGGACCCGCATCAACGAATTCACGCGCAACGGACGAAATATCGCTTACTCGCGGAAAAGTCCCAGGAGAGAAAGAAAGAAATAAGAAGATCATCAGCTTCTTCATATACGGCTGAGAAGGCTCAGGACTCATTTTACATGTAAAGTCACTTTGTCAAGTCAATATTTCCTGATGATGCGCCGATGTCGGGAAGTGACATACGCATTTAAGCCGATATTATGGAGTACAGCAAAGTAATTTTGTTCATGGTTTTGTTGTTTAATTATTCTTTGGTTTTGCTTTTACAGTTGTTTTACAAATAAAGAATGAAGAGATTAACAAGTTTACCTGATGTTATGTGATACGCCTACTCTACTACTACAGTACTTTATTTCGCAACATCATACGACGCACTGCACTGCGTTCATCATCATAAGACATCATTTAGTTCTTAAGTCTCACTATCCCAAGTAATTTCGCAGGCTACAGTGCTCTTTAAACCAGAACTGTCTAATGATGTATATACTTAGATTTTTATTTCAAACAACTGTATTTTAACTTTCATACATTAATCTTGCTTCTATTTTCAGCAAATCATATTCCGGCAACCCTTTTTGAATAAAGCCGTATAAAGCTTTTCGATTTACAATTCACATATTTGAACATTTTGAACCAAACAATTCAGGCCTGTCAAAATAAGTTACACTTCAATTCATTTGCGCTTTTCAATGTGATTTTGCGGCGGCGTGTGACCATCGGTCAATTAATTAATTTAATATTCAAATTATATTTAATATTCAAATTATTGTTAAGTAATATTATTGTGACGCATGGCTCGATTTACTATGAATCTAAATCTTCGAAATAAAATGGAATGAGCGTGCTGTATAATTAATTATTTATTATTCGCTGAATTACAAATCGAATCTGACGGGCTAGCGGCTGTTATTTTGCATCATATTATACTTATCAATAGTTAGCAGGACAGATTAATTTGTTGCACTATAATCCGCTACTTGATAAGAATCAATCTTTACCTGGAACAAGTTACAATGCGAATCGTAGAATCAATATCTCCTGAGGATGTCCCGGTGTGAGGACAAAACGAGCAAAGTCAAAGTCAAAATATATTAATTTCACATAGGTCACAAGGCACTTGTAAAACGTCAACAATATTTGTTACATAATATTATGTACGGTGATAACTACAAGTCAACTTAAAACTAAGTTTACGAGGGTTCCAACGCGCCCTGCACTGAGAAGAAGCCCACAACAAACTCAGCCGGGTTTTGTTTTCGGTTATCACCACTTCACAAATGCTCTTAAAAACTAGTAGAGCTAGTAATTATAATACAGCAGATCATTCACTCCCAAGGATTTGATTCATGTAAATTATCCTTAATACTATAGTAAGCTTTATTAACGAGCTTTCGTTTTACAGTGACTTTGAACTTATTGAGGGATAAGTTTAATATTTCATTAGGAAGTTTGTTGTAAAAGCGTATCCCATTGCCTTTAAATGATTTATTTATTTTCTCTAGTCTTGTTTTATTCACTACTAGTTTGTTTTTACCTCTAAGGTTAATAGCATGGAGATCGCTTTTTTTAACAAAATTATTAATATTTTTATGCACATATATCAAGTTATCAAATATATACTGTGCATGCACCGTCATTATATTAAATTCTTTGAATTTTTCTCTTAAAGACTCTCTTGGGCCCATTTTGTAAATGGCACGAACAGCCTTCTTCATAATCGATCGCATCGAAGATAGTGTTGGAAGAATTGTTTGTGGTGTTTCATATGGGCGGTGTTTATAATACTTTTATAATTTTAATAATTATAATGCAGTAGGCATTATAATTATTAAAACTATAAATAAAATAAAATAAAAAAGCCTTTTATTCTACTACCTACAATTTCAATTACATAATATTATAATTAATTATTTTACAATACAAACAATATTATTCTTCGTTCGTTTCGTCCGTAACTTTCCACATAATCTTGTTGAAATATTATATATGTTATACAATTTTTGTTGCTGGTGTCAGAACACAATACTCACAAGTCATGATTTATGTCAATTTCAATTTCAGCAGTCAATCGTGTACAAAAATTGTATTTTAAATTTGTATTAGTATTGTCAAGTTTTTTTGTTAAGTGTATTATGTACCTATGTTCACGGTAGAAGTCGCCTCGTCGGCGTAGGCCTCCCCCAAATCTCTCCAGAGTTCGCGGTTCCTTGCTAAAGTCATCCAATTTGGTCCGCATATTTGTCTAAAAATGTCACACCATCTTCTCTTTGGTCGTCCCTTACCTCTTTTTTTGTTTCTGGGTATCCATTCAGTCAGTCTTTTTGTCCACCTTGTGTCCTCCATTCTGCATACGTGACCTGCCCATTTCCATTTTAATAGTCTTGATCTCCTTGATATGTCGTAAAATTTTGTTTTATTTCGTATGCTGGTACTACTAATTCTATCATTCAGCTTTATACCTAGAATACTTCGTTCCATTTTTCTCTGACAGACTGCTATTTTAGTTTCATCCTCTTTCCTGCTTGCCCAAGTTTGACAGCCATATGTGAGTGATGGCATAATTATGCTTTCGTAAACTTTCTTTTTAATCTTCGTGCTAAATTGCTTGTTCTTCATGATTTCTTTTAAGCTCCAGTACTTTTTCCACGATAACGCAATTCTTCTATGTATTTCCTTTTCAGTTCGGTTTCCAAATGAAACTGTCTGTCCTAGGTATATGTATTCTTCAACAAACTCTATTTTTCTGTTATCGATCTTTGATTTGTCCGTTTGTAAGAATCTTAGTTTTGGTGGCATTCAACATTAAGCCGACGTTTCTACTAATTATTAAAACTATAAAAGTATTAAAATAAAGCCTGAAGACCTCACAAAATAGTGTTTTCATTACTAAAACATTACATGGCGCAGCCGGTAGGATGGTATCGTCGAACAGTAACATTTTCGGCTGCATCGTCACTTCCCATCAGGTGAGGTTGCAGTTAAGTACCTACTTACTTGTGAAGTGTAAAAAAAGTATACTGCCTCTTGATTCTGCAAAATACTTACAGCAGCGATGACCTTACACCTATGCAGCTGACTGGTTAATCCGTGCATCAATTATGCAGCCAGGCGCTAATTGGCTGGTTTTGGCTGCGTTGCTATGGTTAAAGGCGATGGTTGGTAGATCCTACTACTATTAAATATTTTCGAGAATAAAAATCCAGTATTTATGTAGCCCTGCATCACAATAGCATCTGTCGGGTCGCGACGCGTTATCTAGCGTCAGTTAGCCGGGCTTGCGGGATTAACTCGTCAGCTGACAGTGAACTACACTCGTCATAGGGAATTAAACTATTATATCTCCTCTTTCTGATTGCAGATTAGCTTATTACATAACTAAAACTGAAACTATATCAGCAATAGATTGTTTATTATTTACTCACTTTTGTTCGAGTTTCTTTATAATCTACTCTCGGGATGCTAGACTTAACGTCGTAGAAGCCGTATTCAAATATTCAGCGATTTTCAATGAAGTTTTATTTAAAAACTAGGTATATAGACAATTACTTTCAAATTTACAGGTCATGTATTTTGGGTCTTTAATCTAAAATCGCTTAGAAGCAGAAACACTCGATAGAAAGTTCTCCCAAAAGTTGCTCCAAAATCTCAGTTTTTCTAGTTTTTATCTTAAACTACATTGGATGTAATTGTAATTTTTAACCGACTTCTTGTTTTAAAGTTTCGGTAACAATAATACGAGTATCCAAAAACGTTAAGAAACAGATTTTTCATAACTGGCTTAGTTTTTGAGTAATTAGGTAAAAGGTCGTTTTTCTGTTATATTCTTTCGCGACTCTGTATGTCGCACCTACCAACGTATCCGTGAGAGTGAAAAAGACAAAAATAAATTCAATAAATCCCCTTAAGAAGAGACATATACAACTGGATGCATAGTCCACCTCCTGATGTTTTAACCCTCATAAACTTAGTTTTAAGTCGACTTGTAGTTATCACCATACATATGCGACAAATATCATAGTGACGTTTTACAAGAGCCTGTACGTTAGGACTATATGAAATAAAGATATTTTGAGTTTGACTTTGACTTTGATGCAGTAAAGTACAAAACCGTCACGGCTGCAATGTCTTCACGGTGAAATAATCTCATCAATGCATCGGAAACAATTGTCCTAATGACGTCATTTGCATAACAACGCCCTGTGACGTGATAGCGTCAATAACTAATCGCCTGTAATCCCGCATTGCGAGCTCACCGCGCCTGTCCAACTACTCTGCGGCTATCTTATCAGCAGGTTGCAGCCTCCTGACGTCTCTAGCCACGTTACGTATCGATTTCCTTTCTACGATCGATATCGCTTTGAGAACTAAGATACTATGGAAATGATATTATACAATCTATCGAATGAATGTGTCATGCCCAAACACCTTTTAGTTTTCGAGCCATTAGCAATCATAGAATGATAATAGATTTGTAACATCTTAAGCCCTTTTTTTCATTCATTAATATAGGTTTCCCTAAAATATTCGTTATTAATTAGTTAGTCACGTGATCAACCTATCAAACAAATACGTCATTTTCATATATTCTTTTTTAATACATTTGCTCAAAACGTTGACATTTCCATGTGTGTTTAGCGTGCGCAAAGTTATTCTTTTCCGCACTAGTGCTTTTGTGTTTTCCTCCTACGCGGCACCGGAGCGGGCGCACCAGGAGCGCATGAACACGATCACGGCATGCAAACACGGAGCAGGCAAACACGTAAATCCAATATTTTTTTTCGCAAATGTATTAAAAAACGTCGTTCAATGCACGTGCGGAATTATCATTTTTACTCGTCCTTATAGTTGACCCTCGCCTTCGGCTTGGGTCAACAAACCGGGACTCGTAAAGAAATGACAAACTTTCCGCACTTATATTGAAATGTACTATTTCGTTTTCGAGGCGTCAAGCGATAAAAAGTTTCACTATCAAACATGGCTAGCATGTAGGATAGCTATATTATGTTTGGACACCATTGATATTCACAATCATTGCTTTCCGTTACACTATTTAAACATCTCATTTTCGTCTGTTTGCTAATGCTTCTGTTAATGTTAATGCTTCAAAGTGAAGCACAGAATATCTCTAACTGCACTGGAATACAACTTAAGGTTAGGCCGGTTCAGGTTCATTCGATGAACTGCCAAAAGATATTAAGGGGTTCCTACGGTTTCCCTTCGAAATACCCGTTGTTCAACTTAATACAATGGGTTCGAATAAGTTTATAAAGTCCTAAAAAAAACGTTATTTTCAATTTTGTAACATAACTTTTTCAAAATATTTTTTATTGAATTTAAATACAAACCGTATCAAAAATTGTTCTTTCACTAATATTAGATAAACTAAACTGCTTTCAACTTCTATAGCTTTACTCCTATTAAAATAAAACGTACATTATTTTAACGATAATGTATTTATCCTAAATTCTGACACCTTTTTTAAATTTCGATATCCCACTAAAATTATAGCTTATTTTGTCGTTTTTGTGATTTTGGCGCAAAATCCGTCTCTGTTGTACACATCAACGCATTCATATGAGTGTAAGGACAGAAGACAAGAGTTTCTGGCATTAATCTCCCTTCGCATTCGTAATCAGCTAATAGCCATAGTTCATTAAAAAGTGTTCTAACCGAGGCCGACCTACACTGTACCGTGAACCCGACCATAAGGCGCAATGGTCTAAGATCCTGCAGCAGAATTCGTGCGGTAATCGCATACAAGCTAAGAACCAAATTTTTACGCATATTTATGATTCGCAGAATATATATTTTCATAAGAGCCTATTATTTAGGACTATGTGAGAATAAATATTTTCATTTTCATACATCTACTGTGGAGCCTATCAAAATTTTGCTACTAGTGTTTTGATAATTCATTCATGCCCATGAATAATTCATTTTACCAGACTAAGGCTCGGTTGCTTGACTTGGATTTAACCGAAACTTATAGTTAAATATGGCGGCCTGACTTATATAATGTGTTTCGAAATAAGAGTCAGACCGCCACATTTAACTATAACGTTTCGGTTAAAGTCAAGTCAAGCAACCGGTAAACTAGCTGGAAGATTTGGTTATACGGGTCCAGATTATAAGAGCTGTTTGTATTAGTTTTTGGACAAATAAAATTCTAACCGTTCTTTGATATTAAATTATCATACTTTTTTGTATTCTAATGTTTAACTTGTACGCGATGAGCACACTAATTCTGCAGCGGGATCTCACACTACAAGGGGCACATTAAGCAAAATATGTGGATTCCCATCCAAACACGAGGGTAAATAGTTCGCTGTTCATTCGTAATCAGCTAATAGTGGTTATTCGGCCCGCGATAATTGGTGACTTGAAACACAGGCATTTGCTTAGCTCAAGCACCAGACCCCACATTAATATGTCATAGTATAATAGTAAATTACAAAAAAAAAAAAAAAAAAAAAAAAAAAAAAAAAAAAAAAAAAAAAAAAAAAAAAAAAAAAAATTTGCGAATGCCGAGGAGTGAATTATAAGTGGGATGGAGCTCTGGATTAGGTACGTACTCGTACTTCAAACGCCAGCCGGCTGCATTTGTTTATTGCTGTGAGGGGATAACCCCCACTTAAACAGGGTTGGGTAAATAAAAAAAATCTTACCATTCCACCACCATCATTAAATCTACCATTAAAACAAACAACTTTTTTTTTCTTTTTTCTTTTTTTTTTATAATATATACGGGACATTTTACACATCGCAATCTAGCCCCAAAGTAAGCGATAGCTTGTGTTATGGGTGCTAGATGACTGATTAATATACATACATACTAATATACATAAATATAATGTATTGAAAAACACCCAGACACTGGAAAACATTCATGCTCATCACACAAACATTTACCAGTAGTGGGAATCGAACCCACGACCTCCGGCGCAGACGGCAGGTTCGCTACCACTACGCCATTCGGTCGTCAACTTTTCAAAATCAATCAATATAGGTTTATTCTTTTGCATAGGCCTACGTTACAGGCACAAAAAATGAAATGAAATGTCGGACTACCACCATGTTCGAAAACTGGGATGCACCCAAAAGAACGAGCAAGAGATTGAGCACTTGCTGTTTAATAAAAATTGTTTGTATTGTTTTAAATAATACTCAAGCCAGATTATATGCAGCATCTTATGAGCAGACGGAATACACACATTATTTTCAAGGATCTTTGTCATTTAAAAATTAATTTACTGTAAGTAAGTACCTCTTCTGTATTCTGAGGTAAGTACTTAGGTATGGTAAAAATAAGGCCAAAATTATTTCCGGGATCATATTTTCAATCTACTATCTACCATCATTGAAGAATCTACCCCACAAACCTTTCTGGGAGATAATAATGATGGCAAGTCAAGTACATATTAACTTCTATTCATCTGCCTTGTCTGTGGTCACTGTGATTCCATGAGAGATCTATTTTTTCTTTCAAGGTACTCCAAAATAGTAGTACTATAATGGAAATATGATAAGAGGAAGAGTGGCGTGCAACTATTTCTAATTATACGAATAGGCACATATTATTCTTGGTGCGTATTTCATAGTAAACTTAAGCCATTATAAGAGACACTTGCCGCGGCGTGTGATTAGTTACTTCTAAGAGCGTCTCGCAAATCACGGTGTAATTAGATGGAATTAATTACGGCAGGTTGTCGCTTTGAATTACTTACTTGAAGGGTTCCCGTCAGTGGTATAATAGAAATTATTACGAAGACAAGCCAGGTAAGAAAAGTTGTGTATGTTATCTTTCTCACGTGAAGAGAACACTTATTATTGTTTAGTTTAGCGAAGTTTGGTAGATAAGCAACTGACTTAGATATAAGGAAACTTAAGCGCAAGAAATTAAGTAACTTCTTTTCAATTATACTTAGTAACTGAACGGGCAGTAGACCTAATGATGTGATAGAATAAACTTAAAGATAATTTAAATGAAAACTACGAAATATAATAACCAACTAAAAACTTATGTTAACTTTTACATGGGGTAATGCATTAAGCTGAAATTATTGAATTACGGGTCTACTTTCACTAGTCTAGTAAAAAGTTTGTACTGTACAATAAATAATAATAACAATTAGTAAATTAGGTTTTTTAGTTCACAGAAAACATTAATTAACATTCATTAATTCAATAATTTAGACTCGATAAACAGATGGAAACTATTGGGGTTCCTTTAAGCAAATTTCGCTTCAGAACCCTAAAAATAAATATATACAGCTAATGTCGTCCTGAAATGCCTTCAAGAATTCTTACCTACATAAAAGAAGAAAATATTTCCTTTGATAATACAGAGTATTTCTGTCGTAACATAAAACGAAAATAATGTTATCTTAATACTAAAAGAATGGTAAAATAACGAAGAAAAAGAAATCTCGCTGTCAGCAAGTGGAGTGGCTACGACAGGAAGCCATTTTGTTTTTTTCTCTTATACGTAAATATCGTACTTACGTAAAACAAATTCGTCATTTGCTTTCGTGCCACGGATTAATTTAATTTTTATGATCGGTAAAAGAAACATCGTGATTTTTCTTTCTTTTTAACGCATAGTATAGTTTTACATTAAGCGTGAAAAATGACGAAAAAATCAACAGATTTTAATGTATATTTACAAACAAGGTTAGTTTTGCGGATCTACTCCCTATAGTACCTACCTATTATTTTGTTCTTCCCTTTTCCAAAAGAAAATGGAGCAAAACTTTTGTTGAATTACAATGCAAGCGCTCATGCATAAAATTAAAGACGAATGACAGGAAAAAATGTCTTGAGGAAAAGGAAGTAAGTACGTGGATAGGTATAGATCCTCTTTTTTACATAGAATATAATATAATTTGGTAGGTATAAATAGTCTAATCTAGCAATGAACGCTCTTCCAGGTGTTTACGATTACACATTGAAGGAATAACGTAGTGGAGAGGCGTTCATTTTTAAATTAGATCATGTCTTCGTAGAAACGTAGGTTAGTAAGCTGTTAAAATGTAGGTTTCGCAACTGATTTGTATCTAAAATAAAGTTGTATTACTGTTCCCATGCTCCCTTAAATGTATATTTTTCCTTGCACTTTAACTTATTCAAAAAATTTAAATCTGCTGGAACATCAGCATGTGAAATATACAGACATCGAAGTGATATTATTAGTCTATAAATAATAAAAAAACAAACAAGTGAGAGTCGTACGCGCCTACCCAGGGTTCCGTTTAAAGATACATAATATATATATATATATATATAAAACAAAAACATGTAGATATATTTTTCGTTAACTTAGTAGTTTGATATTTTAAGATGTCGTGACAGACAGACATTCATACAAAATAGATCCTATAAGCGTACCGTTTTTCCTTGAGTTCCATACGGAATGTCAAAAAAATTTACGCTCTTATGATTAATGTTAAAAAAGACGAACTAAAAAATCTCTACCCGCGGTTTCCTCATTTCCCCCAATATTGCCGCAGCAAAGTTTAAGCAAGATGTTCGACGCGGCGCCGACGATGCAGGCACCCATGCATAAAATTAAAGGCGGGAAATGAAAGCTTCCATGTGCTAAGCTGAGATATTCGAGTAATAAACGAACACGCGTATTTGCTGTGGGGTATGAAGTTAGGCACACGGTTGAGTGACTGCGAGATTGCTAAAAGTTTGTTTAGGGAATAGGTACTGGCGACAGTGGTGACAATTCCTTTGCAAAATCTCTAAGCTAATCTAAGCTGACGGACGCGTATAGAGATAATATTCTAAGTTTTAATTCACCATGAGCTTTCGGTTGCGCAAAATCACGTGGTGATTACTTTGTTAAGGAAAGCACTATTTTTGGACGCGTCAAATTAATTTAGTTAGAGATTTTGGGCAACCGAATTTGCACCAGTGTTTGTGTAACTTAGTGATTAAAATTTAATAATGTTAATCTGATAAAACTTAAATAATTATTATAATGAATTTAATTTTTATGTCCGATTTATAACATACGATATAAATTCTACGAATAGTATTACGATTGTCGATAGCTTTAAATTACTAAAATAATCGACTGTAACAGACAGACAGGCGGCATTTTTTTACCACTTTAGTACGGAATCCTAAAATTCTTACCCCACAGAGATACATAGCGTATGTATTACCAGTCAATTAAGTTTAGGGCAACGATGGGAACTCATAAATATTTGACGAGCACCTAATCAATCGGGACGCCCCGACTCTGATTATTCAGATATTCTTTATGGCCGTTTGCGGCAAGCGAATTTGAAATTTGCCATCAGAGTGACGCGTTATCGACAGGTTGCACGCTGAAAGACCTTGTTTACTTCACTGGTGAGTCCTTTGCGCACTGTGGATGATTAAACAACTTATTTTTGAAAAATGTTTCTTTTAGTACGGTATCACACAGGGGGCTAGGAGGAAGAAAATGTTTTTTTGACGTGACAACGTCTTATAATTCGATAGAGCCGGCTGCACGCACAAAAAAACATGACTCATGCGGCGTTACCTCGCTCGCGTTACCTCGCTCTGAGGCGTTCCATGTAAGGCTTGAAGTGCAAGCGAGAGTTGTCACGTTCAACTATCGTCAGTAAACCGACTTTACAGACAACCAATTTTTTGAAAAACTAAAATGTGCACGCCTGTAATCACGTATATAGATTTCTCGTCTCTCGACACGTTAGCGCAAGCTAACTGAATTGAGCGCCATCTGTCGAGCTGTGGAAATCACATGAAAATGTGTCGATCGATCGATGGATATGCTTTACCAGCTATTTTTTTTAAAGCTACCGAAAGCGATCGTAGAAATTTAAAAATATAAGTAATAAACTAAGGCTGCTGGTACTTGAAACAGACTTTCAAGTTCCCCGTAGTGTGTTAAGCCCTATAAGCCATAAACCAACGGATCAGCGCGACGAGAGAAGCAGTCGTTTATGTTGAGCGGCTTGATAAAACAAACCGAGCGCTGCGAACGTTTTACAGCGGAACATATTCAAAACTCCGCGAGGGGGTGAATATTTTATCCTGCGAGCAATATTGAGGTATGAAATTTCATCAAGTGTTGTAAATCACCTATCAAAGACGGTATAACAACGTCTGCACTGCAAGTTGGTCCCTGTACTTGGTGATATATCTATGGGTTACCTTCTTTCTACAACAACCGTCAACTGCGAGGGTTTAAACTCCACGCGGGTATGAATGTTTTACACCGTAAATACGAGTAATATATATTATACATCGAAATATTATGTCATCAAGTGTTTTAAGTTACCCTTTTATTAATGTAGTCTGAGAAATCACCTATCGAATAGGGTAATAACAACGTCTGTCGTGCAAGTTGGTTCCAGTACTTGGCGAAATCCATGGCCATATTAAATCAACGCCTAACAGCATGTAAGCCTACTACAACATTCGTTTACCTATAGCATAAAAACAGACTGTGTGCTAGAATGTCGAAATTCCCCGTGGGGATAAATATTTTGCACCCTATGAGTAGTAATGAAGTATGAATTTAAATCACAAGCTAGGCTGTGTTGTAGATTAAATTCCTAATACCTATGGTTACCATGGTATTTAATGGTTACATCATAAACCAATGGATCCGAATCAGGCCAATTGAAATGCTCTTTATGATGAGCGGGTTCAGAAAACAAACCGTGTTGCAAAAACATGCAAATTAAAACATATCTCTTAATAATATATATAAATCACGTGTCACGATGTTTGTCCGCGATGGACTCCTAAACTACTGAACCGATTTAGTTCAAACTTCGTGAATATCTGTCATTTGGTCCAACTTAAAAGATAGAATAGTTTTTATCTCACGTGGACGAAGTCGCGGGCATCAGCTAGTTAATTACTATAACAATGTGAAAGTTTGTGATTTTTGTATGTATGTGTGTTTCTTGTTCTATAGCGCGGCAAATATTATACTGTCTATTATATATATTGTAACCTATTTGGCTAAAATTCGGAATGTAGACAGTTTATATCCTGGGTTAACTGATAAGTGTTTATTCGGGATGGTTCCCGTGGGATTGGTGAAAATCTAACTTAAATAGTACCCCCACGTAATACAGAATCACGTGGGGTTATTTTATTTATTTATTTTAATAATTTCCATTGCAGCAACTCCACAAGTATGGCTAAGTAACCGATAGCTGTAGAACGACGGTTTTATAGTGCAAAACTTATGGACTGCTACGAAAGTAATAATGGAACATATTCAAAGGTTGGGGGTAAAATTACACGTGGCAACATACGTCCTTTAATTCTATCCCGCCGAGTGTGTTGATATTGTGCGCATGAATAATTCATTTTACGAGTAGTAACACTTCGCCGTAAATTGGCTGGAAGATTTGGTTTTACAGGTCCAGATTATAAAAGCTGTAGTAGTAGGTTTTGGACCAAAAAGTTCTAACCGGTCTTTGATATTAATAATCACACTTTTTTTTACAATACAAGTTACACTTGACTGCGATCTCATCTGATGTTAAGTGACGATGCAGTCGAAGATGTTATTAGTACTAACTTGGAACGGGATAAGACACCCCTAACCCCTACTAATACACAGCATCGCGCCGGAACTCTAAATAACTTGGCCGTGCATCTCTGGTAGTAAAGCTACGGCTGAAATCTCCTAGGCCAGATTTGAGCCAATTTGTAGAAATAATAAAATTCGTGACCCGTGGCGGAATTAGAACCCACGACCTCCCACTTAAATCTAAACGCACGCTATTACTCCAGGGAGCTTGAAATTTGGATTGACATGGAAAATCACCCCAGCAGAGCCGCGGGCATAATTAAATAGTAATTGAAATGTTTAATGTATTATATTGTGCTAATATAATATTATGTGGAAGTGTGAACTCGCAAAAAAGTTCATTCAATTTAATTATCATTAATAACTTCTAATCCATTTTGACGCATGTTAGATATCTGTATTTTAGTAACTGTTATTATACAAAATATAATTGTCAATTAAGTTATACGTAGTTTTATGATAATTAAATCTTTAAGAAACATTTTAGAGTGTCGTTTTAAGAATTTCGAGCGTAAAAGAGAACGTAACGAACCTAATTCAAGTAGGCGGCGTCTGAAAAAGTTTTTTTTTTTTGAGAAAACTGTGACTTTTTTAAGAAAAGTGTGTTAGTAGTTTGTACAAAGGCTCCAAGGCGCACTTAATTGCGGTAGGCTTCACTTTCCGGTTTGCTACACAAACGGAGGCTTTATACACCGCTAGCTTTGTTCTCGAGGATCTTAGACGTTGTGGAAGGTGTGAAAATAATGTGTTTTCGTGAATAATTCATTGCACATCGTTAGTTTCCGGAAGAAAAGTTGCGATAAAAATGTGAACTTAGACGCGGATGATGAATAATAAATATAATATAGTTTGAAAAATAATATTGTTAAATATATTAAAAATTTGAAATCACACGAATCCCACAGAAACCGTAGGTTTGTCCGACTCGCAGTTAACCGGTTTTTAAGTATGCTATTGCATCGATTTCAAACGACATTCAAAAAAATGAATACGAATGTGCCAACTTAGTGATCAATTAAATCACGTGACCAATTTAATGATCACTAAGCGATCATTTTCATACATTTTTGAATTTCGTTCCATTTCTGTCTTTTTAGCTTATCGCAAAAAGTCATAATGGCTAGAGGTGCCTGTTAGTTACAGCTGAAAGACTGTAAAAAATATTAAAAGCAGAAAATACCTGTATCACTTAGCAAGTATAAACACGCAGGTAAGTAAAGATTAAAAGGGCCAATTAACGTTTGGTGTACATTAAATCAAAGCGATGGATCGTACCACGCCCTCTATGAATAATGTAAATCGCCTGCAGCAGTTAACATCCTAATACTGAAAGCGACACTTTAGCGACACCCTCAAGCTTGGAAAGAAATATTGGTGAACTAGAAGAGATAAGAGCGCAGTATTGAAGAATATTCGAACGTACTTAATTGAAGAATATTCGTAACATGACAAAAACGAAGAGCAGGAATCGTTAAGCAAGCAGGAAAAAAATGCATAAACATCAGTCTTTTGATTTTAGAAATCAATATAAATGGCAAGGTTAAATTAAAACAGTTAGTTTTCTGATATCTGTCAACTTAACCTCTTGTCAATTTAAAAAGTTATTTCTCGTTATAATTCGTAGTACTGCACTTAAAATACTGTAAGATTTTGGCGGTAGCATTTTTAACTTAAAATCGAGGACTAAGTCTTCAAAAAGCAAACTGTAATCTATAATTACAAAGCGTAAAAGCGTTAACACCTACGTATGTATGAAGTCGGCACAGCTGCACGCTGTGACATAAATCACAACACGGCAAAGTTATAAAAGAATCCGAAATGCAACCCATTTGTCTCTTCCAGCGACAGCAATTTATCTGCAGATTCGAATTCTTACAATGAAGATGGTATCTCGAGCAACATAAATTTGAGGAGGGCGCGCCGCGGGACTCTCAGGTGAAAATTATCAAAGGGGCGTCTCTGCCGGATTTAAACCAACATCGGTTACCGAGTTACGGCTCTTGTCAGCTCCTGTATATAAATGGTTGGTTATCTTGGCTATAAAATATACTATGAGCTTCAGCGCGCGCTGTGCCGTTTCTAGTTTTCATTAAAGCGGTGGATTGTGTGGGAAAAGTGTATATGGGTAATAACTTTTGTTCTAATACCATCTGTTTATTTACTACTTTATGTGTCTCGCGTTTTCGTATAACTCATCGGAGAGAAAATTGTTGTCTGTGATAGTTATTTTGTTATGTTAAAAGTATCGTTTCATTTTATTCAAATCCGTTAATGATAAAATATGTGTTCAACAAAAACATACATTTTTTTATAAAGCATTCTTGGCTGACCCTTTATTATTAGCAGTTTATTTTTTTATTAATAAAGAGGATCATATAACGTAGGTACAGAAATGCTACTAGCAGTCTCAAATATTTAGAAAACGCTTCAGAGCGGAGTTTGTCGTCCTCTACGTAAAGGCGTGTTATTATTAGAGAGCCTCTTTTCATAGTCTACGAAATACTATAATTTTTTAAAAATAAGAGAACAAACTAAATAATCTTTAAAACACCATGGGATTATCATATAACAATAAAAAATAATGATATTTGAAATAAGTGAACATTTGTGATTTTTCTCATTTTCTGTTAACATTGTTTTATACTATATATAGACCCTTTATTATTAGCAGTTTATTTTTTTATTAATAAAGAGGATCATATAACGTAGGTACAGAATTGCTACTAGCAGTCTCAAATATTTAGAAAACGCTTCAGAGCGGAGTTTGTCGTCCTCTACGTAAAGGCGTGTTATTATTAGAGAGCCTCTTTTCATAGTCTACGAAATACTATAATTTTTTAAAAATAAGAGAACAAACTAAATAATCTTTAAAACACCATGGGATTATCATATAACAATAAAAAATAATGATATTTGAAATAAGTGAACATTTGTGATTTTTCTCATTTTCTGTTAACATTGTTTTATTATTATTATAATATATATAGCTCGATTACCACTCACTGACTCACTGACTCACTCACTCATTGACATAATTGTTCTCCCAGAAGGAGACTGAAAATGATATAATAATGTATGGGAGATATATTCAGAAGTGGGATTCGAGTAGGGAAAAATTATGACATTTCAGAAAAACAAGATGGCGGCCGACGTGATTTCTGTAACTTTTTTGTTTTCCGACCGATTTCGTTCAAACTCGCAACGATTGTAGATATTAGTAAACGATTAATAGAAAAAATGGAAAATTTTGGAAAAACAAGATGGCGGCCGAGATTTTCGCAAAATTTTCTCCTGTAAAATTTTGTATGAAAAAATTTTTTTCCACAAACTTTTTCGTAAAGAGGACAACTATTTCTTTCGGGGACAGTATGGAGAGAGCTGATGATTGAGGATCTTGGAGACGGGTGAAGAGCACGCTAAAGGTATTGGAGATAGGTGGGGGGTACTCGACCAAATGTCATTTGAAACCTCGTCCAATTACCAATGAGCTGAAAAAAATTCAAAATGGCGGAAAAAACATGGCCGCCATACAAATTTTGTTGGTCTCTATCTCGGAGGGTATGACAGTTGGAAAAGTGGTTTCATAGCAAAAGATGATCGAAATGGGGATATCTATTTAGTGACAGAAAAAAAAATCAAAATGGCGGAATTTTTTTTTTCATACTAAATTGTATGGCGATTGGGTACCTACCTACTAATTATTGCCAAATCCGAGTATGAGCGACCACGTAAATTGCTACAAGCAGTTACGCGGTCCGCTTTAGCGGGCCGCGCCCCCACGCGAAAAACTAGTTAATATATATATAGCTGCTTGTGCTGATTCACTCACTCACTGACTGATTGATCACCTCTCCTGAACAATTTTGTATGAAAAAATTTTTTTTCAATAACCATTTCGTATAAAAGGAAAAAAATCATTAAGAACAAAAATATGGAGAGAGCTGATGATTGAGGATTCGGAGACGGATGAAGAGCACAGCCAAGGGTATTGCAGATAGGTGGGGGGTGCTCGACCAAATGTCATTTGAAACGTCATCCAATTGGCAGTGAGCTGAAAAAAAATTCAAAATGGCGGATTCAAAATGGCCGCCAAACGAATTTCGTCGATATCTCGGAAATTATAAAAGATGGAAGAACGGTTTCTTGACAAGAGGTGATCAGGACCCAAAGGTCTACGCGATGAATAGAAAAAAATTCAAAATGGCGGAATTTTTTTTTTTTTTGCCATAGAAAATGTATGGGGTGAATATTGATCGAAGAGACTAAAAGTTGGAACGCAAATAGGGACGAAGACAGCACGCGGGCCACATGTGGCCCGCGCACCCACGCGCCCTACTAGTACTATATATATAGCTACTCGTGCTGATTCACTGACTCACTGATTGATCACCTCTCCTGAACAATTTTGTATGAAAAAATTTTTTTTCACTATGCGTTTCGTATACAAGAGAAAAATTCATTCGGAGGAAAAATACGGAGAGAGCTGATGATTGAGGATTTCGGAGACGGGTAAAGAGCACGGCCAGGGTATCGAAGATAGGTGGGGGGTGCTCGACCAAATGTCATTTGAAACGTCATCCAATTGGCAGTGAGCTGAAAAAAATTTCAAAATGGCGGATTCAAAATGGCCGCCGTACGAATTTCGTCGATATCTCGAAAAGTATAAAAGATGGAAGAACGGTTTCTTGACAAGAGTTGATCAGGATCCGAAGGTCTATACAATGGATAGAAAAAAAAATCAAAATGGCGGAATATTTTTTTTAACAAAGAAAATGTATGGCGAATGTCGAAGAGACTTAAAGTTGGAAGGCAAATATGGGGGAAAACAGCACGCGGGCCACATGTGGCCCGCGCCCCCACGCACCCTACTAGTTAATATATATAGCTACTCGTGCTGATTCACTGACTCACTGATTGATCACCTCTCCTGAACAATTTTGTATGAAAAATTTTTTTTTCAATGACCATTTCGTATATAAGGGAAAAATTCATTCGAAGGAAAAATACGGAGAGAGCTGATGAGTGAGGATTTCGGAGACGGGTGAAGAGCACAGCCAAGGGTATTGCAGATAGGTGGGGGGTGCTCGACCAAATGTCATTCGAGACGTCATCCAACTGCCAGTGAGCTGAAAAAAAATTCAAAATGGCCGCCAAAAAAATTTCGCCGATATCTCGGAAACTATAAAAGATGGAAGAACGGTTTCTTGACAAGAAGTGATCAGGACCCGAAAGTCTATTCAATGGATAAAAAAAAAACAAAATGGCGGAATTTATTTTTTCATAGAAAATGTATGGCGAACTTTGAAGGGATTTTTTGTGACGGGGGAAGACAGCACGCGGGCCACATGTGGCCCGCGCCCCCACGCACCCTACTAGTTTTAATATATATATAGCTGCTTGTGCTGACTGACTCACTGATTGATCACCTCTCCTGAACAATTTTGTATGAAAAATTTTTTTTTTACTAATCCTGTCGTATAAAGGGGAAAAAATTATTAAGAACAAAAATATGGAGAGAGCTGATGATTGAGGATTTCGGAGACGGGTGAAGAGCACAGCAAAGGGTATTACAGATAGGTGGGGGGTGCTCGACCAAATGTCATTCGAAACGTCATCCAATTGGCAGTGAGCTAAAAAAAATTTCAAAATGGCGGATTCAAAATGGCCGCCAAACGAATTTCGTCAATATCTCGAAGAGATTAAAAGATGGAAGAACGGTTTCTTGACAAGAGGTGATCTGCGGGCTTATTCTCTATTTCAGTGCCTATGAATTTTAGTTGTACACTGGCATATTTTTTTATCCATTGAAGGTTTGCTATTAAATAAAAATAATATTCTCGTAGCAAACCTTCAATGGATAAAAAAATATGCCAGTGTACAACTAAAATTCATAGGCACTGAAATAGAGAATAAGCCCGCAGGACTTGAAGGTCTATTCGATGGATGGAAAAAAAATTCAAAATGGCGGAATTTATATTTTCATAGAAAATGTATGACGAATGTTGATGGTTGAAGAGACTGAAAGTTGGAAGGCAAATAAGGGGGAAGACAGCACGCGGGCCACATGTGGCCCGCGCCTCCACGCGCCCTACTAGTTGTTTATATACCTACCCCTTAAACATAAAAATAAACCAGTCCTCTTCTTAGTAAGAAACAGGAATAAAATAGTTTTCCACAATCGCAAGACAGGCCGCAATAAAAAGTTTAACACTAAAACAGTAATTCCAATTTTCCTTCACCGTCTTAATTCCACGGAAGCACTAATAATGTGTAAGAGCGGTTGTGCACTGTATGTATGGTGAGTCGGAGTTGCATCCTTAATACTGACGGATTCGTAAAGTTCGAGTGTAAACTACGTTTCTTTTATTATACTCACAAACTTAAAGGGTGAAGCACATTTCTTATAGACCCACATAATAAACCATGGCATTAGTGGAATGAAAAAGTAAAAAATCTAAGATCGAGATGGTCTGAAATAATTTTACTTGCACTTTGAATTTTCCGATTCTTGTTATGGGGATTTATTGCATTTATTTTTGTCTTTCTCACTCTCACGGAGATTTGGTAGGTGCGACATGCAGCGTCGCGAAAGAATATAGCAGAAAAACGACGTTTTACCTAATTACTCAAAAACTAAGCCAGTTATCCAAAATCTGTTCTAAGCGTTTTAGGATATTATTATTATTACCGATACATTAAAACAAAAATTACAATTACATCCATTGTAGTTTCCGATAAAACATAGAAAAACTGAGATTTTGGAGCTACTTTTGGGAGAACTTTCTATCGAGAAAATTTTATCCAATCGTGTTTCTGCTTCTAAGCGATTTTAGATTAAAGACCCAAAATACATGACGTGTAAATTTGAAAGTAATTGTCTTTATAGTTTTTGCATAAAACTTCATTCAAAATCACCTAAATACGGCTTGTAGGCCGTTAACTCTAAGTTTCTTTTAAGAGCTTTCCCCGCCGTTGATAGCCTCATCTGGTAACAGAAGGTCTGGCTCATTTTTGCCCAACGAATCAGCCTAGCTGTTCAACGCGGAAATACATCCAGTAGCCCAGTATGCTTGGCATCATTACACGCAGACAAGACTTGTACAGTAATTAGAATAAGCTAGCGACAAATTTCTGTAAATTTAGGAACATTGCTTTTGACAATAAATGAATAAACTCTAAGTTTGTGATAGAGTACTTAGAATCTCAGAATAATGGTCGTATACTTTCAAAACTAGCCACGGAATGCAACCGATTTTCATATGTGGTTTTAGAGTAGATCAATTTTTCGTTTTCCTCCACCAAAAATTGAATTTTGAGAAGCAACATTCAAGAACGGAAATAACAAACATGGATACTGATGGCCATGCGAACTCCTAGGGCACTCCTAGGATGACTCCATAACGAATACCAGTGAACTAGACCTTTTATGGGTTCCCTTTATATTTGACAGTGATCGCATATAATGTACGTATTCAATGATAAAAATTGCAGTATACGAAATCTTGTGATGTAAAGCTTGACCAAGCCACTGAAAACAATCTTAGCGGACTGTGTAGTGAAACTGGACGTGTGTTTTACGTATTGCGGTGCAATTAAATTTTGGATGTAGATTATTATAGATAAGAAGCTACAAAACTAAATCATATTCTTCGATTTCTTTACGATACAAATTCAATTTTGTCATAACACTCAGCTGCAAACTGATTACAAACTGTCCTTATATATCACATCTGCCCTGATTTTGGTTATCGTCTGATTTCTAATTCGCCACCAGTAGCGATACTCTAATGACTTAATCACCTCAAAATGATCACGCCATTAACAAACTCTCAAGAAAGCTTAGTATAGAAAAAGAATTTTCTTGAATCTACCGATATGAACCTGAGAATTACGAACCGTCAAAAATCCTACGAACTAAAGTTACTATAGAGAAAATACCTTACTCCTGATGTCCCGGTGTCGGGACGTAACGTGCGTCGAGTGTGTGTAAGTTGTATTTGGTTTTGCATGTGGATGGTAGTTGAATTGCTCGCTTAGGAGCTTGCCTTCGTCCTTGAATGGGAGAGCGTGCGGTGCTTGGCTAGGTACTGCATGTTATGAAATTCTTTTCAAACAGCCGATTATAGCAAGATAATTTAATCTTTCCGGCAAAATTTTGTTGCGCGGTTCGCTTGGTTCTGATTGTACAATGTTTATTCTCGAATCCAAATATCAGGTAGTGCACAAGCGCCGAAACTCAATCACTGTAGGTGCAATAAAAACTTCAGGCCCACCGGTGAGGAAGGCGACTTAATTCACTAATAAAATAAAATACCGCCGAGGAATGCCCGGAAAGGGTTAAACTCAATTACCATTTGCTTAAGTAATTGCATTGAATTAAATACTGAAATACTTGACGAATTCCCTGCAGCTATACCTAATTGCGCAACGGTTAGTTTTGGAGCTTCCGAGTTTGATTAATGGTTCAGAAAAATGGAACGTAGCTTCTGAAATAAAGAGTATTTGAAAATATACTTAGCTTTATATTTTGAAAATTTTTATGTAGTTTTATGACATTAACCATTAAAGAGCTCCCTCAGAGCAGGGACGATGACGGCACCATCAGTTTTTGTTTTTTTTAATAATTGATAGGCTTGCGCTTGACTACAATCAAGTCTGATGAACAGAAATGATGAGGTCTAGGATGGAGCGCGCTTGCCTAGAAAATGCCTATTCACTCTTCTCTTGAAGGCACCCAGATTGTATGTATTTGGTTGGGAACACGGAAGCTGGAAGGGTGTTCTACACCTTTGCGGTTCGTATCAGAAACGTAGAAGAAAAGCGTTTCGTCCGAGTACGCTGGACATCAACCACATAAGGATGCCACTTCTTTCGACGTCTCGCGGTTCTATGGTAGAAAGGTGAGGGAGGCACAAGGTTGTGGAGTTCTTGAGCACACTCTCCAAAATATATCCTCTAAAAAACCGCTAAACAGGCAAACCTGCGTCGGTGTTCTAAACTGAGCAGTTTCGCCCGTGTTAGCGATTCCTTGCAGATTATTCTGCGTGCGCGGCGATCAACCGAGTCCAATGCATCGATCATGACAAGATTTGTATCTACTCGTAAATTAGACTAGAAGCAGATATAAGCTACAAATATAAGGGAGCATTGGTACATACACACTTATACGACATTCTGCCACAGGATATTACTATTTAAAAAATGCAACTTCTTAAAAAAATAATGTGACCAAAATGCTGGCATCCATTATGCCCAAAGTATTGCGAAACAACGGGTTAAGGGGATTTATTGAATTTATTTTTGTCTTTCTTCTCACTCTCACGGATACGTTGGCAAGTGCGACATGCAGCGTCGCGGAAGAATATAACAGAAAAACGACCTTTTACCTAATTAATCAAAAACTAAGCCAGTTATCAAGAATCTGTTTCTCAGCGTTTTTGGACATTATTATTACCGACACTAAAGTGTCGGTAATAATAATGGTAATAATAGTTAGTTTTAAAAAACAAAAATTACAATTACATCCAATGTAGTTTCCGATAAAAAGTAGAAAAACTGAGATTTCGGAGCAACTTTTGGGAGAACTTTCTATCGAGAAAATTTTATCCAATCGTGTTTCTGCTTCTTAGCGATTTTAGATTAAAAACCCAAAATACATGACGTGTAAATTTGAAAGTAAATGTCTTTATAGTTTTTGAATAAAACTTTATTCAAAATCGCTTAAATACGGCTTCTACTCCGTTAATGGGGCATTTTGTAAGATTGATTTGTAAGATATTTTTAATTAGTTTTATAATATGTAGATTTTAATTTAGAGGTTGTTTAATCATATCGATAGTTTAAATCTTATGCGTATGAAATTTAATTTAGAAAAGTCATTCGCAAGTAAACTTTCAGGCAAGTTACCTCACAATGTTTAACTTCACCGCTAGTCACGTGACATTTAGCTTCTCCCAACAGACAACTCCGAGAATCCAGAAGTGCGTGCCCTCGATCTGGATCCCAGAACCCCTGCTGAGGTAAGGGTCTGAACGAATGTCCTATCTGCATCGATAAAAACCTGTGGATATGGGCATTCGTAACGATTTAGCGCCAACTGTCAAAATTCTATAGTTGGCTTTATTAATAGACAGAAAATGCCTTCCGACAGGGGAAATGAAGGGGTTACGTGGGGCATGCACCCACTAAAAACTGTCTTTTCCTTGATGAACCTGCTTCCAGGAGTACGGGGTTCACTGTCGTATTCACCGCGCTCCCGCCAGGATTCTATGGTGACTGCCAAGCGGACAAAACAAGCATTTTTGGCACCGGTAAACTGGCGACATTTTTTCGCGTCGTCCGCCCTGTCCAGGATATATTTATGTCTATTGCTATCTGTTAAAGCTCGTAATGACGCACAATCTCATCTGCAGCGCTGCATAATGCCGGTGTGGACGGTGCTCGCAATGCAGTCCCTCGGGCGGCGCACGGGACGCGAGCACACAAGTGTTAAAGCGCACAATAAATCTGAATAAAGCATCGTTACGGAGTTCGTGTCCGCCGCTGTATTAGTGTAAATAATAGCGTTGTTTATTGCACTTGCGCTTTGTTCCTGTGCCTCTCAGTGTACGAGTAGGTTATACGAGTGTATGTGTATGAAATTACTGAATTTCATACTTAAAATATTATAAACCAGGTGTTTTGTGTGAGAATTTAGTTTTTAGGGTTCCGTATCCAAAGTGTTAAAATGGGACCCTATTAGTGACGACCGAATGCCGTAGTGGTAGCGAACCTGCCGTCTGCGTCGGAGGTCGTGGGTTCGATTATATGCACGATTTCGATTCCCACTACTGGTAAATGTTTGTGTGATGAGCATGAATGTTTTCCAGTGTCTGGGTGTTTTACAATATACATACTATATTTATGTATATTAGTATGTAATATGTATGTATATTTATTTATCAGTTATCTAGTACCCATAACACAAGCTATCGCTTACTTTGGGGCTAGATTGCGACGTGTAAAATGCCCCGTATATATTTATTTATTTATTTACTTATTGAGACTTCGCCGTCCGTCCGTTCGTCCGTGTGTCACCAGGCTGTATCTCTTGAACCGTGATCTTGTCGATGGTTTCTGAATTTGTGCCACGATAAAAATATTCGTCGTCGTTTCAGCCGATGGACGTTCACTGCTGGACATAGGCCTCCTGAAATGACCGCCAAACACCACGATCTTGCGCCGCCTGGCGCCAGCGACTCCCCGCGACCCTCTTAATGTCGTCCGTCCACCTGGTGGGGGGTCGACCGACACTGCGCTTCCCGGTGCGTGGCCGCCATTCCAGCACCTTGGGTCCCCAACGTCCATCAGTCCTGCGAGCTATGTGCCCCGCCCATTGCCACTTCAGCTTTGCGACACGTTGAGCTATGTCGGTTACTTTGGTTCTTTTGCGGATCTCCTCATTTCTGATTCGATCGCGCAAAGATACTCCGAGCATAGCTCTTTCCATCGCTCGCTGAGTGACCCTGAGCCTTCTTATGAGGCCCATAGTTAGCGACCATGTCTCTGCTCCATAGGTCATCACTGGCAACACGCACTGTTCGAAGACTTTGGTCTTCAGGCACTGAGGGATGTTGGACGAGAAGACATCGCGGAGTTTCCCGAACGCTGCCCAGCCGAGTTGGATTCGGCGGTTCACCTCTTGGTATATGTACTCGTCAACAATTTCGAGTGCAGAGTTTTCAACCACCACTGGCTGGAGCGAAACATGAGTATTCGACATAATCTTTGTCTTGCTCATGTTCATTTTGAGTCCAACCTGTTGAGAAACCCTGCTGAGGTCGTTGAGCATTGTGTTGAGATCCCCCAGGGTCTCTGCCATGACGACTATATCGTCGGCAAATCGCAAGTGTGTGATGTACTCGCCGTTGATGTTGATGCCACATCCGTTCCAATCCAGTAGCTTAAAAACGTCCTCCAACGCCGCGGTAAACAACTTTGGGGAGATGACATCCCCCTGTCGCACTCCTCGCTGCAGTTGGATTGGTCTCGTAGCTTGGTCTTGGATACGGACTGACATAGTGGCGTTTTCATACAAACACTTCAACACTTGGATATACCGGTAGTCGATTCGGCATCTCTGCAGAGATCTCAACACAGCCCATGTCTCCACCGAATCGAAGGCCTTCTCATAGTCCACAAACGCTAGGCAAAGTGGCTGGTTATACTCTTCAGTCTTCTGTATATTATATTTCTGTATAAAATATTCAGTATTTCAAAATAAAAATTAAGGGAACGTTATTTTTAAACCAAATCAATTCAATCAATCAAATAAGGCCAGAGCTGCTGACTCAAAAAGATTTATAAAAATGATTTAGCGACCATACAATACCTACATTAAATCATTCAATCATCATATTATATATTTAATCTCATACATTTTTAGAATTTCGTTCCATTTCCATTGCGTCTATCTGATCGCAGTGTCATATGACTAGAACTCCTAGTTATGGCGTGACAGAGTGACAAGCACCCAGCCTTATACTTTTGAAAATGTGTTCTGAGTTAATGTAAGTATTCTAATGTTAATGTAATCTACTTACTCTTTCACATCACAACTACTGGCTGATAAATGCAGAAATTAACGTAAAGAAATACTTTTTAGTTCAATTTTCAAAAACCGAAATCAGCCTACCCAATACCTACATTGTTCAACTTAAAATTGGCGAAATTGTTAAATGGGGTATATTAAACAACAAAGCTTCACAAAATTGCCTCTAGGCATATCAGTGGGGTGGATCAATACAGCTTCTCGTATACCACGGCGAAACGATAAACTGAACTAGATTGCGTAATATCCTACTAATTTTATAATTTGAACATAGTGTATTGTTCCTTGATTTATTGGTTTTCCTTCAATAATGCAAAAAAGTGAATAGAACATTAAATCAGCGTATTTTTTAATTATGTCCAATCCTGTTCACAGCGGTAGGAAATTCATAAAACTGATGATAAAAGAATCGTGCAGGAAAGCAGTTATATGTTAGAGCTAGATGATAATCATTTAGGTATGTACAAATTACTCCACTTGGTAGGAAAAGGATAAGAGGAAAAACCCGCGTCAACTCATTGCTACGCTGTGAAAAAAAGAGAACTCAATATATTGTAAAAAGGTGGAAAAAGGACTACAACTCAGATCACTTCAACCTGTGATCTGAGGAATACAATATGTTGCAGATATATTGCCATAATACACAGAGCCATATCCCGTAAGGTCCAGAGTTAGAGCATAATAAAAGGCTGAAAAAGGGATAAAATTATAAAATTGGTACTTAGGTAGGTAAATATACTCGACAAAACAGAGGAATTCTCTAAACGATTGCTATTCCTAACGAGATGCACATTAAAACTAAACTCACTTTATGTGAAAACTACTTGCGAACTTGTTAAGAACTAAACTTTATTCCTTACGATACAGTTAACGCAAGATATGGTACCTAATCGCCCCATAATTCCTGTAAACCCATTCTATTGTCAGTCATTAGTCACAAAGTCCGTGGACGTGCCTTATTGCTCCCAAACGAGTCATATCGTTTGTCATTCGTCAAGTCGTATCGTTTATACAGTACAAGTTGTTGACGGTTCTAGCCACTGTGGTCAATGTTTAAGGACAGTTCATATATGGCCAGGGCTAAGGTCATAATATGATAATTTTTATGCAGTCAAAACAACATTGAATTACTTTGCGGAAGTCTATAATTATTCGCTACCTGAAAAGACTCTATATGATCCAATATGCAGTTAAAACCAAGCACCATCTGCCTACTCAAGCACGAAAGCCAAGCCCCCAAACTCTTAGACAGCTCTCAACGCACATTCTGTCCCGATATCGCGACATCCTGAAGAGATGTTGACTTCACAATTACATACCTATTAATTTCGCAAAGTGAAGTCAACATCTCCTGTTATCCTAAGTCTCTCTGTACGTCCTATAAATAGACAACATAACGAAATAACAAACCTATTGGCACTCACATATAAATTACTTAAGTACAGTACACTAAAAGTAATTTTTCAGTGCGTGCATACTTTTCAATCCGGCCCTATCGTTGACATTTTAAGTCTTTCTTCCCACGACTTTACGTCATTTGTAACGCTGAATTGAATTGGGCTACTGTTACATTACATGTGAAGTGGTCATAAATAAAAAGTGACTAATTACAACGCCGCACGGTTCTGAACTTCGTGACCGAACGCACTTATGAGTTTCAATGGTCACTTTTCGAGGGGTGTTTGCCGTTCACTGCTAACGGGTGTCCCACGAAAGTTACAAAGGCACCGCGATGAGATGCGACATGCCAACATTATTTTTACCAATAAAGCGGCAAAAACTTCTTCTGAGAATGGTTGACACGTCTAGCGACCCCTTTTTGTCTGTGAATAATTGTAAAAATATAAACTTCTGTAAGTTTCTCACAAAACTTCGTTATCGTAATATTAATTTCATCCTGTTTCCTCATTGCAACTTGCTATAGTGTGTTGGACGAAACTGCGCTCATGTGATTTACTCGTGAAAGTGTTTAAACCTGGTAACGTAACTATAGTCTATTTTTAATAGCAAGAGATATGACCAAAACTGAAGCAAATTGGTTGGCAAACGATGATCCGTTCAATTTAGATATTATGCATATACATGCTAATGATTTACTGGGCTTAAGACCTATAAGAGATCCATGCTTGAAGGAGGGTCACTGCCTCATTAGAATTTAAGAAATCCATCCTATACAATCTGGAATACTTAAGGTTGGCGCATGTAGAGAACAACGCCACCCCTTATCAGTGTACTAGCTGTGGCACATGTCGTTCGTCCGTTTCTCAAGTCTGTACACTCTACCAAATGTGCGATATTATACGACCAAACTTATTAACGACCGAAGTTACTGATGCGTTGCTCGAGCATGTGTCCCCTTTACGTTAACCTTATGTTCGAAGATTTTATGACCCAAGTTATTGTTATTAATATTTTGAAGTAGGTAGGTTAGCAATAACTTTGGGATGTGATTGTGATACGTATACGCATATAAATAACTTATACTTAAGTGAGAAAAACTCGTTGAAGCATGTAGCCAAGTAGCTTTGCTCTCACCTTGTCCCCCTCTCCTTCATTTCCCACTGTTCGGCATGCGCCTTCTCTCAGTATGCAGTTGGAAATAGCCCATCACGCTATAGCCAAGTGCGGGTTGGCCAGTTTCGCACATCTTCAAGGAAACTGTGGTGAACGCTTGGGTATATAGGTTGTGTTCCTTCATCGATAAGCAAGTGACATTTAGTCTTAATTTCACATAATTCCTAAAAATCAGAGGTGCCTACCCAGGATTCGAACCCTGGACCATCTGATATAATTTAAAGCCGTGTCTAGTTCGCGAAATTGAACCCGTATCCAATTTAAGTATGATCACTGCAAAAACTTCTTCAAGCAGGTCTCCGAAAAAGTGTTGATAAAGTATTTTTGGCACAAGTTCACTTCCAAGAATAAAGTTCTTAAAGCCAAATTTTTGCGCCGCGAAGTTTAAATTCGTTAGCCTAATTCACCCCAACTCTTTTGTCAGTCGCGGCACGTATTTTCCTCGTAACTCCGCTACGCACAATGCACGACCAAGTTCCGCCAAGTTGGAAATTATAACGAAGTGGCTCCCGGCTTATTTGTGCAACTAACAGAAATATTGTTGTTATAAGTTTGCCAGTTTACTTTCGCCTGGGTGTATGGGTTTTCATTGTGAACGATTTTCTTGTTTTCTATATTTTATTTTATTTGTTACTTTGTTATAACTAAACATTCTTTACTTCTTTTTGTAATTTCGTATTTGACTATTTATTTAATATTATATTGCTCACAATATTTAATGATTAAACGAACTTACCTGTACGTGAAGTTCAATCATAATTGCTCGAAGAGCTCGCTCCAAGGCGTTTAATAATAATAATAACAGTAGTGTCACCGTCAGCTGCTCGCTATTTCGCCACTAAAGTTTGAAGGAAGGTAGGCCAAAAACGGCCCGGACATCTCATTTAGTTTAGAGAGAGCAGAGCTGTTTAGAATCACAGATTCTTTGAAGAACAAAGAACCCTTATTCAAAGAATCTGTGCCTAAAATAAATTGATTATTTATTAATTATTTTTTAACTTATGTTTCACGCCCAGGGCAATGGCATGTCCATCTTGGGAGGGAGGGTTGCTAACGCCTTGGAGCGAGCTCTTCGAGCAATTATGATTGAACTTCACGTACAGGTAAGTTCGTTTAATCATTAATTGCTCTCCTAGCTCGCTCCAAGGCGTTTAATAATAATAATAACAGTAGATGTTGAGAGAAAGTTAGTGTCGTGAAACATAAATTTATGGCATATCAAAAAAAAGTAATTAATTAATATTGTTATCAGAAACAGAAAATTTCATAATAACCGCGAAACAGAATATTTCCATAATAACAGCTAATTTCATAATAAACAGAAATATAGCAAAATTACTTAAACATTGGTTTTAGAATTGGTTGTAAACAACTTTACATTAAGTACACATAATACGAATGATCAACAACCGCTTGAAAAATATACGAAGGAAGATATTCTATTACGATCTATGTAATTAACTGAATTAATTAAATTATGTATTGATATATTTTGAACAAATCCTCCAATTAAACTTCATGCCATACTATACTAGCATAGCATTTTTCAAAAACTAAAGAATTTATTGACAATCGTGTAGTATTCCTAATACTCTCTGTACTATGAACTAACTCCCAACCTGCAGGCGTTCGAAGTCGACGCGTGCCTAGTAATGTGCAGCGAATATGACCAACTACTCAATGTTTAAGAAGAGTTTTTACCATGAGGCTTTTTGAATGAAACGAATAATGTAGATAGATTCGAAGGTCCTTAGTTCTCTTACCATAGACATATTATGTACTTAAAGCATTTCCGGTTTTGTTTTTTTTTTTTTTTAGTAAAGATAAATATAAACTTGGTGTTTATGGCTATAGCAGCCGTGAGGTCTTTATACAGTTTAAAAATTTTATTATTACTTCAGTGTTTGTGAAATTAATATTATTTATATATATATCGCCGACAGAGTTTTAACTCTGTGAACTGTGAAAAGTACCCATTGTTTTTAGTTGATATAGATTGAACTTTCATAAAGGTACGATACAAGGTCTGTTAAGCAGTCCGAAACTTGGTCAACATGTATATTATAGAAGTTAAATCATAATTAGCTATATCTTGACCTAACAAAAATAAAAGAAAATATCTACAATGATTGTTGTTCGTGTCTAGCCATATGGGACAAAAGAATAGAATGAATAAAATGTTCTTAATCACATTATTAAAAATATGTAAATCCCATCATTAAAAATATGTTTGACCGCAGTAAGTAATTCAATCTCCAATTTATGGCTTTCAGCAGCCATAAGTAAATTGTCTTATACAACAAGTGTCCTACTGTTTAAGAGTAGGTACATTGTCTAAAAGTGACATCATCCTTACTGGGATGGGTGACTAAATAAGACTCCTCTTCAGAGTAGTGAAATCCAGATAAGATACCTATTCCCTTCAATCACGGTGGTTTGACACAACACTGCGCGTTCCTTACATTAATTATTATTATTATTTAAAAAAAAAATCTTGTGATTTTAAAATTAATGCTTAAGTATTGGTGTTAAGTAGGTATCTTATAGAGGGGGTTTCACGGGTATGTGGGCCATTGAGGCACTACCGCAACAGAATCCCCGTTCTTGACCGTTAGTTAGATTTGTATTCAAAATTTATTTGTTTCAATGTGTGTGTAAGCTGATCTCTCCACGATATAGTTTAAGCGTTAATTGTAAAGACATCGGAATCCAACACCATGACCCATAATATTATTATGTTTATACAATTGTGGTTTTTCCCACTTGCAAACATATCTGTCGAGAGATTACCAATTATCATCGTGATTATGTTAATTGTATAAGCTCAATTCGATAATTCCCATTAGATATTAAGATGGTGATTCTGCATCCGTGATTTTATTGTCAGAACTGCATAAGTAATCAATATGTGCAATTATATTAATCACTAATAAGTAAGAATAATTATATTTCACAAATTATTTATAAGTGCCCGTAGGCCAGGCCTATATGAAATAAGTCTTTTAAATTTTTGAACCACAGACCGTTATATTACACAATTTTTACCATTATTATGATTCCTGTGCAATATTTGTCAAATTTGAAAATTATATGTCCCCATTCTATTGATATTTGCATATTTCAGTCGCACTGTCAATACAAGACAAATTTTTCGGTCCTGGAGACTGTTTGTGTGTAGCTGTCATTCCTGTTCTCTCCATGCTCCACAAGCATGATCCCCAGTTGTTGAGGCATCAGTAAATGTTTTCATGGCATAAGTACTATCTGCTATTTTTCATGATTTTAATCCATATTATTGCTTACCAGCATATTATATTTATATAGATCTTCGTGTAGATTTAAGCATTTACAGCGCTCGAATTTTTTTTTTTTGTGTATCACCAGCAGTGGGTAATCTATGGTTGACATTCCTAATTTCTTCATAAATGGTCACATTATAATCATTTATATATACATATGAAAATATATATATTTATATGGCTTGATTGAATATTATCAACATAATTAATTTGGAGTTAACACACTTTTATTTGTAATAAATAGAAAATAAATCCCAAGTATTTTAGTGTCGGATCTTGTATCGGCCACGTTTTGTAAACAATTATTTTAAACCCCATTAAAAATATATATCCAATAAAAGATGAAAAAAGTATCCGAGGGTCGCAATACTTATGCAACAGGCTTAATCTTGGTAAATACTGGAGCTGAATTGCATCCAAATGGTAACACATTAAATTCCTAGAGATTGCTATTTCACTGAAAGCATTAAATTTTTCTTGAATTGTAATCTAAATCTTTATTTAGTTAAAAAGGAAATTATTACGTCTTTATTCAATGTGTACACATGACGTAACTATTGTTTGATATTAATTTAATACTTGTTTTTAAGATCTTCTAGTTTTAAAAAGAAAAACTATGTATTTATGAGTTTATTTTTCTAATTTCTTCACATTGAAAGTAAAATGGTTGAAATTATGCCCATATATGTTAAAAAAAGATTATCTATAGATTCTTTAAAATAATAGGTATTTAATATTCTGTCTAGTAGTATATTTTACTTCTTTTATGTAATATATAATCACGAAACATGGCAATGGATATGACATGACATAACCTGATATCCACTATGAAATTGTAGAATTATTGATCATAAACAAAATAATGATTGACATTAAATGAATAGTCAGTCATTGTAGAAATAAATCAAGCGGCTTGCCAGCTTTACCGTTCCTTGTGTCCGTATCATGGAAGCTACTGCCGCGATGTCTTCCTTGAGGAAGCGGCGAGCTGCGTCGACACGTCACGTGACTCGTCGTCCGCCTTGCCGCGCGTAGGGCGGTTGCCGCGCAAGCGGCCGAGCAAAAACGGCTGCCTGCTGGTAGCTGTGGTGGTGGCCATAAGCTTGCGTACTACAGATCTTAATTACCTGCGCTATATTTATTAATAATAATTTTTGTTGACTTTTAAGTTTCAGTCAAATTCTTACAAAAAATGATCAACTCATCGATTTAGATTTTTCTTTTCGCTCTCTTTTATGCATCAGAAAAAAATAAGTCTCCTTAGGAGGAGACGATATGTTGAAAATAATATGTATAAGATTCGAGCCGAATGCACTTGAGCTGAATCCGTTTAAGCAGGTATCGATTTTTCATCTTTACAGGATAAGAGTAAAGTACCTAATAGCTACGCATGGTGATGACAGCGTACGAAGAATTAATACTTGCTTATTTTCTATCCTTTCGGATAATCTTTTAACATGCTCAGAATGGGTCTAATATTCTGTAGGTAAATCCGTCACAACAGCAATCGTACAGCAACTAGTAACAGGTAACTGGGAAAAGAGGCACGCTGGAGACCAAAACAGCCGATATTGCAGCGGGGCCGATGTCAGCAACGTTATAGTACCTACTTACATTCGTTCCAGTAAAAGCATCCTTCGTGACGTCGACATCAATGGCGGCGATCGGTTCGCTGTCTGCGTAGCAGTTATGCTTCGGTTATCAGTAAAGGGTGTATGTGAGACTCCTAGATGAGAAACACGCAACCCTGTATAGTATGGGCGTATGTGAGACTCCTGCATGAGTAACACGCAACCCTATATTGTAAAGGTGTATGTGAAACTCCTAGTTGAGAAACACGCAGCCTGCTTGTGATCTGTTTCCGTTGCCGGGAATCGAACCCGAGCCTGCTGAGTGAGAGTCAGATATCCTTGTCACTGGACCATATCAGATCCTGTTAGGTACTTTCATTTTATAATTGAGTAGGTACTCACGGCTCGGGTTATGCTGCGTACTAACGCTATCCGGTGAAGATGTTCGACGACAGTATTTTCACTAAATAATCAAAATCACAATCACCACTTTTATGATTCTTCCTTTTCGGAATGAAAAAAAAACTATATACCTCCTTCTTATCTCGAGAGAAAAAACAAAACATTAATTATGATTTAAAACGTGCGAAACAGCGATGCACTAAACTGTGAATAAGATGTCCGGGCCGTTTTTGGCCTACCTTCCTTCAAACTTTAGTGGCGAAATAGCGAGCAGCTGACGGTGACACTACTGTTATTATTATTATTAAACGCCTTGGAGCGAGCTAGGAGAGCAACTTATGGTACAAAAAGCAAAAACACTTTTAAACTTAAAGAGAAAGGTCTATGATTATATTATGGCTATAATTTCAATAACGCTCCCCTTGAGAAGGTTAATAAAATAACATCTTTTAAAACACAACAAAAGAAAAAGCACGATATTGTTCTGAAAACTAAAAAAAACAGCGCCACGTCACAAAAGAGACAAGCAAAACGAAACTTTTCAATCCCTAATACGATCCTAAACGTAAACAATCACAAAATAAAACAGTAACGAAGCCGACTCAACTAATTATTGAGTTTGCCAAACCGTAGCTGCCGTGGATTCAGTCGACATTTCAGAACTTGTTTAATTTGTGGCAGAAGAAGTGTCCCCCGCTCGCGTTTAGGCACGTAATCGCTCTTAAAACTTGTAACAATCGTTAGGGGGCGCTAGAGGGACGCCACTAGATGTAGCTAGTGAAAAACGCTGATTCGGGCTGAAAAATAGGGCAAAAATGAATCGAAAGCAATTCAGATTCACGGGACATCGAAAACGTGATGTTATCCGTTAAGAGTAATTTTAAGCTCTTTTACTAATCTGTGTTTTAAGCATTATTTTACACACCACGACCTAGTACTTTATTGTAATCTCATCTGATGTTGAGTGACGATGCAGCCGAAGATTTTATCGTAGTAATTTGAAAAGGGTAAGTAAACCCTAAACAACAACATCGCAATTGATCGCTAATTTGCTTGGCTATATGCGTCTTTGCCCAAAGTAGGAACATCAAAGCAGTATACATTTCAAACCATCATGGTGTGTAGCAAGTAACTACCTATATCATGCCATAGAGAAATAATATAGTGTTTCTATATATTCGACAAACGACAACCTATTATATTCAGACTCTTCGTACAAGTTATGTTAAAACTCGATGGATATTAAATATACTTTTATTATTGAAAATCAAAACCATAGCAATCCTAATGAAATTTACCGTTACGGTAAATTTCATTAGGATTGCTATGGTTTCATCTGAAAGTAGAAGAACAGTAAGTCCTAATTTAATTAACGAGTAACCTTTTCATAAAACATTTCAATCTGTTCAGATGAGTTCTAGTTAATGTTCTGTTATTTACAGAACATTCAAGCGATAATAATACCTTAATTATTATCAGAAGAACTCACTCGCAACTGAGGATGATTCCATAGGAATTTCAAAGAATATGTTTACTTATGGCCATTGTCTACATTATGCCCTCCATAATGTAGACAATGGCCATAAGTAAATATATTTCAGATATTCAGAAATTTCAGATATCTAGAAAAAAATAATTCTAAAATGTTTCTAAGGAAAAGGTTTCTAGGGATTATTTTAGGGTTTTTAATTGTAGACAGGCCTGCGCTTGGCGACAATCTTGATGGGGAGCACTGATGAGGTCTATGTAGGTTTGAGCGCCCTTGCCTAGAAAATGCCCATGCACTCTTCTCATAAAGGCACCCAGATTGTACTTGACTGGGAACACAGAGGTTGGAACGACGTTCCACACCGCTGTTCCTATCAGTCACGTAGTGAGTGAGTGGTTTAGTGAGAATAAGTAAATGAGTCAGATATTTATTACAAATAAAAAAAGTTCGCGTAAAACTTTATTAGCTCTCTGAACCGTCACCTACGCTGAGTTGAGGAACACTCGCAACCGACTCACGGTGCTTATTAAGTTTCGCGTGAACTTTAGTAAGAATTAGTTAAGAATGTTAGGGAACTATGCTCCTACTCTACGTTTAACAATTGAGGGTCCTTTTTAGGGTTCCGTAGCCAAAAAAGGGCAAAAAATCAAAGTATATATTTCGGAGAGTGTGCACAGGAACTTTTTAATTTGGTTCCCCCGTCACCTTTCTACCATAGAACGGCAAGGCATCGTAAAGGCCATACATAGTCGACGTACCAAAGACGCGTACGAAGCGGTTTGATTCCTCGTTCCTGATACGCACCGCAAAGGCCTGGAATACACTCCCAGGCAGTGTCTTTCCTGCCCCTTACAAGCCTTCAAATCAAGAGTGAATAGGCATCTTCTAGGCAAGCGCGTTCCACCTTAGACTGTATCATCACTTTCCATCAGGTGTGATCACAGTCAAGCGCTAGCCTATATAGTATAAAAAAAGGTCAAGGAGTTCCCGTTCTATGTATAGAGTAACATCAATGAGGTGTGCTAATGAGTCCGTAGTCTGTCTCAAGCTCACGGACCGCGTGGAGGGTCATCATGCCTAATGAGACTCTTCTGTTCCCCCCTGATTAAATATTTTGCCGTTTCCACCTTTTAATAGCGGGAAATTATCGTAATTTCGCTTCTCATGCTCTAATGACCGTGAAATATTAAACAAATATTGCAGGATCATTAATTTAAGAGAATTGAAACGGGATGGGGAAATTGCAAAAAAATTTTAGGAGGATTTCCAACTTTCTGAATTTTTGTAATAGACTCGAAAACTCTATGAGCTACGAATTATAGATGGATAGAAAAGATATGGCATAAACGATCAAAAGGGAAGATCATTTTTCCTTTCTAGGCATGCGAAACGTAAAAACACAAACTTACTCGTACTTCCCTGATCTGCGGTAAAAAATTTGAGGTTGCAAAATATATATCGCTAAGACTAAAAAATCTTCTTAGGGTATGTTAGACTATACACTTTTGGATTCCGATTTCTGTTTCGTCAACCTTATTTCATTGGTGGATAGCCTAACCAATTCAGAAATTATTTGCATACAATTTGAAATTAATTCCTCAAAGCTAGCCCAACTCAAAACTAGCAACTCTGGATGGATTAAATTGAGAACTACATCTATCAGCAACATTACGGTCGATTTCGGAACGCCAATATTACTTCTAGAAATGCAAATTGTATTCATCGAGTGTCAAACTAGCCTGTGTACGAGTAATCCAATTTGCAGGAAGTTGCTCAAACTTGCAGTCACAACTTGCCAGACTTCAGTGATTCAAATGTACAACTTTGACTTCGCACTAGCAATTTTAACGATCATCCATCTTAACTTAAAATCGGATTTTAGACACATGCCTAAAAAAGGAACGTGCAATTTTTGACTGAGCGAAGCAAGCTCTTAGAGTTAACTTGGTAAGATGGATATGCTATTTTCGGTCCGTCCGTCTGTCAGAGCCTTATAAGATAATTTTAAGCCGCGTAAAGTGACAGACCAAAGTTGAAGATTTAATAAAAAGCCAACCAAATGCGAATCAGGCTCGCACATCAAAGATTCCGTACTAACTACAAATGAGGTAAAAGCAAGGATATAAATCGGTAACAATGAAATTTTGTTTGTAGACAAAGGACGGTGGTATCGTGTTCCGTATAATAGAATAAATAGGAACCATCCCAACATTCGATGGAATTCAAATTACGATCATTTCAAAATATCGTGTATTTTGTTGGTTTTTTTAAACTTTTATAATAGGCATCGTAAAGGCTTCCACCCATACATAGTCGACGTACCAATGACGCGTACGAAGCGGTTTGATTCCTCGTTCCTGATACGCACTGCAAAGGCCTGGAATACCCTCCCAGGCAGTGTCTTTCCTGCCACTTACAACCCGGGTGCCTTCAAATCTAGAGTGAATAGGCATCTTCTAGGCAAGCGCGTTCCACCTTAGACTGTATCATCACTTTCCATCAGGTGTGATCACAGTCAAGCGCTAGCCTATACAGTATAAAAAAAAAGATATTTTTTAGTAAGATACATGAAAGTCTTACTGTTATACAATTTTAAACTCTACGGAATTTACGGAACAGTCAAAGTTGTCCCTTGTATTTTCTCTCTTTTAAAAATCAAAACAACTTTGGATAACTTTAAGTTATAGTGGCGAAGACGAAGTGGCACCGTCACTCACAACTTTATAAACTAGTAAGAAGAAACAATTTTATGTTGTGACCTAGTTGTGTTGACATTTTTCGTAAATTTTGCTATCTTTTCTGAGCTCTCTGAGAATATTTTGAATTATCATTGATCTCATACAATATACAAGTGTAACACGGATAATAATAATAATTATAATTAGTTTAAGAATCAAAGCAGGGAGCCGCAGCTGCAACTGCTGAGTCAGGTAAGCGTCGCAAATATGCCTCTCTATTAGAGAGTTACATATTTGTCCCGTTTGCCGTTGAGACCCTGGGGCCATGGAGTCATAGTGCCAAAAATTTCATTCGAGAGCTTTATCCGCGTTGAATAACCTCAACTGGTGACAGAAGGGCTGGCTCATTTTTTGCGCAACGTATCAGCCTAGCTGTTCAACGCGGAAATGCAGCCAGTATTCTTGCCACCATTCCACGCGGGCAAGACTTGTATAGTAATTAGAATAAGCTAGTGATAAGTTTTATTGTAAATATGTTTCTAAGTGAGAATAAAAAAAAAAGTTTAATACTAAATTTGAACGAAAAATGTCCAAATTTTAAATAAAATTTTATAACTACGTTACTCGTAGTTATAAAATATTCCTGCGTATTTCAATGAATAAAATATGCTATTTTCTATGCACTTCTCTCGTAACGATTTGAACATACCTAATTTATTTAAATAAATATAAACTTATTTGAATTCCTAGTCTTGTGATATTTTGAATTAAAGTTAGTATTTTATGGTCTTTCCATACAGAACTTCTCATAACTTAAGATAAATGTTTTGTCACATCAATTTTTTTCAGTCTCATAATCATAAACTTTTAAAAGGCACTACTCAAAACCGGCGATCATAATATTCTTTTTACCTTATCGCCCGTAAACAGAGTTGTAAAGTCGGGATGGCACTCCAGGATAATTTAGTTGGAGAGTCCTTTTATTTTTTCCACTTTATGAGATCGTTTGGAAAGATTCTGCCTCCCTTCCAAATTTATTGTTTGTCTCGGTCCCTTTTTCTGGCTTACGTTTGGACGCGTGTCTTCTCTTAGAATTAAAGGTGTTTAGCTATTATAGTCCATCATCACTGAACAATTGCAGATGCACCTGATTCACCTTTCAGCATATTGTGGAACATGCTATATTTTCCTTCATCGCTAAACAATAGATTTTTGGTTATCACATTGCTAACACTATCAGTTGCGTTTATCACATCTAATATTTTCTTCCATATTGTCGATGTAAGGTTCTAATTCATCTGTCTGAAAAAAAGACACATCACGAGAGAGACAGTCGCTTACAATCGGATCTTTGACCTGATGCTAAAATATACGCTGCTTATATCAGATGTAAAGCATCCCAGAATCTATGCTTCATTCGACAAATAGGACTGCGTGATTCGTTATCCTGAAATATTAGTTCTTAAGTCTCAATCAGTGTTCTCTTCTCACTCTTAAGTTTTCATACGACACATGGGACTGTCATTGTTATCCTGAAACATCAATTCTTAAGTTCCATTTTCTATTCTCCTCTCATTCTGTTATGACTCACTCATCTGGACGGACTCCGAAAAAGTCCTACCACCCTTTTAAGTTACAAAATAGCTAATTATAATAAGGTCTGCTCAATACTCGTTTTACGTACACGATTTGTAGTTTAAAGCAGATGTAGGCAGTTGACATCGCCGGCCTACGGGATGCGAGAGGACTGAGGTCTGCATAAAACATTTCTTGTCTGCGGAGTATCGATTGCGGCACGTAATTGCCTGCCCTTCCCGCTTATTGACAGCTGGATGCCTTTTAGAGCGGTTCGCTTCGAGCCAAGACGTATGGACGCTGGCACGTAAATAGCATCGAATTTGAATGGATTGAATTCTTATAAAACTTCGTTGGTTGGTTGCTGATGCAAACCCCTTGTTTTATTCCATTACTAGCTTTTGCACTCTGCTCTGCACCTGTGACTTTTGGTTTTTGGCAAATTCTGCCGGAACTGTGGACTTTACCGGGATAAATGTGTTAATCCAGGATATAATATATCTGTATTTAAAATTTCAGCCAAATTGAGTTTTTTTGAGATAAACATAGGTACATAGTATAGGTACTTACACACTTACTTTCGCCTTTATAATAATTTTCAAAAATGTAATGGATGCATTATATGAACTACCTAACTTTATGCCAAAATAGAGCCCCATCAGTCCAGTATTTTAAGTTGTGCGTTGATAAAACATTTACTTTTAGTAGTGTTATAATCTCGCTGCAGACTCGGTCACACATCATTCGAGTGTTTCACTTTTATTTTTCTTTGTTGAGTTGTGCATTACTGCAGAACAACAAAAGCGAAAAAGTCGAATGATTTATGACCGAGTCTGCAGCGAGATAATAACACTACTATAGTCAGGATAGTACGCAGGCAGGGTTTTTGAGAACATTGAAGTTCAGAGGGGTGAAGCCGCAGGTAAAACCTCGTAGCCATTATACAGATTTGAATTGAAAACCTTTTAAATGTGGGTTAAAAAGGACAGCGATTGCTGAAACAAAGAGTCCATAGTATTGTTCAACCAGATCGTTTATTGTTAGTTCAAACGTCGATAACTTTTGTCTTTCCGACCTCGCGTACTTTTTATCCGCTAAAATATTTCCAGGACAAAAAGACGGTTATAGGTAAATGGGGAACTCGTAAATGGGTCAACAGACTACAATGGGTTTCATTTTTTATTTTTAAAACTTAACTTTTAGAGCTAGCGGATGCCCCGCGTACCTTCTGGGTAAAACATTTTAAAATATTCTTTTACAATATCTATGGGATGGTAGCTATTTTGTAGAGACTGAAATTGTTAAAAATATGGCGAGCATATTTGACGAGTTAACAGAGTATCAATTTATTTCTGTCATAAAGCTCTATAAAAGTTTTACACAATATGCCTAGTAATTTAACATGTCGAATTATATTTATACCCAGAAAATAATAACTTTGGAACAACGCAGTTGGCTTGCGATTGTTTTTAAGAGCGACTTTACCGGTTTTATTGCCGGTATAACCCAATTTGAGATTTCATATATTACAAAAATGGCACAGGTCTGGTCTGGTGGGTGGCTTCTGACATGGCAAGTTACCAACCTACCGGAAAAGAGTAACCGTTAAGACATTTAAATAAATAAAATAAATAAAAATTGCTTTATTTGAATCTTAGGAAAAGGTACAAAAACAAATGAGAAACGATGATCCTGCAGAAGTATAAACTGTGTTGCAGTGATCATCGCCCTCCTCATACAATGACTTAAGTGACAAACAATTATTATTATTGTAATAAGTTACAAAATATTATTGTAAATGCATGCTGTGAAGTTTGTGTTCCGAGTGCAAATTTTAGCTATGTTTTAGGGGATCCTATAATATGGTACTAACTCCTTCCAAGTTTACCCTAACATCTAGGGCTGCATCTTAACTTATCATCAGAAGGAGACATTAAAATCAAATTCGAAATGAGTTTTAAAAAAAACGTTCAGTTACCTGTAGAATAAGTAAGAGAATTGCAGCTGTACTATTATGTATTCCGTGATTCCATTAAGTACCTATTTACTAGTAACTTTAACGAAAGGGCTCGGTGACAATTTTACGTGCAATAAGTAATTTAAAGTGTAAAAATGAACGGATTTACGAGCGTGGCCGTTGTTTTTATAAATGGTGGCCGATTAATTAAACGATAATGTCTCGTATTGTTCCCAAGACAGGGTGATTTATGCATACTATGGAAACAAAATGTTTAATGAGGGTATTTCAACAGAATAGTAACAAAGTTTTTGTACTTACAAAGTTTTTTGAGCTTAAAATTATGTACCTACTTGTATGTGCGCAAGTTAACTTTTTAAAAGTAATGGAAACTTCCTAGCAGAAGCTATTTTCTGCAAGAATAGCTTATTAATCTTACATCTACGGACAATTGATCCGATAATAAGTGTCTGTAAGACTAATGAAATATAGTAAAAATCGCCTCGTTTTAAAACATTAACTTTGAAATGAGTGTCAATAATAAATATTACTGTGTGAGTGTAAGACTTGACTCTAATTAATTTGAGCCACTTGCATCAATAAGAAGCTTATCAAACCTACATTTACGGACAACGGGGTCCATCCGATCCAAACTTGAAGCACCTATCTGTAGGACTAAATAAATTGAATATTGCTTCGTCTTAAAACTTAACCCGTGAAATAAGCCTCAATGATGCTGCGGGTGTGTAAGATCCGACGCTAATTAATCTGAGCAATTAGCGGCAGTGAAAAGCTTACCGAACCTACAATCAATAGAGTCCATCCGGTCCGAATGAAAAGTATGTGTAGAATTGTTAAAGAATTGAAAGTCGCTTCATCTCAAAACTTAACCCCTGAAATAAGCCTCAATGATGCTGCGGGTATGTAAGACCCGACACTAATTAATTTGAGCCGTTTGCGGCAGTAATAAGCTTATCAAACGTACATTTACGGACAATGGGGTCCATCCGATCCGAATATGAAACCAATTATCGAAATAATATCGCTCGTTTTGTATCGCTTTATGGCTTAGGGGGTTGTTAGAGATTTTGTGATAGGGGTTCTTAATACTTGGGTTGTGTTTTGTGTATTACCTAGTTATATTATGTTTGCGAAAATAAATTTGAACCTTTGTTTTTGCTTTCAATATTTTGAATATTTTTCTAAAATAATAATCGACTTAAAGTTCGCTGGTAAAGTTAAGATTTCGACGTCCCTACTCGTATTTTTGCGTTTTCCATTTTCGGCATTGTATGTATGTTACAGTTATAATATGTGGTGTAATTTGTTAATATGTAGGTATGTATATTGTTACAGCTATAAAAAAATTGCATTAATAATTTTCTTTCTTTCTTTCATTACTTTTTGAAGTTATGAATTAAATTCTATTTAGATCAAATTCTCGTTTAGAATTGTAATTTGCGATCTAAATCGTTGGTCTACGTCATTAAACTTATAATGATATCTCATACAAACTACTATGCAACGTGTAAGGATTATAACTGCTATTCCTAACATAATTTCTTTTTACCTCCCTGTCTTATGACTGCGCATTTCCATAAGTCAAGAAAGAATAAAAAATACTATTTTAATCTCGAATACTTTCCCAGGGGAGTATAAAAGTCGCCTGGCATTTTTTCCGCTGAAGTTGTTAAAGCAAGGTGCATACTATTTAACAAATATGGAAGTGTAATTATTCATTTAATGCATGTCTTTTGGTCCAAATTACCTAATGGTTAATAAATAATAATAAATGGTAGAAACTGTTGTATTATGCGGTGACTAATTATGTATTTATAGCCATTGTAGTTCTGCCTAAGAGCTGAACAGAATACACATAAAAATTGACACTTTGCGCTGAGGCACACACCAGAGCCGCAATAGCTGAGGTAGATAGAAATAAGTAAGTTCAATTCCCACTGAGTACAACGATTTTTATATATATTGAAATGATTGGTCAAACCAATTCCAACCAAAACACCTCTAACCACCAAATTAAAAAACGAGCAAAAATCCCTTTTGTTGTATGGGAGCCCCCTTAAATATTTATATTATTCAATTGTTTAGTGTTTGATGTTATAAAGCGGCAACAGAAATACATCACTGTTAAAAATTTCAAGTGTCTAACTACCGCGTTTCATGAGATAAAGCCTGGTGACAGACGGATGGAGGGACGGCAAAGTCTTAGTAATATTTTTACCCATCGGGTAAGAAACCATTAAAATGATCAAATTCGCTATGCAAGACTTTCTATACCTAAGGGAAAGTTGTAAATCTTGTTAATGCCCAAGTACCTACTTAAACAAATACGTTCTTCCACGTTAATATCGGTTTTTTACGAATCCCGGTGGAGAGGAGAGCACGGATTTTTCCGGGATAAAAGTTACCTCTGTATTAGTTAATATAATCTACCTCCATTTCAAATTTCGACCAAATTTTCTGTAGCTTTGGTGTAATAGAGTTACAAACTTACAATTATAGCATTTAATTTATTCTGTAGCATTGTGTACTCTACGCCTTACAACGCGTGCCTTTCAGCACTAACCCGTACCGCGTTGAAGGACGACGGATTCGCGTTTAAAAATATTGTACATCACACAATGTACGGTTATTGTAATGGCTCATTACGAGTGCTTTATCGCTAATTGACGTAACGCGCGCCGGTCACGTGACTGCGGCCGCGCCTTAGGCGATGGGACTAAACAGGACGCTTAATGGATCCCGGATTCCTTATCAATTCCTTGATTGAAGAGTAATAAGTAAAAGTTCTACAGAGTAAACTAGATAATATTAACTTTACTTTTACCAGTAGGTACTTTTTTGCAAAGTTAGCCTGCATGAGTGTCACTGCAGTGTCAGATGTTCTGCCTTGAAGCAGTTATTGCGAAATAATACTGTGTTGGTTTGAAAGGCACTATAGTCGGAAAAAATAATGGACAGTGAGACTTAAAAATTCGTATTCCTTCATTCATTGCAAAGTCGGCTTGAACTCGCATACCCTTTTATCATGTTGTAACCGACTTGTTTTGAACTATACAAAAATCTAAGACGAAAAACGTTTTGATACGTAACTTGCAAAAATTATGAATACTATTCAGAATAGTCTAAATTATCTTACAATTTAATTATCTTTAAAAAAATTGGTTGTCTTTAAAGTCGGTTTACGGACGATAGATTTACGTGATAACGTCATAATCATAATCATTATGATAATCATAATCGTAATCATAATCATTATGATAATCATAATCATAATCATAGTCATAATCGTAATCATTATTTTATGTAATATTTATCGTGCCTCTCTATCGCTTGTTGCGCGCTCTCGCTTGCACGCACAGGCTCAGGTGGAACGTTACGCGGAACGGTACGCGGAACGTTACTATTTTTCATGAGTGCTGTTGGTGTTCATCAATTTATTAAACGTTATCACGTCAAAAATCTTACAACATACAAGTAACAGTAGGTACCTGACGAGCAAACTGCCTTTAAAATTTTAAGTCGTAGTCTGTAAACAACTCTAGGATATATCGTATCGTGACTCGTGATCTATAAACACCACCTGATAACCACTTGCGCGTAGGTACCTAACCGCTCGTTACAAGTCGAGGTTCAAGAGATCTCGACGTAATGGCACAAAAAGGGTGCAAGAGCGGCGCCCTCTTACTTTATACATATCGGTAGCTTCATACGAGCAAGTTCATCTAATACGAATATAATACAAACATTGAACGAAATTGTAGCGATTACACTCGAAGACACCTGCTTCTGCAGTGAGTGGGTTTAAAGTGTTGTTTAAACAAGTGTTTTTTTTTTATAAATATTTTTTAAAAATACTAGGTATTTTTTATTTCGGCGTTGAGGAAGGAGGAAGGGAAAATAAGGATTGCTAGAGAATTTATATCATTTATATGTTATTTATAGGTACATGAAATATGTTAATTCTCGAGTTAGAGTGCTATAAAAATACTCCTCCCGAACGGCTTGACCGATTTTTATGATTTTTTGTGTATTTACGGTAAGTCTGAGAATTTATACCGCTATTAGGTGAGAAATTATTTGTATAGCAAATCAACATTTGCCGGGTCAAATAAAAATAAGTAGAAAGGGTCTGACTCATTCATTTATTCATTCACTTATTGATTCAGCAGACATCACCAAAATCCCACTTGGTGGGAAGCTAAAATTTTTACAGTGCAATTTTCTATCATAATAAAGACAATGGATACGGAAGGTTTGCTCGTAATAAGGCAATAAAGTCCGGTCGCGGAGCAGGAAGAATTTCGTACATTAACCTGTTACTACCTGTCTCTGTCACTCCCGCGTCAAAATAATGCGTCACGCTCGCACAGATGCAATGACCGCCGTCCTGTGCATGTTAGCATGGTTAAATATATAATATTATCTTTATAAAAAAATTAACCATGAGTGTCCTGAAATTATTTTTTACAAGTTACTACTTGAAAAAAATAGTAGTAGTTTGGTGGGTCTGATACGAAAACTGTGTAAACACTTAATGTTAATAATACAGTTCTAGCTTCCTCTTAACTTGACTAGTCACAGAATACTTAATAGGTCTAGTGTAGAAAATCAATATTAAATCTAGGCACATGTTAGTATTGCACTGACTTATTAGCTGGAGACAGCTATAAATTGTCGCCAAGTATTTGCGTTTGGGGAAACTTATTACCGCACTAAGTTTCACTCTAACTTGAAATAGAGCTTCGTGACATTACTAATTATTTCGCTAATCGAACCACGGTTAATAGGTTGCAATTTGTCGAGTGTAATGCTTTTTTAATTTCCTTATATCATAAAATGTAATTAATATTATGTACCTAAATAAAAATAAAAATAGAATTAATGTTTTTTCTAAACTTAATGTATTTTTAATCACTCATTAAGCACATTGAAGATTAAATTTCAGCATCTTTATATGAAATCAAATTCTTTCTTTTCTTTTCCAAGCTCGTTCTCAAGAAGTAAAGTCGTCTTTTAGCAGCAGTGACGTATCTATCTGTGGTTTAGTCAGTAAAAATGTTCCAGCCGCGGTTGAATTTTCGTATCGTGGGTTCAAATCCCGCTGGTTAGGATTTATTTTATCAATCTTTTATAAAATAAAGAATTTTATTGAAAAAATGAATGCATCTGCTAAATGTATGTAATGTATTTATAACTATTCCATTAGTTTAATTTTTCAATTTTCATTCTCTATTCCTTAATCAAATATATTATTTTCATTATTCAAATCAATCATCTAATAAATGAACAGGTATTAAGTACACATTTTCAAAATAAAAAGTGTAAACTGAAAATCGGTTACACAATGAAACTGGATTCAAAGTGAGTACTGCACAAAGAGCTACTTAATTAACTTCAATCCAAATATCGCCGATTCAAAATACGCCTATAATTAAATATCGAATATTTATATTGATGAAACTTGACGCGGATGGCATCAGAAGTGGGAACGCAAGTCAATCAGCCGATAATTACAATAAAAAATCGAGTCGTAGTGAATCGGAAATGGCTCAACTACGCCCCAAAAATAGCGTTTGAACTATTATGTAAAGCATTTCCTTCACATGTTAAATACAAACCTCTTCTTGAAAATGTCAAGGAAACAAGTCACGGAATCGACTATTTAATATCATATCAAAGTCGAAACTACTATCCGCTTCATTAAATTAAAAAAAAAGAAAAAACAAATTAAAAAAAATTGGTTGCCTGTAAAGTCGGTTTACTGACGATAGTTGAACGTGACAACGTCTTCTTTGTCGCTCGTTCCGCGCTCGCGAGGTAACGCCGGTAACGCCGCATGAGCGAGGTAACGCCGGATGAGTCATGTTTTTTCGTGCGTGCAACCGGCTCTATCGATTTATAAGACGTTGTCACGTCAAAATGGACAATGAGGACAGAAGTGTAGAGTATGCGCTTCAATAGTCATTGGATCAAAAACATGCAGATAAAAGATCCTCGCGACTCGCGAGAGATATACCTACTTATACTAGTGTTATTATCTCGCTGCAGACTCGGTCATACATCATTCGAGTGTTTCGCTTTTGTTGTTCTGCAGTAATGCACAACTCAACAAAGAACAACAAAAGCGAAACACTCGAATAATGTGTGATGATTTATTGAGTCTGTAGCGAGATAATAACACTACTATAGTTTCTTTCAAAAATCAATCAAAGCGCCGCAATTGCTTTTTTCATACCCCAGAGTACATGAAAAGGAACTGGCGATAATTCGAGTGAAAACAAGCGAGTAATTGATTAATGGACGGCTTTCGACCTTGCCGCTGTACTTATTAAACACTCCAACTCCATCGTTTTTCAAGGAGGCTTCACTCGCCATTGTCAGCTATGTAGGGGACCAAAGATTAATAGTTTTGTTGCAATTTTGACTCGACTTCTGAGACGAAAATAAGATTTCAAATTGTGCAGTCTTATGACGTGATGACTTGTTTTTTTAAGATTCCGTACCTCAAATGAGGAAAAAAACCTTTTAAGACTTTCTTGTCTGTCTGTGGGCTTCTCAAGTCCATCAAGTTGAAATTGATACTAAATACTGAAACTCAGAAGCTTCACTTGGATATACCTATTAAAAGTTCACGTCTCAGCTCAAATCCTTTGATTGTTTCAATCTTCATTTGTATCTTTGCACGCCATAGTATGACATTATACTAACCACTTTTAATACACCTTACTAACATTTTGTAACGTGTATTTTTCAATTAAATACAAAATATCTGTTCTTTTTGTACCGGTCTCTCTCTCTCCAGTCTCCTCGCGCGGATTAAATTCTTCCACCGGGTTCTATCGGAGGCCTGTCTTGTAATTGTGTAAAGTTTGTATTTGGAGTCCTTCAGCTGGTCTGACCATCTGGTTGGTAAGCGGCCTCTCGATATTTTCCACTCGGTGTTGCTCGTCACAACGAGCTTTTCCAAGCTATCGTTTCCACGTCGAATAATGTGTCTAGAAGTAGGAGAGCAGGTGTTGGTAATAAACGGAGGAAAGTCGCGTTTTGACCCCGAGCTGTGGCAAGATAGACGCGTGCGTTGTACCGGTAGGATGGTAAAAAGGAATAAGTGCATATTACTCAGCCATAAGAAGGCAAACGCTAGACATAGTACGATCAATGAACATACGAAGCTGTTTATAAAAGCTTGCTATTGACATCGTACTGGATGCCCGCGTTTTTCGTGTGTCCGTGTAAACGATATAGCTCAGTAACAAATGCCCTGCCATTACGGGCGGGTCCACGCAGGATGTGAACCCGACTGCACGACTCGGGTCAGTTTGTCAACGCTCATACTTTGTTTTGTATTTTTTGGTGCATTTGAGTCAATGTTCCAAGTATTTTTGTATCAGACTACGAGAAGTTTGGGACTTTTGAGATTGGTCGATGGTCGCCTGTATTGGTGTTAATTTGCCGAAAACTAGTCATTTGCCTCAATCGTCCATTACTTTGCGGCAGAAGAATTATTAAAGTAGCAAAATGCGCAAGTGAAAGCAAAGGCAAAGTGATTTTTGTTTGTCCAAGTGTAATTGCAAAAAAAAGCCAAAAATATTCTCAGAATATCTCGCAATAGCGCAGGAAAATTATTATTAAAATAATAATTTTGTAAAATCTATGATTTTTGCTGATAAAAATTTGACGTTTTATGGTGAACATGAGGAGCCCTCGACTTCAAAAGTGCGGCAAAAATACTTTGCCCAATTTGGCAAACCCGAGTCGTCGCTACACAATTTTTCCCGAACACCATACAAATTTCAAATTTACACACTCACACAACAAAAAAAAAGTAGCTGCACTCACGGAGCTGTCGTTATTAGGTAGGGCTCTATCTAATGTGCGCTCTATCTAGTCGGAGCGCGAGCGACGACTTATTATCAGTCTATGGATAAAAATATGCGTCTAATTTCTGCTCTTAGCAGTTTTGAATAATTTCCTGTTCTATTTAACTACTCCACGTCAAATATCCAAGAATTCATGAACTAAACCTTGTAGCCGTATCTATATCAATATTCCGCTGACGTATCTCAAAATCCCGCCCTATTGTGTACACTGATTTCATTAGCTCACAACGGCCGGTAGCTAAACATTAACAACTGTTTAAACGCTGAAAACGGACTATCAAAACTAAACAATAGCTAATTAACATTTGAATTTTACTTAGTTTGTGCTCAACATTGAATTAATTAACTGGCGGTCTCACCTGGGGTTTGTTTTCTAATTTAATTTATTCCGAACAAGTTATAGCAAAATGACACGCTATAACTGACCGCCTTTAAACACAGATGAACGATAATGCTAGGAGCTCTACATTGTACGTGTAAAATTTAATGTACCTATACAAATAATTTAAACTGATATAACTTGTGAAAAAATCCTGTGTGCGGAAATGTTTATTTGCGTAACAGCTTAAGTCATGCTTTCTGACTAGATTTTTACATAGAGGGAAAGGATTAATTATAGGATAAATCTTTATGACAGGAAAACAATAAATCCTCACAGGTTTATCTATCTATTCTTCTGTGTCTTGTGTATCTTTAATCTATCGCTATTGCTTGCAACATGGTTCGCATCTCGTAACCCGTAAGGTCGTTTTGTTTTTCCGAGTTAAAAAATACCCATTGCTACTCGCTGATAATGTAGCTTCCTATTGGTAAAATAATTTTTAAAGTCAGTGTAGTTTCGATCCTAAATAAATTGCAATTCCCCTTATAGAAAGTTGATGGAAAGGATATCTCACGACATCATTTAGGGCCTGTTTCACTACTTAAGTACTTAAGTATCAGATAACCTAAGTAGTTTTGTCAATTCTTACTTTACGTATACTCCTCACTAGAATTGAAGAATTGTAGACACAAATAGGCTATGATTATATTACCGCTGCTCATCATCAGAATCGCAAATTTGGTGGTGTTAACGTTCCGCTAAGCAATATTGCATTCGGTGTTTCATCAGAAAAATACTAGGTCATCTAGCGATGTAAATATAGCAACAAAGAATCGTAAACTATTACAAAGCAAACTTCAAAGGGCAGTGACAAAGGGCGGTTTAAATTCAGTCCGAGCGAACGAGCAAAGTTAATGGGAACCATTAGTTTGTGTTGAGTGAATGACTTGTACACTCGTACGGACAAGTTTTAATTAGACGTAAAAACGTTAGTGGAGAAACTTGACGGGAGGTACTGGAAACTTTAGCGTTACAAACTTATGATGCTTAAAATTAATAAGTCTTGTTTGAAATCTCTAATCTAGTTTTATTAGTTCTTAATTTTAGAGAATCTAGATTACAACAGTTGTTTGCAACGTCTGCGAAGAAGTGTGTATTTTTTTTGTTGCAAATCTCTAAATTGAGCATCAAAAATCAAGAATCAAAATCAAAATCATTTATTTTGCATGAATATGGGTCACATAATTGGTTGGAGAGAGGCTAGGTGTACATGTCTATAAATCTGTTATTTCTTTTCTTAAGATTAGTTTTATCCTTTTCGACAGTCAGAGTTGAAGGGATTTTTAGATGTGCTAACTAAATTTAGAGACTCTATTATAATACTAAAGTAGAACCATTACAGCCCATAAATCAGAGAAGTACAAGATTATGTAGGTATATATAGCGTTATAGCCTACAGTCTACTTCTTTACTCTATTCAGTCATTATAGTCTGTCTCTACTTTACTCTATTTCGTGACATTTCAGAAAACTATTACTATTATTACTTGCTAATTATTACTTACTATTACTATTATTTGAAAGTCATCGTGCCGTCAAGCAGCAATATGGTAATGAAGAAAGAACAATTTACGAACATAATCCTTTCTTGCTTGAAACTATATGAAATTTAGAAGTGTGAAGTCAATTTGAAGTTTTTTACTGGTAGTGTACCCGTCTCGTACGATCGTTAAAATTCCAAGGTAGTCCATTCCTGGAACCAAAATAGATACTTTCCTTTTAACTTAACTAAAAATCAAAAAAAAAACTTCACAGCGCTACAGGATTTTCCAGGGAGGACGTTGAAAAAGTGAAGTATAAAAGTCGGTCATGGATGATAAAGTGGGTAAGCACTAGGTTAATAGTACTGTTAAAATACTAAAACTCACGTTAACAAACAGTAATAAATAAAAGTTCATTGTTAAATATTTCGAGCGCGAAGCTACGCTGGCGGCCGTCCAAGTGCGGGTAATTTGATAAAAACGCCAACAACGGGTTAGTGGCAAACTTTAGACGGGCTTTATTAGCTCAGTTACGTTCATATTCACTGCTCCCGCCCGCTTTAGAGCTAAACTTGCTGTAAACGCGGCTAATAAATTACGATTCCTCGCTACTTGCTACCTACAATTGCAGTTGCTAAGTTTTGTTCTGATAAAGTTGCTGTTCTTTCAGTTACCACCCAGGAGCTTAGTTACGGCTTTAAGCTTCTCGGTTACTGCTCAGCTACTGCTGCTGTCTAATAAGGCCTTCTTGTTTTAATTCTCACTAGCTTTTACGCGCGGCTTTGCCCGCGTTAATTTCGATTTTTCACAAACCCAGAGGTTCAGATTTTTCAAAAACCTGAATTTCCTTATCAAACTTAACCTTTATACCTACTTTCAAGAAAGTAGCTGACGGTATGCCTCGCGTGAACTTCGTTTTTACATAAATTTTGCGGTAAACACGGAATTTCCAGAATAAAAGATAAGCTGTATGATAATCCAGGATATCGTTTATCTTAACTCCAAATTTCAACTGAATCATTTGTGTAGTTTCAGCATAAAGGTATTTCTACCGCGAAAATTACGGGTTTTCACATATTTCTCGGAATCCATGGATATTTCCGGGATAAAAAGTAGCCTATGTACTAATACACGATGTAATCTATTTCCATTCCAAATTTCAGCTAAGTCGGTTCAGTAATCGCAGCGTAAAGGATTTTTCTCCTGCGTGGAAATCGATTTTTCGAAAATCCCGAAAAACTATGGATTTTTCCGGGATGAAAAGTAACCGTAGTTCTTAATCATTACATAATTTACCTCTCATCCAATTTTTGTCAAATCGTTTCAGTAGTTACGGCGTAAAAGGGTTTTCCTCCCGCGTGAATTTTGGTTTTTTACATATACCGCGGAAACCATGGATTTTTTCAGAATAAAAAGTAGCCTATGTATTAAACCGGGATATAATCTACCTTTATTCCAAATTTCAGTCAAGTCGGTTCAGTGATTGCGGCGTAAACGATTTTACTCCGGCGTGGAATTCTACTTTTCAAATATCCCGCAAAAACCATGTAATTTTCCGAGATAAAAAGTAACCTAAGTGCTAGATCATTATCTAATCTGCATCTAATCTAAATTTCATACTGATCGTTTCAGTAGTTGCGGCGTAAAGAAGTTTTTCTTCCGCAGGAATTTTGACGACAAGGCACTTTCCTTTTGCCCAAGAAACCCATCTTCTCCAAGCAGACTTGTAGGTCTTTAAAGTTGATTTACGCCATGCGGATTCTAGTAAGGTTTTATCTTCCTCCCCCCAGGTTTCTATTAAATGGGCCCAGCCCGAATTTTCCAAACCTGCAAACATATTGTTTCTATTGCTGGGGGAGCTTGTCCCGTTTGTAAGTCTATTAGATGATTCCGCAGGTTCCATATTGTGAATGGCGGGCTCAGGGTTCGTTGTTTCAGTTCTACCTTCCAAAATGTTTTTTCCCACTTCGGGACTACTAATAAGTATGTCCCTGAGCTCTTTGTCAAATGCCGTAATACACGGGGTATGAGGGACGGAGGAGGAAATATCCATCCGAGATCGTAATTCCAAGTCTTGCTGAATGCATTCACGAAAGCGCATGCTTGATCTCGAGCATCTTCGCTCACATATTGATCTACTACAGCAGATCGAGCGCTTGCAAACAGGTCTATTGTCGGTGTGTATTGTGCCCCATTTCTTGAATATGATTTGCATCACGTGGGTTGACAGTGTCCATTCCGGAATTTGGCGAAATCTTGAGAGACTGTCGGCTGTCAGGTTGTATCTTCCAGGAAGGTATCGAGCGACCAAATGGATTTGATGCTGGTGGACTAATTCGAGGATGTTTCTTGTTAGTTGCAGGAGTGTTCGCGATTTCGTACCTCCCTCCTTGGTAATGTATGCTGCTACAGATTTGTTGTCTGTCTGAGCTAGGATCGTTCGACCCTTGTAATGTGGTGCTAATCTTCGCAAGACTTCTTTCAGCGTCCATAGCTCTTTTCGGTTGCTGTGCCACGATAACTGGTTCGGATTCCAAAAGCCGTTGAGTTTCTTGTCGTTTATTGTGGCACCCCATCCGAGATCTGAGGCATCGGTTGTGATGAATACTGTTGGATTTTTGTGATGTATAGGTGATGCTTGGTTGATGTTGTTTGCCCACCAATGAGATCTTGTGCTGTGGCATCTAGCAGGGGAAATTTTTTGTTACTGTCGCTTTCTGGAAGCAGATTTGCTTGTATTTGTATTGATCTGGAATGAAGTCTCCCCAAAGGTACAACAAATGCCGCAAAGTTTATGTGTCCTAGAATGATTTTGGCTGTGTGCCATGTCCACCAGTTTTTCTTTAATGTGTCTTTTATGATTTGTATAGTTTTCCTGATTTTCGGATCTGGGAGGTATTTGAGGTTTAACTGCGTATTCCAAATTACGCCGAGATATTCTATGACTTGGGTTGAATTCATGATGGATTTTTCCATATTGACACACCATCCTAACTTTGTGAGAGTTTCCAGTAACATCTAAATAATAGTAGTGCATTTAAATAATCATAAGTGTGTAGTTATATATTATTTTTTATATATAAGTTAAATTGTAAAAGTAGTTAGTTAGCTAAGAAGTAGATGCGTAGTTTGATAAGGTTAGAAATAAGAGCGCTAACTCGCCAACAAACTGTTAATCAGTTTGGCGGGATATTAGTTTATAAGAAACATTATTGTACATCTATTGAAATAAATAAATTAAAAAAAAATTAGTACATAGGCTACTTTTTATCCCGGAAATATTCATGGATTCCGAGAAATATGTGAAAAACCGTAATTTTCGCGGTAGAAATACCTTTATGCTGAAACTACACAAATGATTCAGTTGAAATTTGGAGTTAAGATAAACGATATCTTGGATTATCATACAGCTTATCTTTTATTCTGGAAATTCCGTGTTTACCGCAAAATTTATGTAAAAACGAAGTTCACGCGAGGGATACCGCCAGCTACTTTCTTGAAAGTAGGTATAAAGGTTAAGTTTGATAAGGAAATTCAGGTATTTGAAAAATCTGAATCTCTGGGTTTGTGAAAAATCGAAATTAACGCGGGCAAAGCCGCGCGCAAAAGCTAGTATGATATAATCATTATTATGTAAGTTGTAATTTGTAAATATGTATTACGGACCATCGCACCAAGTATGTATCACTCATTCTATGATGTTATTAATATTACTTGGGTATGGGAATGTACATGTCTTATTGACCGGACCCGCCGAATATTTCCATTTATTGGATACGGATCGAGAGCTCTCGAAAAGATATGAATTTATTAATAAAACCGTGACGACCCATATACTCGCAGCAACGGCTTTCATGTTTACCTCAAGGGCGAAACTTGCTACATTTGATTAAATAAATTCAGGAAATATGAATAAAAAAATAATTCTATATTACTTTAATGCGTACTTAATTACTTTATTACTCCAATACGTACTTTAATGCATTAAAATGATTTTTTTATTTTTTTAAATAAACAGTGAAAATATAATTTTAACTATATACCTAATCCTATACCTTTAAACGAGCAATTCTTGTATATAATAAATAAATAAATAATCTCGGAAACGGCTCGAACGATTTTCATGAAATTAAGTATACAGGGGGTTTTGGGGGCGATAAATCGATCTAGCTAGGATTCACTTTTAGAAAATGTCGAATTTACCAAAAAAAAAATATGAACCCTGCTGCCATCTATTGGCAACCGAGCAAAGCTCGGTCACCCAGATATTTATTATTTATCACTAAAGAACAAGTGGAAAATTTAAAAAATTTAAAACACCCACGACTTTTGCAGACTTGTAATTGAAAAAGGATTAAATAATTTTTTTGAAACTCCCCGACTAAAGGAAAGTAAGAACTAAGAACCTATCAGTATTATTACAAATCCAAGAAAATCCGCCGGAGCTGCTGGGTTTTGCCTATGCCGGTGTTGATGGTGCTGTTTACCAGTTGATGACTAATTCAATTTCTTGATACTTCTCATATACCGGCAGTTTATCAATACTTACTTACATTAATTGATATTAGAAACGAAAATAGCAATGGCAGCTCCGACGGATTTTCTTGGATTTGTAATTATACTGATAGGTTCTTAGTTCTTACTTTCCTTTAGTCGGGGAGTTTCAAAAAAATTATTTAATCCTTTTTCAATTACAAGTCTGCAAAAGTCGTGGGTGTTTTAAATTTTTTTAATTTTCCACTTGTTTTATAGTTTTTCGATTAATATATTAATGTAAATTGAATTATATTATTATTAAAAAATGAAAATTAATCTTCAAACTAGCCATTATAGCTCCTCTAGCAGCGTTTGAAGGCATCATCCCTTCCAAGTCATAAAGAGACGTTTATTGTGGCGCCCCCTGCTGTTCAATCACAAGAACAATTATCTAGGAACCATTGCCAATGACTCACTAATATTTTATACAAAACTGTATCCAAATCGGTTCAGTCGTTTTTGTAATAATTGAGAACATTCGTTTGCACTGTAAATGGTTTTTATGGCGCCCCCTGGTGATCGATGTTCGTAACAACTATCTAAGAACCATCGCCAATAAATACCAAACGTTATACAGAAAACTGCATCTAAATCGGTCAAGCCCTTTTTGAAATAAATGGGAACATTCGTTTGCAATATAAATGTATTTTATGGCGCCCCCTGGTGATCGATGTTCGTAACAACTATCTAAGAACCATTGCCGCTGAACACCAAACATTATACAGAAATACGCATCTAAATCGGTCAAGCCGTTTTTGAAATAAATGGGAACATCGATGTGCACAAACAAACAAACAAACAAACAAACAAAAATATTTTTGCATTTTTGGTTTTTGTGAACAATTTAACATACAAACAAACAAAAAATCTTTTTAATAGAGTAATGTACAAACGGTCTCTCACCCTAAACTCATATACCCGTACTCCGTTCCGTCGTGGGTAAAAAGAAACCCATCGTTTATTTTTTGAAGAATCAATATATTCAAGTTTTAAAAAACACATAATCATTTTGTTAGACTTGTTTTATATAGTGATCGCGCCCATTATGGAAATACGACCGAAATTGTTAATTTTAGATTTTTGCACCCCTTCTTTTTATACTTTTAACTATTCTAAATCTCATACCCTTACACTGTACACGCTTAACAAGGGGTACATAAAAGTTTCTTGTTCCCGTCAGCAATATGGCATAATAGATTCCTCTTGCTGCAAAAATACTGCAAGGAACATCGAAAACAAAGCAAATTGATACGTTTCCGCCGCGCACGTGCGTCTATCAGACAAGAAAGAAAGATGTTAGGCCGGTGTGTGTAATCCGTATCAATAACGTAGACCCTCTACTGTATAAATCATCCGTACTTCTGGCTTCGTGCGGTCCAAGTCGCAAGATGATGCGATGAAAGAGCTTGGGGATGTACAGTCGGCTTCAAAAATGCATTTATAGCTCATAAGCTAAAACGGTGTGCAAAACACAAGCAGGTGTGCACGTTCAATATATTTCCGTGAATGCCAGGGATCTTGTTTGCAAATTCTATATCGACTTTTGAACATGATTGCCTATTTGTTTGATGGATTGGTGGTAAAACGTCTTTATAATGGTATCTCAACTAACTTGGTTTCTCCTTTAATCTTGCAGCAGGTAAACATCAGATCCGTAACGAGATTTTAATAAGTAAAGAAGATATACGTAAGAAGAAGAAGAAATACGTAAAGAAGAGTGTGATGTAGACTACATTATTTCACAAAAAGCTCTCCGGTATAAGTTGGTCAAACTTTTTGTAACTTCGATCGTATAATATGACGCTATAGTGTCAAAGTTAAAATTTCATATTTTCAGAATATACTTGCAGTTTGTAAAAATAAGTTGCATTTATAAATATTTTTCGATATTCATTTTAAGATGGAATAGGGGTAAAGGAAAATCATTCAACCAAATATGCAGAACGTCATTTCAATTAAAACTTTCCCGCTGTTTCTCATTTCTTGGACTGATCTATAATAAAGGGGTCGAATCAATAAGAAGTTTAATCCCATGGGCAGCGTCCAAGCTCATTGGTCGGTACAAATTGACAGAAAAAGGCGCTTTGGATTTTCTTCAAGAGTTGTTTTGTGCTACAGTTTAAATGTTTGCCCTGCCTGCAAGGGGAGCATTATTTTGCTGAACTACAGTTTTGTTTATCCGTTATTGATTCTTGTTTTTAACTGATCTGCTTCAGAATGGCTTGGGTTCGGCAACTCTTTCTCTCTCTCTCTTTACAACAGACTTGGAAAGGTGGATGTTCTCAATTCCACTATATATTTTTTTAATGTTTGTTACCTCATAAGTTTTGACTGGGTGAATCGATTTTGATGATTCTTTTATAATTGTCAAATAAAGTATAAAAATAACTAAATAAATAAATTAATTAATGTCTATTATTTGAGGAGTGACCCGTGACCTCAACATTGGGAGATGATAGACCGATGTTGGTTTCGCCTTTTTTGTCTTGGTTTTGAACAGTATTTAAACAGTTCTTAGCAAAGAACATATAGGTACCTATATTTCACTAGAAATAAAGTTGGAGGGTATAAGCCTCAGATCATTCGTGTTTGAATGATCTGAGGTATAAGCTATCTCCATTCCAAATTTCAGCCATAGGTAGTGTTCACCATATTCTGTTATCTTAAGCCTCCGCATGAGGCTTGGTTTTTGCTCCCCGTGCCGTTCCCACAGCCTTATCGTAGCCATAGATTATTTCCTGAATTGCAAATTTCGCGCCGTTAAAGCCTTGCGCTAAATTTTTTATACCACTTTTTAGCAATTCGTGTGGATCTATCCTTTATAGGTCTGAAATAGGAATGAAAATTAGAAATGTTGGTTTTTGTGAAATGACAGGATTGGTGTTAAGTTTTAGACAGATTTATTGCATTTTGACGACCGAATGGCGTAGTGGTAGCGAACCTGCCGTCTGCGCCGGAGGTCGTGGGTTCGATTCCCACTACTGGTAAATGTTTGTGTGATGAGCATGAATATTTTCCAGTGTCTGGGTGTTTTTCAATATATTATATTTATGTATATTAGTATGTATAATATTATCAGTCATCTAGTACCCATAACACAAGCTATCGCTTACTTTGGGGCTAGATTGCGATGTGTCAAATGTCCCGTACATATTTATTTATTTATTATTATTTACTTATATTGCAGGTACTGATTGTGAGTGATATGGTAACAGCGGTAGAGATGTTTGCTTCATGCGACTCTAGCCTCGCTTCCGCCGAACCTATCCTCATATTTGAACCAACATAATAATTATAGATTGGCAGAACATGAAACAGAAGTAATTTTTGGTTTTTCTGATCCAAGTAACAATAAAAATATATATTTCTAAAATTAATAGTTTATTACTATGATTTAAATAATAAATAAAGCGTTATTTAGTTCTGGAATTCTTAAATTAAATACCTACTTTAACTTCAGCTGATTAGTTATGTATGTACAAACGCTGGAATTTTTTCTACTCTTTTCTCGAACCGATAGCGTGAAATACACAATTATTACGAAAAACCGGCCTAGAGCTGAAATTATTTCCAGCTTTTCGCATTTAAGTTATTTGTGCTAGTACAAGTCTGTATTAATAATTAAGTAAGCAAAATTATTCTGCAAGTCCTCCCTTATTCTCATTGTCCAATTTGGTCGAGCTGGGTCCAATTAATGATCCGAATTGTCCCATTCCGAATTCGGCTCGCTGGCAGACGTAGAGATGGTTTAATTCGGCTTTAACAAGGTTATCATTTCCCATTAAGCCTTTTTGCTTGATCATTAAAATTGGAATTGCAAAGAGATAAATATTTCGGTGTCTCTGTACTCAGATGCGCAGTGTTGGCATATGCTCCTAAGTAGACAAACGACATCATGGGTTCACAGTAGCTGGTATAGCAAGCGATGCGCCACGATAATGATTAAATCCTTTAGTAAGAACCTAAAAGCATTCTTACTAAAAGCCTCACGAATCGAAATAGTATCCATTTCCGATTCATTGTCAACATTTCATAGAAAATCTCAATAAAAAATGTGCTGGATAGAGATTACATATAGGTGAAAGTTGTCAAAGTACTAACCCATTTGATAGGATGTCGTGTCCCAAATTCCGATGGTTTTATAATTTTCACCAGCCGTCTTAGTGATTAGGAAAAAGAATAAAACTGCAAAGTTCGTCGCATTTTCATCCGCGCCAAAGAGTTCGTTAGAGCGGAAAACGGATTTGCCGCTCCGTCGCCCTTTCGATAATATTAGTGCTAACCATCTTTATTTTACAAGCAACAAGTACCTACTTTGTTTGTTTCTTCCTCCGAAATCTTCGAGATTGGATGAGCGCAAATATTTATTCCACGCGATTACATCTTAAGGAAAATTAGCCCTTAGGCATAAGCCGCTTTCGATATAATAAGTTATTTCCGAAGCAACAGGTGCTATTTCTTATTTCCTCCAAAATTTTCGAGATTGAAAGGGCACAAAAACCCATAGCTCTAATAAAAAACCCTGCAAATAACAGACAAAAAGGATAAATTGTGGATATCACTACTATTTTTGCAACACTGCGGTTTTCCTATCCCATGTATAACATTTACGGTTAAAATGACAATGGAAAAAATGAACAGATAAACCATTACATTAAAGTGAGTAAGTATAACAAGAAACATGAAAATACTAAAAAGCTCTACAAGGAAACATTATAACCGATCCAAGATAATAACTAATGAGAAACCATAAAATAACTCATCATTTTAAAAAGTTGTTGTTCATAATATGAGGTCTTGATATCTCGAATACCATAAAGTATAACAGCTTATAAAATCTTTAAGTCCGAGCTAATGGAAGAGTAATGAAGGAGTAATATCTGTGCTTTATCGCTAACACTCCTCATTAGCGGAATCATCAGTTGTCTCATTAAATGCAACCAATTAGCGAGATCCGTTCTCCTTGCAGACCACAATCCAGTGAGAATGATAAGCTATCATAAAACTATATAGGATAACAAATGTTAATGGGTATGTTTATCAATATTTACTGCTGATAAAGATTCCTTGTGCTTTCAGGTGAGCAGCAATCGATCTAATCCGTAATTTACTACAGATTTTTTCTACCCATATAGATTAAAAAAGGGTATCTATCTCTTTTATCGGTTGAGACTCATCTATTGAGTAAAGCGCTAATTTCTTCAAGTTTTGGTTTGGGAGTTGGTTGATGCCAATATGTACATCGATAGGCAAAATCGTAGCTAAGATATAAACTCGAATATAGGTGGCAGAGTAGAGAGACTACTTATAGATTGCATTGTTCAGGAACTTCTTCAGTAAAAGGCTTTTTTAGTCCTCAATTGCGCTGTATACACTCGAAGACTGCAAAACTATACTCAAGTGTGTCTGAGTTAGCTTAAAAGAGAGATAGTAGAACTCTAGATTAGCTCAGACACTGATATACTTGATGCTAGTCGAAGAAACTTCTAGATCAGCGCTGAAGCTGACAGCCTTCATGCTTGTCGAAAGATCTTTGTCATTAGTATGTTATTTGAAGCGTACAAAATACACCCGACCGATCTAGTCCTATCGGTTAATTGCATGACATTTTCACCTTTCCCTAAGTAAAGGTTGCGTTGGCATTTCACACCTCTTTCCAGTATTTGCAGTGTTCACTGTTTATCCAGCACTTCTAAGTCAGGAGGCGATAATCGTTACTCACAGGACAATCGGCTGTAAGCATCGACGGGAGCGTGACTCGCCTCGCTTCCGTCCACACATTAGTGCTAGTTATCCTTACAATTTATTTTAAGCGCCACTTAATTCTTGAGCGTGGCGGATGTTCACTAATTGTTAGTAGAAGTGTTTTTATTTCTGCATTTAAGATGTATATCTTTGTTTTAAACTCGCTTATTTTGGTACAAATCTTTGGCAAGAATTCCTGAAGCTTTATGTTCCTTCAACTAAACTGTATTATTTGTTTACGTGTGGTGCTTCTAGGTTTCCCTTCATACGTAAGACCCAAGCAGCGGTTTAAAACACAAGGTGTTTAAAGAAGTTTTTTTTTCATATTTGACTTTATACTCATAAATTTTACATATTTGACTTTATACTGATTTCTCTTTGTATCTTCTGCGTTCCCAGTGATATGAGGGCTGTTGTTAACAATCTTTACTAACCTTGCCAACACCAGTGGGTTCCTTGACTCCAAGCCGTCGCAGCAGCGCGGGAGGCGGAGGCGGCGCCATGCGGTGCAAGGCAGCGCTGAATCCTGTAGAGCTGGACTCTGACTCTTCGCGTCTTCTGCGCTCCCGGTGTGGCGACCCGCTGCTGCATTTCGTGGTTCTGAAACAATTATAATTGCCGTGAGTAATCTCTTATTTAGAAACTTTTAAAAACAGCTTGACATACCACTAAACTATTTGGTATATTTTTGCGGTATAACATTTTCATAAAACTATATTTTGAAAGCTAAAACACACCCAAAGAACAGCAAAAGTAACTTTGTGATGGGCATTTTGATTGAAGAAAAATAATAATAGCTACTTATGTACCTGCAAGACGAAAAAAGGGTATTGCAACAATTTACTCGATGGAGCGCAAACTTTCAATAACTTCACAAAGTAGCATTGCAATCATGAAGATGTACCTGTTCGTAGCAAAGCGACACGAGGAAGCGGAAAACGGACTCAATTAAACTGCAAAGTTCATTGAAAGCGGAAACCCGGGACATCCTGTCGCCTCAACCCCCCAAGAATCCGAAGCCGAAATAAATGGACACTACGTGAGGTCCCAGACCTTTTTTACATTTTTCAAAAATTCGCTCCGCGTCAATACCGCGGCATAAAGGGCCCCCGAGCTGATGGATGGTTTTTACGTGACTCCTGGCGTCGATCCGTATTTTATTTTAATGCTTCCCGTATCGTATCCGCCCGGGGCTTAAAATTGAAAATTCTCTCAGTATATTGGAATAGTGACACTGGCAGTATCGCGCTATGTCCGTTTGAATGTTAAGCAGCGAGAGTCATCAATATGCGATAGCGAATATGGAATTGAGAAATTATATTTTGTTTTATCGCTTTATACTAGCAGAAGTTTCTCAGGCTATATCTGAGGTTTAATCGAGCGTTCACATGTCCTTTTTTGGGCCAAAGTGCCACTTCGGTGTTGTTGGAGTCACATCTACTGAAAACTCACGGTGATGTTCCCTCATCGCCTCAGTGGGACCGGAAGTAGGTACTCGCGCTTCCCAGCGATGTCTGCCAAGATAGAGCCTTCTTATTGGACTAAGAAACACAATACCCTGACAGAGTTGCACCATGAACACAAATATGCACCTCCCGGCTTATATACATAAGGAGAAGTTAAGCTTGTTCACATTCTGATTCTGTAACATTTTACATCAACCGTGATCAAAATATACTTGATTCAAGAGAGATGTAATTCTTCTCAGTCAACTCGTTATTCAACGAGTTATAAAATGTAATTCTTCTCTTGGTCGAGGTTATAAGTTACGATGCCTGAATACAAATGTGTCACTGCGTCTTTAGCGATCATCCTTCATCCTCCTTAGCATTGCGGAGTACTCACCGAGGGAGGGCCCAATATAAGACACACCTTGATTTCAAATTTGAAAAACGTAATAAATTCTCAAAAAATCTTGAGCGCCCTTGGAAGAAAACCCAGCTATCTGTAAAGAGTAGAATAGTGAAAGATACGAAGATCTGCCTGCTATTAAGCTGCACCAGCTAACTATTTAAATTTTAACTCAAACTGAATAACGTATCAGAAACACTTTCTTCAGCAATGAAACAGGGTAAAACATTAAGCGCGCGGTCCTTTTACGATATAATAAATAATAGAATCAAATGCTTTTTGTCACTCGGTGAAAGTTAAATAAACATTCAAATGTAGACTTACATAATTTCAAGTATAGGTCCGTAATATAAGATCACCAAGTCCTCAGCGACGTTTCATGGAAGCCAAGAGGGGTTAGTACAAACTTTTGTACGAAATTCGAGTCGACTCGCATCGCACAAACGAATTACTCCACACATTTACAGCCAGCGCCACCTATGTCGCTGACATACGGCTTTCAATAGATAGCGTTGGCACAGAACACTAAATAGTACAAGTACAGAAGGCTTACTCCGCACGATGATTTAAAGAAATAGCGACTCTAGCGCTGACACAAAAAGTATAATTCAGTTCGCAATAGCGCCTGGCCCCGCCCTCAAAATCGACATGCAACAAACGCAATGTTGTGATCTCTTTCTATCGCCTAACGACGTACTAGGGCTGCCGTAGTCAGACGGCGCGTAAAATAAACCGTACAGAACTAGCGCGTACAACTCGGCCCGCAAGCGGCAACCATCTGAAATATGGAGGTCCGGACCCCAACTTGTAGCCGGGACGGTCACATGATAACTGAGATTGGCCTGGCGCTGGCTGTTTCGTTCGTGCGATGAGAGTTGACTCGAATTTCGTACAAAAACCTGTACTATCCTCTGGCTATCGATACAGAGTAAATCAATGGGCGCGCGGCTCTTATCTGGCACACACGAAGCACGAAGGGCTTTCTGCCACCACCGCGGGCGAGAGTTATCTAAACATTCCCCTGTAAGAATGTTAATAGTCCCAAACAGTAAACTGGGGCTCGCACGCGATCGTCGCACGCCACGACACACTGTGTTTGTCCAATGCCTCCTTCACCTTTACTTTACTTATTCCTTTAGGACAGTTTTGAAATTCAGCATCGTGACTTCCGAACGCGTGTTGTTATTAAGGAAAGGGCACAGACAACATCGAATTTGAGAGCAACGAAAATGCTTTTAACAGAATAGCTCTCCTGCGTAGGTCTCTTGAGCAAAGCGATCGTGGTCTAATAGATAAACGAAATATAAAATGCAATAATAATCATAGCTTTTAAGTAAGAGCTTTTACTAAAATTCAATTAATGTTTTATATTTTATCTCAGAGACTTTAGGCAGCAAAAATGACCACTAATTTTAGCATTGATATAATAATAATAACAATAATAGCGTTTATTTGAGAAACTCGATTTACAATTTTCTTTGGACTCCTGACCCCTAAACTAGGAAAGCCCGTATCTTAGGGGCCAGTGCCTTCCCATAAGTTGAAAACATATCAAATTTGTTAATACATAACTAACAACTGAAATTTAACAATTTTAATATTATTTAGATTAGACCAAAATAGGCGTACTGGTCGAAAGATTATTTTACTTTTAAAAACGTTACAATGTAGTGCATTGCATGCATGCATAATATATTGCATTCATTTGAAAATACTCCTTGCTTTTCGTGATTAATTACAACAACTCTAAATGACCGCTAGTGTAATGTAATTCATCAAATTTAATTATGCCAAACACACACAAACACCAGAATGTATGAGCATTTCAGTGGCGTGCCATTTTCCATTAATACCGTTAACAGAAATATTTCACTCGTTACATGCGCTTTTACCCGTTGGAAAATAAATTTCAAAGTTAACTCTTGAAGTCAGCTGATTAGTAGTTTGATTTGCTACAATGACGTTGCGGGGAAAAACTAATTTTATTTCATGAAAATTTTACTTTTATTTCCCTAATGTTGTTTTGTTTCTTTAATGGACATAATAGGTACTTAAGCTTTTTTTGCTCAGGTTAAGTAAAAATATAACATTTTTTTTCGACATATACACATAGACAAACAATGGAGTTTGGCCTAAAATGGACACGTTACATATTATTAAATTATGTCCACATTTGAACCACGAAGTATAATTTTTACAAGTAAATCGATCACGATGATTTTTTTAATTTCAGCGATTAAGTAACGGTCTGTTAGGTGCAGGTTTGGCGGTGACAGTGAAACACGAGATTTTCACATGGAGTTTTTAATGATGTTTCGGCGACACAGCAACATACTTGGATCTCTCACTTCCAGAGACCTGGATGAGCCGGAGACAACATCTCGAGGTAGAATCCTCTCGAAAATGCTATCTGATTTAAGATAGAAACAGTTGGTATAATTACACCGATCTTGCTGACTGCTAATTAGTGTCACTAGATAGCAAAAATTCAAACAGGGCCGGACTCAACGCCATAGTAGGTAAATAACTAAATTCCGACAGGGATATACTTGGGGATCTAACAAGCCGTTTAAGGACCCAAAAAGAAGAGAGACGAACTAGCTTCTCAACGGCTATGTTGCCGCAATATTTTGTGCCTCAAATATTGTGTAGACAAAAAACTTTAGACAGATAAAAAAGTTGAATTATTGTTGTTTAAAAAAGTCACTGCTAAAGGATCAATGACTTGTGCCAACTTTAGCCAAGTCGAGGTGTAATTGACACACGATAGATAGATCCTCAGAGAAATCTGGCGAAGTGCGTCTAAACTCGGGCATTCGTCAATTAGACTGACAGGGTCATATTGAGACTGATCTCTTACCAAATTGGGACAAGTTCCAAGGAACCCGTCTATTTCTTAGAGAACTTACAAGTATTTTTTAAGCTATCCTTAGTTGATAAAGAATTTCGTAAATTTTAATAAAACTTTATATATTCATTGGAATTGGAATATTCTTTGTTTTCTCACTTTTTTAATGTTACAGAATGAACTGAAATCTCACCATCACCAAAGATATGATCTGATTGAATGTGATCTTTTTACTATTCGTCACTTACTGGAAATTCAGTCTTGTACTTCTATTCTGCTAAGTGATTAAGCCTAATTTTGCAATAGTTTTGGGGGTACATAACATAAATCATATATCACATAAGGTTTATTCAGTTAGATACCTCCTCAATATCTGTATGTATGAAATCATTTTTTACTTTTAAAGATTACGAGCCATTTTACTTTAAAGGCCGATTTTTCAATCGCCAGATAAACGTTAACTGAGGAATAAATATGACGTTTTGACAGCTTTTGTATGGCATACCTATGTTTCAAATTTATTCCTCAGATAGCTTAACTGGCTATTGAAAAATCATCTCGTTTCCTACGTCGTAGATTTAACTTGCGACCTTTGTCGTTTTAGTGTGCCCCTTACCTTGAGCTACTGTGTGAATGGCTTAAATTATGGTCTCTTGTTACCACGAAACAAAAACTGAACGCGGACGCAATACGGCAAATATTATAAATCAATTTATACCTACCTACCCCTATGTCCAATAGAATAAATTCCATATATCGGCTTTCGAGTGTGTCTTCGAAAAATAATAAAGACTGCACAAAATGCCCGCCGACGTATTCATGGTCCAAGGAACATTCTATCAAATGTCAAGAGGCGGCCTTTCCCAGATTGTTTTCAGCGGCGCCGGCGGGCCGTGAAATCAACGACATCATAGGGGCATAAACATCCTTTGAAATTGCAAGGTTTCTGTCTTCACTTGTCGACATTTTATTCGGAGCTGACTAGCGAATTTCGCTATGTTACAAGTTTGAGTCGTGAACTTTGAAATAAGCGGACCGATTCTCTATGAAATACCCATAGAACTTGTAGATAAAGGTTTTTTTTACAGCCTAGTATAATACCTACAGTCACAGTTAGTACCTACTTGACTGCAATCTCATCTGATAAGTAACATTGCAGCTGAAGATGTTATCCGTAAAACTCGAAAGGGGTTAAACATCTGTAAAGTTTACTACACAGCATCGCGCCGGAACATTAAATCATTTAGTGTTGCATGTTCTGCGGTAGGTCAATAAACAGACGCAAAGAAGAAAACATTTTATTGCAGTGTGAGGTGAAAGTGTTATAAGTACTTACTGTACTTGATAACCTTTTTATATTAAGTGTTAAAAATGTTGCAGACAAAACAAAATAAATCATTCTCGAACCAAAAATTATTTCGTTGAAAATATGACAACCTTTCCTTCATTCATTAGTATTTCATTAATAGTGGTTGCTTGCATTGCGGCGTTACAGTGGCTTCAGTCATTTCTAATCGAGATTCGGTCTGCTTTTTCTACGTCTATGACTTATGGCATAAAAGATTACGGGAAAGTATGACTGCGACATGACAAAATGACTAACAGGACGTGGCACGCTTAAAGTCACGCTGTTATGACTTATGAATAAATACTTTCCTATATCCCAACTGCAATATGCTTGCGTTGGGGATATTATAATAACCATGAATATTTTTGGCATTTCCATCTGAACTTTGCTTTCTGAGGTTGAGACTTATGGGTAGGCCTCATAGTGCGATATTTACTTGCAGTAATAGAATTTATTATTAAGGCCGTCGACAGATTTCTTTTTTCCTCTTACGATAACGTCCGTGGTTGCGACAGGCAGCATTGCGGGAGAACATCACACAAAACCTAATACTAATTACCTGATTACTAAAACACTAAGTCAAAAATGCATTTCGAGCTCGAAATTACTTTTACCGACATAATTAAAATATTACTTAGTGATATGGTAGTTTCCGGCGGAAAATATAAAAGAAAAAAGATTCTGGAGTAACTTTTGGGAAAAATTTCTATCGAGATATTTTGCCAAACATGTTTCAGCCTCGAAGAGAATTTAGATTATAGACCCAAAATACATGAATAACGTTTATCTATATTTGAAAGTAATTATTATTGCCTTTGTAATTGTTAACCTGCAGGCCACTAAATAAGAATTTTAGCCCATTAATGCAGATGTCATTTAAATAAAGCGGATTTGGAATAGATTTAATATACATTGAACATTGAGTTGTATGTGCCCAATTGTCCATAATAAAGTCACCTAATATATATTATTATAATACATGCTATAATAATTATATTGAGACTGATAAACTATTATCTCTCTACATCTTAAAGTCTCCTCTAGCATATTTTCAAATTCGCCGCTATACCTCTGTAGCTGTATAATCGCTAAATAGCTGTAAAAACGCTGTATAAACGTTTTATTTACGTCCGTGATTTGAATTGTTTGGGTTAAATTTCGAGGTTGGATCGAGGCTTATGATTTATTGCGCCAAATTCTAAGTCACAATTGCTGTTTTATGGCTAATTTAAACTGCTTGATGGGACTTTTTGCAATCCATTTTAAAATTCATGCATTCTTTCTGGACATGGGAAACTTAATATTTATGCGAATTTTATTTAAAACAATTCAAACAAAAATATAATTCTTTTCCCTACATAATTGCCATCACAAAAGTTTTAAATTGCCTTTTTTCTAATAGTGGTCCTACATATTATGCATACTGATAATACTGCAAATAAAATTGTCCAAGAAATAAAAAAGCGTCTGACAAAAATAAATCTCTTCTTACCATAAAGATGCATAATAGAGTTATAACCATTTATATGGCGTTTAAGATAATATAGTGATCTCAAATGTCTCATGAATAATATTAAAGTAATGTAGGGAAACTTATGCACGCTACCAAAAGTTTTGGATTCGAACAATTCTTACACCTTTATTGTAGACTAGACGATTTTTTTTTCGTACCAACTTCACATGGCAGCCAGCCAGGGGTCTACAATCAAACGCTGGCATCTATGAAAAGAAATATACTTGAAAATTGAACTTTATCTTCATGAAAATAAAAAATACGAACCGGTTTATAAATTGCGTTGCCAATTTTGTAAATCCAGCATTGTTTGGGAAAATGATGGCAATAAATATAAAGGAAGGCCTTTAACAAAACTGTCCAATCGCGTTTGAGCTTTTCAATACAATATGGGTATATGATGTTTTGAGCTTGCTTTAGTTTTTCCCCGACTCGATTCATGTTCGTTCAGATCTGACATTCCGTGTAATGGGTTTCTGAACAAAATAGAACTAAATGAATTTATCCTACCTACAAGCCTTTTAAAATGAACCTTTTGAAAACAGGTTTTTATGAAATATTAAAGATCAAACCACTGCTCTAGAATAGACATAACTCAACATAACAATACAATTCCTAAAAACGAGTTAATTTCGTGACACTGAGGCTTTTAATGCGTAAAATGGAAAGAGCAATGCTGGATATTCCATGTAATTTTGTCCTATTTTTTAAAATTTGATTCAAAAGTTATAAGGCTTACACGGATAAGAGCAAATCCACTCAACTTGACTTATACCTCGCTGTTAGTCAACTTGAGTGGTAGGGACTTGAAGGGAAGGATAAGCCAATCTCTCCATTTTCAAAAGCTGAAAGATTGAGAGCTGAATTTTTTCTGATGCACTTTATAGAACCATTTAATCTGTTATGACATATTTGTATCTGTCTTAAACTCAGAAGCTAGCGTAGGTAATGCCTCTCACTCTACGCTTAAAGATACCCAGATGAAACGTGTCAGGGTAGAAGGATATTCCACACCTTCGCACTTAGTGTTTAAAAAATGAATGAGTTTCGTGCAAATAGGTTGTATATCACCCGTATAAGTATGCCAACGCTCTCAGCTTCATATAATGCAGTCTTCCATTTTGCTATAACTTCTACACAACAATAAGTTAGTGGCACTGTACACTACAGTGAAGATGCTATAAACTTAGAGCCCATACATTATTTTCAGTCTTTGCTACTAATGGAGGCTGAGATGGCACGCAACTCAGCCACACCGCACAAAGCGTAAGTATGGATAAAGTAAAAAATAATAATATTCACTTCATTTACAGGTACAGAATACAGAGAACAGAACACAGCTACAGGCCGACAGCAGCATTATACAAATGAGGGTGAAAATGTAGCCAGCCGTGTTCCATCGGATAGACTGTAGTCTGTAATAATGAATATTTTATGTGAAAAATTGCACCGCACTCCGCGAGTACTAATGCTCGATGCGATATCTTCCAGAGTTTTTGTGTAACACAGATGATTTGATGTTAGACAATAAATTATACATAAAGATCAAGTTCTTCTAATAAATAAAATTCTCGTGTCGCCTTCGGTAGGTAAACTATTTTTCATAGTTAAAGACATAAAGGAGAAATAATATACATGTCAAAACAACATTTACCTATAACGACCACCCTGGCGTCACATAAGTGGGATCAGCTGCCGGGTCTAATTCTTGGCCAGGGTCAGTTTGAACGACCACCGCATAAGTGGGATCAGCTTGTAGGTACGATAACAAATTCGGCTGTATCATCACTTACCATCAGGTAAGATCGCAGTCATGTACAGAAATGACTAAAATGTTCCTACTTGAGTAAAGTGGTATATGTGTCCAAAAGGACAGGAAAAAGTTTAGAAACAAAAGGGCCCGCGTGATACCTACCGCTTTACGGTTGAGCATCACGTACTTGTTTTTATCCCTTTTAAGGTTCTTATCAGGAAAGGGATAAAAGAACAGCCGAAATAAGATAACGAAATTGTCCATTTTCAGAGTCAAAGAATTCCATTTCTGGGCGTGTAAGCGGGAGTATTTAATTATCATTTTCAACAGATTTTCGTATTTCTTCTAAATACTTGTAGCATATATACATAAACGCCACATGAATTAATTATTATTGTAAATTTTTAGAAAATAAATAGCTTGCTACTTGTATTTGGTATTTAAGAAACAGATTTCCGAGCCAGGAAAACCGCGGGAGAATAAAGCAGCCAGTGGTTGTATATAAAACTCTTCATTAGAGATCATAGCATTGTTGCACAGATTTTTTTTCCTTTTACGGGGAAATCAGAACTTTTTGTTCATAACTTTTAGTCCAAGGTGTAAGAGCAGGCGTTAGTTTGTAATATAAAATTTCCTCAATTGAGGTGTGACTGGCGCAGTTGCGACACCGAATAAAGAAAAAAGTATAGTGCTTTTTTTCTAATAATTTGTATTTTATTTTGTCAGATAATAATTTACACATTTTCAGGCTCGCGAACACCCACAAAAAATTTTTGCACGAAATGTACCTACGTAGCTTCAATGTATATCTACTAGTGAACACACTAATCATAAAAAAAATAATGTTGAAAAAATAATATTAACGGTCTGGCCGTGTTGTTGAAACGGCCGTATATTTTACGTTAATACTTACAATAATTATATTTAACCGGGTGTTAATAAACTTTGAATATAGATAATAGATGTACTTATGTAGCTGTATGTCCCCGATTCTGTTAACATCTTTCTGAAGTACCTTTCACTATCTTAGCATAAATACGTTATATCCTCACTAAAATATTTTGGGTTGCTCATAACAAAATAAAGATAGTTTTGGGTTGATAACCTGATCATCGCTGAAGCTTTTAACTTAACCCACTAATATGTTTGGAGTATTCCACCCCAAACTGTAGATGCGTGTATAATAGGCGCTTTGTGCTGCTGATGGAAAAGTTTCGGGAAGGGGTCCGATTTTTGTTCCCCGGGATATTCTATCAGATGGAAACAAAAGGACAATTCATCTGATATAATGCACCAGATTACCGGGATATTAAATGCAGAGTTTAGTTTAGATATATTGTTTATAGGTACCTAAACGATCATCCCTCTAACTTCATCCACCATTAAGGTATGAAGATAGAGAGGAAGTTGTGAAGGAAATTAGGGAAATTAACGATGGATAGGAAAAATAATGAAAAAGGAGCAAAAGGAGAAAATAAGACAAAAGGAAGGCATGTTTTGAGACCATCATGTTTCATTGTACAGCGGAGATGCAGCGGTTTTTTGTCGGTAAGAGTCCGACATTACTGATAATATTATGATGTCAATGAAAATTTCTCCTCCTACGGAAAAAGATAAAAGATGAATAATAACTTGGGTTAATTTTATTTTCAATAATTAGAATATTATATATTTTCAAATAGCTATGCCAAATTATAAACGCATAGAAATTGAAAATTAAAACTACCTGTGTACCAAGGGCCTATTTTTTGAGAAAACCAATGGTTAAAATTTGGAACAAAATTAATATCCACTTGCATTTGTTGACTTAACATGGTAGGGTATGGCATTAAGTAAAACTACCTGTGTACCAAGGGCCTATTTTTTGAGACAACCAATGGTTAAAATTTGGAACAAAATTAATATCCACCTGCATTGGGTATGGCATTAAGTAACCAGGTAGCCAGCCAGGGCTGCTAAGTTAATGGTTTATAATTGTTTGTAATAAACTTAATGCATAAATTTCAAAACATTCGATCTTCTGAAAACCTGCGTGAGATTTGTTTTATTTCACAGTTCAAAACGAAAGCTTGCTCACTACTTTCATTATACTTCACGTAGATGTGTCTGTGAATTTGTTCTATAACCTATAAAAAAGTGTGCGTAACTTATAAATCGCGACAACACGTGTCCCGTAAAGCTGTCCTATATAAAGTGCGTGCAGCGACGGCGTTACACCGAAACTAAGCCGTAAACCACGTGAAAATTCTTCTTTATGCGTTACACGACCCTAGAGTATGGCGTAGATTACTATTCCCATTTTATAAATGTCAACGCTTCAGAGTCAAGAGGGTAAAGATTTTACGCAGGGTTACCTACTAAGACAATTATAACTGACAGAGGCAGCTTTAGCACCCTAATTTACCTAGATCACTCAAATGGAATTAAACGCAAGAAATGTATGGTAATAACAATTGTCTTCGATAAGCCATGTGATCAATTTAGAGATCAGATATCAGATACGAGCCCATTAGAGCGATCTATAAGATTTCTGCGATGATCACAGATAAGTCTGAGCTGCTAAGGCAGTGTAGGACCTGTCTTTTCTCAAAATGTGAGAATGGTTTTTGGCCATAAAATGAAATGAAATAAAACGAAATGAAATGAAAGTTTATTTATAGTACACCAAGTTGCCAAATTAACGGTTAGCAGCCTACATATACCTTTCAGAATATTATGGAAAACACTCAGAAACGCAGGATTCTCATTGTATTAAGAGATCAATTATGCTATAGTGATCTGTGAACACATTATATTAAACACAAATTAAATTCTGCGATTATTTATTTACATAAAGATACTTTGGTCTTTATTGGGTTGTGAAAAATAAGTAAAGGTAAACATTCAAGGAAACCAAAATGCTTGGCAACCCTAATTGTAAAGAATAAATAACGGTCTCGAAAAGGGCGCTCGATTTCGCTTTATGAGATCGACGAACGCGAAAAATATTCAAATCCCACGCGGGCGCGCTTTGGAAAAACGCGGTCTGTTTCCAATTGGCTTAAAAATATGCATAGCGACTTTCGCTTACTCTTTGAAAACAGCTGAAAGGTAGGACTGCCGGCATAGTTAACGCATAGTAGTCGCACTGTGGTATATAACCTGCACTTCTGTCTTCTAGCCATATGGCATTTTGCGATATGCTTAGACGATGGCAATGGAACGAAATTCATAATTTTATGAAAATTGTCGCTAACTTAACCATAGACTGGTCACTTGACTCACATTCTTATACATTTTTTGAATTTCTTTCAGAAGCTATGCAAAAGCAAACTTATAAAACTCATGGAAGGGGACATAATATTATGGCTAGAGTTGGATGTCACGGGTTCGATTCCAGACATAGTTTGCTGACTCAAGACATTGGAAAAAGAGGTTTTGCTTCGGTCTACTTACTGCCGTTCAAGCAAAGATTAGTCAAGCAAATAAGTGTAGTGGTGTTATGTTGAATATTATATAGGAGGACTCCTATACAATAGCTGACGCGGCAAACGTTGTTTTGCCATTTAGGGGTATGAAAAATAGCTTATGACCTACTCTTAGACCTACCGAATACACTTAGAAAATTTCAAAACAATCGGTCGATTCGTTTTGGAGGAGATTGGTAACAAACAGGAGACACGAAAATTTTATATATTAGAGAGATGCTTATAATTTTCGCCTTCAATTCCATCCGAAATAAAATGAATTGAAAATAACTAGAGTTTCGTAACAATAGGATAAAAAAGGAAGACAAACAAACCGAAAGCAACGCTTACAAAGGTGTCCAAATAAAATATTAAGAGGACAAATCACGAAATTATTTCCCGACGATACACGCTTAACAAAGGCGCCTCACATCCGAAACCCACCCCTGACGGATGCGATATGGAGACATCGCGAAAATATATGACGGCACCGTTGATATACAAAAACTAGATCTAAATATATACTGTCACCATCATCTAGTGCTAAATTCGAAACGAAGTTAGCGGTCAACTTGGGAAAAGCTCCTCTATCTTTTTCCGTAGATTTTTTCTAGCAATTTTTTCCTCTAAGGAATCTTGGAAAATAATATTCTTTTCTCGTTGTTAAGGACCAAACATCGCCAATATAATTATACACGGCACTTTAAACAGTGAGTCGTTGTTTTGTCAACAGTTTACATGAAAATTCCGTCGAAATTACTGAATTTTCTGATGATATTCTATAAAAATCATTTACTTCATGTGAACCTTGTCGTGACAATGTATAAATATATTGATAAAGAAATTAGTCATATCGATTGAGCTTTTCTCAAGTGATACATCACTTGGCCAAGAAATACATTTATTTTCATACGTTTTTATTTTTGAGTCCAAGCGAATGCAAATAGGTAAATTGCAATAATACAAGTATGCAATAAATATTAATATCCACATAGATTGCATGAAGAATCTACGATAGAATTGTGCACAAATAGGAATTTTCCGTCTCAAAAAAAAATTGAAAATCTGAATATTTGACAACATTTCATTTCAAATTATAATTAATTATAACTGACTTTTGCAATTAATTTTGTAACCTGCGAGTCTCCATCTCGGGTTTCGTATATCGAAGTGCGTTACAGGAAACGAATACAAATACAAAATAAAAATAAATGTAAGAGAGAAATTTCTGGAAGGAAATGAGAAAAACCATACGCTCAACACCAATCCGCGAGGGGATAGGGTTGGCGTGCGAACCCCGCGCCAGTGTTGCCAGGAACATAACGCCGATAGAATTAAAGAAATGGCACACGGATGGAGGAATTTATAAGCAATTACGTTAGTGAGAATTTATAGACTTCTGGTTTGCATATAAATCAAATGGAGGCTCGTATCTGTACTTAGGTTGATAGGTTTTTTCAACGCTTGTAGCTGTAGTCGGCGCGATATCTCTCGCTGTCTGAGGAGCAATAGAATGGGCAGACAGGTCAGCGGCTGGTACTCGGCAGGCCTGCTGCAAAGCGAATAAGTGCGAGAGGCAACATTTTTACTCATTTCAGTGCAGCGAAGGTAGCAAGATATTGCGCTGACTATAGTTAAATTTAACAGAGTGACAGTTTTTTGATCGGCTTGTGGGATATTTTTTGAAGTAACCGTAACCGTAAGAAAATATCTAAAAACCATTAAAATCTATTTCTCTTTTGAATTCAGTTGAAATAGCACCGAAAAGCAAACGCAGGGACCAAAGGTATCTGCTGAAGACAAAGCTTTGAGTTTGACTCTTTGTCGATTAACCATGAGATTACAATCTACATGTAACTGAGTACTACAGAGACAGTGTAACAAAAACAATCCTCTGTCTCTTTTTAGTATTTTCAGGGAAAAGATGGATAAAAAGATGGGTCCAGTCACATTACACATACTCGTATAATGGTCACCACCATTCATATTTCATTAGTATGAATTAATATAATTTGTCATCTCTGCCTTAGGTTGGGCTTTTGGAAGGTACGTTGGACTATTGGAAAGTTTGGGATTTTAATATAATTTCTAAATTAACCGTTCACTAACGTTAGTTACTGACTTGTGTCAAATACGAACCGCGAAGTGAGACTGCATTACGATGAAATCTTCGAAGTGAAAAATTTGAATACTGTCACTATGTAAGCTGTTGCTTACGGTAAAAGCGTGAGGTGTTACCGTAACCGACACCTGCTTAAAAATGCCCAATGTGCCTAGAGAAACTCAGTTCAAAAAAAATATTCTAAAATGTACTGTAGTAGGTAGCCTCAAAGCAGTGGAACGACCACGCATTTCGTTGGCTCAAAGCTCTATACCGTCAGAAAAGTTGGTGCGTATGTATGTTTGTCAACGCAACCGAACCAGTATGGCGGCGGTTCTGTCCTTTGTCAGATTGTGACGCAGAATCTCCTCGGATTAACTGGGCCCTCCTTCGTGTGCTCTACCACGTGTCGCTTGGAATAGCGATAGCGATTGAGAACACGATCTTTATGATTTTCTTTCAGTAAGCACCATGATAGTGTCTCCTCTATAATCTTTGGCTGTGGCTACTTACTAAAAAACCTAAAAAAACCTACAAAAGAATACCCAGACCCACCAAGCTATTTAGCGTTTCATTGTGATACTGTATAGCGAAGGTTATGGTAACATCTTTCAAAATATACAATTATTAATTACAAACTTTTAATAGATAATACTTCATTAAATCTCGTAGTGTGTATAAAAAAAACAATTTTACAAAGCACTACATGTTACAACTATATTCAGAAAGAAGGATCTCGGAAAAGAATTAAAAAATATATGCGCTTTGTATAAATCTATGTGTATACGTGTGAGCTTTAATGTTATAATTAAGTAAATTAAAGCTCACACGAGTTTGCATAGCGATTCTGACACCAGATGTATAGTTTTGCTGTAGTTCATTAGGATTTGAACAAAAGAAACTCGAAACCGACGTTTCTCAAAACCTAACTTGTATAGAGTATCGAATGTAACTAAGCGCCATTGTTCCACATCAGCACACGTAATTGGTGTTTGGTGCGAAATTAATATCTGCACAAGTATTTTAGCAAACAAAGGGTTGGATCTAACTATGGTTATTATTTTGATATAGTGTACAGTATGGTTTTGTTTATATTCATACCTAGATACTAATCAATCTAGATATTTACTCGTTTTAATAATGTAAACTGTTTTTATTATTACAGGAAATGGGTTTTAATTTAAACTTAAGACTTAATTTCCGAAGTCTCAACAATTTTTGTATATCGTTGGAGTGAAAGCCTATTTACCCACGTTGAGGTAGTAGGATGAACCTCTGTATCTCTATAATAGACATATACCCTGGATAGGGCGGACGGCGCGAAAAATTGCCAGTTTATCGATGCCAAAAATGCTTGTTTTGCCACCAACAGTTAAGCCACCATGTAGTGCGCTCAGCAGCCACCTATAAAATTTGTACAGATAGCGTTACTGTTTGCTTGTACGAAAAAGGTTTACGTAAATCGTTCGGATGGCCATATCCTGGGTTTCTCATCGGTGATCTCTGTACGAGTATTTTATCAAGGTAAATAATGATTAATAGATAATCAGTAAACTGATGATGAATAGTCACTAATAACGGACTACTGTATCTCTAATACCAGTAGGTAAGTATACTGTAAAACGTTATGAAATGCTCTATGAATAGGGCCTTTGAAAACTTCGTATGACACGATTAAAGAGCGTATGACACATTCACTAAAAGCTGCCTCTGAAACGGCGGGCGCTTTGTGGCTACATAAATTGAAATTACTGCGCTTTTCAAAAATTGCCTACACTAACAACTAGCACATACCTCCTAAGGGATAGTTCACACGTTTCGAGTACTAAAGTGACTGGAGACTGGATAAGTGAGGAAAACTCATAATTTCTATAACTAAACACAGTAGTAATAATATGACAAAACTAATAATTTTGATTGTGTATTAAATTCCTAATATTTAAAGTAATACAGTCTGTGAAAGAAACAAAACAAAGATCTGGGTTTTCTTAATAAAATCACAAACAATTTATCAAAAGTACAGAATCTCGCTAAAATACGCAGAAATGTGTAAAAAGTAAATACCTTTATCTTATTTTATTTGTGCTACAATGGATGATGCTCGGATAACCTGAAAATATAAAATTACAGCAACATCAGCATAAAATAACAGTTCCCGAATGAACAGGAGAGACAAAAAAATAGTAAGCAATAGTTCCCGAATAAACAGGAGAAACAAAAAATATGCTCAAGTATTTTAAGAGGTAGCTCACCCAAATACTAGCATTGTATAAACTGTCTTTAAAACTTCGCTAGACCGCGCCTATTCCCACCGAGCGTGGTTTTTATTTCTTTGTGAATTTACATAATGATATTTTTGTCGCGCTACTATGCCGAGATTTACTGCGCGAACCCGCGGGCCTCGGGGCCTCGGGGCCTCGGGCCTGGGGACTGGGGGGTAAGGAACACTGAACAGGGGACGACGGAATTTGAACGTATAAATCAAACGCGCCAACTTTGCTGGGAATCGTTCGGAAAGTATTGTTTGATATCTTCATTGCTTATAGGCACTGATTTTATACGATGATATTGTTACAGGTACGTTGTAAAATCAAGAGTAGATAGTACGAGTATGTGTGTAAAACTCTTTCTTGCTGTTTTGTATCCGTACCACAAAACATATTAAATTCTGTATTCTGCTTTAATTGCTCCACAATTAGAAATTTATAATGTCACAGTAGGATCAGATAGGATCATATTAAGTTATACAAGTAAATTATGTATTACTTTAATTTTTTTACTTGGTAATTTTATGTAAACATGAAGGTTGTAGACAACCGGGAAAAGCTCGATCACCCAGGTTATATTATTGGGTGACCAACATAGAGTCCGTAAAACTTATACTCTGTATTGGATCAAAATCCACTCATGATAATATTATATATGATAAACAAAATTATAATAAGACGTGGTAATTGTCCCCAATAATGCACTATCCAATTACACAAACAGCACCATCGGCGATTTAAATGTATTCAGTAATATCTATTTATGAGGCTATTAATATAATTATATTAAAGCATTATAATGCCGCATTAACGGTACAATATTGGGCAATACATTGAATACAGTGTGATAGTTTGGTAGCGGTCTGTAAAGCTCAGAAATACAGTTGATAATAAAAATAAGGTTATGGTTGTAAGTAAATTTTTACGCGACGTTTTATTTGTGATTTGTTTCAAAAATCTCATCTAATGACGTTATAAAACGGGAGATAATAGCAACAAATTCTTTCATCTGATGGGCTGGTAAAATATTAACTACACCATCCAATGATTGGCACTGATACAGATTCTGCCAATCTGCGGGCAGAATTTGATTGATAGCGACACAAAGATGTAGAGAAATACCTATATAAGAAGAACTAGTAGGGCGCGTGGGGGCGCGGGCCACATGTGGCCCGCGTGCTGTCTTCCCGCCCATACACAATCCCTTCAAAATTCCACATACATTTTCTATGAAAAAAAAAAAAAATCCGCCATTTTGAATTTTTTTCCTATCCATCCAATAGACCTTCGGGTCCTGATCACTTGGTGTCAAGAAACCACTTTTCCATCTTTTATACTCTTCGAGATATTAGCGAAATTCGAATGGCGGCCATTTTGAATCCGCCATTTTAAATTTTTTTTCAGCTCACTGCCAATTGGATGACGTTTCAAATGACATTTGGTCGAGCACCCCCCACCTATCTTCGATACCCTGGCTGTGCTCTTCACCTGTCTCCGAAATCCTCACTCATCAGCTCTCTCCTTATTTTTCTTCCGAATGAATTTTTTTCTTTTATATGACACCATCCTTGAAAAAAAATTTTTTCATACAAAATTGTTCAGGAGAGGTGATCAATGAGTCAGTGAATGAATGAATCAGTACGAGCAGCTATATATATATAGTAATAGGTAAAATGACTAGCTGGTAGGACTCTTCTTTCAGAATCCATCCGGATGGTACCACCAGTGCTAATTAGTGCCATAAACCTTGTATTACCGTTATAATCGAATAACCTTTGAAATTAAGGAGCATCATGAGAAATGATGTCTGTCATTATAACTTCATTTATTTTGGGCAGAAGCATTAATCAGTCTATAGTGCCAATTATGTTGTGAAAAATCTCTAAAGAAAACTAATTTGATGCGTCTTTTTTTTATTCTATACAAGTAAGTATTTGACTGCGATCTCACTTGATGGTAAGTGATGATGCAGCCTAAGATGTTATCGTACTAACTTGAAAGGCTTACCATTCCAAAATTTACCCCCAACGGTTTCTACACAGCATCGCATCGGAACGCTAAATCGCTTGGCGGTGCGTCTTTACTGGTAGGGTGGTAACTAGCCACGGCTGAAGCCTGCCGCCAGACAGAATAAAAATAGTGCCATCCTTTTCCTTAGGAGCATTTTGAATAGAATAGCATTATTTTAATTAAGAGATTTTGCACAACAGCATTGTAAGTACCAATAGTGAAAGCCTCGAAATTATTTTCAATACGAAAAAAAATAAAAGCCGCGAAAGTCCCACTCTGTATACGATAGCACATTTCGTATGGACAATAAACAATTATTCGGTACGATGATGGGACAATATTTTCGCATCGCAATTGAATACGAATGTGTGTGTCAATTCGTTCGCGCGTTGCACGGATCAAAACTCAGATTCGCATATTCGCATGCACCTGATGCATGTGTTGCAGGATCACGTGAAAGTCGACACTCGGTATAATTTCTGGAAATAATAATTCAATCTACCATTTTTTATATCCAATATTTAACTCGATAAAGGCTACCAAATATTATAAATAGAAAAAAGGAAATAGTTTTACTTTTCATCACTAAACCATGCGCAATTGCACAAACCGCATTTCAGAGTCAGGATCCCATCAGATTTAATGTACCTACATTATACTTTGATTACTGAACCACTCAAATTTAAGACAATTTTATTAATCGACTTAGAAATATATCTCTTGCATTTTTTGATAAGCATTGTTCTCTATTTTTTAAGCATAAAGGTATAATTTTTCAGATTAGAAACATGAAATTAAAACAGGGTGTAAGAAAATAGTCTCCTTTCAGACAGATTGTGCGTATCTATTTAACATTACTAACAGGTAGGTAGAACTCGAAATTTCAAAGGTTAGCAAAGATTCAAACTTGACATTGCAGTATTTCTTACATCGTACGTTACTTACATTGCCTTGAAACCGGGAATAACATGAAATTCCCGAATTATTCAGTATTCCGAAGCACACACGAGTAGGTCCTCGTAAGTACACGTTGAATATCGTTGAAGCCATCTGTAAAAACTGTTTTTATGCGGCCCTGATTAAATGCCGTGGGGCGAGCGCCGCGCGCCGCAAGGGCGTAACTTTGCGTCCCCTGCGCGCTGGATATGGGATTTTGTGACTGAAAACTGGGAAGGATTCAGAAAGAATGTTTTACCGTCTGCAGTGACTACATTAAGTAGGTACTTTTATATACAAGACTTCGCTTGTAGAATTTTTTTAAGATTATTCAGTAGTTGTTTAGTGGATTTAGGGCTTGTTTTTTTCTGTCAATAAAATTATGAAGGCAAAGTCATTGCCTTCTTCTAAACTTCTTTAACTAACTTTCTCTTTCTCTAACCTAACTTTTTCCTTCAGTCTTCAAATATTTAAAGGAATGGGTTTACCGTCTGCAGTGACTACATTAAGTAGGTACTTTTATATACAAGCCTTCGCTTGTAGAGTTTTTTTAAGATTATTCAGAAGTTGTTTAGTGGATTTAGGACTTCTTTTTATCTGTCATTAAAATTATGAAGGCAAAGTCATTGCTCACTAAATTTCTTCTAAACTTCTTTAACTAGCTTTCTCCTTCTCTAACCTAACTTTCTCCTTCAGTATTTAAATATTTCTTGACCGCACCGAAAAATCCTGCCTATATTTTCTCGTCATTAAGCAGTCTAATGTTTTGGCCCTAAACCACAGAACATGCCTAAACGTTAAAAACTTGTTCAGTTTCCTCTTGCAATGTAAACAACGAATTAGAAAGTTAATTTTAGTTATTTTTAATAGAATTTAATATAAAAGCTTAATTTTAGTGTTTATAACTGCTTGATCTGTAAATACTGCCTTCAAAAAGTTTACAGCACTAGGCGTAATTTGCTGATCCAAGTAGAAACAGAAGTTTGCTCATTTAATGTGATCGTTATCATGGTAATTACTATTAGGCCTGTACTTAATATACATTTAAAGCTATACGTATATCTACAGATACCTCGTATTTGCATTCCCATCAAAGTTGTATGTTTATAGCTCCCTCGCGACACCCCTGAACAAATATCCAGCGACGTTGCCGCACTGCGTAAACTATCATCAGCAGATATCTGAATAAACAGATTACCGAGGCTTGAGAGTAAGTTTTTGATTAGACGGCGCGAGACTATATTATTCATAAGCTAATTAATTATTTATTGTAACAACTAAGCATTTCAACAACACAAACAAAACAAGTTTATAAACGTTGTATCCGTATTCTTCGGGAGACCAGACCGTGATTGCAATCTAGCACCAAATTACTAATCAAGACAGTTCAAACGAGTCCAAATTCGATGACGCTGTGTCATTTAACTACCGAGTTCCTACGGTTATCTTCCAATTCCATTATCAGATCAGCTCCTTGTCCTTAATGGATTGTCATCCGATTTACACATATATGCATAATTTCAGCTCAAGCGGTAACCGGGACGTGGGTGCAATTTTTATTGCAAGAAATGATTATGGACAAACAAACAAACAAAGAGGGACAGGTAAAACGAGGTAAAAGCTTGTAAAATATAGCGGACGCCCGCAGCTCTGTCGCGTGAATTTCAGTTTTGCACTAATCCTCGGGGAACCATGGATTTTTCTGAGATAAAAAGTAGGTTACGTATTAATCCAGAATCCCTTCTCCATTTCAAATTGTACGTCGCGTGAAGGAGTAACAAACATACACACAACCACACACACACTCTCCATGCATGGTAGATATGCCCATAGAACACATAAGCTTATGTGCTCTGTGGATATGTCAGTAATCGCGAGGTGACATCGCATGCAGCGGCTGGCTACGCAGTGCGGCACTGCGCGGGACATTAATCAACCTGTCTGCGACTGAGAACATCCTAGTTTACCTACGTGCAATCTGGGCAGTGGCCACTTATGCACCTATGTATGTTTTTATAAGCCGTGATAACACGTTACTCCAAAATTCTCAGTCTCTAATCAGGGGATAGAGCGTTTTAATACCAGTCATACGTATCTGATTTTTGGAGCTATGTCCGTTTTAAGACACTATATTAGAGCTGCTTGAGAGTTAACATCAATCACTTTCAATACCTTTTTATGTTCCATTGCTTTCAGAATGAGGTTTGGACCCACCACGATAGCTAAGTGGGTTGGCGGTCATCGCACACCTTTGAGAAGATTATGGTGAACTTCTACGCAAGCAGGTTTCTTCACGATGTCTTGGTTTACCTAGGCAAGTGATATATTTTAGTTTCCATAAAGCGCCATTTGGCCCAAAAGTTCAAGAGGGCCTGTCCTTGATACGAACACCTACTGACTAAGTGCACAGGTCAGAATCAATGCTTCTGCTTTTATCACTGCTTATTTAGCCGAGGAACAGTTTATTAATTAATTCTGAAGTACTGTAAATATTAAAGACCGTATAAGGACATCGTCGAGCAGTGGTCCCTCTGCTGAAACGCACGAACGAAATAGCTGCAATGTGCTACGAATTTGAAATTTCAGTGCATCAGAATGGACTAACTTCAGTTGTATACTGAAGCGACTCTTACCACGGACTCGTTTGCATTCCCGCAGGTTCGCAGTGTTTGTCGCCCGCACGATACACTGTTTGTCTGACACTTCACGCCGTTTCCACGAGCCTCTGGGCTGGGTGTATTTCAGGACATCGATGTATTCATCGGGAGCATTCGTTTCATTCATTTAAATCACTAACTAGTACAAGGTTAGTACTCACTATGATATCACGGGTATTTTTGTCAGTGTTATTACTAGATTTTTTGCCTCGATCTAGCGGCTTCCCGGGTACAGTACATTCCCGATTGTGACTTTGTCTAGCCCCGCAGCGGGGCTAGACAAAGTCACAATCGTTTGGCGTTAAAGCGTTAACGCCAAACGATTGTGACTTTGTCTCTGTTTGTCTGTTTGTCTGTCTTTGTCTCATTTTTGTCGACTAGCGTAGTCGACAAAAATGTATGGACAAAACAAATGACTGTAGAAAAACCACGATAATAATGAACTAAACACGCTGTTTTTGATAATTGACTACGACAACTTGAACGCTCGCTGGCGTTCTCGCGGACCTTGTAGATAACTTAAGCGTACTTCGCTTGACAATTGACAGCCGACAGTATCAAACACAGCGTGTTTAGTTAATTATTATCGTGGTTTTTCTACAGTCACTTGTTTTGTCCATACATTTTTGTCGACTAGCGTTAACGCCAAACGACTGTGACTTTGTCTAGCCCCGCTGGTCGGAAATCTGCTAACTCGGCGCTTTTCCCTGCGAAGTTGCCATTCTAGAACTTTCAGTTCCTATCGTTCGGCGATTAACGAACTATTTTCCCCGCCTATAGCCATTTCAATTTCACGATACGTTTAGCTATTTACGACGCTGGTTCATCTATAGACCTCCTCATTTCTGATTTGATCACGTAAATATACTCCGAGCGTTGCTCACTCAATCGCCCTCGGTACTAAATACAGAAACAGTACTTTTTTATTTAATGTTCAAATTATTCCAAAACACAATAAATATCTTGCCATCCTCTTAAACTCAAGGCAGTTTATGTGAGGATGCCGACTATACTACACCAATTCTGGATTACAATATAAATACAGTGCTATACTGCTCTATAGATGTAAAATGAGAAAAATAATAGTGTTTAAACCAATTTTTCTTTTATAATATGGTAGGTACCATATTATATAAAAAAAATTGGTTGTCTGTAAAGTCGGTTTACGGACGATAGATTTACGTGATAACGTCATAATCTCTATCTCATTTCATTTCATTTCATTTCATGTCATTTCATTTCATCTCTCTATCGTTTGTTTTATCGTGCCTCTCTATCGCTTGTTGTACGCTCTCGCTTGCACGCACAGGCTCAGGTGGAACATTACGCGGAACGTTGCGCGGAACGTTACTATTTTTCATGAGTGCTGCTGGTGTTCATCAATTTATTAAACGTTATCACGTCAAAATTAGTCGTATTTGCCCAGTTAAATTGTGGTAAACGCTTCAGAATGTTGGTTTTGGTCTCTGCACGAACGAAACTTGCGCATCCTTTGCGCACGTTGCATACTCGAGCTCATTATTTGAGAAGTAAACATATTTGGTGTGTACGATGAAAGGAACGTTATTAATACATGGTTGGTTTATGTAGTAATATCACAATTTAAAGATAAAAATAAGGAAAGCAAATTCATAATTTTTCTCTCACGTTCACGTTCTCACATACAATTCAAAAAATTATAATCCCTGGTAACAAATCAATTTCAAAAATGGAATCTGTTTTAAATATATTTAGGATAGAATAGAATAGAATAGCTTTTATTGACAATCAATATTTACAATTTTACTTATATCTATGAAACACATACACACACACAGTTGGTTAGTTCACTTTTTCAATAATATAATTAGCTTGTTAATTATCTTAGGAGTATATTTAAGGTTTATAAGTAGATATTTATTATTCTTGTGGCACCGGTATTTGATCGTCTTGCTTTTTAGCAAAGGCCTCCCCCAGATTCCTCCACAGATCTCGATCGTGTGTTTTCCTCCTCCATAAAGTTCCTGCTGTGGCTCTCAGGTCGTCTTCCCATCTTCGGAACGGTCTTCCCCTGCTCCTTTTGTCTTCTCTTGGATACCACTCCGTTATGTCCTTAGCCCAATTTTCTCTCCTATTTCTAATGAGGTGACCAGCCCACTTCCATTTAAGTTTTTTAATTATTATACTATATTTAAATACATTTACTAAGTATGAAAGCAAAATACTACATATGAACGGCTTAAAAACCAAACTTATGACTAACCGCGCTAAAATTCCAATAACAATTGATAATAATAGCATTTCTTATGTAAACCAATACACATACCTCGGTCAAATTATTTTTCCTAATGACCTTACCTCGAAAGAAATACAGAACAGGGTCGAAGTAACATGGAAGAAATATTGGTCGTTAAAAGAAATTACTAAAAACCCACTCATACCACAGAAACTAAAAAGTCAAACATTCAACTCCTGTATCCTTCCCTGCATGACCTATGGTTGCCAAACTTGGCCCCTAACTAAGGAAAACTTAAAGAAACTAGAAACATGTCAACACAATTTAGAAAGAAGCATGCTCAATATAAAGAGACAAGATAAAATGAAGCTCAAAAACATCAGAGAAAGAACAAATATAAAAGATATAACTTACACTATTAAAAAACTTAAATGGAAGTGGGGTGGTCACCTAATTAGAAATAGGAGAGAAAATTGGGCCAAGGACATAACGGAGTGGTATCCAAGAGAAGGCAAAAGGAGCAGGGGAAGACCATTCCGAAGATGGGAAGACGACTTGAGAGCGACAGCATGAACTTTATGGAGGAGGAAAACGCACGATCGAGATCTGTGGAGGAATCTGGGGGAGGCCTTTGCTAAAAAGCAAGGCGATGAAATACCGGTGTCACAATAATAATATCTACTTATAAACCTAAAATAAACTCCTAACATAACTAATAAGCTAAATACATATAGTAATATCATTAAAAAAGTGAACTAACCAAATAACACATACATAGATATAAGTAAAATTGTAAAAATTTGATTGTCAATAAAGGCTATTCTATTCTAAAGCAAAATAAATTGATGATTTAAAAGTTAATTAAAATTTTAATAGTGCAATTTTGTACGAAAATGCCACCGGAAATGATATCATTGTAAAACCGATACCTGAGGCTTGTCTCTAGAGTTGAATAATTGTGAACAATAAAGTAAATGGACGCTCCGAGGCCCACTCTCGAATCGGCGATTATCTTGAAAGTTAATCAAGATTAACTTAAAGCTATTAAGTATACTGTTAACTTTAACAAATGGCGGTTTAGCTCCTTCTGAAACACTTTTTTGTTTTATTTTATAACGTGTAGTTATTTATTTATTTTGCTTTGGTCATTTTGTATGAATGCGCTATTCGAAACTACCTTGATTTGGTTAAGTCGGTCAAGAAAGCGTAAAACAATCGGTTTTATGATTATTTTTAAATGATAAAACGAGTAAGACGTTCACATGATGTTAAGTGATACTCCTGTCCATATCGATTGCAGTGCGTCCCACGGCTTTGCGTTGCATTATTATACGACATACTACATAAAAAAAAACTGTTTTCTGAAACGCTACTGAGTATGGAAGCTTCAAGCGTTTTTACGTCAAATCGAACGAAATAAACGAATTTTGAAGTCCGTCAATGAATAACGCCCAAAATGTAATATTTACTGAAAAACGTGACTTATTATTACACATCACGATAGATTGCCTTCTTCCGCTTGAGGTGAGTTACAGCGTTACGGCCGGCGCGGGCAATGGAGCAAAACGAAAAACGACTTTAATATCTCCGTCCGCAACTCATGCGGTGTCTTCCTAATGTTGCGTTGAGACAAAAGTTTTATCTTTTATCTCGCGGAATGATTTGAGGCAAGATCTTACCCTTTCACCCTAATAACATTAATCGAGCTCTGCCATTCAAAATTTTATTTTCAACGTAAAGCACAGTGGTTAATGGAAAAATTTTATTTTTAATAAAGGCCAGTACCTTAAATCATACTTATATTATAAAAGTAAAAGTTTGTGTGTGTGTGTATGTTTGGTTCTTATCGCGCCGCAACTACAGAACCGATTTGTCTTAAATTTGTAATGGAGATAGATTATACCCTGGATTAAACCTAGGCTACTTTTTATCCCGGAAAAATCCACGGTTCCTGTGGGATTAGTGAAAAACCGGTGAAAGCTAAAACATAACTTTTTCATTAAAAAATGCTAGTTTTTTTGTATTCGTGTATTGTGTAACTTTTGTGAAGTATAACTATTTACGATTTTTGTAAGTTTTCTGGACTGCGAGTTTTTGTAAATTTTGATTAATGACTGTACTCTAGATAGAATATTGTATAACTTTTTATGTATCCATCTATCTATTAAACATAACAATAGGATTAATGTACGTATTGTGAAATTTGAAATTTAATATCTCTTTTTTCTAATCAATCAAGGCAGTACAGATATCTACCCATCCATCTCCCCTGCCGCGTGCATCAAGATTGGTAAATAGCAGCATCCCGGGTACCCACCGGGCACCGGGTAATGCGAATGCAAATACTTCTCTGCAATGCTGTTTGATCCTAACTGATTAACCTGGGAAGACGTTTCATGGCTCATTAATATTCAGGTACGTATGTTACTATACTAGATTCAGTACTAGTAAGTACTGTTTGGGTACTAACTACAACCACAGATTATTTTAGTAGTACTTTACAGTACCGATGATTAACTCCGAAAAATGATTTAAATAAATAGTGACTCTAGAGCTGACACAATTAAGCGCAATTCAGCTCGCAATAGCGCCTTATACTACGTCGTTAACCTAAACGTGCTCTCTTTCTGTCGCGTAACTGTATCTCCTCCTATCCCTTTCCAGCAACAGGATTCCTGATAAAACCGCTGAGCGGTCGGTACTATGTACTTATACCTTTGTACCTACAGTACGATTGAAACCACCCTGATACTTCTACGATAACAATTTTAAAACATTTGTTGTGATTTCCGCCTCTGATCAGAAAATTGAGGGATTGAATCCCGGAACGTTTCGGAGTTATGTGCACTATAGGAAATTAAATATCACTTGCTTAAAGGTGAAGGAAAAAATCTACTCAAGTACATGCCTGAGAATTCACCACGATGTTTCAATGGTGTGCGAAGCCCGCGAACCCGCATTATAATGGGTTGTTAAAAGGGGCTTAGAAAAAATACTTAGAAGATACTAGTTCTCATTATTTATGCAGCATCTTGAGATTAACTTATAGACGTTCATAAACTATGTTCTCTTTTCAGAAATTATGGTCACCTTTGTGTCCACCACTTTGGCCAAAAAATATTTTTTTTTTAATAATAAAATCTCAGTACAAAAACGTATAAATACAAGATGAATGTAAGATAAAAAAAATACAGTATGTGTTTATTCAGTGTTTTTGCTTAATAAGAAAAGAATATTTTATGTGGGGCAATATAGCACGAAAATGTAAGAGTGGAATAAACCGTATAAATACGAGAGTATGTAATTTCGTGCTACCATTTTTCTTATTGTTGCCACATTTTAGGCCAGAGCGCAAGAAATCACCGACCATGAGGGAAATTACTCTCAAGACGTCGCCGTGTTTTACTTATTTCACTTTTTGTTTGCTCGAGTTGAATACATATCGTCGCCAAAGCCGCAAGACCGCAGGATCCGCAACAAAACCCAACCCATAATGTATTTAGATTTCTGTCATGAAAATCCGATTTAAAGTTGTAGTCGGGAAGATTAATTATTGATATTTATAAAAATAAAAATCAGGATTTCATACATGTTTTTAGGGTTCCGTACCAAAATGGTAAAATGGAACCCTTATGGTGCGACTTTCTCCGTCTGTCTGTCCGTCTGTCTGTCCGTCACACTCGATTATTTCAGTAACTACCGGAGCTATCGATATGAAATTTGGAATAGTTGTGTATATTAGTGGCCCAATGACACTGGAATAAAAAAAAAGGAAATTATTTTTGTTCTTATTTAAAAAGGGGGGAAAATCGGAGGGTTGAAATTTAAAAGTGAGATAACTGTACTGTGTGGGGTATCATATGAAAGGGTTTACTTTGTACATTCTAAAACCGATTTTTAATTATTTTTAGTCATGATAGTTTTTCAGTTATCGGGGAAAATGTCTAAAAAAATACCGTTCCCCCCCCCTTATCTCCGGAGTTTACCAATCGAAAAATCTCAAATAATTATGGTCAATAGGAATTTACGTATATTTTACAGGAAAACTATAGCCAATGCTCTAAATAGCATAGTTTTTTTGATATTAACAATAAACCTCTACAAACAAAGTTAGTTTTGCGGTTCATTAACAAAGGTAATTATTACCGTTTTACATCTTTGGTCGTTACAGTTTTGGTCGTGTTACATCTACATTAGTATGCCTGATTGTTTTGCTTCAGTACTTCTTGAGTACGGAACCCTCGGTGCGCGAGTCCGACTCGCACTTGGCCGGTTTTTTTTTCCTGGGTTATCGATAAGTGTAATTAGTATGCAAATGACAGATGTATCATGAAAATGCAAAACTAAATTTTGTAATCATGAGTTATTAAACTATCTCCCAAGCTATGGAAGGTAGACATGATTATAAAAACAGAGGATCAATGACTGTCAAAACATGTGTCTCCAATAAACATTGTGTTGATAAAGAAACTTTTACATGTCAAGATATTTTAACAAGTTTGGGTTTACTTTTTCAGTGATAACAATAAAATATTATTAATTTGCACAATATACCTGAATAGTTTTTAAAACAATTTTCTATGATTATGCGATTGTTATTGTCTAATTTTCATACGTTAAGCAGGTGCGGCTTTTGCAGCGATGTGCGAATAACTCAATTCCATCCACTCTCGCCGCGGGCACTGAGACCCGATGTAGGTCTCTGAATACAATCTCATTTCAGCACAGTTGGCTGCAATTAGAATAGTGCTTCGTTATTGGACATTTTCCCTATAGCTCGAGTTGTAAGCACATTTTCACAAAAGCTTGTGCTTTTTCCGAATTTTCGCCGGTTTAGTCTAGTTGTTCTGTGAGTGAAGTTAAAGCTCAATCAGAAATACTCGTAGCTTAGTAGGTAATTTAAAGAACAGCGTGTTTAGGGTTCTGTTTATCTATATATGATTTGTTATTACAGCGCTTCACTTATCAGATGGCAGGGAATTAGACCGGACCTCCCGGCGTTTAGGTTTCGGATCCTAATGCATTTTCGGGTTAGTGTGCACATTAAAAACAAGGAGATAGAGTGCAGAAACTAAAGCCAGTGGACAGTGGGATTCAACAAAAAACGCCTAGAATCCCCAAGGAATATTCGCTCATTGATTCTCGTTTCTACGTTCTCGCCTTTTAAAAAAAATGATTGATGATAAACCGACATGATGCACATATACAATCCCCTCATGTTGTTTAAGAACTCAATGCGTTTCATCCCTACTAGTACAATAAGAGTAAATAGCAGCATCCCAAGTGCACCTCACGCCGTGCAAATAATGCAACTCTAATGTGCATGCAAATGTACGTTGCGTTGCATTGCGTTGTTTGGCTCACATCTGATTAAACTTGAATGCTTTCATCTAAGCTGTTGTGAGCTCTTTAGGTGCGCTACTTAACTATTGAAATCCATAATAATTCATAACATTTTTGTGTGTTTTTGTATAGGTTATCAACATTGACTTTCGTTCGACTATTGAAATGTTCCATGCAGTAGCAATGTATAAAATCAACTCTTCATTTTTTTTTCACGTGTTAAAAGAATACACAAATATATTTATACATTTATTGGTAGAAGGACTCCTCTTGCAGAGTCTATCTGGGTAGGTAATAGGTACCACCACAGTGACAGTTATTTTACCGTGAAGCAGTAAAGTATTTCTGTGTTTTGGTTGGAAGGGCAGTGTAGCCGACGAGATTGCTGGACAAAATGAGACCTAAGCACTGGTGTCTCGAGTAATGGGCGCAGTGCAGTGCGTCGTTGCAAGCAATAGGGCTTCTTTACAATAGTGAAAACTAAAAAAAAATTGGTTGTCTGTAAAGTCGGTTTACGGACGATAGATTTACGTGATAACGTCATAATCATAATCGTAATCATAATTGTAATCGTTATCATTATCGTAATCGTAACCGTAATCGTAATCAGAATCAGAATCATAGTCATAGTCATAGTCATAATCAAAATCATTATTTTATGTAATTTTTATCTTGCCTCTCTATCGCTTGTTGCGCGCTCTCGCTTGCACGCACAGGCTCAGGTAACGTTACGTAACGTTACGCGGAACGGTACACTTTTTCAGGAGCCGGTGTTCATCAATTTATTAAACGTTATCACGTCAATAAATGTCTATATACATTATCGTTCAACTATTTATATCAGGCTAAAAATCGAAGTTGCATGGCTAAACGCAATACAATTCCATGAAGTGGGAAAA